>CM038669.1:201490112-203890112 GCA_021605145.1 Aegilops bicornis | reverse complement strand
TCACCGCCACCGCCGTTTTTTTGTCGGTTTATTACGGTAAACCCTAGATCTAGATCCGGTTTTTTAGTTTCCGGTTTAATTAATTATATCGGTTTTCCTTCGGTTTATTTATTTTGCAGACGTTCGTCCGTACGTTTGTTTTAACAAACACCGTTCATCCGTTAGTCACAGACAGCGAACATTCGTTCGTTAGCCTGTTCGTCAGTTTTTCTTTTTCCAGGGTTTTTCCGTGATTATTTTCGATTGCGATTTCTGCCCTGATCTTCGATCTAGTATAACTTTTCGCTCGTTTATCCAAATCAGGTGAAACAAGCGCATAGATCTTCGTCTCGAAACCCTCTTTCTGTCTAAGCAACTTGAACAAGATTTTGGTACTGTAAAATTTGACTTTAGACTAGATTAGTAAACGGATCTTGTTTCTTCCGCAGTTTGAGTTTCGTTGCTCTGTTTGATTTGATTCTTTTTGCAAACCGGAGTTCTTCAGTTGAACTTTCTGGTTAGATCTTCTTATTTGAGGTTTACCCGTGCATATTTTCTTGATTGCTTATGTATGCTATTGTTTGTTGCGATAGAATTCCTGGAGTGTGAAGCGTGCTGCTATGAGTCTCTAGGTTTTGCGGATCGTCAGCAAGGCAAGTAACACATTTATTACCCCTTTATTACCCAGTTTTTATGCATTAGTTTCAACCCTCACACATTGCATGAGTAGGATCTCTTAACATGGGGTTTGGGAAGTAGATGATGAGGTAGAACCTATTACCTGTTTATTATCAAACCCCTGGCAGTTACTTCTACGTTATGCTTATATTGATATGCTATGCTCGTAGACGTGGATTGGGTTTGAGTGAATTCATGACAGATGTGAGTTGTTAATTAATGGTTCAACTTAAGGTGGCAACTTTAATACACATCTGGGTGGATTGCTTGTTGGCACCCGGAGAATCCAAGTGTTATCCTAGGATATCTCGGAGTACCCGTGTGATCATCCTACGGTCCGCCACCCAGGCTCAAAGGGATCATAAGATTATTCATGCTAGAAACTTCCGTGTGCAGCCACAAGCCATTATGGGCTCTGGCATAGTTGAGTATGTTGCGTGACCTCTTTCAGTGGTAGGCTAGCAGATGTAGAGGGAAAGTAGGTGTAACTATCTACCCAGAGTAAAGAGTTAATGCTTCTGAAAGACTGTGTCTCGGTCATCCGTTTCTAAAACACCATGTAGTGTGAGAAATCAAACGGAGGAGATCGAGTCTTGTGGGGAAAAGTGCGCAAATCTCTGCAGAGTGTATAAACTAATCATGGTTAGCCGTGTCCCCGGTTATGGACATCTTGAGTATCTGGTACTTGAATTATTGATTTGATTTCATCACTCTTAATTAATTCGTTGGGTTGTAAATGATTACTTTAATTGGGATTGAGTTGGAGGAACCTTCTCAATGATGTTTCAACCACAATGATAGTTAAATAAAATTTATTCCTTTGTTGTAGGGAAAATTGGCTTTTCGCAAAAAGAATATAACTCTATTGTGTTATATTGCCATATTCCATGTGTTGACCCGTTTTCGGGCTGCAACGTATCATGTTGCAGACTTTTCAGACGACGAGTAAGGTGCCATAGGTCGTTTGTCATGCACTCAGCTATGCCGTTGGAGTTGATGGACTCACTTTATATTCCAAGACTTCCGCTTTATCTTATTTAGATGGTCTTAAGCCATATTTATTGTGTTAAGTTCTCTTTTGAGACATTTGATGTAATAAGTGTGTGAATGCTACTCTCTTATAAACCCATTCGAGTACTGTGTGTGTCAGCATTACCGATCTAGGGATGACACTGAACACAGAGAGTTGACCGTTTGAGGTCAGACCGCTACACTACAGGGTTCTTACTTACCATCCAGCAGTTCACTGTTGTCTTGCATAAAGTGTAAACAAATAGTTCGATTGACATCGTTTGACCCATTTTAATAACAATCTTTATCAGTTTCCTCACTTGATGCTGGTTCATGAATATCTCATTGCCCCATACACAGAAAGGGTCGAAGTGTGGATCTTTGGAAATGATATATGTACCTAAGAGCACCAAGTTAATATTAGAAGCTAAGCAACAATTGAAAAATGATGTAGTACAACACTCCATCCATCCCATTATATAAGATTTTATTACATGTATATCTAGACATCATCATAACATTAAGGTAACACTCTTCCTTGTTGCTATGTAGCGTGGGATTGCATATTTAGTCATTCAGTACAATGCATGTTGCTAAACAACAATTGAAAAATGAAAAGGCATGTTAACTGCAATCTCCTTAACGGCAACCAAATATCGTAATTCATAGTGGTATTGTTGAAACCGTTATTGATGAAATTGAACTGCACAACAAATAGTTGCACTTACAGAGCATCACATTGTTAAGAACTGAAATAAACAAGTCATAAAGGACATCTCTAGGCGATCCTTAAAAAGTTAAAGGACTAAAACCCTTAGTGGATATATATACTCCAGCAATTTTTGGCCTTCTCTAGTCGATCCCCTAAACTTAAGGTTGTAAACTTCAATTTGGTCAAGTTCAAAGAAGGTTCAACTGAATGTAGCATGCATTCAAACATAAACATAGATAGTTTTTCATAACCGAACATAAAATATAAGTTTAAACTAAGCTAAACTACTTTCGGTCGAAGTAGAGGTCGAGCCAATCCTTCCTCATCATGTACGGTGTGCCGAGAGCCGGGTCCGGGCCAGTACCGTCGTCGGGGTCGTTGGGGAAGGCACTCCTCGAATCGTCGACGTCGATCTCCTCGTCCTCGGGGCCCAACTCGACGCCCTCCGCACCGTCATCGCCGTCGCCTTCGACCTCGTCATCAAAGGAGAGCGTGATAACCTCGCCGCCCTCCGTGCCGCCGTCCTCACCGCCTTTGACCTCGTCATCAGAGGAGAGCGAAATAACCTCGCCGCCCTCCGCGCTGGCAAAGATCGCCCGCACCGCCTCCACGAGCTCCGGGTGCTGCCGGCGGAGCTCTTGCATGTAGGCCTCATCGGCGGCCTCGGCCTCGAGGCGCTCCCACGCCTCGCGGTCCTCCCACACCATAGCCGAGCTCACCACCCCTGGCTCCAGCAGAACGAGGTGGACCGGACGTGTGCCAAAGGGGAAATTGAGCCTAGCTGCCGCGCCTTGGTAGCGGACCTGCCAGCGGTCGTACTCCATGGCTGCAAGCTAAGCCGTGTGGAAGCTACCGAGCCACCGACGGGTGTGGGTCTCTTGATCTGTAATCTCGGCAAATCCACGTCTGCCACCGCCGCTGCCGGACCCAGATGTAGGACTTTGTTGGTTGCCGGGTCCGAGGGAGGACGGGGAAGTCCTCGAATCAGCGTAAGGGCGCGGCGGCGGGCGGATCTGAGGACCGGCGACGGCGGATCAGGCCCGCGGAGGATGACGGGGACACCTCAGCGGCCACCTCGCCAGCGTCGGGCGAAAAGGCCACGATAAACCTTGTTTTGGCCCTAAACACTTCGAGCTCCCCGGCACACGGGCAGAGGTTGAGAATGGAGGGGCCGGCGATGGCGGCGACCTACCGATGGTTTCGAGGGTTGTGTGTGTCTGTGTGAGCGGAGGTTTTGGGGTGTGTGTGGAGGGGGTGTCAAGGTTGTGTTTGAGGAAATACTGCGGCAACTGAAATTTTACTAGGTGGGAGTAACAAGGCAGGGCTACTGAAAATTTGGATCAAGGGCGAGCAGATATTTTTGATATTGCGAGGGATGCAGAGGCGGGAGTAAAATGTCGGGGCTACCGAAAATTTGAATCAAGGGACTGAAGCAGAGCGGCGATGCATATCGACACAAATCCGCACATACTAATCGTGTGCTATCAAACATTAAAACCTTCCAGGCGGTAGATATTTTCGAGATTGCGCGGGATGCAGAGGCGGGAGTTTTTGGGGAGTGGGCTAGTGTGCTTGACACGCCGGCTGTGGACTGTAGCCGACGCACCTTCTTGCGTAAGCCATAGGTGTACTATACACCAACGGTGCTCGAAGATATTTTGTACTACATCTCACACGGTTGGTGATAATAAACTGTGTGGGATCTACTTGATTTGAATTACAAAATGGGGTCACAGCGGCAATGGACGATGTTTGAATTGCTAGACATTTTTTCTGTAGTGAACATGCAACTATATGTGTGTCGTAAAAGAATTGGAATTATTCAGGGTTCGTTTGGACATTTTATACAATAAACTATTTTTCTATCCATTTCACATGCACAATTCAAAATTAAACTACATACACATGCTCTGGTGCATACAAATTGGTTGAAAAATCAAATATGTGTCCTTCAGTGCATGCTTAGGTCCCATGCAAGAAATGGAAATGAATTTTTCGGGGTTCCTTTGGCCATTTTTATACATTAACTGGGTTTTCTAAGGCGTTGAACGAGTTCACCGATATTATAAGTCTTTGCCCGCACTTCTCTGCTTTGGTATCTTCGTGCTTGTTGTTGGTAGAATGCGAAAAGGGCTTTTGCGACATCGCGCTCCTCCTCCAAACCGTCTAAGTCATCCTGCCGATCGAGCTCGGCCTCTCTCTCTCCTCATACATGTGCGCTCGAGGTGAGTCATGAATAATATCGCAGGGCAAGACAGCCTCTGGGCCGTACACCATGAAGATCGGTGTGTATCTGATGGTGCGATTGGGCGTGGTTCGCAGCCCCCAGAGTACGGAGTCGAGCTCCTCGACCCAGTGTTTATCCGAATCCTTTAGGGATCGTACTAGTCTGGGTTTGATGCCACTCATTATCAGGCCATTGGCCCGTTTAACTTGACCCTTTGTTTGGGGGTGATACACAGAGGCGTAATCGATTTTAATACCTAGATTAGCACACCAATTTTTCACCTCATCGGCTGTGAAGTTAGAGTTGTTGTTAGTAATTATGCTGTGTGGGACGCCATAACGGTGCACAACACCGGAGATAAAGTCTATCACCGGTCCGACTTCAGTCGTTTTTACTGGTTTGGCCTCTATCCACTTAGTGAATTTATCCACCATAACCAGTAGATATTTCTTCTTATGGCCTCCCCCTTTAAGGGGTCCGACCATATCTAGGCCCGAGACCGCAAAAGGCTAGGTAATGGGGATTGTTCTTAGGGCTGTGGGCGGCATATGGCTTTCATTAGCAAAGAGCTGGCACCCGACACAGCGCTGTACAAGGGCTTGTGCATTTGCTCGGGCCGTGGGCCAGAAGAACCTGTACGGAAGGCCTTGCTTACGAGGGTCCGAGCTGCAACGTGATGGCCGCGAAGGCCAGCATGTATTTCGGCCAAGAGCTGCCGGCCCTCCTCTCCGGAGATACATCTTTGAAGGACTCCAGTAGTGCTCTTCTTGTAGAGCTCTCCTTCATGAACTTTGTAGGCTTTGGAGCGCTGAACGATACAGCGAGCCTCATTCTGGTCATCAGGGAGCTCCCACCTATTAAGGTAGGCCAGGAAAGGTTCGGTCCATGGAGCGATTACCTCCATGATTACATGGGCGGAAGGCGTTAATTTGGTGCCCGAGCCCCCGATGATATCCGGATCGTGTTCGGCATCCAGGGGAGTGATCCGCGCCGGACTGGTATTTCCGCTCTCGTCCTGCCATACCACGGATGGCTTAAAGAGCCTTTCCACAAAGGTGTTAGGTGGGACGGGGACGCGTTTAGCACCCATTCCAGCAAGGATGTCCGCTGCTTGATGCTACCTCTTGAGCACTGCATTGGATTTCCTCGAAGAGGAGAGGATGATGCAGCAAAGTAGCGTAAGTATTTCCCTCAGTTTTTGAGAACCAATGTATTAATCCAGTAGGAGGCTACACGCAAGTCCCTCATACCTACACAAAAACAATAGCTCCTCGCAACCAACACGATTAGGGGTTGTCAATCCCTTCACGCTCACTTTACGAGAGTGAGATCTGATAGAGATGATAGATAATATTTTTGGTATTTTTGATATAGAGATGCAAAGTGAAATAAAGGGCAAAGTAAAAAAGCAAAGCAATAACAAAGTGATGGAGATTGATATGATGAGAATAGACCCGGGGGCCATAGGTTTCACTAGTGGCTTCTCTCAAGAGCATAAGTATTCTACGGTGGGTTAACAAATTACTGTTGAGCAATTGACAGAATTGAGCATAGTTATGAGAATATCTAGGTATGATCATGTATATAGGCATCACGTCTGAGACAAGTAGACCGACTCCTTCCTACATCTACTACTATTACTCCACTCATCGACCGCTATCCAGCATGCATCTAGAGTATTATGTTAAAAAAAGAGTAACGCCTTAAGCAAGATGACATGATGTAGAGGGATAAATTCATGCAATATGATAAAAACCCCATCTTGTTATCCTCGATGGCAATGATACAATACGTGCCTTGCTGCCCCTTCTGTCACTGCGAAAGGACACCGCAAGATCGAACCCAAAGCTAAGAACTTCTCCCATTGCAAGAAAAGCCAATCTAGTAGGCCAAACCAAACTGATAATTCGAAGAGACTTGCAAAGATAACCAATCATACATAAAAGAATTCAGAGAAGATTCAAATATTATTCATAGATAGACTTGATCATAAACCCACAATTCATCTGTCTCAACAAACACACCACAAAAATAAGATTACGTCGAATAGATCTCCATGAGAGAGGGGGAGAACATTGTATTGAAATCCAAAAAGAGAGAAGAAGCCATCTAGCTAATAACTATGGACCCAAAGGTCTGAGGTAAACTACTCACACATCATCGGAGAGGCTATGATGATGTAGAAGCCCTCCGTGACGACGGCCTTCTCCGGCGGAGCTCCGGAACAGGCCCCAAGATGGGATCTCGTGGATACAGAAAGTTGCGGCGGTGGAATTAGGTTTTTGGCTCCGTATCTGATCGTTTGGGGTACGTAGGTATATATAGGAGGAAGGAGTACGTCGGTGGAGCAACAGGGGGCCCACGAGGCAGGGGGGCGCGCCCTAGGGGGGCGCCCCACCCTCGTGACCGCCTCTTTGTTCCTTGGCGTAGGGTCCAAGTCTCTGGATCACGTTCGGTGAGAAAATAACGTTCCTCAAGGATTCATTCCGTTTGGACTCCATTTGATATTCCGCTTTCTTGAAACATCAAATAGGCAAAAAACAGCAATTACGAAATTTGGGACTCCGGTTAATAGGTTAGTCCCAAAAATAATATAAAAGTGGAAAATAAAGCCCAATATAGTCCAAAACAGTAGATAATATATCATGGAGCAATAAAAAATTATAGATACGTTGGAGACGTATCAGTCATCCCCAATTTTAATTCCTGCTCTTCCTCGAGTAGGTAAATGACAAAAAGAGAATTTTTGATGCAGAGTGCTACTTGGCATAATTTCAATGCAAAACTTCTTAATTGTGTTATGAATATTCAGATCCGAAAGATTCAAGACAAAAGTTCATATTGACATAAAAATAATAATACTTCAAGCATACTAACTAAGCAATTATGTCCTTTCAAAATAACATGGCCAAAGAAAGCTCATCCCTACAAAATTGTATAGTTTAGTCATGCTCCATTTTTGTCACACAAGAATGCTCTCATCATGCACAATCCCAATGACAAGCCAATCAATTGTTTCATACTTTAATAATCTCAAACTCATAAACATTCACGCAATATATGAGCTTGAGCCATGGATATAGCACTATGGGTGGAATAGAATATGATGATGGGGCTAATGTGGAGAAGAGAAAAAAGGAGAAAGTCTCACATCAACGAGGCTAATCAATGGGCTATGGATATGCCCATCGATTGATGTTAATGCAAGGAGTAGGGATTGCCATGCAACGAATGCACTAGAGCTATAAATGTATGAAAGCTCAACAAAAGAAACTAAGTGGGTGTGCATCCAACTTGCTTGCTCACGAAGACCTAGGGCACTTGAGGAGGCCCATTGTTGGAATATACAAGCCAAGTTCTATAATGAAAAATTCCCACTAGTATATGAAAATGACAAAACAAGAGACTCTCTATCATGAAGATTATGGTGCTACTTTGAAGCATAAGTGTGGAACAGGATAGTAACATTGTCCCTTCTCTCTTTTTCTCTCATTTTTTTATTTGGGCCTTTTCTCTTCTTTTTTATGGCCTCTTTTTTTTACCTCACTTGGGACAATGCTCTAGAAAATGATGATCATCACACTTCTATTTATTTACAACTCATTGATTACAACTCGATACTAGAACAAAGTATGACTCTATATGTGACGCCCCTGATTCAATCGTACACTAATCATACATGCAAACGTGTACGATCAAGATCAGGGACTCACGGGAAGATATCACAATACAACTCTAAAAAAATAAAATAAGTCATATAAGCATCATAATACAAGCCAGGGGCCTCGAGGGCTCAAATACAAGTGCTCGATCATAGACGAGTCAATGAAGCAACAATATCTCGAGTACAGACATAAGTTAAACAAGTTTGCCTTAAGAAGGCTAGCACAAACTGGGATACAGATCGAAGAGGCGCAGGCCTCCTGGGATCCTCCTAAACTACTCTGGTCGCCGGTGACACCTTGCACGTAGTAGTAGGCACCTCCGGTGTAGTAGGAGTCGCCGCCGACGGTGGCGTCAAGCTCCGGCTCCGATCTGGTTGCGATAACCGTAGAAGGGAAAGGGGAAAAGGGGAGAAAAGCAACCGTGAGTACTCATCCAAAGTACTCGCAAGCAAGGAGCTACACTACATATGCATGGGTATATGTGTAAAGGGCCATATCGGTGGACCGAATCGCAGAATGCCGTAATAAGAGGGGATAGCTAATCACGCCGAGGACTACGCTTCGCAGCCTCCGTCTTGGCAAAAGCATGTAGGAGAGAGTAGATGAAGTCCTCCAAGTAGCATCGCATAGCAATAATCCTACCCGGCGATCCTCCTCGTCGCCTGTTAGAGAGCGATCGCCGGGTTGTATCCGGCACTTGGAAGGGTGTGTTTTATTATGGATCCGTTTATTGTTGTCATAAGGTCAATGTACTACTCCAAGTCGTCCTGTTACCGAAGATCACGGCTATTCGAATAGATTAACTTCCCTGCAGGGGTGCACCACATAACCCAACACGCTTGATCCCATTTGGCCGGACACACTTATGCCCGGCCACGGAAGATCAACACGTCGCAGCCCCACCTAGGCCAACAGAGAGGTCAGCACGTTGTTCTTAACCTAAGCGCACAGGGGTCTGGGCCCATCGCCCTTAGCTCACGTGCACGTTGCGTGGGCGGTCGGAAGCAGAACTAGCCCTCTTAATACAAGAGCAGGCTTACGTTCCAAACCGGCGCGCGCCGCTCAGTCGCTGACGTCACGAAGGCTTCGGCTGATACCACGACGTTGAGTGCCCATATTTTTCCCACGTAGTTGGTTAGTGCGTATAGACCAAATGGCCAGACTGAGATCAAATACCAAGATCTCGTTAAGCGTGTTAAGTATCCGCTGAACGCCCGACCAGGGCGAGCCCACCTCTCTCCTAGGCGGTCGCAACCTGCCTGCCGCCGCCACAAAGTAACAATGGGGCCGTCGGGAACCTGTGCCCACCTCTACCGGATGGAGCCACCTGTCCTTTCAGCCCCATCTCCTAACAAAGTATCACATGTAATGTAATAGTGTAAAGTATATAGTATATGCCCGTGATCACCTCCGAAGTGATCACAGCCCAAGAGTATAGCATGGCGCATGCAGACAAGAATGTACGGCCATCGATGGAATACTAGCATCCTATACTAAGCTTGTAGGATTGCAGTTAAATGTGTCAAGAGTAGTAGCAAGGACAGGCTATGCATCAGGATAGGAATAACGGAAAGCAGTAACATGATACACTACTCTAATGCAAGCAGTATAGAAGAGAATAGGGGATACCTGGTGATCAAGGGGGGGGGGCTTGCCTGGTTGCTCAGACAAGGAGGGGTCGTCGGTGACGTAGTCGACCACAGGGGCATCAAGATCGCCACGGGTCTACCGGAGAGAAGAGGGGGAGAAACAGTAAATACATAGCAAGCAAGTGCATAACAGGACAACAAGCAGAGCTAGACATGTTCTAACACGATATGATGTGGTACCGGTGAAGGGGGGAAACATCCGGGAAAGTATTCCCGGTGTTTCGCGTTTTCGGATAGATGACCCGGAGGGGGAAAGTTGTGTGTTTCCTATGCTAGGGATGTGTGGCGGACGAACGAGCTGTGTATCCGGATTCGTCTCGTCGTTCTGACTAACTTTCATGTACAAAGTTTTTCCATCTGAGCTACGGTTTATTTTATATTAATTTTAAAAGATTTAATTCATTTTTAGGATTTATTTCTTTATTTAAATTCAACATTATCAAGAACAGTGCACGCTGACGTCAGCATGACGTCAGCAGTCAACAGAGGCGTTGACTGGTCAACTGACATGTGGGTCCCATTCGTCATTGACTGATTAGTCTAATTAGGGTTTAATTAAACTATCTACCTAATTAGATTAATTAAACAAGATTAATTAACTTAATAAATTCATTAACTATTTTAATTAATTAATTTATTAATAATCTATTTATTCTAACATTCTTTTTATTCCCTCTTATTTTAACAAAATCGTTCTGGGGCGGGGCCCCCCTGTCATTGTCCCTAGGGGCCATAATGGATTAGGCGCTAGCGGCGTTGGCGCAACCCGAACTGGCGCGGGCGCCGATCCGTGGCCTCAGCGCGACCAGCAGGGGATGGCGAGCTGGTCGCGACGCTTCGCCGGCGGGCGGCAGCCTTGAGACCGGTCGGGGAGGATCGCGTCCGCAGGCGACGCGTGGCGGAGTGGGAGCAGGCGGCGGAGGCAAGGACCGGCGGTGCAGCCACGAGTGCGGTGGTGCGGTGCGGCGGGGTCAAGCGGCTGCGAAGGGAGCTGCGGGCGCCGGCGTGTGGCGCGCGCAGGCGCGTGTGCGGCGCAGAGGACAACCTGAGAGGAACCGGGGCGCGCATGATTCGGGAAGCAGCAGCCGCCGCAGGAGGACGGGGCGGAGGGTGGTGGTCGTGTGCCGGTGCGGGTCGACGTGCGAGCGAGGGGAAGGGGAGGCCGGGGGCCTCACCGTGGTTGCAGGGTTCGAGGCAGTGGGGCGCGGGGAGGAGGTCGGGGACGACCGGGCGACGGAGAGGAAGCAGGCCGGCGAGGTTGCGATCTCCGGCGGGGTGGCTTCCGGCGACGTGCAGTCCAGCGGCAGGCGTCGGCGGGTCGTCGAGCGGTGACGTGGTCGAGGGGGTGACGGGGACGTCGTTCCGGCGAGGAGAGGGACGAGGAGGCGAGGAGGAGGACAGTGAGGCGGCGACGAGGTCCGACAACGGTGTGGCAGCTCCGGGGCAACGGGATCGGGGCATCGGCGTTGGCGGTTTGTTCTCCCTCCCGATCCAATCGGGAGACATGGGGGAGGGAGATATTTCGGGGAGGAGTGGGGTAACGAGAGGGGGGAAGTCGGTGGTGGCTAGGGTTGGACCGGTGGGAGTGGGGGGTTAAGTGGAGTGGGGGGGGGGTTCGGCCGGCTGGGCCAATTAGGTCGAGGCCCGAAAAAAGGGGGTGGCTATTAGTCGGGCGCCGCCCGATGGGGGAGGGTTTTCTCCTTTTTTTTGTTTTTTGTTTGGTTTTCCCTTTTGTATTTTCTTTTATTATTTGTTTTATGTATTAATTCATTTGAAAGTATTTAGGCATTTTATAAAAATGTGTTTACTTCACCATAATTACCGATGCAATAATCGACATAGCCCGAACATTTTTATTTCAATATTTGAAAACTTTTGTCGTTTGACTTATTTAGGATTTAAATTTGAAACGGTTTTGAATTAACCCGAGATTAACTACAGTGACAGAGATGACGTGTCATCATTAACGTGAGATTACTGTTGCATGATTATCTGGGCGTTACAAATCTCCTCCACTACAAGAAATCTCGTCCCGAGATTTAAGAGGGGAGTAAGGGGGAAAGTTCTGGTTACGATATTCTAACAGATCTTCTCGAAGAAGTTAATCCCTTTCGTTGATGTCTTCAATTCTTTATTCCAAAGCATCATGATGAAGTTGTCGTCCTTTCTTTGGGGAACTCCATCGCATTTCTTTAATAGGTAACAGCGGCTCTACAATGATAGGATGTTATAAGGAAAATCATCCGGGGTACCCCAAGAATGAACATATGAGTATCTCTCGAGTTGAACAAATGACACACATCGAGAGCAAAGTAAGACGGTGCAATAAGAAGTTTCAAGCGGATAGGCAATTGTTCATAGCCTGAAGCAGAGTGCGAAAAGGGTTCAGAGCAACGGGAATAAGTATTGCGTTGGGCAACAGATTTGATGATCCCTCAGAAGATGGCTCGTGAATTATATACGAGGCCACACGTGAGGAATAACTTTGGGAATAGGGGGTGTACAGGAGAGTTAGGTTTCAATCCTGAGGAACTGTGGGTTATGGGCCCACCAAGTGGGTTAAAAGCAGGAAGGGCGGAGACGTCTTGCGTGATCATGCAAGCAAGGTATGTCAGAGGATGGCCTATCAGTTATGTTGGCAACAACATCAGTACCAAGGGCGAGGGACGAAGAGAACCATTTTCCTGCTCGTTGAACGAGGCAGACCTGTAGGCAAAGTTCTCGTCCATTGGTGGTTACCGAAATGTCATCAACAAAAGTAACAGGGTCTCACTGGCAGAGTTGTACACCGAGGTGTTTACATAAGAAGAGAATTATTACTGCATAGGTTATATAGATCACAAGAAAGGTCAAACAAACCAATGGAAAGGAAAATGTGATCATCAGGTTAAACAGAACAATGGAAAGGAAAAGTGTGTTTAAACACATATTTCAGGAGTATATCCTTCCCAAGGACAAGCAGAGCAAAATATCCACGACAGGAGATAATGTAGAAAACCCTTTAGGTAAGGGGAGATAAATTTCATGACATTACCCATACAACCGTGTTTGGATAATTGAGCAAGAAACATTTAGCATTGGGCTTCAAATGTTCTTATTGAAGATCGGAGTACCACAGACATGCTTCGAGATAGCATTGACATTGTCTTCAAGCAAAGGTCAGACTTTGGATACACAAAGGATCCATCAGGATAACTTATTAAACAAGGCATTCAAGTTCCTCATGGAAAATTGGTTAACCTTGTAAAAAAAAGAAACTATAACAATAGGCCCTTCGGACAGGTGTGCTAGGCATGACATCACCTTACCGAGTCATATAAAGACTGATGTTATAACTCTTGGAAATATGTTCCAACCATCATATCTGACCGAGGTTTAGATCCGATTGGTGTCAGGATACCTCCGACTTAGTATGCCTGAGAAGAAAAGGTGCAACACAATTGACGAGATGACAATGTAAGATTCTCGGGAAATGAACTATGAAGTGATTTCCGTTAACAAGAGTTCATCATTAACCCAAGGAGAGGACAAGGAGGTGTCTGGTGAACTCAACGAAAATTCATCAAGATTTCTAAAAGATGGATTTCCACAATTAAGTGAACAAGGAGATAACATTTGTCAGATCAAATGATATAAGGAAGTATGCTCGAGGAAAACATACACAATTAAACGTTGGTTGAAAGGTGCGCCCAAAATATGGGTTGGGTTGCACGACCAATGTCGTAATGGTGATTCAATAAGCCATAGTCAGAGAATGAAACTATAGACCAATAACTTCAAAGCAAGAGGGTTGCTCGAAGTTTAGAATTTACACATCACAGACCATTTGTCGGTATTCCGGTTAGAAACATCACGGGGACCAAGAAAAGAATGGGGTGGTGAATTTCTCACAACATTGAGGACATAAGAGATGTTAATGTTCCAAGGTAAAGAAGAACAATTACTGGATAGGAAGGAACTCAAGGTATAACACCAAACACGAACAAGCTTGTGTTGGTGGGAAGGCAATAAAGTGGTCGATGATAACGCAGATCATCGAGGGCAAGGATGGTATTTCTCATCATGAACTCATTTGATATCCTGGAAGAGCTCATAAGGTTGATGATGATCACGACACACTTTGTCGAGAGATTTCAAGATGTAATCGATCATGATGACATCAAGTCAAATGAATGGTGAAGCGAAAGGTTATTGGAACCAAGGGTACGACACAAAATCGAAACCAAGCTTGTTGTCCAAGGCGAAATGATATGATGAGGAAGATCAACGTAAGCTTAGCTCATCGTCAAATAATTGTGCTACTGGGAAGAAGGACCGGTAGCACAGCTTAAAATTTAACATGGTAATGATATAGCCGATCAGGCTAGGAATGACTTGAAGGATTATTAAACTCATAAGCAACGGAGATTACTTTATTGAATCAGTGCGGAATTGATTCACTTATCAATGTCCTTGAGTGTCTAACAACTCGTAACACAGGGAAAATTGGAATCGTGAGAAATAATACTTGAAGAACTCATAATAAGTTATGCAGTTCCATGATATTCTTGAGATACCAGAGCTTAATACTCAACGGTAGAGCAAAGTAAAGGTTGGACAGGTGCAATGATCTGCAGAAGACAAGTAGTTCAACTTGTCCAAGAAATGGTATTTAAAAGGAGAACATGGGTGGAACCACGATTGCAAAAGGCCGAATTCCAGATATAAGAACTTATATCAAAGAGGGTTTAAGAGGAGCATCCATGATAAGATTAGCATCGTGTCCATGGGCATGAACACAAAGTTCAAGGTCGACTCCCACTTCTTCAATGTATAACCTTCCATTCACCTCTCACTTCGAAGAAGTTGTAGTGTTGAAATTTTACCTAGCAAAATACCGGAAGAGTATGACTCGTGAAAACTTTCGAAGTTCACACATATTAGGAAGGCATAGGTTCAACCCATCGTGGTCTCTTAGGAACATATACCACAAACTTCGGAGTAAATAACACAAGCTCGAAAGTAGAGCATTGTTCAAAAGCAGATGATACAATTTACCAAAGGCATTATATACCCATGGAAAGGCTCTCAAGGTTATTCAATATGAAGGACACTGTCGGATAAAATCCAACAAAGGAACCGATGGTCCACAAGGGATCTGATGTGAGCATCAGATCTTGAACGAGGAAGAAGAAGAATGCACGGGCATCATATTATAGAACATCTGAATAATTCGATGCTTAGATAACAAAGGAATTACGATTTCCAAAACAAAGGATCAGAAGCAGTCGCTCTGATCAAGGATGGATAAGTTGGATAGACCAGAGTCACAATTGACGACCAATAGTTTGGTCGAGAACCAGCTCATGTTCAGAATGACGTCTGAGTCGGGAAGATAAATTCTAGGATCTGACTGAGGTTTGTGAGCATTCGCAATATATTGAATCAACGAACTCGAAATGATAATGACAAAGGATACTATGAATATTGCTAGACATATGGAACACATCCATAATGCAAGCAGACAAGTATTTGCCGAGCAATAGCGGGTAGAGGTTTTCCGAAAGATCAGATAGTATTTCAATGTATCTTGTGATTCATATGAACAACGGGGGAAGAACGGATACTCGACAAGTGCGAGGAATTATCCGTAGGGGGTATTCATGGGGCAAGAAATGCAAGGCAGTAGGCAAAAATGGATTTTCGGGATATAGGAAATATTTCAGGGTATCTTGTAATAACAAGAGCAACTCAGGGTGAAGGTATGGACGACAAGGATATAAGGCTATCCATAAGGATACAACGGTGGTAGGGGATTGCAAAAGCAACGGGCACAAAGTCTCGAGAGAACTTTAGAGAGTATCTTCGGAATCTTCTGGTGCAGCAAGCGATCATCTGGAGTGAGGGGCTCTCCGGGAGAAAGTCTTTCGAGAACCTAAAGTTAGTCTTTTTAGCAAAACCATTTAACCCGAAAAGGGGAGAGATTAGAGTCCCAGAGTAAAGATCGAGGAGTAAAAGATCCTAGTACCACCCCATGGCGACGTGGGCCCGTAAGGCACACAGCCATGTTAGTAAAAGTTTTGTAAAGTCTAGACTCAACTTCGGCCAAGGAGTGTGGAAGGGGGATTCCTACAGGCAGTCGGCTCTGATACCAACTTGTGACGCCCCCGATTCAATCGTACACTAATCATACACGCAAACGTGTACAATCAAGATCAGGGACTCATGGGAAGATATCACAACACAACTCTAAAAAAATACAATAAGTCATACAAGCATCATAATACAAGCCAGGGGCCTCGAGGGCTCGAATACAAGTGCTCGATCATAGACGAGTCAGCGGAAGCAACAATATCTGAGTACAGACATAAGTTAAACAAGTTTGCCTTAAGAAGGCTAGCACAAACTGGGATACAGATCGAAAGAGGCGCAGTCCTCCTGCCTGTGATCCTCCTAAACTACTCCTGGTCGTCGTCAACGGCCTGCACGTAGTAGTAGGCACCTCCGGTGTAGTAGGAGTAAATCGCCGACGGTGGTGTCAAGCTCTGGCTCCAAAGATCTGGTTGCGATAACCAGGTAGAAGGGAAAGGGGAAAAGGGGAGAAAAGCAACCGTGAGTACTCATCCAAAGTACTGCAAGCAAGGAGCTACACTACATATGCATGGGTATATGTGTAAAGGGCCATATCGGTGGACTGAACTGCAGAATGCCGTAATAAGAGGGGATAGCTAATCACCGTCAAGACTACACTTGGCAGCCTCCGTCTTGGCAGCATGTAGGAGAGAGTAATGAAGTCCTCCAAGTAGCATCGCATAGCAATAATCCTACCCGGCGATCCCTCCTCGTCGCCCTGTTAGAGAGCGATCACCGGGTTATATCTAGCACTTGGAAGGGTGTGTTTTATTAAGTATCCGGTTCTAGTTGTCATAAGGTCAAGGTACAACTCCAAGTCGTCCTGTTATCGAAGATCACGGCTATTCGAATAGATTAACTTCCCTGCAGGGGTGCACCACATAACCCAACACGCTTGATCCCATTTGGCCGGACACACTTTCCTGGGTCATGCCCGGCCGCGGAAGATCAACACGCCGCAGCCCCACCTAGGCCAACAGAGAGGTCAAGACGCCGGTCTAAACCTAAGCGCAGGGGTCCGGGCCCATCGCCTATAGCACACACCGCACGCTATGCATGGCGGAAGCAGAACTAGCCCCCTTAATACAAGAGCAGGCTTACGTTCCAAACCGGTGCGCGCCGCTCAGTCGCTGACGTCACGAAGGCCTCGGCTGATACCACGACGCCGAGTGCCCATATCTTTCCCACGTAGTTGGTTAGTGCGTATAGACCAAATAGCCAGACTGAGATCAAATACCAAGATCTCGTTAAGCGTGTTAAGTATCCGCTGAACGCCGACCAGGCTGTGCCCACCTCTCTCCTAGGCGGTCTCAACTTGCCTGTCGCTCCGCCACAAAGTAACAATGGGGCCGTCGGGGACCCAGGCCCACCTCTACCGGGATGGAGCCACTGTCCTTTCACCCCATCTCCTAACAAAGATCACGAGTAATGTAATAGTGTAAAGTATATAGTATATGTCCGTGATCACCTCCAAGTGATCACATCCCAAAGAGTATAGCATGGCGCATGACAAGAATGTACAGCCATCGATGGAATACTAGCATCCTATACTAAGCATGTAGGATTGCAGGTAAAGGTGTCAACAGAGTAGCAAGGATAGGCTATGCATCGGGATAGGAATAACGGAAAGCAAAGAACATGCTACACTACTCTAATGCAAGCAGTATAGAAGAGAATAGGCGATATCTGGTGATCAAGGGGGGGGGGGGCTTGCCTGGTTGCTCAGACAAGAAGGAGGGGTCGTCGGTGACGTAGTCGACCACAGGGGCATCAGCATCGTCACGGGGTCTACCGGAGAGAAGAGGGGGAAGAAACAGTAAATACATAGCAAGCAAGTGCATAACAGGACAACAAGCAGAGCTAGACGTGTTCTAACGCGGTATGAGGTGGTACCGGTGAAGGGGGGAAACATCCGGGAAAGTATTCGCGGTGTTTCGCCTTTTTGAACAGATGAACCGAAGGGGGAAAGTTGCATGTTTGCTATGCTAGGGATGTGTGGTGGACGAACGGGCTGCGTTTCCGGATTCCTCTCGTCGTTCTGAGTAACTTTCATGTACAAAGTTTTTCCATCTGAGCTACGGTTTATTTTATATTAATTTTAAAAGATTTATTTCATTTTTAGGATTTATTTTTTTATTTAAATTCAACATTATCAAGAACAGTGCATGCTGATGTCAGCATGACGTCAGCAGTCAACAGAGGCGTTGACTGGTCAACTGACGTGTGGGTCCCATTCGTCATTGACTGATTAGTCTAATTAGGGTTTAATTGAACTATCTACTTAATTAGATTAATTAAACATGATTAATTAACTTAACAAATTCATTAACTATTTTAATTAATTAATTTACTAATAATTTATTTATTCTAACATTCTTTTTATTCCCTCTTATTTTAACAAAATCGTTCTGGGGCGGGGCCCCCCTGTCATTGGCCCTAGGGGCCATAATGGATTCGGGCGCTAGCGGGCGTTGGGCGCAACCCGAACTGGCGCAGCGGGCGCCCGTCCGCGGCCTCAGGCGCGGCCAACGGGGGGGATGGCGAGCTGGCGCACGCCGGCTGAGGCGGCGCATTTACGCAGCATCGGTATGCGGATCGCGTCTCAGGCGACGCATGGCGGAGTGGGAGCAGGGCGACAGAGGTAAGGACCGGGCGGTGCGGCCACATGTGCTTGATGCGGCGCGGCCGGGGCCAAGCGGCACGGCGGAGGGAGCTGCGGGGCGCCGGCGTGTGGCGAGGCGCGCACGGGCGCGTGTGCGGCGAGGCGCAGAGGACAGCACAGAGGAACCGGGGCGCGCATGATTCGGGAAGCAGCAGCCGCCGCAGGAGGACGGGGCGGAGGGTGGTGGTCGTGTGCCGGCGCGGGTCGACGTGCGAGCGAGAGGAAGGGGAGGCCGGGGTCCTCACCGTGGTTGCAGGGTTCGAGGCAGTGGGGCGCTGGGAGGAGTCCGGGACGACCGGGCGACGGAGAGGAAGCAGGCCGGCGAGGTTGCGATCTCCGGCGGGGTGGCTTCCGGCGACGTGCAGTCCAGCGGCAGGCGTCGGCGGGTCGTCGAGCGGCGACGTGGTCGAGGGGGGTGACGGGGACGTCGTTCCGGCGAGGAGAGGGACGAGGAGGCGAGGAGGAGGACGGTGAGGCGACGACGAGGTCCGGCAACGGCGTGGCAGCTCCGTTGCGACGGGATCGGGGCATCGGCGTTGGTGGTTTGTTCCCCCTCCCGATCCAATCGAGAGAGATGGGGAGGAGATATTTGTGGAGGAGTGGGTAACGAGAGGGGGGAAGTGGGTGGTGGCTAGGGTTGGACCGGTGGGAGTGGGGGGTTAAGTGGAGTGGGGGGGGGGGCGTTCGGCCGGCAGTGCCAATTAGGTCGAGGCCCGCAAAAGGGCGGTGGCGGTGGGCAGTCGGCCCAGTGGGGGAGGGCTTTCTCTTTTTTGTTTTCTGTTTGGTTTTCCTTTTGTATTTTCTTTTATTATTTGTTTTCTGTTTTAATTCATTTAAAAGTATTTAGGCATTTTATAAAAATGTGTTTACTTCACCATAATTACCGATGCAATAATTGACATAGCCCGAACATTTTTATTTCAATATTTGAAAACTTTTGTCGTTTGACTTATTTAGGATTTAAATTTGAAACGGTTTTGAATCAACCCGAGATTAACTACAGTGACAGAGTTGATGTGTCATCATTAACGTGAGATTGCTGTTGCGTGATTATCCGGGTGTTACACTATATGAATGCCTCCGGCGGTGTACCGGGACATGCAATGAATCAAGAGTGACATGTATGAAAGAATTATGAACGGTGGCTTTGCCACAAATACTATGTCAACTACATGATCATGCTAAGCAATATGACAATGATGCATGTGTCATGAAGAACGGTATGGTGGAAAGTTGCATGGCAATATATCTCGGAATGGCTATGGAAATGCCATAATAGGTAGGTATGGTGGCTGTTTTGAGGAAGATATAAGGAGGTTTATGTGTGAAAGAGCGTATCATATCACGGGGTTTGGATGCATCGTGAAGTTTGCACCAACTCTCAATGTGAGAAAGGGCAATGAACGGCAATCAAGAGGCTAGCAATGATGGAAGGGTGAGAGTGCGTATAATCCATGGACTCAACATTAGTCATAAAGAACTCATATACTTATTGCAAAAATCTACAAGCCATCAAAACCAAAGTACTACGCGCATGCTCCTAGGGGGATAGATTGGTAGGAAAAGACCATCGTCAAATCGGCCGCCACTCATAAGGAGGACAATCAAATAACACCTCATGTTTCAAATTTGTTACATAACGTTTACCATACGTGCAAGATACGGGGCTTGCAAACTTCAACACAAGCATTTCTCAAATTCACAACTACTCAACTAGCACGACTTTGATATTATCACCTCCATATCTCAAAACAATTATCAAGCATCAAACTTTTCTTAGTATTCAATGCACTCAAAAGAAAGTTTTACAAATCTTGAATACCAAGCATATTATTATTAAGCAATTTACCATGCTATTTAAGACTCTCAAAATAATCTAAGTGAAGCATGAGAGATCAATAGTTTCTATAAAACAAATCCACCACCGGGCTCTAAAAGATCTAAGTGAAGCACATAGAGCAAAATTATAATGCTCAAAAGATACAAGTGAGGCACAAAGAGTATTCTATCAAATTCCAATTCATGTATGGCTCTATCAAAAGGTGTGTACAGCAAGGATGATTGTGGCACACTAACAAACAAAGACACAAATAATACAAGACGCTCCAAGCAAAACACATATCATGTGGTGAATAAAAATATAGCTCCAAGTAAAATTACCGATGGAAGTAGACGAAAGAGGGGATGCCTTCCGGGGCATCCCCAAGCTTTGACTTTTTGGTGTCCTTGGATTATCTTGGGGGATTTCATGGGCATCCCCAAGCTTAGGCTCTTGCCACTCCTTGTTCCATAATCCATCAAAAGAATTCACCCAAAACTTGAAAACTTCACAACACAAAACTCAATAGAAATCTCGTGAGCTCCGTTAGAGAAAGAAAACAAAAGACCACTTCAAGGTACTGTAATGAACTCATTCTTTATTTATATTGGTGTTAAACCTACTGTGTTCCAACTTCTCTATGGACTGTAAATTATTTTACTAGCCATAGATTCATTAAAATAAGCAAACAACACACGAAAAACAGAATCTGTCAAAAACAGAACAGTCTGTAGTAATCTGTAACTAACGCAAACTTATGGAACTCCAAAAAATCTACAAAAATAGGAATACCTAGACAATTTGTTTATTGATCAGAAACAATTGGAATCAGTATTTTATCACGTTCTGGCGATTTTTAACAATTCTGGCACTGAGCACAAAGTTTCTGGAAATTACAGCAAGATCAAATAACTATCATCCAAGAAGATCCTATAGGTCTAACTTGGCACAAACACAAATTAAAACACAAAACCACATCTAAACAGAAGGTAGATGGATTATTTATTTCTAAACAAAAACAAAAACAAAAAAACTAAATATAAAATTGGGTTGCCTCCCAACAAGCGCTATCGTTTAACGCCCCTACCTAGGCATAAAAGCGAGAATAGATCTAGGTATTACCATCTTTTGTAGGCAATCCATAAGTGGCTCTCATGATAGTTACATATGGAAATTTTATTTTCTTTCTAGGAAAGTGTTTCATTCCCTTTTTTAATGGAAATTGAAATCTAATATTCCCTTCCTTCATATCAATAATTACACCAACCGTTCTAAGGAAAGGTCTACCAAGAATAATAGGGCAAGAAGGATTGCAATCTATATCAAGAACAATAAAATCTACGGGCACATAATTCCTATTTGTAACAATAAGAAGATCATTAATTCTTCCCATAGGTTTATTAATAGTGGAATCCGCAAGATGCAAGTTTAGAGAGCCATCATCAAATCCACGGAAATCTAGCAAATCGCACAAAGTTTTGGGGATAGTGGAGACACTAGCACCCAAATCACACAAAGCATAAAACTCACGGTCTTTAATTTTAATTTTGATAGCTTGTTCCCACTCATCATAGAGTTTTCTAGGGATAGAAACTTCCAACTCAAGTTTTTCTTCATAAGATTGCATCAAGGCATCAACAATATGTTCGGTAAAGGCTTTATTTTGACTATGAGCATGAGGAGAATTTAGCACGGATTGCAACAAGGAAATACAATCAATTAAAGAGCAAATTTCATAATTAAATTACTTGAAATCCAATATAGTGGGTTTAGCAACATCTAGGGTTTTATTTCTTTCAATCCCACTTTTAGCAATTTCATCATCAAGATCTAAATAATCCGAATTTTTGGAACGCCTTCTAGGTAAAGGAAGATCATATTCATTTTCATCAAGATTCATATTGCAAAACAAAGATTTAATAGGGGACACATCAATAACTTTTAGATGTTCATCTTGATTTCCATAGGAATTGGAAGAACACGCTTTAATAAAGGCATCTTTTGTAGCACGCATCCTAGCGGTTCTTTCCTTGCACTCATCAATGGAAATTCTCATGGCTTTGAGAGACTCATTGATATCATGCTTAGGAGGAATAGATCTAAGCTTTAAAGAATCAACGTCAAGAGAAATTCTATCAACGTTCATAGCCAAATCATCAACTTTAAGAAATTTCTCTTCAAGCAAAGCATTAAAATCTTTTGTGAATTCATAAACTCTTTAACACTACTCTCAAATTCAGAGGGCATCTTATTAAAATTTCCATAAGAGTTGTTGTAGGAATTTCCATAATTATTAGAAGGATTACTAGGATAAGGCCTAGGATTAAAATTCCTCTATAATGCGTTGTTACCAAAATTATTCCTACCAACAAAATTCACATCCATAGATTCATTATTATTCTCAATCAAAGTAGACAAAGGCATATCATTAGGATCAGAAGAAACACTCTCGGTAGCAAATAATTTCATAAGTTCATCCATCTTTCCACTCAAAACATTAATTTCTTCTATCGCATGCACTTTTTTATTAGTAGATCTTTCAGTATGCCATTGAGAATAATTAACCATAATATTATCTAGGAGTTTAGTAGCATCTCCTAAAGTGATTTCCAAAAAAGTGCCTCCCGCGACCGAATCAAAAAGGTTTGTAGAAGCAAAATTCAATCCGGCATAATTTTTTTGTATAATCATCCACAAATTTAATCCATGAGTAGGGCAATTACGTATCATTAATTTCATTCTCTCCCAAGCTTTTCCAACATGTTCATGATCAAGTTGCTTAAAATTCATAATGTCGTTTCTAAGAGAGATGATCTTAGCGGGAGGAAAATACTTAGAGATAAAAGAATCTTTGCACTTGTTCCAAGAATCAATACTATTTTTAGGCAAGCATGAAAACCAAGCTTTAGCACGATCTCTAGGCGAAAAAGGAAATAGCTTCAATTTAACAACGTCATTATCAACATCTTTCTTCTTTTGCATATCACATAAATCAACGAAGCTATTCAGATGAGTAGCGGCATCTTCACTAGGAAGGCCATGAATTGATCTTTCATAACAAGATTCAACAAGGCAGTATTGATTTCACAAGATTCATTATTGGCAAGAGGAGCAATCGGAGTGCTAAGGAAATCATTATTATTGGTATTGGTGAAGTCACACAATTTGGTAGCATCTTGGGCCATCGCGACAAACAAGGAATCCAACACACGAGTAAACAAAAGGCAAGCGAGAAAAAGGCAAACGGAAAAGGAGAAGGAGAAGGAGATTGGGATTGGGAAAGAGAGGGAAAATAAAACGGCAAGGGTGAAGTGGGGGAGAGGAAAACGAGAGGCAAATGGCAACTAATGTAATGCGAGAGATAGGAATTGTGATGGGTACTTGGTATGTTGACTTTTGTGCACACTCCCCGGCAACAGCGCCATAAATTCTTCTTGCTACCTCTTGAGCACTGCGTTGGATTTCCCCGAAGAGGATAGGATGATGCAGCAAAGTAGCATAATTATTTCCCTCAGTTTTTGAGAACCAAGTTATCAATCCAGTAGGAGGCTACATGCAAGTCCCTTGTACCTACACAAAAACAATAGCTCCTCGCAACCAACACGATTAGGGGTTCTCAATCCCTTCACGGTCACTTTACGAGAGTGAGATCTGATAGAGATGACAAATAATATTTTTGGTATTGTTGATATAGAGATGCAAATTGAAAGGTAAAAGGCAAAGTAAAAAAGAAAAGCAATAATAAAGTGATGGAGATTGATATGATGAGAATAGACCCGGGGGCCATAGGTTTCACTAGTGGCTTCTCTCAAGAGCATAAGTATTCTACGGTGGGTGAACAAATTACTGTTGAGCAATTGACAGAATTGAGCATAGTTATGAGAATATCTAGGTATGATCATGTATATAGGCATCACGTTCGAGACAAGTAGACCGACTCCTGCCTGCATCTACTACTATTACTCCACTCATCGACCGCTATCCAAAGATGCATCTAGAGTATTATGTTAAAAAGCAGAGTAACGCCTTAAGCAAGATGACATGATGTAGAGGGATAAATTCATGCAATATGATAAAAACCCCATCTTGTTATCCTTGATGGCAACGATACAATACGTGCCTTGCTGCCCCTTCTGTCACTGGGAAAGGACACCGCAAGATCGAACCCAAAGCTAAGCACTTCTCCGATTGCAAGAAAAACCAATCTAGTAGGCGAAACTAAAATGATAATTCGAAGAGACTTGCAAATATAACCAATCATACATAAAAGAATTCAGAGAAGATTCAAATATTATTCATGGATAGACTTGATCATAAACCCACAATTCATAGGTCTCAACAAACAAACCGCAAAAAGAAGATTGCATCAATTAGATCTCCACGAGAGAGGGGGAGAACATTGTATTGAGATCCAAAAAGAGAGAAGAAGCCATCTAGCTAATAACTACGGACCCAAATGTCTAAGGTAAACTACTCACACTTCATCGGAGAGGCTATGATGATATAGAAGCCCTCCGTGATGACGGCCCTCTACGGCGGAGCTCCGGAACAGGCCCCAAGATGGGATCTCGTGGATCTGAGAAAGTTGCGGCGGTGGAATTAGGTTTTTGGCTCCGTATCTAATCGCTTGGGGGCAATGAGGTATATATAGGAGGAAGGAGTATGTCGGTGGAGCAATAGGGGGCCCACGAGGCAGGGGGCGCGCCCCCACCCTCGTGACCGCCTCTTTTGTTCCTTGGAGTAGGGTCCAAGTCTCCTGGATCACGTTTGGTGAGAAAATCATGTTCTCGAAGGTTTCATTCCGTTTGGACTCCGTTTGATATTCCGTTTCTTCGAAACACGGAAATAGGCAAAAAACAACAATTCTGGGTTGGGCCTCCGGTTAATAGGTTAGTCCCAAAAATAATACAAATGTGGAAAATAAAGCCCAACATAGTCCAAAACAGTAGATAATATAGCATGGAGCAATCCAAAATTATAGATACGTTTGAGACGTATCACTTGATTACTATCTCAGGCCACATGGTGGAACTCGAGCCCCTCAAACCGAGCTGATATTTTGAGTACGGTGTTGTCGTAAGCCGCCATCTTTGGATCCTTTGCATCGAATTCTCCGTTTATTTGGGATATTGCGAGGTTCGAATCCCCGCGCAACTCGAGGTGTTGTATGCCCATAGAAAGAGCCATCTGGTTACCATGCAGTAGTGCCTCATATTCGGCTGCGTTATTGGAGTCCGTATACACGATTTGTAATATGTAACAGACTGTGTCCCCTGTAGGGGATGTTAGATGACACCCACCCACAGTCCGGCTAACATTTTAGAGCCGTCAAAGTACATCACCCAGTTGGAGTATGTGTCGTACTCTTTAGGGAGTTCGGCTTCTATCCACTCGGCGACAAAGTCGGCCAACACCTGAGATTTAATAGCTCGGCGTGGCTCGTATGATATTTAAAATGGTAAGAGCTCGATAGCCCATTTTGCAATGCGGATGGTGGCATCTCGATTGTTTATGATGTCATTGAGTGGTACCTCGGAGGCCACCGTGATCGAGCACTCTTGAAGGTAGTGTCGTAGCTTCCGAGATGCCATGAAAACTGCATATGCTATCTTTTGATAGTGCGGGTATCAGGATTTGCATGGTGTGAGAACTGCGGATACATAGTATACTAGTTTCTAGAGTGGGAATTTGTGTCCCTCTTCCTCTCGTTCGACGACGAGCACATCACTCACCACCTGGTGAGTTGCAGATATGTACAACAGCATAGGTTCGCCAATGTTAGGTGCGGCAAGGATTGGGTTGTTTGCTAACAAAGTTTTTATTTCTTCCAACCCGGTTGTTGCCGTGTCCGTCCACTCAAAGTGGTCGGTACGTCGGAGCAGGCGATATAGCGGCAGCGCCTTCTCTCCATATGTGGAGATAAAGCGGCTCAAGGCTGCCACGCACCCAGCTAGTTTTTGGACCTGCTTTAGGTTTGTTGGTGTTGCCAATTGTGACAGGGCTCGGATTTTGGTCGGATTTGCTTTGATTCCTCTATTGGAAACAATGAACCCGAGCAACTTTCCGGCCGGAATGCCGAAAACGCATTTTTTGATTGAGCCTTATGTCATATGTTCAGAGATTGTCGAATGTAAGGCGTAAGTTGTCTACCAATGATTTGATATGTTTGGTTTTGATGACTACATCATCCACATATGCCTCCACTGTCTTGCCAATTTGTTTTTCCAGGCATGTTTGAATCATGCGTTGATAAGTGGCGCCGGCATTTTTGAGTCTGAAAGGCATAGCGTTGAAGCAAAAAGTCCCATATAGAGTAATGAATGCCGTTGCGGCCTAATTGGATTCCTACATCTTAATCTGATGGTATTCGGAGTATGCGTCGAGGAAACACATTGAATCGTGTCCTGCAGTTGCATCAATGATTTGTGCAATGTGGGGCAGTTGGAAGGGGTCCTTAGGGCAGGCCTTGTTGAGGTCTTTGAAATCGACACAAAGGCGCCATGATTTGTCCTTCTTTGGCACCATGACCAGGTTTGCTAGCCAATCCGGGTGTTTTATCTCTCTAATGAACCCGGCTTCAAGTAATTTTGCTAGCTCCACCCCCATAGCTTGTCGCTTGGGTTCGAAAAATCGCCGCAGCGTTTGTTTAACTGCCTTGAACCGCTTTATTATGTTGAGGCTATGTTCGGCCAGTCTGCGTGGGATTCCTGGCATGTCCGAAGGATGCCAGGCAAAGATGTCCCAATTCTCGCGCAGGAATGCTCTTAGAGCGGCGTTGACCGTCGGATCCAGCTATGCTCCAATGGCTGCTGTTTTATTAGGATTTGTCAGGGGAACTTGGAATTTGACTATTTCGTCTGCTGGCTTTAAAGAAGTGGACTTAGGCCTTTTATCGAGGATTACGTCATCTCTTTCCACTGTGGAACACAGAGCAGTGAGCCCCTCGGCCGCAAGGGCCTCAGATAATGCGACGAGGGCCAGGGATGTGGTTTTGTTTTCAGCGCGGAGTGCTATGTCCAGATCATTGGTGATAGTGATAACTCTGTTGGGCCCAGGCATTTTGAGCTTCATGTACCCGTAATGGGGTATGGCTTGAAAGCGTGTGAATGCGTCTCACCCCAACAGGGCGTGATATCCGCTGTTGAAAGGTGCCACATGGAAGATTAACTCTTCGGACCTATAGTTCTCCGGCGTGCCGAAAACCACATCAAGTTTAATTTTCCTCGAGCATCGTGCTTCTCGACTGGGGATAATGCCTTGAAATGTTGTACTGCTCTGCTCGATGCAGCTCTTCTCTATTTCAATTTTATCGAGCGTGTCCATTTAGATGAGGTCCAATCCGCTACTGCCATCCATGAGCACTTTAGCGAGTCAAAAGCCGTCGACGATTGGATTTAAGACCAAAGCGGCTGGTGCACGGACTGATCGAGCCCTTGGTTCGTCGTTGGCGGTGAAAGTTATCACCGTATCGTTCCAAGGGTTTACTGCGGCTACTTGGTTGACTTCGGCGAGGTCGCGGAGTGCCCTTTTACGCTGATTATTTGAAGAATAGGTCTCGAAGGTCGTTAAGACATTGAGATCGTCGTCCTCCGGAGGGTATTTCTCCGAGGTCGTATTGGTGAGGATAGCCTCACCGCTCTTGGCCACCTGCCGGAGTACCCAACATGCCCGAAGGCTGTGTGTTGGTTTGGAATTCAGCGTCGTGTGTATCCGACAGGGCTTTTCGAGCCATTCATCAAGGACAGTTCCGGGTCCCGTTAAGGGTTTAATTTTTTTGTCCGTAGGGTGATGATCAGATGCCCCGTGAGGTTGCATCTGATACTTCTCCAACGTATTTATATTATTTTATTGTTCCATGCTATTATATTATCAATTTTGGATGTTTTATAATCATTTTATAGTCATTTTATATCCTTTTTTGGTACTAACCTACTGACATAGTGCCAAGTGCCAGTTGGTGTTTTCCCCATATTTTTTACATCATAGAAAATCAGTACCAGACGGAGCCCAAATGCCACGAAAGTCCATGATGATTTTTTATGGGCCAGAAAGAACACAACGGGACCTTTCTGCGCCTGGTGGGTGCCCCGAGGGGGGCACAACCCACTGTATGCGCTTAGGAGGCCCAGCGCCAAGATCGGTGGGTCGTGCCCACCTCAGGTGCCCCCGGACCGCCTCTTTGCTCTATAAATACCCCAATATTCCAGAAACCCTAGGACGGTCGACAAAATATTCATCTAGCCGCTGTAGAGTCCAGAACCACCAGATCCAATCTAGACACCATCTCGGATGGGCTTCACCACTTCCACTAGTGCCTCTCCGATGATGCGTGAGTAGTTCTTTGTAGACCTTCGGGACCGTAGTTAGTAGCTAGATGGTTTTCTCTGTCTCGCTAAATTCTCAATACAATGGTCTCTTGGAGATCCATATGATGTAACTCTTTTGCGGTGAGTTTGTTGGGATCGATGAACTTTGAGTTTATGATCAGATCTATCTTTTTATATCCATGAAATTTATTTGAGTTTCTTATATGCATGATTGCTTATAGCCTCGTATTTCTTATCCGATATTTTGGTTTTGTTTGGCCAACTTGATCTATTTATCTTGCAATGGGAAGGGGTGCTTTGTAGTGGGTCCGGTCTTACGGTGCTTGATCCCAGTGACAGAAAGGGAAACGATACGTATGTATCGTTGCTACTAAGGATAAAACGATGGGGTCTATCTCTACATAGATAGATCTTGTCTACATCATGTCATCGTTCTTATTGCATTACTCCGTTTTTCCATGAACTTAATACACTAGATGCATGCCGGATAGCGGTCGATGTGCGGAGTAATAGTAGTAGATGCAGGCAGGAGTCGGTGTACTAATCTTGGACGTGATGCCTATATAATGATCATTACCTGGATATCATCATAATTATTTGAAGTTCTATCAATTGCCCAACAGTAATTTGTTCACCCACCGTTTGCTATTTTCGAGAGAAGCCACTAGTGAAACCTACAGCCCGCAGGTCTTTCTTCTCATATATTTGCCTTTGCGATCTACTTTTCTCTTGCATTTAATTTCAGATCTATTAAACCAAAGATAGAAAAATACCTTGCTGCATTGTATTTCTATTTATTTTATTTACGATCTATCTATCAATTTACTACAAATGTATCTCACGTCTGTTTGCCTATATTGAGGCGCCGTACCCCAGAACGGATTGACAACCCCTTTAACACGTCGGGTTGCGAGGATTTGTTATCTGTGTGCAGGAGCTGTTTACGTTGTCTTGCTTGGTTCTCCTACTGATTCGATAACCTTGGTTTCATATCGGAGGGAAATACCTACCGCCGCTGTGGTGCATCATCCCTTCCTCTTTGGGGAAATACCGATGTAGCTTCAAGCGACATCAAAAGGAATTTTTGGCGCCGTTGCTGGGGAGGATCTTCAACATATACCAGGTTCCTAATCACAAATCTCATCTCCTTGCAATTTACATTATTTGCCATTTGCATATCGTTTTCCTCTTCCCCACTTCACAAAAATTTGCCGTTTTATTCACCTCTCTTTTTTCGATCGCCGTTTTCTTGTCAGATCCATCCTTTGTTTGCAATCATGAGTGATTTCGGTATGGCACCAACAGATGATGGACTAACTCCTAAAATTGGACGCACAGGCAATCTGGATGCTAAAACTTTTATCTTGGGGCAAGGAAACGTTATGGGAAAAGAACATATCCAAGAATTTTTCAATTGTGTTGGGAATCTAAGTCTTGATGATGCTCCTATACTTAAAACTACTAGGTCTTATGCGGATGCTATTTCAGCACTAGTTCTAAAACTTGAAAGTAAATTTATTCGTACCCATCCTACATTGCAAAGATTGTTCTTCGAGCTTCCTGTTATAAAGAATCCTAGGGCTAAAGAGTTGGCCACTCTTGTTCTTATGAATGAGTTTGACTACATAATACGGGAAGCTAGGGAAATCTTTGATTTTTATGGTATGAATCGAGAAAAACCTTTGATAGATGAAATTCTTTACAATAGTGACTATGCTTTAGGACATTTGCTTGGGGACAATAAAATCTTTTATGAGAATCTTAAGAAGGAAGTCCCAGTTCTAGATATAATCCAACAAGTCTTCAACAATGTTAATCAACATTACTCTTGGATTGTTGCGGGAAATCAAAATGGGTATGGTGAAAACCAACTTAGGATTGCCAAGGCTTCTATGGATAACATGTTTTATGTTGTGTTTATAAAGCCTCATGATGAAAATACCTATAGTAAAGTTAAGAAGAAAGATATCAAAACTTAGATCCTTGCTTTATGCCTAGCTAAGGGCGTAAAACTATAGCGCTCGTTGGGAGGCAACCCAATGAATAAATTTTATTTTTGATTTTTTTCTTTCTGTTCCTGAGTGTTAGCACAATTATGGTACTGTTATGATTGTGTTTTTTTAATTAGTGTTTGTGCCAAGTAGAACCGATAGGATCTTCTTGGGTGATAGTTGTTTAATCTTGCTAAAAAAGACAGAAACTTTATGCTCACGAAAACAATTCTCATTTTTTATCAGAAAGAGATTTTGCCTGATTCTTTTTGCAGAAGATTAATATACAAATTTCTCAGGTCATCCTATTTGTTCAGAATTTTTGGATTTCCAGAAGTTTTCAAAAAAGTCAGATTGCTTCAGACTATTCTGTTTTGACAGATTCTGTTTTCTTTGTGTTGTGTGCTTATTTTGATGGCTCTATGGTTTTCTTTGATGAGTTTTTGCAATAGAAAAGTTGGAATACAGTAGATATAATACAAAAATAAAATATGAATTGGTTTGATACAGTAATAATAGTATTGGTTTGCTTTCTTATACTAACGGATCTCATGAAGGTTTTGTTGAGTTTTGTGTGATTGAAGTTTTCAAGTTTTGGGTTATTTTATGATGTATGAATGAAGGATGGAAGAGCCTAAGATTGGGGATACCCCGACATCCCAAGCTATTATCCAAGAATGAGCAACTAACTATGCTTGGGGATGCCCCCGAGTGGCATCCCCGCTTTCTTCCAACGATCATCGGTATTTTACTCGAAACTATATTTTTATTCATCACATGATATGTGTTTTGCTTGGAGCGTCTTGTATGATATGAGTCTTTGCTTGTTTTATTTTTTGTTTTTAGTCTTGATCCCTTTATGGACACACCTATTTGGGAGAGCCAAAATTATGTCATGACTTGTTAAAATTGCTCTCTATGCTTCACTTAAATTTTTATGAGCTATGGACTTGTTCTAGTGCTTCACTTATATCTTTTTGAGCATGGTGTGCTTAGTATTTTTTTAAGAAATTCTCTCTTGCTTCACTTAGATTAATTTATGAGTTAGTAAAACTTTCAAGAAATTCTCTCTTGCTTCACTTAAATTATATTGAGAGAAAGAAGAAAAATTATGCTCATGATCTTCACTTCTATTTCTTTGAGCTTATGAAAAGCAACACATGAAAATTAGTCCCATAGTGATAGATATCCAAGAAGGATATAATAAAAACTTCCATTAAGATTATTGGACAAAATAAACTTGATTCTTAGTAATAGTTTTGACATATGATGATGTGATATGTGAGTTATGTTGATGAGTAATTATGGTTTAGTAAGAATATTGGTGTTAAGGTTTGTGATTACCTATGCAAGTACGAAAGTCAATAGTCATGTAATGAAATTATATCCTACTTGTGGTGCATTTATTCGGTGTTATTTATGCTTCATGCTTGCTTATGAGATTATCCGTTTTCTGGTTGGTCGCTTCTCAATCTTTTGCTAGCCTTCATTTTGCACCAAGTATGATCTCTACTTGTGCATCCAAAATCCTTTAAACTAGTTTTGCCACATGAGTCCACTATATCTATGTATATGCGGTATTCTTTTGCCATTCTAAGCAAATTTGCATGTGCCATCTCTAATATTCAAAATAAACTTCTCTTCTGTGTGTTTGTTTCGCTCGCGGAGCAGTGAGGGGTGGCTAATATTTTCCATGTTGGATGTGTTATTCTCATGATGAGTGTTTATTCACTTGTCATTGCACGAGAGTAAAGCAAAGGTTTTAGGGATGCCCAGTCCCGAAATGCAAAAATGAATTTACTTTATGTTGTCAAATAAGAAATTTCTTGGTAAGTGTTGGTATGGAGGGCACCCGTGGATACGGTTAGCCATGGAAAGTGAAAGTATGGTGGAAAAAGGAATAAACTTTATTTTAGGTTTGGGATCCGCCTATGATATATCTAGCATGGAAAGTGTTGGGAAATCTAAGTTGTTTTCATTGGTGGGATGGATACACCTCCCAAAATGTTCTATCTCTAAGTTTTTCGCTTTGAGCTCTGGCACCTCTACAAATCCCTACTTCCCTCTGCGAAGGGCCTTTCTTTTACTTTACGCAATTTTTTTATTTTGAACTTAAGTCATCATCTTTTCTTATAAAAGCACCAACTAGGAGGCAATATGATTGTACTTAAGTGTTGGGTGTAGCTAATATTCGAGTGTGTTTCATGAATGGATCAATGTTTGAGCATGATGGGCTAAGGATAACTTATTTTAGCGTTGATATTTTGAAAGACATGGTTGCTTGTTGATATGCTTGAGTATCTAAATTATTATGTCAAAACTAGACTATTGCTTTGAATCACATAAGAAGTCCAATTGTCCATGCTATAAAGAAAATAATATGATATGACATGTTAGGCAGCATTCCACATCAAAAATTTTGTTTTTATCACTTACCTACTCGAGGACGAGTAGGAGTTAAGCTTGGGGATGCTGATACGTCTCCAATGTATCTGTAATTTTTTATTGTTCCATGCTATTATATTATAAATTTTGGATGTTTTACAATCATTTTATAGTCATTTTATATCATTTTTTGGTACTAACCTATTGACATAGTGCCAAGTGCCAGTCGTTGTTTTTTCCGTGTTTTTTACATTGCAGAAAATCAATACCAGACGGAGTCCAAATGCCACTGTAGCGATCCGACCTTAGACGGAGTCCAAATGCCACTAGCGATCCGACCTCAGCGGCTCGGCGGCGGGGCTGGCGACTTGGGGCTCCTGAGGGGCCATGGGGTGGGCTTTTAAAGGGGGGGCAAGGTGGCGGCGACGCCCGACTTGGGGAGGGGGTCGCGGCGGCGGGCGCGGCTCAGACTCCTCCAAGTCCGGCGGCGGCACGGGACGGGGAAGGCGGCGTAGCGGCTGGGCCAACTGGGCCTCGGCCCAGTTCGGTCTGGCGGGGAGTTTTTTTTAACAGATTTGGCCAGAAAAAAATCCTAGAAAATAAAATAGAAAATCTAAAAATGCCAAAACAATTTTCACTGTCTAAATAAAATATTTTGAACAAAGTGAACATTTTCTTGGCCCTAAAATGCAAAATTTAAAATATGCAAAATTTTCAAATTCAAATAAAACTGCAGTAAAATCCAAATAAAATTATTTATTTGATTTTAATTTTTTTCCTCTGATATTTCATTTATTTTGGAGAAGTCATATTATCTCCTCTCATATATTTTAATTGGAAATATTTTTAGAGAGAAAAATAATTAAAACCAAAATGATCCTTGTTTTGATATTTGAGAAAATTCAAATATGAAAATGGTGAAATCCCCAACTCTCTCCGTGGGTCCTTGAGTTGCTTAGAATTTCGAGGATCGTGAAGAAAAAATGCAGTAAAAATATGATATGCATGAATGACCTATGTATAACATTCCAAATTGAAAATTTCGGATGTTACAAACCTACCCCCCTTAAGATGAATCTCGTCCTCGAGATTCGGGTTGGCTAGAAAATAGGTGTGGGTGGTCTTTGCGTAGATCATCCTCTCGTCCCCAGGTGGCTTCATCCTCGGTGTGGTGGCTCCACTTAACTTTGCAAAACTTGATAACCTTGCTGCGAGTAACTCGGCTGGCAAACTCGAGAATCCTGACAGGTTTCTCCTCATATGTCAAAGCACTATCTAACTGAATTGCTTCCAGGGGCAGTGTGTCTCTCAGAGGAATATCGACCATCTCTGCATGGCACTTCTTTAACTGGGAAACGTGAAACACATCATGAATTCCTGACAATCCTTCGGGTAACTCCAACTTGTAGGCAACCTCTCCCATGCGTTCCAAAACTCGGTATGGTCCTACAAATCTCGGGGCTAACTTTCCCTTAACTCCAAAACGTTTAACTCCTCGCAGTGGAGACACACAGAGATATGCTCTGTCTCTGATTTCATAGACTACCTCCTTGCATTTTGAGTCTACATAGCTCTTCTGTCTAGACTGAGCTACCTTCAGTCTATCTCGGATCAGCTTAACCTTCTCTTCGAACTCTTTAATCAAATCCAGTCCAAACAACTGACGGTCTCCAACTTCATCCCACATCAATGGTGTTCGACATCTTCTTCCATACAAGGCTTAGAATGGTGCCATCTTCAAATTGGCCTAGTAGCTATTGTTGTACGAGAATTCCGTGTAGGGCAAGTTTTCATCCAAACTTGATCCATAGTCTAGCGCACAAGCTCTCAATATGTCCTCCAGAATCTGATTGACTCTCTCAGTCTGTCCATATGTCTGCGGATGAAAGGTTGTACTGAACTCTAGCCTGGTACCCAAAGTCTGGTGCAGCTGGTGCCAAAACTTTGAAGTAAACTGTGTTCCTCTATCTGATACGATGGTCCTCAGAAATCCGTGCAGACATACAATCCTGGTCATATATATCTTGGCCAACTTCGCACTTGTATAGGTGGTCTTCACTGGGATAAAGTGAGCTACTTTGGTCAGATGATCTACTACTACCCAGATAGAATCATATCCTGATCGGGTCCTGGGTAATCCGGTGATGAAATCCATGCCAAGCTTGTCCCACTTCCATTCGGGTATCGGCATAGGCTGCATTGATCCTGCTGGCTTTCTGATGTTCTGTCTTCACTCTCTGACATACGTCACATACGACTACATACTCAACAATGTCTTTCTTCATACCCGTCCACCAAAAACGCTCCTTCAAATCCAAATACATCTTAGTGTTTCCGGGGTGTATCGAGTATGGCGAGTCATGAGCTTCCTGAAGTATCAACTTCCCGATCTCTGCATTATTGGGCACATATACATGGTCCTCAAACCACAAGGTGTCATGCTCATCCTCACGAAAACCTTTGGCTTTTCCTTCACTCATCTTCTCCTTTATCTCAGCAATTTCTTGGTCATCCTTCTGAGCTTCTCGCATCTTTCCCAATAACATTTATTGAACCTCCAATGCTGCAACAAAACTTCTAGGGACGATCTCCAAATGAAGCTCCCTGAGATCTTCTGCTAACTCTTATGGCAGTCCTCCGCTTACGAGGGTATTGACATAACTCTTCCAGCTCAAAGCATCTGCTACGACATTGGCCTTTCCTGGATGATAGTGCAACTTAATATCATAATCCTTTATGAGCTCCAACCATCTGCTATGCCTGAGGTTCAGCTCCTTCTGAGTAAAAATGTACTTCAAACTCTTGTGATCCGTGTACACATCACAACGGTTTCCAATAAGAAAATGTCTCCAGGTCTTGAGTGCATGCACTACAGTTGCTAACTCCAAATCATGCGCGGCATAATTCAACTCATGCAGTCGGAGTTGACGTGAGGCATACGAAACAACCCTTCTGTCTTGCATAAGTACACCTCCAAGTCCTAAGTGAGAGGCGTTGCAATATACTTGGAAATCCTTGCGTATATCCAGCAAAATCAGCACTGGGGCTGTAGTCAAACGTTTCTTCAACACTTGGAAACTTGCTTCGCATTCTTCAGTCCAATGGAACTTAGTATCTTTCTTCAACAACGTCGTCATAGGCTTTGCAATCTTGGAAAAATTCTCAATAAATCTCCGGTAGTATCCCGCGAGTCCCAGAAAACTGCGGATCTCTCCAACTGAGGTGGGTGCCAACCACTCAGTGACAGACTGAACCTTGGTAGGATCCACTGCTATACCTTCTCCTGATATAACATGTCCAACACATCCAACTTCCTTCAACCAAAACTCACATTTGCTGAACTTGGCATATAACTGATGTTCCCTGAGCTTCTCGAGAACTAAGCGCAAATGTTCCTTGTGTTCCGCTTCATTATTCGAGTATACCAAGATATCATCAATGAACACCACTACAAACTTATCCAAGAACTCCATGAATACCTTGTTCATCGTGCTCATGAAATAGGCAGGGGCGTTAGTCAATCCAAATGACATAACCGTATACTCATATAGCCCATACCTTGTGGTGAAAGCTGTCTTAGGTATATCCTGATCGCAGATCGATCTTCGAAAACACTTTAGCTCCTTGCAGCTGGTGATATCCTGATCGCAGATCGCTCTTTGAAAACACTTTAGCTCCTTGCAGCTGGTCAAACAAACCATTGATCATCGGCAGTGGGTACTTGTTCCTGATCATCACTTCGTTCAATGCACGATAATCAACAACCATTCTTAACGATCCATCCTTCTTTTCGACCAAGAGCACTGGGGCTCCCCAAGGTGATGAACTTCGTCAAATGTAACCTTTCTCCAATAACTCCTTAATCTGCATCTTAATCTCTTCCAGATCATTCGAGGGCATCCGATACGGTCTCTTCGATATTGGTCCGGTGCCTGACAATAGCTCTATCATAAACTCGATGTCTCGATCTGGCGGCATTCCTGGTAGCTCCTCTGGAAATACATCCGGGTAATCCTTCACTACAGGCACTTCCTCCTGAACAACTCCCGTGAGAGAATATACTTGGCTCCTCCTCGGCGGATGCCTGGATCCCTAATCTTCAGCTGGTGATATCATGATCGAAGATCGATCTTCGAAAACACCTTAGCTCCTTGCAGCTGGTCAAACAAGTCATTGATCATCGGTAGTGGGTACTTGTTCTTGATCGTCACTTCATTCAACGCACGATAATCAACAACCATCCTTAACGATCCATCCTTCTTTTCAACCAAGAGCACTAGGGCTCCCCATGGTGATGAACTTCGTCTAATGTACCCTTTCTCCAACAACTCCTTAATCTGCTTCTTAATTTCCTCTAGATCATTTGCGGGCGTCCGGTATGGTCTCTTTGATATCGGTCCGGTGCCTGGCAACAACTCTATCAAAAACTCGATGTATCGATCCGGCGGCATGTCTGGTAACTCCTCTGGAAATACATCTGGGTAATCCTTCACTATAGGCACTTCCTCCTGAACAATTCCTGAGAGGGAATTTACTTGGGTTCTACTTGGCGCATGCCTGGATACATACTTGATCCTTTTCCCTCCGGGGTGGTGAGTAAAATCGACTTACTGGCGCAATCGATGTTTCCCCCATACATCGATAGCCAATCCATTCCTAGTATCACATCCAATCCTTGTGACTCCAAAATTATCAGGTCTAAAGGGAAAACATGGCTTCCAATGGTCAATGGTATCTGAAAACATCCTTGACTTGCCATATATTCCGCTCCTGGTGAGCTTACTAACATAGGTGTCATAAGTACTTTGGTGGGAAACTTATATTTGTCCACGAATCCCCTTGAAATGCATGAATGCGATGCACCAGTATCAAAAAGAACAATTGCGGTAAATGACTTAACCAAAAACTTACCGATAACTGCATCCGACTGCTCTTCAACCTCCTCCACGTTCACGTGGTTCACTTTTCCCCCGTTGAAAGGGTTGGGCTTCTTCCCAGAGCTTCCATTGCCATTCCCATTCTTTGCTTCAAGGCACTCATTGGCATAGTGTCCAGTCTTCCCGCACTTGAAACAAGTAATGTGACTTAGATCCTTCATGGCGCGTGTGGCTGGGTTGGACCGGTTGTGATTACTGCTTGCTCCACTCCCATTCCCATTCTTGGGGCCATTGTGGTTATGGGAACTTCCTCCATTGTGGGTATGGCCTCCATGGTTATGCGTAAGTCCTCCCGAGTTCAGGGTGAAACGAGGCTTCTCCTGAGCTCCAGAATGGTACTTTCTTTGTCCATACTTCCTCTTGCGGCTCTCAATCTGCTGCTGCTTCCCTTCAATCATAAGAGCCTTGTCTACCATACCTGGTAGTTGTTTAATGTTGCCACTATCAATTGCATGCTCATCTCATCATTCAGCCCTTCCATAAACTTCTCCTGCTTCGCGGCATCTGTGGCCACATCATCAGGGGCATAACGAGATAGCTTACTAAACTCATCTACGTACTGAGCCACAGTACGATTTCCCTGGTGCAAGTTGTGAAACTCACGCTTCTTCATGCTCATAGCTCCAGTTGAGATATGGGCTATTGATAACCCACAAGTATAGGGGATCGCAACAGTTTTCGAGGGTAGAGTATTCAACCCAAATTTATTGATTCGACACAAGGGGAGCCAAAGAATATTCTCAAGTATTAGCAGCTGAGTTGTCAATTCAACCACACCTGGAAACTTACTATCTGCAGCAAAGTGTTTAGTAGCAAAGTAATATGATAGTGGCGGTAACGGTAACAAAAGTAAAGACAGCGAAAGTAATGTTTTTGGTATTTTTGTAGTGATTGTAGCAGTAGCAATGGAAAAGTAAATAAGCGAGAACCAATATATGGAAAGCTCGTAGGCACCGGATCAGTGATGGATAATTATGCCAGATGCGGTTCGTCATGTAACAGTCATAACATAGGGTGACACAGAACTAGCTCCAATTCATCAATGTAATGTAGGCATGTATTCCGTAAATAGTCATACGTGCTTATGGAAAAGAACTTGCATGACATCTTTTGTCCTACCCTCCCGTGGCAGCAGGGTCCTATTGGAAACTAAGGGATATTAAGGCCTCCTTTTAATAGAGAACCGGAACAAAGCATTAGCACATAGTGAATACATGAACTGCTCAAACTATGGTCATCACCGAAGTATCCCGATTATTGTCACTTGGGGTTGTCGGATCATAACACATAATAGGTGACTATAGACTTGCAAGATAGGATCAAGAACACACATATATTCATGAAAACATAATAGGTTCAGATCTGAATTCATGGCACTTCGGGCCCTAATGACAAGCATTAATCATAGCAAAGTCATAGCAACATCAATCTCGTAACATAGTGGATACTAGGGATCAAACCCTAACAAAGCTAACTCGATTACATGATAAATCTCATCCAACCCATCACCGTCCAGCAAGCCTCACGATGGAATTACTCACACACGGGCGGTGAGCATCATGAAATTGGTGATGGAGGATGGTTGATGATGACGACGGCGACGAATCCCTCTTGAGCCCCGAATCGGACTCCAGATCAGCCCTCCCTTGAGAGATTAGGGCTTGGCGGCGGCTCCGTATCGTAAAACGTGATGATTTCTTCTCTCTGATTTTTTTCTCCCCGAAAGCCAATATATGGAGTTGGAGTTGGCGTCAGAGGGCCACCAGGGGGCCCACGAGGTAGGGGGCGCGCCCAGGGGGGCGCCCCCCACCCTCGTGGATAGGGTGTGGCCCCCTGGTCTTCATCTTTGGCGAGGATTTTTTATTATTTATTCTAAGATATTCCGTGGAGTTTCAGGTCATTCCGAGAACTTTTGTTTCCTGCACGTAAAACAACATCATGGCAATTCTGCTGAAAACAGCGTCAGTCCGGGTTAGTTCCGTTCAAATCATACAAGTTAGAGTTCAAAACAAGGGCAAAAGTGTTTGGAAAAGTAGATACGATGGAGACGTATCAACTCCCCCAAGCTTAAACCCTTGCTTGTCCTCAAGCAATTCAGTTGACAAACTGAAAGAGAAAACGAAAAACTTTTACAAACTCTGTTTGCTCGTGTTGTTGTGCCTATGTCAAGCCAAAGCATTCAGGTTTTCAAAGAAAGATCATAACTAACCACATTTGCAATAACTCCTAGGTCTCATGTTTACTCATATCAATAACATAATCAGCTAGCAAGCCATAATAATAAATCTCGGATGACAACACTTTCTCAAAATAATCATAATATGATATAACAAGATGGTATCTCGCTAGCCCTTTCTGAGACCGCAAATCATAAATGCAGAGCACCTTCAAAGATCAAGGACTGACTAGACATTGTAATTCATGGTAAAAGAGATCCAATCATAGTCATACCCGATATAAATTAACAGTAATGAATGCAAATGACAGCTGTGCTCTCCAGATAGTGCTTTTTAATAAGAGTGTGATGACTCAACATAAAAGTAAATAGATAGGCCCTTCGCAGAGGGAAGCAGGGATTTTTAGAGGTGCCAGAGCTCGATTTTGAAATAGAGATAAATTATATTTTGAGCGGCATACTTTCATTGTCAACATAACAACTAAGAGATGATGATATCTTCCATGCTAAACAAATTATAGGCGGTTCCCAAATAGAATGGTGAAGTTTATACTCCCCCTCCTCCACAAGCATCAATCCATGGCTTGCTCGAAACAACGAGTGCCTCCAACATTCAACGGTTCCCAGGGGAGTTTTGTTTGCAATTATTTTGATTTAGTTTGCATAAAGCATGGGATTGGGGGCATCCCGGTGACCAGCCATTTTCTCGTGAGTGAGGAGCGGAGTCCACTCCTCTTGAGAATAACCCGCCTAACACGGAAGATAAGGGCAGCCCTAGTTGATATATGAGCTATTCGAGCATGCAAAACAGAATGTTTATTTGAAGGTTTAGAGTTTGGCACATACAAATTTACTTGGAATGGCAGGTAGATTCCGCTTATAGGAAGGTATAGTGGACTCATATGGAATAACTTTGGGGTTTAAGGGATTGGATGCACAAGCAGTATTCTCGCTTAATACAAGTGAAGGCTAGCAAAAGACTGGGAAGCGACCAACTAGAGAGCAACAACAGTCATGAACATGCATTAAAATTAATAAACATTGAATACAAGCATGAGTAGGATATAATCCACCATGAACATAAATATCATGAAGGCTATGTTGATTTGTTTCAACTACATGCGTGAACATGTGCCAAGCCAAGTCACTTAAATCATTCAAAGGAGGATACCACCCTATCATTCCACATCACAATCATCTCAATAGCATGTTGGCACGCAAGGTAAACCATTATAACTCATAGCTAATCAAGCATGGCACAAGCAACTATGATCTCTAATTGTCATTGCAAACATGTTTATTCATAATCAGCTAAATCAAGAACGATGAACTCATCATATTTACAAAAACAAAAGAGGTCGAGTTCATACCAGCTTTTCCCATCTCAGTCAGTCCATCATATATCATCATAATTGCCTTTCACTTGCACGACCGAACGGTGTGAATAATAATAAGAGTGCACATGCATTGGACTAAGTTGGAATCTGCGAGCATTCAATAAACAGGAGAAGACAAGGCAATATGGGCTCTTGGTTAAATCAACAATAATGCATATAAGAGCCATCTCAACAACCTAATCATGGTCTTCTCCTACCGACCCCAAAGAAAAGAAAGGAAGATAAAACTATTTACACGGGAAAGCTCCCAACAAGCAAAATAAGAATGGGAAATATTTTTGGGTTTTCTTTTTAATTATTACTACTACAGCAGGAAAAATAAACTACTACTAATTTTTTTGTTTTTCTTAAGGTTTCTTAAACACACAAGAAGAAAGCAGGAAAAAGGAAATAAACTAGCATGGATATTACAATGAAAGAGTATGAGCACCGACATCTAGCAATGAGTGTGTGTGAACATAAATGTAATGTCGGTGAGAAATACGTACTCCCTCAAGCTTAGGCTTTTGGCCTAAGTTGGTCTATTGCCAGGGATAGCCTGGCTGATACCTGTAGGTGTAGCTGGGGTAAATGCTGCGATGCAGCGGCTATCGCCTCTGAGCTGCAGGCGTGGCGTCGAGACGCCTCCGCTCTCCTCTCGTACTCATCTGCCTCCTCTCTGGTAATAATATATCTTCCTTTTATGCGAGAATCAAAGAAAGGCAGGAGCGGGAAGAGTAATATGGACAACATGCCGTTTGTTAAAGATTAGTCGATCTTTGGAGGCGGTTCAGTCCTCTCAACAAACTGGTGGGAAACCATAGAATCAAAATCTAAATAAGTAGGGGGTAACTCCATATCACCCTCACGAATGTCTATCTCCAGAAAATTAGCTAAGCGGGTTGCGTAAATTCCTCCAAAGAAATCTCCGTTATGTCTATTATGATGCAACCTACGAGCTACAATGGCTCCCCATATGATAAGATTGGTCTCCTAACACAACACTTACGAGAATGCTGAGATCGAGGCACACATGTGACATGCTTCATCCTTAGCATTTATGCATCTACCTATGAAGAGAGCAAAATAATGTACAGCAGAAAGTGAATGCTCCCTATAGTGGCTTGTGTTATATCTCTAGATTCCCCACAGTTATTCTAGCAAGAAAGTCTCTATATTCAGATTTAGGGGGATCCCTGATACTACCCCAAGATGGAAGTTTGCACGCAAAAGTGAAATCCTCTAAGTCCATGGTACAAGATTTGTCATAAAGGTCAAACATGACTGAAGGCGAATTACGCGAAGATGAAAACTCAAACCTCCCCACAAATGAATTTGTGAGATCACGATACTGGGGGCATTTGTCAGCTTCAAAATCCTCAAGACCGGAATTACGCAAATATGCGTTAAATTCTTCTTTGATTCCCGCTTGATCCATAAAATTTTCCGAAGGCCATTCACAGGGCCTCACAAGAGCGTCTCTTGGTGGTTCCTCGTCAGCATCACGCATTGCAAGCCTGGGACCTTGCTTCCTTGAAGAACCACCTTGGAACATCTTCCTAAACATATTGTTTTCTCTGAAAAATAATTCTGAAATTTTTAGTAACTTCAAAAAAAAGTGAACCAACTTCAATAAAATTGATAGCAACTACTCATACAAGTGCCTAGAGCATATATCAAGCATTAGAACTACTTGGAACCATATAAATTTGACATGTAAGCTCAAGAACATGGTCACCTACGCAACACAAATTTTCAAAGAATAAAGTACTGGAACAAAAACTAATTGGACCAATGGAGGAGTCACATACCAAGGAACAATCTCCCCAAGCAGTTTTGCGAGAGGTGCTTTTAGCAAGGAGATTAAAAATCACAGCAAAAGCGGCTGGAACACGAGCTTGAGTTGGTTTTTCGGGTTTGTGTGAGGCAGAGGAAGAAGATGGGTGCAGGGATAAGTGGAGGAGGGCCATCGTGGGCCCACGAGGCAGGGGGGCACGCCAGGGGAGGCGCGCCCTCCACCCTCGTGGCCAGTGTGGCAGCTCCCCATGTAATTTTTGCACTAAAATCCTCAAATATTCGAAAAAATCATATTAAATTGGCATGGCATTCTGAGGACTTTTATTTTCGGGATATTTTTATATTGCACGGATAAATCAGGAAACAGACAGAAAAATACTATTTTACTTTATTTTTACTAAAGAACAGAAAATATAAAGAGGGTACAGAAGGTTGTGCTTCTAGTTTCATCCATCTCATGCTCATCAAAAAGAATCCACTAACAAGGTTGATCAAGTCTTGTTAACAAACTCATTCAGATAATCATGGAACCGGAGAAATTTTGAATAACACTATATTACCTCAACGGGGATATGGACATCCCCAATGATAAGTATATCATATTTCTTCTTGACAGTAGGGAGAGGAAATTCAAAACCTCCAAATATAATCGATGGAATTTTTCCAATAGAGTTGATACTATGAACTTGAGGTTGTTTCCTTAGAAAGTGTACCGTATGCTCATTACCATTAACATGAAAAGTGATATTGCCTTTGTTGCAATCAATAACAGCCCCTGCAGTATTAAGGAAAGGCCTTCCAAGAATAATAGACATACTATCATCCTCGGGAATATCAAGAATAACAAAGTCCGTTAAAATAGTAACGTTTGCAACCACAACATGCACATCCTCGCAAATACCGACAGGTATAGCAGTTGATTTATTAGCCATTTGCAAAGATATTTCAGTAGGTGTCAACTTATTCAAGTCAAGTCTATGATATAAAGAGAGAGGCATAACACTAACACCGGCTCCAAGATCACATAAAGAAGTTTTAACATAATTTCTTTTAATGGAGCATGGTATAGTCAGTACTCTTGGATCTCCAAGTTTCCTTGGTATACCACCCTTAAAAGTATAATTAGCAAGCATGGTGGAAATTTCAGCTTCCGGTATCTTTCTTTTATTTGTAACAATATCTTTCATATATTTAGCATAAGGATTCATTTTTAGCATATCAGTCAATCGCATACGCAAAAATATGGGTCTAATCATTTCAGCAAAAGCTCAAAATCCTCATCATCCTTTTTCTTTACCATGTTTCCTAGCAACAAAGTCTCTTTTATCATAACGTTGATTCTTTGATTGTGGGTTATCAAGATCAACAGCAGGTTCAACTTCTACATCATTATCATTACTAGGTTGAGCATCATCATGAACATCATCATTAAAATTTTCACTAGGTTCATGTTCATTACCAGATTGTGTTTCAGCATCAGACATGGAGATATCATTTGGATTATCAGGTGATTCAACAATAGGTTCACTAGAAGTTTGCAAAGTCCTGTCATTTTTCTTTTTCTTCCTTTTAGAAGAACTAGGCATATCAATATTATTTCTCTGAGAATCTTGCTCGATTCTCTTAGGGTGGCCTTCAGGATACAAAGGTTCCTGAGTCATTCTACCAGTTCTAGTAGCCACTCTAACAACATAATAATTTTTCTTACTATTCATTTCATCAAGCACTTCTTTCTGAGCTTTAAGTACTTGTTCTACTTGAGTGGTAACCATGGAAGCATGTTTGCTAACAAGTTTAAGTTCACCTCTAATATTAGCCATATAATCACTCAAGCGTTTAATCATAAAGGTATTCTGTGTTAATTGTCTACCAAAATAAGCATTAAAGTAATCTTCCTTAAACATAAAGTTATCAAACTCATCCAAGCACTGACTAGCAATTTTGGTACGAGGGACTTCAGCTTTATCATATCTATAGAGAGAATTTACCTTTACTACCTGTGTCGGGATATCGGGATCAGGAGGTTCTTCAGCGAATAAAGAATTGAGATCATACACTTCTTCAACAGGTGGTAGATTAAGACCATGTATTTCTTCAATAGGAGGTAAATTCTTAACATCTTCAGCTTTAATACCTTTTTATTTCATAGATTTCTTTGCCTCTTGCATATCTTCAGGACTGAGAAATAGAACACCTCTGTTCTTCAGAGTTGGTTTAGGAATAGGCTTAGTAATTGGCTCAGGAGTTGGCTCAGGAGGTGCCCAATTATTTTCATTTGTCAACATATTATTCAATAGAATTTCAGCTTCATCCGGTGTTCTTTCCCTGAAAAGAGAACCAACACAACTATCCAGGTAATCTCTGGAAGCATCGGTTAGTCCATTATAAAAGATATCAAGTATTTCAGGTTTCTTAAGAGGATGATCATGCAAAGCATTAAGTAACTTGAGAAGCCTCGCCCAAGCTTGTGGGAGACTCTCTTCTTCAATTTGCAAAAAATTATATATATCCCTCAAAGCAGCTTGTTTCTTATGAGAAGGGAAATATTTAGCAGAGAAGTAATAAATCATATCCTGGGGACTACAGACACAACCAGGATCAAGAGAATTAAAACATATCTTAGCATCACCCTTTAATGAGAACGGAAATATTTTGAGTATATAAAAGTAGTGCGATCTCTCATCATTAGTAAACAGGGCAGCTATATCATTTAACTTAGTAAGATGTGCCACAACAGTTTGATTCATAGCCATAAAAAGGATCAGATTCAACCAAAGTAACTATATCGGGATCAACAGAGAATTCATAATCCTTATCAGAACACGAGATAGGTGAAGTAGCAAAAGCAGGTCAGGTCTCATCCTATCTCTAAGAGATTCTTTACTCCATTTAACTAGCAGCCTCTTTAGTTCGTATCTATCTGGCAGGCAAAAATAGCCGCAGAAGATTCCGCATCAAAAGATAACCCTCAGGAATAGCAGGCATATTTTCATCATCACTTTCATCATTGTATTCAGTTTCAATAATTTCTCTTTCTCTAGACCTAGAAATTTGTTCATCTAGAAATTCACCAAGGGGCACAGTAGTATCAAGCATAGAAGTAGTTTCATCATAAGTATCATGCATAGCGAAGTGGCATCATCAATAACATGCGACATATCGAAGCGAATAGCAGAAGCAGGTTTAGGTGTCGCTAGCTTACTCATAACAGAAGGTGAATCAAGGGCAGAGCTAGATGGCAGTTCCTTACCTCCCCTCGTAGTTGAGGGATAAATTGTTGTCTTAACGTCTTTCAAGTTCTTCATAGTGTCTAGCAGATATAAATCCCAAGTGACTCAAAGAATAGAGCTATGCTCCCGACAGCGGCGAGAAAAAGGTCTTGATAACCCACAAGTATAGGGGATCGCAACAGTTTTCGAGGGTAGAGTATTCAACCCAAATTTATTGATTCGACACAAGGGGAGCCAAAGAATATTCTCAAGTATTAGCAGCCGAGTTGTCAATTCAACCACACCTGGAAACTTAGTATCTGCAGCAAAGTGTTTAGTAGCAAAGTAATATGATAGTGGCGGTAACGGTAACAAAAGTAAAGACAACGAAAGTAATGTTTTTGGTATATTTGTAGTGATTGTAACAGTAGCAACGGAAAAGTAAATAAGCGAGAACCAATATATGGAAAGCTCGTAGGCACCGGATCAGTGATGGATAATTATGCCGGATGCGGTTCGTCATGTAACAGTCATAACATAGGGTGACACAGAACTAGCTCCAATTCATCAATGTAATGTAGGCATGTATTCCGTAAATAGTCATACGTGCTTATGGAAAAGAACTTGCATGACATCTTTTCTCCTACCCTCCCGTGGCAGCGGGGTCCTATTGGAAACTAAGGGATATTAAGGCCTCCTTTTAATAGAGAACCGGAACAAAGCATTAGCACATAGTGAATACATGAACTGCTCAAACTATGGTCATCACCGAGAAGTATCCCGATTATTGTCACTTCAGGGTTGTCGGATCATAACACATAATAGGTGACTATAGACTTGCAAGATAGGATCAAGAACACACATATATTCATGAAAACATAATAGGTTCAGATCTGAATTCATGGCACTCGGGCCCTAGTGACAAGCATTAAGCATAGCAAAGTCATAGCAACATCAATCTCAGAACATAGTGGATACTAGGGATCAAACCCTAACAAAGCTAATTCGATTACAAGATAAATCTCATCCAACCCATCACCGTCCAGCAAGCCTACGATGGAATTACTCACGCACGGCGGTGAGCATCATGAAATTGGTGATGGAGGATGGTTGATGATGACGACTGTGATGAATCCCCCTCTCCGGAGCCCCGAACGGACTCCAGATCAGCCCTCCCGAATTAGGGCTTGGCGGCGGCTCCGTATCGTAAAACGTGATGATTTCTTCTTTCTGATTTTTTCTCCCCGAAAGCCAATATATGGAGTTGGATTTGGCGGCGGAGGGTCTCCAGGGGGCCCACGAGGTAGGGGGGCGCCCAGGATGGGGGGGGGACGCACAAGTAAAGGGGTGCAAAAAGGACCCCTACTTTTGTACACCGACGGGAGCCCCCGGCCTGGGCCACATATAAGCGCAGGGCGTTGTTGGGCCAGGCCCAGAAAGGTGCGCGGGCGCGCGTGGCGGAGTGTTATCATGGAAACTCCCCCGCCAGTTGCGCTTCCCCACGACCTGCATTGAATGCGTGATGTGGGGTTCACGCGTGGAATGAACGCAGCATGCTCGTGTCATCCCGCGGTATACGGTAAAGAGGCGGCCCGCGCCTTCCCCATATAAAAGGAGTGGCCGCAGGCGCGCTACTCATTTACTCTCTCTGCCTTGGAATTGTCGTTCCACATTTCCCACTACGCCTGCCCCTTGAGCCACGTACACCGCATGCACGGCGTGGGGTAAGTTAAAGACACACGAGATATGGGAAGGCGCGCGATGGCCGATACTTACGAGCCTTCGATTGGGCAGGGAGGGCGGTCGATGGCCTTGCTCGTTGCCACTTAATGAGCCGGACCTGAACGGGCTCTTTAGAGGCGTAGAGCTAATCTTTTAGCCTACCCCGCTCAGCTATAAAAAGGGGACTCAGGGGGAGGAGGAGGAGCAACTCCCCACATCTTCCCTTTGTCTCCATTCTCCATCCACCGCCATGGCGAGAGGGCGTGGCCGCGATCGTTCTTCCGCAGAGGCGACCAGGTCCTCCTCCCACCAGAGAGCCGCGGCGGTCAAGGAAGAGCCATCCACCCAAGGCGAAGACCACGCTCGAGGTGGGGGTGCCGGATAGGGCCGCGGTCGTCGAGGTGGCCGAGGCTGTGGCGGGCGCGGAACGGGGACACCCGCGTCATCGCCATCTCCATCACCATCTCCGCCACCGTCTCCTCCTGGTTCATCGAGCAGCCACGTCGGGGACACGGTGCTGGAGTTCATCCTACAGCTGCGCGAGCCACCGCTTAGCCGCCTTAGCCTTCCCGAGGCGTTCGCGAGGGTGCTAGAGATCGACCAGCCATCGAGGTTGAGGCTCGACATGAAGGGGTGTTGCAACGGCGACATGTGGGTGAACACAGGGTTCCCTATCCCTCATGTGATGCTCCTTCGTCGGGGGTGGAAAACCTTCGCACGAGCCCACTTCTTGATGAAGGGGCACGTTCTCTGCTTCTAGTTGGTGGAGAGTGACCTGCTCTCCATCAAGGTCTTCGGGCGCTCGGGACACAGGCTAGGGCGTTGTGCGGAGAGCTCGACCGACAACGAGAGCTCCTCCTCGAGCGACGGCGACGAGGAGAGCACCGGCAGGGAAGACGACGTGGACGGGTCTGACTAGGCGTCGGACGTTCCATCCCTAGGCGACGCCGGCAGCAGCACCACCTGCACCTGGCCTTCTCCCCGGTAGGACAATCTGCCAGGGGCAGGGTAGTTCTTGGCGGCGGCTCCTCGAGCCGGCTCCTTGAACTTCTCGGGGCCGCTGCTTCTGGTGGCTGGCGCTGGAGGGCCGGAGAAGAAAAAGAAGGCGGGTGGCGGGCCGTCAACTCGGAGTATGATGGCACCGACACCTTCGTCGCGTATTGCCGGCCCGCTGCCTCATCTTTCGGCTTCTTCCCCGGCACCGTCATCACCAGCCTTCTCTTGGTGTCTTCTGCTGCTTGTACCTCGCCTAGGCGCTTCTTTGGCCCTCATATTTGTCCTGGCCTGCTTCCGGTGGAGAGGGACAAGAAAGGGATTACGGGCATCTTATCTTTTTTTAGATCTTAAGCCTGCGGGCACTTGTTGAATTCTAGACTTTGTAACCCCTTGCATGTGCTCTTATTCCATACGAATTGTGCTTGTTTGATTAACGTATTAATGAAAAAGGGTGTTTTCTGGGGTCCTTTGTGCATGAGCGAGGCTCACACCAAGGAGTGAGTCCTTGTTATTTTAAATGAACAATGTCGCCCGGCAACAACCCTTGTCGTTCTCCTGCCTTATACCACGCTTAAACCCACGCTCTTGGCGGGGAGCAGGGGTAGAGTAGGATCGGGCTCCTTGCTTGTTTCCCCTTCCACCACAACTACAACCAGACTCCGGCCTAAATGGGATTTCGGGCATGGGGAGGAGGGAGCACGGTGGCGCAGGAACAAGAGAGGTTTCATATGTTCAAGTTTCATACGGAAACACATAGCAGGGGGAGAAAACTCATCTGAACTTGCAGCCCCCCGGCAACCTTGGCTTGCCGGGATCAGGGTGTCAATCCATCTTCTTTTCTCCAAATGGTTCTGCAGGAATGCCTGTGTAGCCTGCGATCCAAAGAAGAGGATTGAAAGAGACAGAATTACACGCACTCGACCTGTATGCTAGGGGTTAGTTGCCGCCAAGCACTATCAACCCTAACAGAGAGAGAGACTCAACCTAGCATGCATGCTAATTCTAGGGCGCCAACGCTTCATTTATTTATGCTAAGGGTTTTCAACTAGCTTTGTACATAGGGTTACATGCCTTGCCGGCAAGGCTAGTACAAAATGGGGGTTTCCGGGGCTCCCGGCAACCACGCCTTAGGGGTGAAACTTGTGAAGATGTTCGATATTCCAGGAGTTGCTCACTGGAATGCCATCTTCGGTCTCCAGGCGGACTGCGCCGGGCCTAGTGACTCGCATTACTCGATAAAGGCCCTCCCACTTTGGCGTCAACTTGTTTGAATTCTTGGCAGATTGAATCCGCCGAAGAGGGCGTGAACCTTGCGGCTATGATAGCGGCGCAAGCCCTGCTGGTAGCGAGCGGCTCGCACAGCAGCCCGAAGACAATCTTCCTCAAGGAGCGTTGCATCCTCTTGGTGCAACTGCTCTTGCTCAAGCTCATCATAAGCGAGCACTCGAGGTGACCCGTATATGAGATGTGGGTAGAACTGCCTCTGCCCCGTAAACCAGGGAAAATGGTGTCTGGCCAGTAGCTCGATTTGGCGTCGTTCTGATCGACCAAAGAACTATTGGCAAATCATCAACCCAGCACCTTCCGTACTTGTGCAGCTTGTCAAAAGTCCTAGTCTTGAGGCCTCGCAGCACTTCTGCATTCGCCCTTTCAGCCTGGCCATTACTCCTGGGATGGACAACACAAGGAAAACAGACCTTGCTGCCAAAGTCTTGAATGTACTGCATGAAGGAGCAGCTCATGAACTGCGTGCCATTATCGGTGATGACTCTATTTGGCACACCAAAATGGTAGACTAGCCCCTTGAAGAACTTCACGGCTGACTGTGCTGTCACCTTTCTCACTGGTTCCACTTCCGGCCACTTTGTGAACTTGTTGATTGCGACGTACAAGTACTCAAATCCCTCGATAGCGTGGGGAAAGGGGCCCAGTATGTCGAGCCCCCAGACCGAAAATGGCCAGGAAAGAGGGATTGTCTGAAGGGCTTGGGCTGGTTGATGAAGCTTCTTTGAATGGAACTGGCACGCTTCACACTTGGTTACTAGGGCAGTTGCATCCTGGAGGGCAGTGGGCCAAAAGAAGCCTTGCTGGAACGCTTTGTGGGCAACGGCTCTCGACCCTATGTGGGAGCCACACATGCCTCCGTGTATTTCTGCCAACAGCCTCAGTCCGTCTTCCCGAGGAATGCACTTCAACTTCACACCGTTCGATCTCCTTTTGTACAGGGCATTATCCACAAACTGGTACATGCTGGAACGATGGGCTACTTTCTCTGCTTCTTCTTGTTCCTCAGGAAGCTCCCCTGTTTGGAGGAAACAGACGGTGGACTGCGCCCATGCCGGAGCCTGGGGCTCGACGGCAAGGACTGAAGGCACATCTTCGGCCGTAGGGGCAACTTCTTGTACGGCCAGGGCCTGAGGCCCTGCCAGGGGTTGTTGCTCTCTAGCAGGCTTGGGTCGCCCGGCAACGTCCTTGCTGGCGGCTCCTGGGAGCTCAGCGGGAAAGTAGTTGACAAGGCCAGCCTTCCTTCGCTTGTTCTATCCTGCTGATGGTTCGACGGACGGTCGAGTTAATTGAAGCACAAAGGCACCTAGTTCCACAGGCAACTTCAGGGCAGCGCGCTTTGATAGGTCGTCAGCAATGTTGTTCTCCGCTCGGGGGACATGCTCTGCTTGCAATCCGTCAAAACACTCTTCCAACATCCTCACTTCATCCACGTAGGCTTCCATCAACGGGCTCTGGTAATCCTTATTGACTTGCTTGACGACGAGCTGTGAATCACCCCTGACGATGAGCTTCCTAATAGCAAGGTCTGCCGTGATCCTGAGACCGGCAAGCAGTCCCTCGTACTCCGCCGAGTTGTTCGTTGATTTTTCCTGGGGAAAGTGCATCTGGACTACATACTTGAGGTGCTCTTCGGTGGGCGCGAAGAGTAGTACGCCCGCACCAGAACCTTGCAATGAGAAAGCTCCATCAAAGTACCTAATCCAATCATGGCATGTTTCCTTGCCGGGAAGGGTGGTCTCTTGAACTTCTTCGTCGGGCGTTGTGGTCCATTCTGATATGAACTCTGCCAAGGCTTGGCTCTTGATCGTTGAAGTACTTTCAAACTTGAGGTCAAAGCTCGATAGCTCCAATGCGCACTCCACAATCCTCCCGATTGCATCTGGGTTGTGCAAGATTCGTTGCAAAGGGAGGCAGGTGACAACGGTGATCTCATGTGCTTGGAAATAGTGGTTCAGCTTTCTCGAGGCCATTAGGAGGCCGAAAAGTAGCTTTTGCATACATGAATACCTTGAGCTAGCCCCCTGCAAAAGGGAACTGACAAAATAAACCGGGTGTTGCACCATCTTCTTCTTCTGTTCAACTTTGCTCATCTGCGCAGACTTCGCCTCGCAGGGACTGGGCCTTGCCGGGGGTTCCGTCTTGCCAGCGTCAAGCCCCACCAGGGAGGGCCCTGGCCCATCATCTCACGGCTCTGCTGGTACTGCCGCTTCTCCCTCGAGTTGCCTCTGCGCCACTAACACAACACTGACCACTTGATTCGTTGCCCCTAAGTATAGCAGCAACGACTCTTGTGGTTTAGGTGCGACTAGTATTGTCATGGAGGAAAGGTACCTCTTCAAATCTTGCAGCGCTGCCTCTGCCTCCGGAGTCCATTTTACTGGACCTGCCTTTTTCAAAACTTCGAAAAAGGGGAGGGCGTGCTCAGCGGATTTGGAGATGAACCTACTCAGGGCAGCAACGCAGCCGGCAAGCCTACGGACGTCCCTGACTTGTTTCGGCGCCTCAATCTGCTTAATGGCCTTAATCTTGTTAGGATTTGCTTCGATTCCGCGTTGAGACACAAAGAACCCAAGAAGTTTGCCGGACAGGACAATAGACACACACTTCTCTAGGTTGAGCTTGAGGTTGATCTTGCGCAGATTTTCAAATGTTTCTTCTAGATCTTGTATGAGCGTGGCCCTGTCCTTGGTTTTGACCACTATATTATCCATATAGGCTTCCATATTTCTATGCAGTTGGGGCTCAAAACCAATTTGGACCGCCCGGGCAAACATCGAACCAGTGCTTTTCAAAATGAAAGGCATTCTTACAAAACAGTACGTACTACGTGGGGTGATGAACGCGGTCTTCTCTTCGTCTTCCTTCATCATGAAGGTCTGGTGGTATCCCGAATAGGCGTCGAGGAATGACATCAGGTCACACCCGACAGTGGAGTCTACAATCTGGTCGATGCGTGGCAGAGGGAAAGGATCCTTTGCACAAGCTTTGTTGATACCTGTGTAGTCAATACACAGCCTCCACTTCCCATTCGCCTTACGCACAACCACCGGATTGGCCAACCACATGGGGTGGAGTACTCCTCTAACCAGGCCTTCTGCCTCCAACTTCCTGATCTCTTCAATGATGAACTCTTGTCGCTCCAAAGCTTGCTTCCTGACCTTCTGCTTGACGGGCCGCACGTGAGTACATACAACAAGATGGTGCGCAATCACCTCCCTGGGAATGCCTGGGATGTCAGATGCTTGCCATGCAAATAAATTGACATGTGCCCGCAGGAAGGCGACGAGCGCACTTTCCTATTTTCTATCGAGGGTGGAGCTTATAGTAAAAGCCCCACTCGTGTCGTCCTCCTTGACAGACACCTTCTTAGTTTCTGGTGGTGCAGCCTTGGACTTGTTGCTCTTGCCGGTGGAGCTCTCTGGCACGTCCTCAACGGGAGCACAGCACTCCGAAGAGGTGCGCTTGCCGGAGTGGGTGCAAGAGGTCTTGCCGGCCTTCTTCCTTCCCGGGGCTTCAGCGGCAGGAGCAAGTGCCCTGGCGGCAGTTGCTGCAACTGCCTCTCGGTAGAGTTGGTCGGTGCAGATGAGCGCGTCTTTCTTGTCAGAGGGGACGGTGATGATGGTCAGCGACCCCGGCATCTTCAACGTGTTGTAGGCGTAGTGTGACGCCGCCATGAACTTGGCCAGCACTGGGCGTCCAAGGATCCCATTGTACGGCAAGGGGATCTCGGCAACATCAAAAATGATGGGTGTGCGGGACCACTTCAGTGGCTTCTGGGCATCGAACGATGGCTCTGCCGCAGTGACCTCACGCGTCCACTGCTTCAGTTGGCGGTGAGAGATGTGCAGCGAGGCGCCACCGTCAACGCACATGGCCTGTGTAGCTTTCTGGAATTCATGCTTGCCGGACTTGTCCTCCTCGTCATGATCGTCATCTTCTTCCTTCTTGTCGCGGACCCGAGCGGGCCTCTCTTGTTGATTATCTTTGCCGCGGCGACCCCCTTGGCCACCATGCTTCTTGCCGGACCCCTCAGCACCATCCTGACCCTTCTCCTTGTCCCGCCATTCATATTCAGCTTTCTGCTTTTCAGCAAGCAGCTCAACCTATCAGTAGTTTTGGAGATCATGGCCCTTGGTGCGGTGGATCTTGCAGTACTGCTTGTCAGAGCCTCCTGGCTTGTCGGCGGCCGCCAAGGCCCGGCAGGCGGCGCACCCGGCAACCTCCTTGCTGGGGTCGTCAGCCTTGGCCTTCTTGGCGGCGCCAGGGTTGCTGGATCCCTCAACGGCAAGAACAGTCTTGCCCTTATGTTTCCTGTTATGGCACTGGCCCTTCTTCATCGGGGCGGCGGCATCTTCATCTGTGGAGTCGGTTTCCGCGCCGGCGTCTGCGCCGGGGTACTTCCTTCCTTCCTCAGCCCGAGCACACCTATCCGCCAGAACATAAAGTTCAACTACATCCTTGACCTTGTTCATCGCCAGCTCTTCACGCATCTTGCGGTTGCATACATTCTGATGGAACGCACTGATGACAGTGGTGGGATGAACGTCTGGGATGGTGTACTGCACACGGCTGAATCTTTGTATGTAGTTATGCATGGACTCAGCATCCTTCTAGGGGATGACATGCAAGTCACTTGCCTGGCCAGGAGCTTGTGGCCTCCGGTAAAGGCACCAACAAACTTGTGGCACATGTCCGACCAGGAAGAGATGGAATCCGCCGGCAGGTGCATCAACCACGACATGACGTTGGGCTTAAGTGCCAACGGAAAGTAGTTGGCGAGCACCTTATCATCGCGAGCCCCGGCATCTTGCATCGCGATGGTGTAGGTGCTGAGGAACTCCGACGAGTAAGTCTTGCCGTTGTACTTTTCCCCAACATCAGGCTTGAACATGCGGTGGGAGGGCCACAGGAACTGTCGCAGCTCTCGGTTAAAGGCCGGACAACCCACCTCATAAGGCAAGCCGCCAGGGCCTCCCAGCGCTGGGTGGTCCATAGCAGGCCCCACACGCTGATCTGACTGATGGCGCGCCTCCCGCCGTCGCTCGATTGTAACTCGAGCATCTTCCTGAGCTCACTCTCGAACAACTCGATGTTGGTCGCAGCGGGTTCGCGGGTTAGACGACGCTGTGGAAACATTGTCACCGGCGTTGGCCTGACAGGCCGGTGGCTACTATCATGGCCGCGGGGGAGGAGAGTGCACCATTGTCGCAGCGTCTCCGGTCCCCCCACCGCCAGCATGCACCGGCTCGACAGAACACCGACGTGAGGGTCCCGTTGGGAGCGGCTCGTCTTTGTTGGTGAAGCTAAGAAGGCTTCGGATGGTGGCCCTCCACTCATCGAGCTTCTCCGTGGCAGGGGAAAGTCGAGGAGCATTTGCACGTGTGCCATCGCTTCTGCTGGCGTGGGCAGCGGCGAGAGCTGCATACACCATGACGCGCTCCGACTTCTAACTAGGTTAGAAGGGGCTCTATCACGGTCTTGCGGTCGCACGCCGCTTCCACCGGCATCCAAGCACGCACGCCGGCCTGGTATGTCCTGTGAGTGGCGCACAGGGATCTTTCTGCGGCGGTGCCCGGGGGCTCCGGCATAGCAGTGTTGCTCATCGCACGCGGCCTGGGAAGGCCGTGGTGCGGGTGCCAGCTGGGGCACCATAGAGGTTGCCGCGCTGCCCGTGGGTAGCATGGCCCCGCCCCCGGATCCAGCGGTGTGCGGCTTGTTGTCTCGGATTCGAACGACGCCGCTCACCTGGCTTCGATCGCCAGAGTGTCGTGGATGCTCGCGGGGCACGTATCTGGCCCCATCCGTGGCCACCTGGTCACCTGCTCACGCTGGCGCAGACGGGCCGGCTCCAGGCGACCCGATCGCTTTGATCCCCTTTCTCTTGGCGGCCATGGTGATGATGGAGTCGATGCGCTGACCTCCAAACCGGAATTTCACAGCTTGCTCCCCCTACCTGCGCGCCAAAGATGTCAGTGGAAACGACACCTATGGGATCACGGGGAATCCTGTAACATCCCAAATTTTCAATTTGGAATGTTATACATTAAGTCATCATGCATATCATATTTTCTTGCATTTTTCCGATCCTAGAAAATTTCACGCAACTCAAGCACCCTCGGAGAGAGTTGGAGAATTCATTATTTTCATATTTGGGTTTTCTCAAATTTTGAAAATAGGATCATTTGGATCTATTTATTTATTTTCAAATATTTTTCCAATAAAAAAAATTAAGAGAGGGAATAATACGACTTTCCCAAAAATTAGGAAAAATGAAGATTTAATAAATAAATCAAATTTTGGATTTTCGAAGTTTATTTGCTTTAGGGGAAAAAATGGGTATTTTAAAAATATGCATTTTGGCCCCGTATTAAAGTTCATTTTGTTCGACTCATTTTTAGGAGTCGGGGAAAATTTATTTTATTAAATTTGGGGTTCGTTTAGATTTACTTTAATTCGTTTTTCTGCGCGAGATTTTATTTTAAAAAAAAACCCCTTGGCCGCTGGGCCAAGGGCCCAGCCCAACTCAGCCCGCCGCCGCCTCCCTTGGGAGGAGTCCTCCCCGCCACGCCGCTTGAGTCCGGCTCGGCCACGCCGCCGCCCGGTTGCCCCTCCCCAAGGCACCCTCCTTATATACCCCCACCCCCTCTCCTCCCTACCCAGTAGCCGCCGCCAACCAGCCCAGCCCTTGCCGCCCGGAGCCGCCAGTGCCCGTCGCCCGCCGCCGGGTGCCCGCCGCAGTGCCCCCGTCGCCCGCCGTAAGCCGACCCTTGAGGCCCGGTGCCTTGGCGACCTCGCCGGAGGTAGCCGCCGCGCCACACCTCCCCGGTCCGGTTTTGTTTTAAAAAAACCGTCTGGTTTTCTTTCGTTGTTCGGTTTTTTTTAAAAACCCTAGATCGGTTTATTTTTTTTATTTTTTTTCGGTTTAGTAAATTAGTGAACGTTCACCGATCCGTTCGTTTTAACGAACGTGTTCACCGGTTAGTTTCTGTTAACGAACGTCCGTTCGTTTAACCGTTCGTCGTTTTTCTTTTAAATCGGATTTAATCCGTTATTTTCCGATTTCGATTTCAGATCCAATCTTCGAATCAGTTTATCTTCTCGCTCGTTTATCGGAATCAGGTGATTCAAGCGCCTGGAGTTTCGTTTCGAAACCGCTGTTCCGACTAATCCCGTTAAACAAAGTTTTGCTACTATAAAATTTGACCTAGTTTCAAATTGCTAGAACCGAGTCGTTTTCTTTCGTCGTTTGATTTTCATTGCTTTATTTGATTCGATTCTTTTTGCAACCAGGGTTCTTAAGTTGAACTTTCTGGTTAGATCTTTCATTCGAGATTTACCTGCATTAGATGAGTACTTATTGTATGCTTGTTGTTTGTCTGCGATAGATCACCCGGAGTGCGCCGCTTGTTATTTCGAATCTCTAGGTTTCGCGGATCATCAGCAAGGCAAGTAACACTTGATCATATCTTTTCTACTACACAATTTTTATGCATTAGATCAATCCTCAAACACTTGCATGATTAGGATCTATTTAAATTATGGGATGGGAAGTAGATTGAGGTAGTACCTATTACCTGTTTTACTTATGAAACCTTGGGAGTTACTTCTACGTTTGCTTATTATGCCATGCTATGCCAGATGAAGCGTGGATTGGGTGAGTGAATATCCATGACAGATGTGAGATTGTTAATTAATGGTTTATCTAAGGTGGCAACTTAAACACACATCTGGGTGGATTGAGGCACTGGTTTCTATCAGGACTTGCTGTATTTCTTGGACCGCCACCCGGGCTCAAAGGGATCATAAGATTATTCAAACTAGAAACTTCCGTGCAGCCACAAGCCATTATGGGCTCGACATAGTTGACTAAGTTGTGCGAACTCTTACGGGTAGGCTAGCTGATGTAGGGGATGTAGGTTGGTACGGTCTACCCACATGTAAGGTGCTAGTGCTTACGAAGACTATGTCTCGGTCATCCGTCTCTCAAACACCATGTAGTGCGAGAAACCAAGCGGAGGCGATCGAGTCTTGTGGGGAAAAGTGCATGAAACCTCTACAGAGTGTATAACCTAATCATGATTAGCCGTGTCCCGGTTATGGACATCTTGAGTATCTAGTACTTGAATATCATGTGAATCTCAACATGTTACTCTAATTAATATTGTTGGGTTTTTAATGAGTACTTTTAATTGGGATTGAGGATGCTTGTCAACCATTCTCAATGTTTAACAACCACCATGATAGTTAAATAAATTTATTCCTTTGTAGTAGGGAAAAATTGGCTTTTCAAAAAACTGTAACCATAGAGCTTTCCACCAGCCATATATGCATGTAGTATAGCTTATTCTTTCATTACTCTCTATGTGTTACTTTGCCAAAGATATTCCATGTCTTGACCCGTTTCGTTTGTAACTTTTCGTGTTGCAGAATTTTCAGACGATGAGTAAGGTGTTTTAGGTCGTGGTTCTATACTCAGTGATGCCGATGGAGTTGATGGACTCACTTATCTTCCAAGTCTTCTGCTGTTATCGTTATTCGATGGCCTTAAGCCACATTTATTGTAATAAGTCCCCTTTTGGACAACGCTGTAATAAGTGTGTGATTGCTACTCTGCTATAAATCCTTCTAAGTACTGTGTGGTGTCAGCATTACTGATCCAGGGATGACACCTGAGCACAGAGACTTGATCCATTCGGGTCGGGTCGCTACAATTCCCTTCTATGGTCGGCGGGTGCGGGGCTGTGGAAAGAGTGGGTTTAAGAGATCAACACGGGAAATTTATCCAGGTTCGGGCCGCAAGTGATGCGTAATACCCTACTCCTACTGGCTTGTGTTTATCTGGTGTTTTTGGACTAGCTTCAAAGCGTGCAGGGTCCAAAAAGTCCGAATCCTCTCCCTGTACGCCGCGGGCCTCCTTTTATAGTCAAAGGGGTCGCCACAGTGGCACACAGGAGGTGGAAAGTTGTACAGTAGTCAAGTTTATCTCTGGCACTGTAGGACAAAACACATTAAATGTGCTACTTAGGTGTCCTCTTACTTTATCGGGGATGGCAACGGGGCCCGTCCCGTCCGTCGCCGCTTCGCCTTCCTCCGACACGCGTCCAGGCCAACGAGGCATGCAGAGCCATGTAGGCTGGCAGGCTACTGAGCTGGCGTGGTGGCAGGGTCTTCACGAAGATCTGCATGCCACCATGTAGATGCTTGACTAGTTGGCTTAGGAGCCACGTACTGCCACATGGGTACCTGCTTAGTTGATGGGTCGGCCGCTGAGCTGGGGCGGCAAGGCCTTTCCGCGGTCTTGCTGATATTCCTGGCAAGGGTCTTGCCGGGGCCTTGTGGGCGCCCTCGACAAGAGTCTTGACGGGGCCTCGTGGGCATCCCTGGCAAGGAGCCTCGCTGTTGTCTTTTTTTTTGGTTCCTACGTAGGCCTCATAGGCCCTTTGTCTTCACAGAGATCTGCGTGCCACCACGGAAGCACCTCCCGAGCCTTGGTTCCAATGTGGTTGATGGCATCGAAACTTTTAGACTCAAGGGTGGCGGCCCAGTTGGTGTTGGGCAAGTTGCCCGGGCAAGGCTCTTGCCGGGGCTGTGAAGACCGCCCCGGCAAGGGCCTTGCCGGGGTAGTTTCACCTCGCCCCTCATGCTTCTGGCCTTGAGCACGGTTCTGGTAGTCTTGTGATTTTGTTTCCTCTTCTGTCCCGCCAAGCACGGCTGCGGGTGCATGGCTGCGACTGCCCGCGCACAAGGGGTGCAAAAAGGACCCCTACTTTTGTACACCGACATTCTATCTCAAGCATGATGCCCTCCATAAGCTTCGGAGTGACACTTCCATAGGATTTGTCCCCGTTCATGCTTAGGTACACAACGTCTAATAATACAATCTACTCCTTCTTTATAAAGATGTGGGTCATCCCAAAAGTAATGTCTTAAATCATTGAAGAATTTTTATTTTTTTGGTATGTAAAACTAGGTGGTAAATATTTAGCAACAATGTAGTTAGCATATTCAGCATACCAAGGAATATTATGAGCAACATTTATTGCAGCTAACTGCTCATCAGGAAAACAATCATCCATGGGTAGTGGGTGATCAGGCAAATTTTCAAGCCTCGGCAAATTATCAGCTACTGGGTTCTCAGCTCCTTTTCTATCAATGATATGTAAATCAAATTCTTGTAGCAAGAGAACCCATTGAATAAGTCTAGGTTTAGCATCTTTCTTTTCCAAAAGATATTTAATAGCAGCATGGTCTATGTGAATAGTTTACTATAGAAAAGGTCTAAATTTATGACAATCAAACACTACTGCTAAGAATTCTTTTTCAGTAGTAGCATAATTTGTTTGAGCACTTTCTAGAGTTTTACTAGCATAATGAATAACATTTAGTTTCTTATCAACTCTTTGTCCTAGAACAGCACCAACAACATAATCATTAGCATCACACATAATTTAAAAAGGCAAGTTCCAATCAGGTGGTTGAACAAGATATGCAGAAATTAAGGCTTTCTTGAGTGTTTCAAAGGCTTCCAAACAATCATCATCAAAAACAAAAGGATATCCTTTTGCAAAAGATTCATGAAAGGCCTGGAAATTTTAGAGAAGTCTTTAATAAATCTCCTTTTATATCTTTAGGATATGGCATTTTCTCAATTGCATCAACCTTAGCTTGGTCCACTTCAATACCTCTTATAGAAATCTTATGACCCAAGACAATGCCTTCATTAACCATAAAGTGGCACTTCTCGCAATTCAAGTCAAGATTTGTTTGTTCACATCTATGCAAAACTCGATCAAGATTGCTTAAACAATCTTCAAAAGACTTACCATAAACAGAGAAGTCATCCATGAAAACCTCAACAATCTTTTCACAAAAGTCAGAGAATATAGCACTCATACATCTTTGAAAGGTAGCAGGTGCATTACATAAACCGAAAGGCATGCGTCTATAAGCATAGGTTCCAAAGAGACAAGTAAAAGTGGACTTTTCCTGATCAGGTTGACAAACAGGTATTTGTGAAAAACCAGAATGTCCATCAAGGATGCAAAAGTGTGTGTGCTTAGATAATCTTTCAAGCATTTTATCAATAAAAGGCCGAGGGTAATGATATTTTCTAGTTGCTTCATTTAATTTTATAAAATCAATTACCATTCTATAGCCTGTAACAATTCTTTGTGGAATAAGTTCATTCTTATCATTAGGAACAACAGTTATACCTCCTTTCCTGGGGACACAATGAACAGGACTTACTCATCTACTATCAGCTATAGGATAGATTATACCTGCTTCCAGATGTTTTAAGATTTCCGTCCTTACCAATTCTTTCATCTTCGGATTTAACCGATGTTGGTGATCAACAACGGGTTTAGCATTAGGTTCCATATTAATTTTGTGCTGACATAGAGTGGGATTAATGCCCTTTAAATCATCAAGAGTATATCCAATAGCAGCTCGGTGCTTCCTTAGAACTTTCAATAATCTTTCTTCTTCATGTTCTAAAAGGTTAGCACTAATAATAGGATATATCTTCTTTTCATCAAGATAAGCATATTTCAAAGTGTCTGGCAATTGTCTTAATTCAAACACAGGATCACCCTTAGGTGGAGGAGGACCTCCTAGAGTTTCAATAGGCAAATTGTGTTTAAGTAGAGGACGTTGTTCCAAGAGAATTTTATCTATTTCATTTCTTTCATGCATATGTAAATCATTTTCATGGTCTAGCAAATATTGTTCTAAAGGATCAGTAAGTGGTACAGAAATAGAAGCAAGACCAATCAATTCATCCTTACTAGGCAATTCTTTTTCATGAAGCTTTCTACTAAACTCATGAGACTCATTACCAAAACTAACACCGACAGTTTGTTTCTTACAATCTATCTTAGCATTAACGGTGTTCAAGAAAGGTCTACCAAAGATAATGGGACAAAAGTCATCTTGTGGGAAGCCAAGAACAAGGAAATCAGTAGGGCCCACACAAGACTTCAACATCTCTAACAATCCCAATTGGTGATATAGTGTCTCTATTAGCAAGTTTAATAGTAACATCTATGTCTTCTATATCTGCGGGTGCTATGTCTTTCATAATTTCTTGATATAAGGTGTAAAGAATAGCACTCACACTAGCACCTATGTCACATAAACCATGATAACAGTGATCTCCTATTTTAACTAAGATGATGGGCATGCCAACAATAGGTCTATGTTTATCCTTTTATCAGGTTTGGCAATTCTAGCAGCTTCTTCACAGAAGTAAATAACATGCCCATCCATGTCTTCTTCCAAGAGATCTTTAACCATAGCAATACTAGGTTCTACTTTAATTTGTTCATCAGGTTTAGGTGTCAATATAGCTTTTGTTAACCACAGTTGAAACTTTAGCATGTTCCTTTAGCCTAACAGGGAAAGGTGGTTTCTCAATATAAGCAGAAGGAACAACCGGATCAACATTGTAAAGTATGGTTTCTTATTTAACTAGTACTAGTTCTTTAATTTGTTCTTTAATAGGTGGGTGATATTTAAACCACTTCTCTTTAGGGAGATCAACATGAATAGCAAATGATTCAAAAAAGGAGGCTACTATCTCGGAGTCAAGTCCATATTTAGTGCTAAACTTTTGAAAAGCGTCAGTATCCATAAAAGATTTAACACAATCGTATTTAATTTTGATACTTGTATTTTTACCTTCGTAGAGTTCCCAATATTCAGAATTGCATTTAATTCTTTCCAAAAGATCCCACCGGAATTCAATAGTCTTCTTCATAAAAGAACCAACACAAGAAGTATCAAGCACGATTTGATCATTACGAGAAAGTCAAGCATAAAATTTCTGGATAATAATTTATCTTGAGAGCTCATGATTGGGGCATGAATATAACATTGACTTAAGCCTCCCCCAAGCTAGAGCGATACTTTCTCCTTCACGAGGCCAAAAATTATATATATAATACCGATCACGATGAACTAGGTGCATAGGATAATTTTTTGGTGGAACTCGATTTCAATCGATTCCAATTCCACGATCCAATATCATCGCATAGCCTATACTTTTACCTTCAAAGATAAAGGGAAAACCTTCTTCATAACTTCATCTTCAGGTAAACCTGCAAGCTTGAACAATCCACAAATTTGTTCTACATATATCAAGTGCATATCAGGATGTCCAGTTCCATCTCCTGCATAAGGATTAGCTAGCAGTTGTTCTATCATACCCGAAGGAATTTTATATCCAATATTTTCAGTATGTGCAGTAGGTTGAGGGGTAGCTAATTATGGTTCCGGTCGAGGTGAAGATATCCCAAACAAACGCCTCAAAGGATTGTTTTCCATAGTAACAAGTGACAATAAATTTCAGCACACTATATAAATGTTTCCTTACCAAAGGCGCTTCACTCCCCGGCAACGGTGCCAGAAAATAGCCTTGATAACCCACAAGTATAGGGGATCAATTTTAGCTCTTTTTGATAAGTAAGAGTGTCGAACCCAACGAGGAGCAGAAGGAAATGACAAGTGGTTTTCAGCAAGGTAATGTCTGCAAGTGCTAAAATTGTAAGTAACAGAGTAGTTTGATAGCAAGGTAATTTGTAACGAGAAAGTAATGATAGTTGTAACAAAAATGCAGCAAGGCAGCCCAATCCTTTTGAGGCAAAGGACATGCCAAAACGGACTCTTATGATAAGCAAAGCGTTCTTGAGGGTACACGGGAATTTCATGTAGTCACTTTCATCATGTTGGTTTAATTTGTGTTCGGTACTTTGATAATCCGATATGTGGGTGGACCGATGCTTAGGTGTTGTCCTTACTTGAACAACCTCCTACCTATAATTAAACCTCCCGCAAGCATCCACAACTACGAGAAAATTATTACGAATAAATTCTAACCATAGCATTAAACTTTTTGATCCAATCGGTCCCTTATGGAATAGCGCATAAACTGGGGTTTAAGCTTCTGTCACTCTCGCAACCCATCATCTAATTTCCAATCCACAATGCATTCCCTTAGGCCCAAATATGGTGAAGTATCATGTAGTCGACGTTCACATGACACCACTACGGGAATCAAAACATACATACTATCAAAATATCAAACACATACCAAGTTCACATGATTACTTGCAACATGATTTCTCCCGTGACCTCAAGAACAAAAGTAACTACTCGCAAATAATAATCATGCTCAAGATCAGAGGGGTATTAAATAGCATATTGGATCGGAACATATAATCTTCCACCAAATAAACCATATAGTAATCAACTATAAGATGTAATCAACACTACTAGTCACCCACAAGCACCAATCTATAGTTCCGGTAACAAGATTGAACACAAGAGATGAACTAGGGTTTGATATGAGATGGTATTGTTGAAGATGTTGATGGAGATTGCCCTCCCCAAGATGGGAGAGTTGTTGGTGATTATGATGACGATGATTTCCCCCTCCGGGAGGGAAGTTCCCCGGTGGAATAGCTCTGCTGGAGGGCAAAAGTGCTCCTGCCCAAGTTCCGCGTCAAGACGGCGGCGCTCCGTCCTGAAAGTCCTCTCCTTATTTTTTTTCTAGGTCAAAATGACCTATATACCAGAAGATGGGCACGGAGGTGGGTTCTGGTGAGCACAACCCACCAGGGCGCGCCTGGGCTCCCTGGAGCGCCCAGGTGGGTTGTGCCCACTTGGTGGGCCCCTATGGTACTTATTGGCTCCAATATTCCTCAAATATTCCATAAAAAATCTCCGAGAAGTTTCAGTTTGTTTGGAGTTGTGCAGAATAGGTAGCCTGGCGTAGCTTTTCCATGTCCAGATTTCCAGCTGCGGGAATTCTCCCTCTTTGTGTATACATTGTATATTATGAGAGAAAAGGCATTAGAATTACTCCAAAAAAGCATTATTATGGATATAAAAACATTATAAATAACAGTAAGAAAACATGATGCAAAATGGACGTATCAAAGATCATCTCCCTTCTCCCCACCAACGATGGCTGACGCACACAAGTCCTCGCATATCGGTGGCGCACTATGTGACGCGGCGCGCCTCTTAATCTCAACTGTCCTCAGCTATCTGTCGATGATGATTCTGAACTCCCCGAAGCCATCATCTCCTCCCACCAGGGCTTCGTTCAACGCATCTGCATCCCGGCATGCTACCTGCTGGACATACCCTACATGGCGGCTGCCTGGCTGACATCCCGTCAATTCAATAAACTCCAGCATCTCGAGTTCTACCATTACTACAGCGATAGGTTAACACTAAGAGTTGCATCTGTGCCCTCACCACCGATGGCCATCTCATGGTTTTCCTCCACTCTCCACACCGCCACCTTGACCCGGTGCCATCTAGCAAACAATCTGGTACAAATGCTTCGACTCCATTGCTTAAAAACTTGCGCTTGTGTTGGTTCATCTGTCGGAAGCCCCACTGCACAGCGTCATCCACTCCAGTTGCCCTGCCCTGGAGCATTTGGTGATTTTTTTCAAAAATGGAATCCATACCCCTTGTCTCAATATAAAGTCTCCTGACCTTGTAAGCATTGGAATTCGTTTTGAAGGACAGGAGCTCATCATCGAAGATGCCCCTTCACTTCAAAGGTTGCCCGTTGATTGTTGTTCTAAACCTTCACAAATAACTGTGGTCTCTGTGACTAAACTAGAGACCATGGGTGCAATTTGTGATCCGTTTAAATGGTTCGAGATGGTGTTTGCCTCCACACCTATTGAGGTACTATATATTATTCATGTACACTTTTGTAATTTGCATTTTTTTGTGCGCATAAGTTAAGTATCATCTTGGACTACACTTTCAGTGCTAATATTATGTTCTATGCTCAATGAAGAGCTTGTCCATCCTATCAATGGTGGTGGATTCTGTCAAGACCTTATCTATCAGTATGTGGCATTTTGATCTCAACATCATTATTACCTTGCTGCAGTGATGTCCATGTCTCTGGAGAATTTGTATATAAAGGTGACGATTTCACGCACATTGAAAGCCCATATATAATGTACTATAATTAATCGTTCAGCTATCACTCTTTCAACATAATCATTTTTAGACATTAACTGTTTTCAATCTTCATCTCTATTTAGGCACTAACACAAGGAGAAAAAGGTATAACCAATCGATGGTTCAAGAAGAACTGGGATTTTCTCATATCTCATGACATTCATTTGAAGACAGTAACACTGGAAGATATGCATCCAACAGTGCAGACACTAGCTTTGTCACATTCTTCATGTTGAATGCGAGGGCACTATATTATCTGTGAGGATTAAGTTTTTCAACAAGAAATTTCCCACGAAACTGTATGTGGAACAACATAAAAATATGTTTCAGGTGGACCTAAGGGCTTTGGATCGTGCTCAACTTATATTTAAAACAACTTGTCATCATCATGGACCCGTAGATCTTTTGTACCGGGATCTTGATTTTATGGATCGGACCAATCCATTTGATTGTGACTGCCAAAAACTTTGGTTGAGTTAGATGTTATTGCATTGTTCAATACTGGTTATGTGTAAACCTGATGAACAATTAATGCTCATGCTTTTGTACCTTTTGTAAGCTGGAGTTAGACATTGTTGCCCTTTTCAACTAGTTTTTGACCCATATTGTCTTTCATCTTTGGGCGATACGTGTTCGTATAGTTACTACGTCTATCGTGGTTTATTCTTTATTGGCCCCCTTCGTATTTTGTAGTACCAAACTTTGACCTTAGATCTAACTAAGAATATATCAATGCATGTCATCAAAAATAATATTGTTGCGCGGCTATTCCCGGCTATGTTCATCTGCTATATGCAATAATTATGCATGTGCTTGCTCACCGTTTATCCGGTCGTGGCACGCTCTGCTCGTGTGCCTCCACACGCTCTGCTCGCGTGCCTCCGCGCGCTCTACTCGTCATTTAGGTGCCCTCGGGTCGCGTCCCTCTGCGTGCTCTGCTCGCCGTTTAGGCGCCAAGTCTCGCTCGGGTCGCGTCGTTCCTCACAGGCGCTCTGCTAGCGGTTGGGACCGGCGCACGATCATGTTGGGGAAGCTTTAGTTATTTGATATTAGATTATCTTAGTTAGTTATACCTCCATAGCTGGAATCATCTGGCTCTGGAGGTATAATTAATTAACCTATACTATGATCTCCGGCGCCCGTTCCCGTTGCGCAACTCCATCATGTCGTCAGCCGTTGGGGGTATGCCGGTATGTGTGGGTAACTAGCTAGCAAGTGGATCAGTAGCGAGTCGCCGCCAGTGGCCATTGCTGTGGTTATTTATAGCTAGCAGTTGGCTAGGGGAATTGTGATTTTACAATTCACCCCTGTGGAGCGCAGGAAGCCTTAGTTGGAGCGCGGGAAGCCTTCACTGGAGCGCGGGAAGACTTGAGCACACAACCCGACAACCATATGCGGTGTCACGTGTTACCGCACACGTGTTAACATAAGGAAACGTATGTGTAACTTACTAATTATCGCACACGAGTACTCACACACGCATCATGTGCGATACTCCTAGCCATCGCAAGCAACCAATATGCATTTTTCAAAGTTTTTAGTACACACATAATTGCCCACGAATTAACTCTAGTAACTGTCTGTGTTATATTTTCTCATCGCAAACAGTTCATCCGAGTGGGCTCTTTGCTGCGTATCACACACATCTTGTTTATACAAATCATTTGTGTTTTTTTGGCTCATCACAAATAGTTCATCTATGTGAACTGTATGCCGCATATCACACACATCTTGTTAAGTTGAACCATTACTGTTGCGTTCCCTAATCGAAAACAGTTTGTCCAAGTGAACCGTATGACATATATCACACACACCTTGACCTGTCTAACCGCTTCTATTGCATTCCCTAATATAAAATAGTTTATCTGAGCAAACTATATGTCGTATATCGCACACACCTTGATATAGCTGGCCGTTTCCGTTGTTCTGTCTCATCGTAAACAGTTCATATGGATCAACTGTATGTCCTGCATCGCACACGCAACTAAAATCTGAACCGTGTTTGATGTATCCGTCATTGCAAATGTTTTGCATCATTTTTTATTGGTTTTTTTACATCACCGTTTGCGATTAATGCATCACACATAGTTTTGTCAAAGGGTCTTTGATCACAGTGTCGTGTTAGCAGCATCCAGAAATAGTGTAAGGACAAGTCCAAGATTTCCCCGGCAGGCTTGCTAGGTCCGCCAAGGGCAAATTGCCCTGCCAAAGTGATGTCTAATACACAACTTTCTTCTTGTAGACACGTGTTGGGCCTCCAAGCGCAGAGTTTTGTAGGATAGTAGCAATTCTCCCTCAAGTGGATGACCTAAGGTTTATCAATCCAAGAGAGGTGTAGGATGAATATGGTCTCTCTCAAACGACCCTGCAACCAAATACAAGAAATCTCTTGTGTCCCCAACACACCCATTACAATGGCTAATTGTATAGGTGCACTAGTTCGGCGAAGAGATGGTGATAAAAGTGTAATATTGATGGTAGAAATATATTTTTGTAATCTGAATAAATAAAAACAGCAAGGTAGCAAATAGTAAATGGGCCCAAAAATGGTATTGCAATGCTTAAAAACAAGGCCTAGGGTCCGTACTTTCAAAGAGTGCAATATCTCAACAGTGCTAACATAGTTAGATCATATGATTATCCCTCAAAGTACAATAAAGAATTACTCCCGAGTTCCTATTAGTGGAGAACAAAAGATAGGAATTGTTTGTAGGGTACAAAACTACCTAAAAGCTCTTCTTTCAGCTCGATCTATTCAAGAGTTCGTACTAAAATAACACAAAGCTATTTTTTCCGTTCGATCTATCCTAGAGTTCGTACTAGAATAACACCAAAGCATATTCCTATTCATAATACTCAATCCACAGAAAGAACTACAAGGGTACCCCAAAGTTTCTATCGGAGAAAAGATAATAAAAACAAGCATCAACCCCTATGCAAAGATTACCCCAATATCACCGCGAGAATCGCAAGTTGAATGCAATAACATATATCAAGTGAATCAATAAGATACCCCAATGTCACCTCAAGTGATCATACCGCAAGACATATATCATGTGTTCTCATCTCTGAATATTCAATCCGACAAGACAAAACTTCAAATGGTAAAGATTCAATTCATCATGGGAAGAGTATAGAGGGGAGAAACATCATATGATCCATCTATATTAACAAATCCCATGATATAGATCACGAGAGAGAGAGAGAGAAAGAGATAAAACACATAGCTATTGGTACAAACCCTCAGCCCCGAGGGTGGACTACCCCCCTCCTCATCGTGGTGGCCGCCGGAATGATGAAGATGGCCACCGGAGATGATTCCCCCTCAGGGTGCGGAACGGGTCTAAATTGGTTTTTGGTGGCTACAGAGGTCTGCTGCAGCGGAACTTCTGATCTAGGTTAACCCTGATGGGTTTTGGAATATTTGGGAATTTATAGTGCAAAGAGGGGGTGTGGGAGGCCACCGAGGTGGGCACAACTCACTTGGGCACGCTAGGGGGGGCCTGGCGTGCCCTTGTGGGTTGTGCCCCCCTCGGGGCACCCCCAGGTGCTGCTCTGGACCAACGGATGTCTTCTGGCCCATAAAAAATCCCCGTGGAGTTTCGTTGCGTTTGGACTCCGTTTGATATTAATTTCCTGCGATGTAAAAAACAAGAAAAACACAGCAACTGGCACTTGGTCAATAGGTAGTCCCAAAAATGATATAAAGTTGCTACAAAATGATTGTAAAACTGATGTCTACTACACAACCTTCTTCTTGTAGATGTTTTTGGGCCTCCAAGTGCAGAGGTTTGTAGGACAGTATTAAATTTCCCTCAAGTGGATGACCTAAGGTTTATCAATCCGTGGGAGGCGTACGATGAAGATGGTCTCTCTCAAACAACCCTGCAACCAAATAACAAAGAGTCTCTTGTGTCCCCAACACACCCAATACAATGGTAAATTGTATACGTGCACTAGTTCAGCGAAGAGATGGTGATACAAGTGCAATATGGATGGTAGATATAGGTTTTTGTAATATGGAATTATAAAAACAACAAGGTAACTAACGATAAAAGTGAGCACAAACGGTATTGCAATGCGTTGAAACAAGGCCTAGGGTTCATACTTTCACTAGTGCAAGTTCTCTCAACAATAATAACATAATTTGATCATATAACTATCCCTCAACATGCAACAAAGAGTCACTCCAAAGTCACTAATAGCGGAGAACAAACGAAGAGATTATGGTAGGGCACGAAACCACCTCAAAGTTATTCTTTCCGATCAATCCATTGGGCTATTCCTATAAGTGTCACAAACAGCCCTAGAGTTAAGTAGTAAAATAACACCTTAAGACACACATCAACCAAAACCCTAATGTCACCTAGATACTCCAATGTCACCTCAAGTATCCGTGGGTATGATTATACGATATGCATCACACAATCTCAGATTCATCTATTCAACCAACACATAGAACCTCAAAGAGTGCCCCAAAGTTTCTACCGGAGAGTCAAGACGAAAACGTGTGCCAACCCCTATGCATAGGTTCATGGGCGGAACCCGCAAGTTTATCACCAAAACATACATCAAGTGAATCAATAGAATAACCCATTGTCACCACAATTATCCCACGCAAGACATAAATCAAGTTTCTCAAATCATTAAACACTCAATCCAATAAGATAACTTCAAAGGTAAAACTCAATCCATTACAAGAGAGTAGAGGGGGAGAAACATCATAAGATCCAACTATAGTAGGAAAGCTCGCGATACATCAAGATCGTATCACCTCAAGAACACGAGAGAGAGAGAGAGAGAGAGAGAGAGAGAGAGAGAGATCAAACACATAGCTACTGGTACATACCCTCAGCCCCGAGGATGAACTACTCCCTCCTCGTCATGGAGAGCGCCGGGATGATGAAGATGGCCACCGGTGAGGGTTCCCCCCTCCGAAGGGTGCCGGAACAGGGTCCTGATTGGTTTTTGGTGGCTACAGAGGCTTGCGGTGGTGGAACTCCCAATCTATTCCGTTCTCCGATGGTTTTAGGGTATATTGGTATATATAGGAGGAAGAAATTCATCAGGGGAGCCACGAGGGGCCCACGAGGGTGGTGGGCGTGCCCCCTGCCTCGTGCCCTCCTCGTTGATCCCCTGACGTGCACTCCAAGTCTCCCAGATTGCTTTCTTTCCAAAAATATCTTCTCCCGAAGGTTTTATTCCGTTTCGACTCCGTTTGATATTCCTTTTCTTCGAAACACTAAAACAAGGGAAAAAACAGGAACTAGCACAGGGCTCTGGGTTAATAGGTTAGTCCCAAAAATAATATAAAAGTGCGTAGTAAAGCCCATAAAACATCCAAGATGGATAAAACAATAGCATGAATACTTCATAAATTATAGATACGTTGGAGACGTATCAAAAACATCCAAGAATGATAAATTAAAAGCATGAGTACTTCATAAATTATAGATACGTTGGAGACGTATCAGCATCCCCAAGCTTAATTCCTACTCGTCCTCGAGTAGGTAAATGATAAACGAAATAATTTATGAAGTGTGAATGCTAGAAAAGTGTATAAGTTTGATCAATGATAATTGAAATAACTTTTCCTAGCATCATAACAACAATTCTTTCTTATAAAACTTCTTTTATTATAGTATCAATCAATTCACATGTTAAGGTTCAAAAAATGAACTCTCTTGAAACTCGACAACGTATGTTCTTAGTCACCAAGCAATTGCAATTCAACTTATTCAACAGAGTTTAAGTAAGAGCCCCACATAATCAACCATCATATAGTCTTCTATGATGGCTAACACTCACCGCGTACACATGAGCAAAAACCGGACACATAGAAAGATAGGGGCTTATTGTTTTGCCTCCCAACGTATTCACCTCAAGGGTGATGTCAATAATAATAACTCATGCTACCCATATTCAACCAGACATATGTGCCTAGATCTTTCCTCACCACATGATGCTTGCCAAAGGAGAAAAATAAAAAGGAATAGAGAGAAAAACTTTGACTCTTTGCATAAAAGTAAATACTGAAAAGTAAAAGATAGGCCATTCGCAGAGGGAAGTAGGGATTTGTAGAGGTGCCAGAGCTCAAAGCGAAAACTGAGAGATAAAAACATTTTGAGAGGCATACTTTTCCCACCAACGAAAACGACTTAGAGGTCCCAACAGTTTCCATGCTAGATATATCATAGGCGGTTCCCAAATAGAAAATAAAGTTTATTCCATTTTCCACCATACTTTCACTTTCCATGGCTAGACGTATCCACGGTGCCCTCCATACCAACACTTCCAAGGAATTTATTATTTGACAACATAAAGTAAATTCATTTTTCATTTCGGGACTGGGCATCCCTAATACCTTTGCCTTACTCTCGATGCAAAGTGACAAGTGAATAAACACTCATCGTGAGAATAACATATCTAGCATGGAAAATACTGGCCACGCCTCACCGCTTGCCTCATGAAAGCGAGCACACAAAAGAGAAATTTATTTTTGAAAATTAGAGATGGCACATACAAATTTGCTTAGAACAGCACGAAAATACCGCATATAGGTAGGTATGGTGGACTCTTGAAAATAAGATTTGGGTTTAAAGGTTTTTGAATGCACAAGTAGTATCTCTACTTGGTGCGTAATTTTTGCCTAGCAAAGATGGGGAGAAAGCACCACATGTTGAAGGATCTATGGCAATATGACTTCTATGTGAATATGAACAAGCATAAACCATTACGTTGTCTTCCTTGTCCAACGTCAACAATTTTGGCATATAATATTTTGATGGGGGCTCACAATCACAAAATATTTCTAAGATAGTGTATTTGCATGTGAAAGTTCTCTTCCTTATACTAATTATTCGTGAATTGCTTGTATGACCGAAATTGTGATTGTCAAGCCTCAAAAGATTTCACTTTCTAAACCCAATGTGAGGCTACCACCAGGCATGATATGATTTCAACTTTATGATATTCAATTTATTCAACAATTTACTCATAGGATATAAGTGAAGCACATGAGTAAATGACAAGCTACTCCAAAAAAGATATAAGTGAAGATCAAATAAGTAGTTAAATAAATAAATAGCTATGTGTGGACTCTCTGTTATTTAAAACTTTCATATCTAAGTATTTTATTAAAACAGCAGGAAAAATGAAAATTAAATGACATTTCAAGGATAGTACAACTCATGTGAAGAAGCAAAAACTTAGGCTCAACGGAGACTAACCGATAATTGTTGATGAAGAAAGGTGGGATGCCTATCGGGGCATCCCCAACCTTAGATGCTTGATACTTATTGAATTATTATCTTGGGACGCCTTGGGCATCCCCAATCTTGAGCTTTTGTGTCTCCTTAATTCTTCTCGTATCATGGTTTTCCTAAATCTCAAAAGTTTCATCCACACAAAACTCAACAAGAACTCGTGAGATAAGTTAGTATAAACTAATGCAAAAACCTTATCAATCTCTACTGTAGAAAATCACTAAAATTATTATTCAACATTCCATACTAAATCCCTCTGCATATTTAATACTCCTATCCTCAAATAGAATCACTAAACAAGCAAACATATGCAAACATAACAACAATCTGCCAAAATAGTACAGTCTGTAAAGAATCCATGAGTATCAATACTTACCTAACTCCAAACATTATGAAATTATACCACACTGTAGAAAATTTATCGTAACTCATTTTGCAAAAAGTTTTAACATTTTATCACATTCGACTTTCCTCGGAATTTTTGCAACATCGATAAACTTTCTGCTTTTCGTGACAACAACATGTATACTTGCAAGATAAGCATGTCAAAGGCTATCATTGCCACTTTTATTGAAATAAAAGATGAAAATATTATTCTAAATAACAGCAATAAAATTATTTACAAAATAACAGACGCTCCAAGCAAAACACATATAATGTGACGAATGAAAACATAGCTCCAAGTGAGGTTACCGATAATGTTGGAGAGGAAAGAGGGGATGCCTTCCGGGGCATCCCCAAGCTTAGTTGCTTGGATATTCCTTGAATAGTACCTTGGGGGTGCCTTGGGAATCCCCAAGGTTAGGTTCTTGTCACTCCTTATTCTCCTCATATCGATATCTCACCCAAAACATGAAAACTTCAATCACACAAAACTTATCGGAACTTTGTGAGATAGGTTAGTATGATAAAGAACAAACCATTTCACTTTGGTACCGTCAAAGAGGGGATGCCTTCCGGGGCATCCCCAAGCTTAGTTGCTTGGATATTCCTTGAATAGTACCTTGGGGGTGCCTTGGGAATCCCCAAGGTTAGGTTCTTGTCACTCCTTATTCTCCTCATATCGATATCTCACCCAAAACATGAAAACTTCAATCACACATAATTTCCAATCCACAATGCATTCCCTTAGGCCCAAATATGGTGAAGTATCATGTAGTCGACGTTCACATGACACCACTACGGGAATCAAAACATACATACTATCAAAATATCAAACACATACCAAGTTCACATGATTACTTGCAACATGATTTCTCCCGTGACCTCAAGAACAAAAGTAACTACTCGCAAATAATAATCATGCTCAAGATCGAGGGGTATTAAATAGCATATTGGATCGGAACATATAATCTTCCACCAAATAAACCATATAGTAATCAACTATAAGATGTAATCAACACTACTAGTCACCCGCAAGCACCAATCTATAGTTCCGGTAACAAGATTGAACACAAGAGATGAACTAGGGTTTGATATGAGATGGTATTGTTGAAGATGTTGATGGAGATTGCCCTCCCCAAGATGGGAGAGTTGTTGGTGATTATGATGACGATGATTTCCCTCTCCGGGAGGGAAGTTCCCCGGCGGGAGGGAAGTTCCCCGGTGGAATAGCTCTGCTGGAGGGCAAAAGTGCTCCTGCCCAAGTTCCGCGTCAAGACGGCGGCGCTCCGTCCTGAAAGTCCTCTCCTTTTTTTTCTAGGTTAAAATGACCTATATACCAGAAGATGGGCACCGGAGGTGGGCCTGGGTGAGCACAACCCACCAGGGCGCGCCTGGGCTCCCTGGAGCGCCCAGGTGGGTTGTGCCCACTTGGTGGGCCCCTATGGTACTTATTGGCTCCAATATTCCTCAAATATTCCATAAAAAATCTCCGAGAAGTTTCAGTTTGTTTGGAGTTGTGCGAGAATAGGTAGCCTGGCGTAGCTTTTCCATGTCCAGATTTCCTCAAGGGAATTCTCCTCTTGTGTATACCTTGTATATTATGAGAGAAAAGGCATTAGAATTACTCCAAAAAGCATTATTATGGATAAAAACATTATAAATAACAGTAAGAAAACATGATGCAAAATGGACGTATCAAAGATCATCTGCCTTCTCCCCACCAACGATGGTGGCCTTTACAAGTCCTCGCATATCGGTGGCGCACTATGTGACTTGGCGCGCCTCTTAATCTCAACTGTCCTCAGCTATCTGTCGATGATGATTACGAACTCCCGAAGCCATCATCTCCTCCCACTGAGGCTTCGTTCAACGCATCGCATCCCGGCATGCTACTGCTGGACATACCCTACACGGTGGCTGCTGGCGACATCCGTCAATTCAATAAACTCCAGCATCTCGAGTTCTACCATTACTACAGCGATAGGTTAACACTAAGAGTTGCATCTGTGCCCTCACCACCGATGGCCATCTCATGGTTTTCCTCCACTCTCCACACCGCCACCTTGACCCGGTGCCATCTAGCAAACAATCTGGTACAAATGCTTCGACTCCCGCTGCTTAAAAAACTTGCGCTTGTGTTGGTTCATCTGTCGGAAGCCCCACTGCACAGCGTCATCCACTCCAGTTGCCCTGCCCTGGAGCATTTGGTGATTTTTTTCAAAAATGGAATCCATACCCCTTGTCTCAATATAAAGTCTCCTGACCTTGTAAGATTGGAATTCGTTTTGAAGGATAGGAGCTCATCATCGAAGATGCCCCTTCACTTCAAAGGTTGCCCGTTGATTGTTGTTCTAAACCTTCACAAATAACTGTGGTCTCTGTGACTAAACTAGAGACCATGGGTGCAATTTGTGATCCGTTTAAATGGTTCGAGATGGTGTTTGCCTCCACACCTATTGAGGTACTATATATTATTCATGTACACTTTTGTAATTTGCATTTTTTTGTGCGCATAAGTTAAGTATCATCTTGGACTACACTTTCAGTGCTAATATTATGTTCTATGCTCAATGAAGAGCTTGTCCATCCTATCAATGGTGGTGGATTCTGTCAAGACCTTATCTATCAGTATGTGGCATTTTGATCTCAACATCATTATTACCTTGCTGCAGTGATGTCCATGTCTGGAGAATTTGTATATAAAGGTGACGATTTCACGCACATTGAAAGCCCATATATAATGTACTATAATTAATTGTTCAGCTATCACTCTTTCAACATAATCATTTTTAGACATTAACTGTTTTCAATCTTCATCTCTATTTAGGCACTAACACAAGGAGAAAAAGGTATAACCAATCGATGGTTCAAGAAGAACTGGGATTTTCTCATATCTCATGACATTCATTTGAAGACAGTAACACTGGAAGATATGCATCCAACAGTGCAGACACTAGCTTTGTCACATTCTTCATGTTGAATGCGAGGGCACTATATTATCTGTGAGGATTAAGTTTTTCAACAAGAAATTTCCCACTTAAATCGTATGTGGAACAACATAAAAATATGTTTCAGGTGGACCTAAGGGCTTTGGATCGTGCTCAACTTATATTTAGAACAACTTGTCATCATCATGGACCCGTAGATCTTTTGTACCGGGATCTTGATTTTATGGATCGGACCAATCCATTTGATTGTGACTGCCAAAAACTTTGGTTGAGTTAGATGTTATTTCCCTGTTCAATCTAGGTTATGTGTAAACCTGATGAACAATTAATGCTCATGCTTTTGTACCTTTTGTAAGCTGGAGTTAGACATTGTTGCCCTTTTCAACTAGTTTTTGACCCATATTGTCTTTCATACTGGGCGTCTGTGTTCGTATAGTTACTACGTCTATCGTGGTTTATTCTTTATTGGCCCCCTTCGTATTTTGTAGTACCAAACTTTGACCTTAGATCTAACTAAGAATATATCAATGCATGTCATCAAAAATAATATTGTTGCGCGGCTATTCCCGGCTATGTTCATCTGCTATATGCAATAATTATGCATGTGCTTGCTCACCGTTTATGCGGTCGCGGCACGCTCTGCTCGTGTGCCTCCACACGCTCTGCTCGCGTGCCTCCGTGCGCTCTACTCATCGTTTAGGTGCCCTCGGGTCGCGTCCCTCTGTGTGCTCTGCTCGCTGTTTAGGCGCCAAGTCTCGCTCGGGTCGCGTCGTTCCTCCGCGTGCGCTCTGCTAGCGGTTGGGACCGGCGCACGATCATGTTGGGGAAGCTTTAGTTATTTGATATTAGATTATCTTAGTTAGTTATACCTCCATAGCTGGAATCATCTGGCTCTGGAGGTATAATTAATTAACCTATACTATGATCTCCGGCGCCCGTTCCCGTTGCGCAACTCCATCATGTCGTCAGCCGTTGGGGGTATGCCGGTATGTGTGGGTAACTAGCTAGCAAGTGGATCAGTAGCGAGTCGCCGCCAGTGGCCATTGCTGTGGTTATTTATAGCTAGCAGTTGGCTAGGGGAATTGTGATTTTACAATTCACCCCTGTGGAGCGCAGGAAGCCTTAGTTGGAGCGCGGGAAGCCTTCACTGGAGCGCGGGAAGACTTGAGCACACAACCCGACAACCATATGCGGTGTCACGTGTTACCGCTGCGTGTTAACATAAGGAAACGTATGTGTAACTTACTAATTATCGCACACGCAGTACTCACACACGCATCATGTGCGATACTCCTAGCCATCGCATAAGCAACCAATATGCATTTTTCAAAGTTTTAGTACACACATAATTGCCCACTTAATTAACTCTAGTAACTGTCATGTTATATTTTCTCATCGCCATAAGCAGTTCATCCGAGTGGGCTCTTTGCTGCGTATCACACACATCTTGTTTATACAAATCATTTGTGTTTTTGGCTCATCACAAATAGTTCATCTATGTGAACTGTATGCCGCATATCACACACATCTTGTTAAGTTGAACCATTACTGTTGCGTTCCCTAATCGAAAACAGTTTGTCCAAGTGAACCGTATGACATATATCACACACACCTTGACCTGTCTAACCGCTTCTATTGCATTCCCTAATATAAAATAGTTTATCTCGAGCAAACTATATGTCGTATATCGCATACACCTTGATATAGCTGGCCGTTTCCGTTGTTCTGTCTCATCGTAAACAGTTCATATGGATCAACTGTATGTCCTGCATCGCACACGCAACTAAAATCTGAACCGTGTTTGATGTATCCGTCATTGCAAATTTTTTGCATCATTTTTTATTGGTTTTTTTACATCACCGTTTGCGATTAATGCATCACACATAGTTTTGTCAAAGGGTCTTTGATCACAGTGTCGTGTTAGCAGCATCCAGAAATAGTGTAAGGACAAGTCCAAGATTTCCCGGCAGGCTTGCTAGGTCCGCCAAGGGCAAATTGCCCGCCAAAGTGATGTCTAATACACAACTTTCTTCTTGTAGACACGTGTTGGGCCTCCAAGCGTAGAGTTTTGTAGGATAGTAGCAATTCTCCCTCAAGTGGATGACCTAAGGTTTATCAATCCAAGAGAGGTGTAGGATGAATATGGTCTCTCTCAAACGACCCTGCAACCAAATACAAGAAATCTCTTGTGTCCCCAACACACCCATTACAATGGCTAATTGTATAGGTGCACTAGTTCGGCGAAGAGATGGTGATAAAAGTGTAATATTGATGGTAGAAATATATTTTTGTAATCTGAATAAATAAAAACAGCAAGGTAGCAAATAGTAAATGGGCACAAAAATGGTATTGCAATGCTTAAAAACAAGGCCTAGGGTCCGTACTTTCAGTAGTGCAATATCTCAACAGTGCTAACATAGTTAGATCATATGATTATCCCTCAAAGTACAATAAAGAATTACTCCCGAGTTCCTATTAGTGGAGAACAAAAGATAGGAATTGTTTGTAGGGTACAAAACTACCTAAAAGCTCTTCTTTCAAATTTCGATCTATTCAAGAGTTCGTACTAAAATAACACAAAGCTATTTTTTCCGTTCGATCTATCCTAGAGTTCGTACTAGAATAACACCAAAGCATATTCCTATTCATAATACTCAATCCACAGAAAGAACTACAAGGGTACCCCAAAGTTTCTATCGGAGAAAAGATAATAAAAACAAGCATCAACCCCTATGCAAAGATTACCCCAATATCACCGCGAGAATCTGCAAGTTGAATGCAATAACATATATCAAGTGAATCAATAAGATACCCCAATGTCACCTCAAGTGATCATACCGCAAGACATATATCATGTGTTCTCATCTCTGAATATTCAATCCGACAAGACAAAACTTCAAATGGTAAAGATTCAATTCATCATGGGAAGAGTATAGAGGGGAGAAACATCATATGATCCATCTATATTAACAAATCCCATGATATAGATCACGAGAGAGAGAGAAAGAGATAAAACACATAGCTATTGGTACAAACCCTCAGCCCCGAGGGTGGACTACCCCCCTCCTCATCGTGGTGGCCGCCGGAATGATGAAGATGGCCACCGGAGATGATTCCCCCTCCAGCAGGGTGCCGGAACGGGTCTAAATTGGTTTTTGGTGGCTACAGAGGCCTGCTGCAGCGGAACTTCTGATCTAGGTTAACCCTGATGGGTTTTGGAATATTTGGGAATTTATAGTGCAAAGAGGGGGTGTGGGAGGCCACCGAGGTGGGCACAACTCACTTGGGCGCGCTAGGGGGGGCCTGGCGTGCCCTTGTGGGTTGTGCCCCCCTCGGGGCACCCCCAGGTGCTGCTCTGGACCAACGGATGTCTTCTGGCCCATAAAAAATCCCCGTGGAGTTTCGTTGCGTTTGGACTCCGTTTGATATTAATTTCCTGCGATGTAAAAAACAAGAAAAACACAGCAACTGGCACTGGGTCAATAGGTAGTCCCAAAAATGATATAAAGTTGCTATAAAATGATTGTAAAACTGATGTCTACTACACAACCTTCTTCTTGTAGATGTTTTTGGGCCTCCAAGTGCAGAGGTTTGTAGGACAGTATTAAATTTCCCTCAAGTGGATGACCTAAGGTTTATCAATCCGTGGGAGGCGTACGATGAAGATGGTCTCTCTCAAACAACCCTGCAACCAAATAACAAAGAGTCTCTTGTGTCCCCAACACACCCAATACAATGGTAAATTGTATCGTGCACTAGTTCAGCGAAGAGATGGTGATACAAGTGCAATATGGATGGTAGATATAGGTTTTTGTAATATGGAATTATAAAAACAACAAGGTAACTAACGATAAAAGTGAGCACAAACGGTACTGCAATGCGTTGAAACAAGGCCTAGGGTTCATACTTTCACTAGTGCAAGTTCTCTCAACAATAATAACATAATTTGATCATATAACTATCCCTCAACATGCAACAAAGAGTCACTCCAAAGTCACTAATAGCGGAGAACAAACGAAGAGATTATGGTAGGGTACGAAACCACCTCAAAGTTATTCTTTCCGATCAATCCATTGGGCTATTCCTATAAGTGTCACAAACAGCCCTAGAGTTCGTAGTAAAATAACACCTTAAGACACACATCAACCAAAACCCTAATGTCACCTAGATACTCCAATGTCACCTCAAGTATCCGTGGGTATGATTATACGATATGCATCACACAATCTTAGATTCATCTATTCAACCAACACATAGAACCTCAAAGAGTTCCCCAAAGTTTCTACCGGAGAGTCAAGACGAAAACGTGTGCCAACCCCTATGCATAGGTTCATGGGCGGAACCCGCAAGTTGATCACCAAAACATACATCAAGTGAATCAATAGAATAGCCCATTGTCACCACAATTATCCCACGAAGACATAAATCAAGTTTCTCAAATCATTAAACACTCAATCCAATAAGATAACTTCAAAGGTAAAACTCAATCCATTACAAGAGAGTAGAGGGGGAGAAACATCATAAGATCCAACTATAGTAGGAAAGCTCGCGATACATCAAGATTGTATCACCTCAAGAACACGAGAGAGAGAGAGAGAGAGAGAGAGAGAGAGAGAGAGAGAGATCAAACACATAGCTACTGGTACATACCCTCAGCCCCGAGGATGAACTACTCCCTCCTCGTCATGGAGAGCGCCGGGATGATGAAGATGGCCACCGGTGAGGGTTCCCCCCTCCGAAGGGTGCTGGAACAGGGTCCTGATTGGTTTTTGGTGGCTACAGAGGCTTGCGGTGGCGGAACTCCCAATCTATTCCGTTCTCCGATGGTTTTAGGGTATATTGGTATATATAGGAGGAAGAAATTCATTAGGGGAGCCACGAGGGGCCCACGAGGGTGGTGGGCGTGCCCCCTGCCTCGTGCCCTCCTCGTTGATCCCCTGACGTGCACTCCAAGTCTCCCAGATTGCTTTCTTTCCAAAAATATCTTCTCCAGAAGGTTTTATTCTGTTTCGACTCCGTTTGATATTCCTTTTCTTCGAAACACTAAAACAAGGGAAAAACAGGAACTAGCACAGGGCTCTGGGTTAATAGGTTAGTCCCAAAAATAATATAAAAGTGCGTAGTAAAGCCCATAAAACATCCAAGATGGATAATACAATAGCATGAATACTTCATAAATTATAGATACGTTGGAGACGTATCAAAAACATCCAAGAATGATAAATTAAAAGCATGAGTACTTCATAAATTATAGATACGTTGGAGACGTATCAGCATCTAAGCTTAATTCCTACTGGGTCCTCGAGTAGGTAAATGATAAACGAAATAATTTATGAAGTGTGAATGCTAGAAAAGTGTATAAGTTTGATCAATGATAATTGAAATAACTTTTCCTAGCATCATAACAACAATTCTTTCTTATAAAACTTCTTTTATTATAGTATCAATCAATTCACATGTTAAGGTTCAAAAAATGAACTCTCTTGAAACTCGACAACGTATGTTCTTAGTCACCAAGCAATTGCAATTCAACTTATTCAACAGAGTTTAAGTAAGAGCCCACATAATCAACCATCATATAGTCTTCTATGATGGCTAACACTCACCGCGTACACATGAGCAAAAACCGGACACATAGAAAGATAGGGGCTTATTGTTTTGCCTCCCAACGTATTCACCTCAAGGGTGATGTCAATAATAATAACTCATGCTACCCATATTCAACCAGACATATGTGCCTAGATCTTTCCTCACCACATGATGCTTGCCAAAGGAGAAAAATAAAAAGGAATAGAGAGAAAACTTTGACTCTTTGCATAAAAGTAAATACTGAAAAGTAAAAGATAGGCCATTCGCAGAGAGGGAAGTAGGGATTTGTAGAGGTGCGGAGCTCAAAGCGAAAACTGAGAGATAAAAACATTTTGAGAGGCATACTTTTCCCACCAACGAAAACGACTTAGAGGTCCCAACAGTTTCCATGCTAGATATATCATAGGCGGTTCCCAAATAGAAAATAAAGTTTATTCCATTTTCCACCATACTTTCACTTTCCATGGCTAGACGTATCCACGGTGCCCTCCATACCAACACTTCCAAGGAATTTATTATTTGACAACATAAAGTAAATTCATTTTTCATTTCGGGACTGGGCATCCCTAATACCTTTGCCTTACTCTCGTGCAGTGACAAGTGAATAAACACTCATCGTGAGAATAACATATCTAGCATGGAAAATACTGGCCACGCCTCACTGCCTCGCGAGCGGTACGAGCACACAAAAGAGAAATTTATTTTTGAAAATTAGAGATGGCACATACAAATTTGCTTAGAACAGCACGAAAATACCGCATATAGGTAGGTATGGTGGACTCTTGAAAATAAGATTTGGGTTTAAAGGTTTTTGAATGCACAAGTAGTATCTCTACTTGGTGCGTAATTTTTGCCTAGCAAAGATGGGGAGAAAGCACCACATGTTGAAGGATCTATGGCAATATGACTTCTATGTGAATATGAACAAGCATAAACCATTACGTTGTCTTCCTTGTCCAACGTCAACAATTTTGGCATATAATATTTTGATGGGGGCTCACAATCACAAAATATTTCTAAGATAGTGTATTTGCATGTGAAAGTTCTCTTCCTTATACTAATTATTCGTGAATTGCTTGTATGACCGAAATTGTGATTGTCAAGCCTCAAAAGATTTCACTTTCTAAACCCAATGTGAGGCTACCACCAGGCATGATATGATTTCAACTTTATGATATTCAATTTATTCAACAATTTACTCATAGGATATAAGTGAAGCACATGAGTAAATGACAAGCTACTCCAAAAAAGATATAAGTGAAGATCAAATAAGTAGTTAAATAAATAAATAGCTATGTGTGGACTCTTTGTTATTTAAAACTTTCATATCTAAGTATTTTATTAAAACAGCAGGAAAAATGAAAATTAAATGACATTTCAAGGATAGTACAACTCATGTGAAGAAGCAAAAACTTAGGCTCAACGGAGACTAACCGATAATTGTTGATGAAGAAAGGTGGGATGCCTATCGGGGCATCCCCAACCTTAGATGCTTGATACTTATTGAATTATTATCTTGGGACGCCTTGGGCATCCCCAATCTTGAGCTTTTGTGTCTCCTTAATTCTTCTCGTATCATGGTTTTCCTAAATATCAAAAGCTTCATCCACACAAAACTCAACAAGAACTCGTGAGATAAGTTAGTATAAACTAATGCAAAAACCTTATCAATCTCTACTGTAGAAAATCACTAAAATTATTATTCAACATTCCATACTAAATCCCTCTGCATATTTAATACTCCTATCCTCAAATAGAATCACTAAACAAGCAAACATATGCAAACATAACAGCAATCTGCCAAAATAGTACAGTCTGTAAAGAATCCATGAGTATCAATACTTACCTAACTCCAAACATTATGAAATTATACCACACTGTAGAAAATTTATCAGAACTCATTTTGCAAAAAGTTTTAACATTTTATCACATTCTGACTTTCCTCGGGAATTTTTGCAACATCGATAAACTTTCTGTTTTCAGACAGCAACATGTATACTTGCAAGATAAGCATGTCAAAGGCTATCATTGCCACTTTTATTGAAATAAAAGATGAAAATATTATTCTAAATAACAGCAATAAAATTATTTACAAAATAACAGACGCTCCAAGCAAAACACATATAATGTGACGAATGAAAACATAGCTCCAAGTGAGGTTACCGATAATGTTGGAGAGGAAAGAGGGGATGCCTTCCGGGGCATCCCCAAGCTTAGTTGCTTGGATATTCCTTGACTAGTACCTTGGGGGTGCCTTGGGAATCCCCAAGGTTAGGTTCTTGTCACTCCTTATTCTCCTCATATCGATATCTCACCCAAAACATGAAAACTTCAATCACACAAAACTTATCGGAACTTTGTGAGATAGGTTAGTATGATAAAGAACAAACCATTTCACTTTGGTACCGTCAAAGACAAGATTCATAATTGTTTCCACACAATGCCTACTGTATCATATCATTTCCACAATTTATATTGAGCAATATAAGCCATAGAAACTAGAAAACAAGCAAACTATGCATTGAAAACAGAATCCGTCAAAAAACAGAACAGTCTGTAATGATCTGGATAACTACCATACTTCTACTACTCCAAAAATTATGAAACAATTATGAACACGTGAGCAATTTGTATATTAAACTCCTGAAAAAAGAATCAACTGAAAAGCACTCCTCTGTTAAAAATGGGACTTATTTTAGTGAGCGCAAAAGTTTCTGTTTTTCAGCAGGGTCAAATCAACTATCACCCAACATGACCCCAAAGGCTTTACTTGGCACTTTATTGAAACAAAAGAAATAAAACATGATCAATACAATAGCTTAAACACGTGAACATGCAAAAACAGTAGGTAAAAGTGTTGGGTTGTCTCCCAACAAGAGCTTTTCTTTAATGCCTTTTAAGCTAGGCATGATGATTTCAATAATGCTCGCATAAGAGATAAGAAATGAAACATGAAGAGAGCATCATGAAGCACATTACAAGCACATTTAAGTCTAACCCACTTCCTGTGCATAGGGATTTTGTGAGCAAACAATTTACGGGAACAATAATCAACTAGCATAGGAAGGCAAAACAAGCATAACTTCAAGATTTTCAACACATAGAGAGGAAACTTGATATTATTGCAATATGTAAAAGCATATGTTCCTCTCTCATAATAATTTTCTATAGCATCATGAAGAAATTCAACAATATAACCATCACCTAAAGCATTCTTTTCATGACACAAAAGCATATAAAACTTATTACTCTCCACATAAGCAAATTTCTTCTCATCAATAGTATTGGGAGAAAACTCAAAAAAATAACTATCTTGAGAATGAAAATTAAAATCATGATGAGAAGTTTCATGGTTATCATTATTCAATATAGCATACATGTCATCACCATAATCATCATAGGTAGCAACTTTGTTATCATAGTCAATTGAAGCCTCATCCAAAATGGTGGATTCATCACTAAATAAAGTCACGACCTCTCCAAATCCACTTTCATCATTATAATCATCATAAATAGGAGGCATGCAATAATTATAACAAATTTGCACATCAAATCTCGGGGAACTAAAAATATCATCTTCATCAAACATAGCATCCCCAAGCTTATGGCTTTGCATATCATTAGCATTATGGATATTCAAAGAATTCAACATAACAACATTGCAATCATGCTCATCATTCAAATATTTTGTGCCAAACATTTTAGTGACTTCTTCTTCTAACAATTGAGCACAACTTTCCGATCCATCATTTTCAAGAAACATATTATAAACATGATCAATAATATTATGCAACCTCAATTCCATTTTTTATGTAGTTTTGTTTTATAAACCAAACTAGTGATAAAACAAGAAACTAAAAGATTCAATTGCAAGATCTAAATATATACCTTCATGCACTCACCTCCCCGGCAATGGCGCCAGAAAAGAGGTTGATGTCTACTACGCAACTTTATTCTTGTAGACACGTGTTGGGCCTCCAAGCGCAGAGTTTTGTAGGACAGTAGCAATTTCCCCTCAAGTGGATGACCTAAGGTTTATCAATCCGTGAGAGGTGTAGGATGAAGATGGTATCTCTCACACGACCCTGCAACCAAATACAAGAAATCTCTTGTGTCCCCAACACACCAATACAATGGCAAATTGTATAGGTGTACTAGTTCGGCGAAGAGATGGTGATAAAAGTGTAATATTGATGGTAGAAATTATTTTTGTAATCTTAATAAATAGAAACAGCAAGGTAGCAAATAGTAAACGGGCACAAAAACGGTATTGCAATGCTTAAAAACAAGGCCTAGGGTCCGTACTTTCACTTGTGCAATCCCTCAACAGTGCTAACATAGTTGGATCATATGATTATCCCTCAAAGTACAATAAAGAATCACTCCTGAGTTCCTAGTAGCGGAGAACAAAAGATAGGAATTTTTTGTAGGGTACGAAACCACCTCAAAGCTATTTTTTCCGCTCGATCTATTCAATAGTTCGTACTAAAATCACGCAAAGCTATTTTGTCTGTTCGATCTATCCTAGAGTTCGTACTAGAATAACACCAAAGCATATTCATATTCATAATACTCAATCCACACAAAGAACTACAAGGGGACCCCAAAGTTTCTATTAGAGAAACTATAATAAAAACGTACATCAACCCCTATGCAAAGATTACCCCAATATCACCACGAGAATCCGCAAGTTGAATGCCATAACATATATCAAGTGAATCAATAAGATACCCCAATGTCACCTGAGGTATTCATACCGTAAGACATGTATCATGTGTTCTCATCTCTGAATATTCAATCCGACAAGACAAAACTTCAAAGGGTAAAGATTCAATTCATCATAACAAGAGTATAGAGGGGAGAAACATCATATGATCCATCTATATTAACAAACCCCATGATCTAGATCATGAGAGAGAGAGAGATAAAACACATAGCTACTGGTACAAACCCTCAGCCCCGAGGGTGGACTACTCCCTCCTCATTGTGGTGGCCGCCAGGATGATGAATAAGGCCACCGGAGATGATTCCCCCCTCCGACAGGGTGCCAGAACGGGTCTAGATTGGTTTTCGATGGCTACAGAGGCATGCGGTAGTGGAACTTCTGATCTAGGTTAACCCCAATGGGTTTCGGAATATTTGGGAATTTATAGTGCAAAGAGGGGGTGCGGGAGGCCACTGAGGTGGGCACAACCCACCTGGGCGTGCCAGGGGGGCCTGGCGTGCCCTGGTGGGTGGTGCCCCCCCTTGGGGCACCCTCCAGGTGCTGCTCTGACGCAATGGATATCTTCTGGCCCATAAAAAATCCATGTGGAGTTTCGTTGCGTTTGGACTCCGTTTGATATTGATTTCCTACGATGTAAAAAACAAGCAAAAAACAAGAACTCGTGACCTTTGGGCACTGGGTCAATAGGTTAGTCCCAAACAATGATATAAAGTTGCTATAAATGATTGTAAAACATCCAAGATTGATAAAATAACAGCATGAATACTTCATAAATTATAGATACGTTGGAGACCTATCACAAAGCTCCACCGCTCCACCTCGCAGCGATATAAATCACTTATCAATGCAGTGTCGAGCCCCCAAGTGATTAAGAGGCTTCCCCTAAACACGTGGCAGCCCATTATAAGACAGATTACCCTCGTGTGACACCCGTCCTGAGGCGCGTCAAGCAGATAAGCAGGAGACGATTAAGCGGCACAGCAGGCTTGCCGGGCTTCACCCTCCTCATGACACCTAGCAGTGCATTTAATGTACTTTGTCCTAACTGCCAGAGTTAGGTATGATAGCACTGTTAGCTATCTAATCATTAGACAAAGGCTGTTTTGCCACTGTGGTTACCCCTTGAGCTATAAAACGAGGGCCATGGCAAACCATAGAGGGATTCGGACCCCTTCACACTTGTGCGCGCGTAGCTGCTCCTCCCCTGAGGAAACCTTGCCGGGCTCGAGCGCTATGTGTCATTGTGTTCTTCCACTCAATCCACCAAAGCAGGAGTAGGATTTTACGCCTCACGGTGGCTCAAACCTGGGTAAAAATCACCAGTGTCATCGCCGTTGAGCTGTCTCATTGCCTCCACTCTTTGCGCAACGTGACCTTCCCCCTTGAGAAGCACAAGTGGCTCATGGACCCATAGGTGATCATGTCCACCCATGACACAAACCCAAGAAGGATCACAACTCTATGGCTCACATGTATAAGCCTATTCCTGGTGCAGCTCTAGAGACTTACAAATTTGGATAATTCTACTATCTGCTTGCTGGACTGACCACCATAAACATCATACTAAGGCATACCCTCTTGCCTAAGTCTAGACATCACAGGATGATACGTGGCCATTCCATCAACTTGCTACACCTGTTTAATGTTCCCCAAAAGTTAAAGGTCATGAGCTTTATAGTTGAGACAGTCAAGAGGATAGCAGATGACCAAAAGAGGTCATGTGGATATGCTCCACATATACAGATGTTGACCAACTCCAAGGTTGGAACTGGAACATATCTAATTGACAAAGAGCATCTACCTCTTAGGCCAGATTTTGAGGACAATGAAGTTGTCATGGATGCATCACATCCTACATCTGTTGAGGCCCAGGAGAAGATTGAGAAAGCAAAGGCTACAAAAGCAGCAAAGGCAACAAGTGCTTGATGACCCACAAGTATAGGGGATCTATCGTAGTCCTTTCGATAAGTAAGAGTGTCAAACCCAACGAGGAGCAGAAGGAAATGATAAGCGGTTTTCAGCAAGGTATTCTCTGCAAGCACTGAAATAATAGGTAACATGTAGTTTTGTGATAAGATAATTGGTAACGAGCAACAAGTAACAAAAGTAAATAAAGTGCAGCAAGGTGGCCCAATCCTTTTTGTATCAAAGGGCAAGCCTGGACAAACACTTATATAGAGAAAAACGCTCCCGGGGACACATGGGAATTGTCGTCAAGCTAGTTTTCATCACGCTCATATGATTCGCGTTCGGTACTTTGATAATTTGATATGTGGGTGGACCGGTGCTTGGGTGCTATCCTTACTTGGACAAGCACCCCACTTATGATTAACCCCTATTGCAAGAATCCGCAACTACAAAAGAAGTATTAAGGTAAACCTAACCATATCATGAAACATATGGATCCAAATCAGCCCCTTACGAAGCAACACATAACTAGGGTTTAAGCTTCTGTCACTCTAGCAACCCATCATCTACTTATTACTTCCCAATGCCTTCCTCTAGGCCGAAATAATGGTGAAGTGTCATGTAGTCGACGTTCACATAACACCACTAGAGGATAGACAACATACATCTCATCAAAATATCGAACGAATACCAAATTCACATGACTACTAATTGCAAGACTTCTCCCATGTCCTCAAGAACAAACGTAACTACTCACAAAGCATATTCATGTTCATAATCAGAGGAGTATTAATATGCATAAAGGATCTGAACATATGATCTTCCACCAAATAAGCCAACTAGCATCAACTACAAGGAGTAATCAACACTACTAGCAACCTACAGGTACCAATCCTAGACTTGGAGACAAGAATTGGATACAAGAGATGAACTAGGGTTTGAGAGGAGATGGTGCTGGTGAAGATGTTGATGGAGATTTCCCTCTCCCGATGAGAGGAGCGTTGGTGATGACGATGGCGATGATTTCCCCCTCCCGGAGGGAAGTGTCCCCGGCAGAACAGCTCTGCCGGAGCCCTAGATTGGTTCCGCCAAGATACCGCCTCGTGGCGGCGGAGTCTTGTCCTGAAAGCTTACCTATGATTTTTCTTCGGACGAAAGACTTCATATAGCAGAAGATGGGCACCGGAGGGCCAACAGGGGGCCCACGAGGCAGGGGGGCGCGCCCCCACCCTCGTGGACAAGTGGAGCCCCCCTGACGTTGATTCTTCTTCCAGTATTTTTTATTATTTCCAAAAATAACTTTTGTGGAGTTTTAGGACTTTTGGAGTTGTGCAGAATAGGACTCTAATATTCGCTCCTTTTCCAGCCCAGAATCCCAGCTGCCGGCATTCTCCCTCCTTATGTAAACCTTGTAAATTAAGAGATAATAGGCATACGTATTGTGACATAATGTGTAAAAACGGCCCATAATGCAATAAATATCGATATAAAAGCATGATGCAAAATGGACGTATCAACTCCCCCAAGATTAGACCTCGCTTGTCCTCAAGCGGAAGCCGATAACGATAAATATGTCCACATGTTTAGAGGTAGAGGTGTCTATAAAATAAATACGGACATGTGGGCATCAAGATTCTTCTCATAACAGCAACATATATGGATAATGTCATATGATTTCCTATGCTCAAGTAATAATCTATTCACAATGCAAAGTATGAATCCGAAACTTTATTGATAACTAACAAACTATAATCTCAGTCATTAAAGCAATTGCAATTTGTCATAACATCAGAAAGAGTCTATGTTAGAGCTTTCTAGCAAGTCCACATACTCAACTATCATTTAGTCTTTCAGAATTGCTAAGAGTCACGCAATACTTGTGGTTACGGAGTTTTAATCGGACACGGAGAAAGATAGGGGCTTATAGTTTCGCCTACCAACCTTTTACCTCAAGGGTAATGTCAACAATAATAATTCATGCTAACCCATATCCAATTAGATATATATATCAGAATCTTTCCAAGATCCTGTGCTTGCCAAAGGATAAAAGGTAAAAAGGAAATGTGAAGATCACCATGACTCTTGCATAAGGTAAAAGATAATAATAAAAGATAGGCCCTTCGCAGAGGGAAGCAGAGGTTGCCATGAGCTTTCAAGGTTGGATGCGCAAAATCTTAATGCGAAAGAATGTCATTTTATATTGCCACTTGTGATATGAACCTTTATTATGCAGTCCATCGCTTTTATTTCTTCCACATCACAAGATCATATAAAGCTTATTTCCTCCACACCAATCAATTATACATATTTAGAGAGCAATTTTTATTGCTTGCACCAATGACAACTTACTTGAAGGATCTTACCCAATCCATAGGTAGATATGGTGGACTCTCATGGCAAAACTGGTTTAAAGGTTTTTGGAAGCACAAGTAGTATCTCTACTTGGTGCAAAGCGTTTGGCTAGCATGAGGGGGAAAGGCAAGCTCAACATGTTGGATGATCCATGACAATATACTTTATCGATATAAGAAAACATAACCCATTACGTTGTCTTCCTTGTCCAAGATCAACTCTTTAGCATGTCATATTTTAATGAGTGCTCCCAATCATAAAGATGTCCAATATAGTGTATTTATATGTGAAACCTCTCTTTCTTTATTACTTCCTATTAATTGCAACGATGACCAAAGCTATGTTTGCCAACTCCCAACAATTTTTAATCATCATACTCTTTCTATGTGAAGTCATTACTCTCAATAAGATTAATATGATCTCTTTATTTCTTTTTATTCTTTTCTCTTTTATTTTATTCACTCAAGATCATAGTAAGATAATCAAGCCCTTGACTCAACACTAATCTTTATTATATAGCTCACAGACTCGATTACATAGAGAGATCATAAAGCAAAACTCAAAACTAGATCATACCAAAACATTATTCCACTAGATCAAGATACTACTAATTGGATCGAACTAAGAAAAATGTTAAAGGAGTGTGATGGTGATACGATACCGGGGCACCTCTCCCAAGCTTGGCAGTTGCCAAGGGGAGTGCCCATACCCATGTGATTACGTCTCCTTCTTCGGGGATGGTGATGTGATATTCTTGGCGATAATGCCCCTCAGGATTCGATTCTCTTCCTCGAGCTTATTGAGTTGCTGCTTGAGATCCATTATCTCCTTACGAAGCTTCCCTGTAATGGCTAAAGCTCCTTGCACCTAAGGGTGTTGCATAGCTGTGGGAGAACAAGTGACACTCTTCTTCGTATTTTCATAAGAAAGAAATCTAACATTGGAAGGGATAACTGAGTTTGGAATAGCCGAGCTCTGTAGTTCCCCCATCGTGAATCCAGCTCGGAAGCGAGAAGTGACTTCTTGATCCTCCTCCATGGTGTCTATCCTCATCAAATCAGCCTCCATCTCTTCCTCCGTTGCTGGCCCAAAGTGGTCAGCATCGCTGTTTGTCCTTGGTCCCGATGCCGGATGAGACACCCGGCTCTCCCCGACTGACTCTTGAGAAGACATTTTGCTCTAATCTGCAGCAGCAACAACAGCTCGAAACAAGAACAAAGAATATTTGCATGATACAGGAGTCAAAATCTTCGGGAGATTATATAATGAATTTTTACCGACCAAAATACGTATCCTGCAAGAAAACAAAGTCCGGAGAGCACATGAGGTGCCCACAAGGCAGGGGGCGCGCCCAGGGGGGTAGGGCACGCCCTCCACCCTCGTGGAGCCCTCGTGTCCTTCCCGGACTGCTTGTTATTTTTCTATTTTTCTAAATATTCCAAAACAGAGAAAAATGCCTTTAGAAATGTTTTGGAGTCGGTTTACTTACCGTATCACATACCTATTCCTTTTCGGAGTCTGAAACGTTCCAGAAAGTGTGCCTTATGTATTCCTCCGGGGTTACGATTTCAATAACATTGGTTTCAACATTTATAGGATTACCTGAGATATAATGTTTGATTCTTTGACTGTTCACCACCTTCGGATTTGTGCCTTTTAAGTTGTTGATTTTTATGGCACCGGAACAATAGACCTCCTCGATAACGTAAGGGCCTTCCCATTTAGAGAGAAGTTTTCCTGCAAAAAAATCTTAAACGAGAGTTATATAACAATACATAATCACCTACATTAAACTCACGCTTTTGTAACCTTTGTCATGCCATCTTTTAACCTTTTCTTTAAACAACTTGGCATGTTCATAGGCTTGGGTTCTCCATTCATCAAGTGAGCTAATGTCGAACAACCTCTTCTCACTGGAAAGTTTGAAATCATAATTGAGCTCTTTAATAGCCCAATAAGCCTGATGTTCTAGTTCGAGAGGTAAGTGACATGCTTTCCATAAACCATTTTATATGGAGACATACCCATAGGATTTTTATATGCAGTTCTATAGGCCCATAATGCATCATCAAGTTTCTTGGACCAATTCTTTCTAGATCTATTAACAGTCTTTTGCAAAATTAATTTGAGTTCTCTATTACTCAATTCTATTTGACCACTAGACTATGGGTGATAAGGAGATGCAATTCTATGATTAACATCAGACTTAGCAAGCATTTTTCGGAAAGCACCATGAATGAAATGTGAACCACCATCAGTCATTAAATATCTAGGGACTCCAAACCTTGGAAAAATAACTTCTTTAAGCATATTAATAGAAGTGTTATGATCAGCACTACTAGTTGGAATAGCTTCTACCCACTTAGTAACGTAATCAACAGCAACTAAAATATGTGTATACCTGTTAGAGGCAGGAAAAGGTCTCATATAATCAAAGCCCCAAACATCAAATGGTTCAATGACAAGTGAATAGTTCATAGGCATTTCTTGACGTCTACTAATATTACCAATTCTTTGACATTCATCACAAGATAGGACAAACTTACGAGCATCCTTGAAGAGAGTAGGCTAATAAAAACCGGATTGCAATACCTTATGTGCAGTTCTATCTCCAGCATGGTGTCCTCCATAAGCCTCAGGGTGACACTTGCGTACGATCTGTTCCCGTTCATGCTCAGGTACACAACGTCATCTACTCCTTCTTTATAAATATGTGGGTCATCCCAGAAGTAATGTCTCAAATCATAGAAAAACTTTTTCTTTTGCTGGTATGTGAAACTAGGTGGTATGAATTTAGCAACGATGTAATTATCTTAATCAGCATACCATGGAGTAGTGCGAGAAGGATTTATGACATTTAATTGTTCATCAGGAAAGCTATCATCAATAGGTAGTGGGTCATCAAGAACATTCTCTAACCTAGACAAGTTATGCGCAGCGGGTTCTCGGCTCCTTTCTATCAATAATATGCAGGTCAAATTCCTGTAGCAAGAGAACCCATCTAATTAGTCTAGGTTTAGCCTCTTTATTTTCCATAAGATATTTAATAGCAGCATGATCATTGTGAATAGTTACTTTAGAATCAACAATATAAGGTCTGAACTTATCACAAGCAAATACAACTGCTAAGAATTCTTTTTCAGTGGTAGCATAATTTCTCACGAGCATTGTCTAGAGTTTTACTAGAATACTGTATAACATTAATTTTCTTATAAACTCTTTGCCTGTAACAACACCTCAAGAATAATCACTAGAATCACACATAATTTCAAAGGTAAATTCCAATCAGGTGGCTGGACAATAGGTGCAGAGATCAATGCTTTCTTAAGTATTTCAAATGCTTCTACACAATCATCATCAAAGACAAATGGTATATCTTTTTGTAATAAATTAGTGAGAGGCCGAGAAATTTTTGAGAAGTACTTAATGAACCTCCTATAAAACTAGGCATGACCAAGGAAACTTCTTATACCTTTGATGTCCTTGGGACATGGCATATCTTCAATAGCATCAACTTTAGCTTTATCAACTGCAATACCTCTTTCAGAAACTTTATGCCCCAAGACAATACCTTCATTGACCATAAAGTGGCACTTTTCCCAATTCAAGACAAGATTAGTTTCTTCACATCTCTGCAAAACTCGATCAAGGTTGCTCAAGCAATCATCAAAAGATGATCCATAAACGGAGAAATCGTCCATCCATAAACGGAGAAATCGTCCATGAAAACCTCACAAATCTTTTCACAGAAGTCAGAGAATCTAGCCATCATGAATCTTTGAAAGGCATACGTCTATAAGCAAAAGTACCGAAAGGGCAAGTAAAAGTGGTCTTTGATTGATCATCGGCTGACACAGGTATTTGAGAGAAACCAGAATAACCATCAAGAAAGCAAAAATGTGTATGTTTTGATAATCTTTCTAGCATTTGATCGATAAAAGGTAAGGGGTAATAATCCTTTTTAGTAGCCTTATTTAATTTGCGGAAATTGACATCCTATAACCTGTAATAATTCTTTGCAGAATCAATTCATCTTTATCATTAGGAACGACAGTAATACCTCCCTTCTTAGGGACACAATGGACAGGACTTACGACCGACTATCAAAGAACGGGATAAATTATACCTGCCTCAAGGAGCTTTAGTATTTCCTTTCTTACCACTTCTTTCATTTTAGGATTCAGCCGTCGTTGGTGATCTTGAACTGGTTTGGCTTCTTTCTCCAAATTTATTTTGTGTTGACATAGTGTGGGACTAATGCCTTTAAGATCATCAATAGTATATCCAATGGCAGCACGGTGCTTCCTCAGAGTTTTCAATAATCTCTCTTCTTCATGCTCTGAAAGGTTAGCTCTAATAATAATAGGATATATCTTCTTTTCATCAAGATAAGCATATTTAAGAGTATCAGGTAACGGTTTAAGCTCAAACACGGGATCACCCTTGGGTGGAGGAGGATCCCCTGGGATTTCAACAGGCAAATTGTGTTTCAGGATGGGTTCCTGTTTAAAGAATACTTCATCTATTTCCCTTCTTTCATTCATAAACATATCCTTTTCATGGTCTAGCAAATATTGTTCTAAAGGATCACTAGGAGGTATGACAATAGAAGCAAGACCAATAATTTCATCTTTACTAGGCAATTCCTCTTCACGGTGTTGTCTACGAAATTTAGAAAAGTTGAACTCATGAGACATATCACCCAAACCAATAGTAACAACATCATTTTTGCAGTATATCTTAGCATTAACAGTGTTCAAGAAGGGTCTACCAAAAATAATGGGACAAAAGCTATCTTGTGGGGAACCAAGAACAAGAAAATTAGCAGGCTATTTAGTTTTCCCACACAAGACTTCAACATCTCTTACAATTCCCATTGGTGAAATAGTATCTCTATTGGCAAGTTTAATTGTGACATCAATATCTTCTATCTCAGCAGGTGCAATATCATGCATAATTTCTTTGTATAAGTCAAAAGGTATTGCACTAGCACTAGCACCCATATCACTTAAGCCATGATAATAATGATCTCCTATTTTAACAGAAATAACAGGCATGCCTACCACAGGTCTATGTTTATCTTTAGCACAAGGTTTGGCAATTCTAGCAGTTTCATCACAGAAATGAATAACAAGCCCATCAATATTATCAGACAAGAGATCTTTAATAATAGCAATATTAGGTTCAACTTTAACTTGCTCAGGAGGTGCATAGGTTCTAATATTGCTTTTACGAACCACAGTTGAAGCTTTAGCATGATCTTTGATCCTAACAGGGAAAGGTGGTTTTTCAACATAAGCAGTAGGAACAATAGGATCATTATAAGTGATAGTATTTTCTTCAACTTTAATAGGTGCAGCTACCTTTACTTCTATGGGAGGATGATATTTAAACCATTTATCCTTAGGGAGATCAACAGGAGTAGCAAAAGATTCACAGATAGAAGCTACTATCTCAGAGTCAAGTCCATATTTAGTGCTAAACTTACGGAAAACATCGGTATCCATAAAAGATTTAACACAGTCAAACTTAGGTGTCATACCTGACTCCTTACCTTCGTCGAGGTCCCAATCTTCAGAGTTGCATTTAATTCTTTCCAATAAATCCCATTTGAATTCAATAGTCTTCATAGTAAAAGAGCCAGCACAAGAAGTATCGAGCATGGTCCGATTGTTATCAGAGAGCCGAGCAATTTTTTTTTGAATAATTATTTCTCTTGAGAGCTCATGATTGGGGCATGAATATCACATTGATTGAAGCCTCCCCCAAGCTTGAGCGATGCTTTCTCCTTCGCAAGGCCAAAAATTATATATATAATTGCGATCACGATGAACAAGATGCATAGGATAAAACTTCTGATGAAATTCCAATTTCAATCGTTTGTAGTTCCATGATCCCGTATCATCACATAACCTATACCATGTCAATGCATCTCCCTTGAAAGATAAAGGGAAGACCTTCTTCTTAATAACATCACCGGGCACACCTTCAAGCTTAAATAATCCACAAACTTCATCCACATATATTAGGTGCTCATCGGGATGCTTTGTTCCGTCTCCTGCAAAAGGATTAGCTAGCAGTTTTTCTATCATACCCGAAGGAATCTCAAAGTAGACATTTTCATCTTCAGTAGGTTCAGTTGGTTGAGGAGCAACTCTTTGCTCTACTAGTCGGGGTGAAGATACCCCAAACAAGCCCCTCAAAGGATTACTTTCCATAGTAATAAGTTACACTAAATTTCAAAACACTATATAAATTAAATTTTTTCCTTACCAAATTCCACGTACCAAAGGCGCTTCACTCCCCGGCAACGGCGCCAGAAAAGAGTCTTGATGACCCACAAGTATAGGGGATCTATCGTAGTCCTTTCGATAAGTAAGTGTGTCGAACCCAACGAGGAGCAGAAGGAAATGATAAGCGGTTTTCAGCAAGGTATTCGCTGCAAGCACTGAAATAATAGGTAACAGATAGTTTTGTGATAAGATAATTGGTAATGAGCAACAAGTAACAAAAGTAAATAAAGTGCAGCAATGTGGCCCAATCCTTTTTGTAGCAAAGGACAAGCCTGGACAAACTCTTATATAGAGAAAATTGCTCCTGAGGACACATGGGTATTATCGTCAAGCTAGTTTTCAACACGTTCATATGATTCACGTTCGGTACTTTGATAATTTGATATGTGGGTGGACCGGTGCTTGGGTGCTGTCCTTACTTGGACAAGCATCCCACTTATGATTAACCCCTATTGCAAGCATCCGCAACTACAAAAGAAGTATTAAGGTAAACCTAACCATAGCATGAAACATATGGATCCAAATCAGCCCTTACGAAGCAACACATAAACTAGGGTTTAAGCTTACATCACTCTAGCAACCCATCATCTACTTATTACTTCCCAATGCCTTCCTCTAGGCCGAAATAATGGTGAAGTGTCATGTAGTCGACGTTCACATAACACCACTAGAGGATAGACAACATACATCTCATCAAAATATTGAACGAATACCAAATTCACATGACTACTAATTGCAAGACTTCTCCCATGTCCTCAGGAACAAACGTAACTACTCACAAAGCATATTCATGTTCATAATCAGAGGAGTATTAATATGCATAAAGGATCTGAACATATGATCTTCCACCAGCTAAACCAACTAGCATCAACTACAAGGAGTAATCAACACTACTACCAACCTACAGGTACCAATCCCAGACTTGGAGACAAGAATTGGATACAATAGATGAACTAGGGTTTGAGAGGAGATGATGCTGGTGAAGATGTTGATGGAGATTTCCCTCTCCCGATGAGAGGAGCGTTGTGATGACGATGGCGATGATTTCCCCCTCCCGGAGGGAAGTGTCCCCGGCAGAACAGCTCTGCCGGAGCCCTAGATTGGTTCCGCCAAGATACCGCCTCGTGGCGGCGGAGTCTTGTCCTGAAAGTTTACCTATGATTTTTCTTCGGACGAAAGACTTCATATAGCAGAAGATGGGCACCGGACGGCCAACAGGGGGCCCACGAGGCAGGGGGGCGCGCCCCCACCCTCGTGGACAGGTGGAGCCCCCCTGACATTGATTCTTCTTCCAGTATTTTTTATTATTTCCAAAAATAACTTTCGTGGAGTTTCAGGACTTTTGGAGTTGTGCAGAATAGGTCTCTAATATTTGCTCCTTTTCCAGCCTAGAATCCCAGCTGCCGGCATTCTCCCTCCTTATCTAAACCTTGTAAATTAAGAGAGAATAGGCATAAGTATTGTGACATAATGTGTAATAACATCCTATAATGCAATAAATATTGATATAAAAGCATGATGCAAAATGGACATATCAACTCCCCCAAGCTTAGACCGCGCTTGTCCTCAAGCGGAAGCCGATAACGATAAATATGTCCACATGTTTAGAGGTAGAGGTGTCGATTAAATAAAATACGGACATGAGGGCATCATGATTCTTCTCATAACAGCAACATATATGTATAATGTCATATGATTTCTTATGCTCAAGTAATAATCTATTCACAATGCAAAGTATGAATCAGAAACTTTATTGAGAACTAACAAACTATAATCTCAGTCATTGAAGCAATTGAAATTTATCATAACATCAGAAAGAGTCTATGTCGGAGCTTTCTAGCAAGTCCACATACTCAACTATCATTTAGTATTTCATAATTGCTAACACTCACGCAATACTTGTGGTTACGAAGTTTTAATCGGACACAGAGAAAGATAGGGGCTTATAGCTTCGCCTCCCAACCTTGTGGCTACTGAGCCAATCAGATTTGAGGCCTGCTCATTCTGCTCCTGCAACCACAACCATAGTTTCTCCTACAATATCTACTCCACCAGCTCCATAGACGTTAGCTGAAGCATTTGCCGATGGACTCCTCTCAACACCGTATACGCACACCGGAGCTACAAGCCAGAAGACCCCTTCAGGAGCTCCCAAAGATCGTGCCTAGAGTGTCGTATAGCACTACACGTTTTCAAACTTTTTGGTAACTTGTTGCCAAAGGGGAAGAACGTGTATAGATCATAGGCTTCGAGAGAGAGTGTCTTTTGCTTTTGTTGGTTTCATTTGCCTTGCTACTTTGGTTTGGTTGGTTGTTTCTACTTGATGCTACTTGTGTGTTATGCTCATGAGATACCTTACGTGATCATGTGTTTGATCATACTATGCTTAATGTGTGCTTGCATGCTTATCTCGATGAATGTTTGTGTATGCTTAATCACTTCTATCTTTGGTGAAGAGTGCATGTTATTCAATTCTTATCATTTTGTGTGCTCCACCAAGATGTATGTGACATGGAAGAGTGACCCATGATCCTAATCGATTGTGCATTTGCATTCAAATGCAAATTTTAAATAATGCACAAATTTAGGGGGAGCTCTTTCTTATCACATACTTCTCAAAGCGATGATGTATTTCCTTTATATTATCATTTGTCGAAGCTTTGATCTATATGTTGTTATCAATTACCAAAAAGGGGGAGATTGAAAGTGCAACTAATCCCCAGGTGGTTTTGGTAATTCATAACAACATATAGCTCATTGAACTAATATCCATTCAAGTTTAATATTTCAGAAAGTTCAATGAATGGCATGGCATGGACTAGAGATATGGATCCGTCAAAATGCTAAGGACACATATTGGCAAAAGCTCAAGACTCTTCATTTTTTTTAGTGATCCAAGATCACATTGAGTCCATAGGAAAGCCAATACTATTAAAAGGGACGAGGTGTTGCTTAATGGCTTGCTTGCTCAAATGCTTAGTGATATTGCTCCAAATCCTTCAACCAATTTCTCATTCCAAATATGTCAAAATCCTAAACTCCAACTCAGCCCCACCGATTCTTTATATCCGGCGCCACCGAGTTCATATGACATAGCCACAGCCAGAAACCCTAGCAGTTTGGTCACACCAATACGGATCTCGGTCTCACCGAGATGGCCCTGCCAACTCGCTGTTGCCTGTTGCAATTATTTCGGTCTCACCGAAATAGCAATCCATCTCACCGAGATGGCTTGACCAACTCTCTGTTGCCCTATTGCTTCACTTCGGTCTCACCAAGTTGATGCAATTGGCGCTATCGAGATGAGGTTTTCTCTAATCCCTAGCACATCGGTCACACTGAGTTGTTCCAGTCGGTCCCGCCGAGATTCCTAACGTTCACATTTTGAACTAAATCGGTCACACCGAGTTCATCTATTCGGTCTGACCGAGTTGGGTCAAATGTGTGTAACGGTTGGATTTTGTGTGGATGCTATATATACCCATCCACCCCTTCTCCATTTGTGAGAGATCCATCAGAACGTGCCTACACTTCCAGCATACATTTTCTAAGAGAGAACCACCTACTCATGTGTTGAGATCAAGATATACCAACCCTACCACAAGAATCTTGATTTCTAGCCTTCCCCAAGTTGCTTTCCACTCAAATCATCTTTCCACCAAATCCAAATCTACAATAGAGAGTTGACTGTTGGGGAGACTATCATTTGAAGCACAAGACCAAGGAGTTCATCATCAACGCAACATCTATTACCTTTTGGAGAGTGGTGTCTCCTAGATTGGTTAGGTGTCGCTTGGGAGCCTCCAACAAGTTGTGGAGTTGAACCAAGAAGTTTGTAAGGGCAAGGAGATTGCCTACTTCGTGTATATCTACCCGAGTGAGGCAAGTCCTTTGTGGGCGATGGCCATAGTGGGATAGACAAGGTTGCTTCTTCGTGGACCCTTCGTGGGTGGAGGCCTCCATGGACTCGCGCAACTGTTACCCTTCGTGGGTTGAAGTCTCCATCAACGTGGATGTACGATAGCACCACCTATCGGAACCACGCCAAAAATCTCTTTGTCTTCATTGTGTTGGAACTCTCCAAACCCTTCCCTCTACCTTCATATGCAATGTTTTACTTTCCGCTGCTACACTCTTAGAATTGAATGTGTAGGTTGATTGCTTGACTTGTGCTAATTGCTAAAATCTGTCCACAACTAAAATTGGGAAAATATTAGAGTTTTATTTGGTCAAGTAGTCTAATCACACCCCTTCTAGACCTACTTTCGATCCTACAAGCATGCATCTAGAGTATTAAGTTCATGAAAAACGGATTAACTCCTTAAGCAAGATGACATGGTTTAGGGTGGCCTCGGGCAGCAGCGTTGAAGGCAGGCTCGGGTTCGGGCGGCGGCGATAGAAGAGTAGCGGAACAGGGGAGAAAAGGAGGACTTAGCAAAATTTTGAGCCCGCGCGGGTGGTTAAGTCGAACTAGCAGTAGTGCTCTTAAGGAAACGCGCTATAGCTAATTTAGCTATAGCGCGTTTTAGATAAAAACGCTACTGCTAAAGGAAGCTGTTATTTTTTTTATCCCAATATCAGTAGCGCTTTGTCCTGGAAAAACGTTATAAGTCTAAGCATGTAAAAACATCAAAAAATATACATTGGTCATCATTGATCTTTTTGTGTAGAATCTAAGTAGTCAACATGAATCCTCACATTACCTGTATAGGCACTGGTGAAGATTCATATTGCAGCCACAAATCCTACACATATAGTTCAATGAAGACCAAGTGCTCGAGATAGTTTTAGAAGTAACATATTTAAGGTGGTAAACACCTTGTTCGCTTAGCAGTATGGGACTAAACTTAATTAGTTGCGGTGATACTTAGAAGCAGCGAGTTTTGAAGAAAAACACTGCTACTGAGTACTTTAGCAGTAGCGCATCCAGGAGAAGGGCGCTACTACTATATTTAGCTGGAGGCAACGCTGTGGCAATTATAGTAGTAGCGTTTGTTTCACCTAGGGCGCTACTGCTATCGGGATGTTAGTAGCGTGATTTCCAGGAGCTCGCTGCTGCTAATTAGCAGTAGCGTTTGTTTTTAAACCACACTGCTGCTAAGATTCTGTGTATAAGGTTTTCTCTAGTAGTTTTTAGACAAAGTAAATCCAATCAATATGAATAAACCCCGTCATTTTCCCCTTAATGGGAACAATACAAATACATGTCTTGTCCCCTTCTATCACTGGGATATAGAGCACCATAAGATTTAACCCATTACAGAGCACCTCTCCCATTGTAAGATAAATCAATCTAGTTGGCCAAACCAAACAGATATATCGGAAAGAAATACAAAGCTATGAATAAAAGAATTCATAGAAGACTCAGTTAATATTCATGAATAATCTGATCATAAACCCACAATTCATCAGATCCCAAAACACACACCACAAAAGAAGATTATATCAAATAGATCTCCAGGAACATCAAGGAGATAATTGTATTGAAGATCAAATAGAGAGAAGAAGCCATCTAGTTACTGGATTGGACCCATAGGTCTGTAGTAAACTACTGACACGTCATTCAAAGGGCAGCAAGGTTGATGTAAAATCCTTCCGTGGTCGATTCCTCCTCTGTTAGAGTACCAGAAAAGGCTTCCAGATGGGATCGCAGAAGAACAGAAACTTGCGGCGGCGGAAAAAGTATTTTGGGTGGCTCTCTGTTGGTTTCGTGATTTTAGAAAATTTATAGAGGTGGAATTAGGTCAAACGGAGCCATGAGGGGCCCACAAGGCATCAGGGTGCGCCTACCCCCTAGGCTCTCCTGGTTGCCTTGCCATCTCCTCGTTTGCCTTCGGGTCTCCTCCCAAAGCTTCTACGGTCTCTCTTGTCCAGAAAAAAATCGTCAAAAAGTTCCGTAGCGTTTGGACTTCGTTTGATACTGATTTCCTGGAAAACCAAAAATAGGAAAAAAATAGCAACTAGCACTAGGTTAATAGGTTAGTCCCAAAAAATGATATACAATTGCATATAAACATCCAAGATTGATACTATAATAGCATGGAACAATAAGGAATTATAAATATGTTGGAGACGTATCACTTCCCATTGCCGGGGCTGCTACAACCTATGCAAGACGATCCCGTGGGGGCCCCGATCTTCATGGGGCTAATAGTGGGCAAATGTGCAATGGCTCTCGGCAAACTAGAGCATGGGTACGAGGAACGAGGCACAATTCTAGTAGCCGCTCTTGTTTTTCAGCGGGCTTTGGGCCATCGGAAACATGTTCTGACATGAAGACATCACGACCTGGCCTGGAAAACTGGGAGTAGCAGGGCCCTATGTGTCTTGGTTCTAAGTCTAACAGTAGAATGGGGGGTAGGAATGTAGAGGCAAGATCCTAGCTATGGAGGAGTTGTACACGCAAGTTTTACGAGTTCAGGCCCTTCTCGGAGGAAGTAATAGCCCTACGTCTCGGAGCCCGGAGGCAGTCGACTAGATTATAAGCGTGTGTGTTACAGGGGGTGTGAACCCTTGTCCCAGAGGAGGGGGGTGGCTTATATAGAGTGCGCCAGGAACCCAGCTCCCCTCCGTTACATAGGATTCAATGTACATAAAGAGGTGGCGTTACAGGTAACGCCTGTATTGAAGTGCTACAAATGATCACTAAATATATAAGTAAATGCCCGGCCGTTGCTGCGTAGAGCGGCTTTAGGTCTTCTTATATGTCGAATGGTTTTATGGTCAAGTGACCTGGACAAAGAGGGGTCTCCGAGTGAATCGTAGGTCGAGTGGACTTCACTCGACACCTTTGCTGGATCCCTTCTTCTGATTCTTGAATTTGTTTGTTCTTAGGACAAGGACCTTAGGTAGGACGTATAGGTCAGGCCTATTACCCTACCCCAAGTTTGTGTCCTCATTATTAGCCCCCGAATGGATCGAGGTTTGAGTGAAAAAGAAGGATGGAGTTGACCTTGCTTTTGCTCTTGCTTTGACTTGTCTTTATCTCCAAGTGGAGGCTAGTTGTTAGAACTTCAACTTCGTTTCAGTCACCTTGATCGATTCAGAAATTGCCGACTGGTTTATACAATGAGATCCGTCGAGTGATATCTCTGACATGAAATCTTTGGCGTGATCGATTGTTAAGGATCCCGGATTTCACGGGATTCGAAATTTTGGTGGAAGCGCGCTAGGCGGAGCGCTCTGCGGTAAGTGGAGTAGATAATTAGGACTTTTCGATTTCCGCGCCACATTTTTCGCCACGTATCCCGTGTGCGACTGTTGGGGGATTTGACAGGATCGCTCGGGACCACGTGTCAGCCACTCGGAAGTAGGCCTTTAAAAGTGGCGAGGCCGAGGCGTTTGCACTGTGCGCGTCCATTTCCCTTCTTCTTCCCCTCACATCTCCACTTTGTCCAGCCTAGCCACTCTCGACGCCGCTACTCCGCCGCCATGGGGAAGGACAAAACGGCGGCGCTAGAGCGTGCGAAGAAGGCGACGAGGGCGGCGAAGAACAAGAAGATGAATCGGGGGTCTTCATCGCGCTCGGGGCTGCCGTCGGGTTGGATCCAAGGAGACCGGATCCGATCTTCGCTTCAGCAGGAGGACTTGGATGATATGGCCGACTTAGGGCTGATCGTCCATAAGTCTGCGCATCTGCCGAGGGGGGAAACGGAGCCACAGCCGCGACCGAGCGAGTGTGTTATGCTCGCCACTCATGTCGACCGCGGCTTCTCGCTTCCACCACATCCCTTCTTTAGAGGTTTCCTAAATTTCTTTGGTGCCCAACTCCACCATTTTAGTCCCAATACCATCACATATCTTGCTGCATTCATCTCCATGTGTGAGAATTTCCTGGGGTGCCGACCGCACTGGGGTCTTTTCAAGCACATCTTTACCATCCGATCCCAAACTCTGAAGAAAGCAAACTCGGACGATGAGAAGACCCACGTCATTCAGATGTGTGGTGGTCTGGGCATTCAGAAGAGGAAGAGGAGTTCTTTCCCCCCGATGACTCTTCCGGAGTCGGTCAGGAGCTGGCAGTCGACCTGGTTCTACTGCGAGGATATCGCGACCCCAGGCCAGTCGACCGGGCTTCCCTCTTTCTGTTTTGACCGTGTTCAAACCCCATCTTCATTGAAAGTGACTGCTGCGGAGAAGGCAGAGACAGGCATGCTAGTCGAGAAAGTAGTCCAACTGATCAACCAAGGCGTGACCGGTATGGACCTGCTGGAGGTGTTCCTCAGTCGGCGGATCCAACCTCTCCAAGCTCGTGACCACTCCATGTGGATGTACTCCGGGGCTGGTGACACTGCTCGGGTTCATCCGGAGGAGGTGGCGGCCCAAACAGTGGCCGAGTGGTTGATGGGTATCACCGGGAACAAGGACAACCCCAGGGGCACTAGGAGAGTTGACCCTTTCGGCGACAGCAATCTGCCAGACAAGGTATGGTCATCATAACTGAACTTTTTAACGTATTTTCCGACTGATTGTTGATCCGACTGACTTATGATCGGTCCATTGTTTTGCAGATCTACACGGAGATGTATTCGATGCCCAATGGTGAACAAGCTCTAGAGAAAAGACCAACAGGACGAGGACAGTGCCGAGGAGAGCGGCGAGTGGGAGTCCCCAGCTGATGATGATGAAGATGAGAGCGACGAGTCGGATGATGAGGAACTGGCCGAGTCACCGCCTCGTTCTGAACGTCGATCCAAGCTGCGCCATGATCCTGCGAACTGGCGCGGCAAAGCTGTGGCGTCGAGTGCTCCATCTCACAAGCGCGCTCGGTCCTCGACTTCAGAATTGACTGAGAAGATCACCAAGCAGCCCAAAGTTAATACTTCGAAGGCTCGGAAGACCTTGCCCAGAATCAAGATGGACGTCCCTGTTGCCTCTGGGTAAACGTTCTTCTTGTATTTTCTTGTTCCGACCGATTTTCTTGTTCCGACGGGTTTTCTTGTTCTGACCGAGTGGATGATGAATCTGTATAGCCCAACCTCAGCTGCGACTGATATGAACATTGACAAGACTCCAGGCGACGAGGAAACTGACGACGCCGTTACCTCCAAAGCCGATGAAGTCCGCCCGATTCAATTTATTTGGTCATTTGGATGGTTTGTCAGTTATCCTTATGACTTTCTCTGTTTATTGCAGTTCCACGAGACGTTGTTGTGCTCCCAGACGATGACGAAGAAGTACCGCTGAGAGGGAGGAGGAGGAAGGACAAGGAACTGGGTGGGAAGGCACCTGAAGTCCAGGTTCCTCAGCCGACTGTGACGCCTGGGACGACGGTCGAGCGATCCACAAATCCGGCTCGAACCAACGTCACCTTCGCTGTTCCGTTGTCGACTGATTGTCCCTCAGGATCAGCTTCTCAGACTTCTGCTGCGCCGATACAACTCCCTGCTTCAGATCCGGCGGCTGCTTCAGTTGCTCTACCTTCATCACTATTTACTGCATATCAAACTCCGGATGATCCACCGGCTGCTGCCAAGGAAGCTCTTCTTCAGTTGAATCTTGTGATGGGGCAAATGAAAGTGGTGCATGAGGCTAGTCAGGTAGCCCTCAACGCCGGAGCTACTCTGCAAGCCAATGTCCAGGTTAGTTGATTTCCAATCGATCGTATTTCTTGTCTGATCACCCACTAGGGTGTGGCTGTTTTGAAATTGTATGTCTCTTTGTGTCGATTCGAGCTGAATCTTTGCACTAGTGGGGGTACGCTGAGTGCACCAACTGGGTGTAGTCCCCGAGACCATAGTTGACTGTGGGCAGTCAACTGTGGTCTGAGAATAGGAACTTCTTTTTTTTTGCAACTCGAGCTAGGCAGACCATGCCGAGTGGAACCAAAACCAGTGGGGGCACGCTGAGTGCACCCACTTGGTGTAGTCCCCGAGACCATAGTTGGCTGCGGGCAGTCGACTGTGGTCTGAGAATCTAAACCTCTCTCTTTTTTTTTGCAAAATCAGTGGGGCACGCTAAGTGCACCCACTGGGTGTAGTCCCCGCGACTGCCGTTGAATGTTTGATTCGGTGGTAGTCTTAGAGTAGCTATCATTGTGATGTCTTTTTATCTCTGTCGACTGATATGGCTTTAATCGCAGAAATCTTGTGATCTTGGGGCTCAACTTTCGCAATGAACAAACAACAAATCAGCCTCAACCTTGATCTGGAATTGGCCAAGAAGAATCTCAAGACCGCTCGTGACGAAGTAGCTGCCATGGGAGGTAACCAATCGCCAACTGTATATCCCACTGCTGGCACTTTTCCTTTCCATTTTTTGAACCGAGTGACTCCACTCGAGAAGATGTATGTAGTGAAAACCGCCAACTCCAAGCCCGTCCAAAGAATGCTATTTCTTTAGAGAAAATGAAGCAGGCTTTGGAGAAGAAGGATCTGGATCTTGCTGCGGCACAGAAGGAGGCGCGCGAGAAAACAACGCTTGCTGACAAGAAGCTTGCTTCAGTCGGCAAGTTAGAAGAAGAAAATTCCAAGCTGAAGAATGCTGTTTCTGACGCCAATCGGGAGGTCGAGCAACTGAAGAAGGACAAGGAGAAACTGACCGACGAGCTTGGGAGTCTCAAGGCCAAGAATGGCGAGTTGGAGTCTTATCTGGGCAAGCTTGCTGCAAAGCTGGTCTTAAAACTTGAAGCTACTGATTAGTTCTGTCTTATTTCTGTCGACTGCCAAGTTTAATTATACAGTCGACTCACCATTCACTCGACCGTGCAGAGTTTTGCCAAGACTTTGAAGCAGAAACTGGGCGGGTCGAGACGGGTCTTGATACCATAAACTGTCCAATCAAGGATGATGTTGCGATGAACGTGTTGCGGTTGGAATCTCGTATGGACAACGCGGTTGCTTATCTTGCCCGCCTGAAAGCTGCGATGACTCAGGTTGATGTTGAACTCTGGCCTCAGGCGGAACTGTCTCAAGATCTTGAGTCCCTGATGGCTCGATTGAATCAAATCCCCGAGCGAATGCAAGAATGGAAGAAGTCATCTGCTTGCTGTGGCGCTGATGTCGCGTTGTCCTTGGTCCGAGTGCACTGCAAGGACGTCAAAGATGATAAGCTGGTGGAACTCAAGGTTGCTAACACGAAGAGGCACACTTTCCATTCTTTCATGGAAACCATCCTTGATGCCGCCACTCGTATTGCAGACAGCATAGACCTTGACAGTTTCTGCGACCCAGCCAGTCCTTCTCCTAGTGCGTGACCGAAAAACATTATGCTCCACCTTTATTTGCCTCGGAATGCCGAGTGATTGTGTAACCGTTAAACTTCTTTGGGCTTGATGCTCGAATACTTTTGATCCGTCGCCCGGAACTTTAGGATCTATCCGAACTTGCTTTATTTCCGAATATGCTTGTGTTTGCCTTTGAGTGGAATTTGTTCTTCAATCGGAATAATCTTTGTGCTTGAGATGCAGCTCTGAGGTGGAGACTCCAGTCAACCTGCACTTCATCGTCCTTGCGGATAGGGATGGAGCATGCATTGCAGTCGACCTGCACCACGTCGTCCTTGCGGATAGGGACGGAGCGCACATTGTATTTGCGGCGTGGCTCCGAAGGAGAAGGTTGCAGTCGACCTGCACCTCGTCGTCCTTGCGGATAGGGATGGAGCGCACATTGTATTTGTGGCGTAGCTCCGAAGCAGAAGGTTCCAGTCGACCTGCACCTCGTCGTCCTTGCGGATAGGGACGTGCGCACATTGTATTTGTGGCATAGCTCCGAAGGAGAAGGTTGCAGTCGACCTGCACCTCATCGTCCTTGCGGATAGGGATGGAGTGCACATTGTACTTGTGGCGCAGCTCTGAAGGATAAGGTTGCAGTCGACCTACACCTCGTCGTCCTTGTGGATTGGGACGGAGTGCACATTGTACTTGTGGCATAGCTCCGAAGGAGAAGGTTGCAGTCGACCTGCACCTCGTCGTCCTTGCGGATAGGGACGTGTTTCAAACTTAGGCGAGTAATGGACTGCGCTAAGCCCCCGAGTGGGAGGATGGCTCACCACTCGGTAGGATTTTTTGAACTTAGGCGAGTACTGGACTTCAGCTAAGCCGCCGAGTGGCAGGATTGCTCTCTACTCGGTGGGATTTTTCAAACTTAGGCGAGTACTGGACTGCAGCTAAGCCTCCGAGTGGGAGGATTGCTCTCCACTCCGTAGGATTTTTCAAAACTTAGGCGAGTACTTGGACTGCAGCTAAGCCCCCGAGTGGGAGGATTGCTCTCCACTCGGTAGGATTTTTCAAAACTTAGGCGAGTACTTGGACTGCAGCTAAGCCCCCGAGTGGGAGGATTGCTCTCCACTCGGTGGGATTTTTCAAACTTAGGCGAGTACTTGGACTGTAGCTAAGCCCCCGAGTGGGAGGATTGCTCTCCACTCGGTGGGATTTTTAAAACTTAGGCGAGTACTTGGACTGCAGCTAAGCCCCCAAGTGAGAGGCTTGCTCACCACTCGGTAGGATTTTTTAAAACTTAGGCGAGTACTTAGACAGCAGCTAAGCCCCCGAGTGAGAGGCTTGCTCACCACTCGGTAGGATTTTTTCAAACTTAGGCGAGTACTGGACTGCAGCTAAGCCCCCGAGTGAGTGGCTTGCTCACCACTCGGTAGGATTTTTTCAAACTTAGGCGAGTACTAGACTGCAGCTAAGCCCCCGAGTGAGAGGCTTGCTCACCACTCGGTAGGATTTTTTCCAACTTAGGCGAGTACTGGACTGCAGCTAAGCCCCCGAGTGAGAGGCTTGCTCACCACTCGGTAGGATTTTTTCAAACTTAGGCGAGTATTGGACTGCAGCTAAGCCCCCGAGTGAGAGGGTTGCTCTCCACTCGGTAGGATTTTTTCAAACTTAGGCGAGTTCTGGACTGCAGCTAGGGCCCCGAGTGAGAGGCTTGCTCACCACTCGGTAGGATTTTTTCCAACTTAGGCAAGTACTGGACTGCAGCTAAGCCCCCGAGTGAGAGGCTTGCTCACCACTCGGTAGGATTTTTTCAAACTTAGGCGAGTATTGGACTGTAGCTAAGCCCCCGAGTGAGAGGCTTGCTCACCACTCGGTAGGTTTTTTCAAACTTAGGAGAAACGGATTCGCAGCTAAGCCCCCGAGTGAGAGGCTTGCTCACCACTCGGTAGGATTTTCCAAACTTAGGCGAAACGGATTCGCAGCTAAGCCCCCGATTGAGAGGCTTGCTCACCACTCGGTAGGATTTTTCAGACTTGGGCGAAATGGATTCGCAGCGAAGTCACCCACTGGGGGATTTCAAACGTAAACAAAAGCGACAACAATCATTTAGGAAGATTATAATGCTCTTGTCTTTGATAAATAAACTACAAAGGTATTTCTTATTACATCTCATCCGAGAGAGTACTTAAGTATAAAAGGGGCGGAGCAGCTCCGCATTCCAAGCTCGTGGCTCATCTTTCTGATGCTCGACATTGTAAAGATGGTATGCTCCATTGTGGAGAACTCTGGTGATAATGAAGGGGCCTTCCCAAGCAGGGGTGAGCTTGTGTGTCTTCTGTTGATCCACTCGAAGAACCAACTCTCCCTCTTGAAAGGCTCGACCTCTCATGTTTCTGGCGTGGAATCGACGCAAGTCTTGCTGATAAATGGTCGACCGGATCAAGGCCATCTCTCTTTCCTCCTCTAAGAGGTCGACTGCATCCTGCCGGGCCTGTTCTGCTTCCTCTTCAGAGAAAAGCTCGACCCGGGGTGCATTGTGGAGAAGGTCACTTGGCAGAACAACTTCAGCTCCATAAACCAAAAAGAACGGAGTTCGGCCAGTCGGCCGATTGGGCGTTGTCCTCAAACCCCAAAGAATTGATGGAAGTTCGTCGACCCAGGAGCCTGCTGCGTGCTTGAGATCACGCATCAGTCGGGGTTTCAGTCCTTTGAGAATTAAGCCATTTGCTCTTTCTGCTTGCCCATTCGACTGAGGGTGTGCGACTGAAGCATAGTCGACTCGTGTGCCTTGAGAAGCGCAGAAGGCCCTAAACTCATCAGAATCGAAGTTCGACCCATTGTCAGTGATGATGCTATGCGGAACCCCATATCTGAATGTCAACTCTCTGATGAAACTGACAGCAGTGCTGGCTTCAAGATTCTTGATAGGTTTAGCTTCAATCCACTTGGTAAACTTGTCGACTACTACAAGCACATGAGTGAAGCCGCTTCTACCAGTTCTCAGTGGTCCAATCATATCCAATCCCCAAACAGCAAAGGGCCAGACGAGGGGAATGGTCTTCAGGGCTGACGCTGGCTTGTGAGACATATCAGAGTAAAACTGGCAGCCTTCACATCTGTCGACTATATCTTTCGCCATTTCATTTGCTCGTGGCCAATAAAATCCAGCTCGGTATGCTTTAGCCACAATGGCCCGAGAGGACGCATGGTGTCCATAGGTCCCCGAGTGGATGTCGTTGAGGATCATTCAACCTTCTTCTGGCGTTATGCATTTCTGACTGACTCTAGTCGCGCTTTCCCTGAACAATTGTACTCTTATCATAGTAAAGTCTTTGGATCGACGGACGATCTATCGAGCCTCTTCTTTATCCTCTGGGAGTTCCTTCCTAAGGATGTACGCGATGTATGGTACTGTCCAGTCGGGAGAGATGATCAGAACCTCCATGATTAGGTCGACCACGGCTGGGACCTCGACTTCAGTCGGATCTGTGGCGCTCTTAGGCTGTGGGGGCTCTTCAGTGAAAGGATCTTCCTGAACCGAAGGTGTATGAATGTGCTCCAAAAACACGTTGCTGGGAATGGCTTCCCTATTGGAACCTATCTTTGCCAAATCATCAGCTGCTTGATTTTTCAATCGGGGAACATGATGGAGCTCTAACCCCTCAAACTTCTTTTCAGCTTCCTCACCGCATTGCAGTAACCAGTCATAGCTGGGCTTCTAACGTCCCATTCTTTCATCACTTGATTTACCACCAAATCTGAGTCACCGTAGACCATGAGGCGACGGACCCGAGTGAAATGGCCATACGTAACCCATATAAGAGTGCTTCATATTCCATTTCGTTATTGGAAGAATCAAAGTGAATCTGAAGAACATATCTGAGCTTGTCTCCTCGGGGGGATACCAGTACCACCCCAGCACCAGAACCATTCAGCATCTTGGAACCATCAAAGAAGATGGTCCAGTGCTCCGAGTGAACTTGAGTCAGCAGTCGCTGTTCGATCCACACGGCGAGGAAATCTGCTATTGCTTGGGACTTGATAGTTTTCTTTGCCTCAAACTTGATCCAAGGGAAGGAGTTCAATCGCCCATTTTGCCACTCGACCAGTTGCATCTCTGTTGTGCAGAATCTTCGACAATGGAGCGTCGCTGACGACTGTAATAGAGTGGTCAGAGAAATAGTGTGCAACCTTCTTCGTGGTCATGTAAATCCCATAAACAAGCTTCTGATAGTGTGGATATCTCTGCTTTGACGGAGTCAGAACTTCAGAAACATAATAAACCGGGCGGTGAACTTTATAGGCTTTTCCCTCTTCTTCTCGCTCGACCGAAAGTACTGTACTGACGACTTGTCCAGTGGCTTCAATATAAAGCAGTAAAGGCTCTTTGCTGATTGGGGCAACAAGCACCGGCTGGGTGGAAAGCAGGGCTTTTAGCTCTGCAAATGCTGCATCACCTTCAGGAGTCCACTCGAACTTATCTGACTTCTTCATCAGTCGGTAGAGAGGCAGTGCCTTCTCACCGAGTCGAGAAATGAATCGACTTAGGGCGGCCAAACAACCAGTAAGCTTCTGGACATCATGCACACGCACAGGGCATTTCATCCGGAGTAGGCCACCGACTTTCTCGGGGTTAGCGTCGATTCCTCGTTCGGAAAGGAGAAAACCGAGAAATTTTCCTCCTGGAACTCCGAACGTGCACTTCGATGGATTAAGCTTGATATCATACCTTCTGAGGTTGGCAAAGGTTTCAGCAACGTCAGCCAGTAGGTCGGAACCTTTACGTGACTTGACCACAATGTCATCCATGTACGCTTCCACATTCCGACTGATTTGAGTGAGTAAACACTTCTGAATCATCCGCATGAATGTGGCTCCAGCGTTCTTCAGGCCGAATGGCATAGTGACATAACAGAAGCACCCGAATGGGGTGATGAAAGCTGTTGTAATCTCATAGGGTCCATACAGACGGATCTGATGATACCCGGAATAAGCGTCCAAAAAGGACAAATGCTCGCACCCCGCAGTCGAGTCGACTATTTGATCGATGCGAGGGAGAGGAAAGTGATCCTTCGGGCAGGCCCGATTGATATGCTTGAAGTCGATGCACATGTGAAGTGAGTCATCCTTCTTAGGGACCATGACAACATTAGCTAACCACTCGGAGTGGTAAATCTCTCGAATAAACTCAGCTGCCAGAAGCCGAGCCACTTCTTCACCGATTGCCTTTCTCTTCTGTACGGCGGACCGTCGAAGATGTTCTTTGACCGGTTTCACTTTTGGGTCGACTCGCAAACGATGCTCAGCCAGTCCCCTGGGAACACCTGGCATGTCAGAGGGTTTCCATGCAAAGATGTCCCAGTTCTCACGGAGGAACTGGGTGAGCGCTTCTTTCTATTTGGAGTCGAGTGTTGTTGAAATGTGAGTCGGAGCAGCATTGGGATCAGTCGGGTGAATATGAATTGGTTTCGTTTCACCGGACGACTGAAATGCTGAATCCATGGCAGGCTTCTTAGCTCGTAGCAAATCACTTGGATCTGCATTTTTCTGATACTCCTGCAATTCTACTACTGCCATCTGCGCATCGGCGATCTTCAAGCCCTTCTGGAAGCACTCTTCTGCCTTCTTTCTATTGCCAGTGATAGTGATCACACCTTTAGGACCAGGAATCTTCAATTTGAGGTACACATAGCATGGTCGAGCCATAAAACGTGCATGAGCTGGCCTGCCCAGAATAGCATGATAAGCACTGTGGAAATCCACAACTTCAAATGTCAACTTTTCTTTGGTAATTCTTGGAATCACCGAAAACCACGTCAAGAGCAATCTGGCCGAGTGATTCAGCCTTCTTTCCTGGAATGACTCCATGGAAACTCATATTGCTTTCACTGAGTCTGGACATCGGAATGCCCATCCCTTTCAGTGTCTCTGCATACAGAATATTCAAGCCACTGCCACCATCCATCAGAACTTTAGTCAGTCGAGTGCCTTCGACAACTGGATCGACCACCAATGCTTGCCTCCCAGGGGTGGCTATGTGCGTCAGGTGATCGGACTGGTCGAATGTGATAGCAGTCTGAGACCGTTTCAAATAACTGGGTGTCGCCGGAGCAACCATGTTCACTTCTCTGTTGATGACTTTTAGTCAACTCTTGCTCTCAACATCAGCAAAAATCATCAGAGTGGAATTGACGTGAGGGTAACCATCATCACTTTCCTCCTTGTCTTCAACTTTGTCTGACTCTTTTTCCTTCTCTTTGGGATGTTTCTCTCGGAACTGCTGGATTAGGAGCCGACACTGTCGAGTGGTATGCTTCGGGTAAATGATTTTACCCTCTTCATCTTTCTTTGTGTGGATGTGGCATGGAAAATCCAGCACATCATTTCCATCTTGGTATTTTATTTTCTTAGGGTTCCATGGCCCTTTGGGCTTCCCTTTGGATTTTCCCCGAGTCACGGCTAAGGTTTCTCCAGGAGCAGCTGGCTCGGCTTTGCGCTTCTGCTTCCGACTGGAGTTTCCTCCTCCGGTTTCATGGGCGACTGTTTTGTGTTTGCCACTCCGGAGCCGATCCTCCTCTTCACCAAGAGCATACTTGGTGGCAATCTCCATCATTCGACTCGAGACATGTCTCCGGTCCGACCGAACTTCAGATTCAACTCTCGATACTTGACGCCTTCTTTGAAGGCACAAACTGCTGGTGATCGACACATTCTCCACCGTGTGATGCAACGTGATCCATCTCTGGATATAATCCTCAAAGTTTCATTCGCTTCGCACACAAGATTGCAGCTCTGTCAACCCTGCTGGCCGCTTGCATGTTCCTTCAAATGTTCTGACAAACACCCGGGCAAGATCTTCCCAACTGTAAATGCTGCTGGGTGCTAATTGATTCAGCCATGCTCTGGTCGAGCCCTCCAACATCAGAGGTAGGTGTTTCATGGCCACTTCATCATTGCTGCCGCCAATCTGAACAGCCACTCGGTAGTCCTCAAGCCAAGTGTCAGGCTTGGACTCACCAGTGAACTTACTGACTCCAGTCGCCAACCTGAAGTTGGGAGGAATCACCGTGACCCTGATGGCTCTGCTGAAGCACTCTGGACCTGAGACATGCACTCTGCTGCTGGTTGGTAAATCCCTATCATGACCTTCCCGGTGAGCACGGTTTCTGTCGACCAAACCATGAACAAGAATAGATTTCGCATCAAAGCCTGGCTCCCTGGGGTCGACTGGAATCCTTCGCCCAACACTGTGATGGCGTATGTCATCATGCTGCCGAGGCATGTATGACCCACTCCCCGGGGGAGGCGTGGGCACTCGACGACGATCATCATGATCGAGTCGGTGATCGTACTGCTCACGGTTTCTGTACTGATCACGCCGGTTTCCACGTCCCCCACGCCTCGGGGGCGATCTTGGGCTGTGAGCCGATCGATCAGATTCGCCATAACGGACCTGCTATGGATCCTATTTCACGACTGTGACACAGTTGTATTCTGTTCTCCCGCTACCCGGAGTAAAGCTCTGATCTGCATTAGACCTCTGTCAGCTTCTGACTGGGAGGGCTGAATTGACTCTGCTATTCGAGCTGCAGCTGTAAAATTCTAGATCGGAGTTCGATATACCTGAGTCGGAGGTGGAAAGAGTTGACGTCGACTGGATTCCGGAACCCGCTGCCACGCACGCTCGTCGAGTACGCGCTGGAGGTTCTCCAGTCGAGTGCGCTCAGCCAGGTTGGCCAGGTGTGTGTCCTCCAAGGCCCGGGCCTCGGGGGTTTCTCCAACGATAGGAGTGTGAAGTGCATCCATATTTCGGCGGCGAAGTTCTTCCCTCTGCTGCGAAGAGAGGGGCTTGGGGAGGTACTCCTCATGGACACGTGACGGATCGCCTCCACCATTGCCACCGTCGGCGCGGGAGAAGCCGGGAGGACTGCAAGGTCCATCGACCATCAGGACCTCTGCCACGGGATCACTGTTGTCGCACTCGGATGCAGTCTCTGCGGAGCCAGTCAAACAGGCCGTAGAGAGTTTCGTCGGGCTCGATCGCCGCGACTTGGGGGGTGGCCGACTGGCGAGCCACCGCACACCTCACCCACCGCTGAAGCCTTGATCGACCGGAACGCTTGCTCCGGCGAGCGACAGGGAGGGAGGACGCTATAGGAGCCGACCGATACTGGGTCGACGGCTGCCGCAGGAGGACGCCGCGGACGCACGCGCGAAAGTGCGTTGCCTCGCGGACGGGGAGTGCGTCGACGTCGAGTGGAGCCTCCTGAAGCCAAGCGGAGTCGTCGGCGACAAACACGAGCGCGCCGAGACGGATCTCGCGGCCCTCAGTCAAACCTCCGCCTGAAACCATGATGAAGGGGATCGGAAAAATTGCAACTTCTCCAACAAGTCGCTAAGACACCTGCCCCACGGTGGGCGCTAACTGTCGTGGTTCTAAGTCTGAGAGTAGAATGGGGGGTAGGAATGTAGAGGCAAGATCCTAGCTATGGAGGAGTTGTGCACGCAAGTTTTACGAGTTCAGGCCCTTCTCAGAGGAAGTAATAGCCCTACGTCTCGGAGCCCGGAGGCGGTCGACTGGATTATAAGCATGTGTGTGTTACAGGGGGTGCGTACCCTTGTCCTAGAGGAGGGGGGTGGCTTATATAGAGTGCGCCAGGAACCCAACTCCCCTCCGTCACATAGGATTCAATGTACATAAAGAGGTGGCGTTACAGGTAACGCCTGTATTGAAGTGCTACAAATGATCATTAAATATATGAGTAAATGCCCGACCGTTGCTGCGTAGAGCGGCTTTAGGTCTCCTTATATGTCGAGTGGTTTTATGGTCGAGTGACCTGGATAAAGAGGGGTCTCCGATTGAATGGTAGGTCGAGTGGACTTCACTCGACACCTTTGCTGGATCCCTTCTTCCGATTCTTGAATTTCTTTGTTCTTAGGACAAGGACCTTATGTAGGACGTATAGGTCAGGCCTATTACCCTACCCCGGGTTTGTGTCCTCATCACTATGCTCGGGGTGAAGCTGGGGCTGTGGAGGCCAAATTTTCTTAAGAGTTAAAGAGGGAACATATGGACCCATGACTAACCAGGAGTAACGAGGAGCCTGACAGCATTTCGCTTCTCAAGATGCATCATCATGCCAAGATTGAATTACCGATGCGCTCATGGGCTATTGATGGCGTGCTATATCGAGAGTGCCCCATTTGGGAGACATGCCAGTTGTTGGGTTGTCCCGAGGGTCCTCCAGGCCTCCGAACAATGTAGGGAGCCCATCCCCAGGGAAAGTCTAATGTCTTAGCATATATGCGAAGGATTCTTCAGCCAAAGAGAACTATGGGTCAATTTCGGACTCTTATAACCCTATGCCTCGTCCTCCTTTATAAGGTGAGGCAAGGAGATAACTTACGGAATAGGCATCATAGTCATTGTCTCGGTAGCTACAATCACCCCATACTTGTAACTCCCTCGCCGTGAGGCATTTTCCACCATCAATTAAATCCAAGTAGAAGTAGGGTGTTACCTCAACCATCAAGGCATGGACTTGGGTAAACTACTCATGTGCGAACCTACAAAGTCTACTGATGGTTTTTGGTACTGTCAATCGTGGCTCACCACCCATCCCAAGGCGCAAATCCCTGAGTGCTCCTAGTTCGCTCTGGTAGGCGCACGCAAAATGCTCGGCAAAATTCTCAAGGAGCCACAACAAGGTGCACCCATATATACTGAAGAACGCAACTATGTTTTTTTCAATCCAATTTTCTGAACTTTTTCATCACTTATAGTTTAAATTTGAATTATATCCATTAAATGACTAGAAATGCACTTGATGGCTTATATATAGCAAACGGTCCCAAAAATACCAAAATTTGACATTTGTCATGTAATTGTGTATCTTGAGTGTAGAATTTTATTAAAGCCAACACATGAAGCAACGGTCTCATCACTGTCAAACCTGACGTGTTGCCTCTCAAAATCAGGACTCTTCCTCGAAGATGATCCGGTTTATAAACAGTGTACACCACAAATTTTTGAAACGTTCTAAATTTTTACCATGGCCTCTATTGCTTTAGTTTTCTTATTTAATGCCTGGTCATAGGCGCAAGAACACAAATATGATTTATCAACCCAATTTTACCAACTTTGTCAGAAACTTGTAGTTCAAATTTTATTTATATTTAATAAATGCTTAGAAATGCATCTAATGATTTAAATGTAGCAAACAGGCTCCAAAAGATGCCAGATTTTTACATGAATCATGTAACGGTGTATCTTGAGTGTAGAAGAAAATTCAAGGATTAGCGGATGAAGCAACAGTCGCATCACCTTCAAATTTCACCAGTTTCCTCTTGAAACCACGTTCCTTCTACATAGATGGTCCTGTTTCTATGCAGTGTATGCCAAAACTTTTGTGAAACTTATTTTTATCATGGACTCTAGTCATCATATAATGAGAAAATGCCAAGTTTCATGCTTTTAGGACTTTGCTTGCATTTTTTGAAATTGAAAAACCAAAACACTCCATGTTCAAGGGCAAGTCTTGGCACCCTCACATTTGAAATTCCTTTCCTGTTTCATATTAAACGCTGACTCGAGAACACAAATAGGATTTTCAACACAATTTGGCCACCTTTTCACGCACTCGCAGTTGAAATTTTAATGATATTCACTGAAGGCATAGAAATGCACTTATTTCCTTAAATTATAGCAAACATACTCCAAAAGATGCCAAATATCGCCATGGTTACATTGATGGTGTCTATTGAGTGTAGAAAAAAAAATTGAAGGCCCCCGGATGAAGCAATTGCCGCATCGCCTTCAAACCTCAATCATTCCCTCTCGAAACCACATTTTACCTCGAATATGGTCCGTTCTCTAAGTAGTTTACACCATATCATTTGAGAAACCTTCTCCATTTTTACCATGGCCTCTAATCATCATATAATAACATTATGCCAAGTTTCATGATTTTCGTACCTTGTTTGCAATTTTTGAAATCCAAAACCAATAAACTCCATGTTTGGGGTCAAGTCTTGGCACCCTCATGTTTGGAATTGCTTTATTTTGTTGTCTAATGCCTAAACATAGACTCAAGAATGCAAACATGATTTATAGACCCATCTCTGGTAACCTTTTCAGGCACTCGTAGTTAAAATTTTATTTTTATTTAATAAATGCCTAGGAATGCACTTAATGACTTAAATATAATAAATGGGCCCCAAAGATGCCAAAGTTTTACATGGACCGTGTAATGGTGTATCTTGAACGCAGAAAAAAAAAGGTCAACAGTTGAAGCAATGTATACATCGTCTTCAAACCTTACTCGTTTCCTCTCGATACCACATTCCTTCCTCGAAGATAGTCCGGTTTCTAAGTAGTGTATGTTACAACCCTGTATCATGGACTGTAGTCATCGTATAATGACAACATGCTGAGTTTTATGCTTTTCGGAATTCGTTTGCCATTTCTGAAATTAAAAACCCAATAAAGCATGTTTTTTAGGTTGAACACCCTCGTGAGAATTTTCTTCCCTTTTCATGGATAACTTCCAAAACTGGACTTAAGAACACAAATATTATTTATTAATCTAAATTTGCCAACTTTTCCATGCACTTGTAGTTCAAAATTTATTTATATTCACTGAACGTCTAATGCATAGACATTAACTTAATGCCTACATAAGGAAATAGAGATGGAGGAAGAAAATAAATAAAAAACATTGTGTCGAAAAGAAAGGAGCATAAAAGAAAATAGAACATATAATGTACAAGAAAAAAAAACAAGAGAAAGGAGAAGAAAACAGAAAAAAAAAGTGTTTGCCAACTGCAATAGAAAGGCACTCGTCAAAGAGAACGAAGGAGAAAAAAGAAAAAATTAAAAAATGTTTGTCAAGTGTAAAAAAAAAAAGAACTCGGCAAAAGGGAAGTGCTTGCCGAGTGCAAAAAAATGGCACTCGGCAAAGAGTTGTTTGTTGAGTGCAAAAAAAAGTAAGCGACAAAGATCATGTTTGCCTAGTTTTTGATAAGATGCACTTGGCAAACACTTGAAACTGGGCAAATTCAGCGATTCCACAAGTGAAAAGTGAGACACCTAGTCAAGTTTAGTTACTACTGATAAATTTTACTTATTAGTAACTAACGTGCACACGTGTGGCATCTTGTACATCGCCCACACGCCTCCATCACCATTCCTTTTTCCACGTAGGAACAGATGCCATCAACAGGAATTTTTTTGGTTTTCGGCTTAAAAATGTTTATCTCTTAATTAAAAAATCAAAACAAAAATCTGTTTTCACCATTAAATCCGTCTCGACGAGATCTTCAAAATTAGACTCCATGTTGATATGTTTCGACGAATTTTTTTTTTGCCCAGAATTTGCCATGATGTTTACACCGTAATTGCCATAGTGTTTAAACTAAAGTTGCCATGTGGCAATTTTAGTGTAACATCCCAAATTTTCAGTTTTGAATGTTATACATTAGGTCATCATGCATATCATATTTTTCTCGCATTTTTCGATCCTAGGAAATTTCACGCAACTCAAGGACCCTCGGAGAGAGTTGGAAGTTTCATTATTTTCATATTTGGGATTTCTCAAATTTTGGAAATAGGATCATTTGGATTTATTTAAAATTATCTTCATAAAGTTTTTCCTATAAAAATCTCAAGAGAGGGAATAATATGACTTTCCCAATATTTAGGAAAAATGAAGATATTATAAATAAATCAAATTTGGTTTTCGAAAGATTTATTTTGCTTAGGCAAAAATGAGCATTTTAAAAATTTTATGCACATTGCCGTTTTAAAAAGTTCATTTTGTTCGACTCATTTTTAAGAGTCGGGGAAAATTGGTTATATTTAAATCGGAGTTCGTTTGATATTTTATTTAATTCGTTTAGTTTTAATTTAAAAAAAAACGCGCCGCGCCCCCCCCTGGGCCAAGGCCCAGCCGGCCCAGCCAGCCAGGCCCCAGCCCAGCGCCCCCCCGGCCCATCTCCTCTTCCCTCACAGACGCCTTGCATGGAGGAGTCCGCCGCCCGCCGCCCGCCGACTCCGGCTCGGACTGGAGCCCTTGCCGTGCCCCCTCCCCACGCAACCGGAGCCCCCCTCCTATTTAACCCGCCCCCCCTCTCTCCTCACCCTTGCCCGCCCTCACCCGACCCGGCCGGAGCCGCTTGCCGTCGCCTGACGCCCGCCGTCGCCTAAATCGCCGAACACGCCCGTCGCCGGAGCCTCGCCGACCCGCCGCCACCCGCCGACCCGCCCGACCGCCGGAGACCTCTGAGCCGCTGGCGACATGGAGGTAGCCTCGCGCCGACCCGATCCAATCCGATCCGATCCGGTTTTCTCTAGAAAACCCGGTCCGGTTTTTTTGCAAAAGTTCGGTTTTTTTTTAAAAACCTAGATTGGTTTTTTTTTTGGTTTTCTTATTTTGTGAACGCTCACCGAATTCGCTCGCTTCAATGAACGCGTTCGTTGGATTGGTTCTGTTAACGAACGTCCGCTATTTAATCCGTTCGTCGTTTTCTTTTAAATCGGATTTAATCCGTTAATTTTGATTCGATTTACGATCCGATTTTCAAATCTGTTTTATTTCTTGCTCGTTTATCGGAATCAGGTGATTCAAGCGCTGGAGTTTAAATATGAAACCGCCGTTCGACTAACCTACTTTCACAGAGTTTTGTTACTGTGAAATTTTGACCTAATTTCAGATTTGTTAAACCGAGTCGTTCTCTCTCGAGTTCCGACTTTCGATGTTTTATTTGATTCGATTCTTTTGCAACCAGGGTTCTTAAGTTGAACTATCTGGTTAGATCTTTTATTCGAGATTTCCCTGTGCATTAGATGAGTACTTATTGTATGCTTGTTGTTTGTCTGCGTTAGATCACCCGGAGTGCGCCGCTTGTTACTTGAATCTCTAGGACTCATGGATCATCGCCAAGGCAAGTAACACTTTGATCATACCTTTTCTACTACCCAGTTTTATTGCATTAGATCAAACCCTCAAACACTTGCATGATTAGGATCTACTTAAATTGTGGGATGGGAAGTAGATTGAGGTAGTACCTATTACCTGTTTACTTATGAAACCTTGGGAGTTACTTCTACGTTTGCTTATTATGCCATGCTATGCTAGTAGACGTGGATTGGGTGAGTGAATATCCATGACAGATGTGAGATTGTTAATTAATGGTTTATCTAAGGTGGCAACCTAAACACACATCTGGGTGGATTGAGGCACTGGTTTCTATCAGGACTTACTGTATTTCTTGGACCGCCACCCGAGGCTCTAAGGGATCATGAGATTATTCAAACTAGAAGCTTACGTGTGCAGCCACAAGCCAATTATGGGCTCTGGCGTAGTTGACTAAGTCGTCACGAACTCTTACGGGTAGGCTAGCTGATGTAGGGGATTTAGGTTGGTACGGTCTACCCACATGTAAGGTGCTAGCGCTCGAAAGACTATGTCTCGGTCATCCGCTTCTCAAACACCATGTAGTGCGAGAACCAAGCGGAGGCGATCGAGTCTTGTGGGGAAAAGTGCGCAAACCTCTGCAGAGTGTATAAACTAATCATGATTAGTCGTGTCCCCGGTTATGGACAAATCTTGAGTATCTAGTACTTGAATATCATGTGAATCTCAACATGTTACTTCTAATAATAAAGTTATTGGGTTTTAATGAGTACTTTTTAATTGGGATTGAGGATGCTGTCAACCATTCTCAATGTTTAACAACCACCATGATAGTTAAATAAAATTATTCCTTTGATGTAGGGAAAAATCAGCTTTATGCAAAATGTAACCGAGAGCCTTACCACCAGCCAAATATGCATGTAGTATAGGCCTGTTGCTTCATTGCTCTCTATGTGTTACATTGCCAAGATATTCCATGTCTTGACCCGTTTGGGCTGCAACTTTTCATGTTGCAGACTTTTCGGGCATTTGACAGTTAGGTGTTAGGTCGTGGTTCTATACTCAGTGATGCCGTTGGAGTTGATGGACTCACTCGTTTTCCAAGCCTTCCGCTGTTATTATTAGATGGCCTTAAGCCATATTATTATGTTAAGTTCCCTTGTGGACAACGATGTAATAAGTGTGTGATTGCTACTCGCTATAAATCCTTGGCATCTTGTGTGGTGTCGGCATTACTTGATCCAGGGATGACACCGAGCACAGAGCGCTAGATCCATTCGGTCCGGTCATGACAGAGAATGGTATCGAGCACACGCCGATTGTAGAGACACGACCACTAAGATAAAGCCATAGATCACTATTCTCTTCCCATTTTCTAACTCCTCATCTTTTCTACTCTCTTTAGGATGACGGACGCTTGAAGATCAAGTACACCCAACCGGATGAAGGCACACCTTTTGGATTTCACTTGAAGGAAGTTACCAAGTACCTAAACATTGGATTACCAAGCTTCATCGGGACTTTCAACGCCACTCTGCCTGAAGAGGAGCGCCGGAAGATTCACGCTCACGTTCCAGGAAGGACATTCGCCCCAATCACCAAGCCAATAGATAGTGTTTTCAGTGCACCAACTTGGAGTCTGGGAAAGAGCATGGCAGCTCACATCACCATGGGACGCATTGGAGAAGTTTATCAAGAAGACCTCAAGGACACAATCTACCAGATTTGCGGACGCCGAGATGACAAATGGGAAGTAAATCGGCACCAAGAAGGATAGATCCATTGCAGCATTTATCTAGGAGTTAAACCCAAAGCACATTCGACGCCAGGGAGAACCAGATGTGCAATGATATGTTGGAGTTGCGAGAATGCAAAGGGAAGGATCATCGAGCTTGAAGAAGAACTAAAGACAACTCACAAGGACTATATGGGCGAGATCGTAGCTACGCAAGACACAATAACGATCTTAAGTACGAGATTGAAGAACCGAAGAAGAAGTTGGCGCTCAGGAATGAAGACCAGTATGTCGATTGCCCAAGCGACTACATCAACATCGACGACACCGATTCGGATCCAAGTGAACCCGACTTTAAAGACGGTTTGGAGCGAGACATTATGGAGTCTTCCACGGTTCAAATTAGTAGAAGTCCCCACATATTAGTAGTATTCCTCCATGTAAATCCTTATAGTACACGCACTTTTGCGATAGTTAGATCGTTGTAAGCCTTTGTTTGATTGAATGAAGTGATTTTGTGTGTATTTGCTCATGTGCATTTGGGTAGTGATTCCCCTTAGACCTCATTCTATTCTAAATTCTCATCTTTTCTAAACCCATCGGATGCCTCCGAGACGCGACCCGGATTCGCTTTTCCCGCCAGAGAGATCACCCAACCGATCCAAGAGCGGAATACCCTGATTCAAACATTGGTGCGTAACCGTGGCAACAACAACAACAACAACCCACCGCCACCACCACTGCGGATCATCCGACTTCGCTTCCTTAGACTAAACCCGCGGTGTATTCCAAAGAGCACCGAGCCAATTGTAGCAGATGACCGCTCCGCAAGATAGGAAGGGAGCTGACCACTGCAGGATGCACGGATGGAGAAAGAGTGAAGTTTGCAGCACATCAGCTTGAAGGACCCGCAGCAAAGATGGTGGGAGAATTTCACGACCACTTACCACCATGAGACACCTGCCACACGGGATCAATTTCAGCAAGCTTTTCGCACTGCCCATGTTTCAGCAGGAGCTATGGCCATGAAGAAGCGTGAGTTTCGCAACTTACGCCAAGGAGGAAGGACTGTTGGCCAGTACGTGGATGACATTAGTAAATTAGCACGTTATGCCCCAGATGACGCGTTACTCGATGCGACTAAACAGGAGAAGTTTCTAGAAGGACTGAATGCTGAGTTCAAAGATGCCGTTGATGGTAGCGGTTTCACTAACTACCAGGAGTTAGTAGACCGAGCCCTCATGATTGAAGGAAAGCAAAGAAGAATTGAGAACTGCATAGCGGAAGTATGGACAAGGGAAGTATAACTCTGGAGCTCAGCAGAAACCTCGTTATACCCCTAAGTCAGGAATTCAGTTTCAACATACCCATGGAGGAGGTAATTCGCATAACCATAATGGCACCAAGAATGGGAACGGGAATGGAGGAAGTAATGGACAGAATCGCACCAACCCGTCAACACCATCCAAAGTAGACCTGAGTCATATTACTTGCTTTAAGTGCCGCAAGACTGGGCATTATGCCAATGACTATCCAGAAGGCCAGAATGGAAATGGCAATGGAAGCTCTGGAAAGAAGCCCAACCCTTTCAATAGAGGACAGGTGAACCACATTGAAGTGGAGGAGGTTGAAGATCACTGATGCACGATGTCGGTAAGTTTTTGGTTAAGTCATTTATCGCAGTTGTTCTTTTCGATCTTTGGTGCATCGCATTCATACATATCAAGGGGATTTGTGGATAAGTACAAGTTACCAACCCAAGCCCTTAGGTCACCCATGCTAGTAACCTCACCCGGAGCAGAGTACATGGCTAGTAAATGGTGTGATCGACTGCCATTAAGGATTGGACACTATGTTTTCCCCTCGGACCTAATAGTTACGGAATCCCAAGGATTGGATGTGATATTAGGAATGGATTGGGTATCAAAGTATGGAGGAAACATTGATTGCTCCACTAGATCAATTTTGCTCACCACACCAGAAGGAAGAAGGATTAAGTATGTATCACGGCACGAGCCAAGGAGAGCACAAGTAAATTGCTTATCAGGAGTGGTACAGGAAGAAGTACCAGTGGTGAAGGATTTTCTGATGTATTTCCTAAGAATTGCCGTGAATGCCACCGGATAGAGACATTGAGTTTTGATAGAACTTTTGCCGAGAACAGGCCCAATATCGAAGCGACCATATAGGATGCCAGCACAGGATTTGGCGGAAATCAAGAAGCAGATTAAGGAACTTTTGGATAAAGGTTTTATACGTCCAAGCTCTTCACCTTGGGGATCACCCGTTTTGCTAGTGGAGAAGAAGGATGGATCGTTAAGAATGGTTGTTGATTATCGTGGATTGAATGAAGTAACAATCAAGAACAAGTACCCACTACCTATGATAAATGATCTGTTTGATCGCTTGCAAGGAGCCAAGGTGTTTTCAAGATCGACTTGCGATCGATCGTGGTACCATCAGTTGAAGATTCGGGAGCAGGACATACCCAAGACAGCATTTACCATGAGATATGGACTATACAAGTATACCGTTATGTCATTTGGACTGACTAACGCACCAGCCTATTTCATGAACCTGATGAACAAAGTGTTTATGGAGTTTTTGGATAAGTTCGTCATGGTGTTCATTGATGACATTTTGATTTTCTCGAAGAATGAAGAGGAACACAAGGAACATTTGCGATTGGTTTTGGAGAAACTGAGGGAACACCAGTTGTATGCCAAGTTCAGCAAATGTGAGTTTTGGCTAAAGGATTTCGTGAGGACGAGCACGATACCCTATGGTTTGAAGACCGTGTTTATGTGCCCAATGACCCAGAGATCAGGAAGTTGATTTTACAAGAAGCCCATGATTCACCCTATTCGATTCACCCAGGAAATACCAAGATGTACTTGGATTTGAAGAATACTTTCTGGTGGACCGGAATGAAGAAGGATATTGCGGAGTATGTAGCAATTTGCGACGTATGTCAGAAAGTAAAGGCAGAACATCAGAAGCCAGCAGGATTGTTACAACCATTGCCGATACCGAATGGAAGTGGGATAAACTAGGCATGGATTTTATCACAGGATTGCCAAAGACTCGCTCAGGATATGACTCGATTTGGGTTATAGTCGACTGCTTTGACCAAGGTAGCTCACTTTATTCCAGTCAAGACTACCTATAGCGATTGCTAAGTTGGCAAAGATATACATGACCAGAATTGTGTGCTTACACGGAGTTCCGAGGAGCATCGAATCAGATAGAGGAACCCAGTTTACATCGAAATATTGGAACCGGTTACCTAAACTTTGGGAACTAGATTGGAATTCAAAGACAGCTTTCCACCCACGTAACCGATGGACGGTGAGAGAGTCAACCAGATTTTGGAAGATATGAGAGCTTGTGCCCTAGATTATGGATCTAGCTGGGATGATAATTTGCCGTATGCAGAATTTTCCTACAACAACAAAGTTACCAAACCAGCTTGAAGATGGCACCTTCGAGGCTTTGTATGGAAGAAGGTGCAGGACACCATGGTTATGGGACGAAACTGGAGATCGTCAGTTGTTTGGACCAGATTTGATTAAGGAGTCTGAACAGAAAGTTAAGTTGATTCGAGACAGGCTCAAGGTAGCCCAGTCCAGACAAAAGAGCTATGCCGATTCAAAGCGCAAAGCGATTGAGCATGAAGTTGGAGACAGAGTATATCTCAGAGTATCCCCGCTTCGAGGAGTTAAGCGTTTTGGAGTTAAAGGAAAGTTAGCACCCCGTTTCGTTGGACCGTATAAGATTTTGCAACGCATGGGAGAAGTTGCGTATAAGTTGGAATTACCAGAAGGACTGTCGAGGAGTTCATGATGTATTCCATGTTTCTCGATTGAAGAAATGTCACCCGAGATAGCAGAGGTACCGTTAAGAGATACTGTACCATTGGAAGCAATTCAGTTGAAGGATGACTTGACATATGAGGAAAAACCGGTTAAAATTCTCGATTATGCCAGCAGAGTTACCCGCAGCAAGGTTATCAAGTTTTGCAAAGTTCAGTGGAGCCACCACACTGAGGATGAAGCCACCTGGGAAAGAGAGGAAGTTTTGCTCAAGAACCACCCTCACCTATTTTCTAGCCAACCCGAATCTCGAGGGCGAGATTCATCTTAAGGGGGTAGGTTTGTAACATCCCAAATTTTCAATTTGAAATGTTATACATTAGGTCATCATGCATATCATATTTTTCTCGCATTTTTCGATCCTAGGAAATTTCTCGCAACTCAAGGACCCTCGGAGAGTTGGAAGTTTCATTATTTTCATATTTGGGATTTCTCAAATTTTGGAAATAGGATCATTTGGATTTATTTAAAATTATCTTCATAAAGTTTTTCCTATAAAAATCTCAAGAGAGGGAATAATATGACTTTCCCAATATTTAGGAAAAATGAAGATATTATAAATAAATCAAATTTGGTTTTCGAAAGATTTATTTTGCTTAGGCAAAAATGAGCATTTTAAAAATTTTATGCACGTTGCCGTTTTTAAAAGTTCATTTTGTTCGACTCATTTTTAGGAGTCGGGGAAAATTGGTTATATTTAAATCGGAGTTCGTTTGATATTTTATTTAATTCGTTTAGTTTTAATTTTTTTTAAAAAAAAAACACGCGCCCCGGGCCAAGGCCCACTGCCCGACCAGCCAGCCCAGCCAGCGCCCGGCCCATCTCCTCTTCCCCCTCAAGACGCTTGCATGGAGGAGTCCGCACGCCACGCCGCCCGACTCGGCTCGGACACGGAGCCGTGCCCCTCCCCACGCAACCGGAGCCCCTCCTATTTAACCCGCCCCCTCTCTCCTCACCCCGCCGCCCTCACCCCGAAGCTCGACCGAGCCGCCATTGCGTCGCCAAACGCCATTGTCGCCTCGGGAACACGCACGCCGTCGCCGGAGCCCCTCGCCGACCCGCCGCCACCCGCCGACCCCTTGACCAGCCGGAGACCTCATGAGCCCGCCGGCGACCGCCGGAGGTAGCCCCTCGCGCCGACCCGATCCGATCCGATCCGATCCGGTTTTCTCTAGAAAACCCGGTCAGGTTTTTTTTGCAAAAGTTCGGTTTTTTTTAAAAAACCTAGATTGGTTTTTTTTTTGGTTTTCTTATTTAGTGAACGTTCACCGACCCGTTCGTTTCAATGAACGCGTTCGTTGGATTGGTTCTGTTAACGAACGTCCGTTATTTAATCCGTTCGTCGTTTTCTTTTAAATCGGATTTAATCCGTTAATTTTCAGATTCGATTTCTGATCCGATTTTCAAATCTGTTTTATTTCTTGCTCGTTTATCGGAATCAGGTGATTCAAGCGCCTGGAGTTTCGTAACGAAACCGCCGTTCCGACTAACCTACTTTCACAGAGTTTTGTTACTGTGAAATTTTGACCTAATTTCAGATTTGTTAAACCGAGTCGTTCTCTCTCGAGTTCCGACTTTTGATGTTTTATTTGATTCGATTCTTTTGCAACCAGGGTTCTTAAGTTGAACTATCTGGTTAGATCTTTTATTCTAGATTTACCTGTGCATTAGATGAGTACTTATTGTATGATTGTTGTTTGTCTGCGTTAGATAACCAGGAGTGAGCAGCTTGTTACTTGAATCTCTAGGACTCATGGATCATCAAAGGCAAGTAACACTTTGATCATACCTTTTCTACTACCCAGTTTTATTGCATTAGATCAAACCTCAAACACTTGCATGATTAGGATCTACTTAAATTGTGGGATGGGAAGTAGATTGAGGTAGTACCTATTACTGTTTACTTATGAAACCTTGGGAGTTACTTCTACGTTTGCTTATTATGCCATGCTATGCTAGTAGACGTGGATTGGGTGAGTGAATATCCATGACAGATGTGAGATTGTTAATTAATGGTTTATCTAAGGTGGCAACCTAAACACACATCTGGGTGGATTGAGGCACCTGGTTTCTATCAGGACTTGCTGTATTTCTTGGACCGCCACCTGTGCTCTAAGGGATCATGAGATTATTCAAACTAGAAGCTTACGTGTGCAGCCACAAGCCAATTATGGGCTCTGGCGTAGTTGACTAAGTTGTGCGAACTCTTACGGGTAGGCTAGCTGATGTAGGGGATTTAGGTTGGTACGGTCTACCCACATGTAAGGTGCTAGCGCTTCTGAAAGACTATGTCTCGGTCATCCGCTTCTCAAACACCATGTAGTGCGAGAACCAAGCGGAGGCGATCGAGTCTTGTGGGGAAAAGTGCGCAAACCTCTGCAGAGTGTATAAACTAATCATGATTAGCCGTGTCCCCGGTTATGGACAAATCTTGAGTATCTAGTACTTGAATATCATGTGAATCTCAACATGTTACTTCTAATAATAAAGTTATTGGGTTTTAATGAGTACTTTTTAATTGGGATTGAGGATGCTGTCAACCATTCTCAATGTTTAACAACCACCATGATAGTTAAATAAAATTATTCCTTTGATGTAGGGAAAAATCAGCTTTATGCAAAATGTAATCAGAGAGCCTTACCACCAGCCAAATATGCATGTAGTATAGGCCTGTTGCTTCATTGCTCTCTATGTGTTACATTGCCAAAGATATTCCATGTCTTGACCCGTTTTGGCTGCAACTTTTCATGTTGCGTGACTTTTCTGCATGACGAGTAAGGTGTTAGGTCGTGGTTCTATACTCAGTGATGCCGTTGGAGTTGATGGACTCACTCGTTTTCCAAGCCTTCCGCTGTTATTATTAGATGGCCTTAAGCCATATTATTATGTTAAGTTCCCTTGTGGACAACGATGTAATAAGTGTGTGATTGCTACTCTGCTATAAATCCTTCGAAGTACTGTGTGGTGTCAGCATTACTGATCCAGGGATGACACTGAGCATAGATCGCTAGATCCATTCGGGTCTGGTCGCGACATTTAGTTTGTAGAGCATCGCAATTTTAGTTTTTTATGATGGCAATTCTAGTACTTTGACCATGAAAATTATTTTTTGTATGAACCATGGCAATTTTAAGTGCATGTATCATGGAAAATTTAGTTTATTGTTCATGGAAAGTCTAGTTTCTAAATTTCCCGTTTTATAATATGTCAAAATTTACTCTTAAATGTAGCAAAAAATAGCTGAAACATGCCATGGCAACTTCAGTGTAAACATCATGGCAATTCATGTGCAACAGACATGGCAACTTTTAACTCAAAAAAAATTTCATCGAAATATATTAATATGGGATCTAGTTTTGAAAATCTCGTCGCGAGGAATTTAATGGTGAAAACGGATCTTCAATCGGATTTTTCATTTAAGAGATAAAATATTTTAAAAACTAAAAATCCAAAAAAATACCCACATGCATGCATGTGGTGATGTGGCACAGTCCATGTGTTATAGGGCGTGTGAACGGTTTTGGCTCCCACCATACGTGTGGGCGTTAGCATTGTCCAATAACAAAGCATTGACCGAGGGAAAGAAAAGAAGGGAGGGGGTGAAAGTGGATTTTTTCCCATGCACGGGAGGTCTCATGCATATATTACCTTAAATAGGTCCCCACATGCAGTTTTTGCAACTTTTAGCTGCTTCACCCATCCCACTGCCCATCCCTTTTCTTTTACAGTTTAATTTTCAATCTATATATTTTGAATGACATGTCCAATTTAATTTTCATTTTTAGATTCGTGTTGCTTATGACTAATGCTTTCAAATAAGATTCCTTTTAAATATGTTTTGATGAGTTTTTAAATCCACTAAGTTTCAATTGCTGAAACTTGGTATGTGCAACGAAAAATTGTAAGTTTTAGAAATTGGAACTTAAAACTTGGTGTACCCTCGTGCGGAATCAGATGACTTTGCGGATTGCGAGGTAAATCAGGTGGTCCAGCAAGTTTCAACTACTAAAACTTGATAGAAAGAATTATGAATTTAGCAAGTTTTAAAACTAAAACTTAAACCCTAAGCCCAGAACCCTAAAACCCTAAAAGCATATGAAATTTGGTAAAGCTTGGTAAAAATTAATGTTATAATTATCAAGTTTCAATTCTTGAAATTTAGTTTTTTCTTCAAGTTGCCGAAATGTATTCAAAATCGATCTTGTTCAGAAGCTCTCGTCGCAATGATCAAAAATACGCGAACGAAATTTAATTTGCATTTTTGGTTCAAAATATATAGTAAATTGGAATTAGATGATGAAATGAAAAAGACATGGGAGGTGTGATGGATGGGTCATGTAACTCTCCCATAAAAGCATGCATGCATACGGATCTGCAACCAAATGGATGGCTGAGACATGGACGGGAGTCAAGTGTCAACGCACCCCACAAACATGGACGACCAACGAAACAACACAAAATCAATGGTCGTCGTCAGCTCCAAGACAAAAGGTCGACCACCATTTCCGAGGCCGAGGAAGCCCCTATAAGAGCGTCACCACCCTAGCACATCTCACTACCCTCTCCTTGCCTTGCCTTGGTGCGCCGCTCCATGTATATTTAGCTGCCGATCACCAACGAGAGACCCAACAAAATAAACTATGGCGCTAGCGAACGCACGGCTTGGTGTCCTCATCGTGGCGGCGATGTTATCCGCCAGCTTCCTCCCGCTGGCGACGGCTAGAGGGAGGGGCGGCCCCATCAACCCACTGGTCGCCGGCGTATGCGCGCATACACCGTTCCCCGAGCTGTGCAAGGGCACGGCTGGGAAACACGCGGACAAGTACCCGACCATCGACAATCTAGCAGTGCTTAACATGCAGGTTGACGCGTTTGCCAAGCGAACGGCGCAGGCCCGGAAGTTCGTCGCAAGCGCGTCCCGAAAGGGGACACCGGCGCAGACCCAGGCACTGAGCTTCTGCGACACCATGTACATGAACACCCAGGACACCATCGGCGCGGCGCAGCGGGCCATCGTCTTCAAAGACAAGGGCACGGCCAAGATCATGCTGCAGCTCGCCGTGCAGGACTTCCAGTCGTGCGACCGGCCGTTCCAGCAGTCCGGGATACCAAACCCAATGCTCAAGTACGACGAAGAGCTCAGCCAGATGGCTAATAATTGCATGCAACTGGCCAACATGATGTGAGACGTACCCTTCCATGCACGCAGTCATGTATGGGATGGCCACGGGTGGCAGAAGCTAATGCAAGGATATGCAAGGACTTGAGTTTGCCATTCTGTTATAAAAGAAGATCGTTTATTATATACTTACTTGTTTCTTGACAATTTCTTTTTATCATTTTTTACCCGGCCTGCCTTTGTTGAGTAGGTCTCGAAATGAGGGGGAGGGCCTTTTTCTTTTGTTGTTATTCTTGACTCGTCTCACTTCCTTTGATCCATTCTTGTTAATTTGTTGATGGTGGAGCTTATTGTTAACTTTTGTTATGTCTGATGTGTCGTTTATACTACTTTTGGACTACCGAGATTTATAATAACCAGAGCATAGATTGTGCACATACATTCCTATGCTTATTAAATTGGTAGTACGCTGAATAATCTTCCCTGTTTGACTGTTTCATTTGTCGGCTGCATGAGAAAATACGTTGAAATGACGGGTGTGCAAAAAAGAAAGAAACAAATCTAGGGTTTTTTAACACATGATACTATTAATCTTCCCAGGTCATGAATTTGTTTTTTAGTACAAATCGCATTTCAAGGTATTTCATCCTTAAAATTTACACACATACACATAACATCGTTGTTTACTTAGAGCACTGCCAGACTACGTAACATGAGGCCGGAAAGTTTGAATTTTGAACTTTCTAAAATTTTCAAGCTCCAGCGAGCTCGGGCACCAAAACGACGTTCTTGATATGTTTGTCAGAATACGTAAGAGCATCTACGTGGGAGGATAGGTAAAGCAGCAAGACTTGGCAGCCTCCCTTTGAGAGAGTCTCTAAATCTAAAGAGCCAAAGGGAGAAACAGTTAAAAATATACTGTGTAGTAAGTCTTGAAGGGTGAATCACGGAGTTGGATGCCATGGCAATCCAAAAGTACCAAAATTTACAGAGGATCATGAGAGCCACCGAGGGCCAAATTACGGGTAGAGACCCAAGGGTGATTGTAGCTCCCATATGAGATCCAAAGAAGAAGGTGAGCAAGGTCAATGTCGACCCGCACATGTGAAGCAGTTGGACATAGAAGGACAATATAGGCAGCATCTTCATAAGGTGTATCGCATCTTGGGCATGATGGATCGTTGACGATGTACTTTCGGTGAAGATTTGCCTTTGAGTTCAGACGATTCCTGAATAAAAGCAAACCAAAGTTGATGATGGGGACCTTTGAAGACCAAATGTAGTCAATGTTAATGTTGATGGAGGTGTTGGAGTAAATGACCATGGGTAGCCTTATCAGCCCGCCATGGTATTTCAATACATCGGGGCCGACTATGCCCCTCAAACCTCCCGGACGAACGATTGCCTTCTTGGGCCGGCTAGTCCAAGCGACCGGCTGCTAGAAGACGGCGGAACCCAGAAGGTGGCCACGAGGGAGGCCAACTCCTAGCAGGCGGCCCCTCGTCCCCTGGAAGTTAGCACCTCATTACCACAACAAGACAGGGCGTGGCTACAGTGCAGCCTGCCACCCCCGAATCCAGGGCAAAGCGTGGCTACAGTGCGGTGTACCAAGCGGATACCCCTCGCCCGACGCGACACTGTTCCCACGCGCCCGTGACATCACCTACATCAAAGGGAGCCATGCTCCCACGATGACTGGTCGGTACGGCCCGCAGGCGGCGGGCCCTACCCGTCGGCGAGCCCCAGAAGGTGGCGATGCCCCACCAGGCGGCAGCGGGAGTGGGCTGCCTTCCAGCAGGCGGCCCCCTCTGCCCTCAAAGTCTGTGCGCCATTAACCAGATAAGACGGGGTGTGGCTATAGTGAGCGCCCGCGGGGCCGCGGGACTGTAGCCACGCTCCCCCCGACAAAGCCTTCGTCATCAAGGGTGAGGCTACAGTACAGAGCAGCCGACACGACCCACAAGCAGCGGGCCCTAGCTGTCCGCCGATAGAACGGCAGTCGGCGGGACCCACTAGGCGGTGGGCCCCAGCAGCTGGCGACAAGAGACACTGACGACCGGGTCCTACACTCGGCCGGATTACCATTGTACCCTGGGGGATAGGCCTATATAAACCCGCAGGTCACCCATGCAAAGGGTTCAGCACATTAGTCACCACACACCCACATAGAGAGAGTGAAGCAGGGCTAGCCTTATTCTTCTTCTTCCTCTAGCTAAACAGCTCAAGGAGCAAGCTTGTAGCTACCTTGTTGAGATAGTGATCATGTGGAGACCCCACAGAGCAGGACTAGGGGTGTTATCTCCTAGGAGAGCTCTGAACCTGGGTAAGATTCGCAGGCGCTTGCGGTCTCGCTCACTCCCGCCCATAGAGCCCGACGACGTACTGTTGTCCCCATCCATGATAAGCCACCCCTGGCATATGTCGCACGATATCCTCACATTTGGCGCCCACCGTGGGGCCAGGTGCACCGTCGTCCGGAAACACGTTCTAGACTGGAACCCTCTTCCTCCCTGGCGAGCGTAGCCAGCCCGACACGCCCGATGGCGTTTGCGTCGACGCGCTGCGAGGCGTAGAAGCTGCCTGCGCCGTGGGCTGTCTCGCTGATCTCATCGGCGGGATCTGCCTCTCCGACGAGCCTGCGCCCGACGCGGGGGTAGCCAGCTCTGAGAGCCGCTTCGCCGATCTCCGTGGCAAGCTCCACATCGCCAGCAAACCGGCCTCTGACCTAGAGTTAGTTGGCTCCACCGACCCAATGCTCGTCGACTCTGCGGCATCCCTTGAAGTTTTCCCCACCAACGTGGTGGTCATCGACGACCCGCTCCCTCCTGCGACCAGCGATGCCAGCACCAGTACCGTCACGGAGGTGCTGGTCCTCAGCCATGATGGAGCCTCCGATGGAGCCGCCCACGACACGCTGCAGGCGGCAGTGTGGGGCTTGTCCGCACCCGTGGCGGAAAATGCGGACGGAGCGACGCTCGAGGCGTTCCGCATCTCGCTCCTCGACAGTGCCCAGAAGCTGGCGGCCATGAAGCGCCTCAACGAAGCATACCAGCACGAGATCGACCGCGTTGTCTGCGGCACGCCGGCTGCAGGCGAACCAAGCCGCGTGGGCACAGTCCGACAACGCGGCGCGGCCATCGCCAGCATGTTTGGGGCCGACCACCCAGTCTATGCCACGCCAATGGAGAAATTATGCGCCGCCCAGGCGGCGGCAGACGAGCTGGACCACCTGGAGGGTGACGAGCGTCGATGCATGACGGAGCGCGTCGAGCAGCACGTTGACGATGTCGTCGTGCAGCAAGAAGCCGGCCGCCGAGTGGTGGAACCCGGCATGCAGGCCGAGAACCTTCCCCCTCGCTGAGAACATGGCGTGACCTCCCGGTCCCCGGAAGGCGGCGCCCGCGACCGAAGAGACCAAGAGCCGGCTGCCAGCCGCAGCCGCACACGCATCACCATCGAGCGCGACCAAGACGTCCACCCACGAGCAGTGGAACAGCGGAGCGATAGTCCACCTCCCCCACTCAGGGAGAAGCGCGCCTCCCCGCCGCCTGTTGAGCACCTGACTCTCGGAGACCGTCTAGGCCGCCATGAAGGAGTCGGAGAGAACGACACCCGCCACCGGATCGACCACCTAGCTCGATCCCTGGTGGTAGAAGAAGAAGATTCAATCGGCCCACCTTGTTTCGGCCCCCGCATTCGCGACGAGCCCTTCCCCAAAGGTTTCTCGCTCCCTCGAGACACTCCCAAGTACATCGGCTCCGTGAAGCCGAAAGATTGGCCGATTGACTACTCCAACGGCGTCAAGATAGCAAACGGCAACAAGCGTGTTCCCATGAAGTACGTTCCGCTCATGCTCCAGGGCATGGCCCGGACATGGCTGAACAGCCTCAAGACCTACAACGTCAACAGCTAGCTGGACTTCACCGAAGTCTTCATCCGCAACTTCGCCAGCACCTAAAAGTGGCCGCCCAAGCCCCGCCAGCTTTCTCTGTATGTTGAAGGCCCGACCGAGTCCACCCGCGATTATTTGACGCGGTGGGCTGAACTGGCAAACTCCTGCGAAGGGGTGCACAAGGTGCATGCCATAGAGTACTTCACTGTCGGGTGCCGAGAGGGCACCTTACTCAAGCACTGACTCCTCTGCGACGAGCCAGCCACGCTCGACGAGCTGCTGATCATAGCAGAGAAGTACGCCACTGCCGACTCCTCCATGAAGTCGGAGCTCCGAGTGGACGCATCTGGAAAGGTGCTCCCCCGGCTCCTCAGACGCCGACTGGTGACAATAGTCGGTGCCAGCAGGAGAACGACAACAATCGCAAGGCCCCGCAGCCGGCGGCTGGCAACGGTTGAAGACCAGCAGCCGCAGGGTCAGCCCGGTCCCAACCGTCAGAAAGGCGGCAACCCCGCTTAGTTGCCCGCCTTCTCCTTTGAGCAGACCCTTGATGCTCCCTGCAAGTACCACAGCGGCGCGAAGCCGTCCAACCACACAACCCGGAAGTGCCACTAGCTCATCCGCATTGCCAAGGGCGAAGGACTGCCGCCTCCGGCTGCTGGCCCGCCTGCTCCGGCTGCTGGCCCGCCGGCTCAGCCTCCTCAGCAGCCAGCGGCCCGCCCTGTCGCCGCCAGCCAAGATGAGTTCCCTGAAGAACACGGAGCCTACGTCGTCTTCACCAGCATGGCTGACGACAGGCACAACCGACGTCAGTAGCACCGCAAGGTGAATGCTGCCGTTTCTGAGACCCTAGAGTTCATGCATTGGTCCAAGAGGCCCATCAGCTGGAGCCGTGCAGACCACCCGGTAGTGATGCCTTCTCCGGGTTCCTACGCCATGGTGCTGGATGCCACCTTCTCAACGGAGAGGTGAGCTGATTGTTTCTCCTGAGTCCTGATAGACGGCGATAGCAGCGTCAACATCCTCTACCGCGACACCATGGAGAAGCTGTGCATCAAAGAGAAGCAACTCCAGCCCAGTCGGACTGTCTTCCATGGTATGGTACCTGGCCTTTCCTGCTCACCAATCGGCAAGATCAAGATAGTGAAGGAAATATGCCCTAGAGGCAATAATAACATTATTATTTTATTTCCTTATATCATGATAAATGTTTATTATTCATGCTAGAATTGTATTAACCGGAAACTTGATACATGTCTGAATACATAGACAAAACAAAGTGTCCCTAGTATGCCTCTACTAGACTAGCTCGTTAATCAAAGATGGTTAAGTTTCCTAACCATAGACATGTGTTGTCATTTGATGAACGGGATCACATCATTAGAGAATGATGTGATGGACAAGACCCATCCGTTAGCTCAGCATATGATCGTTGAGTTTTATTGCTATTGCTTTCTTCATGACTTATACATGTTCCTCTGACTATGAGATTACGCAACTCCCGAATACCGGAGGAACACCTTCTGTGCTATCAAATGTCACAACGTAACTGGGTGATTATAAAGATGCTCTACAGGTGTCTCCGAAGGTGTTTGTTGGGTTGGCATAGATCGAGATTAGGATTTTTCACTCCAAGTATCAGAGAGGTATCTCTGGGCCCTCTCGGTAATGCACATCACTATAAGCCTTGCAAGCAATGTGACTAATGAGTTAGTTGCAGGATGATGCATTACGGAACGAGTAAAGAGAATTGCCGGTAACGATATTGAACTAGGTATGATGATACCGACGATCGAATCTCGAGCAAGTAACATACCGATGACAAAGGGAACAACGTATGTTGTTATGCGGTTTGACCAATAAAGATCTTCGTAGAATATGTAGGATCCAATATGAGCATCCAGGTTCCGCTATTGGTTATTGACAAGAGATGTGTCTCGGTCATGTCTACATAGTTCTCGAACCCGTAGGGTCCACACGCTTAATGTTTGATGACGATTTATATTATGAGTTTTGTGATTTGATGACCGAAGTTTGTTTGGAGCCCCAGAGGAGATCATGGACATGACCAGGAGTCTCGAAATGGTCGAGACATAAAGATCGATATATTGGAAGGCTATATTCGGACATCGGAAAGGTTCTGAGTGGTTCGGGTATTTTTCGTAGTACCGAAGAGTTATGGGAATTTGTCGGGGGAATTATTGGGCCTTAATGGGCCATACGGGAAATGAGATAAAGGCCTCATGGGGTGGCAACGCGCCCCCCATGGGCTGGTCCGAATTGGACTAGGAGGGGGCAGTGTCGGTGTCAAAACCGGCGGATCTCGGGTAGGGGTCCCGAACTGTGCGTCTAAGGCGGATGGTAACAAGAGGCAGGGGACACGATGTTTACCAAGGTTCGGGCCCTCTCGATGGAGGTATTACCCTACTTCCTGCTTGATTGATCTTGATGATATGAGTATTACAAGAGTTGATCCACCACGAGATGGTAGAGGCTAAACCCTAGAAGCTAGCCTATGGTATGATTGTTGTTGTCCTACGGGCTAAACCCTCTGGTTTATATAGACACCGGAGGGGGCTAGGGTTACACAGAGTCGGTTATAAGGGAGGAGATCTACATATCCGTATTGCCAATCTTGCCTTCCACGCCAAGGAGAGTCCCATCCAGACACGGGATGAAGTCTTCAATCTTGTATCTTCATAGCCCAATAGTCCGGCTAAAGTATATAGTCCGGCCGTCCGAGGACCCCCTAATCCAGGAGTCCCTCAGTAGCCCCTGAACCAGGCTTCAATGACGATGAGTCATGCGCGCCGATTCTCTTCGGCATTGCAAGGCAGGTTCCTCGTCCGAATACTCCGTAGAAGATTTTTGAACACAAGGATAGTGTTCAGCTCTGCAAAACAAATTCCACATACCACCGTAGAGAGAATAATATTTCGACAAATCTAATCTGCTGACACATTCGGCAGCATGACATCATACCACGGCCCGGTCATTATTTGAACCGTTTTTCTCAACCAGCGACTGCACATATTGCGAGGCGGTTTCCTTGGCACGTCTTGTCGAAGCAGAGATCGTGTCCCCTTATCACGGGATTCTCATCAATACGGGTGTGGGTAACCCAACCGCACCATCAATTGCGGTGCTTGGGGAATAAGCGATTTTACTAGGCAAGTGGGGAGGCGCAGAATCCCTGCTGCCTTTATAAGGGGTTAAGGACTCCCTTTCGCACCCACGCTTTCTCCTTCCCGATCCATTCCCCTCCGCTCAAGCTCCAGCGCCCAAGCGTTCATCTTCTCTGCCCACAAAGGCCTTCCGAAAATGTCCGGATCGAGGCGGGGAGGCAAATGGATGGCCGCTACCGTCCGGGAGAAGGATATAAAAAGCTTCGTGAGGCGGGTACTGGCGGGAAGATCAGCCATCGTCTCCTGACGGCGGGACAAATCGTCCCTACCCCGGAACCCCACGAGAGGGTTGTATTCCTTCCTCACTTCGTCCGCGGGCTAGGGTTTCCCCTCCACCCGTTCGTTCACGGCATCATGTATTATTATGGGATCGACCTGCACGGATCTGTCCCCTAATTCTTTAATCAACATCTCGACATTCATTGTCGCGTGCGAGGCCTTTCTCCGCATCTCGCCACATTTTGGCTTGTGGCTGAAGATTTTTAATATGAAGCCCAAGGTAGTGGGCGGCGAGCACGCCGAGTGCGGGGGCGCTATAGTGAGCAAGATGCACAACGTTATATGGCCAACCGGCACCTTTAACGATTCCGTCAAGGAGTGGAAACAACAGTTGTTTTACATCACCGAGCCGCGCGGCACAGAATGGGCCGCTACTCCCGAGTTTTGATCCGGTGCCCCCCTGCGGCTCACATCCTGGGTCAAGAAGGGCCTGAACTGGTCCTCGTCCAACGAATTTTCGATGCTCCAGATGCGTGTTAGAGATATGGGAGACCAGAACATTGAACTTGTCAATGTGGTCCAGGTGATGTTAGTTCGCCGGATCCTGCCTTGTCAACACCGGACTTGCAATCTATGGGAATTCGATCCGGCCAAGCACCAAACCTTGCGGGAGCTTTTTGGCTCGTCACACAAGGACATCTGGAAGGTGCTTTTCAAGTCTAGCAAATCATGGCCGGACTCCGCCGAAGACCGTGGGTACCAACTGTCCCGCCCTGCAAGTTCGGTGAGTAATCGTATTTTTTGCCCGCATAACCCAAGGGAAGCGCTTAATGTGCTTTCCATGATTCTCCTAGGGCTGGATGAAGAAGGCGGAGCGGATCCATTGTCCGGCCTCACTGCCAGAAGAACCGGCCGTCCCTCTTCTGACGAAGATGCTGGTCCCGGCGCCTTACAAGGTGCCGAAGAAGACGGCCGAGAAGGATGCCAAAAAGACCCGGGGCGGCCTTCGTCGGCGCTGCACTTCGGACACAATATCCGAAGGCTCTGATGCCCGTTCCGCCTCCGAAGAGGACGAGGAGGAGGAGGAAGATGAATCCCCTGTGGGGGAAAGAATGAAAAGGACGGCCTCCACACACTTGGAGGCCGAGTCGCCCAAAAGGGGAAAAGCTCCCCTTCCGAAGGAGTCCGCTGCCGCCACCGGTAGTGGCCCGGCGTGGGACCCCTGGGTCAAGCCCCTGGTGAACCCGTGAGTATATACAGTTCGACAATGCTTACGCGTCCAGACTCATAATGGCGTAATTTCTTAACCTGAGCCATTTGTTTTTGTAGTCCGGCGAGGTCCCGTACCAAACAATCCTCATCAGAGGATTCACTGAGCTTGGATGCTATGGAAAGTGGGACGCCCCCGAAAGCCCCTTCCTCCAAACATGTGAATACCATCGAGGCTTCGTCCCAGAGGGACCTCGGCCTAGGAGGAGAGGGAAAGACCATGAAGGCGGTGTCTGGAGGTCAAACTTCAGGGGCCGAACACATGGGGGAGCAGATTCCCATGGGAACTGACGGCGGGGGCCATATTGAATTCGGCTCCCAGCCGGATGCCGTTCCAGAGACCAATACGGCTCCAGAATCAAGCAGACAACATCTCTCAGCTGGAGGAGGTATACCGGCGACCTCTGTCAAACCAGAGGCGTTGGATGCTTTGTTGGTGGCGCTGAAGGACGCCTCCATCGTTGATGAACACCGTGCCCTTATGGGTGCGGTGATTGAGAAGATTCAGTCTGCTGAGAGTGGACTGAATGGAGCTTGTATCGGCCTTATAAAAGGTTTTGAGGTATGTTTTTCGAAGAGTGTCATAGTATGGATAGTAGCCCCTGATACACTGTTTAGTGAAAGAAGAAACCGGATAGAGGATCAAATATATGTCCGTAGGAAGACTCATTGATGACATCTATTTCTCTTTTGTTATAAGCATGCGTCTGTAGCGGCTGCTGCCTCCCATACTACGGAAATCTCAGGACTGAATCGAAGTCTGGGGCGGGCCAAAGAAGAACTTGGCCAGTTGAAAATGCAGTTGGGAGATAAACAGGGTATGCACAAGTCTTGTTCGCGTTTAGTGCGATCAAATTTTTAGTATTATAGAATATGTTCCCTGATTTTCTCTAGGGATGATGACCGAAGTTGAGGCTCTTAAGAAGGCTGTGGCCAAGGCCGAGGGAAAGGCAGCCGCAGAGCAGGCCCTCCGTGAGAAGTACGAGGCCAGGGTAATTAAAGCTGAGCAGGAGCTACAACAGGCCGTGAAAAAATGCGAGACCTTGGAGCAGAGTGTAATAGAGAAAGAATCCGAACTCACCAAGGCGCATCAAAGTCATGAGCGATTCCCTGGGAAACCAAAGCGCCCTCTGAGGGGATCCAAGAGGCGAGGAAGATCGCAGCGGGTAAGGCTCTCTCCTTGTAAAGAAAGTTTTTGAGGAGAAGATTATGTTTCTTATTTTGAATTAGGATTTCTCCAGGGGTGTTTGCAGAGGTACCCTGCAGTATAGTGGATGCCGCCCAATTCTACCAGGCCGAAGAAAGAAACACTGTGGATAAGCTCTTCTGGTCGTAGTATTTGGCACCAAATTATCCGGTGCCTTTTGCCGATCAACTTAAATAGCTGATCGAACTGCATAAGGCGGGGGAACTAGCCATGAAGGATTTAATTATCCGGTTATGGCCCGCCCAGTCGATTCCAAGCAGCTACTTTGGGCTCGTGAAGCGGCTTGTAAGAGCTTGCCCCCGACTTGATGTCATCAAGCGGTCGGTCTGCATAGAAGGTGCACGAATGGCCTTCGCCCGGGCAAAGGTGCACTGGGGGAAGATGGATGCTGAGAAGCTGATGACCGAAGGGCCTCCAGAGGGGAAGGAGCACCGCAAGCCTGAATTATATTATGAGAATGTCCTTAAAGGATCCTACCTTGCCGCAGAGCTATGTACCAAGCACTACCGGAATCTGGCACTTTGCCATCGGCCATGGCAGATGGCAAAGGCATGGTCGGCGGATGGCAAAGGCTTTGCCATGCAAACAGTTTGTCTGAAACCCTGCCGACAAATGCTTCTTTGCCGTCTGCTGGCTGATGGCAAAGAGCCTGTGCCTTTGCCATTAGCTGGCAGATGGCAAAGCCTCTTAACGGGGTTAGCCCCGTTAAACGGCTAACGACATACTTTGTCGTCTGCCAGCAGATGGCAAAGGCTTCAGGCTCTTTGCCGTCTGCCAGCAGATGGCAAAGGCTGCATGCTTTGCCGTCTACCAGCAGATAGCAAAGAGCTGTGCCATCTGCTGGCAGATGGCAAAGGGCCCAAATAGGCCAGCCCAAATTTTACATGTAGATGACACGTGGCCTCTTTGCCATCACTTGGCTCGATGGCAAAGCTCTTTGCCATCTGCCGCCAGATGGCAAAGTGCCTATATTGCCCCATTTAATTTTGTTTTTTCTTATATCAATTCATTTTCACAGAAAATCAAACACAAATATATTTATATGACCAATATAGCATATTCAACACATATTACCAATAGTCATGAACACATATATATATCGAACACATATCCAACACATGTTACCAATAGTAGCAATTTTCATCCATACATATACATAGTTTCATCAATATTACACAGTTTCATCATAGATAGCAAGTTTCACAAAGTAAAAAAAAACTAAAGACAAGCACTCCATCAACCCAAGCTTCCGTGGTCTGAAGCAAATCTACAAAATGGGAAAGAAGAAAGTTAGAAGAAGAAGACTAGAAGAAGAAGATTATTATGATGCAACTAAAATGTGAAGATTATTATGATGCAACTTATATCTATAAAATAGGTCATTTTGAAGCTAAGTATGGTTATTATGTCATTTTTTGAGCTAAATAAGCATATTAAGTCATTTTGGTGTAAAAATGCTAAGTTATGTTGCACCAAATCAAAGATCATTTGCAATGTCTCGTTAGCATGAACGCATGGGGAGGTTGTCGAACACCAGACCCTCATAGCGACGAAACAACTGCACATTTAAATCCACCTGATCAACACAAATATATTATGATATTATGCTTACTATCCCTGTGGCAAACATACATACATTCCTACTAAAAGTAAATACCATATACTTATTTGATCCATAAGGTATGAAATACAATAGGAATACCCGGTTTGTGGTTTTGTGGAAGTAAATTGAAAAACAACATATAGGCATCTTCATATATAATTGAACTTATAACACACATGTATACATGTTGTAATTAGAAGAAGAAAATACAGTGATAACTCATCTCAGTTAGTAATTGTAGACCACTAGTGGCTGGGACGCGCCCTGGGCGCGTCTCTTGAGACAGAACTATGCGCACTAATCATGTTGTCGTGTTTGTTAGCATCTCTGTATGACAACATGGATAGTTTAGTGAAAATCATTGAGAAACACGTATAAATGTCCTCCTCTCGTAGGATATCAAGCTATAGGTGAATACTCATAAGACATATAGACAAGCACCCGAAGCAGCGAATACAATTAAGAATACTCTCCACAAGGCGTTTGGGAATAACTATAACCTCACTATTCTCAGAAAAATTTCAAAAGCATAGATGAACTAAAACATTCAGATGGAGGTTGAATCGATCTAGGAGTAGCTGCAAAGTTCCATAAAAACACCACCTTACACCACTCTGGCAAGACCCACACTACAGTTATCAGAAACCCGAGTGACAACCACTTGGAAACGAACAATGATACATAAATGAATCCAAAGAAAGAAATAAGTTAAATCAAAATGCATACCAAGAGTATTCAATTTATGATGGGGATCAAGCTTGCAAGACTATTGTTATCTGCGAGCAAAATCATCATGATTAAACGAAGTAGGATGCCAACATGGAAAATGAGCGATTGAGAGTGTGTAGCATTCATGCACTTCATTACCGCTCGTGAGTAAACGCGGCATGTGTTTGTGTCAATTTATGTTGGACGATGCAATTTGAACCATATAATTCCATCAAACACAAAATTAAGGAACTGGGCTATTTTGTGTTGTCCATCCATATTCCATTATGGCAACTCAGATCTGCATCTATATATGACACATAACTACTAATATCAATTTTTCTTCCTTGGATAAATCTAGTCATCAAACTGTAAAGATTGACATCCAACCACACGTATAAAACTTACTATCTTGTAAGTTAATATCAAAGCAGTTGGATAACAAACGACAATGGAACATGCATCATGGTGAAACCTCCATACAACAATATCAAACACGAATTCAGATTAATAATCTAAGCAAGAAAATATGAGAGATGCAGTCCTGGTCAGTTTTTGTTTTGTGGCATCCCCTAAAAAAATGATGTTCTTATTTTAGCAAGGATACACTGAGCTGGGACGATTCAGTCTGAAATAAAATATGATGGCTACGTAGGATTCGGAAGGCAAGAAATTTGCTTCCTTCCAACAGACATGGTCTGCTGAACTGAACTTTATTTCAGTTAGCTTTCGTAAAAATCTGTAACTGAATTTGTCGTGTTGTCGAGCGACTTGCAGCTCAGAGAGGACTGCAAACATCAAACTCGTATGCCCATTCCACATCAAATTTTAAACCCGCCAAAATAAATATTTATTTTTAGTATACGATCATTGTACTTTATGAGTGTTAAGTGTATTTCCTAAATAGGAGTGTTACCATACCATCTTAGAACAAACCATTAGCTTGTACAAACTAACTTCAAATCTGAAAGAGGAAACTGTCGAAAACAGATGAAGGTACGATGGTCTATAATCCTTGGTGAACATCATAAATTAGGATCAACAAAGCTGACAATCTAAGAGTAACTTTAGAATCTATAATCCACACCAAAACTCCTGCATATAATCCGAATAATAAAGTAAATAAAATGGTGTGACCTGGTTCTTTATTTATCAAGTAGAAAAATGCTACAAAATTTGGCAGTCAAGTTGTATAGCAGCAATCATCTAAATTAAATAACTCAACAGAAAATGGTGTTGCTGTCAGATCACTAATATTTTGTTTGTGTTACAACATGAAGGATGCTAAGGCAGAACTTACCTTTAGAAGGGAGACAAAAAAGAAATCTTCGAAAGGAAGAAACCATGAAAGAGGCAGAGACAAAGAACTAGGACAGGGTAACAGCTCACCAAGAGAAAGGCCACCGGGACAAGCCTGCAACGGCGGGATGGTGTCGATGACAAAGGGACAACATGTGGTTCTCCTTGCTCTTCACCTCTTACTCCCGGCCCATGTTTCTCCTTCCCTCTCTCTCTCTCTCTCACACACACATGTTCTTCTCCGAACAGTTTTCTCCTTTAGCATTTATACAAACAGGTAGTGCTCGCATCTGCAACATCAAAGCCAGAATGCAATTTGATAAAAATATGTGCACAACTGCAGCTACCTATGCACAGTAATTCTTGCAATGCGACCCAGTCAAGCAAGAAACAGGAGCTAGAGAAGGAGGGGGCATGTTACTCACTGTCACACAAACTGTCCTCCTTTGAGTAGTCTTCTTGAGCATCTATACAAACAAGCAAAGGTCTTTGGCATCTACAAGCTCAAAGCCAAAATAAATTTTGAGATTTGCATAGCTACATCCACCTCTGAACAATAATTTTTGCAACTCAATCCAATCAAGCAAAAAATACATGAGCTAGAGGTGGAGGCGACCATGTTACGTACCTCGGCAGGCAAGCTCGGAGGAGAATCTGATGGAGGTCATAAGCAGTGAGATGAACTGTCCGAGCGCGAGACCCATGACCACCTTCGGCCAAGACAAACACAGGTAAAGAGCTAGAGGACGAGGAGGATCCGATAAACTGAGAAAGAGTGGATGGGGCGACCTAGGAGAGAGCGCGCACGGTCGGGAATACACTGGAGGCACAGTTCGCGGCCGTCGTCGCGTGGACCAAGGGCAGCGCTCCTTGCTTCTTTCCCCGTGTGTCCTCGCCTTCGAGGGGAGCACTCGCGGGCGGTGGCGCCCTCCCGCATTGAGGCACATCCCAGATCGAAACTGCCGCCGTCTTCTGCTCCCACCCACTCAACCCTCGAGACGACGACTGGAGGAGCAGCGAGGCGAGCTCGGGACGGGCCTCCATGGCGGCCTCCTGACCTCCTGGCGGCGGGGTACGTCTGCGGGGGAGAGAGATGGGTGAGGAATTAGGGAGGAGAGGAGAGAGGGCGGTGGCGCAGGGGCTCACCATAGCTTGGGAGCGTCGCTCGGGCATCAATGGCGTCTGGGCTAGCTCCTCTGAGACATGGGGTCGCAGCTCCTTGAAGAAGGCGAGTCGGATGGCAGCGAAGATGGGATCCGGTGGGAAATAGATTGGGCTGACGGGGGCGGGGCGGTGGGCAGCCTGGATCCAGAGCAGCGACCGACGGGGACCAGCGCGACCGGCCTTGATCCTTGGGGTGGCGGGCGGCGACCGGCGGGGAGGCGCAACTGGTCGGTCTCCTCCCTCGCGGTGGGGCGGGAATGGACCGGCGGGATGGCCTATCCTCTGGCCATGTAGGGGAAACCGATGGCGGCGGCGACCGGTGAGGGTGGCGGGGAACCCTATCCAGCACGCATGGGAGTGGGCTGAGACTGATTCGGGGTGGCTGGGTTTTTTTAGTGAGGCTGGGGGTTTTCTTTTCTTTTCTTTAATTTTTCACTCTTTGCTTTTTTGTAGCAAGGAGAGAGATAGTCCCATCTCTTTGCCATCTGCCAGCAGATGGCAAAGAATCTTTGCCGTCTGCTGGCAGATGGCAAAGAGGTGAGGCTGGTATGCCGTTACACTCTTGACAACCACATGATTTGCCAACCTCTTTGCCATCAGCTGGCAGATGGCAAATATTATTTGCCATCCACTAGAAGATGGCAAAGAATTAGCTGATGGCAACCATGTTCTTTGCCGTCTGTCAGTTCTTTGCCATCTATTTTTTATAAGCAGATGGCAAAGACGTTCTTTGCCATCAGCTGGCAGATGGCAAAGAGTTGGCTGATGGCAAATTCCCTGTTTCTAGTAATGAAGGACATTATATTTCCATGAATGCGAATCATGTTGTCCTTTGAAAACGTTTGAACAGGGTCATTTATAGTATTTATTTCCGGTTATATAAAAGTTTACCCTCCTGTGAGGCCGTTTTATATGTTAAACCTGAGAGTTGGCCAGTTGTCGGCTTATGCCCCCACGTAATAAGGACGGGGGTGTTCGGGATAAACCCGAGCACCCTTTATCCTAGTTTTGGGTCCTTCGAAGGAGGTGCTCAGCACAACGAATCAAGCAATCAGACTATAGGAGCTTTAGTAAGGTAGGCGCAGCCCCTGGTGTTCGGAATACCGTACTAGGGGCTCTATAAGCAACTGATCGGAGAAAAAACTGATCCAACGCACACTGCATTGGTTATGGCATTATGCCGGGGAAATCCTTAAAGATTTTATGACCTCTCGAATAGCTGACCAGGTCTCGCCGTATCATGACAGTCAGTTTTCGGCTTTCTCTACTGAGGTGCTCGTCCGGAAGAACCGGGACACAATCGCAGTAGTTCTCCCAGTGCTACCTTAACCGATATAGCGGAACGTAAGGTACCAAAACATGGGAGCCGGGCAAACCCAACTATTGACCCAAGACATGATTCAGAGCTGATACATATAATGTTATAAGTTCGGGGTGCCGAACTTCCATGAAGGTGTTCAGACTTTATTGCCGTACTGTGGGTAAAACGAACCCCCTGGCTTTTTTAAAGGCATATGGCGGCGTATGGGTGCCACTCGACAAAAGAGTTTTAGTAAGAAATGACAGCAGAGAAGCGTCACACAAATCCACATGTTTTATTTAAATAGTACGTCGATGCGTATAAGACATGTAATAATGGAAAAGAAATATGACTGTGGCACCTGCTGAGGCCAGGGGAGACGAAGCTGCGTGCGGATCCGGAGTATAATCGGACAGTCATTGCGGGGAACATCTAAGGATTCCCTTGCGCGTTCGGGCTGCCTCCATATTGCTCGTCCTGGTCAACGCAAATGTGAGCCTGCAAACGAAATGTAAGAAATGTTTGTTTGCCGGAGAGCGGTTGAGCCGCTATATGCGGCCTATCTTAGCCTTCGCCGGAGTGTCTAATTGAGCTCTGGACAAGCCAGGATATGCTGCCGCGAAGTAGTTCGAAGTACTTTGGCGGTATGCGGGAGCCTGCACTACAAAAAAAATACACTTCCGTGATGATACGCGTTTGTCAGAGTAGGTCGCGTTTTCTGTCATGCATGTACATCCATGACAAATTTATGACAGAATCAAGATAGTCATACCTGTCTTTGTCAGAGAAGTGTTCCATGACATTGCCAAAATTATCATCACGGAAGTGTCCACTTCCATGACGATAAATCGCGCGTCACAGAAGTGCTTTCGTCAAGGGTGACCGACACGTGGCATCCACCGTAAAGGAACATCGTTAAGATATCGGGTCGGATTTTGGATCCGATAACCCGTTGAGGGAGTCCTGGACTAGGGGGTGTCCGGATAGCCGAACTATCATCTTTGGCCGGACTCCTAGACTATGAAGATACAAGATTGAAGACTTCGTCCCGTGTCCGGATGGGACTTTCCTTGGCGTGGAAGGCAAGCTTGGCGATACGGATATGTAGATCTCCTACCATTGTAACCGAATCTGTGTAACCCTAACCTATCCGGTGTCTATATAAACCGGAGGGTTTTAGTCCGTAGGACGAACAACAATCATACCATAGGCTAGCTTCTAGGGTTTAGCCTCTCTATTCTCGTGGTAGAGCTACTCTTGTACTACCCATATCATCAATATTAATCAAGCAGGAGTAGGGTATTACCTCCATCGAGAGGGCCCGAACACAGGTAAAAACATCGTGTCCCTTGTCTCCTGTTACCATCCGCCTAGACGCACAGTTCGGGACACCCTACCCGAGATCCGCCAGTTTTGACACCGACATTGGTGCTTTCATTGAGAGTTCCTCTATGTCGTCACCGATAGGCCCGATGGCTCCTTCGATATCAACAACGACGCGGTCCAGGGTTAGACTTTTTCTCCCCGGACAGATCTTAGTATTTGGCGGCTTTGCATCAAGGGCCAATTCGCAGCCATCTAGAGCAGATCGAAAGCTATGCCCCGCCATCGTGTCAGGTTTGAAGTTTGAATTATACGGCCGACATCCGCGGAGACTTGATCTTGACGGATTCGAGCCACAACCAAGCGATGCCGCCTTGTCTCGATGGGTATGATCTAGCTCTGCCGCCAACAAAGGCCACGGAGGCCGCACCAAAGATCCGCTCCGACCCTTAATCCGGAGCCGGATTCCCGATCGAGGACGAGTGGTTGGACACCGCCTCGGGGCTACAATCTCACGGCGATTGAGCGAACTCCATCCCTGTCGCTGCGAAGACCTTGACTGTGGTGCGGACTCCTCTCCGGACTCGAACCCTCCGCCTCGCCAATCGAATCCGATTGGGCGCCGGTCATGGAGTTCACTGTCGCGGACATGTTTCAGCACTCGCCCTTTGGTGACATCCTGAATTCACTAAAGTCTCTCTCTTTATCCGGAGAGCCCTGGCCGGACTACGGACAGGAAGGTTGGGATGCGGACGACGAAGAAATTCAACGCCCACCCACCACCCACTTTGTAGCCACTGTCGAAAGCTTACACGACGTGCTCGATTTCTACTCTGAAGACATCGACGGTATGGACGACGATGTAGGAGACAACCATGAACCAGCACCTATGGGATGCTGGACAACCACCTCATCCCATGATGTATACATGGTGGATACACCTAAAGGAAGTGACGACGAGGAATAACGGGACGCTACGAAGGATAAATCCCTCGAAAAGCAGTCAAAACGGCAACGTAAACGCCGCACCAAGTCCCGCCTCAACAAAGACCCAGCCATAGAGCAGGACGAACCGGTGGATGACGAACATGCTATCGAGCAACCATCCGAACAGGACAACTTGGATAAACAACCCGTGCCCGGCGAAGATAACAGTCCGGACGATCTCATGCCGGACAAATTGTTGGAGCAGAATAACCTCCACAAAAGGCTCGTCGCCACTGCGCGTAGCCTGAAAAAGCAGAAGCGGAAGCTCAAAACAGTGGAAGATGCACTCAGAATCAGATGGAGCAAAGTATTCAACACCGCAGACAAATACGGCGACAGTCGTCGAACAAAGAGCTACCCGAAGAGAAAGCTACTGCCCGAATTTGATGAGGAGGCCGTAGAGCACCCACAATCAAAAAGTAAGAAGGCCACCCGGTCGGATGGACGACCCCACGGCAAAAAGAGAACGGCAAATTGCGCCGCACACAAGCTGGTGCGCGATCCACATAAGGATTCACATCAAAAGGATGGCCCAGCTAGGTCCATCTATGGGCCGAGAAAGCAAGCTCTTCAAAGCAATGCAACACGCCAAACATCCGAACATCACGGCACACCCAAATACAGGGGCGCCGCACATCCCCTGTGTTTCACCGATGAGGTTTGGATCATGAATTTCAGCGGGTTCAAACCCGTAAACATAGAGGCATACGATGGAACAACAGACTGAGTCTCGGATTGAGGATTACATCCTCCGCATACACATGGCTAGAGGAGATGATCTCCACGCCATAAAATACTTACCCTCAAACTCAAAGGGCCAGCTCAGCATTGGCTTAAAAGCCTCCCGAAAATACCATTGGAAGCTGGGAAGAGCTCGAGGATGCGTTTGGGCAAATTTTGGGGGACCTATGTCCGCCTTCCGGATGCAGACGATCTAAGTCACATAACTCAACAGCCCGGAGAGTCAGCCCGGAAATTCTGGAACATGTTCCTTACTAAAAAGAACCAAATAGTCGACGGATGCTGAAGCCTTAGCAGCCTTCAAACACAACGTCCGAGACGAATGGGTCGCCAGAAACCTTGGCCAAGAAAAGGCGAGAACAATGGCCGCATTAACAAGCCTCATGAACCGCTTTTGCGCGGGAGAGGATAGCTGGCTAGCAAGATGCAGCACCAACGACCCAAGTACATCCGAAGTCAGGGATGGAAATGGGAAACCACGACGCAACAAGGACTAGCGCCGGATTAAAGGAAACGGTCCAAAGAGCGCGGCAGTAAACGCCGGATTCAAAAGCTCACAGCAGAACAATAAAAAACTGCCCCTTAAGGACAATAGCGATGAGCTATCCAACTTAAACAAAATCTTGGACAAGATATGTCAAATCCACAAGACTCACAGGAAGCCTGCAAACCATACCCACAGAGATTGTTGGGTCTTCAAACAGTCCGGTAGACTCAACGCCGAACACAAGGGGCTCGACACACCAAGTGAGGATGATGACGAACCCCACAAGCAGAGCACCGGAAAACAAAAGAATTTCCCACAAGAGGTTAAAACAGTAAACTCACTTCACGTGATAAAAGGAAAAAACAGAGCGGCGCCCATTAAGATGCGCGCCGCACATACTACCCTAGCGGAGCACCAACACTGGTTGTCAAAACCAATCACCTTCGACCATCAGGACTACTCCGAAAGTATCCGGAACGCAGGATGGACTGCCTTGATATTGGATCCTATAATCAATGGATTCCAATTTACACAAGTCCTCATGGACGGTGGCAATGACATAAACCTGATATATCAGGACACAATCCGCAGGATGGGGATAGACCCAACCAAAATTCGCCATAGCAACAGCTCCTTTAAAGGGGTAATGCCAGGCCCATATGCCCATTGTAGGGGCTCCCTACTACTAGAAGTTGTGTTCGGTTCATCCGACAACTTGCGGAAGCGAAAAGTTAGTCTTCCATGTCGCCCCATTTAAAAGTAGCCATCAAGCACTATTGGGACGCGAAGCCTTCGCCCGCTTTAATGCAATACCTCATTATGCATCTCTTACACTTAAAATGTCCGGTCCACGCGGCATCATCTCATTAAAAGGGAGTATTAAGTGTTACTCGAGCACGGAAGAACGTGAGACTGCCTTGACAGCCTCACACCAATCCGGCTCCGCTAATCAAAGCACCTGAATAGGTCATTCAAACCCCGGACACGGCTAGACGAGCCCGGCGCCTACTAGCGGCATACCCCCATACAAGGGGCTGCACGCACGTACAACAAGAGACAATAAAGCTCAATTTTATTCATTTCTTCGAATCGTACTCTGTTTATTTAATATTGTCGGATTTCGGGTTCCGGCAGACCCTTAAGGTTCGAACTCTGGGGTGCGCACGGAGATCCAACCCTCCACCGTCTCGTACCTCGCCGAATCGCAGGGACCTAAACTACTCGAAAGAACAGCACAAGAGACACGAGATTTATACTAGTTCGGGCCACCGTTGTGGTGTAATACCCTACTCTAGTTTGTGGTGTGGTGGATTTCCTCTTGGGCTGATGAGGAACAGTACAGGGAATAACAACCTCGCGAGGGTCTGTTCTTGGTGGGTGTGATGAACTGCAAGCTGGTGTCCCGTCGCTCTAGCTTGAGGATCGGGTCTCTCTCTCTCTCTGGATGCCGATCGTCTTGATCGATCGTCCTCCTCGATCCCCCTCATCCTTGAGTGTGGCTACCCCTATTTATAGGCGAAGGCCCTGGGCCTCTTCCCAAATATTGAGCGGGAAGGGCGCCAACAATTGGCCATTTTGAAGGGGAACAGCGGTACACTTATCCTGACTAAAGTTGGTCCTCGCCGCCAAAGGCTCTGGTGATGACGCCTTTGCTTGGGCTCCACGATGACTCCTTCCGGCCGTTGGGGCTGGTCTTGGTCTTGTTGCACCAAACGGATGCATTTGCTTGATGCTCTCGCCGCTTGCTCCCTTTGCACCAAAGAGGAAAGGAGGACGCCGCTGGCCGGGCGCCTCGATCGGGCGCCCTTTGGTCGTCATGGCTTGCGTCATGGGCACCTCGCGAGGTACCCTGCCTTGAACTCTCCGCCTCCTCATGAGCCAGCCTGACGAGGCCGTGCCTGAGGAAGCTCCTTGTCGTCCGCCCCGCGAGGCTTGGCCCCTCGCGAGGGTCTTGAGCTTGTGTTGATGAAGATGGGATGTCCTGGGACTCCTTTGAGCCACGCCAGCAGCAGCGAGCATGTCCGGGGACCCCGTTCCCGTAACGCCGACAGTAGCCCCCGGGCCCACGGCGCGCCCGTACTTGCCCGTGCAGAGAGGCGAAAGGCCAAGTGCGAAGCGTCGCGGGCCCTAACAGCCTGCGGCCTTGGGCGCCACGTGGCGGTTGATTGGACGCATGCGCACTGCTCCCCCACGATGCCTTGGTAACCGCCCGGATTCGAAAGGTCCCTGCATGCTGAGTTGGGCATGATGACTGGTGATCGTGGAGGCCGACGATTGGCTTTCGCCGGCTATAAGTACGGAACGGCGCGCGCCCTTCCAGTCTATCCTTCTGCTTCTCCTCTTCCTCGTCTCGTCTGGTTGCCATGGCTCCGATCCGCGGTTCTCCAGGAAGAGAAGGAAAGGCTCCTCAAGAGGATTGACCCCCCAAAGAAGCGGCTTGCTCTCGGGTGTCAGGCGGGAGCGCCGCCAGAGGCGCCCATGCCACAGTGCGGCTGGCTGGAGTGCTGCCTCGGGAGAGGTGGTCGGGTCCCATTGTGGTGAGACAGAGGCCAACCGACCACTCCTTGGCAGCTCCTCGAGCGGCAGAAAGCCGGAGGATCCAGCGACTCCGCCGAGCTCTTCGCGACGCTGGAGATGAGCGACGACAGCTACGAGCCCCCGAGCCTGCGCCACTCCCGGAGCAGGGCGAGCTCGTCAGGTCGTCGCCGCCCCTGATCTGGATGGGGTTGGCTCCGGACCGGGTGGCCCACTGTTGATGATGGCGTCTGCCGCGGTGGTCCCTATAGATAGGACTCCTTAGGATTCGCGTCTTTTGTTCCTGCGAGGAGCCAAGAATGTACCCCGCGGGGGCTTGTAAGATGTTTGTAGCTTCGTTTGTCAATATGATCCTTATTGTGAGGCAATGCGGGATGCTCATTCCGTTCTAGCTCGATTTCTTCCTTTCGGACCTCGTGAGGGCTTGGTGCTCACGACGATGTGTCCCAGTCCCAAGGCGGCTTCAGCCGTCGCTGGTATGCCAGGTCGCGATGCCGTGGTCAAGGTCAGGAGGTGAGCGGCCCGAGGTCCGATAAGAGCCTCTGAGTCGCGATGCTCGGGGGGTCCTCCTTGGCGCTCAAGCAGCCATCATTCGGTGAGAAAGGAGAGCGACGTTGCTAACACGGAGTTGCATTGAGTGTGGGGATGGTGTTGCGATGACTAGTGTGTCCGGAGGGTGACTTATCTCGAGGGTTAGGACAATGCTTCCTGGTGCGGTGCCAGGTCCGTGCCTTGGCCGACGAGAGATTGCATGGCAAGGTCGTTTCGTGCTCCTTGGAGAGACCCTGCAGGTTCACCACAAAAGGAACAAGAGCTCGCCATGGCGATCGTTAGTCCTGCCATTAGTTGCTTTGGAGAGGCACGAGAGGCCTCACGAGGTGTGTCGGGGCACCCGTGAGCCAGCGCGGGACTCACGAGGCCCTACCAGAAGGCGGGTTGCGCCTGGCTCTGGGCCTCATCTTCGAGTGTGTTCCTGCAAATTTGACCAGATGCCGGTGCTCTACGTCTTCGGGTCCCGGCTCTCGGGCTGGTCTCAGCCGTCGCTGGCAAGCCAGGTCGCGATGCCATGGACAAGACCAGAGGGTGAGGGCTGGAGAGCCGGTAGGAGCCCTGAGTCGTGATGCTCAGGCACCCCCCCTTTAACGCGCAAGCTGGATTAGATGACGAAACTCTACGTCCTCGGGTCCCGACGCTCGGGCGGGTCTCGGCCGTCGGCAAGCTGTGTCGTGATGCCATGGACAAGACCAGAGGGTGAGGGCCGGAGAGCCGGTAGGAGCCCTGAGTCGCGATGCTCAGGCACCCCCCCTTTAACGCGCAAGCTGGGTCAGACGCCGCAACTCTACGTCCTCGGGTCCCGGCTCTCGGGCTGGTCTCAGCCGTCGCTGGCAAGCCAGGTCGTGATGCCATGGACAAGACCAGAGGGTGAGGCCGGAGAGCCGGTAGGAGCCCTGAGTCGCGATGCTCAGGCACCCCCCCTTTAACGTGCAAGATTCCGCCACCCAGGAAAAGGCACCAAATAACAAGCATGGTGGAACGAGAGCATAATCCTAAGGAAAACGCAAGAAGGATACATGCCGCTGGGACTGGCCCGAGCGGCTTGGGGATGATGCAGCCCGAGGGGCGCCCCCAACAGGATAAGCTAAAGACATGAAATAAAAGGGATACATGCCGCAGGGACGGACCCACGCGGCCTGGGAATAATGCGGCCTCAAGGCGCCCCACCGTAAATAAAACTTAAAGGTGTCACCTGGTGATGTTGGGGACGAAGAGTTGTTGATGTAGCAGACTCGATGGGCTGCGGGAGCCGATCCTCACGAGCCCCCAGGCCCAGGGGCCTCGGGAGGCTCCGGAGGCGCTGGCGGCTCCTTAGGGGCCATCTCCATCTCCGCCAGGGCTGCGGCGTGCCTGACCTCTTGAGCCTCCAGGATGGTCCTCATGAGACGCTGGTGCGCAGCAGCCGCGTTTGGCAGGCCATAAGGCATGCGTACGTGGGCTGGGGGCGGACCTCGCAACGCCCCACTCGCGAGGGCCGAGGCGCTCTTGAGATGCGGCTCGGTTGAGCCTGGTATGTCGATCTGAAGCGCAACCCACCATCCTCGCCTGGATGGGGGGCCACAGCGGGTAGGCGGCGGCTGCCTCTCATGACCCTTGACTCCTGTAGCTCCTGAATGGCCTTGCTGATGAACTCTTGAGGGTTCTGTCCTCGTGGTCTTGCTCCTTCTTGCGGGAAACGTGCTTCGAAACACGCCTCCACATGGTGCCCAAGCGCCTCCCTCGAGACCTTGGTGAGGTCGACGGCCCTCCAGGGGAGAGCCCTCGAGCCCTGCCTGAGGAGGGCGCCGGGCGCGCTTTCCTATGCGATGGAAGGAGGCTCCCCCTGGCCCGATGTGGACCCTGAGGGGCCTGTCTCTTGAAGAGCCGGGCCGGCCGATGTCTTCTTCTTATTGGGTGCGGCCTCGGGAGGCCTCCTGCTGCTGTGGGTCTGCAGGTCTTCCAACGATGCGGCTGAAAAGCTCGCCTGTGGAGCACACTACGTCTCTCTCTTCACAGGGCACCGTGATGACTCCGCCGCTTCCTGGCATCTTGAGGACGTTGTAGCCATGGTGGGTTACGGCCATGAACTTGGCCAACACTGGGTACCCGAGGATGGCGTTGTACGGCAGGCGAATGTGGGCGACGTCGAAGTCGATGAGCTCGGTGCGGTAGTTGTCGCGCGCCCCGAAGGTGACAGGAAGGCGGACCTGCCCGATCGGGACCGTGGAGCCGTCAGTGACTCCGGAGAAAGCCTTGGTTGGCTGAAGCTGACTGTAAGGCACTTGAAGATTGTTGAATGTCTCCACGGACAGGACGTTGAGCCCTGCTCCACCGTCGATGAGGGTCTTGGTGACTAGCACATTCTTGATGATTGGGGAGCAAAGCATTGGGAGGACTCCGGTTGTGGCTGCGCACTTGAGCTGATCCGCTGAGCTGAACGTGATGGCGCACGCCGACCACCTGAGAGGGCGCGTGGACTCGAGCTTGAGGAGGACTGCATTCACTTCACGGGCGAACTGCTTGAAGATGCGCTGAGAGGATGCAGGCGATCGCACGCGCTTCTTGGAGGGTTTTATTTCGTAGGACGAACAACAATCATACCATAGGCTAGCTTCTAGGGTTTAGCCTCTCTGATCTCGTGGTAGATCTACTCTTGTACTACCCATATCATCAATATTAATCAAGCAGGAGTAGGGTATTACCTCCATCGAGAGGGCCCGAACCTGGGTAAAAACATCGTGTCCCTTGTCTCCTGTTACCATCCGCCTAGACGCATAGTTCGGGACCCCTACCCGAGATCCGCCGGTTTTGACACCGACACCCGTTAACAGCCACAACCAATGCCGATTTTCCACGTGTAAAATTCTCATTGGCTGACGGATCCACGCATCAGCTCTGCGTTGGCACAGGTGGCACTCATCCAATGGTTGAGATGGGCCTATGATATGGTGACACGTGGAACGGCCCAAAAGTGGCCCACAAAGTTTAAATGGTCCAGCCCAACCGAAGGCCCATAAGATTTAGCGGACCATAATGGGCCGGCCTAGCTAAAGGCCCACCAAATTTAGCAGACCATAATGGGCCGGCCCAGCTAAAGGCCCACATGATTTTGCAGACCATAATGGGCCGGCCCAGCTAAAGGGCCACAAGATTTTGTGGACCACAATGGGACGGCCCAGCTAAAGGCCCACAAGATTCTAAAAACCATATTGGGCCGGCCCAGCTAAAGGCCCAACATTCTCTATCAAATTGGCCCGTCAATGGCCTGTCCTAAACTTGTCATCAACGTGGCCCATGGTCACTACTGGCCCGTTAACAGTCCGCTAAGTAATTGGGCCGAATTACGGCCCGGTGTATTTCCAGCCTGTTAAAGGTCCGGCTTCATTTGGGCCCATTTACAGGCCATCAAAACTTTCGGCCCATAAACGACCGTGAAGGATTTGGGTCATATTCGGCCATGTCTGACATTCGGCTGTTAGAGGCCCACTATAGCTTTGGGCTACTTTTGGCCTGTTGTCATTTTCCTCCTGTTAAAGCCGGACGTAAACCATGGGCCATATGTGGCCAACGTCATATCGGGCCCATTAACGGCCTATATAAAAATGACAATATTCTAGCCCGACCGAAGTTCCGCCTATTAAAGGCCCGTGTATTAGGTCGGCGCATTCTGACGGCCCGTCCAATTTCGGACTGTCAAAGATTCGCATCGTAAATGGGCCACCATTTCGACTGCTAAGTCGATTGGGTTATTTGGCACAATCAGGGCCCAATCTCACTTTCGGTCTATTAAAGGCCCATGTTTTTTATGGGCTCGAGATATTTACACTAGTAAACGACCTATTTTTACCGAGGGCCCAAATTATGTTTAGGCCTGTTAAAGGCCCACTATGGGCACATGCCTACCAGAAAAATATGAAAGCTTATGCTGATTTAGGCCCAGATATTTTTAGTGGGCTACATGCCAATTTCAGCCGGTAATCGTTTTTAGCCCAATTGGAATGGGCCCGACGAATGTTGGCATGTTGTGCTCCTACGAAGCTCTCGACCGAATACATTACTAAGATAAACCTACACTATACAAAAATAGTGTCGTAATTACTGCAGCCTGCGGCAGCATCATAAATGATGTATCACAACAAAATAAATTCCAATCATACAACAAAAGGCCTGTTGGCATAAAGTTTACAGTCCTTCCAGATAAAAGCACCATCAGATGTATAGAAGCACATATCATTTCACACGAGTACTAATGTTTCAGTTGTAGAATCTGATGGAGCAAAGACGATCTCCACCTTTTTTCCGCCATTGCTCTTGAACAACGGCGAATGTCGATAGTGCGGTTTCAAAACCATTTATATCTTGACGACATTTCTCAACCACTATTCTTTTCTTCGAAACAACGTCCATTAGGGATTGGACTTGTGTGCGGAGCACAGATATATCACTCTGTCTAGCGGGAAGATTTTGTTCAAGATGGCGATTTGGGCGAGGTTACCTTGACAACCAACCCGAAATTACACGGAAGGTGCTTTTTGCCTTTATTAGTGGTGAGATCTTGGCCTTCACTTGACAAGAGGTGACATTGTGCTGTAGTAGCCTAGTCACCTTCAGGTGGTTGTGGCTGTTCAATCATTTGTTCCATAGCTTCCTGAAAGTTTGAACTTGTAGATTAGTGTACCAGATAATTTACTAATGAGACAAAAACAAACAAAGTATGTTAAACGTTTATACATAACTTATTTTGGTGAACTACTGTAATATATTAGCTTGTATTGTAGTGCCAACTACATAATAAAATCACTTTCAGAACATATGTCCATATAGCATGCCTACTGTATTGTCTATTTCCTCACACTCGTTGACATCTAAGGATAAAGAGACATGGTTTAAAGTAGGATGAACATAGTATGACATCATTCATATAATGGGCAAACAGATATAAAACAAACAGGCTCTTTTATCATTGTGTGCGCTCATGAACATAACAACTAGATTACAGATCACGACCAAAAGAATATCCTTGTAGCGACCCGACCCGAATGGGCCAAGTCTCTGTGCTTAAGTGTCATCCCTGGATCGGTATGCTGACACACACAATACTCGAAGGATTTATAACAGAGGTAAATCACATGTATAAAGTAACGTAAATACTATTACCTCAATCCATATAGCGGAAGCAACAAGGTTGTGGATTCCCATCAACACCAACAGCAAAGTTGAGTGTAGAAATCGTAACCCTAACGTATCACTTACTCATCGTCTGAAAAGTCTGCAACATGAAACGTTGCAGCCCGAAAATGGGTCAGCACATGGAATATGTTGGCAATGTAACACATAGAGAGTAATGAAAGAATAAGCTATACTACATGCATATATGGCTGGTGGAAAGCTCTATGGTTACAGTTTTTTTGCGAAAAGCCAATTTTTCCCTACTGCAAAGGAATAAATTTATTTAACTATCATGGTGGTTGTTAAACATTGAGAATGGTTGACAGCATCCTCAATCCCAATTAAAATTACTCATTAAAACCCAACAATATTAATTAGAAGTAACATGATGAGATCAACAGGATAATCCAAGAACTAGACACTCAAGATTGTCCATAACCGGGGACACGGCTAATCATGATTAGTTTATACACTCTGCAGAGGTTTGCGCACTTTTCCCCACAAGACTCGATCGCTTCCGTTGGATTTCTCGCACTACATGATGTTTGAGAAACGGATGACCGAGACATAGTCTTTCAGAAGCACTAGCACCTTACATGTGGGTAGACCGGTACACCTACTTTCCCCTACATCTTCTAGTCTACCCGTAAGAGTTCGCACAACTTAATCAACTATGCCAGAGCCCATAATGGCCTGTGGCTGCACACGGAAGTTTCTAGTTTGAATAATCTCATGATCCCTTTGAGCCTGGGTGGCGGTCCGAAGAAATACAGGCAAGTCCTGATAGAAACCAGGTGCCTCAATCCACCCAGATGTGTGTTTAAGTTTTTCTTAAATAAACCATTAAATAACAATCTCACATCGGTCATGGATATACTCACCCAATCCACGTCTACTAGCATAGCATGGCATAATAAGCAAACGTAGAAGTAACTCCCAAGGGTTTTGATAATAAAATAGGTAATAGGTACTACCTCAACTACTTCCCAAAACGCACAATTTAATTAGATCCTAATCATGCAAGTGTTTGAGGATAGATCTAATGCATAAAAATTGGGTATGAGAAGAGGTATGATCAAAGTGTTACTTGCCCGCAAAGTTGATGAAGATGATTCGCACTCAAAACTCTACTCGTCACACTCCGGTCAATCTATCGTAATCAAGCAATAGTAACCAAACATAAGCAATCACTCAAAAGATCGGAAAGAACGAAGAGAACAATTCGGAAAACATCAAAACCAAGCAAATAACTCTTGCAACATAAAACAATTTCTAACAGTGCCAAAATTATGTGAATTTGGCCTTATCAGAAAGTTTAGGTCAAGAGCTTCGATTTGCAAAAAGAATCAACTAAATCGAGATTCTGAAACTCAAGTTATGATCAAACGAAGTTTGAATTCAAATCTGGTCTAATTCAAATTTCAAACTTTCAAAAACAAGTTTGAGTTGGATTACTAGATAGAGGAGATCATAACGAAGAAGTGGGCGCTGGTTTCGTTGAATTTGGACAAACGAGTAAAAAGTTATGAATGTTTGAAAACCAGGGGCTAATCTGTAAATAAATTACCTACAAAGAAGTCCCTGACTAAAAACTAACAGAAAAAGAAAAGTCTAAAAGGCGAACGTTCGTTTATAGGATCTAAACAGTGGATGTTCGCTGTTTAATAAAACCAAAAAAACAGCTCTATTCTAGGGTTTAAAAAAAACCCGAAGTTAAAAGAAAAACCGGATCGGACCGGCGGTTATACCGGTTCGCGGGGTTTTGGCGGTTTTCGCAAGAAAACCTGCGGCGGCGGCGGTTAACTCCGGCAAGGGCGGCGCGAGCTCCGGCGAGATGGGGCGGCGCTGCTCGGGCGGTCGCAGAGGACGGCGGAGAGAACGGGGAGGGGCGGCGCGGCGAGGGGAGGAGTTCGGCGGCGTCGGCGGTGGCTCCCGGCGACGGAGCGGGCGGGCGGCGGTTGGATCTCGCCGGCGGCGGCGAGATGCAGTGCAAGGGCGGCGGTGAAGAGAGAGAAGAGAGAGGGGAGGGGGGATTTATAAGGGAGGGGGGCGACGGCGGCCTTGGGGAAGGGGGCACGGAGAGGCGGCGGAGGAGTCCGCCTCCGGGACGGCGGCGGCGGCCGTGGTCGGGCGGGTCTCCCGGTGGAGATCGGGGACGACCCGGAGTGGGCAGCGGCTGGCCGGCCGGGCTTCGCCTGTCGGTCCAAGAGTTTTTTACTAAAACATTTACTCAGACAAAATAAAAAAAACAGAATAAAACAAATATATTATATAGGCATATAATATATCAAAATTTTCAGAAAAAGATTTCGTACAAGATGAACTTTATTCTAGCTTCAAATAAAATACACAAAAATTTAAATAAAACAAAGAGTGCTTCTGCCCTAGTAAAATCGAGTAAAAATCATTTTAAAAATACCAAAATTAATTCAAATTTATTTCTCACCAATTTTCTGATGTAGGGAATCATGTTACCCTATTTTCCATATATTTTATTTTTGGAGAAAAATAATTTGAATAAAACTCAAATAACTCCAAATTGAAAAATAAATTCAAAAGAACTTTGAATTTAATTCTTTGAAACTCCGAACTCATATTTCAATATGTTTTGAAGAAGTCATTTTATCTTCGCTCATGAAAATCATTGAGTTGCATAAAGTTTCAGAATTGGAAATATTTTCCAAATGAAATTCAAATGGTTTCAACACCCCTTGTCATTTAAATAAATGGAAGAAGTCATGTCATCTTCTCTCCAGGGTTTTGTGATGAAAAGAATTTGAATTCATGGAGATCATAAAAGCAAAATTGAAAGTTTGGGAAAGTCCTTTTATTCCCTCTCATTTAACTTTCAAAAGTTTCGAATTCCACTCAATTTCACTCAATCAATCAAACAAGCAATCAAATCTATCTATTTATTATAACTTTCCAAAATTTAGAATTTTGGGATGTTACAAAACTACCACCCTTAAAAGGAATCTCGTCCTCGAGATTCGGAGAGGCTAGAAAGAAATAGGTTAGGGTTTGGGGGTTTTCTCAAAAATCCATCGATCATCACAAGGGGTCTCGGGTGCTACCACCCTTAGAAGCATTGTTATGGTTCCATCAAAACTTATATACTCCATCCTTATTCTTGACAGTGTCGGTGTTCTCAGATCTTAAGGATAATTCCTTCTCTGGGCTCTTCCGGTAGTGGCATAACCTTTTCCTCAATTCTTTTATCCTTTTTTCTTGGTAAGGTTATTCCGAGACTGGGTCTTCATAGCTAATAGGTGTGGCGCCAATTCTAAACAACTATCGATATCTCATGGTGGTCATCAATTTATGGTTTGTCCTGCAGGAAATGGGTATGGGTTGAACCTCACCGTATATCCTACGGTTGGCAACAACTGCCTTGTACAAGGGAAAAAATACCTATACCATTCTAAGGTTCAACAAGGTTTTGATCGTCGTCTATCTACTATAGGCAAGTCACTCAGATTTACCATCCCATATAGCAACGCGAATAATAAGAGTAAGTCGGTATGGTGATCAATCCATCCCGCACCCAAATCATTACCTTGTACATGGTTTAGCGAATCTCGCATTCTAACACTCGGTCATTCTCACAAGCATTGCAGAATTTCTCTTGTCGACGAACCAAGTTTGGATAAATCCATTGATTCTACAAGCCAAACAAACATCTATCGTTCCTTAACAACTCTCAGGTTTTGCGTAAACTCCTACAGAATCGTCGGTAGATAAAGGCATATCCTCTTCTTCCAGGGTTTTTCCTTCAGCAAGGGTGTGCTTGCTTCTTAGCAAGTCCTGGGGCCTGAGGGTTATGGCCCATCTCATCATTTATAATCCTTGAACTCATCATCGCGGGTAACTGATCGTTATTCCAACATCCAACTTCCTGGCATACTTAAAATCCATCCAGTTGTACTGTCTCTTTTCCTCATATTTGCACCAAACTAATACATGATTACCCAGACTCATCATAGAGTCACACTTGCTCCATATTACCAACATTATACCTCCTTTATATCCAATAGTACTTCATCTCTTCAACCTCGTGGGGTATCCCACATACCGAGATAAAAACTTATACTTATGAAGTCGATACTCCACTTCGTGGAACATCATTATCCTTTCCAGGGTCAAGCGTCCTTTCAAGGGAATATTGGCCATCTCTGCATGGCACTTCTTCAACTGGGAAACGTGAAACATGTCATGAACTCCTGACAGTCCTTCGGGTGACTCCAACTTATTGGCCACTTCTCCCATACGCTCCAAAACTCAGTATGGTCCTACAAATCTCGGGGCTAACTTTCCCTTAACTCCAAATCGTTTAACTCCTCGCAGAGGGGACACACGAAGACATGCTCTATATCCAATTTCATAGACTACCTCCTTGCGTTTTTTTTGAGTCTGCATAACTCTTCTACCTGGACTGAGCTACCTTCAGTCTATCTCGAAGCAACTTAACATTCTCTTCTAACTCCTTGATCATATTTAGTCCAAACAACTGACGATCTCCAACTTCATCCCACATCAACATGTCTGGCTCCTTCTCCCATACAAAGCTTAAAAAGGGGCCATCTTCAAACTGACTTGGTAACCTTTGTTGTATGAGAACTCCGCGTAAGGTAGTTTATCATCCCTACTAGATCCATAATCTAGCGCACACTCTCTCAACATGTCCTCCAGAATCTGATTGACTCTCTTGGTATATCCATACATCTGCGCAGATGAAAGGTCATCTTGAACTCTAGCCTAGTACCCAAAGTGCAGTGCAGTTGATTCCAACACTTTGAGGTAAACTGTGGTCCTCTATCTGATACGATGGTCCTCGGAACTCCATGCAGACATACGATCCTGGTCAAATATATCTTGGCCAACTTCGCTCTTGTATAGGTGGTTTTCACTGGGATAAAGTGGGCCACTTTGGTCAAGCGAATCAACTACTACCCAGATAGAATCATATCCCGTTCGGGTTCTGGAAAATCCGGTAATGAAATCCATGCCAAGCTTATCCCTCTTCCATTTGGGTATTGGCATAGGCTGTAGTAATCCTGGCAACCCGATGTTACGCTTTTACTCTCTCGCATACATCACCTACGACTACATACTCGCAATATCCTTCTTCATACCAGTCCACCGTAAACACTCCTTCAAATCCAAATACATCTTGGTGTTTCGAGGCGAATCGAGTATGTTGAGTCATGAGCCTCTGAAGTATTAACTTCCTGATCTTTGCATTATTAGGCACATATACACGATCCTCGAATCATAAGATGTCGTGCTCATCCTTACGAAAACCTTCGGCATTTCCTTTGCTCATCCTCTCTTTTACCTCAGCAATCTCTTTGTCATCCTTCTGAGCTTCACGAATCTTTTCCAACAATGTAGACTGAACTTCCATTACTGCAACGAAACCTTTGGGAACAATCTCCAACCGAAGTCCCCTGAAATCCTCGGCTAACTGCTTTGATACTCCTCCGATTATGAGGGTATTCGTCCTTGTTTTCTTTATGGTTGTGTCCTATTTCTCCACAAAGCTTGTATGCACAAGGTTTCTTCATATCCTTTCCATAAGGCCTCAACTTCTGGGACACAAGCCAAGACTTTAATAAAGTGCACTTAAATTCCTTCCAAGTGGTTACTCCTTGCCATTCATTGATGGTTTGGTACATCCTCCACCAGGTAGCAGCACCTCTTTCAAAACACTGGAGAGCATGCTGTGCCATATCCTTTCCATCTATAGTGTTATTTTCCATATGATCCTCCATGTTCTGAATCCATCGGACTGTCTCCAATTGACTCATCGGTCCAGAAAATACAAGCTCATCTCCATTCATCCTCTATTGGGTCCATGGGTTTTCGGGTGAGATAAGATAGATAGACAGGGAGGGATACACACAATGCAAACAATTGTTTTGAAAAGACAGATTTTATTGTGGCTGTCGAAAAAACATCAAACAAATGACAGCTCACAATCTTCGCATCTAACGCAGGTATGTAACAGGGGTTTGGTCTTCTAAAGGTCAATGTCGTCAAACTCTTCAAGTCTTGTTCATGTCTCCGATGGCTTCTTCTGATCATGCTTGTCCTACTCAAGTTCTTTTTGCCAGCTCATCTCTGTTGACACGAAGTCTCTTGTGACGTCCTTTAATAGTCCTGGAGTTGCATTCCAAACATCTGGGTTTCAACATCCTTGGCATGAACCATGGTCCTACTGTCCTTCAGTTCCTGACGAATCTTTGGTATCTCGATGTTTTGCTCCTTCAGCTTGTCTACTTTCAGCTTCTGGGTCCTGAGTTCTTCACGAACTGCTTCCTTATCAAATACTGCTTCTTGTAGGTCCATCTTAACTCCTTGATGTAATACTCCAGATCCTGGTGATACACCGATAATGTTAAACTGCATCCTTCACGATGATGCTCCTTCAGCCTTCTACCATCCAATCCTTTTGAGGAAATGCATGCTTAACTCAGCACAGTGACAATAGCATAAACGGGCGATAACATCATGGATAGCGTGTTTCTGCTCCTGTCATTTCCATGAGCTATCTCTCCATAGTTGATATCTCCTGCCTTAGGGTTTCCTTGACAAAACTTTGAGTTCTGATGCTCCATGTTCTGGTCTTTCTTCGATACACCTTAATCTCGGGTATTGACAGCTTCCATAGTCTGCCAAATTCCATAAGCGTAACCTTCCTAGGTCATAAAAATCTGGGAATTCTTCAGAGCCTTCAAAATCTCCTAGTCTTCGGAGTCTTCAACAGTTGTAGTTTCCATTTACACGGTAAAATCCTCTTCATTCCAAATGGTCTTAGTTATCCGATATCTTGTCTCCTTGGAGTGGTCTCATCAATCGAATCTTCGAGTGGTCAAAAGGGGAAAAGGGGTATGGTCTCACTAAAAGGGAATATTTGAATAAGCTCAGAAGAGGAGAGAGGTAAAAGATTCTTTTGAAAAGAAATTTGTAGAGAAAAATCTTTCCTATGGGCTTGTCAGTTTCTAGGGTCACGTCCTACAGTCAACATGTGCTCTGATACCATCTTGTAGCGACCCGACCCGAATGGGCCAAGTCTCTATGCTTAAGTGTCATCCCTGGATCGGTATCTTTGACACCACGATTACTCGAAGGATTTATAACAGGTAAATCACATGTATAAAGTAACGTAAATACTATTACCTCAATCCATATAGCGGAAGCTTAACAAGGTTGTGGATTCCCATCAACACCAACGGCAAAGTTGAGTGTAGAAATCGTAACCCTAACGTATCACTTACTGTAAATGCGAAAAGTGCGCAACATGAAACGCTGCAGCCCGAAAACGGGTCAGCACATGGAATATGCTGGCAATGTAACACATAGAGAGTAATGAAAGAATAAGCTATACTACATGCATATATGGCTGGTGGAAAGCTCTATGGTTACAGTTTTTTTTTGCGAAAAGCCAATTTTTCCCTACTTCAAAGGAATAAATTTATTTAACTATCATGGTGGTTGTTAAACATTGAGAATGGTTGACAGCATCCTCAATCCCAATTAAAAATACTCATTAAAAACCCAACAATATTAGTTAGAAGTAACATGATGAGATCAACAGGATAATCCAAGAACTAGATACTCAAGATTGTCCATAACCGGGGACACGGCTAACCATGATTAGTTTATACACTCTGCAGAGGTTTGCACACTTTTCCCCACAAGACTCGATAGCCTCCGTTGGATTTCTCGCACTACATGATGTTTGAGAAACGGATGACCGAGACATAGTCTTTCAGAAGCACTAGCACCTTACTTGTGGGTAGACCGGTACACCTACTTTCCCCTACATCTTCTAGTCTACCCGTAAGAGTTCGCACAACTTAATCAACTATGCCAGAGCCCATAATGGCCTGTGGCTGCACACGAAAGTTTCTAGTTTGAATAATCTCATGATCCCTTTGAGCCTGGGTGGCGGTCCGAAGAAATACAGGCAAGACCTGATAGAAACCAGGTGCCTCAATCCACCCAGATGTGTGTTTAAGTTTTTCTTAAATAAACCATTAAATAACAATCTCACATCGGTCATGGATATACTCACCCAATCCACGTCTACTAGCATAGCATGGCATAATAAGCAAACGTAGAAGTAACTCCCAAGGGTTTTGATAATAAAACAGGTAATAGGTACTGCCTCAACTACTTCCCAAAACCCACAATTTAATTAGATCCTAATCATGCAAGTGTTTGAGGATAGATCTAATGCATAAAAACTGGGTATGAGAAGAGGTATGATCAAAGTGTTACTTGCCTGCAAAGTTGATGAAGATGATTCACACTCAAAACTCTTGATAGTTCTACTCGTCACACTCCGGTCAATCTATCGTAATCAAGCAATAGTAACCAAACATAAGCAATCACTCAAAAGATCGGAAAGAACGAAGAGAACAATTCGGAAAACATCAAAACCAAGCAAATAACTCTTGCAACATAAAACAATTTCTAACAGTGCCAAAATTATGTGAATTTGGCCTTATCATAAAGTTTAGGTCAAGAGCTTCGATTTGCAAAAAGAATCAACTAAATCGGAGTTACGAAACTCAAGTTATGATCAAACGAAGTTTGAATTCAAATATGGTCTAATTCAAATTTTAAACTTTTAAAAACAAGTTTGAGTTGGATTAGTGGATAGAGGAGATCATAACGAAGAAGTGGGCGTTGGTTTCGTTGAATTTGGACAAACGAGTAAAAAGTTATGAACGTTTGAAAACCAGGGGCTAATCTGTAAATAAATTACCTACAAAGAAGTCCCTGACTAAAAACTAACAGAAAAAGAAAAGTCTAAAAGGCGAACGTTCGTTTATAGGATCCAAACAGTGGATGTTTTCTGTTTAATAAAACAAAAAAAACAGATCTATTCTACGGTTTTTAAAAAAACCCGAAGTTAAAAGAAAACCGGATCGGACCGGCGGTTATACCGGTTCGCGGGGTTTTGGCGGTTTTCGCAAGAAAACCTGCGGCGGCGGCGGTTAACTCCGCAAGTGGCGGGCGCGAGCTCGGCGAGATGGGGCGGCTGCTTTCGGGCGGTCGCAGAGGACGGCGGAGAGCACGGGAGGGGCGGCGCGGGCGAGGGAGGAGTTTGGCGGGCGGCGGTGGCTCCCGACGAATCTGAGCGGGCGGCGGCGGTTGGATCTCGCCGGCGGCGGCGAGATGAGGCACAAGGGCGGCGGCGAAGAGAGAGAAGAGACACGGGGGGATTTATAAGAGGAGGGGGGGGCGACGGCGGCCTTGGGGAAGGGGGCACGGAGAGGCGGCGGAGGAGTCCGCCTCAGACGGCGGCCGTCGTGGTCGGGCGGGTCTCCCAAGTGGAGATCGGGACGACGAGTGGGCCGGCGCGGTGTTGGTCGGCTGGGCTTCGCCCGCCGGTCCAAGAGTTTTTTATAAAACATTTTCTCGAGACAAAATAAAAAAACAGAATAAAACAAATATATTATATAGGCATATAATATATCAAAATTTTTAGAAAAAGATTTCCTACAAGATGAACTTTGTTCTAGCTTCAAATAAAATACACAAAAATTCAAATAAAACAAAGAGTGCTTTTACCCTAGTAAAATCCAGTAAAAATCATTTTAAAAATACCAAAATTAATTCAAATTTATTTCTCTCCAATTTTCTGATGTAGGGAATCATGTTACCCTATTTTCCATATATTTTATTTATGGACAAAAATAATTTGAATAAAACTCAAATAACTCCAAATTGAAAAATAAATTCAAAAGAACTTTGAATTTAATTCTTTGAAACTCCCAACTCATATTTCAATATGTTTTGAAGAAGTCATTTTATCTTCTTTTTTGACAGAAAGACTGTAAGGGAACCCCTTACAGTATAATTGGTGCAACAAACCCAAATTGCAAGTACCATGCCTTGAACCTGGGTGGGTGGGAAGGGGCTGATGCCTTCCAGCTCATATTTCAAATATGGTTTAATCAAACAAGCAATCAAATCTATCTATTTATTATAACATTCCAAAATTTAGAATTTTGGGATGTTACAATCCTTCATCTCTTTTAAACCATGTAAGGTGAAATGATACGTTAAGACAACTGTGATTAAAAGTGAACAGAGTAACTGACATTGGCTGCAAACCAAGTAGTTAAATGAACACATCACAGTACCAATCAGTTCAAGGCAGCAGGAGTAAGGACTTACAACAGCGGCTTGAACTGGTGTGCTCATGCCCTTCATCTTTCTGGTGTGGCAATCCTTCAAGATTTGCACTGCGCTCGGTTCAGGTTCTTTTCGGTCCGCACGGGCTTTCCTCTGTATTTGGAACAAGTCAATATAGATAGGATAATATGGCACAAAGAAGAAGAAGGAAGTAGCAGCTATTTACAAGAGCCTCGCAGTGTGCAATATAGCTACGAGATCCTGTTGTTTATTGGAATTTCACTTTAGAATGGTTGGTTTTGTTCTTCAAACAGTTAGCCTAGAAGAAGATACACTTGTAAGGCACATACATAAATACAAGTTCAATATGTGGTCTGATCAAATACATATATCCTACCTGATACTTTGGATCAGACCAGTGTTTAACGAGGGCTGTCTAGTCTTCATCTGTAATATAATCCACTGGAGATGTTTGGGCGATTTCATTGTTAGCCTTGCCTTCAAAGTGAGATTTTCTAAGGTGGTACCGAAATCGTCATGAGCGCATCGAAAACATGAGTGCATGCTTGTCTAGTTGCATCATCTTTCGGATCCAACTTGAACCTCATCTGTTGAAAAAAGAATGTGAGTCTTATTAGGAGGAAGCTAGAAAGTACGAGACGGAGCAAGACAATATTACTAATTGCGATGAATAACATTACTTACGGATAAATGGTCAAGGAAGGTGTTAAACTGGGTATTGTCTTTCTCATTCCTGTACTGGATCCACGTTGGGAGGATACGTGCATGACACCTAACGGCAACGGCTTCCTCTGATACTAACTTGGCTGACTCTGTAGCATCACGTGGCCTTTTTAAACCTGCCTCAAAATGGATCTCCATTCTTCCTCCTTTAGATTTTGTTAATCTGTCAAGCATTATCCCTGATGTCTGTTTCCGCTTGTGCCGTGGTGCTAGTTCAACAACGAATATGGAAAGTGTTAGTGTACATCAAACTGTGAAAGTACATATAAAGGAGCATGCAACTGCAACTTGACTCGGTCAGGTACCGTCTTGGTGTTGATGCTCATGAGGTTCATCTGATCTTGCCAAGTCCTGTTGTGTCAGCAGTGCTTCGGAAGTAGTGTTAGGTGTGAAGGCAGCTTGGGAACTGGCCAGTTCTGGAGCAAACGAACGAGTAACTGGTTGAGATGCTGGTACAGTTGAAGCGGATGCTGCAGCTGGTGGAGCAGGTGATACTGTGTTTGTAGATTTAGCCGGTGGACTTGGACCTTCTACTGCACTATAAGTACGAGCAGAATCTCGACGGCAGAACCTTTTCCGTTTCACCCGACGAGTAACAACATTCCCTACTATATTATTTTCCTTACTCTTTTTTGACTTTGCCATGTCAAGCTGTACCCACAACACAAAAGAATAAAATCACTCTTCAGAACTCATTGATGCATGATCTGCATAAGCGGTACTTTGATGTAAGACAATCGTATGAGGATGGAATATGTAAGAAAAACAGGACGACATGACATATTCACAGCTATGATGTGGAAACTAAGCAGAAGGATTTTCAAGAAAATAGAAGTAATGCAAGCTAGACACCATATGAAAGATGCAACCAATATTACTCTTCCAAGTAAAAAGTGTCTTGTCATAAGTGGCAATTCGAAAAACTAGAAGCAGTACAACATAGAAATCAATGCAAGATGCAACCACTATCAAACTGCCATGTTAAAAGCGTCCAATCATGAGTGACTGATGCGGGATACACAACAACAGTACTTTGATGTAAGAACATGGTATGATAGATAGATGCAATGTATTCTAGACACATAAAGCCATGTCATATGCACATTATAACGTATAAACTCAGCAGGTGCAATTTAATCAAAATAGAAGAAATACAGGCTAGACAACATATGCAACATGAAACCAATTATCACACTGTCAACTTAAAGCAAGCACCTGCGATGGTGGAGTACGGGAGATGAACTCATCATGTAGACTTGGGACTTCAACTTCATTAGCAGTAGATGTGGCAAATCTAGAGAGTCTCTGTTTGCGTCGGTGCGGAGGACCACCAACATCCCCTAACTTACTATTTTCCTTCCTATTTTCTGATATTGCCTTATGAAGTCAAAACCACAAGAAGATGAATAAAATTATCTCTGCATAACTGGTTGATGCATGATACAGACGAACACTACTTTGATGTAAGGCAAGCGCAGGATAGGAGGATGGAATATATACAAAAAAAGACAGAGTTTCATATTCACACGTATGATAGGAGGATGGAATATGTATGAAAAAACAGTAAGCGGAAGGCATTTCAACAAAATTAGAAGAAATGAAAGCTAGGCACCATATGAACATGCAACCAATATCACTCTATTGGGTAAAAAGTGTCTCGTCGTAAGTGCCATTTCAAGAAATTAGAAGCAGTACAAGCTAGAAGACAATGCAAGATGCAACCTACATCACAATCCCAAGTTAAATGTGTCTTATGGGTAAGTGATTGTTGCAGGTATAAGTTGTAAGCTACGCAGATGCAATTCAACATAATCAGAAGCAATACAAACTAGACATCATACGGAAAACACAACCACTTATAACAGTTCCAAGTAAGAGCAAGCACCTGTGATGGTGGAGTAGGGGAGATGTGCTCATCATGTACACGTATGTCCTAGAAACATGAACACGTGTCATATTCACAGGCATTATGTGTAAAGTAAGCAGATGCAATTCAAGTTAGAAGCAATACAAGCTAGACATCATACGCAACATGCAACCACATATAATAGTGTCAAGTTAGAGCAAGCACCTGTGATGGTGGAGTAGGGGAGATGTGCTCATCATCTGCACAGCTACATTGACTTTCCAGCCTTGTGTTGTCTTGCGAATCTTGTTGGGAGGATGGCGGAGTAGAATCTGTAGAGACCCCCTGTTTGAGTTGCTCCAAAGGACCACCATCATCCACTTTCGGACTAATTTCCTTCAGCTGTAATGATTTTGCATTGTGAAGTCAAACCGATAAGAAAAAGGAATAAAATTCGCTCTTCAGAACTCATTCATGCATGATACTAACGAACACTACTTGGATGAAAGGCACATGATGCGAGGATGGAATATGTATGAAAAACAGGATGGTGTGACATATTCACACAGATGATGTGGTAACTAAGCAGAAGGCATTTCAAGAAATTAGAAGCACTGCAAGCTAGACACCATATGAAAGATGCAACCAATATCACTCTACCAAGTTCAAAATGTATGGCGTTTCAACAAATTAGAAGCAGTACATGCTAGAAATCATATGCAAGACACAACCAATATCAAAGTGGCAACTTAAAGGTGCCTTATCATAAGTGACTGATGCGGGATATGCAAGAATAGTAGTCTGATGTAGAAACAGGAACACATGTCATATTCACAGGCATTATGCGTAAAGTAAGCAGATGCAATTAAACAAAGTTAGAAGCAATACAAGCTAGACATCATACGCAACATGCAACCACATATAATAGTGCCAAGTTAGAGCAAGCACCTATGATGGTGGAGTAGGGGAGATGTGCTCATCATCTACACAACTATGTTGACTGTCTAGCCTTGCGTTGTCTTGTGAATCTTGTTGGTAGGATGGCGGAGTAGAATCTATAGAGAACCTCCGTTTCAGTTGCTCGGAAGGACCACCATCACCCAATGCCTTGCCAATTTCCTTCAGCTTTATTGATTTTGCATTGTGAGGTCATACCGACAAGAAAAAGGAATATCATTCGCTCTTCGTAACTCATTCATGCATGATCTTGTGAACACTACTCGATGAAAGGCAAAGTCATGATACGAGGATGGAATATGTACGAAAAAATGGACGGCTTGACATATTCACACCTATGATGTGGTAACCAAGCAGAAGGCACTTCAACAAATTAGAAACACTGCAAGACACCATATGGAAGGTGCAATCAATATCACTCTGCCAAGTTAAAACTGTCTCGTCGTAGGTGGCGTTCATCAAACTAGAAGCAATACATGCTAGAAATCATATTGAAGACGCAAACCAATATCACACTGCCAACTTAAAGGTGTCCCATCATAAGTGAGTGATGCAGGATACACAAGAAGAGTAGTTTCATGTAAGAACATGGTGTGATAGATGATATAGTATGTACCAAAAACATGAAAGCGTGTCATATTCACATGTATCATGTGTAAGCTAAGCAGATGCGATTTACACTAATTAGGAGCAATCTGAGCTAGACACCATATGCAACATGCAACCAGATATCACACTGCCAAGTTAGAGCAAGCACCTTGGATGGTGGAGTAGGGAGCGGAGACTTGGACCTTGTAATGCACTATCAAGACAAGGAGAATCGGTACAAATGCTCCGTTTACGTTGCTGCAGAGGACCACCATCATCGCCTTCCTTACTATTTTCCTTCCTCTTTCTTGATTTTGCCTTGTCAAGTCAAACCCACAAGAAAAAGGAATAAAATTTTCTCTTTAGAAATCATTTATGCATGATCTTGTGAACACTACTTTCATGTAAGGCAGCCGCATGATAGGAGGATGGAATATGTATGAAAAACAGGATGGCGTAACATATTGACATGTATGATGTATAAAGTGTAAACTAAGCACAAGGTGCTTGAACTTGTTAGAATCGATGCAAGCTAGAAACCATATGAAATATGAAACCAATATCACTCTGCCAATTAAAAGGGTGCCCTAACAAATGTATTTGACCAAATTAGAAGCAATACATGGCAACAGGCTAGAAATAATATGCAATATGCAACGTATAAAGGTGACTCATCATAAGTGATTGATGCAGGATACAGAAGAGACGTAGTTTCATTTAAGAACAAGGTTAACAAATAGACGTAGTGTGTACCAAAAATAGGAAGGCATGTCATATTCACAGGTATAGTGTGTAAACTAAGCAGATGCAATTTACCCTAATTAGAAGCATTACAAGCTAGACACCGTATGCTACATGCAACCACATATCACACTTCGAAGTTAGAGCAAGCACCTGTGATGGTGGTGTAGGGGAAGTGCGGTCTTCAGGTACAGAGCTACGTTCTATATCTTCATTTAGGCTTGCTGTTTCTTAAGAATCATGTGGAGAGGATGAAATTGTATTCTTTATAAGAGTATTGCGTCTCATATTAACCCACGCAGTGGATTTGTCTCATCATAAGCGATAGACGCAGGATACACAAGAACAATAGTTTGATGTAAGAACATGGTGTGATAGGCAGATGTAGTATGTACGAAAAACAGGAAGGCGTGTCATATTCACATGTATAATGTGTAAGCTAAGAAGATGCAATTTAACAAATTAGGAGCATTGATGAGGGATACACAAGAAAAGTAGTTTGATGTAAGAACATGGTTAATAGAAAGATGTAGTATGTACCAAAAATAGGAAGGCATGTCATATTCACAGGTATAATGTGTTAACTAAGCGAGATGCAATTTACCCTAATTAGAAGCATTACAAGGTAGACACCATATGCAACATCCAACCACATATCACACTGCCAAGTAAGAGCAAGCACCTACGATGGTGGTGTGGGGGAATTGCGGTGATCAACTAGAGAGCTATGTTGACTATCTTCATTTAGCCTTGCTGTTTCTTGAGAATCATGTGGGGAGATGACACTGCACTCTTTAAACGAGTACGACGTCTCATAGTAACCCATTCGGGTGACTGTCTCATCATAAGTGATTGACGAGGGATACAAAAGAGCATTAGTTTGATGTACGAACATGGTTAATAGACATATGTAGTATGTATCAAAAACAGGAAGGCATGTCATTATCAAAGATATAATGTGTAAAGTAAGCAGATGCAATTTAACCAAATTGGAAGCAATACAAGCTAGACACCATATGCAACATGCAACCACATTTGACAGCGCGAAGTTAAAGCAAGCACATGGGATGGTTGTGTGTGGCAATTGAGATCATCAACTGCAGAGCTACGTTTACTGTCTCCAACTGCTGACACTGCACCAGTTAGAGCGCTGAAATGCTTAGTGCTTATCTTTGAATTACACTGGAGAGACTTCTGTATTTTCTTTTCTGCATTCATCAACACTGTGTCAGAGTCTAAAATACCCATGCATAAAAAAACAATAGTGTGAGTACGGGTGAAGTGTGTGCACAATTAGTACAATGTAAAGGTAGCAGATAGCAGGTCGGTGGGAAATAAATGACGGGAGACATATGATAGCTCTAAAACACGCATGGCACACTAAATTACTACATGATTCTATGAAAATAATAGTCGACTAAAAGCAAATAGGTCAGTCCATTTTTTCAGCACCGTCCGATGTACAAAGAACGGGCAGATCGCCTTCATCTACCTCCAGCCAGTCAGTGTTGACGATCTTCCTCGAAACGCCAGCGACCACCGGCCCCGTATTCCTCCCCTGCCTGTGCCCTCCCCTCAACCTCACCGCACAGCCGTGCTTGGCACCGCCCCCCGACCATCCATTCAAGCCCCGCCGACCTCCAGTTTAGGCGCAAGCAGTTCTTGCGCCCCACACCCCTTTGATAGACACCAATGCGCCGTTTCCCCGGGGAATAGGCGGACTAGGTGCTCCGCGCACCTAAGCGGGTGCTGCTTCTTTTAATTGCGGTTCGACTGACCCTGAATTGAAATCCAGGCGACTCTTGACCTCTAGCAAAGGTGAAATAGTAAAAGGAGGAAACCTTGTGCATTTAGTATCACGAAGAAGATGCGATGAAAGCGCTCAACTAGTTTCTTTCATGGGATGAATACGGTGTGAGCGGAGACGTAAGATTTGCACGAATAAGGGAAGAGGAGTACCTCTTTCTGCTGGCAGTGCTGTGTCCTCCTTCTGTTTTTTCGATGATCTTCTTGTTGTTCGCCGGAAACCAGAAGTTGTGGAGGATGGTGCAGCCTTGGACGAACCCATGGCCAAGTTGTTGAGTGTGGTGCGGTGGCCGTCTGTCGACGGGCTGGAAGCAGATCCGAGGCGGCGAACCACGGCATAGCGGGAACAACTCCGGTGCAGTGGACGGTTGCGACAGTGGAGCCACAGCAGTGAGGCGCAGGACGGCGTGGTTCTGGTACGGCGCACGTCGGTGTCGGCGTCGTGGAGGCAGCTTTGCCTCGGCTTCAACTGCTAAGTCCTTGAGGGCGTTGCGGTTGCGGTTGCGTTGACGCAGCGACATCGGGTACCGCTCCGGCGTGATGGAGGAGGGCGGCGGTGGATTGGCCGCTATGGGGAGGAGGACGGAGGAGGCTGGGGTTTCGCGGCTGGTGGAGAGGGCGTTTTCGCGCCCACGGAGTATGAATGGGGAAACGGAGGGAGGCGGGAAACTAAGGGGGAACAATGTTTTGGTTTGAGACGCGCTTGCTTGAAATTTGGGGAAAGTTACAAACTTTGCCCCCATCTAAAATTTCAGACATATTGAGGGTTGGGGGTAGGACAGTCATGTCAGGTGTCCCAAATGTGGGCGGGATAGATTTCGGCCGAGCGCATGGGTAGGCGCCCACGCCGTATGAATGCTTCTTGGAGGCGGTTGAGACTGGCGTCTTGGTGAAGTTACAAACCTACCTTGCTTTAGACCTTTGGACATCGGGCCGATAGGCTACACGGGCCAGAGTCAGGACAGTAATTTCCTACCACCAAAACATTAGTCTCGCGCGGTTTCGGGTGAACAGAGGCCTATTTGGCGCTTCGTTCAATATTTGGGAGCAGAAGCATTAACGTTTTCGGTTCTCTTGAATTGAACTTTCAGGATTTGTCAAACTTCACAAATCTTTACTCTTGAAAATCCTAAAGCTACGATTAATTTAGAATGGAGGGGGTACATTTGAATATACATTGTACACGAGTATATATTAAAAAATATGCAACTTAGCTCAGTTCATGCATGGTTCCAGATATAATCTCCTTGGTTGCAAAAAAAAGTTAGATATGCGTATGAATATATATAGCATGTTCAAACTCACAACAAAGATTGATGCCCCTTTACATCTGATTTACAAATGCCATTATCTCGAAGTTCAAATAGATGAATGCACTTCCTATGAATTCAATCTTTGAAACCCCTTTATGTTGAATTCGACATGTATTCTATTTCGTAGCTAGCAATTTGGAATGTATCCATGCAAGTGACAAATGTATAAAGTGCTTCACACTAACAACATGGAGTGCACTAATTAATGTTTATATATGAATTGCAAAAGCATCCATTGCCTGTATTTCAAACCGCTCTCACTCTATGGATCGATAATATGAAATAAACACATGCACATGCTAGAATTCAATCGAGTATGGGTGTCTGATAGACCGATTTTCGTCCATACGCAATTTGCAAAATTCATGATCTCATCCAAAAATAATAATGCCATTTATATTTTAATTTAATGCATAGAACCACCTTTTACACGTAGATGCACTATGCCTCGCCCCGTTCCCACAAACGTGTTATATATCTCTCTATCTAACGCATAAGTGCACACACTTTATATTCATCGGTATTTCTCTTTCACACATGCTCACAATCTCTCTCAGGGTGTCGGGGTGTCTCACGCACATGCTCTCTTTGTTTCTCTCTCTCTCTCTCTTTCTGACTACTATGTACCACTCTTTTCACTAATCTCAGTTGGAAAACACTATTTCTCTCACATGCATATATACACATGCACGGTCTCTAGCCTACTCCTGGTACTGTATATTAGTGATAGGGGTGTGTACAAAGTACACGTGAATACCAGGCATTGTGCGTGTGTGTATACTATCGACGAACTAGCCCCCAAGCTTGTATAACATACTAATTAAGGGCCCAGGGTTACAAATCATATATAGTCGGCTTATCACCAGTGGGGATAGAGTCATCCGCGACTCTGGTAGCTTCGTGTTGTACGCCGAGTACTCCACATGGGTCTTCGTGTAACACGTCTCGGTCCAACCTATATGTGGCGCAGGATGGAACCGACCGATGAGTCTTCATGTTGACCCACCACAACTAGAAATGATGTGCCCACCACGCCACACACGCAATCGGCCACTAAGAAAATAAGCATATACAATAGTACAACGGTATCTAGCTCACGATACGTCTCCATATTTTGTTGATGACACTGAGGGACTTTGCATTTGATGCGTGCTCCATATTTTGTTGACGACACTTACGGTCATTGTATTTGAAGCGAAAGCACGATATGGTCACTGGACTTCCGAATAAGCTTATCATGGTCACCACATACATTTTGTCGTGCTAACCAACATGTGGTTGGATGGTTAGAGGACAGTGGTTTCTCGATCCCACCAAGGTTAAAGTCCCGGTGCTCGCATTTATCTTGTGTTAATTTCAGTATTTTCTGGCGATGTACGTTCAGTGGGAGGAGACGTTCCACTCGACTACGAGGCACCTATGGTGACTTCGTAAAATATCAAGATCATATATGCTGGCCCACTCTCTCGAAGGTGCTCATAGGGGTAGGGTTCGCATGTGTGCGCTTATAGCGGTGAGTGCTTGCGCGTAGATATGAGCCCTTGCGTCTGTACCGTGTTAAACAAATGCATATCGTGATTATACGGTCACTGGCTCACCCGTACAACTCTGTATTTTGTTGATAACACAATCAATTGAGCAGTCAAACGTTCCACGCGGTGTAACTAGTGTTGCGCCATCGGGGCGTGTAACCGTGGGGCCCACCTGTCAGCCTGTATATGAAAGAAAGAAATGGTAGTTTGAGTCTGTACTGTGTTAATAAAATAGGAGTACATTTTAGGGTGATCATACGGCACTGGCTCACCATACAGCTCCGTAATTTGTTGATAACACGATCAATTGACCGATCAAACGGTCCACATTCAGCAAACAAGACATTATCATAGGGCCCACCCGTCGGACAGTATATGAAGGGATGAAATGGTAATAAATTAGTGGTCGGTGGGTATTTGAAGTCGTGAGACCTCTGGTTGGAAGTCACCGGCAGTTGGGGGGGCGTTCATTGGGCGATGGGGTGGGGATCCCCAGAGAAAAAGCTCGGCGGGGGGGGGGGGGGGACGTGGTAGAGGGATGGCCGGTGCGGCGGCGGACCGGCGGTGGGGAGTGGGTTCAGGGAGGGCGGGCCGGCCGCGAGCGGCGGGGGTTGGCGGTTCGGCCGGTGGTGGCTGGCGTCTCAGGGGTGGTTGGAGTTTGATGATAAACTGGAGGCCCTTGATTTCGTATCCAACGGCTGGAAAATCTAATGACCAGAGATGTAAAAGTCAGCCGACTGACGTGTAGCCTCACCCCGCACGTACACATGCACGCACGCAAGACACACACACATGTAGGCGTGCAACGCTGACACGTACACACGCACACATGTTGGCGTGCAACACTAACACATACACATGCACTCACAAACACACGCACGTACGCACCCATGCATGCAACACTGAAACGTACCCTTGCACGCACGCAATACTCGCATGCCTGCATGCACTCAGCACACGACGCAAGACACACTTTCAACCTATACGTGCATGCACCCTTTGTTAAGGACATGGATTGTTACGGGTATTAATCAATCTTATATGTGATAAGCAGAACATTGATGTTTGCGGCAGTCTTTATGAATAACAACGTATAGAATGGGCTATCAACATAGTAGGCTTATCTACATGAAAAAGATGACATCACACTCAATGAACAATCATCGGTTTATGAAATGCCTGCTTCTGACCACCCTGGCCCACCAAAGGTTCCTCTGTTGTGCGCTGCCTGCGTTGGGTCACTGATATGCAGGCCATGCACCCAAAGAGCCCACACGTAAGTGGAAGAACGGCGTGATGTCCAAGGTCAGAGTCGAGGGCGCCACTCGCGGCACACCCGGCTGAACACGCCTCCGTGCCGCATTCAAACGCCTCCATGAAACCCGCCCGTGTGGAAGCCGAGAAACCCACTCTCGACACACGTCCGTTCATGACCGGGCCGGCGTTAAACGCAACGCCGGCCGAGCTCCTCCGGTTCGCCGTCTATTTAATCTCCTATTTAAAGGAGGCCAAACGCCGACCAAGAATTGCACACCTCCGCCGCTCCCCTATCTCCTCCACCATTTTGTCCACTCTTACAATGGCTTACGAAGAGTAGTTATTCCACATCCAAGCCGGCTGGGTAGCCTGCCGGATACGAGCTATGCAGCTCGCTGATCCACCTCCCTCCCCTCGCCCGACGGAGCTGGGCCGCCGCCCCAAGCCGGCGCGCAGTTCAGCAACTCGCCGCTCCAGGCCAGCTCGACGAGGAGCGGCGCACGGGCGTCGTTGCTGCCGTCCACGCCGCCGCCTCGTACCGCGTCTCCCGTTTCTGTAGCTGAGACTCCCATGCCGGCGGCCGTGCCATGCAAGCAGCGATAGAAGCCAGGTGAGCGGAGAGCGACGAGTCGGTGGCCAACACCTCCGCGTCCGCCGCCATCATCAAGGAGAAGTAGAACACGGGAGGCCGCCGCCGCTTGGGTCCAATGAAGCCCACCGCGGAGGCGACGCCGACATACACAACAGGTGTCTTGTCGGATCCTTTTGTTGCGAGGACCTTCGTCGACCCCACATGGGCTCCACGGAAGAGGGGAATGTTAGGATGAACTCGAGCCGGTGCCGGCCATGGCGAAGTAGTGGCCGGTGATGAACTCGAACCGGTGCCGGCCACCATCATCTTCGGCACCAGCCAATGATATCAATTGGGCAAGGGGGAAGCGAGCCGTCCTTTGGCTGAAGCATATACCTCCGGGTCTCCGGCAGTCCGATGATCGTCTTGCCGGACATGAGGAACACAAATTGATCGGCGGGCGACCATTTAGGCCAGGTATTATATACTGTCTGTCCGTAACTAGCACCGCGTAGTTCATTTGAATGTAATGAAATCCGTCATGTTTGTATGAAAATCCGGTATTTTATATGATTTCCGTCGTTACTTATATGAAATATCAGTTTGTCTACGTGTTTACGTGAATTTCGTCCGGTTGGTTAAGTTGTTGTCATAATGTGTGTGACTACGGTTGGATGGCGTAATTTGTGGGTCGCCAGTCGGTCTGCGGGCGGCTCGGGCGGTGTTGTGGGACAAAAAACACAGCTCGTGCGAGCTCATCTCCAACGTGCGCGTTGGAGGATGCATGACAACATGAGCACACGAGCCATTCCTAGTTCATCGGTGGCAAAGGCACCGGTGGACAAAAGGGTCGCCAATATTTTGGCTACCCCGGGAAAGATCCAAACAGCCCCTCCAAACAGATTCAAATCCCTCGTTCGCTAAGGAATTTTGCCATGTGTTGTTTTCATGAACTAGCAAGATGCCTGTGCATTGCACCGAACATCGAGATGCATTTTTTTACAAACTCCCGCATGCATGCAAGGGATAATTAATGTCTTCCTTTGCTAGTACCACGAGGCAAACACCATTAATATTGCATCGATTAGTGTTAGTGGCCTTGTATATCTGCAAATTGTAATTTTGATAGTGGCCTTGTATATAAAAATGGAGGGAGAAAGATGAGAGATAAGGTGAGGAGGAGTGGGGTGTGGTGGTGACTGGTGGTCGGACTGGGCGGAGGCATGGGGATGGACGACGCATTATATCTAGGTTTGTATCTCTCTCACACGCACCCATGTAGGTGGGGGACGTGCATGAAGAGAAGAGGTGCACGCACGGCGCACGTACTCCCGTCTCTTTCCCAACCACACCCACGCGGGTACACGGTGGAGCTCATTTCTGTATGAAAAAGGCAGCCCACGTGGTAATTTGGCATGTGTACTTGTTGTCCACTTGGTGGAGGGAGGATCGTCTACCTCGGGTGAACAAACGAATTGCGAATTGACGCGTTATGTTAATTAAAAAAAGAGGCAAACCATGTGTGGCCTACCTTAGAGGCAAGGCTCTATACACTGGAGTACTTTTGATGTGTCCCGTCAACTCGCAGAACGAGGAGAAGCTTGCTTAGTGCGCCGTCTCCCCCGCCCATGGTCGCGGTGGCTCGCAGGATGAGGTGAAGCTTGCTTACAAGTAGTAGTAGTAGTACTACTACTACTACTGTACGCCTTTACGCCCGCTCCCTCGCCCACGCTTGTGGCTCACAAAGACGAGGAGAAAATTTTACTACTCCCTCCGCTTACTCCTCGTCCCTACTACATACTTTGGTTAGTACTCCCACCATTTACTTATACAAGGCCACTATAAAAATACATTTTGCATCTATACAAGGCCACAAATAGTAATCGAGACAAAAGTTACTACTCCCTCCTTTCCAGTTTATGGCTCAATTTCAAAATCTCTCCAACCAAGGTAGACGGTGAGTGGTCGAATTAATTTCTTAGTTTGCACAAGTAATTAGTACGCTCGTCTTTCTCAAGAAGTTATGTTTACCGAGGCATTAATCAGAACAAATGCATGAATGACCACTAAATTTCCATGAACTTGTACATGCATTGGTTAGTTTCCTCTTGACAATGCTTGCGTCGGGTGGTCTAACGCACCTCGGAATCCAACATGTAATGGTACTACTACTAGTATAGTAGAATTCAGACTTATCAAACGGAAAAATGAATGTTTTTTAGACGAGCCCTATAAACTCTAGTGGGTATGTACTCCGTAAAAACAGATTTTTCCAAAACTAAGTCGCTCCCTTTCATGAATTCTGTAGTATACTCCTCCGTCGACGCTCCCTTTCATGAATTCTGTACTTCATGTCGCCGACATGTGGGACTTATAGCAACCGGTTCGACGTGTCAAGCACCAAATAACAGTGCAGAACTGCAGGGGGACGCACCCCACTCGTACCGGCCTAGTAGTAGTAATGAGCAATGAGACGTCAAATCACAATGCCGCACCTTCCCAGACGGACGAAGCAACCATTATTTCACACTTAGGTTCGCCATCATCTCAAATCACAATGCTAACAATGAGATGACTAGCAAATTAGATCATTTTTATGGCCATATGGCACTGGGCTGCCGTGTTTCGTGCTCCTCCATCGCAGTACTACTCCAGTGGAAAACTTGAGTATACCGCACGGTTCTTTGCTCCTCCTCGATCAGGTCGTCGGCGCATTTATACGAGCATTCAAATCACAAGGCCCCGCCTTCCGGCAGTAATGAGCCGTCAAATCACAAAGGCCCTCGCCTCTCGTGAAACCGACCAAGCTAGACTGCACCGCCCTCTAGCCTTTTAAAAATGCAAACTTTTGTATAGCAGTAGTATCGATGGATTGCGCCATGGAGCAAAACTTGAAATTAAAAAAAAGGTGCTACATATAGAGAGCGCTCGTCGCCAAATTATGAATATAGTACTATTAAAAAGGCTAGTCACAATAATGGTGTCCAAAGACAACCCACCCCTCAAATAAAACTAAGAGGGTGCTTGGATACGTTTTAGTCCCATGACTAAAAGTAGTGGGACTAAAACATGCTTGCCTCACCCATGCTTGGATCCAAATACTAAAAAGGCTAAAATCAAGTTAATGAGCATTTATTATCCTCCAAACACTCCAATCCAGAACTCGCCTGTGTTAAAGGAGAGGAGTTAAATGAGTAGAGAGAGGACTAATCCACATTTTAGTAGGGGTACCCCTGACTAAAAAATTTAGTCTCAAGACTAGTTTTAGCCCCTCTTTAGTCGTGGGTGCTTGGAACTTTAGCCTCTTAAAGAGACTATTTTAGTCGACTAAAATAAGTCCCTTGGATCCAAGCACCCTCTAAGCATCCCGGAATTCTTTGACAAAACTAAGCACCCTGAAATTCTTTGACAACTAAACTGCTTGGCTATATGATGTTGGCCACATATATTGTAATGATATAATGTGAAGAAATGAGTGGTAGTACTATACCAACTAAAAGATGAAATGTAAGAAATACTAGTATATACGCATCAAGAGTTAAAGTAACAAGAAGAAACATAACATAGTTCTCATTGGGGCTCAAAGACAACACACCCCTCAAATTAAATTAAGCACACCTGAAATTAAACTTTGCAACTATTCTGGTAGACACTGCATTAGAACCACCATGAGCAACATCATCATCTGAGTCTTCTTACATGCCTTTGAAGCGAGAATGGCATCCTTTCACCGTCGCGGAAGAACGGGTGTAGATGACGTCAAACTCATCGCTAGTGATGGATCTAAGCTTGTACTCACCGCCGATCGTGGAGATTTGGGACGCCATGGATTTGGGAGGAGGGTTAAGATTAGTGGAACTGCCATAATGTGAATGGACGGGACGACTAGGAGCGAACTGCCGTAGTATTGAAGGATGTGCGGGGACGAGTAGGAGTGAACTGCCAGCGTGCGAACGACAGGGTAGTGCCTTTCCATTCTCCCATGATACGGGCTTCCGAGAGCCCTTGGATCTGAGATCGAACGGTTGTGTGGCGTGATTCTAGACCTATGGGTGAATATCCTATCCTGGAGGGTTATTCTGCAAATTTTCAGCAACTTAGCATGTGACCGTTTGATCTCAGATCCAAGGGCTGCCAGCAGCCCGTATCATGGCCACGCCTACCACGACCGTCGCCGTCACATGGTCGCGCTTCTTGGAGATTTAACACGGTGTGTTAGGCTATCTGATGTTGGCATGTCATACATAGTCATCACTTAGTCACTCATACTACAACAAGGTTGGTTATAAATGTATTTTTTTACTCCTCTCTATCTCTTTCTTTGTACTCCCTTCGTCCCATAATATAAGAACATTTTTGACACTAGTGTAGTGCCAAAAACGATCTTATATTATGGGACAGAGGGAGTACTAGTGTTGTTAAGTTTGCTTCATTTAATTAGCTATAGACTCAAAATTGTATTTTCACCTAGGTACACGCGCTTAGCACCATTTCTTCCTTGGGTCACCGAACTAGTCTCTCTCTTCTTGATTAACTTGCCACATCAGACTTTATGCCTATGTGGCAAGCTTAAGCACCTGTAGGAGCAAGTAAAAGTAAGTGGAGTACAATAGTGCGATTTACATGGCATTTTTGCATATGTGGAGGAAAGAGAGGCAAGGAAAAAGTGGAGAAGTGGGCTCTCGTGCAAGAGCCAGCCTCTACTACATGGTGGAGCATTGGGAGAGGCACCTGTATGGAGGTGGTCAGGAATCGGGAGACTCACGCCGGTCGTAGCACCGCAGTTAAAATGATAATGGCAAGTCAAATTACGGGGCCCCACCTGTCCAGGAGTAACTCGCTGTCAAATCACACATCCCTACGTTTGCAGCAGCCTACTCCCTCGTCTTCTCGCGTATCTGTCAAACTGACTAGCCGGAACTGCCCCGCCGCCTACCGCACAGGAAAAGCCCTGACCTCGACTTTTAAATACAACTACATCCGCTTAAGAATCCAATGATATACTTTTTGTGACATAGTAACTCATATTTAGTTAGTCAAATGGATGACCTAGAACTACGTGCAGGCCCTATAAACCGAGACGCCTAAAAATAAAAAACCAAGATGGAGAGGGTAGTTCAGCACGTACCTTTTAGATCAATATAGTCGGGATTCACCAAGGAGCAAAACCAAGTGGTAGGCTGCTCCTGTCGTGTTGGCGTAGCAACTCAAGGTGTTCAGTCACACACCTAAAATGGCGACACACTTAACAAGACCCCTTTGGCCGACATGTGGCTCATCCACCGTCTTGTTCCACGTGCGATGCACCAAATTACAGTTCGAGTAGCGGTTGGAATTGGAGGCACCGGTCAGAAGCGCCGCAAAGAGTAGAAAATGAGCTATGAGGAGTCAAATCACAAAGCCCCACCTTTCCCACATTAAGCTAGACGGACGAAGCAACCATCATTTCACTCTAGGGCGCAAGAGCATAAAGAAAAGAGAAAACAATGATGCGTGCGGTTGCTACCTAGGGCACCCTAGGGTAGGGGTCTCCACTACAGATCCTTTTTTTGAAAGCGCCTCCACTACAAATCGGCTTCTCCCTCGTCCTCTTGAAGAAAACCGATGATGAGTGCGGAGGTAGGGTTTGTAGGAGTACTACAGCGTGCGGGGCCACATCGTAGTAAACGGGTTCGAGTCGACGCCTTAAATATGTGTGGACCACTTGGTTTTACTAGAACGAGGCAGCATTTTGGGTTCGGGGACCAGTGGAGATATAGTACGTACAAAAAATTGTGGACGTAGGTTCGACCGAAAGGCAATGATGCATGAGCCCTGCATTTTGATATACCCGGGGCTGCGTGAAATTTGCTACTCTACTCAAAACTAAAAAGGTACACATGTATTGAACGCATGAGATTTCGAAACCAAATTATGAAAAAATACACACTATAGCATGTAACGCTTTGAGTCATATATGCATGATGTAGATGTTTGTTTAGTTCTTATAGTTCATCTCATTCAAAATCAATTAGTTTTATAAAAATGTTAAGATTCATGGGGTTGTGCATTGTAAATCATAAAGTAAAAAACAAATAATGGCAATTCATTTAGAAAAAAAAATCAATTATGATATATAAGATTCTAGAAAAAAGGAGAACTGATGGTGTTTTGAGGTTTGTGCATTATGCTTAAGTTCAACCATGGAGTCTTCTAAATTGTACATGTGGCAGATCTGGTGGAATGTTGATGATATCCAACGGCCAAGAGTGCTCGGATTTGCCTATCTCTCGCACCGTCGGGTTAGCTTCATCCAAATGACCATCTTTCAAAGTTATTGGCACACTATATAGTTCTTGTGCCATAGTTGCATGTTTTGGAAAAAAAATGCTACTAGTGGGTTGTACTATCTATTTAGGAATAGAAGAAGTATACATGGAAGTTGTAGGGAAAGAGATGACATGGAGCATCTCAATTCCTATGAGTAGGGATTGGAAAAGAGATGTCATTTGGTTCACATCATAGGAACTTTTCTATTGAATCTAGAGATGACATGTATCTCAATTCCTATGAGGAGGGATTATAAAAGAGATGTAATTTGTTTCATATCATAGGAACTTTTCTATTGAATATACGCTAATGTTTATTTTCCTTTGAAATTAAGGGAGTATAGGAATCCATTCATATGAACCAAGTGGCTCTAAAGCTATAGAAATGATATCATGTTTATTTCCTTTGAAATGTGGAGTATATGAATCTATTCCTATGAACCAATTGGCTCTAAAGGAAAAAATCCTATAAAAATCATATCATATAGTAATCTTTGGGTGTTAATCACATAGCAATTTGAACTAGATTATTGACTCTAGTAAAACCTTTTGGGTATTAGTCACATGGCGATGTGAACTATTGGTTGTCGGTGGGAAACGACACATATGGGATCACAAGAATCCCTACTGCGGTTGCGGGGCGCGGGGTTCAGAGAAGAGCGGGTCTGACAGGGAAGCACGCGGTTCGTTTATCCAGGTTCGGGCCGCGAGGATGCGTGAAACCCTACTCCTGCTTTGGTGGATGTATTCTGTGTTCTTGAGCTAGCTATGGGGTGTAACGAGCTCTAAAAAGTCGAATCCTCCTCCTGGTTGCCTCGGGCCTCCTTTTATAGGTAAAAGGAGTTGCCACAGTGGCACACAGGAGGTGGAAAGGTCTACAGTGGCACGATGTTATCCCTCGTATTACAGGACAAGGTGCATTTAATGCATCGCTTAGGTGTCCTCCACTGGTCCCGTCCGTCGCCGCTCCTCTAGACTTCGACACGCGCCCTGGCCAGCGGTGCATGCGGTTCCATGTAGGCAGGCAGGCAGCTGAGGTGGCGCGGTGGCGGAGCCTCCATGAAGGGCTGCATGTAGCCACGCATGTGCCTGCCCAGCTGGTTGGGTCGGCAGCTGCATGCGAATGGCGGTGGAGACATGGCCGGTGCAGGCCTGATGGTGGCCCTACTGGCGCGCTTGGCGAGGGCCTTGCCGGGTGGCCCGGCAAGGGTCTTGCTGCTCACAGAAGGCCCCGCAAGGATCTTGCCGGGGGTCTTGTGGGTTCCTTCGGCGAGGATGGCTGCTTTCCCATCCTCACTTGATCTTGACTGTTCTTTGTCTTCACAAAGATCTGCATGCCACCACAGAGGTGCCTCCCAAGCCCTGTCCCAACACATGTGTTGAGTGTTGGTGGGCTCGAGGATGGCTCGTTCGGCTGGCGTGGGCGAGCTGCCCCGGCAAGGGTCTTGCCGGGGCTGCTGGGGCCGCCCCGGCAATGATCCTTGCCGGGGAAACCTGCTTCGCCCATCTGATCTTTGTGGCCTTGGTCATTGTCGTTGCTTTGCTTCGTCTTGGGCTTCGTTCTTACCTTGGTTCACCTCCTCCGCTCTGCTTGGTGTGGCCGTGGTCGTGTCTCCGACTGCCCGTGCATAGGTAAAGGGGTACAAAAATGTGCCCCTAGTTTTGAACAGCGACAGGAGCCCCCGGGCCTGGGCCACATATAAGCGCGACACGTTGTTGGGTCAGGCCCAAAACAGTGCGCGGGCAGGCGGGGCAGTTTTTACCGCGGTAAGATTTTTCACGCGCTGCGCTTCCACGACCCGCGCGCGCGGCTCTGTTTGGAGGGGCATGCGTGACGTGGGCGGCATGCGTGGGGTGGTTTCCGCATGCATGTGTCACATCGCAGTAAATGGGCAGCTCGTGCCTTCCCCGTACAAGGAGGGAGGCGTGGAGGCGCGGCCCATTTACTGAATGGGGCCGAGGTGCGGTCTTCAAGGCGTCCAATCCCCACGATCACGGGGTGGGGAGAGGTCGCCTCACTTGTCCCCTCGGTTCTGCACACCGGCCACGCGTCTCCCATGCGCTTGGGGTGGCAAAGGGTGGAGGCGGGAAACCGGGCCGTCGCTGGTGGGGCAGCGGGTCGGTCCTGGTTCCCTGCGCCTCCCGTGTCTTGACTGGCCGAGCGGGGCGGCCGAGCGCCAACCCCGCTCCTTTATAAAGAGCGGGAAGGGGGGATGGCACCCCGCATTCTTCCATCTTCTCCCTCCTTCTGCTTCTGCTTCTTCCTTCCATTCGTCATGGAGAAAGGAAATCCCGGTCTTTCGATGGTGGCGGCGAGGGTCGCCGCTCGACAACGCGTCCCTCCGCGTCCTCGCCCGCGGTGGCAGAGCCGGCCGCGAGGGGAAGGGTGAGGAGGCGAGGCCGTGAGCGAGGTCGGGGCAGAGGCCGCAGCGCTCGGTGAAGAGGAGGACAGGGTGGCGCGCCGCCCTCGCCTCCGCCAGCAGCTCCTCCTCCGATGGAGGGCCACGCTGGGGACAACCCCTGCGAATTCTTCGTCACGCTGCATCGGCCGTCGCGCCGTCGCCTTCGCCTCCCGACTCCATTTGCGCGGGAGATGGAGTTGGATCTGCCGCAGTCGTTGCGGCTGCACATGAGGGGTTGCGGGATCAGCGGCACATGGGTCGATGTCGAGTTCCCCGCCCCTCACGTCATGTATCTCCACCGAGGGTGGAAGACGTTCGCTCATCTCCACAGCTTGACGGAGGGGCTCATTCTCCATTTCGAACTAATGGAGGGTGGCCTCCTCTCCATCAACATCTTCGGGCACTTCGGGACTCCCGTAAGGTGCTGCGTGGAGAGCTCTTCTGACAACGAAGATCCTCCCTCGAGCGAGAGTGGCGAGGAGGACAGCGGCAGCGATGACGAGGCCAGCGGGCGGCAGGATGACGGGTCCGACTAGGTGTCGGGCGCCGCTCCGAGCGGCACCGGCGACCCCATCATCCGTGTTGCCGGCTCCTTGAACTTCTCGGGTTCGTGTCCTTGGGCGGCTAGCGTTGGGAGGATGCGGAAGAGGAAGAGGGCACCGACGCCTTCGACGCATACTGACGTCCTGCTGCCTTGTCTTCGAGCTCTGCCTCCGGTGTCTCCATCACCATCCAGCCCTTCGACGGCCACCAAGATGTTCTCTTGGTGTCTCCTGCCACTCGTAGCTCGCCTAGGCGCCCCTTTTGCCCTTTTCGCCTCCTTGACCTACCTCCTGAGGAGAGGGACAAGAAAGGGATTACGGGCATCTTATCTTTTTTTAGCCTTGTAAGCCTTCAGGCCTTTGTTAACTTTAGAACTTGTAATCCCCTTGCTCATGTTTTTCATTTCGTATGAATTGTACCTGTACGGAATGTTTTTTAATGAAAAAGGGATGTTTGTCGGGCTTTTCGTTCGTAGGTAAAACCCACGACAAGGAGTAAATCCTTGTTACCTTTAAGATAAACGTTTTCTCGCCCGGCAACAGGCCTTGCCGTCCCCCCACTTTGCTCGACCTATCTCACGCGCTTGGCGGAGGCAGGGATGAGGTGACCTTAGGCTCCTCGTTTCATTTCCTTGCTGCCGCGACTACAACCAAACTCGGTCCCAGGAAACGAGTCCTGGGGTCCGGAGTGAGGGGAGCATGGTAGCCTAAGGTTAAAACGAGGTTTCACATACCTCAGTCCATAACGAAACACATGATAAGGGATAAAGAACTTATCTGAATCTGCAGCCCCTGGCAACCTATTGCTTGCCGCGGGTGTATCTTTGCTTCTGTAGCCCTCGGCAATACTGGCTTGCCAGGGCCTGGGCACCGATCCGTCCCTTTTCTTCCAAAGCAGCTCGACAAGGATATTCATGTGTCCTGCGAGCCAAAGAAGATAGAGAAGAACAGAAAGACGTGCACCCGACCTCTAAGCTAGGGGTTAGCCTCCGCTAAGCACTATCAACCCTAACCAAGGACGAGACTCGACCTAGCAAGCATGCTATAACTTAGGGCGCCAACGCTTCATTTATTCTCGCTCAGGGTCTGCGCCTGGCTTTGTACAAAGGGTCACGTGCCTTGCGGCAAAGCTCGTACAAAAGGTGGCTTGCCGGGAGGCCCGGCAAGCCGCGTCTTATGGGTAAAACTTGCGAAGATGCTCGATGTTCTAGGAGTTGCTCACTGGTACGGCATCCTCAGTCTCCAAGCGCACTGCGCCAGGCCTGGTGACTCATAATACCCGATAAGGGCCTTCCCACTTCGGCGTCAACTTGTTGGAATTCTTGGCCAACTGAACGCGCCGAAGAAGAAGGTCGCCTTCCTCAAAGCTTCGGGCATGAACCTTGCGGCTATGGTAGCAGCGCAAGGCTTGCTGGTAGCGTGCCGCTCTCACAGCCGCCCGAAGACGATCTTCCTCAAGGAGCATCGCGGCATCTTGGCGCAACGACTCTTGCTCAAGCTCGTCCTAAGCGAGCACTCGAGGTGACCCGTATATGAGTTCCGTGGGGAGAACTGCTTTTGCCCCGTATACCAGGGCAAAAGGTGTCTGGCCGGTAGCTCGATTTGGCATCATCCTGATCGACCAAAGAACAGCCGACAGTTCATCAATCCTGGACCTTCCACTCTTGTGCATCTTGTCAAAAGTCTTTGTCCTCAGGCCTCGCAACACGTCAGAATTTGCCCTCTCCGCTTGACCGTTGCTCTGTGGGTGTGCCACGGAAGCAAAACAGACCTAGCTGCCGAGGTCTTGAATGTATTGCATGAAGGTGTGGCTGGTGAACTGCGTGCGTTGTCGGTGATGACTCTGTTTGGCACACCAAAACGGTAGACCAGTCCTTTGAAAAAACTTGACAGCCGACTGAGCAGTCACCTTTCTCACTGCTTCTACCTCTGGCCACTTTGTGAACTTGTCGATTGCAACGTACAAGTACTCAAAGCCCCCTACGGCGCGAGGGAAGGGGCCCAGTATGTCGAGCCCCCAGACCAAGAATGGCCAGGAGAGAGGGATTGTTTGAAGGGCTTGAGCTGGTTGATGAAGCTTCTTTGAATGGAACCGGCATGCTTCACACTTGGTGACTAGCACCGTCGCATCCTGGAGGGCAGTGGGCTAGAAGAAATCTTGCCGGAACGCCTTCCCGGCAAGGGCCCTTGACCCTATGTGGGAGCCACATATGCCTCCATGTATCTCTGCCAACAGCTCCAGTCCTTCCTCCCGGGGGATGCACTTGAGTTTCACACCGTTCGGCCTTCTCCGGTACAGGATGTCATCGACGAACTGGTACAGGGCTGACCGACGGGCTACTTTCTCTGTTTCTTCCTGCTCCTCAAGAAGCTCCCCAGTCTGGAGGAATTGGACAGTATGATGCGCCCATGCCGGAGCCTGAGGCTCGACGGCAAGGACAAAAGGCATCTCTTCCGCCATGGGAGCGACTGTCTCTACAGCTTGGGCCTGATGCCCCGCTGGAGTCAATTACTCTTGGGCAGGATCAGCGTCCGCGGCAGTACCCTTGCCAGCGGCCCCGGGGGGCTCGGTAGGAAAGTACTTGCCGGGGCCTGATTTTCTCCGCTTGCTCTGCCCTGCTGATGGATTGACGGATGGTTGAGTTAACCGGAGCAAAAAGGTACCTGGTGCCACAGGTAGCTTGAATGTGGCACGCTTCGACAAGTAATTGGCGACGTCGTTCTCCGCTCGGGGGACGTGCTCCGCCTGGATACCGTCAAAGCGTTCCTACAGTTTCCTCACCTCATCTACGTATGCTTCCATCAGTGGGCTCTGATAATCTTTGTTGACTTGCCTGACAACAAGCTACGAGTCACCCCTGACGATGAGCTTCTTAACCCCAAGGTCTGCTGCGATCTTGAGACCGGCAAGCAGTCCCTCGTACTTGGCAGTGTTGTTGGTGGACATCTCCCTGGGAAGTGCATCTGGATCACGTACTCGAGGTGCTCTCCGGTGGGTGCGACGAGCAGCACACCGGCACCGGCGCCTTGCAGCGAGAAGGCTCCATCAAAGTACATGACCCGATGGTACCGCGCCTCCTTTCCGGGGAGAGTCGTCTCCTGGGTTTCTTCGTCAGGTGTCGAGGTCCATTCCCTGATGAACTCCGCCAGGACTCTGCTCTGAATTGTCGAGGTGCTCTCAAACTTTAAGCCGAAGCTTGACAGCTCCAAGGCCCATTCCACAATCATTCCGGTCGCGTCTGGGTTGTGCAGTATCCGTTGCAACGGGAGGCGGGTGACGACAGTGATCTCGTGGGCTTGGAAGTAGTGACGCAGCTTCCTCGACGCCATAAGAAGACCGAAGAGCAATTTCTGCACACCGGAATACCTCGACCTAGCCCCCTGCAAGAGAGAGCTGACAAAGTAAACGGGGTGCTGCATCACCTTCTTCTTGGGCACCACTTCACTCGACCGCGCGGGCGTCGCCTTGGTGGCACCAGACTCTGCCGGGGGCCGCGCCTCGTCGGCACCGGGCCCTGCCGGAGGAATCTTCGGCTCGCCCTCTGCTGGTCCTGCCGCCATTGCTGCCTCCTCGTCGACCTCCCTCTGCGCCACTAGTGCGGCGCTGACCACTTGATTCGTCGCCGCTAGATACAGCAGCAACGGCTCTTGTGGTTTAGGCGCAACTAGTATCGGCGTGGAGGAAAGGTATTTCTTCAGGTCTCCGCAGCTTTCGGGCTTCGGGTCCACTCCATTGGGCCCACCTTTTACAAGATCTTAAAAAAGGGAAGGGCGCGCTCGGCGGACATGGAGATGAACCGGCTCATGGCGGCAACACAGCCGGTGAGCCGACGCACATCCTTGATCCGCTTGGGCGCCTCGATCTGCTCAATAGCCTTGATCTTGTCTGGGTTTGCCTCGATCCCATGCTGTGACACGAAGAACCCGAGAAGCTTGCCGGACGGGACGCCGAAGACGCACTTCTCAGGGTTCAGCTTGAGGTTGATCTTGCGCGGGTTGGCCAATGTCTCCTCCAGATCTTGCACAAGAGTCGGTCCTTCCTTGTTTTTGACCACTATGTCATCCATGTAGGCTTCCGTATTTCTATGGAGCTGAGGTTCAAAACCAATTTGGACCGCTCTTGCAAACGTTGAACCAGCACTCTTCAACCCGAAAGGCATCCGTAAAAAGCAATACGTACCACATGGGGTCATGAATGATGTCTTCTCTTCATCTTCTCTTGTCATGAAGATTTGGTGGTAGCCAGAGTAGGCATCGAGGAATGATAACAGATCACACCCGGCCGTGGAGTCAACAATCTGGTCGATGCGCGGCAACGGTAAGGGGTCCTTAGGACAAGCCTTATTGATGTATTTGTAATCAATACACAACCTCCACTTCCCATTTTCCTTGCGCACCACTACCTGATTGGCCAACCACGTCGGATGGAGCACCCTGAAAGTGCGTTATATCGACTAGAGGGGGGGTGAAAAGGCGATTTTTATGAATTCTTCAATGAGGAATTTGCCGGTGAGGAAATTCCTAAGTGAAGAACTACTTGCAGCGGAATAAGTACGCAGAAGTAAGCATAAGAGAATGCGGGCATGGTCATCATGATGAAATGAAGACAATCAAAGAGTACGTAAAGCGTAAACACAGGATAACACAAGATGAAGACAATCGATCAAGAAATTGAACCGAGGAAATTGAGAAAGTCTTCACCAAAGTCTTCAAACACAGATATGAACGAACACTCAACACAAGAATGAGGAAATGAAAGAGTTGAGGAAATAGAACCAGTTAGGTTGGTGAAGACAATGATTTGGTAGACCAGTTCCAATCATTGCCCTGGCTTGTACGTCTGTTGGAGCGGCTAAGTATTTAAACTCGAGGACACACAGTCCGGACACCCGCCGCCGAGCACGCAGCTCGGGACACCAAGTCCTCACCGTATTCTCCTTGAACTAAGGTCACATGCACTCGTCCAATCACTCGTGGTAAGTCTTCAGGCGACTTCCAAACCTTCACAGACTTGGTCACTCGGCGATCCACAATTCCTCTTGGATGCTCTAGACCATGACACCTAACCGTCTGGAAGAAGCACAGTCTTCAAGGGTAACAAGCGTCGGATCCACGTAGGATCAATCTCTTCAGTGATGCTCAATCACTTTGGGTTTGTAGGGGTATGGTTTTTGGGTTTTTCCTCACTCGATGATTTTCGCTTAAAGTCCTCGAAGGATGGGTTGCTCTCAAATGACAAGTGTCAAGTTCTCTCGGAGCAGCCAACCAACTAGTGGTTGTAGGGGGCGGCTATTTATAGCCTAGGGAGCAGCCCGACATGATAAGACATAAATGCCCTTCAATGATATGACCTTTAGGTGGATAAGATATTTTGGGACAGCTGGCGCGCACAAAGACCTTGATCGGAAATTTGACTCTCAAATTCCTCGGGGCTATCATGTTCCTCCTTGTGTAGGCAATCCGCCTTTGGTGAATGCCTAACTCCTCGGTCGAACAAATTCCTCGTGACGAGAAGAACTTCGTCTCATCCTTTGAAGAAATTGACGGAACTGTATGAGATTTCCAAAGGCTTCACTCAAGGGATTGGTAGGTGTAGGATTTTGAGTTGAGCATCACATGGAAATTTTTCCTTAGTATTTCCTCGACCCCCTTTAACAGTACGGTGTTTCCTATGACTCAAGAAAGAGAAAACGAAACAACGAAAACAAAAGTCTTCACACTTCATGCTCCTCAAATGAATACCAAGTCTTCAAGGTCACACCAATTATTTCACTTTCAAAGTCTTTAGAAAGTCTTCAGAATATCAAAGTCTTCCGAAGAACTTCATTTTTAGGTGTCGACTTTCTCTATAAATATCAAACTCCTCATAGACTTATAGACCTGTGTACACTCATAAACACATTAGTCCCTTAACCTATAAGTCTTCAATACACCAAAATCACTAAGGGCACTAGATGCACTTACAATCTCCCCTTTTGGTGATTGATGACAATATAGGTTAAGTTTTCAACGGGATAAACATATGAAGTGTAAATACTGATATTGAGGAATTTGATTGCAAGATATAGAAGAACTCCCCCTGAAGATGTGCATAGTGAGGAATTTTGCTTTTGAGGCATTACACATTTGAAGAGTTGAATCATGGAGATCTCCCCCTATATCTTGTAATTCATACACGCATTTAACATATAATATGAAGAATTTGAAATGCATGATGAAATATGGTGACTGATGTAGTTCAGCATGCGTGTATTAACATATAATGAGGAATAAGCATGTAGAGGAACACATCAAAAGTATCAGAGCACCATCGGGTTTAAGATTACAACTCGATCCAATAAAGTTTCAGAAGAACGAGAGTTGTAACTTAGCAAAAAAAGTTGTATATGAGCGTTAAAATAAACCCGCTTGAAGACTAACTCAAATTTCTCCCCCTTTGTCATCGAATGACCAAAGGATCGAAACTGAGGACTAACGCCCCTGAAGAATTTCAAGTTGATGGAGGAGCGCCAGCGTTGTCGGGGTTGGTTGTCGTAGTAGGGCCCTGCCTTGATGTCGCCCAAGTCTTCATTTTCACCGGTGTCACGCTGATGAAGAATAGGAGCTGGCCACCAAGGAAGGAACCTTGACCTTCTTGAATTTCTTCGTGGAGGTGCGCATCACCAAATTCTTCCTTGAGACCCATTGTCTTCAGTTCTTCAATATTGTAGACATTAGAAAGAACAGCCCAAAAGCGGTTGAAGGTTTCATGGAGGTAGTATTGGTTTTTCTTCACTGCATTGTGTGTTGAGGTCATGTTGTGAAGAATTGAACCAAACTGACGCTTGACCCATTTATGATTGCGATCAACCTTCTGATGAAGACTGAGGAGTAACTCATGATCAGTCATCACCCTGGGTGCTGTGGCTTGAGGATTTTGCTTGGCTGAGGTATTGGCGGCAGAGTCATGTGTGGCAGAGTCATCATTGGTGGAGTAGGATGCAGCTTTGCGAAATTGACCATCCAATGGACGAATGCCTTCATCTATCACAGCAGTTGCCTTGCCCTTGTCATCAGCTGAGGAAAATGTCCGTTTGAGGACTTCAATTGGAGGCAAGTAGCTGCAGTGGTTCAGAGTATCAGCCTTGTAATTGAGTGAAGACCTTGCCCTGATGAACCTCATAATCCAAGGCGCATAAGGCTTCAGCTCAAATGGTGACATAGCAATGTTCGCCAGAGTCCTCATGTCACACCCTGATTTTCATGCCACAACACTTAACCTAATATATCATGATAAAATGTGGTTTGACAAAAACTTTTGAGTGTTTTGGACCTTGCCTTGATTGGTTTTGTCTGTTGATTGCAAGTGCTCTAAAAATAAAATAAATCCTCCAACTCTTATACTCCTTCTCCTTGATCCTAAAACCTTTCCCAATGATCATGCCATGTGTATAGGACATAAAAATAATTTCTTACAAAAATAATTTGGCCAAATAGTATTTTCAAAAATTAGTTTTCCAAAACCCCCTGGATTGAGGTTTGCACTACAAGTACTTAATTAAGGGCAGTAAAAACCTTTCCAAAAATATATTTGACTCCTATTAGATATAGGATACCCAGAAACCACAAAAATATAATTTTAAAAGTTATTTTCCTATTTTATTTAAAGGCTTTTTCTTTAGGCCAGAAATGGTCTTTAATAGGTTAAAATTATTTTTATGCTTTATAAATATTTGGTAAAACTTAGGGAAACTCAAAGGACATATACTGTCCATATATAAGAGTTTCAACACATGGTCATGTCCAAAATATTGGTTAAATCCCTCAAAAACCCTTTCTGGATATTTCAAGCTTTTGAAATATTTACAAAGGAAATATTATCCAAAAAATTCCAAGAAAATTCTAGCATGTCACATATGACATGTTTGATGATCATGACAAGTATCATGTCATGGAGAATAGTATAACCCCATGAAATCCCCTCAAAACCATTTCTGTCCATTTTGAAGTTTGAGCAACTTTACATTGCCAAACATGTCCAAATGTTCTCAAACCTTGTGAACATGCTCTAATGGTCTAATAATTCATCTAGACCAAATGGCACAAGTTGGAGAAAATGTTATATTGATCAAAGTGCCCCAAAACCCTTCTGTCCGTAACCAAATTTGAACAACTCTACATTGGCAACTTTCTCCTTTTGGTCTCAACTTTTGTGGTCATGTTCATAACCTCAAATGATGACACTACACCAAGTGGTGCATCAAGGAGAAGTGATTTGCTCAACTAGATCTACACAAGTTCATTTCTGCTAATTTCTAGGGTTTACCAAAGTTACATTGGCCACTTTGACCAAATGAGCTCAAATTTGGTGGAACACCCTAATTATATGTGCCATTTCACCCTGTGGAGTCTCATGCCAAATGGAGTTCATTTTCTTACCCAAACAAGTATCAAACACCTTCTGCCACTTTACCAAAATTCCATTTTTGGCCTCTTCCACTAATCTCCATGGGCTCAACTTTGTACCACATGCCTCCCCTGACCCTCTCTCCTACCTCCAAGAACTATCCTCCTTCATCAGCTCAATTATTTGGGGGTAACACCCACCTCTTTCTCTCTCTGCTCACCCATGGCAACACCTCCTCTCTCCCATTTCAATATTGAGCATACCACCTAGCATCTCTCCACCCTGTGGCATCCAAGGCAACCCCAAGGCACAAGGGGACATGCCCTGGCCCTTCAAAAATGGCCATGCCAGCCATTTGCATGCTCCAGAGCGCGCTACAGTACGCCCAGGCACTGTAGCCGCCCTCTGCCCGACGCCTCCGGCCACCTCGGGCCTCCTAGCACGCCCGACGAGGCGCCTCGACGTCCTCAACACGGCAGCTGGTCGGCCCCCTCCTCCCTCTCTCCCTCCTGCCCGTGCTCATGCGTGCCCGAGCACCGCCCAGCTCCGCCAGTGCGCGCACACGCTTGGGACCCGTAGGAGCTCGCCCCACTCCTTCTTCCCTTCCCACTTGACCTGGTCCATGCCCACGAACACCTCGGACAAGGCCGAGTGTGCCAATTCGGCCTCCGGCATCGCCTAGGCCGTGGCCATGGACGTCGTCCATGGTGCATCGTCACCCCGCCTTAAACGACCATCCCGAGCCCCCCCTCTGGGCGCCATTCGCTCTATCTTCCCCCCAGAGACCTCCTCGAGCAGCCAACTTCTCCTCCCGTGCCTCCCTTCTCCTCCTACCACCGCACGGCCGCCGCTTCGGCTCGCTCAAATTCGAGCAACGCCGAGCTCGCCTCCCTCCCATTCCTCCACCAAAGGGGTCCTCGTAGTTCGGCGATCCTCCCCACCTCCTCAAGCCTTCGCGGGGACTCCCGAGAGCTATGGGCCACTGACGGCTGACAGCCTCCCCCGCCGCCGTCGAAGCCGCGGTCACCTCGGTCCCCTCCGGTGGCACAGACCGACCCCAACGGATCCGCCGCTCATGTTGAAGCTCTCCCAAAGGCGGGGCGACGCGGGAGACGGCCGGAAGCACCGGCAATCGCCGGATGAGTGCCGGTCGAGCCCAACCTCACCTCTGTCCTGCCCCGTCGAGAGGAAGATGACGACCCAGTGGGCGGGCCCCACCTCCCTGCGGGCCCCACACGTCAGCCGCAGAGAGCGTTGACCCTGACCGCTGATGTGGATAAGTGGAAACGGCTTCCGCCGGAGCCGCCTACCCGCGCCAAAGGCGTAGCTCCTGGAGTTCGCCTTCGACGTCGCCTCTGTCGCCCCGTGCGGCCATGCGGCTGGGCCGGCCCACTGTCTATCTGTCACCTTGTGCGCAGGATAAGGTTCAAGCCTTATTTCCTTTTTCTTTTTCAAGTCAACTTAAAAAATCCTTAAATAATTCATCAAAGCTCCAAATCCAATGATTCAAATTTCTAGTAGTTTCTAAATTCATGCCCTATATCATGGTGCTATATGAACATTTTTTCCAGAAGTATTTCTTTCACTAATAATTACCAAATACCCTTTTTCCATTTCTGTCATAAACTTTAGAAAATGACAGAGGGCTTAAATTTGATCCAAATGCCATGATTCAAATTCCTATATGCTTCTAAGTTCATAACTTAGCTTTTGAATATTTTTCTTAATACTTTCTGTCCCACATAAAATAATGAGCCATTTCTTCATATTTGTCAACTTTGCAAATTCATAGGAAATTCATTTGAACTCCAAATCCAGTGAAACCAACTCCCAGATGCTTCTAAAATCATGATTTGCTAAATGGGTGCCTTTGCTCATTTTTCAAAAATACAGTTCTGTACACTTCTTGCAAATCCATAAACCCCTTGATTCCATCATATTGAAATGTTCAGAAATATTCCCTAATCCAATTCCAGTGAAACCACCCTGGTTATTTTTCATATGACCAGGGAAGTCCTAGAAAAGTCAAATCCATATTTTTAGAGCACTTTTATTTTCTGCCTTGTTGAGTTGCTTATTATGGTTGCTTTCGACGATAGTTGACGAAGTAGACGAAATGCTTGGAGTTGGACCAGAGATATTTGAAGACCTCGAAGACTTTGTTAAAACAGGCAAGCAACCCTTTGACCATGATGAACCATTTTTCATCATAATAGCATTTTCGGTTGTTTCATCGAGTGCATGATATATATCTTGAACGGCAACCTTGCTAGGCTTGCCTCCGTTGCATACTCCATTGATACTTGCATTGTTCATGACTCTACCCTTGCTTAGAGTTGTGTTGGTGGGTTGTAGAAATATGCTACAGTAGATGGCTACGCAAAGTGGGTCAGGATTATGCATGGAAAGAAACAAGTGTGGTTTGACATACTTGCAAACAGCCCCAGTGGGTGCCATTAATGCCCCTGGATATGATGATGAATTAGGTCACTACTTGGTGGAGAGGTAGTGTACCGAGGCTTGATGAAAGTGTCGTTTACAGAGATGGATTAGATTTAAGATTTGTCGACTGTCCCAACCTTACATGCGCAACCACTCTACCCTTGTATGGGCAAGGGCATTATTAATTACCTAGGCCGATACTAGCTTGGAGCCTGCATTACTAGTGACGGGGGAGAGTTGGTGCTCTCTCTCGGGACGGGGTCATGCCAGGTAGGGCGGCCATGAATGTTTTCATAGGGCACCGGATACACCGTTGTGTCCCCTCTCGGATGTTACGATCTCGAGTGAGTCTCGTATGATGTACATCATGAGGATATGGATCAACGAGTGGACTCCTTGTTAGTGTCGTCTAGGGAAAGGTAGTGATCGGGTGCTTACCCCGGTTACTTGAGGTATCGCGGGTCGTGGATGACACGAAGTTCCCGGATCTTGTGGGTAAAGTGTGCAACCTCTGCAGAGTGTAAAACTATTGAATAGCCGTGTCCACGGTCAAGGACAGTTGGGTGGTGCTGCTTAGACTACGTCCATATGTTTCTGACAAACAACACGGTTTGGTAAATCTATTGACGTGATTCGTGAGGAAGTCACGATGAGCTTGAGCATGAGTTGCTCATAACTCTCTCTCGATGTTGATGTCTATAACTTCCTGATACTTGTTGCAGACGCATTCATATCCTTGATAAATGTTGATCATATTTGCATGAGAAAAACTAGCTTTCCGCAAAAATGCAAAATTAGCAGTAGTGCCTTGCATAATTATTCTGTTATCACCCTTGGGTTTCTTGCGAGTACATTCAAAGTACTCATTGGCTTGCCACTGGTTATTTTATCGGCCAGACATGAAAGAACAGGAGTAAGATGAAGATTTCTTTGGCGATGAACATGCAAGTTAGGACGCTTCCCAGTCAGAATGCCTGTAGGGTTAAGGCAGATGGCATGGGTCCAAGTTGTCAACGAAGATTTCCACTGCGATGCTATACTCAAGACTTGACCATAATAGTCCTACTTGTGTAACACGGTATGTATGGATGTAAGACTCTTGTTATTCAGCTTACGTGGTGTTCAAGTGAGCATTGATCTCCGGGATCATCAGACACGTGCATTCGGTGATCACGACTTATGAGTCGGGGTCCCCACAGAGCTGGTATCAGAGCCATCCTGACTGTAGGAAGCCTTAGTTAGCATGGTCATTAGTTAGGGTAAAACTATTCCCAAAACTACTACTAGTTTTCAAAACTATCTGTACTTCTCTTCCCTTCTCAGTTTTTCGAAAACTAAGGAATACTTTCCTTATTAATCTCTTCCCCTTCAAAACCTTTGGTCGCTAGAACCCTTATGCCCCTGACCACTGGATTCCTTGTAATCCTCGTGGATAATCTAGAAGGAAGATGCCTTGCCAGACGTTCACCCACATCTCCTGAACACAAGATTGGCGACATCACAACAAGACGATACCAACAGAAGATACATCCTCAAGGAATGAGGGCCTGAAGACCCAGGAGATGGTGACACCCTTGACACTGTCCCAAGATGATGCAACCTTAGCCTACGATGATCAGGGCATAGGATATGCAAGATCATGATATACATCGCTAATAAAGTAACCCTGTCACTGCTGTTGTTGTATCGGCAACCACCGATGGATGAGAACCTAGCCATTTGGTCCGCCTCACCATAGTGAGCAGGAAAACGGTTCTCCTCATCCCCCGCTCTTGGTGTCGATGTTGACATCAACGTAATCGACATGATGGACTTATATTATGCCTTGATAATGTCATTGCATAAAGGATTACCTACCTGGTACCATCGACGGCTTAGAAGACAAAAAGGGATCGTCGTGATTAAGAAGACAATGGAAGACCAAGTCAATGCCAGTTACGAGGAGCCACCTTCACCCCATTACTTCAACAAAGTAGAAGTTGTTGAAGAATCTTCAGGATCAACCCGGATTGTTTCATCGAACAACTACAAGAGACGTAGCAACACCTGAGGAAAACCCAGAAGACTGCACGAGGCACGAAGTAAAGCACGACTACTTAGTCCGAGAACCCCTAGGGTAGGATGAGTCGTGTACCCCCTATGCGCAGTCGAGTCCGTATGATGGTTCGAATAGAACCATGATTGTGTGTTGCTTGTTTTTATTTGTTTGTGTTTTGATATCGGTCGCACTTTTGCCCTAGGCAACAAGAACATGACTATATCACCTTCCTTACCTTGTCTCTTTTGTTTGGCCCTTTTTGCACCTGTTTGTTTGCACTTGCACTATAGAACCACCTTTAGGCATCACCCTCCTCTATGCTACTTTTCCCTCTCATCTCTCTCTCCTCAATCAAGACCGCAAGACAAGCTACACCAAGGATTTTGCCTCGGCAACCAACTAGCAATGAAGACTTCTGCTACAATCTCCACAACCAAGTGCAACCCCGTAGAATTATGTTTAACCCTCTAGACTAGAAACCCATTCCTAGACCCTTCGAGACATCATAAGATACCCCAGCTCGAATCCTTAACCATGTGCTTAACCCACAGAATTGCAAGAGAACCTGTTAAGCCTCCGTAACCTTGCATAGCAAAGGGTTCATTATGGAACTAGTGGTCATAGTGAACGAGCACATTATCATCCTAATATAGCACCAGGACTGACGATGCCATAGGGAAGACCAGTTTGAGGATATGGGAATTGAGGACAAATGACTTGGCGAGTTTATATCAGTGACCTTGAGGAATTATCTGAGACTTTGGTGGATTATGAGGCTTCCATGTTGGTAGATGAACTTGGTGGGATCATTAATATAGAGTAGCATAGCTTTCATTGTCCCTGGATAAATTGGATTTAGTGGGACAATTAAGATCGCAAGCTGAATTCTTGGAAGTATGAGGATTTGACTTAGCCAGGGGATATTGATAGGAGATAGTAGACATTATGATAATGACTTTGGGGAAGCATGTAGGAATTCTCGTTGGACATGAGATTTGGATTTAAATAGGTGATCCTAGTTGAGTATAGGTGGTGAGTAAGTCTACATGGTTCGGAGTAAATTGGACTTAGACTGGTGATCTCGATCATGATACCATGTTTCTTGGAGGACAATAAACTAGGAGATTGGATTAATTGTCGGAGTTGATATAAGCTTGACCTTGGAGTTTACTTGACCATGATAATGGAAGTCGGTGGACTGACTAAAGTAAAGATATCCCTTTCAAGTATTTGGGGATTATAGGGACTTTAGGAGATCATGTGGAACACCATAGACATTGGATTTGTAGAATAAATGAATTGTGTAGTGATCGATGGAAGTTAATTAATGGGCTTTTGGAGTTGATTCATAGGAAGGAAACAAGATCTTGGAGTGGTATACGACGTGATTCCTTAGGAGATAGAGATGCATTATCTTAGACCTTGGAAGAATAGGCTGAGCACTTGGATTGTCATGGTTAATTGAAGCTTAGAAGCTTGTATGTTCTACCCATGGATTTTTAGGGATACACATACATATGAGTTTGGGGATTATAGACATATATGGTTTTGTTAGACCTCCTCTCGAGAGTCATGAGGATAAGAATCACATGAGTGATGATTGGATTTGACCTATACGAAATGATTCTATCGGAGATATGATGTGATTTGTTTAAAGGACTAAATAGAACAATTGGCATCTCAGAAACTGTGCTCAAGGATGGGATGATAAACATTCACTCGCACACTAGAATCCTTGAAACCCTTACGCCCTACCAAGCCACAACATGGTCGGATCCTAACCTTGGGCTTTGGCTCTAGATCGATTAGACCTTGGCCAATGCTCAACCGTGACCACCACCAATGCCTCAACCCACTTTTATGCATTCTATAGACTTCATGGAGTGCTTACACAAGATAGTTGTCATCACCATTTGGAGATCTACTTGTCCCCCCGAAGACGGAAGAAGAATCACCGAGCTGGTCAAGGAACATCTGAAGATCGTCATGTCTAGGAGGAAGAACTATGTCAACCGCCATCGCCAAGAAGTGAACTTCCTCGTTGAAGACTGTGCGTATCTACAAACCACTCCTCTCTAAGGAACCAAGCATTTCCATGACAAGGAGACCCACACCAAGGTTCACCGGCCCCTTCGAGATCACTCCAAGATTTAACAACCCCCCTCTGAGATCACTACGAGACAAAGAGAAGCCAATTACTAGCTGGAATTGCCACCTGAGTTAACTGATGTGCACCATGCTTTCCATGCATCACAACCCGAAAGTGTTTCCAACTTCCTAACTTGCCCGATCTCTACGAGGGCACTGACCACCGAGCCATCGACCCCTAGCCCAAACTAACCTACCGCGAGCTACCCATTAGCAACCTGGATCAAGAAGAGCGCCATACACGAAGCCACACCATCAAGTACTTCAAGCTCAATGGAGCACTACACGGAAGCAGAAGCAACATGAGGACTTGAAGACTACCCCAGATCCAAGTTTCTGTATCCCTTTCCACGCCTAGTTTGGGAATCTCGGGACGAGATTCTTGTAAGGGGGGTAGGTCACACACACGATTTTCATGCCACAACACTTAAGCTAATATATCATGATAAAATGTGGTTTGACAAAAACTTTTGAGTGTTTTGGACCTTGCCTTGATTGGTTTTGTCTGTTGTTCGCAAGTGCTCTAAAAATAAAATAAATCCTCCAACTCTTATACTCCTTCTCCTTGATCCTAAAACCTTTCCAAATGATCATGCCATGTGTATAGGACATAAAAATAATTTCTTACAAAAATAATTTGGCCAAATAGTATTTTCAAAAATTAGTTTTTTAAAACCCCCTGAATTGAGGTTTGCACTGCAAGTACTTAATTAAGGGCAGTAAACACCTTTCCAAAAATATATTTGACTCCTATTAGATATAGGATACCTAGAAACGACAAAAATATAATTTTAAAAGTTATTTTCCTATTTTATTTAAAGGCTTTTTCTTTAGGCCAGAAATGGTCTTTAATAGGTTAAAATTATTTTTATGCTTTATAAATATTTGGTAAAACTTAGGGAAACTCAGTGGACATATACTGTCCATATATAAGAGTTTCAACACATGGTCATGTTCAAAATATTGGTTAAATCCCTCAAAAACCCTTTCTGAATATTTCAAGCTTTTGAAATATTTACAAAGGAAATATTATCCAAAAAATTCCAAGAAAATTCTAGCATGTCACATATGACATGTTTGATGATCATGACAAGTATCATGTCATGGAGAATAGTATAACCCCATGAAATCCCCTCAAAACCATTTATGTCCATTTTGAAGTTTGAGCAACTTTACATTGCCAAACATGTCCAAATGTTCTCAAACCTTGTGAAAATGCTCTAATGGTCTAATAATTCATCTAGACAAAATGGCACAAGTTGGAGAAAATGTTATATTGATCAAAGTGCCCCAAAACTCTTCCTGTCCAGAACCAAATTTGAACAACTCTACATTGGCAACTTTCTCCTTTTGGTCTCAACTTTTGTGGGCATGTTCATAACCTCAAATGATGACACTACACCAAGTGGTGCATCAAGGAGAAGTGATTTGCTCAACTAGATCTACACAAGTTCATTTCTGCTAATATCTAGGGTTTACCAAAGTTACATTGGCCACTTTGACCAAATGAGCTCAAATTTGGTGGAACACCCTAATTATATGTGCCATTTCACCCTGTGGAGTCTCATGCCAAATGGAGTTCATTTTCTTACCCAAACAAGCATCAAACACCATCTGCCACTTTACCAAAATTCCATTTTTGGCCTCTTCCACTAATCTCCATGGGCTCAACTTTGTATCACAGCTCCCCTGACCCTCTCCTGCACCTCCAAAGAACTATCCTCCTTCATCAGCTCAATTATTTGGGGGTAACACCCACCTCTTTCTCTCTCTGTTCACCCATGGCAACACCTCCTCTCTCTCCCATTTCAATATTAAGCATACCACCTAGCATCTCTCCACCCCAGGGCATCCAAGGCAACCCCAAGGCACAAGGGGACATGCCCTGGCCCTTTAAAAATGGCCATGCCAGCCATTTGCATGCTCCAGAGCGCGCTACAGTGCGCCCAGGCACTGTAGCCGCCCTCTGCCCGACGCCTCCGGCCACCTCGGGCCTCCCCAGCACGCCCGACGAGGCGCCTCGACGTCCTAAACACGGCAGCTGGTCGGCCCCCTCCTCCCTCTCTCCCTCCTGCCCGTGCTCATGCGTGCCCGAGCACCGCCCAGCTCCGCCAGTGCGCGCACGCGCTTGGGACCCGCAGGAGCTCGCCCCACTCCTTCTTCCCTTCCCACTTGACCTGTTCCATGCCCACGAACACCCTGAACATGGCCGAGTGTGCCAATTCGGCCTCCGGCATCGCTTAGGCCGTGGCCATGGACGCCGGCCCACGGTGCACCGTCACCCCGCCTTAAACGACCATCCCGAGCCCCCCCTTTGGGCGCCATTCGCTCTATCTTCCCCCCAGAGACCTCCTCGAGCAGCCAACTTCTCCTCCCGTGCCTCCCTTCTCCTCCTACCACCGCCGCTTCGGCTCGCTCAAATTCGAGCAACGCCGAGCTCGCCTCCCTCCCATTCCTCCACCAAAGGGGTCCTCATAGTTCGGCGATCCTCCCCACCTCCTCAAGCCTTCGCGGGGACTCCCGAGAGCTAGGGGCCACTAACGGCCGACGGCCTCCCCCGCCGCCGTCGAAGCCGCGGTCACCTCGGTCCCCTCCGGTGGCACAGACCGACCCCAACGGATCCGCCGCTCCGCGCTGAGCTCTCCCATAGGCGGGGCGACACGGGAGACGGCCGGAAGCGCCGGCAATCGCCGGATGAGTGCCGGTCGAGCCTAACCTCACCTCTGTCCTGCCCCGACGAGAGGAAGATGACGACCCAGTGGGCGGGCCCCACACGTCAGCCGTAGAGAGCGTTGACCCTGACCGCTGATGTGGATAAGTGGAACGGCTCACGGAGCCGCCGCCATGCAAAGGCGTAGCTCTGGAGTTCGCCTTCGATGTCGCCTGCCGCCTGCAGGGTGGGCCGCCCATCGCCTATCTGTCAGCCTTGTGCGCAGGATAAGGTTAAAGCCTTATTTCCTTTTTCTTTTCAAGTCAACTTCAAAAATCCATAAATAATTCATCAGAGCTCCAAGTCCAATGATTCAAATTTCTAGTAGTTTCTAAATTCATGCCCTATATCATGGTGCTATTTGAACATTTCTTCCAGAAGTATTTCTTTCACAAATAATTACCAAGTACCCTTTTTCCATTTCTGTCATAAACTTTAGAAAATGACAGAGGGCTTAAATTTGATCCAAATGCCATGATTCAAATTCCTAGATGCTTCTAAGTTCATAACTTAGCTTATGAATATTTTTCTTAATACTTTCTGTCCCACATAAAATAATGAGCCATTTCTTCATATTTGTCAACTTTGCAAATTCATAGGAAATTCATTTGAACTCCAAATCCAGTGAAACCAACTCCCAGATGCTTCTAAAATCATGATTTGCTAAATGGGTGCCTTTGCTCATTTTTCAAAAGTACAGTTCTATACACTTCTTGCAAATCCATAAACCCCTTGATTCCATCATATTGAAATGTTCAAATATTCCCTAATCCAGCCCAAAGTGAAACCACCTGGTTATTTTTCATATGACCAGGAAGTCATAGAAAAGTCAAATCCATATTTTTAGAGCACTTTTATTTTCTGCCTTGTTGAGTTGCTTATTATGGTTGCTTTCGACGATAGTTGATTTAAGTATACGAAATGCTTGGAGTTGGACCGTAGATATTTGAAGACCTCAAGACTTTGTTAAAACAGTAAGCAACCCTTTGTCCATGATGAACCATTTTTCATCATAATAGCATTTTCGGTGTTTCATCGAGTGCATGATATATATCTTGAATGGCAACCTTGCTAGGCTTGCCTCCGTTGCATACTCCATTGATACTTGCATTGTTCATGACTCTACCCTTGCTTAGAGTTGTGTTGGTGGGTTGTAGAAATATGCTACAGTAGATGGCTAGGCAAAGTGGGTCAGGATTATGCATGGAAAGAAACAAGTGTGGTTTGACATACTTGCAAGCAGCCCCAGCGGGTGCCATTAATGCCCCTGGATATGATGATGAATTAGTTCACTACTTGGTGGAGAGTTAGTGTACCGAGGCTTGATGAATGTGTTGTTTACACAGACGGATTAGATTTAAGATTTGTCGACTGTCCCAACCTTACATGCGCAACCACTCTACCCTTGTATGGGAAAGGGCATTATTGATTACCTAGGCCGATACTAGCTTGGAGCCCGCATTACTAGTGACGGGGGATAGTTGGTGCTCTCTCTCGGGACGGGGTCGTGCCAGGTAGGGCGGCCATGACTGTTTTCACAGGGCACCGGATACATCGTTGTGTCCCCTCTCGAATGTTACGATCTCGAGTGAGTCTCGTATGATGTACATCATGAGGATATGGAACAACGAGTGGACTCCTTGTTAGTGTCGTCTAGGGAAAGGTAGTGATCGGGTGCTTACCCCGGGTACTTGAGGTATCACGGGTCGTGGATGACACAGAAGTTCCCCGGATCTTGTCGGTAAAGTGTGCAACCTCTGCAGAGTGTAAAACTATTCGAATAGCCGTGTCCACGGTCAAGGACAGTTGGGTGGTGCTGCTTAGACTACGTCCATATGTTTCTAACAAACAAAACGGTTTGGTAAATCTATTGACGTGATTCGTGAGGAAGTCACGATGAGCTTGAGGATGAGTTGCTCATAACTCTCTCTCGATGTTGATGTCTGTAACTTCCTAATACTTGTTGCGCATTTATTCATATCCTTGATAAATGTTGATCATATTTGCATGAGAAAAACTAGCTTTCGCAAAATGCCAAATTAGCGTAGTGCCTTGCATAATTATTCTGTTATCACCCTTGGGTTGCTTGCGAGTACATTCAAAGTACTCATTGGCTTGCCACTGGTTATTTTATCGGCCAGGCATGAAAGAACAGGAGTAAGATGAAGATTTCTTAGGTGACGAACATGCAAGCTAGGACACTTCCCAGTCAGAATGCCTGTAGGGTTAAGGCAGATGGCATGGGTCCAAGTTGTCAACGAAGATTTCCACTGCGATGCTATACTCAAGACTTTACCATAATAGTCCTACTTGTGTAACACGGTATGTATGGATGTAAGACTCTTGTTATTCAGCTTCTGTGTGTTCAGTGAGCATTGATCTCTGGGATCACTGTACACGTGCATTCGGTGATCACGACTTATGAGTCGGGGTCCCCACACCTCATGAAGAAATCATGGAAGTTGACGGGAACGCCATGAATGATGTTAAAAGCATATTCTTCATGATGCCAACGACTTCTTCATCATTTGAGTCGTGGCCTTTGATAGGACTCATTGTCTTCAGCAGAATGCGATAGACAGTCCGAGGCACATACAATAATTCCTTGACGTGGAATTTGGTTCGTGGGGCCTGCCCTGGCTTCAAAGGCTTCATCAGCACTTGCATATAGTGATTTGTCACCAGGTTCATCAGTAGATGCAACATGCACCGTCAAGGGAGGACTGAGAGGAAGGACACGAAGCAATTCGATTCTTTGGTACCTTGTAGTGAGTATTTTCAGACATCCAGTCCAACACCCATGAGTTCACATCTTCAGCGTCTCCAGTGATATGCAGCGTCGCATAGAATTGAAGAATAAGTTCTTCATTCCAATCACAGATGTCAGTGCAGAAATTTAGGAGTCATGCATCATGAAGAACACTGAGGACTGGCTCAAAAACTGGCAGAGATTCCATGTCCACATTAGGAATATGTGCATGATCGAAAACTTTGTCTTTGTTGAATAGCACAGAGGAATAGAAGTTGGCTTGACTAGCAGTCCAGAACCGCCTCTTCCTTATGCGAGCAGAGTCATATGGGTTGTAGTCAGTGAAGAATACATGCTCGCCAAGAAATCTTCAGCCTTGAACTTTTTGCTTCGTTGAGAATGGATTCTTTGGCTTTGGCAAAGGAGTGTCGTTGAGTTGCATCACGACCTCGTGAATCGCAACCTCGTGTTCTTCGGGCTAAGGATTTTCTCGTTCCTCTTCATATGCGCCTACGTGTTCATAGGGTCAAGAAGAAGAGGTTCTTCAAAGACTAGTGGCTGGAATTTCTTCATGCACGGATGAGTTGGGATGAGTTTCTTCAGAGCCCATTTGAACCGCTGGTGCAGTGGGACTGAGGAATTTGTTGGATTGGGGTGAAGAGTGGAGAATTGGGATGCCGACTTTCCCAAAAGTCATCGCTCATCACAGGTATGGTGCATCCAATATCCACGTCTTCGCCTTCGCTTCTCAACACCAGCCTCTTCACCGTGTGAACCGAGGCATAGGCGAGAAATGATTGCTGTTGAAGGGATTGCATCCACTTCAAATTCTTCATCAATCTGCTCTGACGAAGCAGAATGATTTTCTTCATCGATCCGCTTGGGATCTCATACTCTTCACCAAAAGGAACAAGGTCCTTTGATGGAATGGAGGAAATTGGAACAGCATCGATTGGATTTTCAAAAGTGCTTGTCATAGGCTTCATTTTCTTCGGGGCTGGAGAATTTGAAGTAGCTGATGCTTTCCTTTTCTTCACCGCAGATCGCTCTGCAGCCTTGGTCTTCTTCACATCAGATGCAGATGAAAGGATTGGAGTTGCTGTAGGCGCGGGAGGAGCTGAGGAATCTGGTTGAATTTCCTCAAAGCAATCGATGCAGCTTGTTCTGACTTCTTCAGTTTCTTCAGGCGCACCACTAGTGGATGCCCTGGCAATTTCTTCAGCAGTTGGAATGGAGTCATAAGCCCTAGAACTAGCATTTTCTTCAGCAGCCTGAACTTCATCAAGAGGTGTCAGGCATGTTCTTCAAATAGTCGAGCAGAGGCTCCACTGAGGAATTTCTTGTTGCGTCGGGCTGCAACATTTGTGAACTTCTCCGTCAGTTTCACAAACCTGACTTTGGCTCCTTTCCAACAAGACAAGATGAATCAAATTTGTCGCCGAGGGCTTTGATGTCACCTGCATCTTGACAAGTTCTTGAGCTTGTCATCTTGACAACATTTTTCTTCATGATTTACATTTTTTCAGATCTGCGATTTCTTGATCTCTCTGGCCCTATCATATTTCCATTTCTCTTCTTGTATGAAATGAGTCAGCATGTGACTTTGGCCATGTGTCAAATTGAAGTCAGGCATAGGTGTGTTTGGGTACTTGTGCCAGAGATCAATGTAGTCTAGGATCGCTCCTGGATCCAATAGAAGCGGCACATGTGTGCCTTTGGCTCTAGCGGCCCTTACTTGCCTATCTCTGATGATTTACGCAAGTTCATCATCATCAGCCTCATCATCTTCAGGTGGCTCTTGGAAGGTGACCTGTTTCTTCTTGGGACTTGGCCGAGGATCTCGTCCAGCAGTTGCCTTTTTCTTCAGCGGAGTGGGGCCTGATGAAGAATTTGGTGCAGCTGAGGAACTTGCTGAGACACCAGAGGCAATAGAGATGCCTGCAGTCCTTTGGTACGTGGCCAGATGCACAGGTGCTGAGGACTTTGGAGGAGCTGCTGAGGACTTTGTAGGAGCTGAGGATTTGGGAGGAGCAGGAGCAGCAAGAGGAACTGGCCATGACGGCATTGAAGATTCTGGCCGTGAGGGCATTGCTGAGGATTTTGGCCGTGAGGGCACTGTTGGTGAAGCGCTTGGCTTGTGCGCTGGCTTCTTTGCCTTTGATCTTCTGGGCTGAACAGGGGCCTCAGTGGTAGCAGCAGTAGTAGAGTCTTCATTGAATTTCCTCACTGCTTCTTTGGCTTGTCTCACCAACTTGGCTTGGCGCTTGGCCCATTCTTCAGGAAAGTCCTCACCACGCTTGATGCTGGTGGGGTCAGCTTCTTGGCCAGGTGCCAATGGAGCTCTTGGGCATGGAGGATTCAGTGCGAATTTCTTCATGTAATTTGGAGTAACATATCTGTACTCCCTCCATTCCCTTGCCCATCTCCTTTCAATCCTCTGAATGCGCACCTTGCGCTGATTTTTGTTTTCCTTGCCAAACTTGGCTTCATCAGGTGCAATAGTCAACAGATATGTCCTCAGTATCTCGAAGCAGTCATGACCTCAGGCCTCTTTCCTCCTTTCTCGTGGCTTCTTTCCTTCGCCATATTCTTCAGTGAGGAATTTGAACAATCGAATTCTCTCAAGAAGTATGCATCTTTTCTTCGAGGAACGCCGCAAAGGAGTTAAGTTGATGAGAACCTAATGATTCAAAGAAATGACATGAGTACCTGTGAACAAAGTATAGTTGCGAGGAATTTGGAGAGGTCATATGCGTTCTCAGAAGGTTTTTCAAAAAGAACTATTTTGAGGAATTTTACCAGATGAGCCTTGAAGAATTTCACTAAGCGATCTTTATCTTAGGTTCCAGAGTTGTATAGATCGAGGATCCACACAATTGAGGAATCTTGAAGAAAAATCATTACTTAGAGAAACGAATCAAGAGCATATTTCGTTTGAGGTGTTCATATGTGTGAAGATTTGAAGAATAAACACCTTTGAAGATTTTAGGAAGGTTTGAGAATCAAAGCGAGTAATAAAAGTAACTTTTAATTACCCGAATCAAGAACACAATTTAACCGAGAAGTGTAGATTAGAAGTTCGGTTCAGGTCTCCCACGCCTCTAACTCGGCGGAGGAAGACAGCTACGGCGGCGGCGGAGTGAAGATTTCATGGTCGGCGAAAGTACGCATTTACGATGAGGTTGAGGCAGTGAAGCTCTTCCTCACCGGGCGATTTATGGAGAAGCGGTGGCGCTTAGGGTTTAAGAAGCTCGGCGAGAGAGAGAGAGAGAGAGAGCGGTCGAGCGGAGTAAAGGAAGTGAGGAAGGGAGAGGGGTATATATAGCCACGGAAAAACCGTCGCTCAAGATTTTGGACGAACGTGCCTCGCCCTTCTCAGTCGCTTGACATGTGTCACACACGTACTGAAAAGTGGAGATTGTGTTAGATCGTGGGTGAATAGATAAGTTTATCGTGGGATGCGAAACGCTTTGAGCGGCAAAGCCGAAAATTTGGATAAGATAAGTTAAAAGTTCCGTTCGCAATTTCTTCAGCTGACAAGGACACAGTGAAGATTTTGAACGAGTTTCAAATAGAACGCACATGAAGAATTTGTGAATAGCTTGAGTATAGCATAGAGGGGGAAGGGTCCGATCACATTCACTTAGCAGAAAAAGCAACTTGAAGAAATAGCCATAAGTGAATGCTGTAGAGGACATAAACCCATATATATATATATAGTCAATAAAGAAGACAATGGAAACAGTGAAGATTTTGCAAAGTTGAAGAATTTGAAAAATTGAAGAATTTGAAAACTGAGGAAAAACTCAAATTGAAGATTTTCAATTTTGGTGGTGGCGTGACCCACCGTATAAGAATGATGATTTCAGACACCGTGTACAATTGTCATAGGGTTCTGAGAATCAAATTCTTCATTAATTTCTTCACACTTAGAGTGTTATTCTTCAGTGATTGAAGAAAAAGGTTTCTTCATGTGTTGCACATCTAAGTCATCAATTTTGCATAAGTGTCAGGATGTGTGTCCTTTTCAAAGAACATTCGAAGATTCTAAGATATTTAGCTCACACTGCAACTTGCTAAATCTCTTCTCATCCAAGGGCTTTGTGAAGATATCGGCTAGCTGTTCTTCAGTCTTCACATGCTCGATGGAGATATCATACTTCAACACATGATCACGAAGAAAATGATGACGAATCTGAATGTGCTTTGTCTTCGAGTGTTGAACTGGGTTGTGAGCAATCTTGATGGCACTCTCATTGTCACAGTAGAGAGGCACATTCTTCACATTGATGCCGTAGTCCTTGAGAGTTTGCTTCATCCACAGCAATTGAGCACAACAAGAGCCAGCGGCAATGTACTCGACTTCAAGTGAGACGGTGATACGCATGATTCTGCTTTCTTCGAGGACCAATGGACCAAAGATCGTCCGAGGAAATGACAAGTACCAGATGTTGACTTGCGGTCCACACGATCACCAGCATAGTCGAGTCGAGAATATCCGATGAGATCAAAAGTTGAGCCCTTGGGGTACCATAATCCTAGTGTTGGTGTGTGAGCTAGATATCGAAGAATATGCTTCACAGCCTTATGGTGTGATTCCTTGGTGTAGCTTGAAATCGGGCACACATGCAAACACTAAGCATTATATCTGGCCTAGATGCACATAAGTACAATAGAGAACCAATCATGGAGCGGTATACCTTGTGATCAAGTCAATACCATTTTCATCGATGCATAGATGGCCATTTGTGGGCATAGGAATTTTGACGCCTTTGCAATCTTGCATGCAGATTTTCTTCAGAACTTCTTTGAGGTATTTCTCCTGAGATATGAATATGCCATTGTGTTGTTGACGAATTTTGAAGACCTAAGAAGAATTTCAATTCTCCCATCATAGACATTTGATATTCTTCACTCATCATATAGGCAAATTCATCACTATAACGTTGGTTAGTACAGCCAAAGATAATATCATCAACATATATTTGGCACACAAACAGTTCACCATCATATGATTTAGTAAAGAGATTAGGGTCGAGTGGACCGGGTGTGAAGCCATTCTTCACGAAGAATTCCTTCAATGTATCATACCACGCCCGTGGGGCCCGTTTGAGGCCATAGAGGGCCTTGTTGAGTCTCAAGACTTTGTCGGGATTCTTTGGATCTTCAAAACCTGGGGTTTGAGCAACATATACTTCTTCCTCAAGCTTACCATTGAGGAATGCACTTTTCACATCCATTTGATATAAAGTGATATTATGATGGTTAGCATAAGCAAGTAATATGCGAATAGCCTCAAGTCTAGCAACAGGTGCAAAAGTTTCATCAAAATCAATTCCTTAGACCTGTGTGTAGCCTTGAGCTACAAGTCGTGCCTTATTCCTCACCACAAGGCCATTTTCATCTTGCTTGTTGCGGTAGATCCAGTTCGTGCCAATGATATTATGCTTGCGAGGATCTGGACGTTTGACCAGTTCCCAGACATTGTTGAGCTCGAATCGATGTAATTCTTCTTGCATTGCACGAATCCACTCAGGCTCCGTAAATGCTTCATCTACCTTAGTGGGCTCTGTGATAGATACAAAAGCATAGTGCCCACAAAAGTTAGATAAATGTGAAGCTTTTGAGCGTGTGAGAGGACCTGGCACTTCAATGTCATCGATGATCTTGTCAACTTGCACTTCTTTTGCAACGCGAGGATGAGCTGGTTGTCGTCGAGGAATTTGATCAGCATTTTCTTCAGCACCATTTTCTTCAGCATTATCTTCAGGTGCATCAGCTCGACGTTCTTCGCGTACTAGAATGAATTCTTCAGCAGATTATTCAGTAGGAATTACATCCTCAATAGCCTTGAACTTGATAGATTCCTCAGGTGCTGGTTCATCTATCACATAAGGTAGGTGCTCTCTTTGCGAGCCATTAGTTTCATCGAACCGCACATCTACAGTTCCAACAATCTTGTAAAGAACATTGTTGAAGACTCTGTAGGTGTGTGAGTCCTTTCCATTACCAAGCATAAAACCTTCATGTGCTTTCGGTGCAAATTTAGCATTGTGATGAGGCTCTCTAATCCAGCATTGAGCACCGAAGACTTTAAAATAACTCACATTAGTTTTCTTGTCAATGAGGAGTTCATAGGCAGTCTTCTTGAAGAATTTGTGAAGATATACTCTGTTGATGATGTGGCACGCGATATCAATTGCATCAATCCAAAAACGACGAGGCGTTTTGTATTCATCAAGAATAGTGCAAGCCATCTCAACAAGAGTTCTGTTCTTGCGCTCCACGACGCCATTTTGCTAAGGAGTATAGGGAGCAGATAACTCATGAGTAATACCAAGTTCATCAAGATAGTCATCAAGACCGGAATTCTTGAACTCAGTTCCATTGTCACTCCTGATGTGCCTGGTCTTCACACCAAAGTTGGTTGAAGCCCTCGAGGAAAATCGTTTGTAGACTTCCTGCACTTCATGTTTGTAAGTAACAATGTGTACCCATGTGTAACGAGAGTAATCATCAACAATAACAAAGCCATATAGAGATGCATCATTAGTGACCGCTGAGTAATGATTAGGACCAAAGAGGTCCATGTGAACCAATTGAATGGACGAGTAGTGGTCATGATAGTCTTCATTTGGATGCTTGGCCTTGGTCATTTTTCGACTTCACGGACTCCACACAAGTGATCCTTGAGGAATTTGACATTCTCAATGCCAATGACATGCTTCTTCTTCGCAAGCGTGTGCAAATTCCTCATACCTGCGTGACCAAGTCGTCGATGCCATAGCCAGCCTTCTGAAGCTTTTGCAAGTAGACACACGGCTGGTTGTGGTCCTGTAGAGAAATCAACAATATACAAGTCTCCTCTCCTAAAGCCTTCGAAGACTTTGGAATTGTCAGCTTCCATGATCACAACACAACGATACTTTCCAAACACAACAACCATATCAAGATCACAAAGCATTGAGACTGACATGAGGTTGTATCCTAAGGACTCAACAAGCATGACTTTGTCCATGTGTATGTCCTTAGAGATCGCAACCTTACCAAGACCCAATACTGACTTTTGCCTTTGTCAGCAAAGATGATATGCTTCAGATGTGACGGTGATAAGGAGCATCCATCAATAGATTCTTGTCACCATTCATGTGATTTGTACATCCACTATCGAGGACCCACTCATTGGCTTTGGGTTGATCATCCTGCAGATGAATTAGTGCAACTTACGATCTCATATACTTCATTAGTGAAGAATATGATATCAATTTCATCAGCTGAATTTCATCAGCAAAGATAATGAGATAAACAGTATGAGGACGTGTGAAATGAAAGTTCATTTCTTCATAATTAGCATGCGTCCTTTCAGGCATTTTTGTCAGGCCGCCAGCAAATTCTTCAGACGTTAAAGCACGTCTGGAGACGAGATTAGTTCTTTTTCTTCACCACCCACATCTGAAGGGGTGGCAAAGAGTTCATCACTCTACGAGCTCCATATGAGAATGGTGGCATAGAAGCCAAACCATTTCGTTTCACATAAGAGAGGTTAGGGTAAGCATATGAATAAGCAGAGAAATTCTTCGAGGACTTATGAACATATTGGTTTGAAGAATAATGCACATATTCATAGCCCTTAGCTCTACCCTGCAAAACAGAGTTGTTAGCACGATGATAATCATATGAGGACTTTGATCCATGTGAGGAATTTTGTCCGTATGAGGACTTGGATCCATATGAAGAATTTGGTCCATATGAAGAGTTTGATCTGGGGTTCCTATTCTTCACAGGTGGTGTCATGAGGACATTCACCTGAAGACTTTCAAGGCACTTCTTGGGAACCTAGATTTTCTTCATAGGGGAACCGTTCCTGTAGTTAGTGCCAACATATCTAGCAAATACTTCACCATTCTGATTTTTGAATTGTTTATAGTTGGAGTCAAATGACTCATCAGAAGAATGAGGAGATTCACATGTAAAGCTAGATAAGTTAGATGGATCAATTGGAGGTCCCTTTGCAGCAACCCATGAGGTTTTGGGGTACTGCTCAGGCTTCCAATATGTTCCATCAGCATTGACTTTCCTCTCAAAGGCAATACCCTCTTTCCTAGGATTCCTGTTGAGGATCTGCTTTTTAAGCACATCACAAAGAGGCTGATGCCCTTTGAGGATTTAGTACATGCTGTCATGTACAATTCCTTCAGCCTGCATCGTTAGTGATACTAGCAATATCCTCGGATGAGGAATTAGTGATAGCAGAGGCAGGTGAAGAATTTGTAACAGTTGAAGCATTTGAACATTGGTGAAGAATTAGCAGATTCACGTTCAATGCACTTTAAGCATGGAGGAACAAATTCTTCTTGAGAAGCGCTGATTTGTTGAGCTAGCAATGAATCGGGCTCCTTCTGAAGATCTTCATAACTCACTCTTAGCTTCTCAAGATCTTGCTTTCTTTGAAGAAATTCATAAGAAAGTTTCTCATGATCAGATAAGAGAGTGTTATGATGACCTTGAATTTGTCAAACCTAGATCAAGTCTCTGAAGATTTTCAGTCGAGGCCTTAGTGCGATCCATTTCTTCACCTAACATATCATCACTTTTACCTAACATGTTTTGAACCTTTTCCAAGGCATGTTGTTGTTTGGTGGCAATACAAACAAGCTTGGTATAGCTAGGTTCAATATCATCATTAGATCCATCATCATCAGATTCATCGTCACTATACTCGGATGAGGAATATTCGGTTACCTTGTCACCCTTTGCCATGAGACATGATGCAGAAGATGATGATTCTGGTTCGAAAGTCATCATTTTGAGAGATTCCTTGAAGTCCTCAAACCAAGGATCATGACGGGTTCGATGACCTTCATAGACGTCGGAGATTCGGTCCCAGATAAGCTTCGCATTGCAAAGATGCATAATGCGCTTGAATTCATCTCTAGATAGGCAGGAACAGATGATATCCTTCGCCATGATGTCAAGTCGAGTGTACTTGCGAATATCATCTGCGTTCGCCGTCTTGCATAGATCAGTAAGACCAATTTCAGTGACGGTCCACAGCTCGTTGTCCATTGCCATCAGGCGCTTCCTCATCATGGCCTTCCACTTGGGATAATCATGACCGTCAAAGATAGGGCATGTCACTTTCTTCATACATGCGGTCGACATAACTAAAACTCCAGGTGGTTAAACCAAAATCACACGTAACAAGGGAGTACCTTGCTCGATACCAATTGAAAGTGTGTTATATCGACTAGAGGGGGTGAATAGGCGATTTTTATGAATTCTTCAATGAGGAATTTGCGGTGAGGAAATTCCTAAGTGAAGAACTACTTGGCAGCTGAATAAGTACTCGAGAAGTAAGCATAAGAGAATGCGGGCATGGTCATCATGATGAAATGAAGACAATCAAAGAGCATGTAAAGCGTAAACACAGGATAACACAAGATGAAGACAAACAGACTGAAGAAATTGAACTGAGGAAATTGAGAAAGTCTTCATTCAAAGTCTTCAAACGCAGATATGAATGAACACTCAACACAGTAATGAGGAAATGAAAGATTTGAGGAAATAGAACCAGTTAGGTTGGTGAAGACAATGATTTGGTAGACCAGTTCCAACTGTTGTCTCGGTTATGCGTCTGGTTGGAGCGGCTGAGTATTTAAACTCGAGGACACACAGTCCGGACACCCGATCGTGAGCACGCAGCTCAAGACACCAAGTCCTCACCGTATTCTCCTTGAACTAAGGTCACATGAGACCTCGTCCAATCACTCGTGGTAAGTCTTGAGCAACTTCCAAACCTTCACAGACTTGGTCACTCGGCGATCCACAATTCCTCTTGGATGCTCTAGACCATGACGCCTAACCGTCTGGAAGAAGCACAGTCTTCAAAGGTAACAAGCGTCGGATCCACGCAGGATCAATCTCTTGATGATGCTCAATCACTTTGGGTTTGTAGGGGTTTCGTTTTTGGGTTTTCCTCACTCGATGATTTTCGCTCAAAGTCCTCGGAGGATGGGTTGCTCTCAAATGACAAGTGTCAAGTTCTCTCGGAGCAGCCAACCAGCTAGTGGTTGTAGGGGGCGGCTATTTATAGCCTAGGGAGCAGCCCGACATGATAAGACATAAATTCCCTTCAATGATATGACCGTTAGGTGGATAAGATATTTTGGGACAGCTGGCGTGCAGCACAACAACGGTCGGAAATTTGACTCTCAAATTCCTCAGGGCTATCATGTTCCTCACTGTGTAGGCAATCCGCACTGGCGAATTCCTAACTCCTCGGTCAGAACAAATTCCTCAGCGACCAGAAGAACTTCGTCTCTGTCACTGAAGAAATTGACTGAACTGTATGAGATTTCCAAAGGCTTCACTCGAAGGGATTGGTAGGTGTAGGATTTTGAGTTGAGCATCACATGGAAATCTTTCCTTAGTATTTCCTGTTGGAAATATGCCCTAGAGGCAATAATAAATTAGTTATTATTATATTTCCTTGTTCATGATAATTGTTTATTACCCATTCTATAATTGTATTGATAGGAAACTCAGATACATGTGTGGGTACATAAACAACACCATGTCCCTAGTAAGCCTCTAGATGACTAGCTCGTTGATCAACAGATGGTTACGGTTTCCTGACCATGAACATTGGATGTCGTTGATAACGGGATCACATCATTTGGAGAATGATGTGATGGACAAGACCCAATCCTAAGCCTAGCACAAAGATCGTAGTTCGTATGCTAAAGCTTTTCTAATGTCAAGCATCATTTCCTTAGACCATGAGATTGTGCAACTCCCGGATGCTGTAGGAATGCTTTGGGTGTACCAAACGTCACAACGTAACTGGGTGGCTATAAAGGTGCACTACAGGTATCTCCGAAAGTGTCTGCATTGGGTTGGCGAATCGAGGCGGGATTTGTCACTCCGTGTAACGGAGAGGTATCTCTATGCCCACTCGGTAGGACATCATCATAATGTGCACAATGTGACCAAGGGGTTGATCACGGGATGATGTGTTACGGAACGAGTAAAGAGACTTGTCGGTAACGAGATTGAACAAGGTATCGGCATACCGACGATCGAATCTCGGGCAAGTACAATACCGCTATACAAAGGGAATTGTATACGGGATTGATTGAGTCCTTGACATCATGGTTCATTCGATGAGATCATCGTGGAACATGTGGGAGCCAACATGGGTATCCAGAACCCGCTGTTGGTTATTAACCGGAGAACGTCTCGGTCATGTCTGCATGATTCCCGAACCCGTAGGGTCTACACACTTAAGGTTTGATGACGCTAGGGTTATAGGGAATAGATATACGTGGTTACCGAATGTTGTTCGAGTCCGGATGAGATCTCGGACGTCACGAGGAGTTCCGAAATGGTCCGGAGGTAAAGATTTATATATGGGAAGTCCTATTTTGGCCACCGGAAAATGTTCGGGATTTTTCGGTATTGTACCGGGAAGGTTCTAGAAGGTTCCGGAGTGGGGCCCACCTGCATGGGGAGACCCACATGAACGTGGGTAGTGGGGGCAAGGCCCCACACCCCTGGTCAAGGCACACCAAGATCCCCCCTTAGAAGGAATAAGATCATATCCCAAGGGATAAGATCAAGATCCCTAAAAGGGGGATAACAATCGATGGGGAAAGGAAAGGATGGGATTTCTTTCCTCCCACCTTTGCCAACGCCCCCAATGGACTTGGAGGGCAAGAAATAATCCCCTCCACCCCTATATATAGTGGGAGGCGCATGGGAGCTACACCCTTGCCTCGGCGCAGCCCTCCCCTCTCCCAAGTCCTCCTCCTCCCGCGGTGCTTGGGCGAAGCCTGCCGCAGGATTGCCACGCTCCTCCATCACCACCACACCGTCGTGCTGCTGCTGGATGGAGTCTTACCCAACCTCTCCCTCTCTCCTTGCTGGATCAAGGCATGGGAGACGTCACCGGGCTGTACGTGTGTTGAACGCGGAGGTGCCGTCCGTTCGGCACTAGGATCTCCGGTGATTTGGGTCACGACGAGTACGACTCCTTCAACCCCGTTCTCTTGAACGCTTCCGCTTAGCGATCTACAAGGGTATGTAGATGCACTCTCCTTCCCCTCGTTGCTAGTTTCTCCATAGATAGATCTTGGTGACACGTAGGAAAATTTTGAATTTATGCTACGTTCCCCAACAGTGGCATCATGAGCTAGGTCTATTGCGTAGATTCTTTGCACGAGTAGAACACAAAGTAGTTGTGGGCGTTGATTTTGTTCAATATGCTTACCGTTACTAGTCCAATCTTGTTTCGACGGTATTGTGGGATGAAGCGGCCCGGACCGACCTTACACGTACACTTACGTGAGACAGGTTCCACCGACTGACATGCACTTGGTGCATAAGGTGGCTAGAGGTTGCCAGTCTCTCCCACTTTAGTCGGAACGGATTCGATGAAAAGTGTCCTTATGAAGGGTAAATAGCAATTGGCATATCACGTTGTGGTTTTGCGTAGGTAAGAAACGTTCTTGCTAGAAACCCATAGCAGCCACGTAAAACATGCAAACAACAATTAGAGGACGTCTAACTTGTTTTTGTAGGGTATGCTATGTGATGTGATATGGCCAAGAAGAATGTGATGAATGATATGTGATGTATGAGATTGATCATGTTCTTGTAATAGGAATCACGACTTGCATGTCGATGAGTATGACAACCGGCAGGAGCCATAGGAGTTGTCTTAATTTATTGTATGACCTGCGTGTCATTGAACAACGCCATGTAATTACTTTACTTTATTGCTACCAGATAGCCATAGTAGTAGAAGTAATAAGTTGGCGAGACAACTTCATGGAGACACGATGATGGAGATCATGGTGTCATGCCGGTGATGATGATAATCATGGAGCCCCGAAGATGGAGATCAAAAGGAGCAAAATGATATTGGCCATATCATGTCACTAATTGATTGCATGTGATGTTTATCATGTTTATGCATCTTATTTGCTTAGAACGGCGGTAGTAAATAAGATGATCCCTCATTAAAATTTCAAGAAAGTGTTCCCCCTAACTGTGCACCGTTGCAAAAGTTCGTCGTTTCGAAGCACCACGTGATGATCGGGTGTGATAGATTCTTACGTTTTGTAAGCCAGATTTACACACACGAAACACTTAGGTTAACTTGACGAGCCTAGCATGTACAGACATGGCCTCGGAACACAAGAGACCGAAAGGTCGAGCATGAGTCGTATGGAGGATATGATCAACATGAAGATGTTCACCGATGATGACTAGTCCGTCTCACGTGATGATCGGACACGGCCTAGTTGACTCGGATCATGTAATCACTTAGATGACTAGAGGGATGTCTATCTGAGTGGGAGTTCATGAGATGAACTTAATTATCCTAAACGTAGTCAAAAGCCCTTTGCAAATTATGTCATAGCTCGCACTTTAGTTCTACTGTTTTAGATATGTTCCTAGAGAAAATATAGTTGAAAGTTGACAGTAGCAATTATGCGGATAGTAGAAGGCTTATGTCCTTAATGCACCGCTCGGTGTGCTGAACCTCGAACGTAAATGCATGGATGTTGCGAACATCGACATACACGTCTTGATAACTACGTGATAGTTCATTTAAACGGTTTAGAGTTGAGGCACCAAAGACGATTTCGAAACGTCACGGAACATATGAGATGTTTCGAGGGATGAAATTCGGATTTCAAGCTCGTGTCCACGTCAAGAGGTATAAGACCTCTGACGATTTTCTTAGCTTGCAAACTAAGGGATAAAAGCTCAATCGTTGAGCTTGTGCTCAGATTGTCTGAGTGAAACAATCACTTGAATCGAGTGGGAGTTGATCTTCCTGATGAAATAGTGATGTTTCTCCAAAGTCATTGCCACCAAGCTGCTAGAAGCTTCGTGATGAACTATAACATATCAGGGATAGATATGATGATCCTTGAGCTATCCGCAATGTTCGACACCGCGAATGTAGAAATCAAGAAGGAGCATCAATTGTTGATGGTTGGTAAAACCACTAGTTTCAAGAAGGGCAAGGGCAACAAGGGATACTTCATGAAACGGCAAAACAGTTGCTACTCTAGTGAAGAAACCCAAGGTTGAACCCAAACCCGAGACTAAGTGCTTCTGTAATAAGGGGAACAACCATTGGAGCAGATTTACCCTAGATACTTGGTAGATGAGAAGGCTGGCAAGGTCGATAGAAGTATATTGGATATGCATTATGTTAATGTGTACTTTACTAGTACTCCTAGTAGCACCAGGGTATTAAGATACCGGTTCGGTTGCTAAGTGTTAGTAACTCGAAATAAAAGCTACGGAATAAACGGAGACTAGCTAAAGGTGAGCTGACAATATGTATTGGAAGTTTTTCCAAGCTTGATGTGATCAAGCATCGCACGCTCCCTCTACCAACGAGATTGGTGATAAACCTAAATAATTGCATTTGGTGTTTGCGTTAAGCATAGACATGATTGGATTATGTCTATCGCAATACGGTTATTCATTTAAGGAGAATAATGGTTACTACTGTTTATTTGAATAATACCTTGATGGTCTTGCACCTAAATAAATGGTTTATTGAATCTCGATCATAGTGATACACATTTTCATGCCAAAAGTATAAGATAGTAATGATAGTACCACTTACTTGTGGCCTTTGCCATGTAAGTCATATTGGTGTAAAGCATGAAGAAGCTCCATGTTGATGGATCTTTGGACTCACTCGTTTTGAAAAACTTGAGACATGCGAACCATGTCTATTGGTGTGTACGCATGAAGAAACTCCATGCAGATGGATCGTTTGGACTCACTTGATTTTGAATCACTTGAGATATGCAAAACATACTACATGGGCAAGATGAGTGAAAAGCCTCGGTTTGGTAAAATGGAACAAGATAGCAACTTGTTGGAAGTAACACATTTTGATATGTGCAGTCCAATGAGTGCCGAGGCATGCAATGGAATATCGTTATGTTCTTACTTCACGGATGATTTGAGTAGATCTTGAGTGTATTTACTTGATGAAACACAAGTCTGAATTATTGAATGGTTCAAGTAATTTCAGAGTGAAGTTGAAGATCATCGTGACAAGAGGATAAAATGTCTATGATATGATCATAGAGATGAGTATCTGAGTTACGAGCTTTGGCACGCAATTAAGACATTGTGGAGATTGTTTCACAATAAATACCGCCTGGAACGCCATAGTGTGATGGTGTGTCCAAACATCATATTGCACCCTATTGGATATGGTGCGTACCATGATGTCTCTTATCGAATTACCACTATCGTTCGTGGGTTAGGCATTAGAGACAACCGCACTCACTTTAATGGGGCACCACGTAATTCCGTTGAGACGACACCGTTTGGAGAAACCTAAGTTGTCGCTTTCTTGAAAGTTTGGGGCTGCGACGCTTATGTGAAAAAGTTTCAGGTTGATAAGCTCGAACCCAAAGCGGATAAAATGCATCTTCATAGGACACCCAAAACAGTTGGGTATACCTCCTAATTCAGATCCGAAAGCAATAGGGATTGTTTCTTGAATTGGGTCCTTTCTCGAGAAAAAGTTTGTCTCGGAAAGTTGAGTGGGAGGATGGTGGAGACTTGATGAGGTTATTGAACCGTCACTTCAACAAGTGTGTAGCAGGGCACGGGGAAGTTGTTCTGTGGCACCTACACCAATTGAAGTCGAAGCTTATGATAGTGATCATGAAGTTTTGGATCAAGTACCTACCGTACCTCGTGGGGGACAAGGATGCGTCTTTGCTTGAGTGGTACAGTGATCCTGTCTTGAAGGTCATGTTGCTAGACAACAATGAACCTACGAGCTATGGAGAAGCAATGGTGGGCCCAAATTCCGACAAATGGTTAGAAGCCATGAAATCCGAGATAGGATCCATGTATCAGAACAAAGCATGGACTTTGGTGGACTTGCCCGATGATCGGCGAGCCATTGAGATAAATGGATCTTTAAGAAAAAGACGGACGTGGACGGTAATGTCACCGTCTATGAAGCTCGACTTGTGGCGAAGAGTTTTTCACAAGTTCAAGGAGTTGACTACGATGAGATTTTCTCATCCGTAGCGATGCTTAAAGTCCGTCGGAATCATGTTAGCACAAGCTGCATTTATGAAATCTGGCAGATGGATGTCAAAACGAGTTTCCTTACCAGTTTCCGTAATGAAAGGTTGTACGTGATACAATCAGAAAAGTTTTGTCAATCCTAAGGATGCTAAAAGGTATGCTAGCTCCAGCAATCCTTCTAAGGACTGGAGTAAGCATCTCGGAGTTGGAATATGCACTTTGATAGGATGATCAAAGATTTTGGGTTTATACAAAGTTTATGAGAAACTTGTATTTCCAAAGAAGTGAGTGGGAGCACTATAGAATTTCTGATGAGTATATGTTGTTGACATATTGATGATCAGAAATGATGTAGAATTTCTGGAAAGCATATAGGGTTATTTGAAAGATGTTTTTCAATAGAAAACCTGGATTAAGCTACTTGAACATTGAGCATCGAGATCTATAAGGATAGATCAAAATGCTTAATAATACTTTCAAATGAGCACATACCTTGACATGATCTTGAAGGTGTTCAAGATGGATCGATCAAAGAAGGAGTTCTTGCACGAGATGTAAGGTATGAAGTTAAGAGTTAAAGCTCGACCACGGCAGAAAAGAGAGAAAGGACGAAGGTCGTCCCCTATGCTTCAGACGTAGGCTCTATAGTATGCTATGTTGTGTACCGCACCGGAAGTGTGCCTGCCATGAGTCAGTCAAGGGGTACAAGAATGATCCAGGAATGGATCATTGGACATCGGTCAAAATTGTCCTTGGAGTAAATAAGGACATGTTTCTCGATTATGGAGGTGATAAAGAGTTCGGCGTAAAGGGTTACGTCGATGCAAGCTTTAACACCTATCCGAATGACTCTGAGTAGCAAATCGGATACGTATAGTGGAGCAACCATTTGGAATAGCTCCAAGTGGAGCGTGGAAGCGGCATTTACAATATAATCTAGAGATTTGCGAAGTACATATGGATCTGAATATTGCAGACCCGTTGACTAAAACCTCTGTCACAAGCAAAACATGATCAAACCCCAGAACTCATTGAGTCTTAATCACATGATGATGTGAACTTGTTTAGTGACACTAGTAAACTCTTTGGATGTTAGTCGCATGGTGATGTGACCTGTGAGTGTTAATCACATGGCAATGTGAACTAGATTATTGACTCTAGTGCAAGTGGGAGACTGTTGGAAATATGCCCTAGAGGCAATAATAAATTAGTTATTATTATATTTCCTTGTTCATGATAATTGTTTATTACCCATGCTATAATTGTATTGATAGGAAACTCAGATACATGTGTGGGTACATAAACAACACCATGTCCCTAGTAAGCCCCTAGATGACTAGATCGTTGATCAACAGATGGTTACGGTTTCCTGACCATGGACATTGGATGTCGTTGATAACGGGATCACATCATTTGGAGAATGATGTGATGGACAAGACCCAATCCTAAGCCTAGCACAAAGATCGTAGTTCGTATGCTAAAGCTTTTCTAATGTCAAGTATCATTTCCTTAGACCATGAGATTTTGCAACTCCCAGATGCCGTAGGAATGCTTTTGGTGTACCAAAGCGTCACAACGTGAATCGGGTGGCTATAAAGGTGCACTCTGGTATCTCCGAAAGTGTCTATTGGGTTGGTACGAATCGAGATCGGGATTTGTCACTCCATGTAACGGAGAGGTATCTCTAGGCCCACTCGGTAGGACATCATCATAATGTGCACAATGTGACCAAGGGGTTGATCACGGGATGATGTGTTACGGAACGAGTAAAGAGACTTGCCGGTAACGAGATTGAACAAGGTATCGGCATACCGACGATCGAATCTCGGGCAAGTACAATACCGCTATACAAAGGGAATTGTATACGCGATTGATTGAGTCCTTGACATCGTGGTTCATCCAATGAGATCATCGTCGAACATGTGGGAGCCAACATGGGTATCCAGATCCCGCTGTTGGTTATTGACCGGAGAACGTCTCGGTCATGTTCAAGATGGTTCCCGAACCCGTAGGGTCTACACACTTAAGGTTCGATGGCGCTAGGGTTATAGGGAATAGATATACGTGGTTACTGAATTTTTTTCGAGTCCGGATGAGATCCGGGACGTCACGAGGAGTTCAAATGGTCTGGAGATAAAGATTTATATATGGTAAGTCCTATTTTGGCCACCGGAAAATGTTCGGGATTTTTCGGTATTGTACCGGGAAGGTTCTAGAAGGTTCTGGAGTGGGGCCCACCTGCATGGGAGGACCCACATGAACGTGGGTAGTGGGGGCAAGGCCCCACACCCCTAGTCAAGGCGCACCAAGATCCCCCCCTTAGAAGGAATAAGATCATATCCCGAAGGGATAAGATCAAGATCCCTAAAAATGGGGGATAACAATCGATGGGGAAGGAAAAGGATGGGATTTCTTTCGTCCCACCTTTGCCAACGCCCCAATGGACTTGGAGGGCAAGAAATAATCCCTCCACCCCTATATATAGTGGGGAGGCGCATGGGAGCTACACCCTTGCCTGGCGCAGCCCTCCCCTCTCAAGTCCTCCTCCTCCCAGCGGTGCTTGGCGAAGCCCTGCAGATTGCCACGCTCCTCCATCACCACCACACCGTCGTCTGCTGCTGGATGGAGTCTTCCCCAACCTCTCCCTCTCTCCTTTCTGGATCAAGGCATGGGAGACGCCACGGGCCGTCACGTGTGTTGAACGCGGAGGTGCCGTCCGTTCGGCACTAGGATCTCCGGTGATTTGGATCACGCATTTAGCAATCGACTCCTTCAACCCCGTTCTCTTGAACGCTTCCGCTTAGCGATCTACAAGGGTATGTAGATGCACTCTCCTTCCCCTCGTTGCTAGTTTCTCCATAGATAGATCTTGGTGACACATAGGAAAATTTTGAATTTATGCTACGTTCCCCAACATTTCCTCGACCCCCTTTAACAGTACGGTGTTTCCTATGACTCAAGAAAGAGAAAAAGAAACAACAAAAACAAAAGTCTTCACGCTTCATGTTCCTCAAATGAATACCAAGTGTTCAAGGTCACACCAATTTCTTCACTTTCAAAGTCTTCAGAAAGTCTTCAGAATATCAAAGTCTTCAGTCGATGTCGGTGTACTAGAGTAGGGGTACCCTAGTATCCCGAACTTGTGCCTGGGCGATTCTTGCCCCTCATGGCGGGGCTTCTTGCGGGTGACCGCCAAGGTCCTCCGTGGTTCCTTTGGAGCCATTCAAGAACAAAGTATTCAGGCCAAGGAGACAAGGCCCCGGCAAGAGGAGCTTGCCGGGAAGGCCACCCAAGGCACCTAGGAAACAAGGCCCCGGCAAGAGGAGCTTGCCGGGAAGGCCCGGTGAGCGACAAGCTTCCGGACGCGACAAGACGACAACCGCGGCAAGGCGCTTGCCGCGGCAGACCACCATTCTGTACCTGCGCTCCAGCGCATCCACTAACGTGTCGCCTACAGGACCTTTCCAGCGCCAAGGTGGCGTGAGAGGTCGGCAGCCAGCGGCGCTGGTGGCAAGCGGCGCTGACAAGATTGCCATCTGGCAAGCGGTGGCGTCCCTGACGGTCCCTGTATGCACTGTTAGGGCGACGTAGATGGGCATTTAATGCCTTTTCCCCTGCCGTCAGGGTTAGGTATGATACACTGTACAAGTAGCTGTACCAACCACCCCTTTTCCATTTTTACCCTTGTCTACGTTGCCACCTGTCGGAGACCCCTTTAGCATATAAAAGGAGGCCCATGCGCAACGTAGAGGGAGGGGTTCGGGGGTTCGACTCACGCTCGGTCTCGTTAGCAGCTTGTGTGTACTATAGCACTCAGCGCTCCCGTGCATAAGTAAAGCCCAAGTCCGGCAAGAGCTCTGATGCCCACTCCGGCAAGCGCACCTCTTCGGAGTGCTACGCTACCGTCGAGGACGCACCATCGAGCTCCACCGGCAATGCTTCGCACATCTTGTCAATTTCATGCTTTCTACTTCTATTTTGCATGCGTTATCTGACACTTTGTGCAGCACCTACCCCCGGTAAGCAATAACGAGCTATAAGGCTCCATATCTTTATTTTCTCTTCTTTCTCTTTCTCAAAGAAAGGAAGGTTCCCTCGCCCACAAGTTTGCCGGGGGGAAAGGAGAAGATAATGGTGTGGGCCAAGCGTCGCTCAAGGAAGTCTAGCCTTGCTAGGGAAGCAAACGATGTAAAAGCTAAGTTGCTAAAGTTTGAGCAATCAGTTTTAAAATTTTAAGTTATCTTCCTCGAACGACCGTGCTTTTGTATGGAAAACCTGTGCTGAAGGAACCAACTCGTAGCTAGTTGCGCCCTTACTTTGTTTCGAGTCTGCTCAACAACTTAAGTGAGCTGCGACTAGTTGCGACAAGGTTTCTTGTCGGTAGCAACACCGCCTGCCAGGGCTGTGACGTCCGCACTCAGCGCTCATGCCCGGTGCCTGACAAGTTCCCTAAAAGCGTAAGGTGGACATACAAAGAGAGGTTGAACAGGAAGATAGCATGCACTATTTATTTGAGATTTCTGCATAGACCTATATGCCAAGGAGCCTTCTCGGGGCTAGTTGCGCTCCATGTTGCCTCGAGTCCGCTCGGCAACTTGTGCGGTTGCGCTAGTGCCCAGAAGGTAAACCTTTTCGGGAGGCGACATTCCCGAATAGCCGCCAAGGGCCCGTTCCCTCAAGCGCTGCTGGCTGGATCGTACGCGCCGGAAAGTATTCCAGCAGGCATAGGGAATATGTAGCAGAAGTCCGAAATTTACAAGTAAGGTAAGTGCACTTCAGATGCTAATCACTTATCATGTTTAAACACAGTTATGGCCCGGGGGCTGGCAACGCCCTTGAGACCAATCCTCTTGGTGTCAAGAACGATGAAGTTCTTCGCCATAAGCCTTTCCGGCAACGATCTTGCCGGGAGCCGGTGTCAAGGACAACGAAGTTCTTCGCCATAAGCCCGGCATCGAGAATGTCAAAGTTCTCTGCTGAAGATAAAAGCCTTCCTGGCGACGAGCTTGCCGGAAGCCGGCATCGAGAACGTCAAAGTTCTCTGCTGAAGATAAAAGCCTTCCTGGCGGCAGGCTTGCCGGAAGCCGCATCGAGAACGTCAAAGTTCTCTGCTGAAGATAAAAGCCTTCCTGGCGACGAGCATGCCGGAAGCCGGCATCGAGAACGTCAAAGTTCTCTGCTGAAGATAAAAGCACACTAAAAAGGATCCATCTTCGCCGACAAGCGCTACATCGGCAAGCAGGACTCAAGCCACCTTCCCGGCAGGGAGCATCCTGCCCTGCCAGGGAGGACAGATACCAGGCAAAAAGAAGCAGCCAAGCCTGTGAACCAGAGGACAAGACGGCCGCAAGGCCCCGACATGACCCTTGCCGGGAAAATACGGCGTAACCCAGGCCGCCAAGGTTCTCGCTTGTTTTTTGGGCCTGGCCCAACAGCCGGGCACTGCAGGTGGCCCAGGCCGGGCTACTGTCGGTGTACTAGAGTAGGGGTACCCTAGTATCCCGAACTTGTGCACGCAGGCGATTGCAGCCCTCCATGGCGTGGCTTGCCGGTGACCGCCAAGGTCGTCCGTGGTTCCTTTGGAGCCATTCAAGAACAAAGTATTCAGGCCAAGGAGACAAGGCCCGGCAAGAGGAGCTTGCTGGAAGGCCACCCAAGGCACCTAGGAGACAAGGCCCCAGAAGAGGAGCTTGCGGGAAGGCCACCCAAGGCACCCTAGGAAACAAGGCCCGACAAGAGGAGCTTGCGGGAAGGCCCGGTGAGCGACAAGCTTCCGGACGCGACAAGACAACAATCAAGGGCAAGGCGCTTGCCGCGGCAGACCACCACTCTGTACCTGCGCTCCAGCGCATCCACTAACGTGTCGCCCTGGGACCTTTCCAGGCGCGCGTGGCGAGAGGCCGTGCAGCCAGCGGTGCGCGGTGGCAAGCGGCGCTGACAAGATTGCCATCTGGCAAGCGGTGGCGTCCCTGACGGTCCACAGATGTAATCGTTAGGCGGCGTGACAGGCATTTAATGCCTTTGTCCCTGCCGTCAGGGTTAGGTATGATACACTGTACAAGTAGCTGTACCAACCACCCCTTTTCCATTTTTACCCTTGTCTACGTTGCCACCTGTCGGAGACCCCTTTAGCATATAAAAGGAGGCCCATCTGCAACGTAGAGGGAGGGGTTCGGGGGTTCGACTCACGCTCGGTCTCGTTAGCAGCTTGTGTGTACTATAGCACTCAGCGCTCCCGAGCAAGAACTGAATACACTCAGACATGCAGCAGTAGGAGTGTTATCTCTCCGGAGAGCTCCGAAGCTGGGTAAATCGCTCGTGTGCTTTGCCTCGATCTGCTCTTTGTGCGACCTCCGCCCCCGCCGAACCGAAAGGGGCTCGGTCCGCCGGTCCCATAGGTGTTCGTGGGCCAGATCAGCCTGCCCCGACAGTCGAAGAACTTCATTTTTAGGGGTCGACTTTCTCTGTAAATAACAAACTCCTCATAGAATTATAGACCTGTGTACACTCATAAACACATTCGTCCCTTAACCTATAAGTCTTCAATACACCAAAATCACTAAGGGGCACTAGATGCACTTACACACCCCTCTCACCAAACATGCCACTTCTAGCTTCCTGATCTCCTCCGTGATGAACTCCTGCCTCTCCAGAGCCTGCTTTCTGACCTTCTGCTTGACGGGCCGCGCGTGGGGGAAGACAGCTAGGTGGTGCTCAATCACCTCCACAGGAACACCGGGATGTCGGACGCTTGCCATGCAAAGAAGTCGACATTCGCCCGCAGGAAGGTGACGAGCTCGCCTTCCTATTTGTTGTCAAGGGTGGAGCCTATAGTGAAGGCCCCTCCCGTGCCGTCCTCCGCGATGGGCACCTTCTTGGTCTGTGGCGGCTCGGCTCTGGATCTCTTGCTCTTGTCGGCAGAGCTCTCTGGCACATCCTCAATGGTAGCACCACACCCCGAAGAGGTGCGCTTGCCGGAGTGGGTGCGAGAGGTCTTGCCAGGTTCCTTCTTTCCTCTCAGGCCTTCAGCGGCAGGAGCAGGTGCCTTGAGGGCAACTGCTGCAATTGCTTCCCGGTAGAGTTGTTCGACGCAGATCAGTGCGTCCTTCTTGTCGGAGGGGACAGAGATGATGGTCAATGGCCCGGGCATCTTCAGCATGTTGTAGGCGTAGTGTGACGATGCCATGAACTTGGCCAGTGCCGGGCGGCCGAGGATCCCGTTGTAGGGCAAGGGGATCTCGGCTACGTCGAAGACGATCTTCTCCGTTCTGTAGTTCAATTCTCCTCCAAAGGTCACGGGTAGCATGATCTTTCCCTTCGGCTGGCTCCTCCCCGGATTGACCCCTTGGAACGTGCCCGTTTCCTCGAGGTCTCCGTCAGGGATTTGCAACCTTTTGATCACGACAGGCGAGATCAGGTTCAGGCCGGCCCCGCCGTCAACCAACATCTTGTTCACCCTGAGGTTGCGTATTGTTGGCGAAACCAACAACGGCAAACACCCGACCGCGGTAGTGCGATCAGGGTGGTCCTCGGCGTCAAAGATGAGGGGCGTGCTGGACCACTTTAGGGGCTTCTGGGCGTCGAATGACGGCTCCGTTTCCGTGACCTCTCGCGCCCACTGCTTGAGCTGGCAGCGAGAGGTATGCAGCGAGGCGCCGCCATCAACGCACATGTCCTCCATAGCCTTCTGGAACCCTTGCTCACCGGACTCATCATCCTCATCGTCATCGTCGTCTTCTTGTTTCTTGTCGCGGCCCCGGGCGGGCCTCTCTTGCTGATTGTCCTTGCCGGGGCGGCCTCCTTGGCCGCCACGCTTCTTGCCGGACCCCTCAGCACCATCTTGGTCCTTCTCCTTGTCCCGCCTTTCGTACTCAGCCTTTTGCTTTTCAGCAAGCAGCTCGACTTGTCGGCAGTTCTGGAGATCGTGGCCCTTGGTGCGGTGGATCTTGTAGTATTGCTTGCCGGAGCTTCCTGGCTTGTCGGTGGCCGCCAAGGCCCGGCAAGCGGCGCGCCCGGCAATATCCTTGTCGGAGGTGTCTGCCTTGACCTTCTTGCCGGCACCGGTGTCGTCAGATCCCTCAACGGCAAGCACAGCCTTGCCTTTGCGTTTCTTGTTGCGATGCCGACCCTTCTTCATCTGGGCGGCAGCATCCTCATCAGTGGAGTCGGTTTACGCGCCGGTGTCGGCGCCAGGGTACTTCCTTCCTTCTTCAGCTCGGGCGCACCTGTCGGCCAGAACGTAGAGCTTGGCCACATCCTTAACCTTAGTCATCGCCAGCTCCTCGTGCATCTTGCGATTGCGCACGTTCTGATGGAACGCGCTAATCACAGCGGCGGGATGAACGTCGGGGATGTTGTAATCGCACCGGTGAATCTCCGGATGTACTTGCGCAGGTCTCCTCCTTACGGGGAATGATATGCAAATCACTGGCCTGGCCATGAGCTTGGTGGCCTCCTCTGAATGCGCCAACGAACTCATGGCACAGATCTGACCAGGAAGAGATGGAGTCCGCTGGCAAGTGCATCAACCAAGACATTACATTGGGTTTGAGCGCAAGCGGGAAGTAGTTGGCAAGCACCTTGTTGTCGCGAGCCCCAGCAGCCTGCATCGCGATGGTGTAGATGCCGAGGAACTCGGAAGGATGGGTCTTGCCGGTGTACTTCTCGCCGACGTCGGGCTTGAACGTGCGGTGGGACGGCCACTGGAACTGCCTCAGCTCACGGGTAAAAGCCGGGCAGCCCACCTCCTAAGGTAGGCCGCCGGGCTCCCCCAGTGCGGGGTGATCCGTAGCATGTCCCGCCCACTTGTCCGACTGGCGGCGCGTTTCACGCGGCGCTCGATGGTGGTTCGAGCGTCTTCGTGGGCTCGCTCCCGAAGAACCTGGAACTGGTCGCGGAGGATCCGTGGATCGGACGACGCTATGGAGATGTTATCACCAGCGTCGTCGCGACAGGCCGATGCCCGCGGCGGCTGGCGAGGAGGAGGAGAGTGCACCATGGCTGCAGCTCCCCCGGTCCTCCCAGCGCCAGCATGCGGTGGTTCGGTGGAGCACCGAGCCGAGGGCCCTGCCGGTCGCGGATCGTCTTTATTCGCGACGACGACGAGGCTCCGGATGGTGGCCCTCCACTCATCGAGCTTCTCCACAGTAGGAGGGAAGTCAAGGAGCAGTTGCCCGTGCGCCAAGGCCTCCGTTGGCATGGGTGTCGGCGACAGCTGAGTGGATCGTGGTACGCTTCGACTTCTAACCATGTTAGAAGGAGCTCCGTCACGACCCAAAGGCTACGTGCCATCCTCACTAGCGCTTCAGCGAGCGTGTTGAACTCCTTCATCTTGCCGATGACACATAGGGCTCTTCCCACGGCGGTGCCCAGGGTCACCAACGTGGTGACGCTGCTCGGCGCGCACACCATGGGAAGAATGCGCGGTGGTCACCGGTGTATGCATCCTGGAGGTCGCCGCGCTGCCCGGAGTCGGTGCAACGACACGCCCGGAGGGCCCCGCGCCGCCTGCGGGGGGGGGGGGGGCAGCTCCGTCCTTGGGTCCGGCACCATGCAGCCGGTCGTCGGTGCCTGAGCAGCGCCGCCGCCAGCTCCGGCCCGGCTGGGTGGTCTTGGTGCTTTCATGGGCTGCGGCCCGAGTCCTCTCTGCAATCGGTCCGCTGCTCGTCCGCACCGGTACAGGCTCTTCATCCCCCAACGAGCTGATCGTCATGGCCGTCTTCTTCTTAGGGGCCATGGCGACGAAGAATCGCTAGGCTAACTACCAGACCAGATTCTCACAAACGCGCCCCTACCTGGCGCGCCAAAGATGTCAGTGGGAAACGACACCTATGGGATCACAAGAATCGCTACTGCGGCTGCGGGGCGTGGGGTTGAGAGAAGAGCGGGTCTGACAGGGAAGCACGCGATTCGTTTATCCAGGTTCGGGCCGCGCGGATGCGTGAAACCCTACTCCTGCTTTGGTGGATGTATTCTGTGTTCTTCAGCTAGCTACGGGGTGTAACGAGCTCTAAAAAGCCGAATCCTCCTCCTGGTCGCCTCGGGGTTGCCACAGTGGCACACATGAGGTAGAAAGGTCTATAGTGGCATGAGGTTATCCCTCGTATTACATGACAAGGTGCATTTAATGCATCGCTTAGGTGTCATCTCACTTTATTGGGGACGGGGGCGAGGCCTGTCCCTTCCATCTCCGCTCCTCCAGCTTCGACATGCGCCCTAGCCAGCGGTGCATGCAGTGCCACGAAGGTCTGCATGTAGCGACGCAGGTGCCTGCCCAGCTGGTTGGGTCACCAGCTGCATGCGAACGGCGGTGGAGACTTGGCTGGTGCGGGCCTGATGGTGGTCCTGCTGGCGCGCTTGGCGAGGGCCTTGCTGGGTGGCACGGCAAGGGTCTTGCCGTGGCGCGCAGGCGTCCCTCAAGGATCTTGCCGGGGGTCTTGTGGGTTCCTTTGGCGAGGATGGCTGCTTTCCCATCCTCACTTGATCTTGACTGTTCTTTGTCTTCACAAAGATCTGCATGCCACCACAGAGGTGCCTCCCGAGCCCTGTCCCAACAGATGTGTTGAGTGTTGGTGGGCTCGAGGGTGGCTTGCTCGACTGGCGTGGGCGAGCTGCCCCGGCAAGGGTCTTGCCGGGCTCTTAGCCCGCAAGGATCCTTGCGGGAAACCTGCGCCATCATCGATCTTTGTGGCCTTGGTCCTTGTCGTTGCTTTGCTTCGTCTTGGGCTTCGGTCTTACCTTGGCTCACCTCCTCTGCTCTGCTTGGTGTGGCCGTGGGCGTGGCTCCGACTGCCCGTGGACAGGTAAAGGGGTACAAAAATGTGCCCCTAGTTTTGTACACCGACATTGGTGTTAAATCACATGGCGATGTGAACTAGATTATTGACTCTAGTGCAAGTGGGAGACTGATGGAAATATGCCCTATAGGCAATAATAAAGTTATTATTTTATTTCCTTGTATCATGATAAATGTTTATTATTCATGCTAGAATTGTATTAACCGCAAACTTGATACATGTGTGAATACATAGACAAAACAAAGTGTCCCTAGTATGCCTCTACTAGACTAGCTCGTTAATCAAAGATGGTTAAGTTTCCTGACCATAGACCTGTGTTGTCAATTGGTGAACGGGATCACACCATTAGAGAATGATGTGATGGACAAGACCCATCCGTTAGCTCAACATTATGATCGTTGAGTTTTATTGCTATTGCTTTCTTCCTGACTTATACATGTTCCTCTGACTATGAGATTATGCAACTCCCGAATACCGGAGGAACACCTCATGTGCTATCAAACGTCACAACGAATCGGGTGATTATAAAGATGCTCTACAGGTGTCTCCGAAGGTGTTTGTTGGGTTGGCATAGATCGAGATTAGGATTTGTCACTCCAAGTGTCGGAGAGGTATCTCTGGGCCCTCTTGGTAATGCACATCACTATAAGCCTTGCAAGCAATGTCACTAATGAGTTAGTTGCGAGATGATGTGTTACAAAACGAGTAAAGAGACTTGCCAGTAACGAGATTGAACTAGGTATGATGATATCCACGATCGAATCTTGAGCAAGTAACATACCAATGACAAAGGGAACAAAGTATGTTGTTATGCGGTTTGATCGATAAAGATCTTCGTAGAATCTGTAGGAGCCAATATGAGCATCCGGGTTCCGCTATTGGTTATTGACTGGAGATGTGTCTCGGTCATGTCTACATAGTTCTTGAACCCGTAGGGTCCACACGCTTAACGTTCGATGACGATTTATATTATAAGTTATGTGATTTGATGACCGAAGTTTGTTCGGAGTCCCGGATGAGATCACGGACATCATGAGGAGTCTTGAAATGGTCGAGACATAAAGATCTATATATTGGAAGGCTGTATTCAGACATCGGAAAGGTTCTGAGTGGTTCGGGTATTTTTTGGAGTACCGGAGAGTTACGGGAATTCGCCGGGGGAGGTATTGGGCCTTAATGGGCCATACGGGAAAGGAAAGAAGGGCCTCAAGGGGTGGCCACGCCCCCCCCCATGGGCTGGTCCGAATTGGACTAGGAGGGGGCGGCACCCCCCTCCGCCCTTCTCCCCTCTTCCTCCTTCCCTTCCTTCTCCTAGTTGGAATAGGAAAGCGGGGGGGGGGGGGGCGAATTCTACTTGGACCGGGAGTCCAAGTAGGACTCCCCATTTTTGGTGCGCCCCCTCTATGGCCGGCCTCATATTCCCCCCTCCTTAATATAAATGGGAGGGGGGCACCCCAAAGACACACAAATTGATCTTTAGCCGTGTGCGGTGCCCCCCTCCACAGTTTTACACCTCGGTCATATCGTCGTAGTGCTTGGGCCAAGCCTGCACCGGTAACTTCATCATCACCGTCACCACGCCGTCGTGCTGACGGAACTCTCCCTCCGCCTTAACTGGATCAAGAGTACGAGGGATGTCATTGAGCTAAACGTGTGCTGAACAGGGAGGTGCCATACTTTCGGTGCTAGGATCGGTCGGATCGTGAAGACGTACGACTACATCAACCGCGTTGATATAACGCTTCCGCTTTCAGTCTACGAGGGTACGTGGACACACTCTCCCCGCTCGTTTCTATGCATCATTTAGATAGATCTTGTGTGATCGTAGAATTTTTTTGAAATTACTGCGTTCCTCAACAGATAGATGTTCTCTTTGGAGACAAAGATCACTTCCGCCGTGAGCCAATTTGGTTTGAGGTGGTTGACCTGGAGAGCCTTTATCATGCACTCCTAGGACGGCCAGCTCTAGCCAAGTTCATGGAGGTGCCGCACTATGCCTACCTCAAGATGAAGATGTCGGGTACCAAGGGCATTATCACAATAGCCGTCGACTACAAGAAGTCGGCCGCCTTTGCTGCTGCTAGCAGCCTGCTGGCCGAGTCCCTTGTGACTGTTGCCGAGAAGAAGCTCTTCGACTGGGTTGTGGCCATGGCCAGCAAGCAGCCGGACCTATCACCAGATCCCAAGGAGTCGGAGACCCAGGGCTCCTTCCAGCGCGCCAAAGAAACCAAGAAGATCCCCTTGGACCCGTACCACCCGGAGAGGCACGCTATCATAGGTACCAACCTCGATTGCAAATAGGAAAGCGAGATCGTCGTTTCCTCCACGAGAATCGGGACATCTTGGCATGGTCTCCCAAAGACATGCCGGGTGTTTCGACAGATTTCGCCGAGCACAAGCTACATGTCAGATCGGATGCAAAACCAGTCAAGCAACCCCTCCGCCGCCTGTCATAAGAAAATAGAAGAATTGTTGGTGAAGAGATCGCCCCACTTCTGGCAACCGGCTTCATCATGGATGTATTTTTTCCAGAATGGCTTGCCAACCTAGTCCTTTTACTAAAGAAGAACAACAAGTGGCGCATGTGCATGGATTAGACCAGCCACAACAAAGCCTGCCCCAAGGATCCGTTTGCTCTGCCTCAGATCGACCAAGTGATTGACTCCATAGCCGGACGTGAGCTGTTGAGTTTTTTGGATGCCTACTCTGGCTACCACCAGATCAAACTAAACCCAGCCGACCGCCTGAAGACTCCCTTCATCACACCTTTCGGAGTCTTCTGCTACCTGACCATGACATTCGGCTTGAGAAATGTCGGTGCCATGTTCCAGCATTGCATGCAGAACTGCGTCCTCCAGCAACTCGGCAGAAATGCCCACGTCTATGTAGACGATATTGTGGTGAAGACGGAGAAGCACGACACCCTCCTTGAAGATCTCAAGGAGCCATTTGATAATCTGGGCCATTTTCAAATCAAGCTCAACCCAGAGAAGTGTTTCTTCGGAGTCCCAGTCGGTCAGCTCCTTGGCTTCCTTGTCTCAGAACACGGCATCGAGTGCAACCATATGAAGATCAAGGCCATTGAGCGGATGGAGAGACCCACCCGACTGCGAGACGTCCAAAAGTTCACCGGCTGCTTGGCGTCCATCAGCCGCTTCATCAGTCGGCTGGGTGAGAAGGCTCTTCCCCTGTACCAGTTAATGAAGAAAACCACTCATTTTGAGAGGAACGACAAGGCGGACGAGGCCTTCCTCCATCTCAAGAAAATGCTGACTACGCCACCTGTCCTGGCGGCTCCGGCTGCTAAGGAGCCCATGTTCCTCTACATCGCTACCACCAGCCGGGTGGTCAGCACTATCATTGTGGTACAGCATCCAGAAGAAGGTAGAGCACAGCCGGTCTAGAGGCCCGTGCACTACTTGAGTGAGGTGCTATCGACCTCCAAGCAGAATTACCCCCACTACCAGAAGAGGTCCTACAGCATGCACTTTGCCGCCAAGAAGCTCAAGCCATACTTTTAAGAGCAACCCATCACGGTTGTTTGCACCGCCCCACTTGCTGAGATCATAGGCAATAGAGATGCATCAAGACGGATGCCCATATGGGCCATCAAGATGGCCCCTTAGACCATCTTCTACCAGCCAAGCTGCACCATCAAGTCACAAGCACCGGCTGACTTCATCGTCGACTGGGCCGAGACCCAGTACCTGCCGCCAGCTTTGGACTCCACCCATTGGCGGATGCACTTTGATGGCTCGAAGATGCAAACCGGTTTGGGAGCCGACATCGTCCTCACCTCTCCCAAAGGCGACAAGCTTAGATATACGTTGCAAATTCACTTTGCCGCCTCCAGCAATGTGGCCGAGTACGAGGCGCTCGTACACGGACTCCGACTGGCCAAGGAGATTGGCATCCGCCGGATTTTGTGCTAAGGCGACTCGGACTTGGTAGTCCAGCAGTCGTCTGGCGACTGGGCCGCCAAGGATGCAAACTTGGCAAGCTACCGCTTCCTCGTCCAGCGGATCAGCAGATACTTTGACGGATGCGAGTTCCTTCACGTGCCAGTGCCGATAATGAGCAAGCTAATGCCCTGGCACGGATCGGCTCCACCTGCCAAGCAATACCAGTCGGTGTCTCCCTTCAGTGCCTTCGTAAGCCGTCTATCAAGCCTTCGCCAAGAATCAGAGTCCATCATCGTGCCGACTGCTCCCGGAACAGTCGGCTCTCACTCGAGGGCTACAGCAGCCGGCTCGGGGACTCTGGCAGGCGGCTCGGGGACTGCAGAAGTTGCACCCGGCCCGGGGACTTCAGAACACGGCCCGAGGGCTGCAGCAGCGTGCCCGGGTACTTCAACGATGCAGCAAGCAGCGCCCGACTCCAAACAGCCTCCTCCCAACCCAACCGCCCTGGTACCAGTGGCTGTGATGACAATGGTTGAAGCACCATTGATACGTCTCCAACGTATCTATAATTTTTGATTGCTCCATGCTATATTATCTACTGTTTTGGACAATATGGGGCTTTTTTTCCACTTTTATATTATTTTTGGGACTAACCTATTAACCGGAGGCCCAGCCCAGAATTGTTGTTTTTTGCCTATTTCAGAGTTTTGTAGAAAAGGAATATCAAACGGAGTCCAAACGGAATGAAACCTTCGGGAACGTGATTTTCTCACCGAACGTGATCCAGGAGACTTGGACCCTACGCCAACGTAGGGGGCGCCCCCCCCCCCAGGGCGTGCCCTCCACCCTCGTGGGCCCCATGATGCTCCACCGACGTACTTCTTCCTCCTATATATACCTACGTACTCTCAAACGCACCGTAGACGGAGCCAAAAACCTAATTCCACCACCGCAACCTTCTGTTCCCACGAGATCCCATCTTGGGGCCTGTTTCGGAGCTCCGGAGGGGGCATCCATCATGGAGGGCTTCTACATCATCACCATAGCCTCTCCGATGAAGTGTGAGTAGTTTAGCTCAGACCTTCGGGTCCATAGTTTGTAACTAGATGGCTTCTTCTCTCTTTTTGGATCTCAATACAATGTTCTCCCCCGCTCTCGTGGAGATCTATTCGATGTAATCTTGTTTTTGCGGTGTGTTTGTTGAGACGGATGAATTGTGGGTTTATGATCAAGATTATCTATGAACAATATTTGAATCTTCTCTGAATTCTTTTATGTATGATTGGTTATCTTTGCAAGTCTCTTGAATTATCAGTTTGGTTTGGCCTACTAGATTGGTTTTTCTTGCAATGGGAGAAGTGCTTAGCTTTGGGTTCAATCTTGCGGTGTCCTTTCCCTCGTGATGATGGGGGCAGCAAGGCACGTATTGTATTGTTGCCATCGAGGATAACAAGATGGGTTTTTTTATCATATTTCATGAATTTATCCCTCTACATCATGTCATCTTGCTTACATGCGTTACTCTTGTTTTCTTGAACTTAATACTCTAGATGCATGCTGGATAGCGGTCGATGTGTGGAGTAATAGTATTAGATGCAGGGAGGAGTCGGTCTACTTGTCTCGGATGTGATGCCTATATACATGATCATACCTAGATATTCTCATAACTATGCTCAATTCTGTCAATTGCTCAACAATAATTCGTTCACCCACCGTAAAATACTTATGCTCTTGAGAGAAGCCACTAGTGAAACCTATGGCGCCCGGGTCTATCTTCATCATATTAATCTTCCATTACTTTATTATTGCCTTTGCTTTTTTACTTTGCTTTTTTTTACTTTGTACCTTTATCACAAAAATACCAAAAATATTATCTATCATCCCTATCAGATCTCACTCTCGTAAGTGACCATGAAGGGATTGACAACCCCTTATCGCGTTGGTTGCGAGGAGTTATTTGTTTTGTGTAGGTACGAGGGACTCGCGCGTAGCTTCCTACTGGATTGATACCTTGGTTCTCAAAAACTGAGGGAAATACTTACGCTACTTTGCTGCATCATCCTTTCTTCTTCAAGGAAATCCAACGCAGTGCTCAAGAGTTAGCAAGAAGAATTTCTGGCGCCGTTGCCGGGGAGTTTACGCAAAAGTCAACATACCAAGTAGCCATCACAATCCCTTATCTCTCGCATTACATTATTTTCCATTTGCCTCTCGTTTTCCTCTCCCCCACTTCACCCTTGCCGTTTTATTTGCCCTCTCTTTTTCCGTTTGCCTCTTTCTCGCTCGCTGGTCGTTATGTCTGAATTTGGGGAAATTATTGCCGATATGGACAATAATAATATCATAGAAAATTATGATGCTCTATTTGAAGACCCCCTACCTTGCATACAAAAAGATTTCGAATTGGTAGTGGTAATATTATTGGAAAAGGAGTTATTCAAGATTTCTTTATTTGTGCCGGTGCTTTGCCTTGTATGGGCGGTTCTATTCTTCATAGAACTAGTAGTCTTGCAGATGCTATTGCCATGCTTATAGTTGAACTTGAAAGGCAATTTATGCACATGCATCCTTGCATACAAAGTATTTTCTTAGAATTCTCTAATAGTGAGTATTCTTCTGTTAATCATGCCGCCAATATCTTTTTGGCTCATGAGTTTAGATTTATAATAAAAGAGGCCAAAGAAATCTTTGTGCATTATAGGGTAGATGCTAGTCATCCTCCCATTGAAGCTATCCTTTTTAATCAAGAAGACATGATGCGTTTACAATCTTTAGATCATATTGGTTATAATGAAAATCTTAGGAAAAAGGTTCCTGCCGATGTTCTAGTTGATAAAATTTCTGAGCTTAATGATGATTTTGCTATTCAGAACAATGGACTAGGTTTTCCTCTTGAACGAAGGTTTGTGACTTTTTTCCAAAAGAATGCTCTTAATGATGAATTGGTTGTGCAATACAAAGGGCCTAGGGAGGAACCCATACCTCCCGAGATTAATCTTGGGGAGTTTTGTCCCATTAAATTTAGCCCTTTTGATTATTTTTGCTTGCCTCAAATAAAACTTGCTGCTGAACGTAGAGAATATGAGAGAAGTTTTCATGATTCGCCATACCACTATTATGGCAATACCTAGATCTATCCTTGCTTTTATGCCTAGCTAGGGGCGTTAAACGATAGCGCTTGTTGGGAGGCAACCCAATTTTATTTTTAGTTTTTTTGCTTTTGCTTATGTTTAGAAATAAATCTTTGATCTAGCCTCTGGTTAGATGTGTTTTTATGTTTTAATTAGTGTTTGTGCCAAGTTAAACCTATATGATCTTCTTGGATGATAGTTATTTGATCTTGCTGTAATTTCCAGAAACTTTTTGTTCACGAAAACAATTGTTAAAACTCACCAGAACGTGATAAAATATTGATTAAAATTGCTTCTGATCAATAAACAAATTGCCTAGGTGGTCCTATTTTGGCTGATTTTTTGGAGTTCCATAACTTTGCGTTAGTTACTGATTACTACAGACTGTTCTGTTTTTGACAGATTCTGTTTTTCGTGTGTTGTTTGCTTATTTTGATGAATCTATGGTATTAAAATAGTTTATAAACCATAGACAACTTGGAATACAGTAGGTTTAACACCAATATAAATAAAGAATGAGTTCATTACAGTACCTTGAAGTGGTCTTTTGTTTTCTTTCGCTAACGGAGCTCACGAGATTTCTGTTGAGTTTTGTGTTGTGAAGTTTTCAAGTTTTGGGTGAAATCTTTTGATGGATTATGGAACAAGGAGTGGCAAGAGCCTAAGCTTGGGGATGCCCATGGCACCCCCAAGATAATCTAAGGACACCAAAAGTCAAAGCTTGGGGATGCCCCGGAAGGCATCCCCTCTTTCGTCTACTTCCATCGGTAACATTACTTGGACCTATATTTTTATTCACCACATGATATGTGGTGTGCTTGGAGCATCTTGTATGATTTTAGTATTTGCTTTTTAGTTTACCACAATCATCCTAGCTGTACACACCTTTTTAAGAGAGCCATACATGATTTGAAATTTGTTAGAATACTCTTTGTGCTTCACTTATATCTTTTGAGCTATATAGTTTTGCTCTAGTGCTTCACTTATATCTTTTAGAGCACGGTGGTGGATTTGTTTTATAGAAACTATTGATTTCTCATGCTTCACTTAGATTATTTTGAGAGTCTTAAATAGCATGGTAATTTGCTTAATAATCTTAATATGCCTGGTATTCAAGATTTGTAAAACTTTCTTTTGAGTGCTTTGAATACTAAGAAAAGTTTGATGCTTGATGATTGTTTTGAGATATGGAGGTGATAATATCAAAGTTGTGCTAGTTGAGTAGTTGTGAATTTGAGAAATCCTTGTGTTGAAGTTTGCAAGTCCTGTAGCATGCACGTATGGTAAACGTTATGTAACAAATTTGAAACATGAGGTGTTCTTTGATTGTCCTCCTTATGAGTGGTGGTAGGGGACGAGCGATGGTCTTTTCCTACCAATCTATCCCCCTAGGATCATGCTCGTAGTGCTTGGTTTTTGATGGCTTGTAGATTTTTGCAATAAGTATGTGAGTTCTTTATGACTAACGTTGAGTCCATGGATTATACGCACTCTCACCCTTCCATCATTGCTAGCCTCTTCGGTACCGTGCATTGCCCTTCCTCACATTGAGAGTTGGTGCAAACTTCGCCGGTGCATCCAAACCAAGTGATATGATACGCTCTTTCACGCATAAACCTCCTTATATCTTCCTCAAAACAGCCACCATACCTACCTATTATGGCATTTCCATAGCCACTCCGAGATATATTGCCATGCAACTTTCCACCATTCCGTTTATCATGACACCTTCATCATTGTCATATTGCTTAGCATGATCATGTAGTTGACATAGTATTTGTGGAAAGGCCACCGTTCATAATTCTTTCATACATGTCACTCTTGATTCATTCCATATCCCGGTACACCGCCGGAAGCATTCATATAGTGTCATACTTTTTTCTAGTATCGAGTTGTAATCATTGAGTTGGAAATAAATAGAAGTGTGATGATCATCATTTAATAGAGCATTGTCCCAAAAAAAGAGAAAGGCCAAAGGAAAAAAAAAGAAGGCCAAAAAAGGGGCAATGCTACTATCCTTTTTTTCACACTTGTGCTTCAAAGTAGCACCATAATCTTCATGTTAGAGAGTCTCTTGTTTTGTCACTTTCATATACTAGTGGGAATTTTTGATTATAGAACTTGGCTTGTATATTCCAACAATGGGCCTCCTCAAGTGCCCTAGGTCTTCGTGGAGCAAGCAAGTTGGATGCACACCCACTTAGTTTCTTTTGTTGAGCTTTCATACATTTATAGCTCTAGTGCATCCGTTGCATGGCAATCCCTACTCCTTGCATTAACATCAATCGATGGGCATCTCCATAGCCCATTGATTAGCCTCGTTGATGTGAGACCTTCTCCTTTCTGTCTTCTCCACATAACCCCCATCATCATATTCTATTCCACCCATAGTGCTATATCCATGGCTCACGCTCATGTATTCCGTGAAAGTTTATAAAGTTTGAGATTACTAAAGTATGAAACAATTGCTTGGCTTGTCATCAGGGTTGTGCACGATGAGAGAATTCTTGTGTGACGAAAATGGAGCATGACTAAACTATATGATTTTGTAGGGATGAAATTTCTTTGGCCATGTTATTTTGAGAAGACATAATTGCTTAGTTAGTATGTTTGAAGTATTATTATTTTTATGTCAATATGAACTTTTATCTTGAATCTTTCGGATCTGAATATTCATACCACAATTAAGAAGAATTACATTGAAATTATGCCAAGTAGCACTCCACATCAAAAATTCTGTTTTTTTATCATTTACCTACTCGAGGACGAGCAGGAATTAAGCTTTGGGATGCGTGATACGTCTCAAACGTATCTATAATTTTTGATTGCTCCATGCTATATTATCTACTGTTTTGGAAAATATTGGGCTTTATTTTCCACTTTTATATTATTTTTGGGACTAACCTATTAACCGGAGTCCCAGCCCATAATTGTTGTTTTTTGCCTATTTCAGAGTTTAGCAGAAAAGGAATATCAAACGAAGTCCAAACAGAATGAAACCTTCGGGAACGTGATTTTCTCACCGAACGTGATCCAGGAGACTTGGAGCCTACGCCAAGGAAGCTTCGAGGAGGGCACGAGGTAGGGCCCCCCCCAGGGCGCGCCCTCCACCCTCGTGGGCCCCATGATGGTCCACTGACGTACTTCTTCCTCCTATATATACCTACGTACCCCCAAACGATCAGAGACGGCGCCAAAAACCTAATTCCACCGCCACAACCTTTTGTACCCACGAGATCCCATCACGGAGGGCTTCTACATCATCACCATAGCCTCTCCGATGAAGTGTGAGTAGTTTACCTCAGACCTTTGGGTCCGTAGTTAGTATCTAGATGGCTTGTTCTCTCTTTTTGGATCTCAATACAATGTTCTCCCCCTCTCTCGTGGAGATATGTTTGATGTAATCTTCTTTTGTGGTGTGTTTGTTGAGACCGATGAATTGTGGGTTTATGATCAAGATTATCTACGAACAATATTTGAATCTTCTCTGAATTATTTTATGTATGATTGGTTATCTTTGCAAGTCTCTTCGAATTATCAATTTGGTTTGGCCTACTAGATTGGTTTTTCTTGCAATGGGAGAAGTGCTTCGCTTTGGGTTTCAATCTTGCGATGTCCTTTCCCAGTGACAGAAGGGGCAGCAAGGCACATATTGTATTGTTGCCATCAAGGATAACAAGATGGTTTTTTATCATATTGCATGAATTTATCCCTCTACATCATGTCATCTTGCTTAAGGCGTTACTCTGTTTCCTTGAACTTAATACTCTAGATGCATGCTGGATAGCGGTCGATGAGTGGAGTAATAGTAGTAGATGCAGGCAGGAGTCGGTCAACTTGTCTCGGACATGATGCCTATATACATGATCATACCTAGATATTCTCATAACTATGCTCAATTCTGTCAATTGCTCAACAGTAATTCGTTCACCCACCGTAAAATACTTATGCTCTTGAGAGAAGCCACTAGTGAAACCTATGGCCCCGTGTCTATCTTCATCATATTAATCTTCCATCACTTTATTATTGCCTTTGCTTTTTAATTTGCTTTTTATTTTACTTTGTATCTTTATCACAAAAATACCAAAAAAAAATTCTATCATCTCTATCAGATCTCACTCTCGTAAGTGACCGTGAAGGGATTGACAACCCCTTATCGCGTTGGTTGCGAGGAGTTATTTGTTTTCTGTAGGTACGAGGGACTCACGCGTAGCCTCCTACTTGATTGATACCGTGGTTCTCAAAAACTGAGGGAAATACTTACGCTACTTTGCTGCATCATCCTTTCCTCTTCAAGAAAATCCAACGCAGTGCTCAAGAGGTAGCAACCATCATGGGCGCAGCCCATCCTCAACTTCCTGGTGAGCGAAGAGCTACTAGCCGACGAGATCTTGGCCCGGCAAGTGCAACGCCGAGCAGTAGCATACACGATAGTAAACAGATAGCTTGTCAGGCGCAGCATGACTAGCGTGTTGCAGTGCTGTGTCAAGCCAGAGAAAGGAAAGGGAATCCTCATAGACATCCACCAAGACGAGTGCGGACACCACGCGCACTAGTAGGAAAACCCTAACCAGTAGCGCTGGTTTTTGAGCTACCAGTAGCGCGGGCACCGGCGCTACTGCTACGGCGCTACAGCTATTTTGTAGCAGTAGCGCTTGTTTAAACCAGCGCTACTGCTATCTGTATCTAGCAGTAGCGTGTCTCTGTCCATCGCTACTGCTAATACTAGTAGCGTGGACCTTAAAAACAACGCTACTGGTAAGCAGCGCTGCTACTACTCCAATACCCCACGCTACTGCTAGTATTTTTTTTATGTTGTTGTATTCGTATTTTTACAGGTTTTATACAGTTACAACATACACTGGAACTATATGAAAAAGGAATGTCTCATCATCATCATCGAAGTGGTAGAACATAGTGTCATCATATCAACATAGTCTCAACACAAATGATGTTGATCTCATCATTATCTCGAAATAGCGATACAAGTTAATTATCACATGTCTCTTACATTGTCACCGTGGACACATGTTTCATCATCTACCTAAACTAAGACATAAACGATAAGAGCGATCACGATGATCAAAAGCGGTATGATGTAGTAGTTTTTGCGGCGGCTGGTTCTGAATCCCCTGTTGTGCTAGGAATCTCAAGTAACTAGCTTCGGCTTCCGCTCTGCTATCAAACCCTTTCCGGCTTCCACCAGAGAAGCCAGAGACTTGGGCCTAACACTCTGGCCAGTCATCATACACACCCAGAACATGCCCTACATACACGGCATACCACTTCCTCGCCATCGTTGATCTATGTACCTGTCAGAGGTGCACATATATATACCATGAAGCGAATTCAACAAAACAATTATGAAATAGAAGCAACATATATAGTAAACATAGTTAACAAATTTCATCGTACCAAAAGTAATTAACTAGAGTGCGGCACCATACATCTAATAGTTTCGTCGTACTGAGAGATTCGAAGTTTCATCGTACATAAAGTAACAAGTAACTAAACAGACACATTGTTTTTAAGCAGTGCACTCTTCCCATCTGTCCATATCCGGAAGGGTGCACCCGAGCTTAGTGACAGGCGTCATGTCCTGACGCTGTAGGGCAATGCGGGTTCGGACGTCAGCTCGCGATATTGGGCCACCGTAGAACATCCCATTCTCTTCGAGGACATCTTTGATGATGATGGACGCAATTTCCTGTTGGATCAGGTAGAAATCATTTCAAAGTCGATTAACCGTCACGGCTCCAAAGGCTTCGACCCATCTCTAGATATGGGTATCGGATGAAGATTTCATGCAAAGTGATTGCACATCATACATGCTCCATCATTAGATGGATGACGTAGAATCCATCATTCTCACTTCTTGCGGTTCTTTGGATGCAACGAAGTCGATCTTGTGGCTGAAACAAAGCCCGACCTTATTTGTTTTTTGCATTGGACATAGCCACCCCGCATCTTTGAAGCCCAGTATAGCTCTGTCGAACATACTTTATGTGTGTGTAATATTTCTTACATATGTTCTTGACGGGTCCAAATATAGAGCGCAGAGTAACGCGGGTAAAGAACAATGAGAACGGCACGACACCCCCATTGCGCATAAAATACACGATCAAGTTTAGCCTCCATGCATGCAAAGTAACTATTGAAATGCACGAAAGGATGTATGTGTTATAGTGCTATCCGCGGATGTCTTACCTGGGATGATAAGGTAGGAGAATCGTTTCTTCGTCCTTATTGCTGACCAAGAATTCTTCTATGTACTCACTCGCATATTGACGGTTGGCGTCGTTGATTGACAAGAAGCCCTCATGCATGTAGTATGGGTCCGCGACCGCAAGACTGGTGACTTGCTCTCTCCTGACGATGTAGTTCATGTGCAGCGCAAACATGCATACGAAGGTAAAATCGAGTGTCCTCATTTGAAACATCTGGAAGATGTAATCAAACCTCAGGAAGAAGAGGTCCGCGGGGCATGTGTGGACATACATCTTGCAACTGCTCGGCACATGAACCGTATAAAGTGGGTATCCTGGATCATCCGAGGCGAGGAGGCTTCTCTTTGTCGAAAGCACATGGTCATGGGGTCTCCTGAGATCCCCTTCTATGGCAGCTAGTGCATTCGCCAGTACCATTGGCTGTCCCGCGACATGGATTAATGGCGCATGTTTCATCGGTACACGGTCAACCTTGGTCGAAGGCGACTGGCTTCTAGAACCAACATTGCCATCTTTATTGGATTTTCTCGCCGCCGGTCTCTTCCTCTGCTTCTTCTTGGTGGGCTCAGGTGCTGGTGGGTCTATCGGACCCTCCCTGAGCACCACCCCTAGTGTTGTCAGGCTCAGCTTTGGACGACTCTGGCTAATCAGTTGAGCTTGGTTGGAGCCGGCATCTGGAGGCATGTCCTGCGAGGATTGCATGAACAAAGACTTCTTGCACTCCCGAGGACGTTCCGACTCTGGTACATGCATCTCATATTCATATGGTTGACTCATTGTTACATCGTTGTCAAAGGCAGTATTGAAATACTGGTTAGGGTCATCGTCGGCCTCCTCCATGTCATGATCCCTATCCTCTTCCATGGGGCAGATGGCATCATCTGCCGGCGGAACGGTTGGCCCTTGTCGGTGTCAAAACCGGCGGATCTCGGGTAGGGGGTCCCGAACTGTGCGTCTAGGCGGATGGTAACAGGAGACAAGGGACACGATGTTTTTACCCAGGTTCGGGCCCTCTCGATGGAGGTAATACCCTACTCCTGCTTGATTAATATTGATGATATGGGTAGTACAAGAGTAGATCTACCACGAGATCAGAGAGGCTAAACCCTAGAAGCTAGCCTATGGTATGGTTGTTGTTCGTCCTATAGACTAAAACCCTCCGGTTTACATAGACAACAGATAGGTTAGGGTTACACAGAGTCGGTTACAATGGTAGGAGATCTACATATCCGTATCGCCAAGCTTGCCTTCCATGCCAAGGAAAGTCCCATCCGGACACGGGACGAAGTCTTCAATCTTGTATCTTCATAGTCTTGGAGTCCGGCCAAAGATGATAGTTCGCCTATCCGGACACCCCCTAGTCCAGGACTCCCTCAGTGGCCCCTGAACCAGGCTTCAATGACGGCGAGTACGGCGCGCATATTGTCTTCGGCATTGCAAGGCGGTTCCTCTTCCGAATACTTCATAGAAGGTTTTGAACACAAGGATAGTGTCCGGCTCTGCAAAACAAGTTCCACATACTACCGTAGAGAGAATAACTTTTGCACAGATCTGCTGACGTATTCCGCGGCGTGACATCACACCACGGCCAGGCCTTTATATGAATTGTTTTTTTACTGTTCCACCTCAGCGCGTTTAGCGAGGCGGTTTCCCTGGCACGTCTTATCAAAGCATAGATTGTGCCCCCTTATTCCGGGATTCCCATCAATACGGACGTGGGTAACCCATCCGCGCCATTGATTACGGCGCTTGGGAGATAAGCGAGTTTTACCAGGCTGGCGGGGAACGCATAGCGTCCCGTCCATATAAGGGATAAGGATCCACCTTTTCACCTCGCCTTCTTCCTCCTTTGCTTATCCATTTCACTTTTCGAGCTCCAGCGCCCAAGTCCGCACATCCCACCTCAACCTTCTCCAACTATGTCGGAGGCGGGAGGCAGGTTGATGGCCTCCTCCGTCCTGAGAGGGCATATCACAAAGCTGCGGGAGGCGGATACTTGTCCGGCGACATCGCGTGTCGGCTACCCGACGAGGGGCAGCTCATTCCAACCCCCAGGCCCCATGAGAGGGTGGTGTTTCTCCCCCACTTCCTCCACGGACTAGGTTTTCCACTTCACCCATTTGTCCGGGGGCTCATATTCTACTACGGCCTGGACTTCCACGACCTGGCCCCGAATTTCATCCTCAACATCTCGGCATTCATCGTCGTGTGCGAGGCCTTCCTCTGCATCCAGCCCCACTTCGGCCTATGGCTGAAGATCTTCAATGTCAGGCCGAAGGTAGTGGCCGGCCGTCAAGCGGAGTGCGGAGGCACCATGGTTGGCAAGATAGCCAAAGTCCTATGGCTCGAGGGCTCCTTCGTGGAGACAATTAAGGGGTGTCAATCTGGGTGGTTCTATATCACCGGGCCACGCGACCCCAAATGGGCGGCCCCAATTCAGATCTGGCTTCCCCACACGGCTCTCGTCCATGGAAAGAGACGGGCCTGGCGTGGGGAATTCGGACGAGCTATCCGGACTCCAAACATGCGTCTGAAACCTGGTGGACAAGAATCTCGGGCTTGTCAACGTAATCCAGTGATGCTCATCCGCCGGATTCTCCCATGCCAACAACGGGCCTTCAAATTGTGGGAGTTCGATCCCAAGACATCACCCAACTCTGAAAAGGCTCTTCGACACTATATGCGAAGATGCACGGAAGAGTCTTGTTCAAGGGCACCAAGGCTCCCACATCCGCTACCGAAGATCGCGGATTCAGCTCGCAGCGTCAAGCCAGCGAGGTAAGTTATTTTACCCTTTACGGGACTCTTTTTTCATAGATTGACTCTATGTGGGATCTAAAACTCCCTAACCTTTAACAAGAGTGGCTGAAGACGTCCGGACAGGAGTTAACTGTCCGGCCCCTTGTTGAAGACCCAGCAGACGCCCGATTGGCCAGGCTCTTGGCTCCGTACCTCATGTGGTGCCGGAGAAGAAAACCAAGAAGGAGGCAACGGAACTCGAAGGAGTTCACGACGCTGGTCTTTGTCGATTCAAGCAGAATCTTCTCGAGGACGAGGAGGAGGAAAAAAGCCTCTCCCAGTGAAGGAGGAGAGGAAAAGGAAAGCCGCCCAACCGGGAGGCCGGAGGGTCCAAGAAGGGAAGGACCCTTCCTCCGGACTTCTCCACCAACGTCGACAACGACGAGGAGGAGTGGCCAACAAGGGCCAAGCCCATGGCGAGATCGTAAGTGTCCGGATACCCATGGCTTTTTTATTTCATAGTGTTCTCTAATGCCGAACAATCATGCAGCCCGCCCAAGGGCGAGTTCGCCGCTTCGTCTAGCGGGTCCCTGAGTTCATCGGAAATGGAGAGTACTTCACTTCCGGCCGCCTCCTCGCCTCACGCTGCGGACGACGCCGAGGTGGTGCCCCAAGGGGGGCCTGGTCAAGAGGAGGTGGCGCAGGAGGCGCCGCAAGGCAACCTCCCGGACTCCAGGCTCGAGGGGAGCAAGACCCCCAGGGGCTCTAAACCCGACCCTCGTCCGGACTCCATACCGGAACCTTCAGCGGTTCCGGAGTCCGGCAAGCGGTCCCTTCATAGGAAGGGTAAGACGCCGGTCTCTTCCGTCCAAGCGGAGGCACCGGATAGCTTACTGGAGGCGCTTAACAGCGCCTCCATCGAGGAGGAGCACCGCACTGTTATGAGTGTGGTGATCCAGAAAGTTCAGTCCGCCAAGAGCGGGCTGGTGGCTTGTACCAGCCTTCTAACAGGCTTTGAGGTAAGTTTAGAATATGTAAAAATATTACCGCATAGGCGGTAGCCCATGATGCTTAGTTCGGTGTTGGAAAGAAAAGCCGGACTAAGGATCTAAAAAGATATCTGTGAGGAGTCTTAACATAAGTATGTCAATATGGGAATGCAGGTTGCGCTGCTGACCTCTGCCGCACTGACTGCGGAGGTCAATGCATTGAAGCAGAGCCTCGAGCGGTCCGAGAACGAGCTCGGCCTTGCCAAGAAGCAGCTCGAGGACAAGGAAGGTAAGTAATACCTTATTAAAAAAAACCTTATAGAAAGGTTACGCTTGCAAAAAATAACAGGAATAACATGGGTGCAAGTAGGGCCACAAACGAGGTGGCGACCACGAAGGAAGCGGTGTCCGTGGCAAAAACAAAGCGGCTGCAGAGCGCACCGAGCGAGAGAAGGGGAGGCGCAGCTGGCGGAGGTGCGACAAGAGCTCCGGGCTCGTGGAAAAACACGAGGGTTTGGAGCATGACTTCGAAGACCGAGAGTCCGAGCTTGCTTCGGCTCTTGAGAGTGCCAAAGCTGCTAAGGCCGAGGCCCAAAAAGCCCTCCAGGAGATTGAGGCAATAAAGAAGATCGTGGCGGGTAAGGCATTCTTTATGCAGAGCAAGAATGTGAACGTGAATTACTTATTACTTACCCGGATTCGGAGTTCTCCAGGAGCATTCGCAGATCTGCCCCGTAGTGTGTACGATCTGCCGCATTCTACCGCGCCAAGGAGGGAGCTCGGCGGAGAAGGTGTTACGGTCTCGATATCTTGAGGCGGACATCCGGTGCCCCTAAGCGACCAGCTGAAGCAGCTTGTCGAGCTCCACAAGGTCGCCGAACAGGCCATGAGGGGCCTCATAGTTCGGCTGTGGCCATTGGAAGTCATGCCTGGGAGCTACTTTGGGCTAGTGCGGCGGCTGGTGGACGCCTGTCCACGGATTGAAGTCATCAAGCGCTCCGTCTGCATTGAAGGTGCCTGAGGGAGTTCCGGACTAGGGGGTGTCCGGATAGCCGAACTATCATCATCGGCCGGACTCCAAGACTATGAAGATACAAGATTGAAGAATCCGTCCCGTGTCCGGATGGGACTTTCCTTGGCGTGGAAGGCAAGCTTGGCGATACGGATATTCTCCCTGGAAGATGTTTCTTACTAACCATGTAATATAACATAACTAGTTGGGCACTTGTCTGATAAAGCAATTATGACCCCGACGCCTTGTCTCCATGCATGCCCCGGTTCTTCTATAACCGTAAGGGCATTCGGACACACTCCGGACTGTTGGGTCCCGAGGTTGAAGCGAAACGGTCCGCAAAGACAAACGATCTACAATCCGGCTAGAAGGCATTTTACATGTCATTTCAAATTACATCATCAAACCGACTGATTGTACTCCTCCTCAATCCCATCTAATAGGCCGTCTAATTTACAGTCCTGTTGGGAATATTTAGCGGGCAGTTCTACTTGGCCGTACATCAAGCTCACAGGGATCTCCTTCCCATCAGGCCCCGCAGGTCCGACCTCGGCCATGTGGTTTGGGTCAGCCTTCAGGTAGCGATGTCTTCACCATGGCCCGAGCCTCCTGGCCTGACGGCAGGCCGATATCTTCCACAAACGGAGGCGTCGCCGTGCTCCCTGAAGCTTCTCAGCAAGCTCACCAAGGCCCTCGGGTAGGGAGACGGATGGCCATAAAGCATGAGCGGCGCCACTCATCGCCTGCCGAACACGTTCGAGCAATTGCACCAGCTCGAGAAGTTGGTCACCCGTTGACCCTGGCATTTCCTCCGCAGGGCGACCTGTGAGCACACCTAAAGACATATTTCTGTCAATCGACTTTCTCGCCGAATTCTTATTTTCAAAGGAATTTGTTCAAGCACTTAATGTAAATGCCGCGACAAAGCCGCTGATTCTCCTTCACGGAGCCAGACAGCTAGGCCCGAACACCTTTCAGCTCTTCTCCTCGCTGGGTGTGGGCATCTTGGAGCTTGTTTCTCTCCTGCTGCACCTTCATAAGCACCCTCTCGCCGTCCTTTAGGCGACGATGGCTGTTGCTTGTCCGGATCTAGTCCGGCGCCCTATGCAATATTATTGTCGATTCACGCCGCTCTTTGTTAAATAATTATCTTTTCAAAGTCGTCTTACCGGTGGGGGTCTCTGTGGCTCCCCTACTGCGGCGATCTTGACCTCAAGTTGGGCCTTGCACTCTTGGAGCTCCTGGGACAGATGGGTATTCTTCTCCGTAAGGTCCTGCATAATAATTGATCCTTAAATCAGTTATTTCAACTATTTTAAGTCTCGGGGGCTACTGGCATATATAACTATTAAAATTACTTACCCGTATGTCTTTCACATACTGCTCCGTGGCTCTGGTTAACCCATCTTGAGCGGCACGAAGGTGCGCGTTTCCCGCATCAAAGGCATTTAACACCTCCGGGGAGAAACACGCGTCACGAAGAACTGTCCGGCGACGCCTGTGATTCATGGCGCTCTCCACCTCAGACCGGGTGGCGGACAGCCTGTCGGCATCCTCCATCGGAGGAGCGTCCGGCTCATGCCTTGTATTCGCCTCCCCTCCCGGACCATGCGTTGGAGCATGGCTGGCGGAGGCTTGATTGGCAACCTGTCCGAACACTTGTCCGTGGCGCTCTTCCGGAAAAGTTATGAGCATTAATATACCTCCTGGGGATCCTTCCCTTAAAAATAGTGGTGCTCCGTACCGTTGTGGCGACGTTTCAGTTCGCGTCACACTCCTCTTCCGCCTGCTGGGCCGGACTAACCCTTGTTGGTCGGCCGCCGCGGGTTCGGCTTCCTTCCTTAAAGGCACCTCCTGCGATGCACCATCAGTATGGGATGGTCAGAATTGAGCGCGGATCAAATGATGGTGTCAAGACCTCGGTCGTAGTCACCTGGGAGGCCGGAAACAAACCGGGGTAGTTAGCCGTAATGGCGACTAAGGCATTGTCTATGCTACGTTGGTGGAACACCCCATCAATCAGCTCCACCTTTATGTCCGGATCCTCTTCGGAGGTCGGATCAAGGGATCTTTCCGGATCCTCGGGCTGTGGAGTTAGGCTTCGTATGCCCTCCACGTCCCGGCGCAGCTCCTGTGTCGAAATCACAGAGTAAGATACTTGACTTTAAAAGTATGGATCGGGTAGACAAACATCCACTTACCCAGCTCCGAGGGTTATTCATAGAAAATCCATTCAACGGATTCTTGCGGAGGAAGTCCTCTTCCTCTCCCTTGCACAAGCCGGACAGGATCTTTGCCAGATCGGCTACCGAGCCTGGCCCTTTGCGGCCATGACGGGTGGCGTCGTCTTCCCCGTTGAAATCCCACATAGGGTGGCCCCTATATTGGAGTGGCTGCACCCCTCGCATAATGCACGTGGCCATGACTCCAATCATGGTCAATCCGGAGTGGGCCAGTAACCTAATCCGGCCCATCATATAATGGACGCTCCTATCATCTTTCCGTTGAGGGCTCCGCGGGCGCCAACTCAGGCATTTCTTCAAGGGAGCATTGTTGAACTCCGGGAGGCCGATCCGAACTGGATCCGGCAGAGCGGCGTCCTCCATGTAGAACCATTCCGAAGGCCAGTCTTCGGATGCCTTCTTCGGGGTGCCAGATAGATATCCGGTCCCGGCGATGCGCCATATTTCGGCTCCGCCCACTTGATATACCGACCCCTCATGAGAACGGGGTACGAGACAAAACAATCTCTTCCACAACACAAAATGGGGCTCTATGCCCAAGAACAGCTCGCAAAAAGCTACGAAGCCCGCGATGTGCAAATTGGAGGCGGGCGTGAGGTGGTGAAGTTGGAGTCCGTAGAACTCCAGAAGCCCCCCGGAGAAACGGATGTATGGGAAATCCGAGTCCCCTTATTAGATAGGGGACAAAGCATACCCGATCCCCTTTGGAAGGGTTGGGGACGCTCTCCGCCTGCTTTCCACCCTTGTAGGTGGCGAGTCCGGCTCGAACCGGAACCATGAAAGCTGGGGGAAGATATCCCTCAGTTTGGAGTACCACTAGCTCGCTGTGTGGAACGAAGCATCTCCCCCAATCTCCTGGCTTGGGGCTGGGAGCACGAGAGGAGGAGCCGCATCGGCTATCCATGATGGAATGGATTTTTGTCAGAAGCGCTTCGATGAGAACTTGCGGATGGAGGATGGTGTGAGCTGGATCTAGATCCTCGCCTCTCTTATAGGCGGCTCGTTACACGGCTAGGGGGTAAAATGTAAAAATACCCCAGCCTTTCGCATTAAATGCGACACGTGGAAGAAGGCCATTATTGGGCGTAGAAGCCAAGGGCGCAACATTTATAAAGAAGCCGGACACTATTCGACGGGAACATGAAGATTGAAGGAGAACCCGCCTTGCAATGCGAAGACAATATACGCGCCCGGACTCGTCATCATTTGAAGCCGGTTCGGGGCTCTTGAGGAGTTCCGGACTAGGGGTGTCCGGATAGCCGAATTATCATCATCGGCCGGACTCCAAGACTATGAAGATACAAGATTGAAGACTTCGTCCCATGTCCGGATGGGACTTTCCTTGGCGTGGAAGGCAAGCTTGGCGATATGGATATGTAGATCTCCTACCTTTGTAACCGACTTTGTGTAACCCTAGCCCTCTCCGGTGTCTATATAAACCGGATGGCTTTAGTCCATAGGACGAACAAAAATCACACCATAGGCTAGCTTCTAGGGTTTAGCCTCTTTGATCTCGTGGTAGATCCACTCTTGTAACACACATCATCAATATTAATCTAGCAGGACGTAGGGTTTTACCTCCATCAAGAGGGCCCGAATCTGGGTAAAACATCGTGTCCCTTGTCTCCTGTTACCATCTGCCTAGACGCACAGTTCGGGACACCCTACCCGAGATCCGCCGGTTTTGACACCGACAGTGCCCGTCGGGCCCTTGCCCATGCTAAAGTGCACTGGGGCAAGCTGGATGCGGAGAAGCTTGTGACGGACGGGCCACCGAAGGGCAAGCAGCATCGCACGCACGAAATGTACTATGAGGGCCTCCTGAAGGGTGCCCGCCGTATAGCGGATGAGTGCTCCAAAGATGTAACTTTTGAATAGGCTCGCATTTGTTATCTTGTACGCTGAAAAGTTGTTCATATGCGCTAAGCAACGCTTGTTAATTTAAAATATTACCTTCTGTGCGGCCGTTTATCAAATTTGAGAGATGGCAAGTCGTTGGCTTCAGCCCCCATGCCACGAGTCTTTGGGGTGTTCGGGATAAACTTGAGCGCTCTTGTTCCCATTCTTGGGTCCATCGAGGAGGCGCTCAACGCATAGCGAACAAGGCAACCGGACTTATAATGCTTGAACACTCTCACTTAGCCATAGAATTCTATAATTTTAAATTTCGTGAAGCCCCTAGCATTCGGAAGACCGAGTTCGGGCGCTATCCACGCCTTGGCGGACAATGCCGGTTCCTCGCTCTAAGCGGCATAAGTCTTTAGGGACCGAAAAACCTCTTGAATAGCGATCGGCTCTCGCCCTATCATGACGATCAGTTTTAGCTTTCTCCATCGAGGTGCTCAACCCAGCTCAATCGGGGCACAATCGCGGTGGTTCTCCTAGTGCTACCTTAGCCGATATAACGAGCGTAAGGTACCAAAACATAGGAGCCGGGCAAACCCAACTATTGACCCAAGACATGATTACGAGCCGATGCATATAATGCTATAAGTTCGGGTGCCGCACTTGTGAAAGTGTTCGGACTTATCACACCATAATTTTGGGGTACTTAAGCCCCTGGTGTATTGGCCGTACCAAGGTGTACGGGTGCAACATGTCATGAAATGAACATATATATAGATATAGAAAGGTGTGCAATAATATGCAAAAGCTATGTATTGGTTATTAAAAAGAAATTGCAAATAAAAGCAGAACGATACAAATTGTGCGATAAGCAAGGGATGGGACTATTTAACATGTCCCCCTCCAGGGGTAAGCTACGGGATGGTATGTAAAACAGGTATAATGCTCGTAGTAGAGACCACCTGAACACTCGACGTAGCTTTCTGCTTCCCTGGCTGTTGCATCATGAGTTCGACCATTCTAGTGCCAGACAGGACTTCTGGAAAACGGAGTCCTGAAAGTAAGAGTTAAGAATGACACAATTGGGAGCCCTTGGTGCGGTTGAGCCGCATTCTGGGCGTGCCGTGGTCGTGCCCCTCCCCTTATGCCCATGGTATCTCCAGATCATAGTTTTGTACGCGTAGTACTGGCTTCGCTATTTCGCGAGGGCTGGGGTTGGGGCCGGATTGCTACGCGTGCTTGAATCGTGCCAGGCGGTCTTGTTGTACGTTACTCCGGGCGCGCTTGACAGTGTCCGCACGTTTAGTGGCCGGACTCGAGAATTGCTGTGAGAGGCCGCTGTGTGCTCCTCCGTTCGGAGAGAGCATTTGGTGTTTCCATTGACCGTGATTACTCCTCGAGGGCCTGGCATCTTGAGCTTGAGGTATGCGTAGTGCGGCACCGCATTGAACTTTGCAAATGTGGTTCGTCCAAGCAGTGCGTGATAGCCGCTGCGGAGCGGGACTATCTCGAAGATTAACTCTTCGCTTCGGAAGTTATCCGGGGATCCGAAGACCACTTTGAGTGTAGCGAGCATGTACAATTGGCCTCTACACCGGTATGGCGCCTTTAAAGGTCGTCTTTGTAGGTTTAATCCTTGAGGGTCTATGCCCATTTTGCGACTGTATCCTAATAAAGCGAGGTTCAGCTGCTGCCGCCGTCCATCGAGGACTCGGTGACGTGAAATCTGTCGATAATTGGGTCAAGAACCAATGCAGCGAAACCGTCGTGACGGATGCTAGTGGGGTGGTCCCTTCGATCGAAGGTGATCGGGCAGGAAGACCATGGGTTGAACTTCGGGGCGACTGGCTCCATCGCATATACGTCCCTTAGTGCACGCTTCCCCTCCCTTTTGGGTATATGGGTTGCGTATATCATGTTCACTGTCCGCACTTGTGTGGGAAAGCCCTTATGTCCTCTATTTTTCGGCGGCCGGGGCTCTTCCTCGTCGTCGCTATGCAAACCCTTGTCATTGAGTTCGGCACTTAACTTGCCTGCTTGCTTGAACACCCAACAATCCCTGTTGGTGTGATTGGCTGGTTTTTCGGGGGTGCCATGTATCTGGCACAAGCGATCGAGTATTCGGTCCAAGTTGGACGGGCCCTGGGTATTTCTTTTGAATGGCTTCTTCCGCTGACCGGGTTTATAGTCTCTAAATCCGGCATTGACTGCCGTATCTTCATCATTATCACCGTTAATGCGGCGCTTGTTCTTGTTGCGACGCGACCTGCCATTGCTGTCCTTGGTATCCGAACTACCAGGGTTTTTGGTCAAGTTGTTGCTTTGAGCTAGCCAATTGTCCTCTCCCGCGCAAAAGCGGGTCATGAGTGTTGTGAGGGCTGCCATGGATTTCGGCTTTTCCTGTCCTAGGTGCTGGGCAAGCCATTCGTCGCGGATGTTATGTTTGAAGGCTGCAAGGACCTCTTCATCGGACGATCAACGATTTGATTTTTCTTTGTTAGGAACCGTGTCCGTAATTGTCGGCCGATTCTTCCGCTGCTGAATTATATGGCTAAGGTCATCGGATACGGTGGTCGCACATATGTGCCCTGGAAGTTATCAAGAAATGCAGCTTCCAGGTCCTCCCAACAACCAATTGATTCTACTGGCAAGCTGTTGAGCCAATGCCGAGCTGGTCCTTTAAGCTTGAGTGGGAGGTATTTGATGGCATGTAGATCATCACCACGGGCCATGTGGATATGGAGGAGATAATCATCGATCCAGACCGCGGGATCTGTGGTACCATCGTATGATTTGATGTTTACGGGTTTGAAGCCCTCAGGGATTTGATGATCCATTACTTCATCTGTGAAGCATAGTGGGTGTGGGGCGCCTCTGTATTGGGCTATATCACGACGTAGCTCATATGAGCTTTGTCTACTGTGTTCGGCCCGTCCGGGTTTGCTGTATCCGGCGCGACGGTAATCATCCCGAGTCGTTGGGCGCCCATGCGATCTGTAGATCGATCTTATATATTTTGCCTTATCCTCCAATATATCTCGCAAGTCCGGCGCGTTTTCCCGTGCCTTGGTACTTTTTGAGCGGCGTCGGGGTGTGGCTTGAGCGGAGGGCCGAGAGGCTTCTCTGTCGCGGCCACAGGGTGGCCGGTCTGCCATGTCGTGCGCTGGTGACTTGGGTGCTTCCTCCTCTGATCGAGGCAACGGCCTGCGTTTGGGGTAGCTTTTGGAGGGGCGTTCGAGTTCATACTCTTCGGCTGCGAGGACTTCAGTCCATCTGTCAGCTAGCAGGTCTTGGTCAGCTCTAAGCTGCTGCTGCTTTTTCTTGAGGCTGCTTGCCGTGGCCATAAGCCTACGTTTGAAACGCTCCTGTTCGGCGGGATCCTCAGGCACGACGAATTTGTCGTCGTTGAGGCTTACCTCATCTTCGGAGGGAGGCACATAATTATCGTCCTCTACCTCTCTTTCTGCCGCACTGTCGTGCAGACTTTCTTCTCCCTCCTCTGTCTGAGTCTGCCGAGGGGGGTTGTCTTCGACCTTTGTCAAGGGGTGTTATTATCTCCCGTGCCGGAATTACCGTTTTTGCCGTGGCGGGATTTAGAGCGGCGCCTCTGACGTCGGCGCTTCGGTTGCTTCTTGGAGGGGTCATCCTCCGTTGTTCCATCACCGTTCCCATCTTGTGGGGACCCCGACTCATAAGTCGTGATCACCGAATGCACGTGTACAGTGATCCCAGAGATCAATGCTCACTGAACACACAGAAGCTGAATAACAAGAGGCTTACATCCATACATACTGTATTACACAAGTAGGACCATTATGGTCAAGTCTTGAGTATAACATTGCAGCGGAAATCTTAAATCGATAACTTGGACCCATGCCATACGCCTTAACCCTACGAGGCATTACATTTGAGGAAGCGTCCCTAGCTCGCATGTTAAATCACCAAAGTATTCTTCATCATATCCTGTTCTTTCATGCACGGCCAATAAAATAACCAGTGGCAAGCCAATGAGTACTTTGAATGTACTACTTAAGCAACCCATGTTTTGGTTCCAGATATAACAATGCATGATATAGGTAAATTTTTGCAGAAAGCTAGTTTTGAGTGCAATAATATGTTCAACATCTTGTAAGACATGCATCAGGAGAATTCAAGTAACCATGAGGACAGTTTACAGATATCAACATAAATAGAGTGGGCACCAACCCAACTCAATCATGTCAAGTCCTTTGACTTGACCCAAGTAGTTTTATCAACACACACACACCTTTGGTTTGCAAAGCTACGGGCGTAGTTTAAGCAGCACCCTAACTGTCCTTGACCGTGGACACGGCTATTGAATAGTTTTACACTCTGCAGAGGTTGCACACTTTACCCACAAGATCCGGGGAACTTCCGTGTCATCCACGACCCGCGGTACCTCAAGTACCCAGGGTAAGCACCCGATCACTATCTTTCCCTCGACGACACTAACAAGGAGTCCACTCGTTGTTCCGTATCCTCACGATGTACATCATACGAGACTCACTCGAGATCGTAACAACCGAGAGGGGGCACAACGGTGTATCCGGTGCCTGTAAAAACAGTCATGGCCGCCCTACAGCACGACCCGTCCCGAGAGAGCACCAACTCTCCCCGTCACTAATGTCACGGGATCCAAGCTAGTATCAGCCTAGGTAATCAATAATGCCCTTTCCCATACAAGGGTAGAATGGTTGCGCATGTAAGGTTGGGACAGTCGACAAATCTTAAATCTAATCCGTTTTGAAAACAACACACGCACTTGCCTCGGTACACCACTTCGTCATCAAGTGGTTACCCATCTCATCATCTCCCTCGGGCATAGGTGGCACCCGACGGGGTTTTCGAAAAGTCCTTTGAAAATACTTTATCTCCTTCACCATGCATATACCCGTCCCTTTTTGCGTAGCATCTACTTTAGCATCCTATCTACTCCCACCGGCATAACCCTCATAAGAAGGTAGGGTCATGCACAATGCAAGTATCAACGAGGAAATGCGGTGGCAATCCATCAAAGTGGTTACCACCTCATCATGAATCCGTTGCAACAACAATATGGTGCTATATGACATGCATAAAAAGGGTTTCATAGACATGGTCAAAGGGCTGCTTGCCTGGTTCATCAGAGTCTTCAAGTCTTCGGGTCCTTCTCCAAGTATTCCGTCTACGTCGAAAACAATCACAATAAGCAACACAACAAGGCAAAAATAAAATTGCTCTAAAAATGTGAGTTGGACTTTTCTAGGATACCTCTGGTCATATGAGGGATGACCAAAGTAGTTTCATTGGGATTTGATCTATGGATATCTCTGAACATTTCGATATGATGGAATTAAGGGATTTGTGGATTTGGAAGAAGTGTACAGAAGAATTACTTTTGAAAAATGAGCAAAGGCACCCATTTCACAAGGAATAATTTTAGAAGCACCTGGGAGTTGGTTTCACTGGATATGGAGTTCAAATGATTTTCCTATGAATTTGCAAAGTTGGCATTGTATGGAGAAGTGGACCAATATTCTATGTGGTGTAGAAAGTACTAGGAAAAATGTTCAAAAACTAAGTTTTGAACTTATAAGCATCTAGGAATTTGAATCATGGAATTTGGATAAAAAATGGGCTCTCTGTGATTTTCTAAAGTTCATCACAGAAATGGAAATACAAGATTTGATAAATATTTCTGAAGAAAAAGTTCCTGGAAAAATGTGCAAGTTGCACCATGAGATAGATCATGATTTTATGAGATACTAGAAATTTGAATCATCAAATTTGGAGGTAATATGAATATTTGGGAGATTTTACAAGTTTCAGGAAAAAGAAAAAGACAAAGGAGGGGGAATTTATACCTATCTTTGCGCACTTGGAGTGCGATAGTGTCATGGCAAGACTTGGGCCGGCCCAATGCTCGGCCACTTGTGAGCGACAGGCGACGTCAAGGCGCATTTCGCCTGCCCGTCTCCACTCAAGCGGCGGGGCCCGCCTTTGGGTAGCTGATGCGCGGGGCCCAGCTGCAGGTCGCCTTCAACCTCCCGCGCGCGCTCCAGCCGCACGGAGAAGCGGCTCCCGCCGGTGATAGCCGGGGCTACAGAGCGTCTCCGGTGGCACTACGACCACCGGCGTGCTCAGGATTCCATGCCGCACCCATCCATGTGCTGCACGCATGCCGTGGAGGGCTGCAGTAGTGATGGCTTGGGTGGCCGCGGAGGAGGCCGTCGGCGAGGTTTGGGGACTGTGCGGCAGGCGCGGGGAGGAGGGAATGAAGTCTGGGCGAGTCGTGGTGGTGATGAGGCGCTGGAGTGGTCTAAAGGGAGGAGGAGGAGTGGTGGGCGCGAATTTAGGTGGAGTCCGTGGCTCGACTCGGCCATGGGGAGCGACGGAGGGCTCGGAGAGGGTTGGCTGGAGTGCAGGTGACGTACGGGAGGGAGAGAGGCGAAAGGAGTAGAGAGGGGGCTCGGGGGTGGCCTTAAATAGAAGGGGGCGAGGTGCACCGTGGTTCGTGCGCCGGCGAGCTTCTAGCCAATCTTTGGAGAGGCCACGAGGCGTAGCGTGGGCGTGTCTGAGGCGTTTGTGGAGGTGGTCCACGACCAGGGAAAGGAAGAGAGGGAGCAGGAGGGCCAGAGGCGCTGCGCGTGTGAGTGTGCTCATTGGAGCTCTCGTGCGGCCATGGCGCACGTGTGAGGGAGGCCGTAGGAGGGAGAAGGAAGAGGGGGACTAGGGCTTAGCATGCTGCGGACGCCGAGGCGCATCGTCGGGCGAGCTAGGGAGGCCCGAGGTGGCCCGAGGTGCTTGGCAGGGGGCTGCTACAGTGCGGGAGCGCACTGTAGCGCGCTCCAGAGCGTGCCTATGGCTGGCATGACCATTTTTCTAGCGCTCTGGGCTTGGCCTCTAGTGTCTGGGGGCTCTAGGGGGAAGTAAATAAGTGGTCTGTGGCCTTGGATGCCCTGGGGAGCCAGTAGGAGAGGAGAGAGGTAGAAGAAGAGGGAGAGACGGGCTGTCCAGGGAGGGAAAGTGGGGTTTTACCCCTCCAATAATTGAGCTATGGATTTGCCATTGCTACTGGAGGTGCAAGGGGACTAGGAGGGCTGTGGTAAAAGTTGAGCTCAAGGAGAATAGGGTAAGTGGTCAAAATGGTGATTTTGAAAAGTGATGAAGGTGTTTGATGCAAATTTGGGCAAGCAAATTAACTACACTTGACATGAGAATTAACAGGATCAAGTGTCACACATAATTGAGGTTTACCACCAAGTTTGAGTCCATTTGAAGAAAGTTGCCAATGTAACTTTGGTAAACCCTAGAAATCAGCAGAAATGGCTTTACCAAGATGTCACACCCTGATTTTCATGGCACAACACTTAAAGAATTAAATCATGCTAAAATGTGGTTTGACAAAAACTTTTGAGTGTTTTGTCTTTGCTTTGATTGAATGTTTGACGGCTGTTTGAAAGTGCTCTAAAAATCAAATAAATCCTCCAACTCTTATACTCCTTCTCCTTGATCCTAAAACCTTTCCCAATGATCATGCCATGTGTATAGGACATAAAAATAATTTCTTACAAAAATAATTTGGCCAAATAGTATTTTCAAAAATTAGTTTTTCAAAAACCCCTTAATTCAGGTTTGCACTGCAAGTACTTAATTAAGGGCAGTAAAAATCTTTAAAAAAATATTTTTGACTCCTATTAGATATAGGATACCCATAAACCACAAAAATATAATTTTAGAAGTTATTTTAATATTTTATTTAAAAGCTTTTTCTTAAGGCCAGAAATGGTCTTTAATAGGGAAAAATTATTTTATTGCTTCAAAAATATTTGACAAAATTTAGGGAAACTCATAGGACATATATTGTCCATATATAAGAGTTTCAACACATGGTCATGTTCAAAATATTGGTCAAATCCCTCAAAAACCCTTTCTGGATATTTCAAGCTTTTGAAATATTTACAAAGGAAATATTCCCCAAAAATTCCAAGAAAATTCTAGCATGTCACATATGACATGTTTGATGATCTTGACAAGTATCATGTCATGGAGAATAGTATAACCCCATGAAATCCCCTCAAAACCATTTATGTCTATTTTGAAGTTTGAGCAACTTTACATTGCCAAACATGTCCAAATGTTCTAAAACCTTGTGAACATGCTCAAATGGTCTAATAATTCATCTAGACCAAATGGCACAAGTTGGAGAAAATTTTATATTGATCAAAGTGCCCCAAAACCCTCTCTGACCAGAATCAAATATGAACAAGTTTGTACTACCAACTTTCTCTCCTTAACCTCAACGTTTGTGAGCATGTTAATATGCCCAAATGAGCATGCTACACCAAGTGGTGCATCAAGGGGAAGTATTATGCCCAACTAGATCTACACATGTCTATTTCTGCTCATTTCTAGGGTTTACCAAAGTTGCATTGGACAACTCCTCTAAATGAGCTCATACTCCTTGAACCTTGATGTTTTGTCATTACTAAGGCCCCTGCCAAATGGCACATCTAGAGGATTAGTGAAACTACCCCAAGCACTAATCAAACACCTTCTGCATTTCTACTAAAAGCCCTGTTTGGACCCCTTCCTCTAATCTATTTGAGCTCCCCTCTTAAGCACACCTTCCCCTAACATCTATACACGGTGGTAATTAGCACAAAGTAATGCCCAATGATCTAGGGAGGAATTCATCATTTTCTATTACGGACAGCCCATTTGCACACTTCTTCTTCCTCTCTCCTCACCCCAAAGTGGCCATCCAGAGCATCCAAAGCTCCTCCCCACTTGTTTACTCCCCCTAGAGCTGCTGGACACTATTGGCCACGCCCAAGGCACCAAAACAATGGCCATGCCAGCCAAAGACGCGCTCTGGAGCGTGCTACAGTGCGCCCTAGCACTGTAGCCGCCCTCTGCCCGAGCCACCGGACCACCTAGGGCCTCCCCCTCGTGCCCCCTGAGGTCACCTCGACGTCCAGTACACGGCACGCTGCCGGACCCCTCCAGAACCTCTCTCCTTTCCCCTCTGTAAGCTCGCCCGAGCGCGTCCGTGGACACCACCCACGGTGCACCGCGGCCTCGCCCATTTTAAGCCACCCGACCCTCTCTCTCGCCTGGGTTCGAACATCCTCTCTCCCGTGCACCTCTCGAACACCCCCTCTCTCCCCTACGTGCCCTCCTGCCCCCTCCAAGGCCGGGTCGCCGCCGACGTGCCCCCGGACCAACCCAGGCCCCCACTGCTTCCCCGCTCCCACTGAACGCTCGAGAGGACACCCAGGGCACCAAGGATCCTCCCCCGCGCACCAGGCCCTCCTCCCCGTGCTTTCCCTGCCCTGCCCGAGTCTCGCCCGAGCACCGTCTGCCGTGGCCGTGGCCCCACTCGCCTTCGTCCTCCGTTGGACGTCTTGTGAGGGGCGGCGGCCTGATCCCGAAGCTCGCTTGGTCGCCGGGCACCCGCAGCAGCGCCCACAGTCGCCGGGGGCAGGCTCGGCCTCGCCCCCTCTGTTCCGTGTACGGGAGGCCGTCTGAGGAAGAAGAAGGCCGGCCGGTGGACCGGCGACCCCACCGGTCAGCCTCTGCCGACGTGTCCAGCCGGACCCACTCGGGTTAAGTGGAGGCGGGATCCCCGGGAACCGCCTTCCCGGCAGGGAAGCGTACTTCCCTAATACGCCATTGGCGTGGCCCTCCTTAGCCGCGTGGCCGTGCAGCTGGGCCGGACCAGTGCGCTGCGGTTCTATGCTGCGCCCGGTGCGTGTATAGGTACCCCCCCCCCACTTCCTTTGTCTTTTTCTTTTTTCCAGAAACTTGTAAAATATACCAAATATTCATATTACCTCCAAATTTGATGATTCAAATTTCTAGTGACTCTATAAATCATGATCTACTTGTTGGTGAAACATGCACATTTTTCCAAAGACTTTTTCTTCACAAACATTTATCAAATCTTGTTTTTCCTATTTTTGTGATGAACTTTAGAAAATCACAGAGAGCTCAAAATTGATCCAAATGCCATGATTCAAATTCCTAGATGCTTCTGAGTTCATAACTTAGTTTATGAACATTTTTATTAATACTTTATGTACCCCACAAAATAATGAGCCATTTCTTCATGTTTGTCAACTTTGCAAATCCATAGAATATTCATTTGAACTCCAAATCCAGTGAAACCAACTCCTAGATGCTTCTAAAATCATCCTTTGTTAAATGGGTGCCTTTGCTCATTTTTCAAAAATATATTTCTATACACTTCTTGCAAATCCATAAAACCCCTTGATTCCATCATATCGAAATGTTTAGAAATATCCATTGATCCACTTCCAATGAAATCACTTTGGTCATTCCTAATATGACCAGAGGTATCCAATAAAAGTCAACTTCATATTTTTAGAGCACATTCATTCTTGCCTTGTTGTGTTGCTTATTGTGTTTGTTTCCAACGTTAGTTGACGAAGTAGACGGAGTACTTGGAGAAGGACCAGAAGATTTCAAGACTCTGATGAACTAGGCAAGCATCCCTTTTACCATGTCTATGAAACCCTTTTTATGCATCTCATATAGCACTTTATTATTGTTGCATCAGAAACATGATGAGATGGTAGCCACTTTGGTGGGTTGCCTTCATTCTTCCTCATTGATACTTGCATTGTGCATGACCCTACCTTCTTATGAGGGTTATGCCGGTGGGAATGAATAGGATGCTAAGTAGTGCTACATAAAGGGACGGGAATATACATAGAGATGGAGACAAAAGTATTTTAAAAAGGACTTTCTGAAAACCCGTCGGGTGCCACTTATGCCCGAGGGAGATGATGGAATGGGTAACCACTTGATGACGAAGTGGTGTACCGAGGCAAGTGTGTGTGTTGTTTTCGAAAACGGATTAGATTTAAGATTTGTCGATTGTCCCAACCTTACATGCGCAACCACTCTACCCTTATTTGGGAAAGGGCATTGTTGATTACCTAGACTGATACTAGCTTGGAGCCCGCATTACTAGTGACGGGGGAGAGTTGGTGCTCTCTCTCGGGACGGGGTCGTGCCAGGTAGGGCGGCCATGACTGTCTTCTGGCACGGATACACCGTTGTGTCCCCTCTCGGATGTTACGATCTCGAGTGAGTCTCGTATGATGTACATCGTGAGGATACGGAACAACGAGTGGACTCCTTGTTAGTGTCGTCTAGGGAAAGGTAGTGATCGGGTGCTTACCCCAGGTACTTGAGGTATCGCGGGTCGTGGATGACACGGAAGTTCCCCAGATCTTGTGGGTAAAGTGTGCAACAGAGTGTAAAACTATTCGAATAGCCGTGTCCACGGTCAAGGACAGTTGGGCGGTGCTGCTTAAACTACGTCCAGAGCTTTGCAAACCAGTGTGTGTGTGTGTTGATAAAACTACTTGGGTCAAGTCAAAGGACTTGACATGATTGAGTTGGGTTGGTGCCCACTCTATTTATGTTGATATCTGTAACCTGTCCTCATGGTTACTTAAATTCTCATGATGCATGTCTTACAAGTTGCTGAACATGTCATTGCACTCAAAACTAGCTTTCTGCAAAAATTTACCTATATCATGCATTGTCGTATCTCGAACCAAAACATGGGTTGCTTGCGAGTACATTCAAAGTACTCATTGGCTTGCCACTGGTTATTTAATTGACCTGGCATGGAAGAACCAGAGTTCGAAGAAGAGTTCTTTGAAGACGAACATGCGAACTAGGACGTTTCCCAGTCAGAATGCCTGTAGGGTTAAGGCAGATGGCATGGGTTCTACTTATCAACGAAGATTTCTGCTGCGATGTTATACTCAAGACTCGACCATAATGGTCCTCCTTGTGTAATACGGTATGTATGGATGTAAGACTCTTGTTATTCAGCTTCTGTGTGTTCAGTGAGCATTGATCTCTGGGATCACTGTACACGTGCATTCGATGATCACGACTTATGAGTCGGGGTCCCCACAGAGCTGGTATCAGAGCCATCCTGACTATAGGAAGCCTTAGTTAGCATGGTTGTTAGTTAGGGTAAAACTATTTCCAAAACTACTACTAGTTTTCAAAACTATCTATACTTTCCTTATTGATCCCTTCCCTTTCAAAACCTTTGGTCGCTAGAACCCTTATGCCCCTGACCACGGGATTCCTTGTAATCCTCGTGGATAGCCTAGAAGGAGTACACCTTGCCAAATACTCACCCACCTCTTCTGAACCCAAGATTCGTGACACCACAACAAGACGATGCCAACAGAAGATACGCCTTTGAAGAATGAGGACATGGAGACCCGGAGGGCGGTGACACCTTTGAATTTGCCCAAGATGATGCAACCTTAGCCTCACGATGATGGCATAGGATATGCAAGATCATGATATACATCGCTAATAGAGTAACCTGACACTACCGTTGTTGTATCGGCAACCACCGGTGGATGAGAACCTCGCCATTTGGTCCGCCTCACTATAGTGAGCAGGAAAACGGTTCTCTTCATCCCCCGCTCTTGGTGTCGATGTTTTCATCAATGTAACCGACATGTTGGACCTCTACTATGCCTTGTTAATGTCATTGCATAACGGATTACCTACACGGTACCATCGACGCCTTAGAAGACAAAGCGGGTTCGTCGGGATTAAGAAGACAACAGAAGACCGAGTCAATACCAGCTACGAGGAGCCACCTTCACCCCATCACTTCAGCAGACAAGAAGTTGTTGAAGAATCTTGAGCTCAACCTGGATCGTTTCATCGAACAACTACAAGAGACGTAGCAACACCTGAGGAAAACTCAGAAGACTGCACGAGGCTCAAGGCACGATTACTGGATCCGAGAACCCCAAGGGTAGGATGAGTCGTGTACCCCCTATGCGCAGTCGAGTCCATATGATGGTTCGAATAGAACCATGATTGTGTGTTGCTTGCTTTTATTTGTTTGTGTTTTGATATCGATCGCCCTTTTTGCCCTAGGCAACAAATGCATAACTATATCACCTGCCTTATTTTGTTGTTTGTGTTTGGCCCTTTTTGGCACTTGTTTGTTTGCACCTGCACTATAGAACCCCCTTTAGGCATCCCCCTTTATGCTACTTATCCCTCTCATCTCTCTCCTCAACTGAAGACCAGCAAGACAAGATGCACCAAGGAGTCTACTTCGGCGACCAACTAGCACTGAAGACTTTTTGTTGCAGCCTCCTCGACCAAGTGAAACCCCGTAGAGTTATGTTTAACCCTCCAGACTAGAAACCCATTCCTAGACCCTTTGATACTTCATGAGATACCCCAGCTCGAATCCTTAACCATGTGCTTAACCCACAGTATTGCAAGAGAACCAGTTAAGCCTCTGTAAACCTTTCACATCACAGGGTTCATTATGGAACTAGTGGACATAGTGAACAAGCACATTATCATCCTAATATAGAACCAGGACTAACGATGCCATAAGGAAGACCAGCTTGAGGATATAGGAATAGAGGACAAATGACTTGATGAGTTTATATCAATGACTTTGAGAAATTATATGAGACTATTTGGTGGATTATGAGGCTTTCATGTTGGTAGATGAACTTGGTGGGATCATTAATATAGAGTAGCATAGCTTTCATTACCCCTGGATAAATTGAATTTAGTGGGACAATTAAGATCGCGAGCTGAATTCTTGGAAGTATGAGGATTTGACTTAGCTAGGGGATATTGATAGGAGATAGTTGACATTATGATAATGACTTTGGGGAAGCATGTAGGAATTCTTGTTGGACATGAGATTTGGATTTAAATAGGTGATCCTAGTTGAGTATAGGTGGTGAGTAAGTCTATATGGTTCGGAGTAAATTGGATTTAGGCCGATGATCTCGATCATGATACCATGTTTCTTGGAGGACAATAAACTAGGAGATTGGATTAATTGTCGGAGTTGATATAAGCTTGACCTTGGAGTTTACTTGACCATGATAATGGAAATTGGTGGACTTACTATAGTAGAGACAACCCTTTCAAGTATTTGGGGACTATAGGACATTAGAAGATTCGTGTGAGACACCATAGACATTGGATTTGTAGAATTAATGGATTATGTAGCGATTAATGGAAGTTAATGGGCTATTGGAGTTGATTCATAGGAAGGAAACAAGATCTTGGAGTGGCTTATGACGTGTTTCCTTAGGATAGAGATGCTTTATCATGGACCTTGGATCAATAGACTGAGCACTTGGATCGTGGTGATTAAATTCAAGCTTAGCAGCTTATATGCTCTACCCATGGATTTTTAGGGGTAGCCATACATATGAGTTTGGGGATAGTTGACATGTATAGATTTATTAGACCACCCCTTTGGAGTCACGAGGATATGAATAACATGAGTGATGATTGGAGTTGACCTATACGGGATGATTCTTTTGGTAACATGATGTGATTGTTTGGAAGACTAGATAGAACGATTGGCATCTCAGAAACTGTGCTCAAGGATAAGATGATAAATGTTCACTCGCACACTAGATCCTTGAAACCCTTAAGCCCTACCAAGCCACAACATGTTCGGATCCTGACCTTGGGCTTTGGCTCTAGATCGATAAGACCTTGTCCAATGCTCAACCGTGACCATCACCAATGCCTCAACCCACTTTACGTACCCCATAGACTTCATGGAGTGCTTGGACAAGTTAGTTGTCATCTTTCTTTGATGACATACTTGTCTACCTGAAGACGGAAGAAGAATCGTTGATCTGGTCAAGGAACATCTGAAGATCGTCATGCCTAGGAGGAAGAACTACGCCAACCATCATCTTCAAGAAGTATACCTCCGCATCAAGGACCAGGCATATCTGCAAACCACTTCTCTCTAAGGAACCAAGCATTTCCATGACAAGGAGACCCACACCAAGATTCATCGGGCCCCTTTGAGATCACTCCAAGATTTAACAACCCCCTCTGAGGTCACTACGAGATGAAGAGAAGACAATAACCAGCTAGAGTTGCCACCTGAATTACCTGATGTGCACAATGCTTTCCATGCATCACAACCCCGGAAGTGTTTCCAACTTCCTAACTTGCCCGATCTCTACGAGGGCATTAACCACCGAGCCATCGACCCTAGCCCAATCTAACCTACATGAGCTACCCATTAGCAACCTGGATCAAGAAGAGTGTCATACACGAAGCCACACCATCACTTCAAACTCAATGGAGCACTACACGGAAGCAGAAGCAACATGAGGACTTGAAGACTACCCCGGATCTAGATTTCATATTCCTTTCCACGCCTAGCTTGGGAATCTCGGGGACGAGATTCTTGTAAGGGGGGTAGGTCTGTCACACCTTGATTTTCATGGCACAACACTTAAAGAATTAAATCATGCTAAAATGTGGTTTGACAAAAACTTTTGAGTGTTTTGTCTTTGCTTTGATTGAATGTTTGACGGCCGTTTGAAAGTGCTCTAAAAATCAAATAAATCCTCCAACTCTTATACTACTTCTCCTTGATCCTAAAACCTTTCCCAATGATCATGCCATGTGTATAGGACATAAAAATAATTTCTTACAAAAATAATTTGGCCAAATAGTATTTTCAAAAATTAGGTTTTCAAAAACCCCTGAATTGAGGTTTGCACTGCAAGTACTTAATTAAGTGCAGTAAAAATCTTTACAAAAGTATTTTTGACTCCTATTAGATATAGGATACCCATAAACCACAAAAATATAATTTTAAAAGTTATTTTAATATTTTATTTAAAAGCTTTTTCTTAAGGCCAGAAATGGTCTTTAATAGGAAAAATTATTTTATTGCTTCAAAAATATTTGACAAAATTTAGGAAACTCATAGGACATATGTTGTCCATATATAAGAGTTTCAACACATGGTCATGTTCAAAATATTGGTCGAATACCTCAAAAACCCTTTACGGATATTTCAAGCTTTTGAAATATTTACAAAGGAAATATTCCCCAAAAATTCCAAGAAAATTCTAGCATGTCACATATGACATGTTTGATGATCTTGACAAGTATCATGTCATGGAGAATAGTATAACCCCATGAAATCCCCTCAAAACCATTTATGTCTATTTTGAAGTTTGAGCAACTTTACATTGCCAAACATGTCCAAATGTTCTAAAACCTTGTGAACATGCTCAAATGGTCAAATAATTCATCTAGACCAAATGGCACAAGTTGGAGAAAAGTTTATATTGATCAAAGTGCCCCAAAACCCTCTCTGACCAGAATCAAATATGAACAAGTTTGTACTACCAACTTTCTCTCCTTGACCTCAACGTTTGTGAGCATGTTCATATGCCCAAATGAGCATGCTACACCAAGTGGTGCATCAAGGGGAAGTGTTATGCTACACCAAATGAGCATGCTACACCAAGTTGGGCATAACACTTCCCCTTGATGCACCACTTGGTGTAGCATGCTCATTTGGGCATATGAACATGCTCACAAACGTTGAGGTCAAGGAGAGAAAGTTGGTAGTACAAACTTGTTCATATTCGGTTCTGGACAGGAAGGGTTTTGGGGCACTTTGATCAATATAACATTTTCTCCAACTTGTGCCATTTGGTCTAGATGAATTATTTGACCAGTTGAGCATTTTCAAAAGGTTTGAGAACATTTGGACATGTTTGGCAATGTAAAGTTGCTCAAACTTCAAAATGGACAGAATTGGTTTTGAGGGGATTTCATGCGGTTATACTATTCTCCATGAAATGATACTTATCAAGATCATCCAACATGTCATATGTGACATGCTAGAATTTTGTTGGAATTTTTGGAGAATATTTCCTTTGTAAATATTTCAAAAGCTTGAAATATCTAGAAAGGGTTTTTGAGGGGGTTGACCAATATTTTGAACATGACCATGTGTTGAAACTCTTATATATGGACAATATATGTTCACTGAGTTTCCCTAGGTTTTTGTCAAATATTTTTGAAACAATAAAATAATTTTTCCCTATTAAAGACCATTTCTGGACTTAAGAAAAAGCTTTTAAATAAAATAGGAAAATAACCTTTAAAATTATATTTTTGTGGTTTCTGGGTATCCTATATCTAATAGGAGTCAAATATATTTTTGGAAAGATTTTTACTGCCCTTAATTAAGTACTTGCAGTGCAAACCTCAATTTCACGGGTTTTGGAAAACTAATTTTTGAAAATACTATTTGGCCAAATTATTTTTGCAAGAAATTATTTTTATGTCCTATACGCATGGCATGATCATTGGTTCAAGAGTTTTGAGCAAGGAAATGAAGTATAGGAGTTGGAGGATTTATTTGATTTTTAGAGCACTTGCAAACATCATACAAAAACCAATCAAGGCAAGGTCCAAATCACTCAAAAGTTTTTGTCAACCCACATTTTATCATGATTGTTAGCTTAAGTGTAGTGGCATGAAAATCAGGGTGTGACACATCTTTTGGGATGTCCACCATGTATATGTCGTATGACGAGGTGGCCTTCCAGTGCCCTGTAGGCGCTGGGTCTTGGTCGTCTCCGGCATCGTCGTCCATACCGTCAATGTCTTCGGAGTCGAAGTCGAGCATGTTGGTTAAATCATCGACAGTGGCTACAAAGTGGGTGGTGGGTGGGCACTGAATTTCTTCGCCGTCCACATCCCAACCTTCCTGTCCGTAGTCCGGCCAGGGCTCTCCAGATAAAGAGAGAGACTTTAGTGAGTTCAGGATATCGCCAAAGGGCGAGTGCTGAAAGATGTCCGCGGCAGTGAACTCCATGACCGGCACCCAATCGGATTTGATTGGCAGGGGCACGGAGGGTTCGGAGTCTAGAGAAGAGTCCGGCACCTTGGAGTCACGAGCTTCGCAAAGGACAGGGATGGAGTTCGGCTCAATCGCCGTAGAGATCGTAGCCCCCGAGGCGTTGTCCAACCACTCGTCCTTGATCGGGGAATCCAGCTCCGGACTAAGGGTCGAGGCGGATCTTTGGTCTTGAGCACTGTTACCGGCAGAGCTAGATCATACCCATCGAGACAAGGCGGCACGCTCGACATGCCTCGAATCCGTCGAAGATCAAGTCTCCGCCGATGTCGGCCGTATAGTTCAAACTTCAAACCTGACACGATGGCCAGGCGTAGCTTCGATCTGCTCCGGATGGCCAGCGAATTGGCCGCATGATGCAAAGCCGCTGAATCTGAAGATTTGTCCGGGAGAAAAGTCTCACCCTGGACCGCGTCGTTGTTGATGATCGAAGGAGCCATCGGGCCCTAACGGTGGCGACACGGAGGAACTCTCAATGAAAGCACCAATGTCTGTGTCAAAAACGGCGGATCTCGGGTAGGGGGTCCCGAACAGTGCGTCTACGCGGATGGTAACAGGAGACAAGGGACACGAGGTTACCCAGGTTCGGGCCCACTCGATGGAGGTAATACCCTACTCCTTCTTGATTAATATTGATGATATGGGTAGTACAAGAGTAGATCTACCACGAGATCGAGAGGCTAAACCCTAGAAGCTAGCCTATGGTATGATTGTTGTTAGATCCCACGGACTAAAACCCTCCGGTTTATATAGACACCGGATAAGTTAGGGTTACACAGTCGGTTACAATGGTAGGAGATCTACATATCCGTATCGCCAAGCTTGCCTTCCACGCCAAGGAAAGTCCCATCCGGACACGGGAGGAAGTCTTCAATCTTGTATCTTCATAGTCTTGGAGTCCGGCCAAAGATGATAGTTCGGCTATCCGGACACCCCCTAGTCCAGGACTCCCTCAGCCCTCCTTCCTCATGTCTCTCGGTCTCAGCAAGCAGCACAAACGATGGTTGTAGTTGTGTAGGTGGTGTTGTGGTCATACCTTCCTGAGGTCCCGTTGGTGTGCTCCCGGCCACCTCGACACGAAGAAGATTTTTCGGCCACAGGATCGGCCAAATTTTTCATTGCCCAAGCTACATGGGTGTCTCATCATCCTCTCCATCGGTTTGTATCGGACGAGGGAGACCCTCGTAGCCCGCTTTCACACTCACCACGAAGACCCTTAAGGCGTTATCATGCATCTGCCGGCGGTGAAACAATCGATCCTTAGGCTTCACTATATTACCCTTCCCCACATCCACCAACCCGCCCTTCATGTTGTAAAGGAGGGTGCACGGAGTGGAGTCGGCCTACAAAGACATATACGTGTGGCGACAGAGAACCAAAAAGAACGGCAACTGAAGATTAATTAATTAGTTGAGTTGATGAAGGTGCGGCAGCGTATTTACCGTGAGGCGTCGAGCTCAGCCAATGTCGACGGCCCGACATTCAAGCGAGACGGGGCTAGGAGTTCTTTGTGAGAGCTGAAATTTGAGGAAGCGGTCGCGGTTGCCATACTAAAATGCGGGTATGGGTGCAGTGTTCATTGAGTTGCTCCCGCTGAAGCTGGGCATGGGAAAATCACTTGGTGGCGCATTTGGATTTTGTTGCACCCATGTGACCACTGTTGGAATCAAGGTTGTAAAGGCAGCCACCATATCAGATCTATAGGCAGCGATTATCTCAGCTTTGGTCTCAGATTTTGCTTTCTGCATCACCCGTGCCACCTTCTCGTCGATAGTCACTTGACTGAACTTCTTTCTCTGTCTTTTGGCCTCGGGGTCCTCGTTATAATAGTACTTCCAAGTGGCCCCATCCCCGACACTGTGCACACGTCCATATTGCGGCTGCTGGCCGGGCGGGTGTCCCATCATTATATTCATGGCCCGGTTGAAAGGAGTGTCCCACTTGTACTTCACCGACGACTGAGTCGACGAGTCGCTCTCGGCAGCAAGCTTGTGTTGCTCTCTCTTCAAAATGGACCGTGAATCATTTACGAATGCGACTAGAATGTAGTAGACTTCGTTGATCAGAACCTAATATGTAAGGTGGTAAAAAGGATAATTACTAGTAATCTCATGAATTGCCTAGTCGGCCCGGCGGTGAAAAAAATCTTTTTCTTGGGGTCCGACGAGAATCGGGCCCTGATGAACTCGTGCTCTGATGTCTACTACGCAACCTTCTCCTTGTAGAAGTTGTTGGGCCTCCAAGTGCAGAGGTTTGTAGGACAGTAGCAAATTTCCCTCAAGTGGATGACCTAAGGTTTATCAATCCGTGGAAGGCGTAGGATGAAGATGGTCTCTCTCAAGCAACCCTGCAATCAAATAACAAGTCTCTTGTGTCCCCAACACACCCAATACAATGGTAAATTGTATAGGTGCACTAGTTTGGCTAAGAGATGGTGATACAAGTGCAATATGGATGGTAGCTATAGGTTTTTGTAAACTGAAAATATAAAAACAGCAAGGTAACAAGTGGTAAAAGTGAGCGTAAATAGTATTGCAATGATAGGTAACAATGCCTAGGGTTCATACTTTCACTAGTGCAAGTTCTCTCAACAATAATAACATAATTGGATCACATAACTATCCCTCAACATGCAACAAATAGTCACTCCAAAGTCACTAATAGCGGAGAACAAACGAAGAGATTATGGTAGGGTACGAAACCACCTCAAAGTTATTCTTTCCAATCAATCTGTTGGGCTATTCCTATAATGTCACAAACAGTCCTAGAGTTTGTACTAGAATAACACCTTAAGACACAAATCAACCAAAACCCTAATGTCACCTAGATAATCCAATGTCACCTCAAGTATCCGTGGGTATGATTATACGATATGCATCACACAATATAAATTCATCTATTCGACCAACACATAGAACCTCAAAGAGTGCCGCAAAGTTTCTACCGCAGAATCACGACGAAAACGTGTTCCAACCCCTATGAATAGGTTCATGGGCGGAACCCGCAAGTTGATCACAAAAACATACATCAAGTGAATCACGTGATATCCCATTGTCACCACAGATACGCATGGCAAGACATACATCAAGTGTTCTCAAATCTTTAAAGACTCAATCCGATAAGATTACTTCAAAGGAAAACTCAATCCATTACAAGAGAGTAGAGGGGGAGAAGAAACATAAGATCCAACTATAATAGCAAAGCTCGCGATACATCAAGATCATGCCAAATCAAGAACACGAGAGAGAGAGATCAAACACATAGCTAGTGGTACATACCCTCAGCCCCGAGGGTGAATTACTCCCTCCTCTTCATGGAGAGCGCCGGGATGATGAAGATGGCCACCGGTGACGGTTCCCCCTCTGGCAGAAGTGCGGAACAGGGGTCCCGAGAGGTTTTGGTGGCTCTGAGGAGGCTTGCGGCGGCGGAACTCCCGATCTATTCTCTGTTCTGGAAAATAAAGCCCAATATTGTCCAAAGCAGTAGATAATATAGCATGGAGCAATCAAAAATTGTAGATACATTGGAGATGTATCAAGCATCCCCAAGCTTAATTCCCGCTCGTCCTCGAGTAGGTAAATGATAAAAAAGGATAATTTTTGATGCGGAGTGCTACTTGGCATAATTTCAATGTAATTCTTCTTAATTGTGGTATGAATATTCAGATCCGAAAGATTCAAGACAAAAGTTCATGTTGACATAATAATAATAATACTTCAAGCATACTAACAAAGAAATTATGTCTTCTCAAAATAACATGGCCAAAGAAAGTTATCCCTACAAAATCATATAGTCTGGCTATGCTCTATCTTCACCACACAAAGTATTTAAATCATGCACAACCCGATGACAAGCCAAGCAATTGTTTCATACTTTTGACATTTTCAAACTTTTTCAATCTTCACGCAATACATGAGCATGAGCCATGGACATAGCACTATATGTGGAATAGAATGGTGGTTGTGGAGAAGACAAAAAAGGAGAAGATAGTCTCACATCAACTAGTCGTATCAACGGGCTATGGAGATGCCCATCAATAGATATCAATGTGAGTGAGTAGGGATTGCCATGCTTCGGATGCACTAGAGCTATAAGTATATGAAAGCTCAACAAAAGAAACTAAGTGGGTGTGCATCCAACTCTCTTGCTCCACGAAGACCTAGGGCATTTTGAGGAAGCCCATCATTGGAATATACAAGCCAAGTTCTATAATGTAAAATTCCCACTAGTATATGAAAGTGACAACATATGAGACTCTCTATCATGAAGATCATGGTGCTACTTTGAAGCACAAGTGTGGTAAAAGGATAGTAGCATTGCCCCTTCTCTCTTTTTCTCTCATTTTTTATCTTTTTTATTTGGGCCTTTTCTCTCTTTTTTTGGCCTCTTTTTTGTTTTCTTTTTTTTTTCGTCCGGAGTCTCATCCCGACTTGTGGGGGAATCATAGTCTCCATCATCCTTTCCTCACTGGGACAATGCTCTAATAATGATGATCATCACACTTTTATTTTCTTACAACTCAACAATTACAACTCAATACTTAGAACAAAGTATGACTCTATATGAATGCCTCCAGCGGTGTACCGGGAAGTGCAATAACTCATGAGTGACACGTATGACAGAATTATTAACGGTGGCTTGGCCACAAATACAATGTCAACTACATGATCATGCAAAGCAATATGACAATGATGGAGCGTGTCATAATAAACGGAACTTGGCAATATATCTCGGAATGGCTATGGAAATGCATGATAGGTAGGTATGGTGGCTGTTTTGAGGAAGGTATATGGTGGGTGTATGATACCGGCGAAAGGTGCGCGGTATTAGAGAGGCTAGCAATGGTGGAAGGAAGGAAAAAATGAGTATAATACATGGACTCAACATTAGTCATAAAGAACTCATATACTTATTGCAAAAATCTACAAGTTATCAAAGCAAAGTATTAAGCGGATGCTCCTAGGGGTATAGATTGGTAGGAAAAGACCATCGCTCGTCCCCGACCGCCACTCATAAGGAAGACAATCAATAAATAAATCAAGCTCCGACTTCATCACATAACGGTTCACCATACGTGCATGCTACGGGAATCACAAACTTTAACACAAGTATTTCTCAAATTCACAACTACTCAACTAGCATGACTCTAATATCACCATCTTCATATCTCAAAACAATTATCAAGCATCAAACCTTTCTTAGTATTCAACACACTCATAAGAATTCTTACAAATCTTGTATGCTTAGCATATTAGGATTATTTAAGCAAATTACCATGATATTTAAGACTCTCAAAATAATCTAAGTGAAGCATGAGAGTTCATATATTTCTTCAAAATAAAACTACCACCATTCTCTAAAAGATATAAGTGAAGCACTAGAGCAAACGACAAACTACTCCGAAAGATATAAGTGAAGATCAATGAGTAGTCGGATAATTATGCAACTATGTAAAGACTCTCCCATTTAAGAATTTCAGATCATGATACTTTATTCAAACAGCAAGCAAATCTAAATAAAATAAAATGACGCTCCAAGCAAAACACGTATCATGTGGTGAATAAAAATATAGCTCCAAGTAAAGCTCCCGATGAACGAAGACGAAAGAGGGGATGCCACCCGGGGCATCCCCAAGCTTAGAAGCTTGGTCATCCTTGACTATTACCTTGGGGTGCCTTGGGCATCCCCAATGTTAGGCTCTTGTCACTCCTTATTCCATAGTCCATCGAATCTTTACCCAAAACTTGAAAACTTCACAACACAAAACTTAACAGAAAACTCGTAAGCTCCGTTAGCGAAAGAAAAAAAAACACCACTTCAAGGTACTATAATGAACTCATTATTTATTTACATTGGTGTTAAATCTACTGTATTCCAACTTCTCTATGGTTTATAAACAATTTTACTAGCCATAGATTCATCAAAATAAGCAAGCAACACATAGAAAACAGAATCTGTCAAAAACAGAATAGTCTGTAGTAATCTGTAACTAACGCAAACTTCTGGAACTCCAAAAATTCTAAAATAAATTCGTGGACCTGAGGAATTTGTCTAATAATAATCTGCAAAAATAATAAACTAAATAGCACTCTCCAGTAAAAAGTTCTAGATAATCTCGTGAGCGCTAAAGTTTCTGTTTTTTACAGCATGATCATAAAGACTTTACCCAAGTCTTCCCAAAGGTTCTACTTGGCACGACAACGAATTAAAACACAAAATCACATCTAAACAGAATCTAGATGGATTATTTATTCATAAAAAGAACCAAAAAACAAGAAACTAAAATAAAATTGGGTTTCCTCCCAACAAGCGCTATAGTTTAACGCCCCTAGCTAGGCATGATGATTTCAATGATGCTCACATAAAAGATAGGAATTGAAACATAAAGAGAGCATCATGAAGAATATGAATAGCACATTTAAGTCTAACCCACTTCCTATGCATAGGGATTTTGTGAGCAAACAACTTATGGGAACAAAAATCAACTAGCATAGGAAGACAAAACAAGCATGACTTCAAAACTTTAAGCACATAGAGAGGAAACTTGATATTATTGCAATTCCTGCAAGCATATATTCCTCCCTCATAATAATTTTCAGTAGCATCATGAATGAATTCAACAATATAAACAGCACCTAAAACATTCTTTTCATGATCTACAAGCATAGAAATTTTATTACTCTCCACATATGCCAAATTCTTCTTATTCGGAATAGTGGGAGTATCATAAGAGACTTGAATACTATAAATTGTTTCCACATTAAAAGAGTAATGTTCAGGAAAAGGTTAATCATAATCATGACAAGTTTTATACATATAATCATCACTACTTTTTATAGCATAAGTTCTATCACAATAATCATCATAAGTAGCAACTTTGTTCTCATCACAATCGATTCAAACCTCTTCCGAAATAGTGGATACATCACTAAATAAAGTCATGACCTCTCCAAATCCACTTTCATAAATATTATAAGATTAAACATACTCCAAAATAGTGGGATCATTACTTCCTAAGTTGACACTCTTCCAAACCCACTTTCATCAATATAATCATAATAGGTAGAAGGCATGCTATCATCATAACAACTTCGCATATCAAAACTTGAGAGGCTAAAAATATCTTCATTATTAAACATAGCATCCCCAAGCTTGGGACAAACATTAATTGCAGCAAATATATTCTCAAATATTTCATCCTCATCAAACATAGCTTCCCTTTTCATATCATAAGCATAATCACTCTCATCATTAATAGTATGGATAGCACCAATAGTATAGAAATTATTATATTCTTCCAAGCAAGTGCCAAAAAGATTTTCAAGATCATAAGAAGTATCATTATCTTCCCAATCATAATCATCACAACAAGCAATAGGCATAACGAGATCATCATCAAGTGTATCATCTTCATTTTCATGAGGCACAACAATAATAGGAGCAACTTTATTTGGGAGAGATACCTTTTTACCTCTCTTCCTTTTTTCTTTTCTTCTTCTTCACCACATCATGTGTCGGTTCAATCCTCTTTTTGGTGCTCCTTATTAATGAGATTGGTTGAATGGAAGGCCTCACAAGACTCGATCGCCTCCGTTTGGTTCTCGCACTTCATGGTGTTTGAGAGACGGATGACCGAGACATAGTCTTTCAGAAGCGCTAGCACCTTACATGTGGGTAGACCGTACCAACCTACATCCCCTACATCAGCTAGCCTACCCGTAAGAGTTCGCACAACTTAGTCAACTACGCCATGAGCCCATAATTGGCTTGTGGCTGCACACGGAAGTTTCTAGTTTGAATAATCTTATGATCCCTTAGAGCCGGGGTGGCGGTCCGAAGAAATCTGAGCAAGTCTGATAGAAACCAGGTGCCTCAATCCACCCGGATGTGTGTTTAAGTTGCCACCTTAGATAAACCATTAATTAACAATCTCACATCTGTCATGGATATTCACTCACCCAATCCACGTCTACTAGCATAGCATGGCATAATCAAGCAAGCGTAGAAGTAACTCCCAAGGTTTCATAAGTAAAGCAGGTAATAGGTACTACCTCAATCTACTTCCCATCCCACAATTTAATTAGATCCTAATCATGCAAGTGTTTGAGGTTTGATCTAATGCAATAAAAGCTGGGTAGTAGAAAAGGTATGATCAAAGTGTTACTTGCCTTGCGATGATCCATGAGTCCTAGAGATTGAAGTAACAAGCGGCGCACTCCGGGTGATCTAACGCAGACAAACAACAAGCATACAATAAGTACTCATCTAATGCAGGAAATCTCGAATAAAAGATCTAACGGATAGTTCAACTTAAGAACCCTGGTTGCAAAAGAATCGAATCAAATAAAGCATCGAAAGTCGGAACTCGAGAGAGAAACGACTCGGTTTAGCAAATCTGAAATTAGGTCAAAATTTTACAGTAGCAAAACTCCGTGAAAGTAGGTTAGTCGAACGGCGGTTTCGTTCTGAAACTCGGTAGCTTGAATCACTGATTCCGATAAGCGAGCAAGAATTAAAACAGATTTGAAAATCGGATCGAAATCGAATCTGAAAAATAGCGGATTAAATCCGATTTAAAAGAAAACGACGAGCGGATTAAATAGCGGACGTTCGTTATGAACTAATCCAACGAACACGTTCATTGAAGCGAGCGGGTCGGTGAGCGTTCACTAAATAAGAAAACCCGAAAAAAATAGAACCAATCTAGGTTTTTGAAAATAAACCGAACATCTTCTTTTTAAATAAACCGGATCGGTCTTTAGGGAAAACCGGATCGGATCGGATCGAGGCGGCGAGGCTACCTCCGGCTCACGGCCGGGACTCCGTGGGCTCCTGAGTCGGTGAGGGGTCGGTGGTGTGGCGAGGTCGTGAGGGCTCGGCGGCGAGGCGGCGGGTGCTCTGGCGGCAGTGGCGGCGTTGGGCGGCTCGGGTTGGGAGGCGAAGGCGAGTTGAGGGAGAGGGGGTGGCGGTTAAATAGGAGGGGGCTCGGTGCCTTGGGGTAGGGCACGGCGTGGTGTCCGACCCGGACAGGGCGGTGTGGCGAGTTGAGGAGAGGGGTGGCGGCGGTTAAATAGGAGGGCGCCGGGTTGCTTGGGGAAGGGGAGCACGGCGGCGTCGTGTGGCCGAGCCGAATCGGGCGGCCAGGCGGCGGGACTCCTCCATGTGAGCGTCTTGTGAGGGGAAGGGAGATGGGCAGGCTGGCTGGGCAGGGCTGGCTGGCTGGGCAGCTGGGCCTTAGCCTGTAGCGTTTTTTAATTAAAACAAAGCGAATTAAAAAATAACAAATGAACTCCGATTTAAATAAAACAAATTTTCCCCGACTCCTAAAATGAGTCGAACAAAATGAACTTTAAAAATGGCAAACATGCATGAATTTTTAAAATGCTCATTTTTGCCTAAGCAAAATAAATCTTCCAAAACCAAATTTGATTTATTTATAATATCTTCATTTTTCCTAAATATTGGGAAAGTCATATTATTCCCTCTCTTGAGATTTTTATAGGAAAACTTTATGAAGATAATTTTAAATAAATCCAAATGATCCTATTTTCAAAACTTGAGAAATCCCAAATATGAAAATAATGAAACTTCCAACTCTCTCCGAGGGTCCTTGAGTTGCGTGAAATTTTCTAGGATCGGAAAATGCGAGAAAAATATGATATGCATGATGACCTAATGTATAACATTCCAAATTGAAAATTTGGGATGTTACAAACCTACCTCTTAAGATGAATCTAGCCCTCGAGATTCGGGTTGGTTAGAAAATAGGTGAGGTGGTCCTTGAGCAAAACTTCCTCTCTTTCCCGTGTGGCTTCATCCTCGGTGTGGTGGTTCCACTGAACTTTGCAAAACTTGATAACCTTGCTGCGGGTAACTCTGCTGGCATAATCGAGAATCTTAATCGGTTTTTCCTCATATGTCAAGTCATCCTTCAACTGAATTGCCTCGGTGGCACTTGTGTCTCTTAACGGTACCTCTGCTATCTCGGGGTGACATTTCTTCAACTGAGAAACATGGAATACATCATGAACTCCTGACAGTCCTTCTGGTAATTCCAACTTATAAGCAACTTCTCCCATGCGTTGCAAAATCTTATACGGTCCAACGAACCGTGGTGCTAACTTTCCTTTAACTCAAAAGCGCTTAACTCCTCGGCGGGGATACTCGAGATATACTCATCTCCAACTTCATACTCAATCGCTGCGCTTTGAATCGGCATAGCTCTTTTTATGCGGACTGGGCCACCTTGAGCCTATCTCGAATCAACTTAACTTTCTGTTCAGACTCCTTAATCAAATCTGGTCCAAACAACTGACGATCTCCAATGCTGCTACATAGCCTCTCGGAACTATTTCCAAACATAGCTCTCGAAGGTCCTCGGCTAACTCATTGGGTATTCCTCCCATCATTAGGGTATTAACGTGGCTCTTACGGCTCAGTAAATGCGCTACGACATTAGCCTTCCTGTGGTGATAATGCAATCTCATGTCATAATCCTTGATAAGCTCTAACCATCTCCTTTATGCGAGATTCAATTCCTTACGTGTGAAGATGTACTTCAAACTCTTGTGATCCGTATATACTTCACAATGATTTCCAATGAGAAAATGTCTCCACGTCTTCGTGGCATGCACAACGGCTGCTAACTCCAAATCATGAGTGGCATAATTCAACTCATGGGGCTTAAGTTGTCGTGAAGCATCTGAAACAACTCTTCCTTCCTGCATAAATCTTGCTCCAAGTCCTCGGCGTGAAGCGCCGCAATACACCTCATAATCCTTAATGCGATCGGCAATATCAAGACCGGTGAGGTAACCAATCTTTTCTTCAACTCCTGAAAACTTGCCTCCACAGTCCTCGGTCCATATGAATTTGTTTTCCTTCTTCAACAATTCGGTCATAGGCTTAGCAATCCTTGAGAAATTCTCAATGAACCTTCGGTAGTATCCTGCGAGTCCAAGGAAACTCCGAATCTCTCCAACTGTCGTTGGGGCTTCCCATTTGGTTACGGTCTCAACTTTTGTGGGGTCAACTGCTATTCCTTCTCCGGATATAACATGTCCGAGAAATCCAACTTCCTTTAACCAAAACTCACATTTGCTGAACTTGGCATACAATCGGTGTTCCCTCGGTTTCTCCAAAACCAATCGCAAATGTTCCTTGTGTTCCTCTTCAATCTACGAGAAAATCAAAATGTCATCAATGAAAAACACGAAGAACTTATCCAAAAACTCAATAAACACTTTCTTCATCAGTTTCATGAAAAAGGCTGGAGAGATAGTCAGTCCAAATGAAATAACGGTATACTCGTATAGTCCATATCTCGTGGTAAATGCTGTCTTGGGTATGTCCTGCTCGAATCTTCAATCGATGGTACCACGATCGCAAGTCGATCTTGGAAAACACCTTGGCTCCTTGCAAGCGATCAAACAGATCATTTATCATAGGTAGTGGGTACTTGTTCTTGATTGTTACTTCATTCAATCCACGATAATCAACAACCATTCTTAACCATCCATCCTTCTTCTCCACTAGTAAAATGGGTGATCCCCAAGGTGAAGAGCTTGGGCGTATAAAACCTTTATCCAAAAGCTCCTTAATCTGCTTCTTGATTTCCGCCAAATCCTGTGCTGGCATCCTATACGGTCGCTTTGATATCGGGCCTGTTCCTGGCAACAGCTCGATCAAAAACTCAATGTCTCTATCCGGTGGCATTCACGGCAACTCTTAGGAAATACATCGGAAAATCCTTCACCTGGTACTTCCTGTACCACTCCTGATAAGCAATTAACTTGCGCTCTTCTCGGCTGATGCCGTGATACATACTTAATCCTTCTTCCTTCTGGTGTGGTGAGCAAAATTGATCTAGTGGAGCAATCAATGTTTCCTCCATACTTTGATAACCAATCCATACCTAATATCACATCCAATCCTTGGGATTCCGAACTATTAGGTCCGAGGAAAACATAGTGTCCAATCCTTAATGGCGATCGATCACACCATTTACTAGCCATGTACTCCGCTCGGGTGAGGTTACTAGCATGGGTGACCTAAGGGCTTGGGTTGGTAACTTGTACTTATCCACAAATCCCCTTGATATGTATGAATGCGATGCACAGATCGAAAAGAACAAGCTATGATAAATGACTTAACCAAAAACTTACCGATTCATCGCATCGGGCTGATCTTCAACCTCCTCCACTTCAATGTGGTTCACCTGTCCCCTAGTGAATGGGTTGGGCTTCTTTCGAGCTTCCATTGCCATTTCCATTACGGCCTATACGGGCGATCATTGGCATAATGCCCAGTCTTGCGGCACTTAAAGCAAGTAATATGACTCAGGTCTACTTTGGATGGTGTTGACGGGTTGGTGCGATTCTGTCCATTACTTCCTCCATTCCGTTCCCATTCTTGGTGCTGTTATGGTTATCTAATTACCTCCTCCATGGGTATGCTGAAACCGAATTCCTGATTTAGGGGTATAACGAGGTTTCTTTGAGCTCCAGTTATACTTCCCTTGCCCATACTTCCGCTTGCAGTTCTCAATTCTTGCTGCTTTCCTTCAATCATGAGGGCTCGATCTACTAACTCACGGTAGTTATTGAAACTGGCTACCATCAACGGCATCTTGAACTCATCATTCAGTCCTTCTAGAAACTTCTCTGTTTAGCTGCATCGTAGCAACGTCATCCGGGGCATAACGTGCTAGTTTACTAAAGTCATCCACATCTTGGCCAACAGTCCTTCCTCCTTGGCGTAAGTTGCGAAACTCACGCTTCTTCATGGCCATAGCTCCTGCTGAAACATGGGCGGTCGAAAAGCTTGCTGAAATTGCTCCCCATGTGGCGGTTGTCTACAGGTAAGTGGCTGTGAAATTCTCCCACCATGTTCTGCTGGGTCCTTCAAGCTGATGTGCTGCAAACTTCACTCTTTCTCCATCCGTGCATCCTGCGGTGGTCAGCTCCTTCCTATCTTGCGGAGCCAGTCATCTGCTACAATTGGCTCGGTGCTACTAGAATACACCGGCGGGTTTAGTCTAAGGAAACGAGTCAGATGATCCGCAGGTGGTGGTGGAGGTGGGTTGTTGTTGTTGTTGTTGCCCTGGTCCTGCACCAATGTTTGAATCAGGGTATTCTGCTGCTGGATCAATTGGGTGATCTCTGGCGGAAAAACGAATCCGGGGTCGCGTCTCGGAGGCATCTGATGGGTTTAGAAAAGATGAGATTTTAGAATAGAATGAGGTCTAAGGGGAATCACTACCCAAATGCACATGAGCAAATACACACAAAATCACTTCATTCAATCAAACAAAGGCTTACAACGATCTAACTATCGCAAAAGTGCATGTACTATAAGGATTTACATGGAGGGAATACTACTAATATGTGGGGGACTTCTACTAATTTGAACCGTGGAAGACTCCATAATATACGCTCGACCGTCTTCAAAGTCGGGTTCACTTGGATCCGAATCGGTGTCGTCGATGTTGATGTAGTCGCTTGGGCAATCGACATACTGGTCTTCATTCCTGAGCGCCAACTTCTTCTTAAGTTCTTCAATCTCGTACTTAAGATCGTTATTGTGTCTTGCTAGAGCTACGATCTCGTCCATATAGTCCTTGCGAGTTGTCTTTAGTTCTTCTTCAAGCTCGATGATCGTTCCCTTTGCATTCTGCAACTCCAACATATCATTGCACATCTGGTTCTCCTGGCGTCGAATGTGCTGGTTTAACTCTGGATAAATGCTGCAATGGATCTATCCTTCTTGGTGCCGACGACGTCCCATTTGTCATCTCGGCGTCCGCAAATCTGGTAGATTGTGTCCTTGAGGTCTTCTTGATAAACTTCTCCAATGCGTCCCATGGTAATGTGAGCTGCCATGCTCTTTCGGACTCCAAGTTGGTGCAATTGAAAACACTATCTATAGGCTTGGTGATTGGGGCGAATGTCCTTCCTGGAACGTGAGCGTGAATCTTCCAGCGCTCCTCTTTAGGCAGAGTGGCGTTGAAGGTCCCGGTGAAGCTTGGTAGTCCAATATTCAGGTATTTGGTAACTTCCTTCAAGTGAAATCCAAAAGGTGTGCCTTCATCAGGTTGGGTGTACTTGATCTTCGCGTCCTTCATCCTAAAGAGAGTAGAAAAGATGAGGAGTTAGAAAATGGGAAGAGAATAGTGATCTATGGCTTTATCTTAGTGGTCGTGTCCTCACGATCGGCGTGTGCTCGATACCATTCTCTGTCATGACCGGACCGAATGGATCTAGCGCTCTGTGCTCGGTGTCATCCCTGGATCAATGTCTGACACCACAGTACTTCGAAGGATTTATAGCAGAGTAGCAATCACACACTTATTACATCGTTGTCCACAAGGGAACTTAATACAATAATATGGCTTAAGGCCATCTAATAATAACAGCGGAAGGCTTGGAAAACGAGTGAGTCCATCAACTCCAACGGCATCACCGAGTATAGAACCACATTCTAACACCTTATTAAATGCGTCTAAAAAGTGCATAGCGTGAAAAGTTGCAGCCCGAAAACGGGTCAGCACATGGAATATGCTGGCAATGTAACACATAGAGAATAATGAAGCAACAAGCCTATACTACATGCATATTTGGCTGGTGGTAAGGCTCTACGGTTACATTTTTGCATAAAGCTGATTTTTCCCTACATCAAAGGAATAATTTTATTTAACTATCATGGTGGTTGTTAAACATTGAGAATGGTTGATAGCATCCTCAATCCCAATTAAAAAGGTACTCATTAAAAACCCAATACTATTAATTAGAGGTAACATGTTGAGATTCACATGATATTCAAGCACTAGATACTCAAAACGTCCATAACCGGGGACACGGCTAATCATGATTAGTTTATACACTCTGCAGAGGTTTGCGCACTTTTCCCCACAAGACTCGATCGCCTCCGTTTGGTTCTCGCACTTCATGGTGTTTGAGAGACGGATGACCGAGACATAGTCTTTCAGAAGCGCTAGCACCTTACATGTGGGTAGACCGTACCAACCTACATCCCCTACATCAGCTAGCCTGCCCGTGAAGAGTTCGCACAACTTAGTCAACTACGCCAGAGCCCATAATTGGCTTGTGGCTGCACACGGAAGTTTCTAGTTTGAATAATCTTATGATCCCTTAGAGCACGGGTGGCGGTCCGAAGAAATACAGGCAAGTCCTCGATAGAAACCAGGTGCCTCAATCCACCCGGATGTGTGTTTAAGTTGCCACCTTAGATAAACCATTAATTAACAATCTCACATCTGTCATGGATATTCACTCACCCAATCCACGTCTACTAGCATAGCATGGCATAATCAAGCAAACGTAGAAGTAACTCCCAAGGTTTCATAAGTAAAAGCAGTGTAATAGGTACTACCTCAATCTACTTCCCATCCCACAATTTAATTAGATCCTAATCATGCAAGTGTTTGAGGGTTTGATCTAATGCAATAAAACTGGGTAGTAGAAAAGGTATGACCAAAGTGTTACTTGCCTTGCCGATGATCCATGAGTCCTAGAGATTCAAGTAACAAGCGGCGCACTCCGGGTGATCTAACGCAGACAAACAACAAGCATACAATACGTACTCATCTAATGCACAGCGAAATCTCGAATAAAAGATCTAACCAGATAGTTCAACTTAAGAACCCTGGTTGCAAGAGAATCTAATCAAATAAAGCATCGAAAGTCGGAACTCGAGAGAGAACGACTCGGTTTAGCATCTGAAATTAGGTCAAAATTTTACAGTAGCAAAACTCCGTGAAAGTAGGTTAGTCGGAACGGCGGTTTCGTTATGAAACTCCAGGCGCTTGAATCACCTGATTCCGATAAACGAGCAAGAATTAAAACAGATTTGAAAATCGGATCAGAAATCGAATCTGAAAAAATAACGGATTAAATCCTATTTAAAAGAAAAACGCATTTAACGGATTAAATAACGGACGTTCGTTAACAGAACTAATCCAACGAACACGTTCATTGAAACGAACGGGTCGGTGAACGTTCACTAAATAAGAAAACCGAAAAAAAATAGAACCAATCTAGGTTTTTGAAAATAAACCGAACATCTTCTTTTTTTAAATAAACCGGATCGGTCTTTAGGGGAAAACCGGATCGGATCGGATCGGGCGGCGGCGAGGGGCTACCTCGGCTCGCCGTGAGACTCCTGGGCTCCTGGTCGGCGGGGTCGGCGGGTGGCGGCGAGGGGCTCGGGGGGCGAGGAGGGCGGGGTGCTCGGCTGACAGTGGCGGCGTTCGGGGCGGCGTGGCTCGGGTTGGGAGGCGGTGGCGGCGGGGCGAGATTGAGGAGAGGGGGTGGTGGCGGTTAAATAGGAGGGGGCTCCGGTGCCTTGGGGAGGGGGCACGGGCGGGTGTCCGACCCGGACAGGCGGCGGTGGCGAGTTGAGGGAGAGGGGGGTGGCGGTTAAATAGGAGGGGCGCCGGGTTGCTTGGGGAGGGGCACGGGCGGCGGCGGCGTGGCCTAGCCGGAGTCGGGCGGGCGGCGGGCGGGACTCCTCCATGGGCGTCTTGTGAGGAAGGGAGATGGGCAGGCGGTGGGCCGGGGCCTGGCTGGTTGGGCCAACTGGGCCTTGGCCGAAGTAGCGTTTTTTTTAAATTAAAACAAAACGAATTAAAAAAAATAACAAATGAACTCCGATTTAAATAAAACAAATTTTCCCCGACTCCTAAAAATGAGTCGAACAAAATGAACTTTAAAAATGGCAAACATGCATGAATTTTTAAAATGCTCATTTTTGCCTAAGCAAAATAAATCTTCCAAAACCAAATTTGATTTATTTATAATATCTTCATTTTTCCTAAATATTGGGAAAGTCATATTATTCCCTCTCTTGAGATTTTTATAGGAAAACTTTATGAAGATAATTTTAAATAAATCCAAATGATCCTATTTTCAAAATTTGAGAAATCCCAAATATGAAAATAATGAAACTTCCAACTCTCTCCGAGGGTCCTTGAGTTGCGTGAAATTTTCTAGGATCGGAAAATGCGAGAAAAATATGATATGCATGATGACCTAATGTATAACATTCCAAATTGAAAATTTGGGATGTTACACGAACGAATCCTTTGATGACCCCATTTATCCCCTCGAACGGCATGATGCTATGCAGGAATGTCGGCCCTAGGTCGATGATGTCGTCCATGATGTGGACACATAGATGCACCATGACATCAAAGAACGCGGGCCGGAAGTACATCTCTAGCTCATTCAGTATGACAACGATCTCTTCCTCGTAGCCTATGGAGTTGCTTCACACCGATCGACTTTCGAGAGATAGCATCAAAAAGTGGCATAGGTCGATGGCGTCTCACGCACATGTGTGTCCATAATCCCTCTAAGTGCAACCGGGAGTAATTGCGTCATCATCACATGACAGTCGTGAGACTTCATCCCACTGAACCTTTTTTTAGTGTCCAGATATCTGCTTATCTTCCCATAGTATCCGGAACTAACTTTGATTCCGGCAAGGCACTTGAATAGTTGATCGACCTCCATCGGATCTAAGGTGAAGCAAGAGGGGGGATGGCAATATTGTTCTTCCTTCTTGTTTACTTTTTTGCCCCTATCTTTCGTCTCCGTCTCCGTCTCGGTCTCCTCTGACGACCTTTTACCGGGCATTTGGACATCTTTCCTGATTTTCAAAAATTCCAAGTCTTTTCTTGCCTTCGGCCCATCCTTGGTCCTCTCCGGCATGTTCATCAATGTTCCAAGAAAACTCTCAAGGATATTTTAGCTGATATGCATTTGATCAAGGCTATGAGGCGTCGAGTATGGGCCAGTATTCCAAGTCCCAGAAAACAGATCTCGTCTTCCATACCTTCAGCAGGGGCTCCGGCGCCTTTTTCTTCGTCTTTCCCGGTGAGGGGCACTCTTTCCAGTTCTTGAGTAACTCATATATTTCTGCACCGCTACGCTTACGTGGAGGACCTTGATGCTCAGCCTTACCATTGAATAGATCTCCACGCTTTCTCCATGGGTCATCCTTCTCGAGCCATCTTTGATGCCCCATGTACACAATTTTCAAAGACCCGCCATCTTTCGATAGCTGTAGAGAAGTTGTATCATCCATGCACCTCGTGCATCCGCAATATCCGTGGCACCGTCGTGATCAGCGCGGCTCTCATGTAGAAATACTCTCCTTTGCTTGCATCCCATGTCTTGGCCGGCGTTGTCCATAAGGTCTGTAACTCCTCTTTCAGTAACCCGAGATACAGATTTATATCATTTCCCGGTTGTCTCGGCCCTTGAATAAGCATAGCCATGTGTATGTATTTTTCCTTCATCCACAACCAGGGGGGAGGTTGTAAATCCATACAAACACGGGCCACGTGCTATGATTGGTGTTCTGGTTGCCAAATGGATTCATGCCATCACTACTAGCACCAAGCACGATGTTCCTTCGATCATTTGTGAAAAAATAAAATTCAGCATTTAATGCTCTCCACTGGCTAGCATCTACGAGGTGTCTCAGCTTAGGCTCATCTCCGTCATCTGGCTTCACCCTCTCCGTGCGTGCAAGATAAGCTTTGCTTCCTTAGGATCTACGAAATACTGCTGTAGACGCGGAGTGATCGGAAAGTACCATACAACTTTCTGTGGAGCTTTCTTTCTGGCCTTTTTATATCGTGAAGCATTGCACATTGGACAGATGGTTTTTTCAGCGTGCTCGTTTCGATATATGATGCAATCATTGATGCATGCGTGATATCTAATATGTGGCAGATCAAGAGGGCACCCGATTTTCTTTGCCTCCTCGACACTAGTAGGACACAGGCTTCCATGGGAAGAACCTTCTTTAGGTACTTGAAGCTCATACTGTGCTTGTATCTCATCCATTTGTTTTTTGCCTTCATCTTTAGAAGTTCTAGAGTGAAACTCAAGCGGGTCACCTCGGGATTATTGCAACCATCATACAAAGGAGTCATCGAGTCTACCTCCAGTTGCGCCAGTTTGGCCTCCTCTCTAGAAGTAGCTCTGTCGCTAGTCGTCTTCTTGTGAAGCAGGTCTCGAACATGCGGGTCCCGCATGGCTGAGCTTAGTAGCGACGAAGATGGTGGCGTGTCCGCGTCTTCTCCGCCTTGAACTGCCTCTTCGCCATTGACATTTCCGAGGCCGTCTTCCTCTTCGGGCACATAATCGGTCATCTCTTCGTCTGGTGGCCCCATGTCGTTATTTCCTGCCCCGTCGACGTCCTCATCATCATCATCATCATCATCATCATCATCATCATCTTCTTCTTCACTTATCCACCGAGTATGGCCATGCATGAAACCATGCATGAGCAGGTGCGCCTTGAATGTGCCACCCTCAAAGGGGTCGAGCCTGACAATTCCTTTGCATTTCCGACACGGACATAAAACATCCTTGATCTTTTTTCATACATGTCGTCCCACGGATTGACAGTATCTTTCCACCATCCTTCCATTAACCTTCATGACCACCTGCGCGCGGAGCAAATATTATAACCACGTATATATGCATGAATGGATCAAATTCATACAAAAATTTAGCATGACCTTCCCTAAACATAGGACATATTGAGTTTGCCCGAAACTCGCCGAAACAGAATTGAATCGACATTTCGGCAAAACATAGGCAACTCATGTCACCCACATTATTTCATAATACACAATGGAGGAAACTCAAATTACGCCACACACAAATCGGTATATATATTCTCATATCGCCCATATATATATAGTTGCGATCCTATCCACACAAACACCTTTTTTTGCTCACCTATGTGTTGAGAGGGATATGAAGCACCTTTCTTCTTAATTACCTAGTATCTCTAGATATATAGCTCTAACTACCTAGCTAGCTAGCTAGGTAGAGAGAGAGAGCTAGGTAGGGAGATAATGGGAGAGGAGAGGGAAGGCATTAATGGACGGGGGTGTAGGGCAAAGAAGTGGGGGAGGGAGGGCATTAATGGAGGGGTGGTGGTGGAGGGCACAAAGAAGAGGGGTGGTGGAGGACAAAGAAGAGGGCTCTAATGGAGGGGGGTGGTGGAGGGCAAAGAAGAGGGGGAGGGAGGGCTCTAATGGAGGGGTGGTGGAGGGGGAGCATTGAATGGAACAAGAAAGGTGCAAGGAGAGGGGGAGAAAGGAAGGGGAAGAGGAAGAAGAAAGGGGAGGAAGGAGGGGAAATGTGGTAGGTGGGTGGCGACCATAGCAGTAGTGCGGGGTGCCAAAGCATGCTACTGCTATGAGTGCCAGCCAAAATATTTGTTGGTACGTAAAACTAGTTATAGTGCTTGTACAAAACCAACGCTACTGGTATAAGTTTACCCATAGAAGAAATAGCAGTAGCGCGTCTAGGTGCACGGGCGCTACAGCTACTTTCTTAATAGTAGCGCTTGTTAGACAACAAAGGCTACTAATATTTTTTGGTCGGGTGGTGTGCTGTGGCAAACTTACCAGTAGCATGGCCTCCAAAAACCAACGCTGCTACTATGTTGTACCAGTAGCTTGCTTTGTAACAGACGCTACAGGTAACTATCAGTAGCGTGGGGTCCATAATAAACGCTATTGTTAACTTCTATGTATAAGCCTTTTCCTAGTAGTGGCGGCATCTAGATCCCTTGTCACCAAAGCCTTCCGCCATGGATTCTTCTGGCCGACTGCTTTGGACAACGCCAAGGACTTGGTCAAGAAGTGCATAGGGTGCCAAAAATTCGGCTCCAAGCAACACCTGCCGGCTTCTGCATTCAATACCATCCCCCTCACTTGGCCATTTGCAGTCTGGGGTCTGGACATGGTGGGCCCATTCAAGACAGCACACGGCGGCATGACCCATCTGCTGGTCGTTGTGGACAAATTCACCAAGTGGATTGAAGGGAAGCCAATCAAGAAACTGAATGGTCCGACTGTTGTGACCTTCATTGCAGATATCACCGTCCGGTATGGTGTGCCGCATAGCATCATCACCGACAACGGAACCAACTTTCCCAAGGGCACCTTGGCCCGTTTCTGCATGAAGCAGGGCATCCGACTGGACTTAGCGTCCGTTGCCCATCCATAGTCAAACGGCCAAGTCGAGCGAGCAAACAACCTCATCTTGTCCGGTATCAAGCCCCGACTGATCGAGCCGCTGGAGCGTTCGGCCGGCTACTGGATTGATGAGCTGCCGGCCATCCTCTGGAGTTTGCGGATCATGCTGAACAAGTCAACCGACTTCACTCCCTTCTTGCTCTTGTACGGGGCCGAGGTTGTCATCCCAACTGAATTCGAGTTTGACTCACCTCACATCACCATGTACACTGAGGAGGAAGCGAAAGACGCAAGATAAGACGGCGTCAACCTGCTGGAAGAAGGCCGACTGTTGGCACTCAGCCGGTCCGCCATCTACCAGCAGGGCCTGCGCCGCTACCATAGTCGGAAGGTCAGGCCTCGATCATTCCGAGAAGGGGACCTTGAGCTCTGACTGATCCAGCGAACAGCCGGCCAGCACAAGCTCTCGGCCCCTTGGGAAGGGCCATTGATCATCAGCAAAGCCTTGGGCAATGACTCCTACTACCTCATCGACGCACAGAAGCCCAGGGCGTGCAAGAGGGACGACTCCGGCAAGGAAACAGAGCGCCCATGGAACGCAAATCTTCTTCGAAGATTTTACAGTTAATGCAGTATGTACCATGCTACCTTTTATATTAAGCAGCAAAGACATCGGGTCCCTCGAGGAGCACTCGGGGGCTACCCTTTTTATCTAAATGATCATATTCTGCCTGTGAATATATTGTTTTCATTCCTCCGCCTCGCACCGGGTCCGACTAGTCGGCCCGGGGGCTCGCTGCCTTGTCCTAGGCTAAAGCTACCTGTAGTCGGACAAGTAGTGTGCTAACATCTAAAGCCCTCTCTTGCCTCAAGCCGCAGCTCGCAGAGTGACTGTCCAGCTGGCAAGAGCTAAAGGCAGGAAACGGTGTCCACGCGAAAAATGACTAAGGAAAAATACGCCAACATAGTCCAAGTCGGTTCCTCGCCTTACCATCCGGCTGTTGAGCAGCCGACCGGTCCAAGCCGGTTCCTCGCCTTACCATCCGGCTGCTGAGCAGCTGGCCGGCCGGCTTCTCATTTGACTTGCTACGTTCTAAGCGGCCAAAGTACTTGTCTTCCAAAAAATTGCTAAGTCCTCGACTCCAGCCACTGCATCAGACCGGCTGTCCGGGTCAAGGGCGGCAGCCAAAGGAAAGCGGAAAAGGAAAAAGCCAAAATAGAACAGAGAAGCAAGGCAATATAGAACCCGGCAAAACACACACTTGTGCGAGAATTAATTTACATAGCAAAGCTTATAGGCAGAATTCAGCAAAGTTTGAATACACCCCGAGCGGGTGGAACTGCACAAATTTAACAAGCTGGTTCGAAAGATTACAAGAGTAAGAAAAGATAAGATAAAACTAGCCGCCTAGACCAGAGGAGCAGCAGGCGGGTCCGACAGGTTGGTGGAGGCAGCGGCGCCAGTTGGTGGAGCGGCCGACTGGTGAGTCACAGCCTGGTCAGTGTCAACAGCAGTCGGCGCAGCCACACGCGGCTCGTTGCTTGAGGCTCGATCGGGCTGAGCCTGGCCATTCGCTCTGTCCTCCGGTGCATCGTCTTCGCCATCCTCGCCCTCTTCGTCCTCGCCCTCATTGCTGGAGGTGATCTCCTCCACCGAGTCTTCCCCATCGTCCAGGTTCAGCCCGAACTAGTCGGGCGGCACCTCAGCGCCCCGCTCATCTAGTTCAGGGATGAAGACATTGGTGTTGGCATACTCGGCAAGCGCCACCGCGTGTTGAGAGAGTGCGTGGTCCACCGCCGCTAGCTCCGGCACGGCCTCAGCCCAGAAAGTGGCCCCTCGGGCCAGATTTAGCCCGGGATACCATGCCTTGACGAACTCCAAGGCCGTCCGCGCACCCGCCCAGCTGCGGTGCCCTTCCAAGCCTTGAAGCAGTCGACTGCTACCTCCAGCCAGTCGGCAGTCCGACTAGGGGCGCGCGGAACTAGAGCATTCGGCCAGAGGGCGGTCAGCACCCGGGACCCGGCGCGCTGATGGTGGCGGAGCAGGCGGTGGGCCGACTGAAGGCGCGTCCTAACGGCCAGAAGCTGCTCGTTGAGGTTCCGAGGCGCGTTGGGTGGAATCTCCACTCCAACCCTCCTACTCCGCTCGTGCCACGCCTTGATGGCCTGGTTCACGGTGACGGCATAAACGGGGAAGAATTCTGCGCAAGAAGAAAATCAAAAATTAGAATCCGGAAGCCGACTCCTGCTCCAGTCGGCGGCTGTTCAAAGGAAAAAAGGGACTTACCATCGATCATGTCCTCGATCTCGCCATAGCCATGGGTGAGGATTTTCTCCTTCTTGGCCCAGTTCGAGCGTTGATTCTCAAACTCGGCCATGATGGAGACTTCCGCCTCCTTCAGCTTTTGGAGCTCCGCCTTGTGTCGCTCCGCCTGGTCCACCAGCTCCTTGGTCAGGCGGTCGCACTCCTGAGCCGCCTTGGTGCGCTCCTCCTTCTTGGTGTGCAGCTTGGTTTGGGCCTCGCCTAGGCGCTGCTGCAGTTCGGTGGCTGCCCCTGCAAAGATAAGAAAGTAAGGACATCAACAATCAACAAAGAAGACAAGTAGTCCGAATATCGGGGGCTACAACCAGTGGGTGCGCTGACGCGCCCCCGCGACAGAGAGGACAGAGTGCTTACTCAGGCTCTCAGTCAAGTCAGTGGTCCGCTTGGCTAGCTCCTGGACATGGGAGTTGAAGGCGGCTGCGCGGATGTTGTGGTAATCCTGCAACAAAGACAACAGAAGAGAAAATAAGTTAGCATTCGGAACTTACCTTGAAGTTCCGAGCCGGCTGCTGGAACTCTGGGGCTACACCTAGTGGATGCGCTGGCGCGCCCCCACGGAAGATTACAAAAATCAAAACACGAATAAAGAAGCATACCCGGATGGCCATCCGCGTCGCCAAGAACGCCTGTGTGTATTGCTGGAGAGCGGCACCTTGGGCCTGGAACCGGGCCTGGACGTCCTGCACGGCCGTATTTAGAACACCCATTCCACCCCTAGGCGTCCACTCCGGTGGGACGGCGCTGGTAGCCTTGACATCGGGGGCCGATGAGCTAGTGGCCCCGATCTCCAGCGGCGTGGCGCTGAAGCCGCCTTCTCCGCACGACGGCGCACAGGACGGCGGGGGTCGGACCCACGACAAACTCGCCGCCAGATGACGGCACCAGCGGCACCCCGGGCCGACTGCCTGGCACATCATTAGTCGGTGTGCGCGGGGGCACCTCCGCTCCCAAGACAACTGGCCTCCGCCCTCCCTCTCCAGGGCTGGCTGGTCGCCTCCAACCCCTCCAGTCGGCGCCTGGCCCTCCGGAGCCGGTGGCTCTGCACGCAGCAGGACGACCAGCTCTGGAGTCCGGCTGCGGGACGCCTCCTCCTCCTGTGCCTTGGCAGCCGCGTCCACCTACGCCCTGGCCGTCTCGTCGGCTTGGGTCTTGGTCGCGGCATCAGCCTCTGCTTGTGTCGCCTTGGCTGGCTCCACGTTCTCCCGCATCGCCTTCTCCCGCTCCTCACGCGCCTCCCGTGTGTTCCTCTCCGTTGCCTCCTGGAGGTTGGTGAGTGGGTGCATGCGGCGGGGTTCCGCAGAGCCGCCTTCCGCCCGAATCACCGAGGCAGACGGGGCCCGCTCGAGAGAGAGCGGGGCCCTATTCAAGCCAAACAAGAAGAACTAAGAAAAGTTTGCGACAAAAGAAGAAAAGCAAACACAAAGCAACAACAGAAAGACTAAAATGCTTATGCAGACACCATCGGGCGCCGCATCGGGGCCTTCTTGAATTGGGTCGCCTTCACGGTGGGCTCTTGCTGTTTGGTCGCGACGACCGAGGACTTGGGCTTCTTGGGCCAACTTCCGTACAACCCGGCGCCGGCTCGGCGCTTCGGCACGCCACCTGCTCTAGTCGGCGCGACCGAAGAGCTCGCGCCTACCTTGTCGGCGTGAGTATGGCGCAACTCATTGTCTTCCTCATCATCATCCAGCCAATCACAAGGCCGCCTCCTGAGGAGCCTCCTGCTCCATCACCACCACCGCCCGTGGCATCTTCCTCTTCCATGGTGGCTGCCCCCAAATCGGGGCCGTCCACGTCGCTCGCCGAGCGGTCCGACAGGTACTGAAGACCTAGCCCCAGGGTGTCGGCCGCCGACTGGGTCGAGAAGATCTGCACCACGCCCGACTGGTCAGGCGGCAAAAAAGAACCTGGACAAATGAAGGGAAAAAGAATTAGAAAACTCACCGCAGGCGGCGGGTGTGCGCGGTTGTACAGCGGCTTGCCGAACCACGACTCCTTCTCCGAGAACTTGCAGTTGGAGAAGTAATTCACCAGCCGGACCACCTCCACGTCCGGCAACTCCTTGGTGCACATCCGGCATGGGTCCCGGTGCCCGCTCATGCGGCTGATGATGTGGGGCCGGGCCTAGAGGGGAAGCACTCGGTGTCGGTGTCAAAACCGGCGGATCTCGGGTAGGGGGTCCCGAACTGTGCGTCTAAGGTCGATGGTAACAGGAGACGGGGGACACGATGTTTACCCAGGTTCGTGCCCTCTCTATGGAGGTAATACCCTACTTCCTGCCTGATTGATCTTGATGAATATGAGTATTACAAGAGTTGATCTACCTCGAGATCATAATGGCTAAAACCCTAGAAGTCTAGCATGTATGACTATGATTATTTTTCTCTACAGATTAAGCCCTCCGGTTTATATAGACACCGGAGGGGACTAGGGTTGTACAAAGTCGGTTATAGAGAAAGGAATCTTCATATCAGGACGCCAAGCTTGCCTTCATGCCAACGAGAGTCCCATCCGGACACGGGAGATAGTCTTCGGTCTTGTATCTATACAGCCCATCAGTCCGGCCCACGTACCATAGTCCGGGCGCCCGAGGACCCCCTAATCCAGGATTCCCTCACTCGGCGCACCACAAAGGCGGTCAGCATATCCGAGGCCTTGAAGCCCTCCGACTCCATCATCACCTAAAGCCAGGCGAGAGCGGCGGAGGAGGCGGCCGACAAGCTCTTCGACCGAAATTGCCAGTTGGTGCGGGGCTCGACCGGCGGGTCGGCAGCATAAGCCGGCAGGTTGACATAGTCCATCGTTGGATGGATGTTCTTGGCATAGAAATAAGATTTCTGCCACAGCTTGGCCGACTTCAGCAAGGCGAGAGCCAGGAAGCGTACCCCGGAACCCGAACGCCGCACTTCGACAGAGGCTCCGCACTGGGCCGCCTCATTCTTTGCGGCGGTACTGAACTTGAGGTAGAAGAACTCCCCCCAAAGCTCAAGGGTGGGGAGTTTGCTGAGGTAACCTTCGCAGAGGGTGACGAAGGCGGCCAGCAGCACTACCATATTCAGCATGAGGTGGTGCGGCTGGACTTTGTAGAAAGTGAGGAAGGAATGAAAGAAGCTGCTCGCCGGCAGGCCGAAGCCGCGAAGAAAGTGCGACCGGAAGACGACATGTTCGCCGTCCTCCGCGCCGGCGAGATCTCTGCCTCGGGAGGAACACACACCTTTACGTGCGTCTCGCGAGGCAGCCGCAGGGTCTGGCGAAGGAAAGTGAGGTGGTCTTCATGGACATTGGAGCCATCCCAATCGCCAGCCTGTTCGCGCGTCATGGATATGGATGCTCGACAGAAGCGTGGCGCAGCGGCGAGCGGGCGAGTCCGCGGCGGAGAGAGGAATCCCGATGCGAGGAGGCCCGGCGATGGCAAGCTGCAGCACCCCCTCGGCAAAAGGAAGGGGCGCGGCGGCAGCAAGGAGAAGAGAAAGGAGAAAGGCAAGGACGAAGAAAGAGGAGGGCGCGTGTGCGTCTGCTGCCCCCTCCTCCCCCTACTTATAGCCCCCTGGCGGCGGAGCCGAGGGGGCGAGACGTGGGGGGTCGTGGGATCAACTGTGCCCACGACCCCACACCTTTCGCGCCTTAACGACGTGTGGTTAGTGCACCACAGAAGCCCAACCGCCCGCCTCGGCCGCAGCGGATCCGCGCGCTGATACGTCCATTTTGCATCATGCTTTTATATCGATATTTATTGCATTATGGGCTGTTATTACACATTATGTCACAATACTTATGCCTATTGTCTCTTATTTTACAAGGTTTACATAAGGAGGAGAATGCCAAATTTGGAATTACGAAATTTGGAAAAGGAGCAAATATTAGAGACCTATTCTGCATAACTCCAAAAGTCCTGAAACTCCACGGAAGTTATTTTTGGAAATAAAAAAAATACTGAGCGAAAGAAATACCAGATGGGGCCCACACCCTGGCCACGAGGGTGGGGGCGCACCCTACCCCCTGGGCGCCCCCCGCCTCGTGGGCCCCCTGTTGGCCCTCCGGTGGCCATCTTATGCTATATTAAGTCTTTCGTCTGAAGAAAAATCATAGGCAAGCTTTCGGGACAAGACTCCGCCACCACGAGGCGGAACCAATCTAGGGCTCCGGCAGAGCTTTTCTGCTGGGGACACTTCCCTCCGGGAGGGGGAAATCATCGCCATCATCATCACCACCGCTCCTCTCATCGGGAGAGGGCAATCACCATCAACATCTTCAACAGCACCATCTCCTCTCAAACCCTAGTTCATCTCTTGTATCCAATTCTTGTCTCTAAGTCTGGGATTGGTACCTATAGGTTTCTAGTAGTGTTGATTACTCCTTGTAGTTGATGCTAGTTGGTTTATTTGGTGGAAGATCATATGTTCAGATCCTTTATGCATATTAATACTCCTCTGATTATGAACATAAATATGCTTTTTGAGTAGTTACGTTTGTTCCCGAGGACATGGGAGAAGTCTTGCTATTAGTAGTCATGTGAATTTGGTATTCGTTCGATATTTTGATGAGATGTATGTTGTCTCTCCTCTAGTGGTGTTATGTGAACGTCGACTACATGACACTTCACCATTGTTTGGGCCTAGAGGAAAGCATTGATAAGTAATAAGTAGATTATGGGTTCCTAGAGTGACAGAAGCTTAAACCCTAGTTTATGTGTTGCTTTGTCAGGGGCTAATTTGGATCCACATGTCTCATGCTATGGTTAGGTTTACCTTAATACTTCTTTTGTAGTTTCGAATGCTTGCAATAGGGGTTAATCATAAGTGGAATGCTTGTCCAAGTAAGGACAGCACCCAAGCACCGGTCCACCCACATATCAAATTATCAAAGTACCGAACGCGAATCATATGGACGTGATGAAAACTAGCTTGACGATAATTCCCATGTGTCCTCGGGAGCGCTTTTCTCTATATAAGAGTTTGTCCGGCTTGTCCTTTTCTACAAAAGGATTGGGCCACCTTGCTGCACTTTATTTACTTTTGTTACTTGTTGCTCGTTACCAATTATCTTATCACAAAACTATCTGTTACCTATAATTTCAGTGCTTGCAGAGAATACCTTGCTGAAAACCGCTTATCATTTCCTTCTGCTCCTCGTTGGGCTCGACACTCTTACTTATCGAAAGGACTACAATAGATCCCCTATACTTGTGGGTCATCAAGACTCTTTTCTGGCGCCACTGCCGAGGAGTGAAGCGCATTTGGTAGGTGGAATTTGGTAAGAAAAAATTTATGTAGTGTGCTGAAATTTACTACACTTGTTACTATGGAAAGTAATCCTCTGAGGGGCTTGTTCGGGGTATCTTCACCCCGACCAGTAGAGCAAAGAGTTGCTCCTCAACCTATTGAACCTACTGAAAATGAAAATGTCTACTTTGAGATTCCTTCGGGTATGATAGAAAAAATGCTAGCTAATCCTTTTGCAGGAGACGGAACAATGCATCCTGATTAGCACCTAATATATGTGGATGAAGTTTGTGGATTATTTAAGCTTGCAGGTGTGACCGATGATATTATTAAGAAGAATGTCTTTGCTTTATCTTTGAAGGGAGATGCATTGACATGGTATAGGCTATGTGATGATATGGGATCATGGAACTACAAACGATTGAAATTGGAATTTCATCAGAAGTTTTACCCTATGCATCTTGTTCATCGTGATCGTAATTATATATATAATTTTTGTCCCCGCGAAGGAGAAAGCATCGCTTAAGCTTGGGGGAGGCTTAAATCAATGTTATATTCATGCCCCAATCATGAGCTCCCAAGAGAAATAATTATTCAAAAAATTTATACTCGGCTTTCTGATAACAATCGCACCATGCTCGATACTTCTTGTGCCGGCTCTTTTATGATGAAGACTATTGAATTCAATTGGGATTTATTGGAAAGAATAAATGCAACTCTGAAGATTGGGATCTCGACGAAGGTAAGGAGTCAGGTATGACACCTAAGTTTGATTGTGTTAAATCTTTTATGGATACCGATGTTTTCCGTAAATTTAGCACTAAATATGGACTTGACTCTGAGATAGTAGCTTATTTCTGTGAATCCTTTGCTACTCATGTTGATCTCCCTAAGGAAAAGTGGTTTAAATATCGTCCTCACATAGAAGTAAAAGTAGCTGCACCTATTAAAGTTGAAGAAAAGACTATCACTTATAACGATCCTATTGTTCCTACTGCTTATGTTGAGAAACCACCTTTTCCTGTTAGGATAAAAGATCATGCTAAAGCTTCAACTGTGGTTCGTAAAAGCAATATTAGAACCTATACACCTCCTAAGCAAGTTAAAGTTGAACTTAATATTGCTATAGTTAAAGATCTCTTGGCTGATAATATTGATGTGCATGTTATTTATTTCTGTGATGAAACTGCTAGAATTGCTAAACCTTGTGCTAAGGATAAACATAGACCTGTGGTAGGCATGCCTATTATTTCTGTTAAAATAGGAGATCATTGTTATCATGGCTTATGTGATATGGGTGCTAGTGCTAGTGATATACCTCATGACTTATACAAAGAAATTATGCATGATATTGCACCTACTGAGATAGAAGATATTGATGTTACCATTAAGCTTGCCAATAGAGATACTATTTCACCCATTGGAATTGTTAGAGATGTTGAAGTCTTATGTGGGAAAACTAAGTATCCTGCTGATTTTCTTGTTCTTGGTTCCCCACAAGATAGCTTTTGTCCCATTATTTTTGGTAGACCCTTCTTGAACATAGTTAATGCTAAGATAGATTGCGAAAAGGATGTGGTTACTATTGGTTTGGGTGATATGTCTCATGAGTTTAATTTCTCTAAATTTCGTAGACAACACCATGAAGAGGAATTGCCTAGTAAAGATGAAATTATTGGTCTTGCTTCAATTGCCGTACCTCCTAGTGATCCTTTAGAGAATATTTGCTAGATCATGAAAATGATATGTTTATGTATGAAAGAAGGGAAATAGATGAAGTTTTCTTTATACAGGAACTCATCCTAAAACACAATTTGCCTGTTGAAATCCTAGGGGACCCTCCTCCACCCAAGGGTGATCCCGTGTTTGAGCTTAAACCGTTACCTGATACTCTTAAATATGCTTATCTTGATGAGAAAAAGATATAGCCAGTTATTATTAGTGCTAAACTTTCCGTGCATGAAGAAGAGAGATTATTGAAAACTCTGAAGAAGCACCGCGCTGCTATTGGATATACTCTTGATGATCTTAAGGGCATTAGTCCCACTCCTTGCCAGCACAAAATAAATTTGGAGAAAAACCAGTTCGTGATCACCAACAACGGCCGAGTCCTAAGATGAAAGAAGTGGTAAGAAAGGAAATACTAAAGCTTCTTGAGGCAGGTATTATTTATCCCGTTGCTGATACTCAATGGGTAAGTCTTGTCCATTGTGTCCCTAAAAAAGGGAGGTATTACCGTCATTCCTAATTATTACAGGTTATAGGATGGTAATTGATTTCTGCAAACTAAATAAAGCTACTAAAAAGGATCATTCCCCTTACCTTTTATCGATCAAATGCTAGAAAGATTATCTAAACATACACATTTTTGCTTTCTAGATGGTTCTTCTGGTTTCTCTCAAATACACCGTGTCACCGATGATCAATCAAAGACCACTTTTACTTGCCCTTTCGGTACTTTTGCTTATAGACGTATGCCTTTTGGTTTATGTAATGCACCTGCTAGCTTCCAAAGATGCATGATGTCTATATTCTCTGACTTTTGTGAAAAGATATGTGAGGTTTTCATGGATGATTTCTCCGTTTATGGATCCTCTTTTGATGATTGCTTGAGCAACCTAGATCGAGTTTTGCAGAGATGTGAAGAAACTAATCTTGTCTTGAATTGGGCAAAGTGCCACTTTATGGTTAATGAAGGTATTGTCGTGGGGCATAAAATTTCTGAAAGAGGTATTGAAGTTGATAAAGCCAAGGTTGATGCTATTGAAAAGATGCCATGTCCCAAGGACATCAAAGGTATAAGAATTTTCCTTAGTCATGCTGGTTTTTATAGGAGGTTCATTAAGGACTTCTCAAAAAATTCCTCGGCCTCTGACTAATTTATTACAAAAAGATATACCATTTATCTTTGATGATGATTGTGTAGAAGCATTTGAAATACTTAAGAAAGCATTGATCTATGCACCTATTATTCAGCTACCTGATTTGAATTTACCCTTTGAAATTATGTGTGATGCTAGTGATTATGATGTAGGCGTTGTTCTAGGGAAAAGAGTTGATAAGAAATTAAATCTTATTCAATATTGCTAGTAAAACTTTAGACAATGCCCAGAGAAATTATGCCACTACTGAAAAATAATTCTTACCAGTTGGATTTGCTTGTGATAAGTTCAGACCTTATATTGTTGATTCTAAAGTAACTATTCACACTGATCATGTTGCTATTAAATATCTTATGGAAAATAAAGATGCTAAACCTAGACTTATTAGATGGGTTCTCCTGCTACAAGAATTTGATTTACATATTATTGATAGAAAGGGAGTTGAGAACCCCGCTGCGCATAACTTGTCTAGGTTAGAAAATGTTCTTGATGACCCAACGCCTATTGATGATAGCTTTCCGATGAACAATTAAATGTCATAAATGCTTCTCGTACTGCTCCATGGTATGCTGATTATGCTAATTATATTGTTGCTAAATTTATACCACCTAGTTTCACATACCAGCAAAACAAAAAGTTTTCCTGTGATTTAAGACATTACTTTTGGGATGACCCACATCTTTATAAACAAGGAGTAGATGGTGTTATTAGACGTTGTGTACCTGAGCATGAACAGGAACAGATCCTACGCAAGTGTCACTCCGAGGCTTATGGAGGACACCATGATGGAGATAGAACTACACATAAGGTATTGCAATCCGGTTTTTGTTGGCCTACTCTCTTCAAGGATGCCCGTAAGTTTGTCCTATCTTGTGATGAATGTCAAAGAATTGGTAATATTAGTAGACGCGTGAAATGCCTATGAATTATTCACTTGTTATTGAACCATTTGATGTTTGGGGCTTTGATTATATGGGACCGTTTCCTGCCTCTAATGGATACACACATATTTTAGTTGCTGTTGATTACGTTACTAAGTGGGTAGAAGCTATTCCAACTAGTAGTGCTGATCATAACACCTCTATTAAGATGCTTAAAGAAGTTATTTTTTCGAGGTTTGGAATCCCTAGATATTTAATGGCTGATGGTGGTTCACATGTTATTCATGGTGCCTTTCGTAAAATGCTTGCTAAGTCACTAGGTACTTGAACATTGGAATACCAAGCTTCACCAGGACGTACAACCCCACCTTACCAGAAGAGGAGCGCTGGATAATTCAAGTACAAGTTCCAGGAAGGACGTTCTCGCCAACTTCTAAGCCCATAGAACGAGTCTAGGTAAGAGTATGGCAGCTCACATTACCATGGGACGTATTGGAGAAGTCTACAACAGGGAGCTTAAAGACACCATCTATCAAATATGTGGGCGCCGAGACGAGCAATGGGAAGTAATCAGCACCAAGAAGGACAGATCCATTGCAGCTTTCATCCAGGAGCTAAACCAGCACATTCCACGATAGGAGAACCAGATGTGCGCAGACATGATGGAGTTGAAGAAGGCGAAGACCAGGATTATCGAGCTGGAGGAAGAACTCAAATTTACACGCGATAGATATGAGGAAGAAATCAAGACACTACTGGAGAAGAATGACGACCTAGTTAAGAAGATTGGAGTATTCATGGGAGGATCAGCACCGGAAGAAAAGGAGGAAGATCCCACTTGCCCGGACAACTAAATCATCATCGATGACACCGATTCCGATCCAAGTGATGATGACTACAAAGACGAAGCTGGAGCAGACATCATGGAGTCTTCCACCGATCAAAATTTCTAGATGACCACCAAACATTAGTAGTATTTCCCCCATGTATCTAGTAGTAGTTGAGCACTTTTGCGATAGTCCTAGATCGTTTGTATGCCCTTGCTTGATTGATTTAGGGAAATGATTGTGTTTGCGTCATATGCATATGGGTAGTGTTTTCTCATTAGACTTTTTTCTATTCTAATATCTTCCATCTAAACCCATTAGATGCCTCCGAGACGTGACACCGGTTTTGTTTTCCCACCAGAGCTCACCCAGTTGATCTAGCAGCAGAATGCCTTGATGAAATTGCTAGTTCAGAACCAGGGCAACAACAACAACAATAACTCACCGCCAGTGGACAACTTAGCCCGTTTCCTGAGGTTACAACCGCCGGTGTTTTCCAGTAGCACCGAGCCAATAGTTGCTGATGATTGGCTACGCCGTATTGGAAGGGAGTTAACCACCGCTGGAGGCATGGATGCTGAGAAGGTGAGCTTTGCCGCACATCAATTGGATGGACCAGCAGCCCCATGGTGGGAGAATTACACGGCTACTTTTCCTATAGCCAATGTCACGTGGGACCAGTTTCAGCAAGCCTTTCGCACGAATCATGTCTCAGCTGGAGCCATGCAGATGAAGAGGCGCGAGTTTTGCAACCTACGCCAGGGGAACCGTACTGTGGCTCAGTACGTGGATGACTTTAGGAAGTTATCACACTATGCCCCTGATGATGTGGCCACAGATGCCGTGAAGCAGAAGTTTATGGAAGGGCTGAATGATGAGATGAGCATGCAGTTGATGGTGGCAACTTTCAACGACTACCAGGAGTTGGTAGACAAGGCCCTTATGATTGAAGGAAAGAAGCAGCAAATTGAGAGCCGTAAGAGAAAGTATGGACAAGGGAAGTATAATTCAGGTGCTCAACAGAAGCCCCGCTTAACCCCGAACTCGGAAGGACTTGTTCATAACCATGGAGGTCACAACCACACAAGGGGAGGATCGCATAACCACAATGGTGCCAAGAACGGAAATGGGAACAGAGTTAATAACAATCAGAACCGCTCCAATCCATCTACACCCGCCAAAAGGGACCTAAGTCAAGTTACTTTCTTTAAGTGGGGGAAGACTGGGCACTATGCCAATGACTGCCCTGAAGGAAGGAATGGAAACGGAAATGGGAGCGCTGGAAAGAAGCCCAATCCATTCAACAAAGTACAAGTGAACCACATTAACGTGGAGGAAGTTGAAGAGCAGCCGGACACGGTAATAGGTAAGTTTTTGGTTAAGTCATTTACTGCTCTTGTTCTTTTCGATACTGGTGCATTGCATTCATACATATCAAGGGGATTTGTGGATAAGTTTAAGCTACCAACCCAAACCCTTAGGACCCCTCTTTTAGTGAGCTACTTTGGAGCAGAGTACATGGCTAGCCGATGGTGCACCCAGATACCCCTAACCATTGGCACGCAAGTTTTTCCGTCTGACCTAATTATCTTGGAGTCGCAAGGATTGGATGTGATATTAGGTATGGACTGGATGTCGAAATATGGAGGAAGCATTGACTGTGCTAGCAAGTCAATTTATCTTACCACCCCGGAGGGAAAAAGGATTAAGTATGTATCTAGGCATGTGCCTAGGAGGAGCCAAGTGAATGCCCTCACGGGAGTTGTACAGGAGGAAGTGCCAGTAGTAAAGGATTTTCCGGATGTTTTCCCGGAGGAGTTACCAGGCATGCCACCGGATCGAGACATCGAGTTCCTGATAGAGCTATTGCCAGGTATAGGGCCAATATCCAAGAGACCCTATCAGATGCCCGCGAATGATCTGGAGGAAATTAAGAAACAAATCAAGGAATTATTGGAGAAAGGATACATTTGAAGGAGTTCATCACCTTGGGGAGCACCAGTGCTTTTGGTGGAGAAGAAGGATAAATCCCTGAGGATGGTTGTTGATTACCGAGCCTTGAATGAAGTAACGATAAAGAACAAGTATCCATTACCGATGATCAATGATCTATTTGATCAGTTGCAAGGAGCTAAGGTGTTTTCGAAGATTGATCTACGGTCAGGATACCATCAGTTGAAGATTCGAGAGAAGGATATACCAAAGACAGCGTTCACCACGCGGTATGGATTATACGAGTATACGGTCATGTCGTTTGGACTGACTAACGCCCCTGCCTATTTCATGAGTATGATGAACAAGGTGTTCATGGAGTATTTGGACAAGTTTGTTGTGGTGTATATTGATGATATTATGGTATACTCGAAGAATGAAGAGGAGCACAAGGAGCACTTGCGTTTGGTTCTCGAGAAACTCAGGGAACACCAGTTATACGCCAAATTCAGCAAGTGCGAGTTTAGGTTGAAGGAAGTTGGATTTCTTGGGCATGTTATATCAGGGGAAGGTATAGCAGTAGATCCTAGTAAGGTTCAGTTAGACACTGAATGGTTGGCACCCACTTTAGTTGGCGAGATCCGCAGTTTCCTTGGACTCGCAGGATATTATCGGAGATTCATTGAGAATTTTTCCAAGATTGCTAAGCCAATGACTGAATTGCTGAAGAAGGATACTAAGTTTAAATGCACAGATGATTGCGAGGTAAGTTTTCAAGAGTTGAAGAAACGTTTGACTACAGCCCCAGTGCTAACATTGCCAGATATACATAAGGAGTTCCAAGTTTATTGCGACGCCTCTCGCTTGGGACTTGGATGTGTGCTTATGCAGGATTTGAAAGGTTTTTTTCAGATGCCTCACGACAACTGAAGCCTCATGAGTTGAACTATGCCACACATGATTTGGAGCTAGCAGCCGTAGTACATGCATTGAAGACTTGGAGACATTATCTCATTGGAAATCGTTGTGATGTGTACACGGATCATAAGAGCTTGAAGTACATTTTCACACAGAAGGAGTTGAACCTTAGGCAGAGGAGATGGTTGGAGCTTATAAAATATTATGACATGAAGCTGCACTGTCATCCAGGAAAGGCCAATGTCGTAGCAGACGCTTTGAGCCGGAAGAGTTAAGCTAATATCCTTGAAAGTAAGGGATTGCCGAAGGAGTTAGCGGAAGATATCATGGAACTCTGGTTGCAGATTGTTCAAAGAGGTTTCATTGCAACAATGGAGGTTCATTCTACATTGTTGGAAAAGATTCGAGAAGCTCAGAAGGAAGACAAAGAGATTGCTGAGATAAAAGAGAAGATGAGCAAAGGATAGGCCAAAGCTTTTCGTGAGGACGAGCACGATACCTTATGGTTTGAGGACCGAGTTTATGTGCCCAACATCCCAGAGATCAGGAAGTTAATACTTCAGGAGGCCCATGACTCACCATACTCGATACACCCTCGAAACACCAAGATGTATTTGGATTTGAAAGAACATTTCTGGTGGACTGGTATGAAGAAGGATATTGCCGAGTATGTAGCCGTATGTGATGTATGTCAGAGAGTGAAGGCAGATCATCGAAGTAGCAGGATCATTACAGCCTATGCCGATACCCGAATGGAAGTGGGATAAACTTGGCATGGACTTTATCACCGGGTTGCCAAGAACCAAAGCAGGATATGACTCAGTATGGGTAGTAGTGGATTGCTTGACCCAAATGGCTCACTTCATTCCAGTGAAAACAACTTATACAAGTGCAAAGTTGGCCAAGATATATATGTCCAGGATCATATGTTTGCATGGAGTTCGGAGGACCATCGTATCAGATAGAGGAACACAGTTCACTTCAAAGTTTTGGCATCAGCTACACCAGACCTTGGGTACGAGATTGGAGTTCAAGACAAAGATTCCACCCGCAGATGATGGATGCATTGCAGAGAGTCAACCAGATTACGGAGGACATGTTAAGAGCATGTGCGCTAGACTATGGAACTAGTTGGGATGACAATTTACCTTACGCAGAGTTCTCATACAACAATAGCTACCAGGCCAGTTTGAAGATGGCACCGTTCGAAGCTCTGTATAGATGCATATGTAGAACACCTCTGATGTGGGATGAGGTCGGAGACCGTCAGTTGTTCGGACCAGATTTGATCAAAGAGTCGGAGGAGAAGGTTAAACTGATCCGTGACAGATTGAAGATTGCTCAGTCCAGGCAGAAAAGTTATGCAGACTCAAAACGGAAGGAGGTAACCTATGAAATTGGAGACAGAGCCTATCTTCAAGTATCACCCTTGCGAGGAGTGAAACGTTTTGGAGTTCAGGGAAAACTATCTCCAAGATTTGTAGGACCGTATCGTGTTTTGGAACGGATGGGAGAAGTTGCCTACAAGCTGGAGTTACCTGAAGGATTGTCAGGAGTTCACGATGTGTTCCACGTATCACAGCTGAAGACGTGTCATGCTGAGATGGCCGATATACCGTTAAGAGATACAGTGCCCCTGGAGGCGATATAGTTGGACAGTAATTTGACTTATGAGGAGAAGCCAATGAAGATTCTTGACTTTGCCAGCCGAGTCACCCGCAACAAGGTTATCAAGTTTTGCAAAGTTCAGTGGAGCCACCATACCGAGGAGGAATCCACCTGGGAACGAGAAGAGGATATTCGCAAGGACCACCCGCACCTATTTTCTAGCCAACCCGAATCTCGAGGACGAGATTCATCTTAAGGGGGGTAGGTTTGTAACATCCCAAATTTTCAATTTGGAATATTATACATAGGTCATCCATGCATATCATATTTTATTGCATCTTCATTCCGCAATCCTCGAAATCCTAAGCAACTCAAGGACCCTCGGAGAGAGTTGGGGATTTTTTTTGGTTTTCATATTTGATTTTTATCAAATAGTGAAAACAAGGATTTTTGATTTTAATTATTTTTCTCTCCGGAAAATATTTCAAAAAAAAAGAGGGGAGATAAGATGACTTCTCCAAAACAATTGAAATATTGGAGGAAAAATGTTAAAATCATTATTTGGATTTTATTTGATTTTATTTGCGTTAGAAAAATTGCACGTTCTTAAAATTGCATTTTAGGGCCAAGAAAATGTTCATCTCGTTCTAAATATTTCATTTAGACGGTGAAAATTTGTTTTGGCATTTTTAGATTTTTATTTTATTTTTTAGGAGTTTTTCTGTCGGCGAAACTATTTAAAAAATCCCAAGGCCTTTTGGTGGGCGAAGCCCAGCCGAGCCAGGCCGGCCCAACAGCCGCGCCGCCGCCTTCCTCCTGCCGCCCGCCCGCATAGTCCGGGTCGGACTCCGCCTCCCGCCGCCGCCTGGCCTCCCCCAAGCCACCGAGCCCCCTCCTTTAAATACCGAGGCCCCTCTCGTCACCACCACCGCCACTGCCGCCCCGAGCCGCCCGGGCCCGAGCCCGCCTCCGCCCGCCCGAGCCCGCCGCCCCTCCCGAGCCGCCGCCGCCACCCGGAGCCGCCGCCGCCGCCTCTAGCTGCCGCCGCTGCCTCCCGCCGCCACCCCGCCGAGCCCGAGACCCGCCGGAACCCCCGCCGGAGTCGAGCAGAAGTAGCACTGGCCCCTGGTTTTCAAGAAAACTGCTTCGTTTTTTAGACACTCTAGGTTTTTTTTAGATCGGTTTATTTCTTCGGTTTTTTTATGTAGCGAGCTTTCGCTCATTCGTTCGTTCTAACGAACGCGTTCTTCGTTTAGGTTCAGATAACGAACATTCGTTCGTTAAGCTGTTTGTCGCTTTTCTTTTCTCGGATTTATTCCGCGATTTTTCTGATCGTGATTTCTGATCCGATGTTCAATCTAGTATAACTTTTCGCTCGTTTATCGCAATCAGGCGATTCAAGCGCCTGGAGTTTCGTCTCGAAACCCTCTTTCCGAATAACCAACTCAAACAAGTTTTTGCCTCTGTAAAATTTGACCCTAGTTCAGATTAGTAAACATATCTTATTTCTTTCGCCGTTTGAGTTTCGTTGCTCCGTTTTGTTTAATTCTTTTTGTGAACCGGAGTTCTTAAGTTGAACATTATGGTCAACCTCTTTTATTTGAGTTTCGCATGTGCATCTTTGCTTGTTGATTATGTATGCTATTGTTTGCTTGCGATAGAATTCCCAGAGTGCGAAGCGTGTTACTACGAATCTCTAGGGTTCACGGATCGTCAGCAAGGCAAGTAACACATTGATCATACTCTTTTCATACCCAATTTTTATGCATTAGTTTCAATCCTCAAACATTGCATGATTAGGATGTCATTAACATGTGGGTTGGGAAGTAGTAGTTGAGGTAGAACCTATTGCCCTGTTACTATCAAACCCTTGGGAGTTTCTTCTACGTGTTGCTTATATTGTTATTCTATGCTCGTAGACATGGTTTGGGTTTGACTGAATCCATGACAGATGTGAGATTATTAATTAATGGTTTAATTTAAGGTGGCAACTTTAATACACATCTGGGTGGATTGAGGCACCTGGGGAACCCAGTGTTGTCTCTGCATTTTATTTTGGAAATCCCGGGGTACCCGTGTGATCTTCCTATGGACCGCCACCCAGGCTCAAAGGGAACTGAGATTATTCATGCTAGAAACTTCCGTGCGCATCCACAAGCTACTATGAGCTCAAGCATAGTTGAGTAAGTTACGTGAAGCTCTTGAAGAGGTAGATCATCAGGTAGTGAGTTTTCTAGGTTTGGTATGGTCTACCCGGAGTAGAGAGTTAATGTTTCTGAAAGACTATGTCTCGGTCATCCGTTTCTCAAACACCATGTAGTGCGAGAAATCAACGGAGGCGATCGAGTCTTGTGGGGAAAAGTGCGCAAACCTCTGCAGAGTGTACAGTCTAATCATGGTTAGTCGTGTCCCCGGTTATGGACAATTTTGAGTATCTAGTACTTGAGTATTCACATGTATCTCATCATTCTTAATTAATATTGTTGGGTTGTTAACTACTTTAATTGGGATTGAGTAGGGGTTATACCTTCTCAATGATGTTTCAACCACCATGATAGTTAAATAAAAGTTATTCCTTTGTTGTAGGGAAAAATTGGCTTTTCGCAAAACTATAACCATAGAGCTTTCCACCAGCCAAATATGCATGTAGTGATAGCATTATTCTGTTCCTGCTCTATTGTGTTATATTGCGAGCATATTCCATGTGCTGACCCATTCTCGGGCTGCAACGTATTGTGTTGCAGGCTTTTCAGACGAGGAGTAAGGTTCGATAGGTTGTTGCCGTGCAGCTCAGCTATGCCGTTGGAGTTGATGGACTCACTTTACCTTCCAAGCCTTCCGCTGTTATCGCATTAGATGGCCTTAAGCCATATTATTGTAATAAGTTCTCTTTTGAGACATTCGATGTAATATGTGTGTGATTGCTACTCTGTTATAAATCCTTTGAGTACTGTGTGTGTCAGCATTACTGATCCAGGGATGACACAGAAACACAGAGACTTGACCATCTGAGGTCGGGTCGCTACAGTGCATGGCAACCTCTGCTTCCCTCTACGAAGGGCCTATCTTTTATTATTATCTTCTACCTTATGCAAGAGTCGTGGTGATCTTCACCTTTCCTTTTTACATTTTATCCTTTGGCAAGCACAGGATGTTGGAAAGATCCTGATATATACATATATATATATATATATATATATATATATATATATATAGTAGCACTATTCTCGATCACAGGATCGAGAATAGTTATTTGAATCACAACGCCCTATATAGGGGCGATTCGATGTTCTGAGATCCGAGAAAACCACCGTGATCAAACAGAAAAGCCCACCGAGCCCATCAGTTGACTCGATCCCCACCCCTGACCTCCCCCGATCCCCTCCCTCGAACGCTGCCACCACCCTCTGGATCGCATCACCGCCGACATCCTCCCTGGATCTCCTCGCCGCTGCGACCGCCACCCTCCCTGGATCTCGCTACCGCCGCTGCTGCGCGCCTTCTTCCTCAATGTCGGCGTGCCTCTTCCACCATGACAGGCGGGCCTCCTCCCCCACGACCGGCGGGCCTCCTCCCCCACGACCGGCGTTCTTCCTCCCCAACGGGCATCGCCCTCCGCCCCAACCACCTCCCCACCACCAGGTGCGTCGCCGCTAGGTTCCCGCTTCCCCGACGCCGCAGTTCGGATCCGGCTACCACCATGCGGCGCCGCGCGACCACCTGCCTCCACCCGGTCTCCTAGGCTCCCAGCGCCTCCATGTGCCCCCACGTCCTGTAGCCACCGCCGGGCGTCGCCTCTTCTGCACCGGCGCGAGCACTTCTCCAAAATCCGCCCCAAGGTCGTGGCGTGCACTGCTCCCTTTCCCAGTCGCCCTTGTTGCCGTCAGAGGCTGCTGCCTCGATTTCTCCGATGAAACAACCCGAGTCTTGCAGCTCTCCTCTGCAGCCATCGCTGGTTGCCCCAATCGCCGGGTGATTGAACTGCAGTCTGCAGGATAATCGAACCACCGACGAGGCTCGTGTCAATCCTCCCAGCCGACCTGCCCCACACCTCTGCCGCTACACCGACCTTCTCCCTCTTCAACCCCGAATCGTTCGATTTTTGTGATGCTAGTTCTTTTATGAACAACTTCAGTGAGCTAGTCACATGAATTCTTTTGATTTGGGGCTAATTACTGGATGTTGCAAAAAACAAAAGTGCGTAACATGTGTTGTTAGTTCAGAAGATAGTCGTGTTGTCTCATTAAATTGTTTCATGGTGAAGTGGATGAGATCCTGCTCGAGTATATATCATATGCCCATTCCTGTCTTCATGCAGCTGCCATGGTTCGAGGAGGATACAAGTTGCTTCTCCCGTTCAACACCGTCAGTGGCTTATTCTGCCACTGAAGCCAACACTAGTGACTCTCTTCCAAAGGATAAAAACTCTCTGCTAAATTTTCTTGTATGCTAGCTGCCTCTTATCTACATCAGATGGCATGAGTGGATCATCTTTTGTGTTCAAAGACCCCATCTTGTGCTCTTTATCTTTGGCAAAAATATGTCATGAATTGTTGTTGCTCCCTGTGTATTTTTGATTCCGAACATCTGGGCCTACTTAGCAAAAATATGTATATGCCCAAGCTCTAATGTTTTACAACTTAAAAAGTTGAGGGAAAACAGAACCGTGGAAGTATAATGTGTAAGGGTTTTATAAAATCAATAAGAAAATAAAACCAAGAAGGTCGAATTGAAATAATAGAGCAGTTCAATTTTTTTATATAAAAATAGTTTTTCTCCATTTCATAGCAAGACCCCAAGAAGTTCAAAAATATAACTAGAAGTTCAAATTTAAATAACAGAGCGATTCAATGTTTATTAGTACATTATGATTTTTCCCATTAATAAAGAATAACCCAAGAAGACCAAATTAAAAAAAACAGAGCAACACTCCGATTATAATCTTAGCTTCTCGATCTGCTATTGTGGCTTTTCATGTTTATGAGAAAGTAAAAGATAACCCCGTCAAGAAAAAAGGAATATAATATAATGAAAATACTACAAAGTTTGGTCAGGAACACCAACACAAGTTCAAAAGGAAAAAATTCAGAAGTTCCGATAAAACAAGAACACAAGTTCATATAGAGTGCAAGTTCTTTCTAAAGTGCACACTCCGATTCCATTCTTCCCATCCCCAAAATTTTCTCATAAATTTGTGTTCTACGTATAATCCAATAAATTTTATGTATGACGAAAAAACAAGAAAAAACAATAAAAACAATGAAGTCCATATTAAAAAGGTGGAGATGTTAGATTATTATAGAAAACTCAGATTTTCCTCATAATTAAAGAATGGAAACAAGAAGTTAAAAAATAAAAAACAAGAAGTTCAACTTTTAATAATCGAGCGCTTCAAACTTTCATAAAAATGATTTAAGAAATAAAACCAGGAAGTCCATATTAAAAAGGTGGAGAAGTTCAATGATTATAGAAAACTCAAATTTTCCTCATAATTAAAGAATGGGAACAAGAAGTTCAAAAATAAAAAAACAAGAAGTTCAACTTTTAAAAATAGCGCGCTTCAAAATTTCACAAAAGACATTAAGAAATAAAACCAGGAAGTCCAGATTAAAAAGATGGAGAAGATCGATGATTATAGAAAACTCAGATTTTCCTCGTTATCAAAGAATGGAAACAAAAAGTTCAAAAATTAAATAACAAGAAGTTCAAATTTTAAAAATAGAGTGCTTAAAAATTCATAGGAAAGGATTAAGAAATTCAGATTAAAATTCATAAAAAATTCAGATATTTTCACGTAACCGAGAAAAGTTCAGATTGATAACTACAAGAAGTTCACGTACTACATGGTTTGTGTTTTGTATTAAAAAAAGAATGAAAAAAGAAAACACTGAAATTTTTGTTGCTAGAAGTTCAAGTGCTCAGCCCGAGAAAATTCAAAAATTCTTGTGTGGGAGAGGTTGAACAAAAATACGTGACAGAAGATCAAGGTGAAAACAATGAGAAGTTCAACTACTGCAAGGAATGCATTTCAAATGAGAATAAAAGTATAGAAAATTAAAAGCTTAAAAGGTTTGTTGAAAGAAGTTCAAGTGCTTTGTCCGGGGAAGTTCAAAAATTCTTACGAGAGAGGCTCATCTTGTATTTCCATGTTTGATTTTTTCCGTATAAAAATCGAATACAATTCTTTACTCAAAATATAAAAAGGTGAAGTTCAAATTGAAATAACACAGAAGTTCGGAATTTATTAAAACCTAGGATTTACCTTTTCAAAAAATAAAAAGCACAACGCCATTTTTTGCACTTTTGAAAACAATCTCATAAACGTAAAAATAGTTGCTAGAAGTTCAAGTGCTCGACGAGGGAAAATTCAAAAATTCTTGTGAGAGAGGTTCACCGTGTATTTAGATGTCCAAAATACATAAAAAATATGTTGTGTTTTGTATTTTAAAATAATTCTCTCAAACCAGAGAGAAGTTCAAAGTGATAACAACGGGAAGTTCACGTACTACATGGTGTGTATTTCATATAAAAATACAATAAAATGAAACAAAGTGAAGTTCAGACATACATGCCCAAGAAGTTCAACTACTTCACGCAGTGTAAAAAACAGCACGTCAAAAATTAGAGTGAAGTTCAGACAGACATGGCCGAGAAGTTCAACTACTTCACGCAATGCATTTCCATTCATGATGAAGGCAGAAATCACGATCTCGTCGTTTTCTAATTTACTTCAAAATGGCAGGAATATCATTTGTGTAAGTTCAAGTCCTCGGTCGGAGAAAGTTAAAACTATATTGTGAAAGAGGTTTGTACAAAAAGAATATCATTTGTGTAACACTGTCGAAAATGGATGGGAAAATTACAAACAAAAATAAGTCACAAAAGTCCAACATGAAAACAACAGGAAGTTCAACTACTACACTGAATGAATTTCACAAGAAAACTTTTAAAAGCGTCGCGAGTATGAAAAAATGATCAACACGGAAAAGTTGCGTGTTTATAGCAGTTTTCCATTGGTATATCACTTGATTAATTCCGGTGAGTCAATGAAGAGCTATGAGCAAAAAAAGCACGTGAAAAACAGAGTGAAGTTCAGGCAGAACAGCCACAGAAGTTCAAGTACTTCACGCAATGCATTTTCGACGAATCTGTTTCGCGATAAAGGTAGAACGAGTGATCTCGCCATTTCTGAAATTACTTGAAAATGGCTGGGATTCAAGAAAACCACCGACATGAAAAAGTCTCGAATTTTTTGTAGCTTTTCAACAGTATATTATTTGCCCCGTTCCGATGAAGTTTGTAGAAATTATGGCGAAAATACGTTTTTAGCCATTTTCAAAATCAACGTAAAACCGTAATGAATTTGGAGAAACAATATATACCAAAAAGTTTCGCATTTGTTCAGGCTTTCCAACGCCATATCATTTGCTATGTTCGGACGTGTGATTAAAAAAATATATCGAAAATACAAACTTGGTAGAACTTGCACCGTTTTCTAAATTAATCTTAAACCATTCAAAATTAGAAAAACTTTCAACATGAGAAAAAAGCGCATTTTCATAAGCTTTCCAACGCCATATCATTTGTCTTAATTGGATTAGGCGTGTAGAAATGGCAACGAAAATACGAACTCGGTTGTTCGGTTTGCAAAATTTTACGATTTTCCACATTACTCTTTAACCATAGGGAATTAGAAAGAACTTTCAGCATGTGGAAGGAGCGTTTTTACAGCAGCTTTCCAAAGCCATATTATTTGCCTCATTCCGATAAACGGTTTAGAAATGCGATCGAAAATACGATTCACGTTTTTTGTATGAAGAAAAAACAGTTTTCAAAACTGCTCTTAAACCACTTACATTTTGCCAAAATTTTAAGTTGGGTCATGATACTGGTGTCCACAGCTTTCCAACGGTATATCGCAAGCCCCATTTGGGCAATGTTGGCGGAAGTTGAACCTAGCACTAGGGGAAGTTCAGGTCGAACAAATCAAGCAGTAAAATTGCAAAAAAATGCAATTTCATTATGATCCGAGAGCAAAATCCGCCAGCAAGCGAGATTTCTATTTAAAACCGGTATTTTGTTGCTAAAAACCTTTCTAGATTACACTAACATCATATAGAACACTACTAACCAGAATAATTCGCGGGGGAAGCCGCGGTCGCAAAGATAGCCCGAAGGTCGGGTTCGTACAGAGGGAAGTTCAGTCGCGTGTACAAACAAAAAATACGTAACAGAAGTTCGACCTGGAAACACCAGGAAGTTCAACTACTACGCTGAATGAATTTCAGATGAAAAACTTTTAAAATCATTGCGAGTATGAAAAAATGATCAACACGGGAAAGTTGCGTGTTTACAGCAGCTTTCCATCGGTATATCACTTGCTCAATTCCGGTGAGTGGATGGAGAGCTAGGAGCAGTGGATAGAGATATACGAGAGAAAAAAAGCACGTGAAAAACAGAGTGAAGTTCAAGGTTTCATACCGAGAAGTTCAGGTACTTCACGTGATGCATTTTGGCGAATCTGTTTCGCGCTAAAGGCAGAACAAATGATCTCACCATTTTTGAAATTACCTGAAAACGACTAGGAATCAGAGAAAACTGTCAACATGAAAAAGTTTTGCATTTTCCGTAGCTTTTCAGCGGTATATTATTTACGGCATTCCGATAAAGTTTGTTGAAATTACAGCGAAAATACGTTTTTAGCCATTTTTAAAATTGACATAAAAAAGTAAGGAATTTGGAGAAATAATATATACCAAAAAGTTTCGAATTTTTTCAAGCTTTCCAACGCCATATCATTTGCTGCATTCGGACATAGGGTTAAAAAATAAGCTCGAAAATACGAACTCGGTAGGACTTGTACCGTTTTCTAAATCACTTTTAAACCGTTCAAAATTAGAAAAAAGTTTCTACATGAAAAAGTAGCGCATTTTCATAAGCTTTCCAACGCCATATCACGTGCCTCAATTGGTTTAGCGGTTTAAAAATGACATCAAAAATACGAAGTCGGCTGTTCGGTTTGTGAAATTTTACGATTTTTTAAATTACTGTTTAACCGTAGGGAATTAGAGAAAACTTTGAACATGTGGAAGGAGCGGTTTTGCAGCAGCTTTCCAACGCCATATTACTTTCCTTATTCCGATAGACGGTTTAGAAATGCAATCGAAATTATGATTCACGTTTTTTGTGTGAAGAAAAAACAGTTTGCAAAACTGCTCTTAACCGCTGACATTTTGCCAAAAATTTAACTTGGATCATGATATTGGTGTCCATAGCTTTCCAACGGTATATCGCAAGCCCCATTTGGACATTTTTTAGCTGAAGTTCAACCCGATGTAGAGAGAAGTTCAGCGTTACTCGAGGCGATTCGAGGTTGTGATCAGAATATTATTCTGATCCCGTGATCAGAATAGTGTTTATGTATATATATATACATATATATATATATATAAATATAATTGGATGTAAGTTAGCATGAATTATTATTGTTGACATTACCCTTGAGGTAAGAGATTAGGAGGCGAAACTATCAGCCCCTATCTTTTTCTGTGTCTGATTAAAACTCCGTAACCACAAGTATTGCATGAGTGTTAGCAATTGTGAAAGACTAAATGATAGTTGAGTCTGTGGACTTGCTAAAAATCTCTCACATAGACTCCTTCTGATGTTATGATAAATTGCAATTGCCTCAATGATTGAGATTATAGTTTGTTAGTTCTCAATAATGTTTCTGATTCATACTTTGCATTGTGAATAGATTATTACTTAAGCTTAAGAAATCATATGACATTATCCACATATGTTGTTGTTATGAGAATAATCATGATGCCCTCATGTCCGTATTTTATTTTATCGACACCTCTACCTATAAACATGTGGACATATTTATCGTTATCGGCTTCCGCTTGAGGACAAGTGTGGTGTACAAAAAGAGGGGTAGACTTTTTGTACCCCTATAACTGTGCACGGGCAGTTTGAGCCACGGACACCGCCGCACTGAGCAGGGCGAGGGAGGTGAGCCAAAGTAAGGCCCGAAGATCGGAAGAAGCAGAACGACGCCAAGACCAAGGCCACAAAGAGCAAAGGGGACGAGGCGGACTCCCCCGGCAAGATCCTTGCCGGGGGCCGGTTTTAGCAAACCCGGCAAGACCCTTGCCGCGGCCACTCGCCCCACACCTACGGAGCGGATCACCCTTGAGTCCACTGCCCCCATGGGGCAAGGATTCGGGAGACATCCTCGTGGTGGCATGCAGATCTTTATGAAGACATTCAAGATCAGATACACACTATATAAGACGACGACCCTTGGCGGCATCCCAGCCAAGGAGGACCACAAGGCCCCCGGCAAGAGCCTTGCGGGGGATGACAGCAGGCGCCCCGGCAAGACCCTTGCCGGGGCTACGACGAGGCCCTCGCCAAGGGCACCCGTAGGACCACCATCAGGCCCACGCCAATCAAATCTTCACCGCCGTTCGCATGCAGCTGCCGACTCGACCACCTGGGCAGGCACCTGTGTGGCGGCAAGCGGATCTTTCTGGAGACCCACCGCTGCGCCACCTCAGCTGCCTGGCTGCCTACATGGCACCACAGGCACCGCTGGCCAGGGCGTGTGTCGACACGAAAGGGAGCGGCGACGGACGAGACATGGCTCTCCCCCGTCCTCGATAAAGCAAGGACACCTAAGCAAGACGCATTAATGGCACCTTGTCATGTAATGCGAGGGATAGACTCGCATTACTGTATCCTTTCCACCTCCTGTGTGCCACTGTGGCAACCCCTTTCCCTATAAAAGGAGGCCCAAGGCGACCAGGAGGAGGATTCGGCATTCTGGAGCTCCTCATGCCGCATAACTAGCTCAAGAACACCAGATAAACAAACCACCAAAGCATGAGTACGGTTTTACGCATCCTCGCGGCCCGAACATAGATAAAGAGACCGTGTGCTATCTGTTTGATCCGCTCTTCTCACGACCCCCGCGCCCCGCAACCGTAGTAGGGATTCTTGTGATCCCATAGGTGTCGTTCCTACACCGACATCTTTGGCGCGCCAGGTAGGGGGGCGCAGTTGTGAGAATCGGCTCTAGCAGCTACTTCGGCGCTTCTTCATCGTCATGGCGCCCAAGAAGAAGACGACGGTGGCGGTTGGCCTGTCGGAAGCCGGACATCCCGTCCCGACGCGGGCAAGCAGCGGACCGGTCGCAGAAAGGACCCGGGGCACTGTTCGTGAACACCAACACCGTCCCAGCAGCCGAATTTTGGGAGGCGGCGATGTTCGTGCGCCTGGTAACGGGTCGCACGCCGCCAAATCCAAAGACGGAGCCAGGTCCTCCGCGGGTGGCACGGGGCCTTCCAAGATCGCTGCCACCCCGCTCGCAGGCGACGCGAGGGCTGCCAAGACTCCCATGCTGGCGCCGACGGCGCGCTCTTCTCAAGCGGCGCGCGACGAACAGCGTGATCATGCCGAGGACCCCGGGCGTCGCCGCGGAAAGAGCCCCGAGCGCCACTCCCGGGATTTAGAAGACCTGTCCGCTCGCCGAGGCGCTGGTAAGGGTGGCATGCGACCGCAGGGTCGTGATAGAGCTCCTTCTGACATGGTCAGAAGTCGAAGCGCGTCGCGATCCATGCAAGTTTCGCTGCCACCAACGCCAGCAGAAGCCCTGGCGCGCGCGCAGTTGCTCCTCGATTTTCCTCCCACTACGGGGAAACTCGACGAATGGAGAGCCACTATCCGAAGCCTTGTTGCGGTGGCCAACAAATACGAACCGGGTCCTGTGGAGTCCCCGGGTCAACGCTCCGACGGAGTCCCACGCGCCAGTGGCAGGAGAGCTGGCGGCGCCGTAACCACGGTGCACTTGCCTCCTCCTCGCCCGGTACCGCGGACGCCATCCCGTCACGATGTTACGGGCGACGAGGTCTACGTAGCATCGTCCGACCCACGGGCCCACTGTGACCAGCGCCAAGTTCTTCGGGAACGAGAACATGAAGACGCTCGAACCACTACCGAGCGCCGGCGCGGAGCGCGCCACCAATCCGACAGCGAAAGGTGGCGAGGCTGTGAGCCACCCGCACCGAGGAGCTCGGAGGCCTACCTTACGAGGTAGGCTGTCCGGCCTTTACCCGTGAGCTGCGGCAGTTCAGTGGCCCACACACCACACCTTCAAACCCGACGTGGGCGACAAGTACAGTGGCAAGACCCACCCGTCCGAGTTCCTCAGCGTTTATACCATCGCGATGCAAGCTGCCGGAGCCCGCGACGATAAGGTGCTTGCGAATTACTTTCCGTTGGCTCTTAAACCCAACGCCATGTCATGGTTGATGCACTTGCCGGTAGACTCTATTTCCTCCTGGTCGGATTTGTGCCATGAGTTCGTGGGCGCCTTAACTGGAGGCCACCAAGCCCATGGCCAAGCAAGCGACCTGCACGTCATTCCCCAGAAGGGAGGCGAGAGTCTCCGCAAGTATATTCAGAGGTTCAGCCGGGTACAGTACAATATCCCTGATGTTCACCCTGCCGCCATCATCAGCGCGTTCCATCAATAACCGCAAGATGCGCGAAGAGCTGGCAATGAACAAGGTGAGAGATGTAGCAGAACTCTATGTTCTTGCTGTCAAATGTGCCCGGGCTGAAGAGGGAAGGAAGTACCCCGGCGAAGATGCCGGCGTGGAAACCGACTCCTCGGATGAAGATACTGCCGCCCCGGCGAAGAAAGGCCGGCGCCGCAACACGAAGCGCAAAGGAAAAGTCGTGCTTGCCGTCGAGGGATCTGATGACGCCGGCTCCACCAAGAAAACCAAGGCAGACGACCCCGGCAAGGAGGTTGCCGGATGCGTCGCCTGCCGGGCCTTGGCGGCTGCCGAGAAGCCATTAAACTCCGACAAGCGATACTGCAAGATCCATCGCACCAAAGGCCATGCTCTCCAGGACTGCCGACAGGTTGAGCTCCTCGCTGAGAAGCAGAGGGCTGAGTATGAGAGGCGGGACAAGGAGAAGGGCCCAGACGGTGCTGAGGGGTCCGGCAAGAAGCATGACGGCCAGGCGGGCCGTCGCGGCAAGGATAAGCAACCGGAGAGGCCCGCCCGGGGCCGTGACAGAAAGCTAGAAGACGACGATCACGAAGAGGACGACGAATTCGGCGACCAAGAGTTTTAGAAAGCTACAGAGGCCATGTGCGTCGACGGTGGCGCCTCGCTGCATACCTCTCACCGCCGACTTAAACAGTGGGCGCGAGAGATTACAGCGGCAGAGCCGTCGTTTGATGCCCAAAGGCCGCTGAAGTGGTCCAAAGACACCTATCATTTTTGACACCGAGGAGCACCACGATCGCACTCTGCGGTCGGGTGCTTGCCATTGTTGGTTTCACCAACAATACGCAACCTCAAGGTGACGAAGATGCTAGTCGACGGCGGGGCCGGTCTGAACTTTATCTCGCCCGCCGTGATCGAGAAGCTGCAGATTCCTGATGGAGACCTCGAAGAGACGGGCACGTTTCAGGGGGTCAGCCCGGGAAGAAGCCAACCCAAGGGAAAGGTCAAGCTGCCCGTGACTTTTGGAAGCGACCTGAACTTCAGGACAGAGAGGATCGTGTTCGATGTCGCCAAGATCCCCTTGCCCTACAACGGGATCCTTGGCCGCACAGCGCTGGCCAAGTTCATGGCGGCGTCACACTACGCCTACAACACCACAAGATTCCAGGACTGTGGCGATCATCACCATCCTCCGACAAGAAAGATGCGCTGGTTTGCGCCGACCATCTATACCAAAGAAGCGGTCGCAGCAGAGCCGCCATCGGGCACTTGCTCCTCGCCGCTGGGACCCCGGAGGGAAGAAGGAGAAGAAGACCGGTGAGACCTCGGACACCCACTCCGCAAGCACACCTCTTCGGAGTGTAGCGCCGCTGCCGAGGACGTGCTGCAGAGCTCCACCAGCGGAAACAAGAAGCCTGGGCCATACCGCCGGAACCAAGAAGGTTTACATCAATGAGGACGGCGCACGGGAGGAGCTTTTACCATAAGCTCCACCCTCGACGACAAATAGGAAGACGCGCCGTCACCTTCCCGTGGGCGAATGTCGATGTGTTTGCATGGCAAGCTTCCGACATCCCGGTGTTCCTGTGGAGGTGATTGAGCACCACCTTGCTATCTGCCCTCATGCGCGCCCGTCAAGCTGTAATGTCGAAAGCAAGCTTTGGAACGGCAAGAGTTCATCACGAAGAGATCCGAAACCGGAAGCAGCAGGTTTGGTAAGAGGAGTGCTCCATCCAACGTGGTTGGCCAATCCGGTCGTAGTGCGCAAGGCAAATGGGAAGTGGAGACTGTGTATTGATTACACAGATATCAATAAGGCTTGCCCTAAAGACCCCTTCCCATTGCCGCACATCGACCAGATTGTTGACTCCACGGCTGGATGTGATCTGCTGTCATTCCTCGACGCCTACTCCGGCTACCACCAGATCTTCATGACAAGATAAGACGAAGAGAAAACAGCATTCATCACCCCATGTGGTACGTATTGTTTCATGCAGATGCCTTTCGGGTTGAAGAGTGCTGGTTCGACGTTTGCAAGGGCGGTCCAGATTGGTTTTGAACCCCCAGCTCCATAGAAATATAGAGGCTTATATGGATGACATAGTGGTCAAAACCAAGGACAGGGCAACCCTCATACCAGATTTGCAAGAAACATTTGCAAACCTGCGCAAGATCAATCTCAAGCTAAACCCTGAGAAGTGCGTCTTTGGCGTCCCGTCCGGAGAGCTTCTCGGGTTCTTGGTGTCACAGCGTGGGATAGAGGCCAATCCAGACAAAATCAAAGCTATAGAGCAGATTGAAGCACCCAAGCGAATCAAGGATGTGCGTTGGCTTGCTGGTTGCGTTGCTGCCATGGGAAGATTCATTTCCAAGTCTGCCGAGCGCGCCCTTCCCTTTTTCAAGATCTTGAAAAAGGCGGGCCCGATGTAGTGGACGCCAGAAGCCGAAGCAGCATTGCAAGGTTTGAAGAAGTACCTCTCCTCCGCGCCAACACTAGTTGCGCCTAGGCCACAGGAGCCGTTGCTGCTATACCTGGCGGCAACGGACAAGGTGGTCAGCGCCGCACTGGTGGCGCAGAGGGAGGTTGACGACGAGGTTATGGCAGCGGCAGAGCCCGACACCACCAATACCGCGACGACACGGCCAGTTGACGTGCCGCCGAGGAAGAAAATGATGCAGCGCCCGGTCTACTTTGTTAGTTCCCTCCTGCAGGGGGCTAGATCAAGGTACTCCGGCGTGCAGAAACTACTCTTCGGCCTTCTTATGGCCTCGAGGAAGCTGCGTCACTACTTCCGAGCACACGAGATCATCGTTGCCACTCGCTTCCCTCTCAGAACGGATATTGCACAATCCAAATGCAACAGGAAGAATTGTGGAATGGGCACTGGAGCTGTCCAGCTTTGTCCTCAAGTTTGAAAGTACTTCGACGATTCAGAGCCGAGTCCTAGTGGAGTTCATTGCGGAATGGACCGCCACGCCTGACGAAGAAGTCCAAGAGACTGCTCTCCCCAGCAAGGAGGCAAGTTGTGATTGGGTCATGTACTTTGATGGAGCTTTCTCCTTCTGAGCGCCGGGGCTGGCGTCGCTTGTCGCGCTACCGGAGAGCACCTCAAGCACGTGATCCGGATGCACTTCCTGTGGAGGTGTCAACAAACAATACGGCAGAATACGAAGGGCTGCTTGCCGGTCTTAGGATCACGGCGGACCTCAGAATCAAGAAACTCATCGTCAGGGGGGACTCGCAGCTTGTCATCAAGCAAATCAACAAGGACTACCGGAGACGGTTTATGAAGGCCTACGTCGATGAAGTGAGAAAGCTGGAAGAGAGTTTCGACGGTATGCAGGCTGAACACGTTCCCCGAGCGGAGAACGATATCGCCGACTACCTGTCAAAACGCGCTGCCCTCAAGCTACCTGTGGAACCAGGTACCTTTGTGCTTCAAAATAACTAAGCCATTCGTTGATCCATCAACAGAGCAGACTAAGAGAAGGAAATCAGGGCCAGGCAAGTACTTTTCCCGCCGAAGCTCCCGGAGCCGCAAGAAGAAAGCTGCCGGGGATACTGAGCCTGCCATGGGACGACTGGCTCCAGCGGAGCGTCAAGCTCTTGCCGTCGAGACAGCCGCCCCTGTAGCGGAGGAAATGCCTTTAGTCCTCGCCGTCGAGCCCTAGGCTCCGGCGTGGGCACAGCATACCGTCCGATTCCTTCAAACAGGGGAACTTCTTGAGGAGCAGGAGGAAGCGGAAAAAGTAGCCCGTCGCTCTACCATGTACCAGTTCGTCGATGACGTCCCGCATGTAAAGAGGCCGAACGGTGTGAAATTGAAGTGTATCCCTCGAGAGGAAGGACTGGAGCTGTTGGCAGAGATACACGGAGGCATATGTGGATCCCACATTGGGTCAAGGGCCCTTGCCGGCAAGGCATTCCGCAAGGCTTCTTACGCCCACCGCCCTCCAGATGCGACGACACTAGTCACCAGGTGTGAAGCGTGTCGGTTCCATTCAAAGAAGCTTCATCAGCCAGCTCAAGCCCTTCAAACCATTCCTCTCTCCGCCTTCTCGATGCAGGGGCTCGACATACTGGGCCCCTTCCCCCACGCTATCGGGGGCTTTGAGTACTTGTACGTTGCAATCGACAAGTTCACAAAGTGGCCGGAGGTGGAGGCAGTGAGGAAGGTCACAGCTCAGTTAGCCGTCAAGTTCTTCAAGGAACTAGTGTGCCGTTTTGGTGTACCCAACAGGGTTATCACCGATAACGGCACACAGTTCACAAGCCGCACCTTCACGCAATATACCCAAGACCTTGGCAGCAAAGTATGTTTCGCTTCCATTGCTCACCCGCGAAGCAATGGTCAAGCTGAGTGGGCAAATGCTGAAGTACTGCGAGGCTTAAGGACCAAGACCTTTGACAGGCTGCACAAGAGTGGAAGGCACTGGATTGATGAGTTGCCGGCGGTTCTTTGGTCGATCAGGACGACGCCAAATCGAGCGACCGGCCAGACACCTTTTGCCCTGGTATACGGGGTAGAAGAAGTTCTTCCCACTGAACTCATATACGGGTCGCCTCGAGTGCTCGCTTATGACGAGCTTGAGCAAGAGCAACTGCGGCAAGACGACACAGTGCTCCTTGAGGAAGATCGTCTTCAGGCGGCTGTGAGAGCAGCACGCTACCAGCAAGCCTTGCGCCGCTACCATAGCCGCAAGGTTCATGCCCGAAGCCTTGAGGAAGGCGACCTTGTCCTTCGACGTGTTCAATCGGCGAAGAATTCCAACAAGTTGACGCCAAAGTGGGAAGGCCCCTATCGGGTAATACGAGTCACCAGGCCCGGCGCGGTCCGCCTGGAGACCCAAGATGTTGTTTCGGTGAGTAACTCCTGGAACATTGAGCATCTTCGCAAGTTTTACCCGTGAGGCGCGGCTTGCCGGGCCCCCCGGCAAGCCACCTTTTGTACAAGCATTGCCGATGATGCATGTAACCCTTTGTACAAAGCCAGGCGCAGACCCTGAGCATAAACAAATGAAGCGCTGGCGCCCTAAGTTATAGCATGCATGTTAGGTCAAGTCTCGTCCTTGGTTAGGGTTGATAGTGCTTAGCGGCGACTAACCCCTAGCTTAGAGGTCGAGTGTGCGTCTCCTTGCCGTTCTTTTGTCTTCTTTGGTTCACAGGATTCACAGATATCCTTGCCGGATCACTTGAGGACGAAAAAGGAAAGAGGGCCAGATTGGCATCTAGACCCCGGCAAGCCAGTATTGCCGGGGGCTGCGAGTACAAAGATTACCCACGGCGAACCAGAGTTGCCGGGGGCTGCAGCTTCAGATAAGTTCATCATCCCTTATCATGTATTCCCTTATGGACTGAGGTATGTGAAACCTCGTTTTTTTCCCAAAGCTACCATGCTCCCCTAAAAACTCTAGGCCCTAGGGCTCGTTCCTGGGGCCAGGTTTGGTCGTGGTCACGGCAGCAAGAGGATGAAACGAGAGGCCTAAAACCACCTCATCCCTGCCTCCGCAAAAGCGTGAGAAAGGTTGAGCGAAGTGGGAAGACGGCAGGGCCTGTTGCCGAGCAAGGAAATGTTTATCCTAGGGATCTCAAGGATTTAATCCTTGTCGTGGGTTCTACCCGCGAACAAATGACCCGGCAAGCATCCCCTTTTTCATTAAAAACATTCCGCTCAGGTACAGCCCATGGGGAATGGAAAACATGAATGATGGGATTACAAGTTTTAAATTCAATTAAGGCCCAAAGGCTTACAAACTAAAAAGAGATAAGGTGCCCGTAATACCTTTCTTATCCCTCTCCTCAGGAGGCAGGTCAAGGAGACGAAAAGGGAAAAAGGGGCGCCTAGGCGAGCTACGGGTAGCAGGAGGCACCAAGAGAACATCTCGGTGGCCGTCCGAAGGCTGGATGGTGATGGCAGCGCCGGAAGCAGAGCTCGAAGACGAGGAGGCATCAGCACGCGTCGAAGACATCGGTGCCCGCGTACTCCGACTAGACGGCCTTGCCGCCCGCCCTCTTCCTCTTCCGCAGCCTCCCAACGCCAGCCGCCCCAGGAGACGACCCCGAGAAGTTCAGGAAGCCGGCGACACGGATGATGGGATCGCCGATGCCAAGACGGGCGGCGCCCGACGCCTAGTCGCACTGGCCATCCCCGCCGCTACCCTTTGTCGTCCGCCGCTGTCCTCCTCACCACTCCCGCCTGAGGTGGAGTCTTCGCAATCAGAAGAGCTCTCCATGCAGCACCTTGCCCGAGTCCCAAAGCATCCGCAGACCTTGACGGAGAGGAGGCCGCCCTCCATCAGCTTGAAATGGAGAGTGAGCCCCGCCGTCAAGCGGTGGATGTGAGCGAACGTCTTCCACCCTCGACCAAGATACATCACTTGAGGGGCTGGAAAGTCGACGCGGACTCGCTGCATCGCTGATCCAACAGCCCCTCATGTGCAGTCGCAGTGACTCCGGCGGATCCAGCTCCATCTCGCTCGCGAATGGAGTCGGGAGGCGAAGGCGACGACGAAGCGGCCGGCGCAGCCTGACGAAGAACTCGCAAGGGTCATCCCCAACATGGCCCTCCATGGGGGGGAGGAACTACGGGCGGAGGCGAGACCGGTGCGTCGCCCCGTTCTCCTCTTCCCTGAGCGCCTCGGCCTCGCCCACGACCTCACCCGCGGCCTCGTCCCCTCCCCCTTCCCCTCGCGGCTGGCTCTGCCACCACGGGTGAAGGAGACGGAAGGACGCTTGTCGCCAGCGACCCTTGCTGCCACCGTTGAAGGGCCAGATTCCCTCTCTCCATGGCAGGCGGAGGGGAGGGAGTGGTGAAGGAAGGAGAAGATGGAAGAGTGCGGACGCTGCCCCCCCGCTCTTTATAAAGGAACGGGGTGGGGGCTCGGCCGCCCCTCTCAGCCAGTCAAAACGCGAAAGGCGTAGGGAACGGGGACCAACCCGCTGCCCCGGCCCGCGACGGCCCGGTTTTCCGCCTCCACCATTTGCCACCCCAAGTGCATGAGAGCCACATGGCAGGCATGCGGGACCGAGGCGACGGGTGAGGCGACCTCTCCCCATCCCTTGATCTTGGGGAGTGGACGCCTTGAAGACCACGCCCCGGCCCCATTCAGTAAATGGGTCGCGCCTCCACGCCCCCCTCCGTTTATGGGGAAGGCGCGAACCGCCCCCTTTTACTACGACGTGACGCATGCGCGCAGGGCTCACCCCCACGCATGCCGCCCACGTCACGCACGCCTCCCCACGCCGAGCCACGCGCGGGAGGCATGGGAAGCGCAGCGCGCGAAGAAACTTAACGCGGTAAAAACCAGCCTACACCGCGCACAAGACCGCTTTTGGGCCTAGCCCTACGACTCGAGTGCGCTTACGTGCGGCCCAGGCCCGGGGGCTCCTGTCGGTGTACAAAAAGAGGGGTACACTTTTGGTACCCCTATAATGGTGCACGGGCAGTCTGAGCCACGGACACCGCCGCACTGAGCAGGGCGAGGGAGGTGAGCCAAAGTAAGGCCCGAAGGTCGGAAGAAGCAGAACGACGCCAAGACCAAGGCCACAAAGAGCAAAGGGGACGAGGCGGACTCCCCCGGCAAGATCCTTGCCGGGGGGCGGTTTTAGCAAACCCGGCAAGACCCTTGCCGCGGCCGCTCGCCCCACACCTACGGAGCGGATCACCCTTGAGTCCACTGCCCCCATGGGGCAAGGATTCGGGAGACATCCCCGTGGTGGCATGCAGATCTTTATGAAGACATTCAAGATCAGATACACACTATAGAAGACGACAACCCTTGGCGGGATCCCAGCCAAGGAGGACCACAAGGCCCCCGGCAAGAGCCTTGCCGGGGATGACAGCAGGCGCCACGGCAAGACTCTTTCCGGGGCCCCGGCAAGACCCTTGCCGGGTCTACGACGAGGCCCTCGCCAAGGGCACCCGTAGGGCCACCATCAGGCCCACGCCAATCAAACCTTCACCGCCGTTCACATGCAGCTGCCGACCCGACCAGCTGGGCAGGCACCTGCGTGGCGGCAAGCGGATCTTTTTGGAGACCAACCGCTGCGCCACCTCAGCTGCCTGCCTGCCTACATGGCACCACAGGCACCGCTGGCCAGGGCGCGTGTCGACACCGAAAGGGAGCGGCGACGGACGAGACAGGGCTCTCCCCCGTCCCCGATAAAGCAAGGACACCTAAGCAAGACGCATTAATGGCACCTTGTCATGTAATGCGAGGGATATACTCGCATTACTGTATCCTTTCCACCTCATGTGTGCCACTGTGGCAAACCCTTTCCCTATAAAAGGAGGCCCAAGGCGACCAGGAGGAGGATTCTGCTTTTTGGAGCTCCTCGCGCCCCATAACTAGCTCAAGAACACCAGATAAACAAACCACCGAAGCAGGAGTAGGGTTTTACACATCCTCGCGGCCCGAACCTGGATAAAGAGACCGTGTGGTATCTGTTTGATCCGCTCTTCTCACGCCCCCGCGCCCCGCAACCGTAGTAGGGATTCTTGTGATCCCATAGGTGTCGTTCCTACACCGACAACAAGCAAGGTCTAAGCTAGGGGGAGTTGATACGTCCATTTTGCACATGTTTTTACATCGATATTTATTGCATTATGGGCTGTTATTACACACTATGTCACAATACTTATGCCTATTCTCTCTTATTTTACAAGGTATAGATAAGGAGGGAGAATGCCGGCAGCTAGAATTCTGGGCTGGAAAAGGAGCAAATATTAGAGACCTATTCTGCACAACTCCAAAAGTCCTGAAACTCCACGAAAGTTATGTTTGGAAATAATAAAAAATACTGAGCGGAAGAAATACTAGAGGGGGCCCACACCCTGGCCACGAGGGTGGGGGGCATGCCCTACCCCCTCGGCGTGCCCCCTGCCTCGTGGGCCCCCTGTCGGGCCTTCGGTGGCCATCTTCTGCTATATGAAGTCTTTCGTCCGAAGAAAAATCATAGGAAAGCTTTCGGGACGAGACTCCGCCGCCACGAGGCGGAACCTTGGCGGAAGCAATCTAGGGCTCCGGCAGAGCTGTTCTGTCGGGGACACTTCCCTCTGGGAGGGCGAAATCATCGCCATCGTCATCACCAACGCTCCTCTCATCGGGAGAGGGCAATATCCATCAACATCTTCACCAACACCATCTCCTCTCAAACCCTAGTTCATCTCTTGTATGCAATTCTTGTCTCTAAGTCTGGGATTGGTACCTGTAGGTTGCTAGTAGTGGTTATTACTCCTTGTAGTTGATGCTAGTTGGTTTATTTGGTGGAAGATCATATGTTCAGATCCTTTATGCATATTAATACTCCTCTGATTATGAACATAAATATACTTTGTGAGTAGTTACATTTGTTCCTGAGGACACGGGAGAAGTCTTGCTATTAGTAGTCATGTGAATTTTGTATTCTTTCGATATTTTGATGATGTGTATGTTGTCTCTCCTCTAGTGGTGTTATGTGAACATCGACTACATGACACTTCACCATTGTTTGGGCCTAGAGGAAGGCATTGGGAAGTAATAAGTAGATGATGGGTTGCTAGAGTGATGTAAGCTTAAACCCTAGTTTACGCGTTGCTTTGTAAGGGGCTGATTTGGATCCACATGTTTCATGCTATGGTTAGATTTACCTTAATACTTCTTTTTTAGTTGCGGATGCTTGCAATAGGGGTTAATCATAAGTGGGATCCTTGTCCAAGTAAGGACAGCACCCAAGCACCGGTCCACCCACATATCAAATTATCAAAGTACCGAACACGAATCATATGAACGTGATGAAAACTAGCTTGACGATAATTCCCATGTGTCCTCGGGAGCGCTTTTCTCTATATAAGAGTTTGTCCGGTCTTGTCCTTTGCTACAAAAAGGATTGGGCCACCTTGCTGCACTTTATTTTCTTTTGTTACTTGTTGCTCGTTACCAATTATCTTATCACAAAACTATCTGTTACCTATAATTTCAGTGCTTGCAGAGAATACCTTGCTAAAAACCGCTTATCATTTCCTTCTGCTCCTCGTTGGGTTTGACACTCTTACTTATCGAAAGTACTATGATAGAACCCCTATACTTGTGGGTCATCAAGACTCTTTTTTGGCGCCATTGCCGGGGAGTGAAGCGCCTTTGGTAGGTCGAATTTGGTAAGGAAAAATTTATATAGTGTGCTGAAATTTACTGTCACTTGTTACTATTGAAAGTAATTCTCTGAGTGGCTTGTTCAGGGTATCTTCACCCCGACCAGTAGAGCAAAGAGTTGCTCCTCAACCTATTGAACCTGCTGAAAATGAAAATGTCTACTTTGAGATTCCTTCGGGTATGATAGAAAAACTACTAGCTAATCCTTTTGCAGGAGACGAAACAATGCATCATGATGGGCACCTAATATATGTGGACGAAGTTTGTGGATTATTTAAGCTTGTAGGTGTTCCTGATGATGTTATTAAGAAGAATGTCTTCCCTTTATCTTTGAAGGGATATGCATTGACATGGTATAGGCTATGTGATGATATGGGATCATGGAACTACAAACGATTGAAATTGGAATTTCATCAGAAGTTTTACCCTATGCATCTTGTTCATCGTGATTGTAATTATATATATAATTTTTGGCCTTGCGAAGGAGAAAGCATCGCTCAATCTTGGGGGAGGCTTAAATCAATGTTATATTCATGCCCCAATCATGAGCTCCCAAGAGAAATAATTGTTCAAAAAAATTATGCTCGGCTTTCTGATAACAATCACACCATGCTCGATACTTCTTGTGCCGGCTCTTTTATGATGAAGACTATTGAATTCAAATGGGATTTATTGGAAAGAATTAAACGCAGCTCTGAAGATTGGGATCTTTACGAAGGTAAGGAGTCAGGTATGACACCTAAGTTTGATTGTGTTAAATCTTTTATGGATACCGATGTTTTTCGTAAATTTAGCACTAAATATGGACTTGACTCTGAGATAGTAGCTTCTTTCTGTGAATCCTTTGCTACTCGTGTTGATCTCCCTAAGGAAAAGTGGTTTAAATATCATCCTCCCATAGAATTAAAAGTAGTTGCACCTATTAAAGTTGAAGAAAAGACTATCACTTATAACGATCCTATTGTTCCTACTGCTTATGTTGAGAAACTACCTTTTCCTGTTAGCATAAAAGATCATGCTAAAGCTTCAATTGTGGTTCGTAAAAGCAATATTTGAACCTATACACCTCCTAAGCAAGTTAAAGTTTAACCTAATATTGCTATAGTTAAAGATCTCTTGGCTGATAATATTGATGGGCATGTTATTTATTTCTATGATGAAACTGCTAGAATTGCTAAACCTTGTGCTAAGGATAAACATAGACCTGTGGTAGGCATGCCTATTATTTATGTTAAAATAGGAGATCATTGTTATCATCACTTATGTGATATGGGTGCCAGTGCTAGTGCTATACCTCATGACTTATACAAAGAAATTATGCATGATATTGCACCTACTGAGATAGAAGATATTGATGTTACCATTAAGCTTGCCAATACAGATACTATTTCACCCATTGGAATTGTTAGAGATGTTGAAGTCTTGTGTGGGAGAACTAAATATCCTGGTGATTTTCTTGTTCTTGCTTCCCCACACGATAGCTTTTGTCCCATTATTTTTGGTAGACCCTTCTTGAACACAGTTAATGCTAAGATAGATTGCGAAAAGGATGTTGTTACTATTGGTTTAGGTGATATGTCTCATGAGTTTAATTTCGTAGGCAACACCGTGATGAGGAATTGCCTAATAAAGATGAAATTATTGGTCTTGCTTCACTTACCTTACCTCCTAGTGATCCTTTAGAACAATATATGCTAGATCATGAAAATGATATGTTTATCACTGAAAGAAGGGAAATAGATGAAGTATTCTTTAAACAGGAACCCATCCTGAAACACAATTTGCCTATTGAAATCCTAGGGGACCCTCCTCCACACAAGGGTGATCCCGTGTTTGAGCTTCAAACGTTACCTGATACTCTTAAATATGCTTATCTTGATGAGAAAAAGATATATCGTGTTATTATTAGTGCTAACCTTTCAGAGCATGAAGAAGAGAGATTATTGAAACATCTGAAGAAGCACCGCGCTGCTATTGGATATACTCTTTATGATCTTAAGGGCATTAGTCCCACCTTATGCCAGCACAAAATAAATTTGGAGAAAGATGCCAAACCAGTTCGTGATCACCAACGACGGCTGAATCCTAAGATGAAAGAAGTGGTAAGAAAGGAAATACTAAAGCTTCTTGAGGCAGGTATTATTTATCCCGTTGCTGATAGTCAATGGGTAAGTCTTGTCCATTGTGTCCCTAAAAAGGGAGGTATTACCGTCGTTCTTAATGATAAAGATGAATTGATTCTGCAAAGAATTATTACAGGTTATAGGATGGTAATTGATTTCCGCAAACTAAATAAAGCTACTAAAAAGGATCATTACCCCTTATCTTTTATCGATCAAATGCTAGAAAGATTATCTAAACATACACATTTTTGCTTTCTAGATGGTTATTCTGGTTTCTCTCAAATACCTGTGTCAGCCGATGATCAATCAAAGACCACTTTTACTTGCCCCTTCGGTACTTTTGCTTATAGACGTATGCCTTTTGGTTTATGTAATGCACCTGCTACCTTCCAAAGATGCATGATGGCTATATTCTCTGACTTTTGTGAAAAGATATGTGAGGTTTTCATGGATGATTTCTCCGTTTGTCGATCCTCTTTTGATGATTGCTTGAGCAACCTAGATCGAGTTTTGCAGAGATGTGAAGAAACTAATCTTGTCTTGAATTGGGAAAAGTGCCAATTTATGGTTAATGAAGGTATTGTCTTGGGGCATAAAATTTCTGAAAGAGGTATTGAAGTTGATAAAGCCAAGGTTGATGCTATTGAAAAGATGCCATGTCTCAAGGACATCAAAGGTATAAGAAGTTTCCTTGGTCATGCCGGTTTTTATAGGAGGTTCATTAAGGACTTCTCAAAAAAATTCTCGGCCTCTGACTAATTTATTACAAAAAGATATACAATTTGTCTTTGATGATGATTGTGTAGAAGCATTTGAAATACTGAAGAAAGCATTGATCTCTGCACCTATTGTTCAGCCACCTGATTGGAATTTACCCGTTGAAATTATGTGTGATGCTAGTGATTTTGCTGTAGGCGCTGTTCTAGGGCAAAGAGTTGATAAGAAATTATATTTTATTCAATATTACTAGTAAAACTCTAGATAATGCCTAGAGAAATTATGCCACTACTGAAAAATAATTCACAGTAGTTGTATTTGCTTGTGATTAGTTTAGACCTTATATTGTTGGTTCTAATGTAACTATTCACACTGATCATGTTGCTATTAAATATCTGATGGAAAAAAAGATGCTAAACCTAGAATTATTAGATGGGTTCTCCTGCTACAAGAATTTGATTTACATATTATTGATAGAAAGGGAGTTGAGAACCCCGTTGCAGACAACTTGTCTAGGTTAGAAAATGTTCTTGATGACCCACTGCCTATTTGATGATAGCTTTCCTGATGAACAATTAAATGTCATAAATGCTTCTCGTACTGCTCCATGGTATGCTGATTATGCTAATTATATAGTTGCTAAATTTATACCACCTAGTTTCACATACCAGCAAAACAAAAAGTTTTCCTAGGATTTGAGAAATTACTTTTGGGATGACCCACATCTTTATAAAGAAGGAGTAGATGGTGTTATTAGACGTTGTGTACCTGAGCATGAACAGGAATAGATCCTACGCAAGTGTCACTCTGAGGCTTATGGAGGACACCACGCTGGAGATAGAACTGCACATAAGGTATTGCAATCCGATTTTTATTGGCCTATTGTCCTATCTTGTGATGAATGTCAAAGAATTGGTAATATTAGTAGACGTCAAGAAATGCCTATGAATTATTCACTTGTTATTGAACCATTTGATGTTTGGGGCTTTGATTATATGGGACCGTTTCCTGCCTCTAATGGACACACACATATTTTAGTTGTTGTTGATTACGTTACTAAGTGGGTAGAAGCTATTCCAACTAGTAGTGTTGATCATAACACCTCTATTAAGATGCTTAAAGAAGTTATTTTTCCGAGGTTTGGAGTCCCTAGATATTTAATGACTGATGGTGGTTCACATTTTATTCATGGTGCCTTTTGTAAAATGCTTGCTAAGTATGATGTTAATCATAGAATTGCATCCCCTTATCACCCACGGTCTAGTGGCCAAGTAGAATTTAGTAACAGAGAACTCAAATTAATTATGCAAAAGACTATTAATAGATCTAGAAAGAATTGGTCCAAGAAACTTGATGATGCATTATGGGCCTATAGAACTGCATAAAAAAATCCTATGGGAATGTCTCTGTATAAAATGGTTTATGGAAAAGCATGTCACTTACCTCTCGAACTAGAAAATAAGGCATATTGGGCTATTAAAGAACTCAATTATGATTTCAAACTTGCCGGTGAGAAGAGGTGATTTGACATTAGCTCACTTGATGAATGGAGAACCAAGCCTATGAAAATGCCAAGTTGTTTAGAAAAAAGTTAAAAGATGGCATGATAAAAGAATAAAAAAGCATGAGTTTAATGTAGGTGATTATATATTGCTATACAACTCTTGTTTAAGATTTTTTGCAGGAAAACATCTCTCTAAATGGGAAGGTCCTTACGTTATCGAGGAGGTCTATCATTCCGGTGCCATAAAAATCAACAACTTCGAAGACACAAATCCTAAGGTGGTGAACGGTCAAAGAATCAAACATTATATCTCAGGTAATCCTATAAATGTTGAAACCAATGTTATTGAAACCGTAACCCCAGAGGAATACATAAGGGACACTTTCCGAAACGTTTCAGACTCCGAAAAGGAATAGGTACGTGGTACGGTAAGTAAACCGACTCCAATACAGTTCTAATGGCAATTTTTCACCGTTTTGGAATATGTACAAAAAAAAGAAGCTGTCCGGGAAGGACACGAGGCCTCCATGTGGGTGAAGGGCACGCCCTACCCCCTGGGCACGCCCCCTGCCTCGTGGGCACCTCGTGCGCTCGCCTGACTCCGTTTTCTTGCACGATATGTATTTTGGTCGGTAAAATTCATTATATAATCTCCCGAAGGTTTTGACTCCTGTATTGCGCAAATATTCGGAAGGAGAAAGCTGTGTGGCGGATTACCTTGCAGATCCTAAGGTCTATGGGGATGTGGAGCATTGTGGTTGGACTACGGAAGAAGAAGTGGACTATGAACCCAAGAGAAAGGAGGAGACGAGCTCAGATGAAGATGAAGTCCCATTACCTCAACCTGGGGACATGCATGTGGAGTTCAAAAAGTCAAGCCTCCCTGATAGACCAAAGAAACTTAAGATCGAGTTTATCCCTTTCTGCCTCTTGCAGGAAAACAAGCAGGAACTATGCAAAAAGATATTAAGCCTGGAGCAGGATATTGATGACCTGAGGGATCAAAATTCTGTCCTCAAGCGCAAATTAAGGAAGAAGCCTACACCATCAACTAAACCATCACCTCCGAAGAAGGAATCATAATCACATGGGTATGGGCACTCCCCTTGGCAACTGCCAAGCTTGGGGGAGGTTCCCCGGTATCGTATCACCATCACATTGTAGCGACCCGACCTCAGATGGTCAAGTCTCTGTGTTTCAGTGTCATCCCTGGATCGGTAATGCTGACACACATAGTACTCGAAGGATTTATAACAGAGTAGCAATCACACACTTATTACATCGAATGTCTCAAAAGAGAACTTATTACAATAATATGGCTTAAGGCCATCTAATGCGATAACAGCGGAAGGATTGGAAGATAAAGTGAGTCCATCAACTCCAACGGCATAGCTGAGCTGCACGGCAACGACCTAACGATCCTTACTCCTCGTCTGAAAAGTCTGCAACATAATACGTTGCAGCTCGAGAACGGGTCAGCACATGGAATATGCTGGCAATACAACACAGTATAACAAGAACAGAATAATGCTATCATTACATGCATATATGGCTTGTGGAAAGCTCTATGGTTATAGTTTTGCGAAAAGCCAATTTTTCCCTACAACAAAGGAATATATTTTAATTTAACTATCATGGTGGTTGAAACATCATTGAGAAGGTATAACCCCAACTCAATCCACCCAGATGTGTATTAAAGTTGCCACCTTAAGTTGAACCATTAGTTAACAATCTCACATCTGTCATGGAATACACTGAAACCAAAACCACGTCTACGAGCATAGCATAAAAATAATAAGCAAGCGTAGAAGTAACTCCCAAGGGTTTGATAGTAACAAGGCAATAGGTTCTACCTCAACTACTACTTCCCAACCCACAAGTTAATGACATCCTAATCATGCAATGTTTGAGGATTGGAACTAATGCATAAAAACTGGGTATGAAAATATTATGATCAAAGTGTTACTTGCCTTGCTGACGATCCGTGAATCCTGGAGACTCATAGTAACACGCTTCGCACTCCGGGAATTCTATCGCAAGCAAACAATAACATACATAATCAACAAGCAAAGATGCACAAGCAAAACTCAAATCAAAGAGGTTGACCAGAGAGTTCAATTTAAGAACTCCGGTTCACAAAAAGAATCAAACCAAACCGAGCAACGAAACTCAAACGGCGAAAGAAATAAGATCCGTTTACTAATCTGAACTAGCGTCAAATTTTACAGAGACAAAAGCTGGTTTAAGTTGGTTATTCGGAAAGAGGGTTTCGAGATGAAACTCCAGGCGCTTGAATCTCCTGATTCCGATAAACGAGCGAAAAGTTATACTAGATCAAAAATCGGATCTGAAATCGCGATCTGGAAAATCGCGGAATAAAACCGATAAAAGAAAAGCGACGAACAGTTTAACGAACGAACGTTTGTTAACTGAAACTAAACAAAGAACGCGTTCGTTAGAACGAACGAACCAGCGAATGCTCGCTAAATAAATAAACCGGAGAATAAAAACCGATCTATAAAAAAACAAACTAGGGTTTTCTAAAACCAAGCGGTTTTCTTGAAAACCGAGGCGGCTCGGGGTGGCGGCGGAAGGCGGCGGCGTGACGGAGGCGGCGGCGAGGCTCGGGCTCGGCTGCCTCGGCTCGGGCGGCGGTGGTGGCGGTGAGAGGAGGCAGAGGTGGGTTATTTAAGGAGGGAGGCGGCGCTTGGGAAGAGGGTGCGGGGAGGAGTCCGGCTCGGGCTCCCCTCGGCGTCCGTCTGGCGCACGGAGGAAAAGCGGCGGCGAGGCAGGCCTGGCTGAGCCTCGGCCCATTCGGTCTTGTGAAAATTTTTTTTGTTTAAAATAAATTCCGTCGGAACTTAGAAAAATCCTAGAAAAATAAATAAAAATCTAAAAATACCAAAATAATTTTTCACCGTCTAAATGAAATATTTAGGACGAGGTGAACATTTTCTTGGCCCCTAAAATGCAATTTTTAAAACATGCAAATTTTTCTAGGGCAAATAAAATTCCAAATAAAATCAAATAAAATCCAAATAATGATTTTAACATTTTTCCTCCAAAATTTCAATTGTTTTGGAGAAGTCATATTATCTCCTCTCATTTATTTTAATAAGAAATATTTTCCGGAGAGAAAAATAATTAAAATAAAAAATCCTTGTTTTCCAATATTTGATAAAATCAAATACGAAAATTCGGAAAATCCCCAACTCTCTCCGAGGGTCCTTGAGTTGCTTAGGATTTCAAGGATTACGGAACGAGGATGCAATAAAATATGATATGCATAGATGACCTATGTATAACATTCCAAATTGGAAATTTGGGATGTTACAAACCTACCCCCCTTGAGATGAATCTCGCCCTCGAGATTCGGGTTGGCTAGAGAATAGGTGCGGGTGGTCCTTGCGAATATCATCTTATCGTTCCCAGGTGGCTTCTTCCTCAGTATGGTGGCTCCACTAAACTTTGCAAAACTTGATAACCTTGCTGCGAGTGACTCGGCTGTCAAAGTCAAGAATCTTCACTGGCTTCTCCTCATAGGTCAAATTACTGTCTAACTGAATCGCCTCCAGGGGCACTGTGTCTCTCAACGGTATATCAACCATCTCAGCATGACACTTCTTCAACTGTGATATGTGTAATACATCGTGAACTCCTGACAATCCTTCAGGTAACTCCAGCTTGTAAGCCACTTCTCCCATCCGTTCCAAAACACGGTATGGTCCTACAAATCTTGGGGCTAGTTTTCCTTTAATTCCAAAATGTTTCACTCCTCGCAAGGGTGATACTCGCAGATAGGCTCTGTCTCCAATTTCATAGGTTACTTCCTTGCGTTTCGAATCTGCGTAACTCTTCTGTCTGGACTGAGCAATCTTTAATCTGTCTCAGATTAGTTTAATCTTCTCTTCGGACTCTTTGATCAAATCTGGTCCAAACAACTGACGATCTCCTACCTCATCCCACATCAGAGGTGTTCTACAGCTGCGTCCATACAAAGCTTCAAACGGTGCCATCTTCAAACTGGCTTGGTAGCTATTGTTGTACGATAACTCTGCGTAAGGAAAATTGTCATCCCAACTAGATCCATAATCTAGTGCATAGGCTCTCAACATGTCCTCCAGAATCTGATTGACTCTCTTTATGCATCCATACATGCGTGGGTGGAATGCTGATCTTGAACTCCAATCTGGTACCCAAGGTCTGGTGTAGCTGATGCCAAAATTTGGAAGTAAGTTGGGTTCCTCTATCTGATATAATGGTCCTCGGAACTCCATGCAAACATACGATCCTGGACATATATTTTTTGACCAAATTCGCACTTGTATAAGTTGTTTTCACCAGGATGAAGTGAGCTACTTTGGTCAAACGATCCACTACTACCCATATTGAGTCATATCCTGCTTTGGTCTTCGTAGTTCGGTGATAAAATCCATGCCAAGTTTATCCCACTTCCATTCGGGTATCTGCATAGGTTGTAACAGTCCTGCTGGCTTCTGATGTTCTGCCTTCACTCTTTGACATACATCGCATACGGCTACATACTCGGCAATGTCCTTCTTCATACCTGTCCACCAGAAACGTTCCTTCAAATCCAAATACATCTTGGTGTTTCCGGGGCGTATCGAGTATGGTGAGTCATGGGCATCCTGAAGTATTAATCTCCAGATCTCTGAGTTATTGGGCACATAAAATCGTTCCTCAAACCACAAGGTATCTTGCTCATCCTCGCGAAAACCTTTGGCTTTTCCTTCGCTCATCTTCTCTTTTATTTCAGCAATCTCCTTGTCTTCCTTCTGAGCTTCCCGAATCTTGTCCAACAATGTAGACCGAACCTCCATCGTTGCAAAGAAACCTCTTGGAACAAACTCCAACCGAAGTTCCATAATATCCTCAGCTAACTCCTTTGGCAGTCCTCTACTTTCAAGGATATTAGCATAACTCTTCCGGCTCAAGGCGTCTGCTACGACATTAGCTTTTCCTGGATGATAGTGCAGCTTCATGTCGTAATCCTTTATAAGTTCCAACCATCTCCTCTGCCTAAGGTTTAACTCCTTTTGAGTGAAAATGTATTTCAAACTCTTATCCGTGTACATATCACAATGGTTTCCAATAAGATAGTGTCTCCAAGTCTTCAAGGCGTGCACTACCGCTGCTAGCTCCAAATCATGCGTGGCATAGTTCAACTCATGAGGCTTCAGTTGTCGTGAGGCATCTGAAACAACCTTTCCGTCTGCATAAGCACACATCCAGTCCCAAGCGAGAGGCGTCGCAATACACTTGAAACTCCTTATGTATATCTGGCAATGTCAGCACTGGGGCGGTAGTCAACAGTTTCTTCAACTCCTGAAAACTGGCCTCGCAATCTTCTGTCCATTTAAACTTAGTCTCCTTCTTCAGCAATTCAGTCATTGGCTTCGCAAGTTTGGAAAAATTCTCAATGAATCTCCGATAATACCCAGCGAGTCCAAGGAAACTGCGGATCTCGCCAACTGAAGTGGGTGCCAACCATTCAGTAACTGACTGAACCTTACTGGGATCTACTACTATACCCTCTCCTAATATAACATGCCCAAGAAATCCAACTTCCTTCAACCAAAACTCGCACTTGCTGAATTTGGCGTATAACTGGTGTTCCCTGAGCTTCTCGAGAACCAAACGCAAATGCTCCTTGTGCTCCTCTTTGTTCTTTGAGTATACCATAATGTCATCAATAAACACCACAACAAACTTGTCCAAATACTCCATGAACACCTTGTTCATCATAATCATAAAATAGGCAGGGGCGTTAGTCAGTCCAAACGACATGACCGTATACTCATATATTCCATATCGAGTGGTGAACGTTGTCTTTGGTATATCCTTTTCTCGGATCTTCAACTGGTGGTATCCCAATCGTAGATCAATCTTCGAAAACACCTTAGCTCCTTGCAACTGATCAAACAGATCATTGATCATTGGTAACGGATACTTGTTCTTTATCGTTACTTCGTTCAAGGCTCGGTAATCAACGACCATCCTCAGGTATTTATCCTTCTTCTCGACCAAAAGTACTGGTGCTCCCCAAAGTGATGAACTCCTTCGAATATAACCTTTCTCCAATAACTCCTTGATATGCTTCTTAATTTCCTCCAGATCATTTGCGGGCAACCAATAGGGTCTCTTGGATATTGGCCCTGTACCTGGCAATAACTCTATCAAGAACTCGATGTATCGATCCGGTGGCATGCCTGGTAACTCCTCTGAAAAAACATCCGGAAAATCTTTTACTACAGGCACCTCCTCCTGCACAACTCCCGTGAGGGCATTCACTTGGCTCCTCCTAGGCACATGCCTGTATACATACTTAATCCTTTTTCCCTCCGGGGTGGTAAGATATATTGATTTGCTAGCACAATCAATACTTCCTCCATACTTTGACATCCAGTCCATACCTAATATCACATCCAATCCTTGCGACTCCAAGATAATTAGGTCAGACGGAAAAACATGTGCCCCAATGGTTAGGGGTATCTGGGTGCACCATCTGCTAGCCATGTACTCTGCTCTAGGCGAGCTCACTAAAAGAGGGGTTCTAAGGGTTTGGGTTGCTAACTTAAAATTATCCACAAATCCCCTTGATATGTATGAATGCGATGCACCAGTATCGAAAAGAACAATAGAGGTAAATGACTTAACCAAAAACTTACCTATTACCGCGTCCGGCTGCTCTTCAACTTCCTCCACGTTAATGTGGTTCACTTGGCCTTTGTTGAATGGATTGAGCTTGTTCCCGGCGCTCCCATTTCCGTTTCCATTCCTTCCTTCAGGGCAGTCATTGGCATAGTGCCCTGTCTTCCCGCACTTAAAGCAAGTGACTTGAATTAGGTCCCTTTTGGCGGGTGTAGATGGGTTGGAGCGGTTCTGATTGTTGTTAACTCCGTTCCCATTCCCATTCTTCGCACCATTGTGGTTATGCGATCCTCCTCCAGTATGGTTATGGCCTCCATGGTTATGAACAAGTCCTCCCGAGTTCGGGGTTAAGCGGGGCTTCTGGTGAGCTCCTGAATTGTACTTCCCTTGTCCATACTTCCTCTTACGACTCTCAATTTGTTGCTGCTTTCCTTCAATCATTAGGGCCTTCTCTACCGACTCCTGGTAGTTGTTGAAAGTTGCCACCATCAACTGTATGCTCATCTCATCGTTCAGCCCTTCCATAAACTTCTCCTGCTTCGCGGCATCTGTGGCCACATCATCAGGGGCATAGCGTGATAACTTACTAAACTCATCCACGTACTGGGCCACAGTACGGTTCCCCTGGCGTAAGTTGCGAAACTCGCGCTTCTTCATCTGCATGGCTCTAGTTGAGACATGGGCCGTGCGAAAGGCTTGCTGAAACTAGTCCCAAGTGACATTGGCTATAGGAAAAGTAGCCGTGTAATTCTCCCACCATGCGGCTGCTGGTCCATCCAATTGATGTGCGGCAAAGCGCACCTTCTCAGCATCCGTGCATCCTGCGGTGGTTATGTCCCTTCCAATACGGCGTAGCCAATCATCAGCAACTATTGGCTCGGTGCTACTGGAAAACACCGGCGGTTGTAACCTCAGAAAATGGGCTAAATTATCCACTGGTGGCGGGTTGTTATTGTTGGCGTTGTTCTTGTTGCCCTGGTTCTAAACTAGCAATTGCATCAAGGCATTCTGCTGCTGGATCAACTGGGTGAGCTCCTGTGGGAAAACAAAACCGGGGTCACGTCTCGGAGGCATCTGATGGGTTTAGATGGAAGAGATTAGAATAGAAAAAGGTCTAGTGAGAAAACACTACCCATATGCACATGAGGCAAACACAATCATTTCACTCAATCAATCAAGCAAGGGCATACAACGGTCTAGGACTATCGCAAAGTGCTCGGCTACTACTAGTTACATGGGGAATACTAGTAATATATGGTGGTCATCTAAAATTTTTTATCGGTGGAAGACTCCATGATGTCTGCTCCTGCTTCATCTTCGTAGTCATCATCACTTGGATCGGAATCGGTGTAAATCGATGAGGATGTAGTTATCCCGCAAGTGGGATCTTCTTCCTCTTCTTCTGGTGCGGATCCTCCCATGAATACTCCGATCTTCTTGACTAGATCGTCATTCTTCTCTAATAATATCTTGATTTCCCCCTCATATCCATCGCGTGTAAACTTGAGTTCTTCCTCCAGCACGATAATCTTGGTCTTCGCCTTCTTCAAATCCATCATGTCTGCGCACATCTGATTCTCCTGACGTCGAATGTGCTGATTTAGCTCCTGAATGAAAGCTGCAATGGATCTATCCTTCTTGGTGCTGATTACTTCCCATTGCTCATCTCGGCGCCCATGTATTTGGTAGATGGTGTCTTTAAGCTCCCTGTTGTAGACTTCTCCAATGCGTCCCATGGTAATGTGAGCTGCCATACTCTTGCCAAGACTCCAGGTGGGTGTTTCGAAAGAAAACTCTATGGGCTTAGAAGTTGGCGAGAACGTCCTTCCTGGTATTTGTACTTGAATCATCCAGCGCTCCTCTTCTGGTAAGGTGGCGTTGTACATCCCGGTGAAGCTTGGTATTCCAATGTTCAAGTACCTAGTGACTTCCTTCAAATGGCGTCCAAAAGGTGTGTCTTCATCCGGTTGTGCAAACTTGTTCTTCATCTCCGTCATCCTAAAGAGTGGAAAAATGGAGAGGAGGGAAATGAGTAGAGAAGAGTGTCCTATGGTTTATCTTAGTGGTCGTGTCCTACACTCAGCGTGTGCTCTGATACCATCTTGTAGCGACCCGACCTCAAATGGTCAAGTCTCTGTGTTTCAGTGTCATCCCTGGATCGGTAATGCTGACACACACAGTACTCGAGGGATTTATAACGGAGTAGAAATCACACACTTATTACATCGAATGTCTCAAAAGAGAACTTATTACAATAATATGGCTTAAGGCCATCTAATGCGATAACAGCGGAAGGCTTGGAAGATAAAGTGAGACCATCAACTCCAACGGCATAGCTGAGCTGCATGGCAACGACCTAACAATCCTTACACATCGTCTGAAAAGTATGCAACTTAATACGTTGCAGCCCGAGATCGGGTAAGCACATGGAATATGCTGGCAATATAACACAGTATAATTGGAACATAATAATGCTATCACTACATGCATATATGGCTTGTGGAAAGCTCTATGGTTATAGTTTTGCGAAAAGCCAATTTTTTCCTACAACAAAGGAATATATTTTAATTTAACTATCATGGTGGTTGAAACATCATTGAGAAGGTATAACCCCAACTCAATCCCAAATTAAAGTAGTTAACATCCCAGCAATATTAATTTAGAGTGATGAGATACATGTGAATACTCAAGTACTAGATACTCAGAATTGTCCATAACCGGGGACACGGCTAACCATGATTAGATTGTTCACTCTGCAGAGGTTTGCACACTTTTCCCCACAAGACTCGATCGCCTCCGTGGGATTTATCGCACTACATGGTGTTTGAGAAAGCGGATGACCGAGACACGATCTTTCGGAAACATTAACTCTCTACTCCGGATAGATCATACCAAACCTACAACACCCACTACCTGCTGATCTACCTCTTCAAGAGCTTCACGTAACTTACTCAACTATGCTAGAGCCCATAATAGCTTGTGGCTGCACACGGAAGTTTCTAGCATCAATAATCTCAGTTCCCTTTGAGCCGGGGTGGCGGTGCATAGGAAGATCACACGGGTACCCCGGGATTTCCAAAAATAAAACAGACAACACTGGGTTCCCCAGGTGCCTCAATCCACCCAGATGTGTATTAAAGTTGCCACCTTAAGTTGAACCATTAGTTAACAATCTCACATCTGTCATGGAATACACTCAAACCCAAACCACGTCTACGAGCATAGCATAGCAATAATAAGCAAGCGTAGAAGTAACTCCCAAGGGTTTGATAGTAACAGGACAATAGGTTCTACCTCAACTACTACTTCCCAACCCACAAGTTAATGACATCCTAATCATGCAATGTTTGAGGATTGGAACTAATGCATAAAAACTGGGTATGAAAAGATTATGATCAAAGTGTTACTTGCCTTGCTGACGATCCGTGAATCCTAGAGACTCATAGTAACACGCTTCGCACTCCGGGAATTCTATCGCAAGCAAACAATAACATACATAATCAACAATCAAAGATGCACAAGCAAAACTCAACTCAAAGAGGTTGACCGGAGAGTTCAATTTAAGAACTCCGGTTCGCAAAAAGAATCAAACCAAAGCGAGCAACGAAACTCAAACGGCGAAATAAATAAGATCCGTTTACTAATCTGAACTAGGGTCAAATTTTACAGAGACAAAAGATGGTTTAAGTTGGTTATTCGGAATGTTTTGAGATGAAACTCCAGGCGCTTGAATCGCCTGATTCCGGTAAACGAGCGAAAAGTTATACTAGATCGAAAATCGGATCAGAAATCGCGATCAGGAAAATCGCGGAATAAAACAGATAAAAGAAAAGGGACGAACAGTTTAACGAACGAACGTTCGTTAACTGAAATTAAACAAAGAACGCGTTCGTTAGAACGAACGAACGAGCGAACGCTCGCTAAATAAATAAACCGGGGAATAAAAACCGATCTATAAAAAAACACAACTAAGGTTTTCTAAAAAAAACCGAAGCGGTTTCTTTGAAAAACCCGGGCGGCGGCTACCTCGCGGTGTGGGGAACTCGCCGAGGCTCAGGAGTGGCTCGGGGTGGCGGCGGAAGGCGGCGCGACTCGGCGGCGGGAGGCGGCGAGGCTCGGGCTCGGCTCGGGCTCTGGGCGTGATGGTGGCGGTGAGGCGACGGGGGGGCATTTAAGGAGGGAGGCGGCGGCTTGGGAAGGGGCGGCCGGGAGGAGTCCGGCTCAGGCTCCTCGGCGTCCGTCTTGGCGCCTGCTGAGGAAAAGGCGGCGGCGAGGCGGGCCCGGCTGGCTGGGCCTCGGCCCGGTCAGTCTGGAGCGCAAGTTTTTTTTTGTTTAAAATAAATTCCGCCGGAACTTAGAAAAATCCTAGAAAAATAAATAAAAATCAAAAAATACCAAAATAAATTTTCACCGTCTAAATCAAATATTTAGGACGAGGTGCACATTTTCTTGGCCCCTAAAATGCAATTTTTAAAACATGCAAATTTTTCTAGGGCAAATAAAATTCCAAATAAAATCAATTAAAATCCAAATAATGATTTAAACATTTTCCTCCAATATTTCAATTGTTTTGGAGAAGTCATATTATCTCCTCTCATTTATTTTAGTAAGAAATATTTTCCGGAGAGAAAAATAATTAAAATAAAAAATCCTCGTTTTCCAATATTTGATAAAATCAAATACGAAAATTCGGAAAATCTCCAACTCTCTCCGAGGGTCCTTGAGTTGCTTAGGATTTCGAGGATTACGGAACGAGGATGCAATAAAATATGATATGCATAGATGACCTATGTATAACATTCCAAATTGGAAATTTGGGATGTTACACACATCTCCTATATTTACCGTTTTTCTTAGTTCGATCCTTTTAGTAGTACCTTGATCTAGTAGAATAAAGTTTTGGTATGATCTTGTTTTGAGTTTTGCTTTATGATCTCTCTATGTAATCGAGTCCATGAGCTATATATAATAAAGAGTAGTGTTGAGTCAAGGGCTTGATTATTTTGCCATGATCTTGAGTGAATAAAAGAGAAGAGAGAAGAATAAGAAGCAATAAAGAGATCATATTGATCTTATTGGGAGTAATGACTTCACATAGAAAGAGTGATGATCAAAAATTGTTGGGAGTGGGCAAACATAGCTATGGTCATCGTTGCAATTAATAGGAAGTAATAAAGAAAGAGAGGTTTCACATATAAATATACTATCTTGGACATCTTTTATGATTGGGAGCACTCATGAAAATATGACATGCTAAATAGTCGATGTTGGACAAGGAAGACAACATAATGGGTTATGTTTTCTTATATCTGAGATAAGGTATATTGTCATGGATCATCCAACATGTTGAGATTGCCTTTTTCCCTCATGCTAGCCAAATTCTTTGCACCAAGTAGGGATACTACTTGTGCTTCCAAATACCCTTAAACCCAGTTTTGCCATGAGAGTCCACCATATCTACCTATGGATCAAGTAAGATCCTTCAAATAAGTTGTCATCGGTTCAAGCAATAAAAATTGCTCTCTAAATATGTATGATTGATTGGTGTGGAGGAAAAAAGCTTTATACGATCTTGTGATGTGGGAGAAATAAAAGCGATGGACAGCATAATAAAGGTCCATATCATAAGTGGCAATATAAAGTGACGTTCTTTCACATTAAGATTTTAAAGGCCCAACCACGAAAGCGCATGGCAACCTCTCGCTTCCCTCTCTGAAGGGCCTATCTTTTATTATTATCTTCTACCTTATGCAAGAGTCATGGTGACCTTCACCTTTCCTTTTTACATTTTATCCTTTGGCAAGCACAGGATGTTGGAAAGATCTGATATATATATATATATATATATATATATATATATATATATATATATATATATATATATATATATATATATATCTAATTGTATGTAAGTTAGCATGAATTATTATTGTTGACATTACTCTTGAGGTAAGAGGTTGGGAGGCGAAACTATAAGCCCCTACCTTTTTCTGTGTCCGATTAAAACTCCATAACCACAAGTATTGCGTGAGTGTTAGAAATTGTGAAAGACTAAATGATAGTTGAGTATGTGGACTTGCTAAAAATCTCTGACATAGACTCTTTTTGATGTTATGATAAATTGCAATTGCCTCAATGACTGAGATTATAGTTTGTTAGTTCTCAATAATGTTTCTGATTCATACTTTGCATTGTGAATAGATTATTACTTAAGATTAAGAAATCATATGACATTATCCATATATGTTGCTGTTATGAGAATAATCATGATGCCCTCATGTACGTATTTTATTTTATTCGACACCTCTAACTATAAACATGTGGACATATTTATCGGTATCGGCTTCCGCTTGAGGATAAGCGAGGTCTAAGCTAGGGGGAGTTGATACGTCCATTTTTTGCATCATGCTTTTATATCGATATTTATTGCATTATGGGCTGTTATTACACATTATGTCACAATACTTATGCCTATTCTCTCTTATTTTACAAGGTTTACATAAGGAGGGAGAATGCCGACATCTAGAATTCTGGGCTGGAAAAGGAGCTAATATTAGAGACCTATTCTACACAACTCCACAAGTCCTGAAACTCCACGAAAGTTATTTTTGGAAATAATAAAAAATACTGAGCGAAAGAAATACCATAGGGGGCCCACACCACAGCCCACGAGGTGGGGCGCGCCTACCCACAGGCGCGCCCGCCTCGTGGGCCCCCTGTTGGCCCGCCGGTGGCCATCTTCTGCTATATGAAGTCTTTCGTCCGAAGAAAAATCAAAGGGAAGCTTTCAGGACGAGACTCCGCCGCCACGAGGCGGAACCTTGGCGGAACCAATCTAGGGCTCCGTCAGAGTTGTTCTGCCGGGGACACTTCCCTCTGGGAGGGGGAAATCATCGCCATCGTCATCACCAACGCTCCTCTCATCGGGAGAGGGCAATCTCCATCAACATCTTCACCAACACCATCTCCTCTCAAACCCTAGTTCATCTCTTGTATCCAATTCTTGTCTCTAAGTGCAGGATTGGTACTGTGAGGTTGCTAGGAGTGTTGATTACTCCTTGTAGTTGATGCTAGTTGGTTTATTTGGTGGAAGGTCATATGTTCAGATTCTTTATGCATATTAATACTCCTCTGATTATGAACATAAATATGCTTTGTGAGTAGTTACGTTTGTTCCTGAGGACACGGGAGAAGTCTTGTTATTAGTAGTCATGTGAATTTGGTATTCATTCGATATTCTGATGATATGTATGTTGTCTCTCCTCTAGTGGTGTTATGTGAACATCGACTACATGACACTTCACCATTGTTTGGGCCTAGAGGAAGGCATTGGGAAGTAATAAGTAGATGATGGGTTGCTATAGTGACAGAAGCTTAAACCCTAGTTTATGCGTTGCTTTGTAAGGGGCTAATTTGGATCCACATGTTTCATGGTATGGTTAGTTTTACCTTAATACTTCTTTTGTAGTTGCGGATGCTTGCAATAGGGGTTAATCATAAGTGGGATGATTGTCCAAGTAAGGACAGCGCCCAAGCACCGGTCCACCCACATATCAAATTATCAAAGTACCGATCGCGAATCATATGAACATGATGAAAACTAGCTTGATGATAATTCCCGTGTGTCCTCGGGAGCACTTTTCTCTATATACGAGTTTTTCCGGGCTTGTCCTTTGCTACAAAAAGGATTGGGACACCTTGCTGCAGTTAATTTACTTTCGTTACTTGTTGCTCGTTACCAATTATCTTATCACAAAACTATCTGTTACCTATAATTTCAGTGCTTGCAGAGAATACCTTGCTGAAAACCGCTTATCATTTCCTTCTCCTCCTCGTTGGGTTCGACACTCCTACTTATCTAAAGGACTACGGTAGATCCCCTATACTTGTGGGTCATCACGCGCGTGCCAAGGCCCTGTAGTGGCTAGCCCCGGCCTGCGACGACATCCCGTCGCACGCGTGGGCGGGCAGGTCGGCCTGGCCTGCTGGCGCCGCGTGGCGGGCGAGCAACGGGCGGCAAGCCTGTCATCCGGCTGGCGTGCCACCCGGTCCCCACCATGATGTTCTGAATTCACCACGCGTCCAGCCTATCCACGGCCGGCTCCTAGATGTCGGTGCCTCTAGAAGACGGACGAAGCAAAGCTGCCAGGCAACTCGGAGTAGGAAGCTGCTGGGCCTCCTCGCTTCTTCAGCCGCGGCGCCCCACCGGCTTCGGGGACTACTGTTGAAGTAAATGACCACGGGTAGCCTCATCAGCCCCCCATGGCATTTCAAGACATCGGGGCCGACTGCGCCCCTCACACCTCCCTGACGAAAGACTGCCTTCTTGGGCCGGCTGGTCCAAGCGGCCGGCTACTAGAAGACGGCGGAACCCAGAAGGCGGCCACGAGGGAGGCCGACTACTAGCCGGCGGCCCCTCGTCCCATCGAAGTTAGCACCTCATTACCATAACAAGATAGGGCGTGGCTACAGTGCATCCTGCCACCCCCGAATCCAGGGCAAAGCGTGGCTACAGTGCGGTGTACCAAGTGGAAACACCTCGCCCGGCACGGCAGTATTCCCACGCGGCCCGTGACATCACCTACGTCAAAGGGATCCATGCTCCCACGATGACCGGTCGGTACGGCCCGCAGGCGGCAGGCCCTACCCGTCGGCGAGCCCCAGAAGGCGGCGATGCCCCGCCAGGCGGCTGATACGTCTCCAACGTATCTATAATTTATGAAATATTCATGCTATTATATTATCCTTCTAGGATGTTTTATATGCATTTATATGGTATTTTATATGATTTTTGGGACTAACCTATTAACCTAGAGCTCAGTGCCAGTTTCTGTTTTTCCTTGTTTTTGAGTATCACAGAAAAGGTAAACCAAACGGAGTCCAATTGACCTGAAACTTGATGGAGCTTATTTTTGGACCAGAAGAAGGCCATGGAGTAAAAGAGCTGGGCCAGAAGAGTCCCCAGCTGCCCACGATGGTGGGAGGCGCGCCCACCCCCCTGGGCGCGCCCCCTACCTCGTGGACAGCCCGGAGATCCCCCTAACTTGTTCCCGACGCCAAAAGCTCTTATATATATAGAAACCCCCAGAACATAACCTATATCGGGAGTTCACATACCTACATAATTATTTAACTACTCATTGATCTTCACTTATATGTTTTTGGAGTAGTTTGTCATTTACTCATGTGCTTCACTTATATCCTATGAGTAAATGTTTGAATGATTTGAATGTCATAAATCTGAAATTATATATGTTTCATATGTCTTTCCCATGGGGAGTAATGCCTTCACATATAAGAAGTAGAGGTGGTAAATTTTTTGAATGTTAGCAAACATTGTATTGGTCACTTGAACAATTCATGAAAGAATAATGAAGGAAGAGAGATTTCACATATAAATATACTATCTTGGACATCTTCTATGATTGTGAGCCCAATTAATTATTTTCAAACCTGAGCAAATTAGTTGAAGTTGGACAAGGAAGACAACATAATGAGTTATGCTTGGGTATATTTGTATAGAAGTTATATTGTTATGGATCCTCTAACATGTGGTCCTTGCTATTTAGAATCCTTTGCTAGCTAAAATATCTGTACTAAGCGAGAATACTGCTTGTGCATCCAAATTCCTTGAACCAAGTTTATTCCATGAGTGTCCACCATATCTACCTATATGCGGTATTTACCTGCCGTTCCAAGTAAATTTGCACGAGCCAAACTCTAAACCTTCAAATAAAAATTTGTTTTGTATGCCCGAATCGCTCATGTAGCGACTAGGGGCTGTCAGTATCTTCCATGCTAGGTGGGTTATTCTCACGATGACTAGACTCCGCTCACATTCACGAGAAAATGGCTGGTAACTGGGATGCCAAGTCCTATGATCAAAAGATCAAAAACAAATTCGCAAATAATTTAAACAAACTCCCCCAGGATTGTTGATAGTTGAACAGCACCCGTTGTTTTGAACAAGCCATGGAGTGTGATTGTTGGTCGAGGGGGAGTAAAATCTTTACCTTTCTGTTTGGGAACTGCCTATAATGTATCTAGTATGGAAGATATTGGGAACTTTTGGTCATTATGTTGACAATGAAAGCATACCTCTCAAAATTATTTTCATCTCTGTTTTAGCTTCGAGCTCTGGCACCTCTGCAAATCCCTGCTTTCCTCTGCGAAGGGCCTATCTTTTACTTTTATGCAAGAGTCAGTAGTATTCCTTCTCATTCCGACCTACTTTTTAGTTGGCAAGCATCATGTGGTGGAGAAAGATCTAAGCATATATGGCCATTCAAATATATTTGATCATGAATTATTATTGTTGACAATTATCTATATGATAAATAAGTTGGGAGGCGAAACATTATGCCCCTATCTTTCTCTATGTTCGATGGATGCTATTTGTTCTAAAAATATGCTTTTAGTGGTAGCAATCATGGAAGACTATATAATAGTTGAGTATGTGGGATTTGCTAAATCAAAGCTCTTACATAGACCCTTCCTGAAAATAAGATGAATTGCAATTGTTTGATGACCGAGAACTGTTTGTTAGTTTTCAAGGAAGTTTATGATCTATACTTTAACATGTGAATAGCTTGTTACTTGATCATGAGAAGCTTTATGATATGAGCTACTGTTATGACATATAATGATGCTAGAAAAGGTGATTGAAATTATCATTGATCAAATTTGTGCACCTGCTAGCATTCACACTTCATAAATTTTTTCTTTTATCATTTACCTACTCAAGGACGAGCAGGAATTAAGCTTGGGGATGCTGATACATCTCCAATGTATCTATAATTTATGAAGTATTCATGCTATTATATTATCCTTCTAGGATGTTTTATATACATTTATATGCTATTTTATATGATGTTTGGGACTAACCTATTAACCTAGAGCCCAGTGCTAGTGCCAGTGCCAGTTTCTGTTTTTTCCTTGTTTTTGAGTATCTCAGAAAAGGAAAACCAAATGGAGTCCAATTGACCTGAAACTTGACAGAGCTTATTTTTGGAACAGAAGAAGGCCATGGAGTAAAAGAGTTGGGCCAGAAGAGTCCCGGGATACCCACGAGGGTGGGAGGCGCGCCCACCCCCTGGGCGCGCCCCCTACCTCGTGGACATCCCGGATATCCCCCTGACTTGTTCCCGATGCCAAAAGCTCTTATATATACAGAAACCCCCAGAACATAACCTAGATCGGGAGTTCCGCCACCGCAAACCTCTTTAGCCACCAAAAACCAACCGGGACCCTCTTCCGGCACCCTGCCAGAGGGGGGATCCCTCACCGGTGGCCATCTTCATCATCCCGGCACTCTCCATGACGAGGAGGGAGTAGTTCACCCTTGGGGATGAGGGTATGTACTAGTAGCCATGTGTTTGATCTCTCTCTCTCTCTTGTGTTCTTGAGGTGGTACGATCTTGATGTACCGCGAGCTTTCCTATTATAGTTGGATCTTATGATGTTTCTCCCCCTCTACTCTCTTGTAATGGATTGAGTTTTCCCTTTGAAGTTATCTTATCGGATTGAGTCTTTAAGGATTTGAGAACTGTCGGTGTGGAATGACACCTATGGGATCACAAGAACACTTACTCTGGTTGCCCGGGCGCAGGGTTGCGAGAAGAGCAGGATTAGTAATCAGCACAAGGATCGTTTACCCAGGTTTGGACCGCGAGGATGCATAAAACCCTAGTCCTGCTTTGGTGGATGTATTGAGTGTTCTTGATCTCTCGAACTAGCTATGGTGGCTGTGCCATTTCAAAGAGCCGAATCCTTCTCATGTGTGCCATGGCCCTCCTTTTATAGTCGAAAGGGATTGCCACAGTGGCACACATGAGGTGGAAAGGCGTACAGTACTATGAGATTATCGCTCGTATTACAAGACAAGACGCATTTAATGTGCCGCTGAGGTGTCCCTTAGCTTTATCGGGGGCAGGAGCGAGGCCCGTCCCGTCCGTCACCGCTCCTCGCTTTGACACGTGCTCTGGCTAGCGATGCATGCGGCGCCATGTAGGCAGGCACGCAGCTGAGGTGGCACGTCGGTAGGGGGTCTTCACGAAGCTCTGCATGCCGCCACGCAGGCGCTTGATGAGTTGGCCTGGGAACTGCATGTTGCCACGCAGGTGCCTGCCCAGTTGGTTGGGCTGGCAGCTACATGCGAATGGTGGTGGAGACTTAGCTGGTGCGGTCCTGGCAGTGGCCCTGCTGGCGTCCTTGGTGAGAGCCTTGCCGGGTGGCTCGGCAAGGGTCTTGCCGTGGCGCACCATCGTCCCCGGCAAGGATCTTGCCGGGGGTCTTGTGGTCCTCCTCGGCAAGGATCTTGCCGAGGGACGTCGTCTTTCAATCCTCGTCTGATCTTGAACATTCCTTGTCTTCATGAAGATCTGCATGCCACCATGGAGGTGCCTCCCGAGCCCTAGTTCCAACGTGGTTGGTTGAGTTGGAACCCGTGGGCTCGAGGGTTGCTCACTCCGCTGGTGTGGGCGAGCCGCCCCGGCAAGGGCCTTGCCGGGGTCGCTGAGGCTGCCCCCCGGCAAGGATCTTGCCGGGGGAACCTGCTTCGCCTCTCTGCTTCTTCGTAGTCTCGGTCTTGGCGTTGCTCTGGCTGTCTTGGGCTTCGGTTTTACCTTGGTTACCTCCGTTGCTCTGCTTGGTGTGGCCGCGGGCGCGGCTCTGACTGTCCGTGCATAGGTAAAAGGGGTACAAAGATGCGCCCCTTCTTTTGTACACCGACAGGAGCCCCCGGGCCTGGGCCACACATAAGTGCGACACATTGTTGGGCTAGGCCCAAAGCGGTGCGCGGGCAGGCAGGGCGGTTTTTACCGCGGTAAAACTTTTCGCACGCTGCGCTTCCCACGACCTGCGTTGAATGTGCGACGTGGAGGGGTGCGCGTGATGTGGGCGGCATGCGTGGGGCGGTTTTCCGCATGCATGCGTCATATCATAGTAAAGAGGCGGCTCGTGCCTTCCCCATAAAAAGAGGGAGGCGTGGAGGCGCGGCTAATTTACTGCGCGGGGCCAGGTCGCAGTCTTCAAGGCGTCCACACCCCATGATCACGGGGTGGGGAGAGGTCGCTCCACCCGTCCCCTTGGTTCTGCACGTTCGCCACGCGTCCTCCATGCACTTGGGGTGGCGAGCGGTAGAGGCGGGAAACCTGGCCGTCGCTGGTTGGGGCAGCGGGTCGGTCTTGATTCCCTGCGCCCCCGGTGGCTGGATTGGCCAAGAGGGGCGGCCGAGCACCTGTCCCGTCCCTTTATAAGGAGAGGGAAGAGGGGATGGCATCCCGCACTCTTCTATTATCTATCTCTTCCTGCTTCTGCTTCTTCCTTCCACCCGCCATGGAGAAGGGGAATCCCGGTCCCTCGACGGTGGCGGCGAGGGTCGCCGCTCCACAGCGCGTCCCTCCTCCTCCTGAGCCTGCGGTGGTGGAGCCGGCTGCGAGGAGAAGGGGGAGGGGGCGAGTGAGGGAGTCCTGGATTAGGGGGTATCCGGACAGCTGGACTGTGTACAACGCCCGGACTATTGAAGCGTGAAGATACAAGACTCAAGACTTCGACCCGTGTCCGGATGGGACTTTGCTTGGCGTGGAAGGCAAGCTTGGCGATCTGGATATTATATTTCCTTCCTTGTAACCGACCCCATGTAAACCCTAGTCCTCTCCGGTGTCTATATAAACCGGAGAGGTTGGTAGCTCTTAGGGTTTAGCCTCTATGATCTCGTGGTAGATCTACTCTTGTACTACCCATATCATCAATATTAATCAAGCAGGAAGTAGGGTTTTACCTCCATGGAGAGGGCCCGAACCTGGGTAAACATATGTGTCCCTTGCTTCCTGTTACCATCAGCCTTGACGCCTGATCGGGACCCCTACCGAGATCCGCCGGTTTTGACACCGACATTGGTGCTTTCATTGAGAGTTCCTCTGTGACGTCGCCACAAGGCTCGATGGCTCGTCTCATTGTCAAGGACGACATTACCTCGGAGGGGGCTCTGGCTGTAGGCCAGACGCTCCGGCTCGGCGGCTTTATCATGGCCGCCCCATCGGCGGTGGCGCCGACGATGACTTCTCGGGTCATCAATCATAAACTTCGCGTCAGTTCGGAACTTGCCGAACAGATGGATCCAATGGAGCTCTCCTCCCTTAACGAACTCTTGGATCGCATCGCCGCTCTGGGAGTCACTACAGACTACGACCGGATCGGGCTTAAACCCGACCAAAGGGACATCACGTCCCCGCCGGCCACCCATGAGATAGCGATAGTAGGAGGAGCCACATGCGGATTGTCCCTCAGCTTTGAGGACGAGTTATGTTCGGATCACCGAACTCCTTGAGCCAAAGACCTGCTCAAAGGAAAACCTGACCCAGGTCCCGGACTTAGAATCGGGCATTGGGCCGAAGAAATTGGGCACTCCGGATTCTGAGCTGTTGAGCTCGGGACCGCCCGCGCCCTTGGGCGTTAGATCGGATCAAAATCCGGACTCTAAACTGGACCTAAACTATCTCTCCCGCGTCAGGCAAGAGCCCCAGGAAACCGTACATTGCTACTGGGCGAGATTCCTCCTTGTGCTTAACAAGGTCAAGGACTGCCGCGAAGAGAACATGGTCTCACTTTTCTGCAAAAACTGCACGCTCCTCAATGCTATAAGCCGCCGCGACATAGCATGCTTTGCGGACTTGGCAACCATAGTACGGAAGTACTGTGCGATGGAGAGCGCTTGGAAGACCCGAACAAAATTTTGGGATAGTACCGCTCTCGCCAAGACCTTTGTCCGAACTAAACGGACGAACTCTCGTAAGTCGTCCGACCCAACCCCCAAGAAACCAAAGCCCACCCCAGGGCGTTGATCCGTATTGGAAGAATGGCTCGACGGGCCATGTAAGCTCCACATTACTCCGGATACAATACCTACTCATAGCCTTAAGGCATGTTGGATACTCCGGCAGGTGGCAAAAAGTGGCGAGGATCTTCTTGTGGGCCATAAAGCGGAACAACATCCTGCAAGCGAACACAATACAGTACTAACAGTCTTCGAGACTTTCGCCTTGAACAATAGGCGCAAGCGAGCTCGTCGAAGCTCCGCTGAAATTTACCATGTGGAAAAAATAAACCCTTGGAATGACACTGCTATAAATTTTAATGCCAGTGATGAACCTCGATCCCGGGCTGTACGGGCACCAGCCGCTCTGGTCCTTAGTTCGATCGTAGATGGCTTTCAGCTCACTAAAGTACACATGGACGACGTAAGCGGATTAAATCTGATTTATGAAGAAACACTCAGCAAGATGGAGATTGATAAAAGCCGCATTGAACAAAGCGGCACGACCTTCAGGGGAATTATCCCTACTCGGGAAGCGCGGTGTGCGGAAAAAATCACACTCGATGTGGTATTCGGCACCCCGGAGAATTACAGGTTCGAGGAAATCACGTTCCAGGTGGCTCCTTTTAGCAGCGGATACCACGCCCTTCTAGGGCGGGACGCGTTTACAAGCTTTCAAGCTGTACCACATTATGGGTACATGAAGCTTAACATGCCAGGACCCAATGGAATCATCACTCTAGCCAGTGATCCGGACGTTGCACTTCGCGCCGAAAATAAAACCGCAGCCCTAGCCTTGGAAGCTTTATCTGAAGAACTAGCAGCCGAAGAGTTAACAACACTGCAGGCCACCGTGGACAGGGACGACGTGATACTAGACAATCGACCCAAGTCCACCTCATTCAAGCCTGCAGACGAGATAGTCAAATTCCAGGTCCATCCAACGGACCCCAAGAAGACGGCTTCCATCGGGACACAACTGAGCCCCGCAATTGACGCTGCACTACGAGATTTCCTACGCGACAATTGAGACATTTTCGCCTGGCACCCATCGGACATGCAAGGTGAGGGAGTCCCGGACTAGGGGGTGTCCGGATAGCCAGACTCCAAGACTATGAAGATACAAGATTGAAGACTTCGTCCCGTGTCCGGATGGGACTTTCCTTGGCGTGGAAGGCAAGCTTGGCGATACGGATATGTAGATCTCCTACCATTGTAACCGACTACTGTGTAACCCTAACCTATCCGGTGTCTATATAAACCGGAGGGTTTTAGTCCGTATGACTATCAACAATCATACCATAGGCTAGCTTCTATGGTTTAGCCTCCTTGATCTCGTGGTAGATCTACTCTTGTACTACCCATATCATCAATATTAATCAAGCAGGAGTAGGGTATTACCTCCATCAAGAGGGCCCGAACCTGGGTAAAAACATCGTGTCTCCTGTTACCATCCTCCTAGACGCACAGTTCGGGACCCCCTACCCGAGATCCGCCGGTTTTGACACTGACATTGGTGCTTTCATTGAGAGTTCCTCTGTGTCGTCACCGATAGGTCCGATGGCTCCTTCGATCATCAACAACGACGCGGTCCACGGTGAGACTTTTCCCCCCAGACAGATCTTCGTGTTCGGCGGCTTCGCACTGCGAGCCAATTCGCTTGGCCATCTGGAGCAGATCGAAAGCTACGCCCCTGGCCATCAGGTCAGATTTGGAAGTTTGAACTATACGGCCGATATCCGCGGAGACTTGATCTTCGACGGATTCGAGCCGCAGCCAAGCGCGCCGCACTGTCTCGATGGGCATGATCTAGCTCTGCAGCCGAACAATGCCCTGGAGGCCGTACCAGCATCCGCTCTGACCCTTAATCCGGAGCCGGATTTCCCGATCGAGGACGAGTGGTTGGACACCGCCTCGGGGGCTACAATCTCTACAGCGATCGAGCCGAACTCTATCCCTGTCCTTTGCGAAGACCTCGACTCCAGGGTGCCGGACTCCTCTCCGGACTCCGAACCCTCCACGCCCCTACCAATCGAATCCGATTGGGCGCCCGTTATGGAGTTCAGTGCCGCGGACATCTTTCAGCACTCGCCCTTTGGCGACATTCTCAATTCATTAAAGTCTCTCTCTTTATCCGGAGAGCCCTGGCCGGACTGCGGACAGGAAGGTTGGGATACGGACGAAGAAATTCAACGCCCACCCACCACCCACTTTGTAGCCACTGTCGATGATTTAACCAACATGCTCGACTTTGACTCCGAAGACGTCGACGGTATGGACGACGACGCCGGAGACGACCAAGACCCAGCGCCTACAAAGGCCTTTGGAAGGCCACCTCGTGATATGACATATATATGGTGGACATCCCAAAAGATGGGAACGGCGATGGAACAACGGAGGATGACCCCTCAAGAAACAGCCGAAGCGCCCGGCGTCAGTGGCGCCGCTCTAAATCCCGCCACAATAAAAACGGTGATTCCGGCACGGGAGATAATAACACCCCGGACAGTGCCGAAGAGAACCCCCTCCAGCAGGACTCAGCGCAGGAGGAGGGAGAAGCAAGTCCGCACGACAGTGCGGCAGAAAGAGAGGTCGAGGACGATAATTATGCGCCTCCCTCCGAAGATGAGGCAAGCCTCGACGACGACGAATTTGTCGTGCCTGAGGATCCCGCCGAACAGGAGCGTTTCAAACGCAGGCTTATAGCCACGGCAAGCAGCCTCAAGAAAAGCAGCAGCTTAGAGCTGATCGGGACCTGCTAGGCGGCGGATGGGTGAAGTCCTTGCAGCCGAAGAGTATGAACTCGAACACCCCCCAAAAGCTACCCCAAACACAGGCTGTTGCCTCGACTAGAGGAGGAAGCACCCAAGTCACCATCGCACGACATGGCAGACCGGCCACCCCGTGGCTGTGACAGAGAAGCCTCTCGGCCCTCCGTTCAAGCCACACCCCAACGCCGCTCAAAAAGTACCAAGGCATGGGAAAACGTGCCGGACCTGCGAGATATATTGGAGGATAAGGCAAAACATACAAGATCGATCTACGGATCGCGTGGGCACCCAACGACGCGGGATGATTACCGTCGCGCCGGATATAGCAAACCCGCCCGGGCGAACACGATGACAAAGCTCATATGAGCTACGCCGTGATATAGCCCAATCTGAGGCGCCGCACACCCACTATGCTTCACGGATGAAGTAATGGATCATCAAATCCTCGAGGGCTTCAAACCCGTAAACATCGAATCATACGATGGTACCACAGATCCTGCGGTGCGGATCGAGGACTATCTCCTCCATATCCACATGGCTCGCGGTGATGATCTACATGCCATCAAATACCTCCCACTCAAGCTTAAAGGACCAGCTCGACATTGGCTCAATAGCTTGCCAGCATAATAAATTGGTTGTTGGGAGGACCTGGAAGACGCATTCCTTGATAACTTCCAGGGCACATATGTGTGACCCCCAGACACCGATGACCTTAGCCACATAATTCAGCAGCCAGAAGAATCGGCCAGGCAATTCTGGACTCGGTTCCTAACAAAGAAAAATCAAATCATTGACTGTCCGGATGCAGAGGCCCTTGCAGCCTTCAAACATAGCATCCGCGACGAGTGGCTTGCCCGGCACCTAGGACAGGAAAAGCCGAAATCCATGGCAGCCCTCACAACACTCATGACCCGCTTTTGTGCGGGAGAGGACAGCTCGCTAGCTCGAAACAACAACTTGGCCAAACATCCTGATAGTTCGGATACCAAGGACAGCAATGGCAGGTCGCGTTGCAACAAGAACAAGCGCCGCATTAACGGCGATAATACTGAAGATACGGCCGTCAATGCCGGATTCAGAGGCTCTAAACCCGGTCAGCGGAAGAAGCCATTCAAAAGAAATACCCAGGGCCCGTCCAATTTGGACCGAATACTCGACCGCTTGTGCCAGATACATGGCACCCCCGAAAAACCAGCCAATCACACCAACAGGGACTGTTGGGTGTTCAAGCAAGTAGGCAAGTTAAGTGCCAAACTCAATGACAAGGGGCTGCATAGCGATGACGAAGAAGAGCCCGGCCGCCCGAACAATAGAGGATGAAGGGTTTTCCCACGCAAGTGCGGACGGTGAACATGATATACGCAACCCATATACCCAAAAGGGAGCGGAAGCATGCACTAAGGAACGATATATGCGATGGAGCCACGCCCAGTTCAACCCATGGTCTTCCTGCCCGATCACCTTCAATCGAAGGGACCACCCCACTAGCATCCGTCACGGCGGATTCGCCGCATTGGTTCTTGACCCAATTATCGACGGATTTCACCTAACCAGAGTCCTGATGGACAGCGGCAGCAGCCTGGACCTGCTTTATCAGGATACAGTGTGCAAAATGGGCATAGACCCCTCAAGGATTAAACCTACAAAAACGACCTTTAAAGGCATCATACCCGGTCTAGAGGCCAGTTGTATGGGCTCGGTTAAACTCGAAGTGGTCTTCGGATCCCCAGATAACTTCTGAAGCGAAGAGTTAGTCTTCGACATCGTCCCATTCCGCACTGCACTGCAAAGTTCAATGAGGTGCCGCACTACGCATACCTCAAGCTCAAGATGCCCGGCCCTCGAGGAGTAATCACGGTCAATGGAAACACCGAACACTCTCTCCGGACGGAGGAGCACACGGCGGCCCTCGCGGCGGAGGTACAAAGCAGCCTCTCACAGCAATTCTTGAGTCCGGCCACTAAGCGTCTGGACAACATCAAGCGCGCCGGAGTAACCTACAACAAGACCGCCTGACACGATTCAAGCACGCGTAGCAATCCGGCCCCAACCCCCGCCCTCGCGAAATTGCGAAGCTAGTATTACGCGTACATAATTACGCTCTGGAGATACCATGGGCATATGGGGAGGGGCAAGACCACGGCATGCCAAGAATGCGGCTCGATCGCACCAGGGGCTCCCGATTGTGGCATTCCTTTTTTTTCTTACTTCCAGGACTCCGTCTTTCAGAAGTCCTGTCCGGCACTAGAATCGCCGAACTCACGATGCAACAACCAGGGAAGCAGAAAGCCACGTCAAGTGTTCAGGTGGTCTCTATTACGAGCATTATACCTGTTTTACATACCATCCATGACTTACCTCGGAGGGGGACATGTTAGATAGTCCCATCCCTTGCTTATCGCACTATTTGTATCGCTCGCTTCCATTGCAGTACCTTAATGAATAAACAATACATAGCTTTTGCTTATTATTGCTCTACTTCCTTTATATATACATATGTTCATCTCACGACATGTTGCAACCGTACACTTTGGTACGACCAATACACCAGGGGCTTAAGTATCCCAAAATTATGGTGTGATAAGTCCGAACACTTTCACAAGTGCGGCACCCCGAACTTATAACATTATATGAATCGGCTCCGAATCATGTCTTGGGTCAATAGTTGGGTTTTCCGGCTCCCGCGTTTTGGTACCTTACGTTCCGCTATATCGGCTAAGGTAGCACCGGGAGAACCACTGCGATTGTGCCCCAGTTGAGCTGGGTCGAGCACCTCAGTGGAGAAAGCTAAAACTGACCGTCATGATAGGGCGAGAGCCGGTCGCTGTTCGAGAAGGTTTTTCAGGTCCGTAGAAGACTTATGCCGCTTAGAGCGAGGAACCAGAATTGTCCGCCAAAGGCGTGGATAAGCGCCCAATTCGGTATTCGAATACTAGGGGCTTCACTAAATTTAAAATTATAGAATTCTATGGCTAAGTGAGAGTGTTCAAGCGTTATAAGTCCGGTTGCCTTGTTCGTTGTGTTGAGCGCCTCCCTAGATGGACCCAAGAATGGGAACAAGAATGCTCAAGTTTATCCCGAACACCCCAACACTCGTGGCATGGGGGCTGAAGCCAACGACTTGCCATCTCTCAAATTTGATAAACGGCCGCACGGACGGTAATATTTTAAATTAATAAGTGTTGCTTAGCGCATATGAACAAGTTTTCAGCGAACGGGATAACAAATGCAAGCCTATTCAAAAATTACATCCTTGGAGAACTCATCCGCTTATTCCGGGCACCCTTGAGAGGCCCTCATAGTACATTTCGGGCGTGCGATGCTCATGGCCCTTCAGTGGCCCGTCCGTCACAAGCTTCTCCGCATCCAGCTTGCCCCAGTGCACTTTAGCACGGGCAAGGGCCCGACGGACACCTTCAATGCAGACGGAGCGCTTGATGACTTCAATCCGTGGAAAGGCATCCACCAGCCGCTGCACCAAGCCGAAGTAGCTCCCGGGCATGGCCTCCAATGGCCACAGCCGCTCTATAAGGCCCTTCATGGCCTGTTCGGCCACCTTGTGGAGCTCGACCAGCTGCTTCAGCTGGTCGCTCAGGGGCACCGAATGTTCGGCCTCAAAGATACCGAGACCAGAACACCTTTTTCCGTCGAGCTCCCCTCCTTGGCGCGGTAGAATGCGGCAAAGATCGGACACACTACGGGCAAATCTGCGAATGCTCTGGAGAGCTCCGAATCCGGGTAAGTAATAGGTAATTCACTTTCACATGCTTGCTTTGCATAAAGAATGCCTTACCGCCGCTATCTTCTTCAATGACTCAATTTCTTGGAGGGCTTTTTGGGCCTCGGCCTTAGCAGCTTTGGCACTCTCAAGAGCCGAGGCGAGCTCGGACTCTCGAGTCTTCGAGTCACGCTCCAAACCCTCGTGTTTTTCCGCGAGAGCTTGGAGCTCTTGCCGTACCTTGGCCAGCTGCGCCTCCCCCTTCTCTCGCTCGGTGAGTTCATGAGCCGCTTTGTTTCGACCCACGGACACCGCTTCCTTGTGGTCGCCACCTCGCTCGTGGCCCTGCAGTACCCATGTTATTCCTGTTATTTTTTTGCAACCATAACCTTTTCTATAAGGTATTTCTTTAATAAGGTATTACTTACCTTCCTTGTCCTCGAGCTGCTTCTTGGCTTGTCCGAGCTCGTTCTCGGACCGCTCAAGGTTTTGCTTCAATGCATTGACCTCCACAGTCAGTGCGGCAGAGGTCAGCAGCGTAGCCTGCATTCCCATATTGACATACTTATATTAGACACCTGCGTATATCTTTTTAGATCCTTAGTCCGGCTTTTCTTTCCGAACACCGAACTAAGCATCAGAACTACTGTCTATGCGGTAATATTTTTATATATTCTAAACTTACCTCAAAGCCTGTTAGAAGGCTGGTACAGGCTTCGATCAGTCCGCTCTTGGCAGACTGAACCGTCCGGATCACCGCACTCATAACAGTGCGGTGCTCCTCCTCGATGGAGGCGCTGTTGAGCGCCTCCAGTAAGCAATCTTGGATGGAGGACACCGGCGTCTTACCCTTCTTGCGAAGGATCCGCTGTCCGGACTTCGGAACCACTGATGGTTCCGGCATGGAGTCCGGACGAGGGTCGGGCTTAGAGCCCCTTGGGGTCTTGCCCCCCGCGCGCCTAGAGTCCGGGAGGTTGCCTTGGGGCACCTCCCGCGCTACCTCCTCTTGACCAAGCACCCCTTGGGGACCCGCCGCGGCGTCGTCCGTAGCGTGAGGCGAGGAGGCGGTTGGAAGTGAAGTACTCTCCATTTCCGACGAGCCCAGGGACCCGCTCGATGAATCGGCGAACTCGCCCTTGGGCGGGCTGCACGGTTGTTCGACGTTAGAGAACACTCTGCGATAATAAAAAATCATGGGTATCCGGACACCTACGATCTCTCCAGGGGCTTGGCCCTTGTAGGCCAATCCTCCTCGTCATTGTCGACATTGGTGGAGAAGTCCGGAGGAAGGGTTCTTCCCTTCTTGGACCCTCTGGCCTCCCCAGTGGGGGCGGCCTTCCTTTTCTTCTCCTCCCCCGCTGGGGGAGGAACTTCTTCTTCTTCCTCCTCGTCCTCAGGAGAAGATTCTGCATCAGAATCTGACAGCACCTGGCGTCGGGAGCTCCTTTGGGTTCCCGTGGCCTCCTTCTTGGCCTTCTTCTCCGGCACCACATGGGCGCCAAGCCGGCAGCCCGTCAATCAAGGCGTCCTACGGGTCTTTCGGCAAAGGAGCCGGACAGTTAATCTGTCCGGACGTCTTCAGCCAGTCCTGTCAAAGATTAGGGAGTTTTAGATCCTATGGCGATCGATTCTCCGGGTAATAATTCCCAGTAAAATGGCCCTTGTGCTCATCGGCCCCAGGATAACTGTTAGCTGATGAGGCACCCACTTGATACAGAAATTCCAAGCAAAAAAAAATATGTAGTACAAGACCATTCTGGGCTGTGAGTACAACCAATGCTTTCTAGTGGTTGATGGCGGAAGCGGGTTGAAAATCATCAGTGTCTATGGGACTCCATTTCCCACAGGAACAGCTGACCAGGTTAATTCATATCTTCGCGTGGCCGAGATCACCGTTGCCTAGGTCTGGACAGTCACCGCAACGCTCCTCTCCAAGCATGAAATCTGGCCAAGACAATAGCCAGGACAAGCCAATGAGTACTCTGAATGTACTCGCAAACATAATGAACACAGGCATGATTTAATAAATACGAGCTGAAAAATATTTATGCTCATGACGCTAGCCACATAAGATAATTAAAACTCTGATGAGGATAAGCATGTATATATGAATATGCAATGCCATAGAAGCATTAAAAATTATGAAATAAATAACAAGCATGCCACGATTAAGGCCCCGAGAGACACCACATAAAGGGCTTAAAAATAAATGCCACGGTTAGGCGTCTAGGCGACACCACATAAAGGGCTTTAAAAGAAATGCCACGATCGAGGCGTCGAGCGACACTACATAAAGGGCTTTAAAAGAAATGCCACGGTCGGGCGTCGGCGACACCACATAAAGGGCTTAAAAATAAATAGAACAAATGCCACGGTCAAGGCCTGAGCGACACCACATAAAGGGCTTTAAATAAATAGAAGAAATGCCACGATCGGGCGTCTGAGCGACACCACATAAAGGGCTTTAAATAAATAGAAGAAATGCCACAGTCGGGCGTTTGAGCGACACCACATAAAGGGCTTATAAATAAATGCAGTGAATATCCAGGAGGTAGAACCGTCCCAGGGATACTCAATAATTCAAATAATATAAGGGGTTAGTCCATAATAATAATCATTATCATCATCACAAGTCACGAATCATAAACCAAGTCTGGTCTAGTAGCTCTCCTCCGGAGACTGACACTAAGACCGACACTTGACCCATCCTAGACTGGAATCCTTAACCGAGGACAGGGTTATTCGAATAGGTTTAACCTCTATAGAGGGTGTACTCTTTACCCACGAGTAACGGATTTCTTTAGTCCATCAGGACTAATTCCGTCTACGGTCTTTTTGTTGAAAACACACCTAACTTGCACACACCAGCTTAACTCACATGTGTCTGGAATCACCCACAACACCTGTTAAGCAAAACTCTAAGTGTGGAGGCTACAACCTCGACATAACATGGGATCACAAAATTTATACATGGCATAACTGAGGGAGCTACCCCTTTCGGCTACAACCGAAACACCCATGCTCCCGGACCGGTGGTATGACTACCGGATGCCTCCAAAGTATCTCCCACCACGGCCTCTGCATGCGGTGTGTGCTAGGAAAGGGTTGACAACTTCTTGAACCGTACCCTACTTGATGTAGAGGCAGTGGTAGTAATGAAGCAAGTATGGGGTTCTTGGCACAAGACTCGATCTACGGTTGACTCAGGAGGTTGTAATATTTCCTGCATGATTAGCATAATGAATATATTTTCAACCAACAGGGTCACCTCTCATATTGCCTTACCATTCCATACCAGACATAACCATCCTGACGGGACGGCGACAAGCTCATACCTACCCAAGGCAGAGTTTTCCGGGTTCCTGCCGATATGCATGCAAGGCATATGAGGATGATCATCTTCACAAGTGTGATCCTTTCCAACAGCATGGCAATCAAAAATATGCATCCATGCACATGATCATCTCACATGAAATAACAATTTTTCCCAAAAAGGAGATGGTGTGATAAATGTGTCAACGAACACTCAAAATTATCATGCCAGGGTTCAGAATGCTTGCCTTCAGGTCATGGGAAGAAAGGGTGCATCCAAATCATCATGAAATCTTCAAAAACCCTATTTAAAATAATATATTTGAATCAACACACAAAATGAAAATAGCACAAAAGTTGTTTTGAAATTTTTTCAAATAAATCTTAAAATAAACTAGACAATATTTGAGAGAGGTAGCAAAAAGAATCAATTCATTTGGAGTTGTATTTAAAAAGTTATAGGCAGTCAAAGTTCTGGTCAAAACCTGATTTTTAAAATAAAACAGAAAAACAGAAAAACGTTTCGATATATATACGTACACGTCGAAGGCGTAATCTGGGATTACGCTTCCACTTATCCAGCGTGGCTGCGTCTGAGCCACTGACAGTGGGCCTGCCTGGCCCACCAGTCAGGTTTGACTAGTCCATTCCCCCTCCTCTTCCTCTGCCCGAGAGAGGGGGCGGGACTCCGGTGACCGTCGCCGGCGAACGGCGGGTCCTGGTGGGGAGCTGAGGGCGGGGATGGATCCGCGGGTCGAGGGTGATCCTTCCGGTGGTTGCAGGATTGTCAGAGGTGGAGGGATTCACCGGCGGCGAGCTTTGCGGTGGAGGGAGGCTTCGGTGGCGAAGTGATTTTGTGGCGGCGATGGCTCCCGATCAAAATCAAGTAGGGGAAAAGGCTCACGGGAGGATGAGGGAGTTCTTGGTGAAGAGAACGGAGAGGGGGAGGCTCTGGTGGTGCTGGAAGGGCTGGGGCAATGGCGGCAGGGGTTGCCGGAGACGGGGAAGAGAGCCCTCCCGGGTCGATTGCGAGCTAGGGGAGCGCCATAGGGGTGATCTGAGGTTGCCTGTGTGCGAGTTTGAGCTCGGGGCACTCTTATATAGGCGATGGAGGTCGGTTTGCGGCGGCCGGGGATAAGCTTGCCGGAGACCGCCGTTCTGTAGCTAGGTCGACGTGGTGGCGACGCGCGCTAGAGGACGGAGCTGCGGATGAGCACGCACTACTCCAGAAGGCAGGTGGCACGCGCTGGTGGCTTGGGCGGCGCCGACCATGGTCGAGCCTGCTAGCGGCCGGCAGCTAGCCGCCACGGCCATCCTGGTGGTGGCGCTGTGGGGCGCCAGGTTGGTCGGGGTGGTGTGGCAGTGCAGGGAGACACGGCGTGCAGGCTGGGGCCGGGTTGTTTGAGTCTTGAGGTGGGACGCGGCGACTCGGTGCAGCGGGTGCCAACGACGCCTGCAGGCGCCCGAGCATGCCCGGGACATGCTCGACGAAATGCTAGGGCATCCTAGAGGCTGCGGTTGAGGCTGGCAATCAACAGGACTAGTCTAGGCTTAGCAAGGGGACTGGGGGACATGGTGGATTGGTCAGGGGCTCAAGTTTTCAAATTGGCTGTGCATTCAGAGTGTTTGACAAAATGCCAAAGGCACTTAGGCTATTCTTGGAGTGGCCATATTCTCCAGATCAGTGTCTCTATGGATACAAAAGAGGGTGGTGAAGTTGGTTTGCAAAAAGGAGAAACTTGCTAGTGCAAGTTTTGCAAAACTTCCGATTCAAGGGCAGGGAGTGAGTGGCATCATTTCATGGACCAAAAGTGTTCCAAATAGAGCATGCTCCTGGACTTAGGGGTTTTGCAAGGTTGAATACAAGCATGAGAAAACACAAGGTCATTAGAGCAAGAAATAATAGAGTTGTAGTAGAAAACACAAGTCTGGTCCAGAATGAAAAAGAGGCTGTTGCACTCAAATTTTCCAAAGAACATCACTATGTTTTTGCATAAAGTTGAATGGCATGCTATCACTGACATCCCATAATTTCGGTGGAGGCTCTAGGGAAAATTTTAAATGGGTTGTAGTGCAAAATACCCATCGGATCAGAGAATCAAACCAGGTGAAAGAACCCAAAATAAGCAATGGAATAAATTTATTAGTGCTCATAATTGATTTAGAGATATCTCATGACATCTCCAAATTTTGGTTGAAATTTTAAGTGATCTTATCAAATGGTTGTAGTTCAAAAGGAGCTCTAAAATTTAATATAGTTCATTTTAATGAATAAAGCTCAAGGTGAAATAATTTAATAAACAATTCTACTAATTTAGAAATTGTTTTGATGAGATGGCAAGGAAGTCCAATGTATTTTTGGAAAGCTCCTTTGGGGAAAATACAAAACTCCTTAAAAATAAAGGAAGAGTTCTGAAATCAACAGAAATAAAGATTTTTAAAACCTTTGGCAAAAATTTTAATATTGAAAACTTGGAAAAAAATTTGGGGTGTTACAGATCCCACATAGAGTCAATCTATGAAAAAAGAGTCTTGTAAAGGGTAAAATAACTTACCTCGCCGGCTGGACGCCGCGAGCTGTATCCGCGATCTTTGGTAGCGGATACTGGGGCTTCAGCGCCCTTGAACAGCACCTTCCAGGCATCTTCGTACATAGTGTCGAAGAGCCGGCTCAAGGTTCGGTGCTGTGCCGGATCGAACTCCCACAAATCGAAGGCCCGTTGTTGGCATGGGAGAATCCGGCGGATGAGCATCACTTGGATTACGTCGACAAGCCTGAGAGTCTTGTCCACCAGGTTTCGGACGCATGTCTGGAGTCCGGATAGCTCTTCCGAATTCCCCCACGTCAGGCCCGTCTCTTTCCATGACGAGAGCCGTGTGGGGAAGCCAGATCTGAATTCGGGGGCCGCCGCCCATTCGGGGTCGCGTGGCTCGGTGATGTAGAACCACCCTGATTGCCACCCCTTTATTGTCTCCACAAAGGCGCCCTCGAGCCATAGGACCTTGGCCATCTTGCCAACCATGGCGCCTCTGCACTCCACTTGATGGCCGCCCACTACCTTCGACCGGACGTTGAAGATCTTCAGCCATAAGCCGGAGTGGGGCTGGATGCAGAGGAAGGCCTCGCACACACGCCAAGATGTTGAGGATGAAATTCGGGGCCAGGTCGTGGAAGTCCAGGCCATAGTAGAACATGAGCCCCCGGACAAATGGGTGAAGTGGAAAACCTAGTCCGCGGAGGAAGTGGGGGAGAAACACCACCCTCTCATGGGGCCTGGGGTTGGAATGAGCTGCCCCACATCGGCAGCTGTGCTTGTGATGTCGCCGGGACAAGTATCCGGCCTCCTTGATCTTGTGATGTGCCCCTCCGTGACGGAGGAGGCCATCCACCTGCCTCCCGCCTCGACATGGTTGGAGAAGGTTGAGGTGGGATGTGCGGACTTGGGCGCTGGAGCTTTCGAGTCTTGTGGAATGGATAAGCAAAGGAGGAAGAAGGCGTACGTGAAAGGGTGGATCCTTATCCCCTTATATGGACGGACGAAGCTATGCGTCCCCCACCAGCCTAGTAAAACTCGCTTATTTCCCAAGCGTCGTAATCAATGGCGCGGATGGGTTACCCACGTCCGTATTGATGAGAATCCCGGAATAAGGGGGCTAGATCTATGCTTTGATAAGACATGCCAAGGAAACTGCCTCGCTAAACGCACTAAGGCGGAATGGTAAAAAACGATTCATAAAAAGGCCTGGCCGTGGTGTGATGTCATGCCGCGGAATACGTCAGCAGATCTGTGCAAAAATTATTCTCTCTACGGTGTTATGTGGAACTTGTTTTGCAGAGCCGGACATTGTCCTTGTGTTCAAAACCTTCTATGAAGTATTCGGAGGAGGAACCCGCCTCGCAGTGCCGAAGACAATCAACGCGCCGGACTCGTTGTCATTGAAGCCTGGTTCAGGGGCTACTGAGGGAGTCTCGGACTAGGGGGTGTCCGGATAGCCGGACTATCATCACGGCCGGACTCCAAGACTATGAAGATACAAGATTGAAGACTTCGTCTCGTGTCCGGATGGGACTTTCCTTGGCGTGGAAGGCAAGCTTGGCGATACGGATATGTAGATCTCCTACCATTGTAACCGACTACGTGTAACCCTAACCTATCCGGTGTCTATATAAACCGGAGGGTTTTAGTCCGTAGGATGAACAACAATCATACCATAGGCTAGCTTCTAGGGTTTAGCCTCCTTGATCTCGTGGTAGATCTACTCTTGTACTACTCATATCATCAATATTAATCAAGCAGGAGTAGGGTATTACCTCCATCGAGAGGGCCCGAACCTGTGTAAAAATGTCGTGTCCCTTGTCTCCTGTTACCATCCGCCTAGACGCACAGTTCAGGACCCCCTACCCGAGATCCGCCGGTTTTGACACCGACACCAGGCATCCCACGCAGACTGGCCAAACACAGCCTCAATATTCTAAAAGGATATAAACCAGTCAAGCAGACCCTAAGGCGATTCTCTGAGCCCAAACGACAGGCAATGCGGGAAGAGTTAGCCAAGCTACTCGAGGCCGGATTCATCAGAGATATCAAACATCCGGATTGGCTGGCAAATTTGGTGATGGTACCAAAGAAGGACAAATCCTGGCGCCTATGCATTGACTTCAAAGACCTCAACAAGGCTTGCCCCAAGGATCCCTTTCCCCTCCCTCGCATCGATCAAATCATTGATGCCACAGCTGGACACGACTCGCTGTGTTTTCTCGATGCATACTCTGGATACCATCAAATAAAGATGGCAGAGTCTGACCAAGCTGCAACAGCTTTTATAACGCCATATGGCCCTTTTTGCTTCAACACTATGCCCTTCGGGCTCAAGAATGCCGGCGCAACCTATCAACGCATGATTCAAACATGCCTGGAAAAACAATTCGGAAAAACAGTGGAAGCATATGTGGACGACGTGGTCTTAAAGCGCGTCTTCGGCGTCCCATCGGGGAAACTGTTGGGCTTCATTGTTTCCAATAGAGGAATTGAAGCGAACCCGGCAAAAATCTGAGCCCTGTCTCAGTTGGCTATACCAACAAACCTCAAGCACATCCAACAGCTAGCCAAATTCGTGGCTGCTTTGAGCCGCTTTATCTCCAGGCTAGGAGAAAAGGCATGGCCTCTTTACCGCCTCCTGCGGCGCACCGAACACTTCGTATGGACGGATGCAGCCGCGGCTGGACTCGATGAAATAAAGACCTTACTGGCCAGTAATCCAGTCCTAACAGCGGCGAACACCGGCGAGCCTATGCTATTATACATAGTGGCAACACACCAAGTTGTAAGCGCAGTACTCGTCGTCAAACGAGAAGTTGATGGATACAAATTCCCGCTCCAAAAGCCGGTTTATTACGTATCCACAGTCCTCACCCCATGCAAATCCCGATACCCACACTATCAAAAAATAGCATATGCGGTCTTCATGGCATCCCGGAAGCTACGACACTACTTTCAAGAGTGTTCGATCACAGTAGCCTCCGAAGTACCACTCAATGACATAATAAACAACCGCGACGCTATGGGCCGGATTGCTAAATGGGCCATCGAGCTCCTTCCGTTTGACATAATGTACAAACCACGGCGGGCCATCAAGTCGCAAGCACTGGCCGACTTTGTCGCCGAATGGACGGAAGCCGAACTCCCTAAAGAGTACGGCACATACTCCAACTGGATCATGCACTTTGATGGCTCTAAAATGCTGGCTGGATTGGGAGCAGGTGTAGTCCTGACATCCCCCACCGGAGACACGGTCCAGTACGTCCTCCAGATATTATATACAGACTCCAACAATGCAGCCGAATATGAGGCTCTGTTGCATGGTCTTCGGATGGCAGTCTCTATGGGCATCCAACGCCTGGAAGTGCGAGGGGATTCGAACCTCGCAATCTCACAAATAAACGGAGACTTCGATGCCAAGGATCCGAAAATGGTGGCCTACCGTAATGCCGTCCTAAAAATGTCAGCGCGGTTCGAGGGGCTCGAGTTCCACCATGTGGCTCGAGAAAATAATCAAGCGGCGGACGTCCCTCGCCCGCATCGGCGCCAAACGTGACCCTGTCCCACCTAACATATTCCTGGAAAGGCTGTTCAAGCCATCCGTAGTATGGGAAGGGGAGTCCAGCAATACCAGCTCGGACCCGAATACACCCCCAGATATCGAATCATCAGACACAATCGGAGGCTATGCCACCGAAATAACATCCTCGGCCCATGAAATCATGGACGTTATTGCCCCGTGGACCGAGCCTTTCTTGGCCTACCTAAATAGGCAGGAGCTACCGAAGACCAAAATGAAGCACGCTGCATAGTCCGGCGTTCTAAAGCTTACAAAGTCCACGAAGGGGAACTCTATAAGAAAAGCGCGGCTGGAGTGCTCCAAAGGTGCATCTCCAAAGAGGAGGGGCGGCAACTCTTGGCTGAAATCCATGCCGGACTGGGCGGACACCACGCCGCGGCTCGGCGCTTAGTCGAAAGCCTTCCCTGAGGCTTCTATTGGCCGACGGCCTGAAAGGGACGACAGGACCTTGTCCAACATTAAATCGGTTGCCAACTCTTCGCCAATCAGAGTCATATGCCCCCTACCGCTCTCCAAACAATCCCCATAACTTGGCCGTTCGCGGTCTGGGGGCTGGATATGGTTAGACCCCTTAAAGGGGGAAGCCATAAGAAAAAATACCTATTGGTCATGGTGGACAAGTTCACCAAATGGATAGAAGCCAAGCCAATTTAAATGGACCAGTAATCGACTTCATATCCGGGGTCGTACACCGATACGGTGTCCCCCATAGCATCATCACTGATAATGGCTCAAACTTCACAGCCGATGAAGTGAAAACTTGGTGCGGCAAAATGGGCATTAAGCTCGACTATGCTTCCGTCTACCACCCCCAAACAAACGACCAGGTCGAACGGGCAAACAGTCTCATCATGAGCGGCATCAAACCCAGACTAGTGCGGTCTTTAACAGAATCGGATACGCACTGGGTGGAGGAGCTCGACTCCGTACTCTGGGGGCTGCGGACCACACCGAATCGCACCACTGGATATACAACATTTTTATGGTGTACGGTGCGGAAGCAGTACTACCCAGCGACATAATAGATGATTCGCCGTACGTACGCATGTACAAAGAGAAGGAAGCTGAGTTAGATCGGCAGGATAACTTGGATGCCCTGGAGGAGGAGCGCGATGTCGCAAAAGCCCGTTCCGCATTCTATCAGCAGTAGGCTCGACGATATCAAAGCAGAGAAGTGCGGGCCAAAACTTACAATATTGGCGAGCTCGTTCTACGCCTACCGGAGAAGAAGAAGGACAAGCTCAAACCCAAGTGGGAAGGCCCCTTCGTCATCGACAAAGTTCTCACCGGAGGAGCGTACCGCTTACGTAATGCATTGGACAACAGACTCGAGCCGAACCCATGGAACGCGGCCAGACTCCGGAGATTCTACGCCTAACGCATAACTCAGCGTTCGTCTCCCTACTCCCCCCTCTTTTACTTATGCTCCACCCCTTTTCCCTTTCTCGACCTTTTTTCGCACAAAGTATTCAATACAGTGCGGATTGCCGGATCACTCTGGCCGCACTAAGCGTACCTGGGGGCTTCCTATACGGAAACTAAAAATAATAACTCACATGGCTTTCTGCCCATCACACATGCATTATTTTTCCATATGTGCCTTTTCTTCACCATTATATGCATCGATATGACTTAAGATGTTGCCAAGCTGGGTTGCATGGCTCTTTTGTTTATGCCATACGTTCCCGTTAATTCAGCTAGGGCATAAGGGGAGCACCTTTGCGATTGTTACTGCCAGTTCAGCCGGATGTGTACCTCAGACTCGGTGAAGCCAAAAGCTAGCTTCCTTAAGAGAATATTCGGTCGGTGAACAAAATATGTGTTCATTTATTACAACATAAATCCCCAGAAGTCTTGTATCCTGCGCCATCGTTCGCAGTCCGGGCATCCACATCGTCGCATGCGTACCTAGGGAAAGGAACCCCTAATGGAACTATTCTCCCTGGAAGATGTTTCTTACTATCCATGTAATATAACATAACTAGTTCGGTACTTGTCTGTTCAAGCACTTATGACCCCTACGCCTTGTTTCCACGCACACCCCGGTTTTGTATAACTGAGAGGGTATTCGGACACACCCGGACTATAGGATCCGGGGGCTGAAGCGAAAAGTCTGCCATGACAAATGATTTTAATCCGGCTAGGGGCTAATCATGCCCATTAAATTACACAGTCACTTGGACTGACTATATTCCTCCTCTATACCGTCCAACAGGCTATCTAGCTTACAATCCTGTTGAGAATACTTAGTGGCTAACGCTACCTGGTCATACACCAGACTCACGGGAATTTCTTGCCCATCGGGCCCCGCCGGTCCTACTTCGGCCATATGGTTCGGGTCTAGCTTGGTGTAGCACGTCTTCACCACAACCCAGGCTTCTCTTGCGCCTTGCCGGCAAGCGGACACCTTCCAGAGTCGGAAGTGCCGCCGTGCTCCCTGAAGCATATTCACAAGCTCCGCCATGCCATTCGGCAGCAAGCTTGATGGCCATAAAGCCTGAGCAACACCTTGCATCACTTGCCGAGCTCGCTCGTGCAGTTGCGAAAGGTCTTGCAGTAAATCACTTGCAGATGAGGGCATCTCCTCCTCAGGGCAACCCGTTAAAATTCCTGCACACAAAATTCTTTCAATATACTTCCTCGCCGAACTACACTATAGTTCGTCTAGGCACTTACCGTAAATGCCGCGTCGAAGCCTCTTGTTCTCCTTCATGGAGTCCGCCAGCTGAGCGCGGAGATCTTTTAACTCCACGTCCAGCTGGACTTTGGCATCTTGAAGATCGTTCTTCTCCTACCTAACTCGCATAAGAATGCGCTCGCCAGCCTCCAGCTTCTTTTTGAGATGCGATGCGTCCTCTCTTACGCCCTCCGGATTCACCCCGGGATTGTCTACAGAATTTTCTGTTAGACTTGTCACATCAGCCATCTACTAACTGGTGCATCTTCGTGCAATTGTGACAATTGTTACCAGATGAGGGCTTTTGGGGTTCCACTAATTTGGTAACTGCGGCCCTCAGTTCGGCCTTGCATCCCTCCAGCTCCAGAGACAATTGCTCGTTCTTCTCTACAAGGACCTGTGCATAGATTGATCCTTAAAACGGTTGTTCCAATCGTTTCAAGTCTCAAGGGCTACTGCTATACGTACTTATCAAAATTTCTTACCCGTATGTCTTTGGTATACTGGTTTGTCGCTTGGGCAAGCCCGCCCCGAGCAGCTCAGACGTATGCGTCCGCCGAATTGAAGGCATTAAAAGCCTCTTCGGAAAAGATGTTGTTCCGGAGCACGGCCCTCCAGCGCCGGTGATTCATGGTGCTCTCCACTTCGGAGTTCGTGGCCGAACGTATATCTGCATCCTCCGTCGGGGAACTATGCGGTGCTGGTATGTCCGCCTCCGCCCGGAAGCCGGATTCTGGAACCCGGTGGTGGAGGCGTGATTGGTAGGTCTCCAGATATAGTTCGGTTATTCCTCTTCCTGCCAGACACAAAGGGCGCTGTCACATTTCAAATTCTATAATTACAGGACAGGTTATTACTTTACCTTTGTAGCGGTGCGTCAACCCTCACCGCCTTCCTCTTGAGCCTGCCCGACCCGGACGCCCATTGTTGACGAGTCCCTAGGGGCTCGGCCCCTCGCTCCGGCCGTCGTTCTTGCAAATAGAACGACGCCTCATGGGTAAATTATAATACCTGGGAGGAGTCCTCTTCGAAGGATAGGGTTTTTTAGTTCGGCTTACACGCGACGCGGGGAGCAGTCCAGGGTGGCCGGCCGTAATGGCCACTAGAGCGCCATCCCAGCTCGCTTGATAGAATAACCCGTTGGCAAGCTCCACAGTGATGTCCAGATCCACTTTAAGTCCCGGATCTAGGGCCCTTCTAGGGTCCTCTGGTTGCGGGGAGGGGCTGAAGATTCCTTCTACGGCCCTCCTCAGTTCCTGCTCAGAAGCATTGATGCAAGTAATCTTAGCAGAAGAACGCTAGAGTAAGCAAAGCAGGGAAAAAGAATGTCAACTTACCCACGCTGGGGGGTTGTACATGGAGAATCCGTCCCGCGTTTTGATGCGAAGGAATTCCTGCTTCTCCCCTTTATACAAATCGGACAATATCCTTGCCAAAGCGGCAGGAGAGTCTGGGCCCTTACGGCCGCAGCGGGTGGCGTCATCTTCCCCGTTGAAATGCCACATGGGCTTCCCCCGGTATTGGAGCGGTTGCACGCCTCGCCTTATGCATGTCGCCATAACCTCAACTATCGTCAGTCCGGATTTGGCCAGCAACTTTATCCTGTTCATCAGGAGGAATATTTCCCTTGTGTCCTCTTCTTGAGGGCCCCTGGGCGCCGACTTAGCGTGCCCTCGGCGGGGCGTTGCTGAACTTGGGGAGACCTGTCCGGATTGGATCCGGAAGGGGAACGTCGTCTATATAGAACCACTCTGAAGGCCAGTTTTGTGGTGCCTTCTCAGGAGTGTTGGCCAAGTATCCGGTTTCGGCAATGCGCCATACTTTGGCCCCGCCCACTTGACATAGGGACTCCCCCTGGGTGCAGGGGATGAGGCAGAACATCTTCCTCCATAATCTAATGTGTGGTTCGCAGCCTAAAAACAGCTCGCAAAGGGCAACATACCCCGCTATGTGCAGAATGGAGGCTGGGGTAAGATTGCGTAACTAGAGACCATAGAACTCCAGGAGCCCGCGAAGAAACGGGTGGATAGGAAATCCGACGCCCCTCAACAGATGCGGGATGAGGCATACACGCTCCTCTGGAAATGGATTAGGAGATCCCTCTACTTGTTCCACACCGTCATAAGAGGCTATGCCAGCCCGAACGGGGACCATGTATGCCGATGGGAGAAACCCTTGGGTTTGTTACTCTATCAAACAGCTATGAGGAACTGAGCACTCTCCCCAATCCCCCGACTTGGAACAAGAAGTGCGAGCAGAAGAGCTACGACGGCCGACCATGCTGGAATGGCTTTTCATGGAGCGCTCTGTTGGATGCTAGCCCTGGGAGGGAGAGTGAGGTTTGGATCTGAGAATCCCCGTCCCTTCAAATAGACGGTTAGCCTGGAGGATCGAGGGTGGCAAACACAAAAATGACTCGACTCCTCGCATTCGCTCGACACGTGGAAATGGTCATCACTGAGGTACTGAAGCCAAGGAGCACAACGTCGATTGGAGGTCGGACACTATTCGTCGTAACAGGTACTTTGGAGTATTCGAAGGAGGAACCCGCCTTGCAATGCCGAAGACAATACTGCGCGCCAGACTCATCATCATTGAAGCCTAGTTCAGGGGCTACGGAGGGAGTCCTGGGTTAGGGGGTATCCGGACAGCCGGAAGGTGTACAATGTCCGGACTATTGAAGCGTGAAGATACAAGACTCAAGACTTCGGCCCGTGTCCGGATGGGACTTTCCTTGGCGTGGAAGGTAAGCTTGGCGATCTGGATATTATATTTCCTTCCTTGTAACCGACTCCATGTAAACCCTAGTCCTCTCCGGTGTCTATATAAACCGGAGAGGTTGGTCCTTAGAAGACCGATCACAATTACAATCATACCATCATAGGCTAGCTCTTAGGGTTTAGCCTCTATGATCTCGTGGTAGATCTACTCTTGTACTACCCATATCATCAATATTAATCAAGCAGGAAGTAGGGTTTTACCTCCATCGAGAGGGCCCGAACCTGGGTAAACATCTGTGTCCCTTGCTTCCTGTTACCATCAGCCTTGACACACAGATTGGGACCCCCTACCCAAGATCCGCCGGTTTTGACACCAACAGCGAGGCCGTGGGTGAGGCCGCGGCAGAGGTCGTGGTTGAGGGAGTCCTGGATTAGGGGGTCCTCGGACGGCCGGACTATATACTTTAGCCGGACTGTTGGACTATGAAGATACAAGGCTGAAGACTTCGTCCCGTGTCCGGATGGGACTCTCCTTGGCGTGGAAGGTAAGCTTGGCGATACGGATATGTAGATCTCCTCCCTTCTAACCGACTCTGTGTAACCCTAGCCCACTCCAGTGTCTATATGAACCGGAGGGTTTAGTCCGTAGGACAACAACAATCATACTATAGGCTAGCTTCTAGGGTTTAGCCTCTACGATCTCGTGGTAGATCAACTCTTGTAATACTCATATCATGAAGATCAATCCAGCAGGAAGTAGGGTATTACCTCCATCGAGAGGGCCCGAACCTGGGTAAACATTGTGTCCCCCGCCTCCTGTTACCATCCGCCATAGACGCACAGTTCGGGACCCCCTACCCGAGATCCGCCAGTTTTGACACAGACATTGGTGCTTTCATTGAGAGTTCCATTGTGTCTTCACCGTAAGGCTTGATGGCTCCTTCAATCATCGGCAACGATGCGATCCAGGGTGAGGTTTTCCTCCCCGGACAGATCTTCGTATTCGGCGGCTTCGCACTGCGGGCCAAGTCACTTGGCCATCTGGAGCAAATCGAGAGCTACGCCCCTGGCCATCAGGTCAGGTTCGGAAACTTGAACTATACTGCCGACATTCGTGGAGACATGATCTTTGACGGATTCGAACCCATGTCAGGTGCGCCGCACAATCACGACGAGCATGACATAACTCTGTCGTCGGACAGTGTTCGGGAGATCACACCTGCAACTACTCCGGCCCTCAATCCGGAACAAATTGCGCCATCCGAGGACGACTGGATAGACCCTGCCATGGAGGCTGCACTCTCAGTGGCGATAGAGCCGAATACTGACTTCACCCCTTACGATAGCTGTGTTGCCGAACCATTGGATTCGTCCCCGGCCACGGGCTCCGAGCCACCTGCGTCCGTGCCTATCGAATCCGATTGGGCACCGATCATGGAGTTTACCTCCGCGGATATCTTTCAGCACTCGCCTTTTGGCGATGTGCTAAATTCATTAAGGTCTCTCTCCTTGTCAGGAGAACCTTGGCCGAACTATGTCCGGCTAGAATAGGATGCGGACGACGAAGAAATTCGCTCCCCACCCACTACCCACTTAATAGCCATCGCCGATTTATTTAACCGACATGCTCGACTTCGACCAAGACATCGACGGTATGGACGACGATGCGAGAGATTTAACAGGAACCACCACCCACAGGGCACTGGACCGCCACCTCATCATATGATATATACATGGTGGATACCCCCAAAGAAGGCGATGGCGATAAGACAGCGGAGGATGACCCCTCCAAGAAGCAACCCAAGCATCAACGTCAGCGGCACCGCTCTAAGTCCCGCCATAGCAAAAGTAGTGATACCGGCACAAGAGACAATAACACACCGGATAGTGCCGACGACGACGACAATCCCCTCCAGCCAGATTTAGAGCAGGAGGATGAACAAGCTAGCCCTCCAGAACAGGCAGCAGATGGAGAAACGGAGGATGAAAATTACATGCCTCTCTCCGAAGACGAGGTGAGCCTCGGCGATGAAGAATTTATCGTGCCTGAGGATCTCGTCGAGCAGGAGCACTTCAAGGGCCGGCTTATAGCCACAGCAAATAGCCTGAAGAAAAAGCAACAACAGCTTTGAGCTGACCAAGATTTGCTAGCAGACAGATGGACCGAAGTCCTTGCGGCCGAGGAATACGAACTCGAACGCCCCTCCAAGAGTTACACAAAGCGCAGGTTGCTACCCCGACTCGAGGAGGAAGCATTAAAACCAACATCACCAGCATATGATGCGCCTGATCGGCCACCTCGTGGACGAGACAGAGAGGCATATCAGCCCGAAGTCCAGACCGCACCCCGCCGCCGTTCAACCAAAAATACCAAGGCCCGGGGCAACATGCAGGACCTGCGAGACGTATTGGAAAACAAGGCAAAACATGCAAGATCAATCAACGGATCACGGGGGTGCGCACCAACGCGGGACGACGACTGTCACGCCGGATACACTAAAAGCAAATCCGGCCGGGCCGAATACAGCACACAAGACTCATATGAACTGCGTCGTGACATAGCCCGGCACAGAGGCGCCGCACACCCCCTATGGTTCACTGATGAAGTAATGGATCACTAAATACCAGAGGGTTTTTAACCCGTAAATATTGAATCATATGACGGTACAACAGATCCCGCGGTATGGATCGAGGATTTCCTCCTCCACATCCACATGGCTCGCGGTGATGATCTACATGCCATCAAGTACCTCCCACTAAAACTCAAAGGACCAGCTCGACATTGGCTAAATATCTTGCCAGAAGACTCCATTGGTAGTTGGGAGGATTTGGAAGATGCATTCCTTGACAACTTCCAGGGCTCTTATGTGCGACCACCGGATGCTGATGACTTGAGCCATATAACTCAAGAGCTGTGGGAATCGCCCAGCAATTACGGACCCGGTTCTTAACTAAGAAAAACCAAATTGTCGACTGTCCGAATGCAGAGGCCTTAGCGGCATTTAAGCATAACATCCGTGATGAGTGGCTCGCCCGGCACCTCGGCCAGGAGAAGCCGAAGTCTATGGTAGCCCTCACGACGCTCATGACCCGCTTCTGCGCGGGCGAAGACAGTTGGCTGGCTCGCAGCAACAACACATCAAGAAGTCATGGAACTTCAGATACAAAGGATACTAACGGCAGACCATGTCGTAACAGACATAAGCGCCGCAAAAACGGCGATAACGCCGAAGATACGGCAGTCAATGCCCAATTCAGTGGCTCTAAACCCGGCCAGCAGAAAAAGCCATTCAAAAGAAGTACTCCGGGCCCGTCCAGTTTGGACCGCATACTCGATCACTCGTGTCAAATCCATGGCACCCCCGATAAGCCAGCCAATCACACCAACAGAGAATGCTGGGTGTTGAAGCAGGCCGGGAAGTTGAATGTCGAAAACAAGGACAAGGGGCTGCATAGCGATGACGAGGAGGAGCCCCGCCACGAACACGGAGGATGTAAGAGGTTCCCCCCACAAGTGAAGACGGTGAACATGATATACGCAACCCACATTTCCAAGAGGGAACGGAAGCGTGCACTAAGGGACGTCCATGCGATGGAGCCTGTCACCCCAAAGTTCAACCCATGGTCCTATTGTCCGATCACCTTCGATCGCAGGGACAACCCCACTAGTATCCGTCTTAGCGGATTAGCCGCATTGGTCCTAGACCCCATCATTGACGGATTTCACCTCACTCGAGTCCTTATGGATGGCGGCAGCAGCCTGAACCTGCTCTATCAGGATACAGTGCGCAAAATGGGTATAGACCCCTCGAGGATCAAACCGACTAAAACCACCTTTAAAGGTGGCATCCCAGGTGTAGAGGCCCATTGCACGGGCTCAATCACATTGGAAGTAGTCTTCGGATCTCCGGAAAACTTCCGAAGCGAGGAGTTAATCTTCGATATCGTCCTGTTCCGCAGTGGCTATCACGCACTGCTCGGGCGAACCACATTTGCGAGATTCAATGCGGTACCGCATTATGCAAACCTCTAGCTCAAAATGCCAGGACCCCGTGGGGTTATAACAGTCAATGGAAACACAGAACGCTCGCTCCGCACGGAGGAGCACACTGCAGCCCTCGCAGCTGAGGCACAAAGCATCCTTTTAAGGCAAACCGCCAATTCGGCGATAAAGCCCCCGGACACCTTCAAGCGAGTCCGGAGTAACCTGCAACAAGATCGCCAGGCATGTTCAGAGCTCGCCTAGCAATTCAGCCTCCGTCCTAGTCCCAATGAAGTGACGAAATTTACGTCGTGCGCACATAATTACGCACTACAAATACCATGGGCATAGGCGGAGGCACGGCCAGGACACATCCCACAATGTGGCTCAACTGCCCCAGGGGATGAATACCTTTATAATTTTCTATCTTTCAGGACTTTACTCTCTGGAAGCCCCTTTCGGCAGTCTGATTGTTGGACGTATTACGGGAAGGAAATACAAAGGAGGCAAGAAGCTAAGACGTACAAGGGAATCCCCAGGTGGTCTCTGATAACGATCGAAATACTTGTTTTAAATACCCATACGCAGCTTGCCCCTGGATAGGACATGTCAAATAGGCTTATTTTCTGCTTATTGCACTACTTGTATTCGTACGCTTTGACATACTATTTAATAACAATGCGTAGTGTTTATTGCATTACCCCTTTCTTTTTTCTTTCTCTGGTCTGCTAAATTACGACAGATTGCACCCGTACATTCTAGTACGACTAGTACGCCAGGGGCTTCAGTATACCCCATAATATGGCGTGAGAAGTCTGAACACTTTCGACGGTGCGGCACCCCGAACTTATAGCATTATATGCATCAGCTCTGAATCATGTCTTGGGTCAATAGTTGGGTTTGCCCGTCTCCCATGTTTTGGTACCTTACATTCCGCAAAATCGGCTAAGGTAGGAGAATTACTGCGATTGTGTCTCGGTTCTTCCGGACGAGCACCTCAGTAGAGAAAGCCGAAAACTGACTCTCATGATGAGGCGACAGCTGGTCGTTGTTCGAGAGGTCTCAAGTCCTTCAATACTTTTTCCGCTTCGGGCGAGGAGTCAGCTTTGCCCGAGTTAGGCGTATATAGCGCCCCAAATTCGGCCTTCCGAATACTAGGGGCTTCGCCAAAATTTAAAATTGTAGACTTCTATGGCTAAGTGAGGATGATAAAGCTTTATAGTCCGATTGCCTGGTTCGCTATGTTGAACACCTCCTTCGAAGGACCCAAAATTGGGATAAAGAGTGTTCAGGTTTATCCCGAACACCCCAGTACTAGTTACATGGGGGCAGAAGCCGACGACTGGCCAACCCTCAGATTTCATAAACGGCCGCACAGAAGGTAATATTTTAAATTAACAAGCGTTGCATAGCGCAAATGAACTCGTTTCACATTACAAGATCACATGAGTACGATCATTCAAATATTACATCTTTAGCACATTCCTCTGCCACAAGGCGGGAACCCTTCAGGACACTGTCATAATACATTTCGGGGTGGCGATGCTCCTTGCCTTCCGGCGGCCCCTCCTTCACCAGCTTTACGGTGTCCAGCTTCGCCCAGTGCACCTTCGCCCGGGCAAAAGCCCTGCGCGCACCCTTGATGTAGACGGACCGCTGTATGACTTCAAGCCGTGGGCAGGCATTCACAAGCCGCCTCACCAGACCAAAGTAGCTGTCAGGCAGGGGATCGCCAGGCCACATGCGGACTATAAGACCCTTCATGGCCTGTTCGGCCGCCTTGTGGACCTCGGCCAGTTCCTTCAGCTGGTCGCTCAAGGGCATTGGGTGTTCGGTCCCAGTATACTGAGACCAGAACAACTTCTCCGTCGAGCTCCAAACTCCACGGCATCCAACACACTGCAAGGAAGATCTGCGGACGCTCCTGGAGAGCTCCGAACTCGGGTAAGTAAAAGGAAAGTTTCCTTCACATGCTTGCTCTGCATAATGAATGCCTTACCCGCTGCTATCTTCTTAACCGCCTCAATCTCCTAGAGGGCCTTTTGGGCTTCAGCATTGGCGTTTTGTGCGCTTTCGAGGGCCTTCGCAAGCTTGGACTCTCGCGTATTAGAGTCAAGCTCCAAGGACTCGTATTTTTTGGCGAGATCCTGGAGCTCTTGCTGCACCTCGCCTACCCGGGCTTCTTGCTATTCTCGCTCGATGCGCTCCTGGGCCGCTTTGTGTTCGGCCTCGGTCAGCGCCTTCTTCAGGGTCGCCACTTCGGTCGTGGCTGCTACGTCTTGAGCTTGCGTTGGTTTTCCCCGAGGAGGAGAGGATGATGCAGCAAAGTAGCGTAAGTATTTCCCTCAGTTTTTGAGAACCAAGGTATCAATCCAGTAGGAGGCCACGCACAAGTCCTTCGTACCTGCACAAAACGATAGCTACTCGCAACCAACGCGATTAGGGGTTGTCAATTACTTCACGGTCACTTACGAGAGTGAGATCTGATAGAGATAATATTTTTGGTATTTTTGGTATAGAGATGCAAAGTGAAAAGTAAAAAGCAAAGTAAAAACAAAGAAAATAAAAAAGTGATGGAGATTGATATCATGAGAATAGACCCGGGGGCCATAAGTTTCACTAGTGGCTTCTCTCAAGAACATAAGTATTCTACGGTGGGTGAACAAATTACTGTTGAGCAATTGACAGAATTGAGCATAGTTATGAGTATATCTAGGTATGATCATGTGTTTAGGCATCACGTCCGAGACAAGTAGATCAAAGCGATTCTGCATCTACTACTATTACTCCACTAATCGACCGCTATCCAAAGATGCATCTAGAGTATTAAGTTAAAAACAGTTTAACGCCTTAAGTAAGATGACATGATGTAGAGGAATAAATTCATGCAATATGATAAATACCCCATCTTGTTATCCTCGATGGCAACAATACAATACGTGGCTTGCAACCCTTTCTGTCACTGGGTAAGGACACCGCAAGATTGAACCCAAAGCTATGCACTTCTCCCGTTGCAAGAACTACCAATCTAGTTGGCCAAACCAAACGGATAATTCGAAGAGACTTGCAAAGATAACTCAATCATACATAAAAGAATTCAGAGAAGATTCAAATATTATTCATAGATAAGCTGGATCATAAACCCACAATTCATCGGTTTCAACGAAGACACCACAAAAAGAAGATTACATCGAATAGATCTCCACAAGAGAGCGGGAGAACATTCTATTGAGATCCAAAAAGAGAGAAGAAGTCATCTAGCTACTAGCTATGGACCCGAAGGTCTGAAGTAAACTATCACACTTCATCGGAGAGGCTATGGTGTTGATGTAGAAGCCCTCCATGGTGGATGCCCCCTCCGGCGGAGCTCCGGAACAGGCCCCAAGATGCGATCTCGTGTATACAGGAAGTTGCGGCGGTGGAATTAGGTTTTTGGATCCTGTTATGATCGTTTGGGGTTACGTAGGTATATATAGGAGGAAGGAGTACGTCTGTAACACCCCGGATGTAACTTTCCATATTTGTAACTCCAACTCTTGCCATTTTCGGCATTGTGATATGATATTCCCTCCGTGGTTGGGTTTTCCTCTTTTTGCATTTTGTCCATGTCATGCATTCCATATCATGTCATCATGTGCATCGCATTTGCATACGTGTTCGTCTCATGATTCCGAGCATTTTCCCCGTTGTCCGTTTTGCAATCCGGCACTCCTATGTCCCCCGGCGTCCCCTTTTACGCTTTTTTCCGCGAGCGGTACTAAACTTTCTCGAATGGACCGAGGTTTGTCAAGTGGCCTTGGTATACCACCGTAGACCACCTGTCAAGTTTCGGTTCATTTGGAGCTCGCTTTGGTACTCCAACGGTTAACCGTGACTCTCGCAAAGGCCTCTTTTAAGTTGCAGCCCAACACCCCTCCAAAATAGTCCAATAACCCATCTAAGTCACTTCCATGCTCTCCGCCATTCGATCACGATCGTGTGGGCGAAAACCGCACCTCATTTGGAGCTTCCTAGCCCCTTCTACCTATAAATATAGCATCCCCTCCAAAAATTTCCGGATCCCTAACACTAGCCCCGCTCCTCTCCTTGCGGGACACCGTCCGGACTGGCCGGACGTGTCCGCGCCGCCGAAAACGCTACTTGCCGCCACGTGGGCGACCAGCGCCCACATCGCCGCTGCTCCAAGGCCCGCTGGCCCGTGGCAGCCCTCCGGCCCGCGCCGCCTCCGCGCCCTCGCCCTCACCCGCCGCCCGCGGCAGCGCCGCCGCGCCACCGGACCTCGCCGGTCGGCCTGTCGACCACGGGCCGTCCGGCGCCGCCCGCCGCCTCGGCCTCCGCCCGGCCGCAGCGCCAGCGCCTGTCGCCCGGCCGGCCTCTCCTTCCTCCTCCCTCCTCCAGCGAGCCGCCACTCCGGCCGGCCACCTCGTCCCACGCCGGATCTGAGATCCAATCAACGAAGGGTTGACTTCTCCTTCTCCCCCTAAGTCTTTTTTTGTGTTTATTTTCTTGCATTTTCATAATGCCATAACTCTGCACCCGTGGCTCCGTTTCGTGCGTTTAATATGTAGAAATGTTCTAACCGAAGAGTAGATCATTTCATCTCATTGCATCATTTTCATTTGAGCTCATCTTGATGCCCGAAATGCTGTTAGAAGAGGGCTATGTGATGTTAGTCTCTGTTTCTTAACAGAACATGCACTTTTGTCATTTTTGCCATGATTGATGTGTGCATCCTATGAACTTGAGTCCTACATGTGTTTTGTAATATGCCATGCCATCTTTCCAGGGGTGTATGCCATGTATTTTTGTGATCTCTGTGGTGACTAGCACAAGCATGCAACCTAGACTTCATGATGTTGCTGATTTCAGCCCCTGTTTTGCTGATATTTTTATGCCATGTTAACTTGATGCTACCGAGAGATCCATGCATATTTTGAGATACTTCAGTAAGGAAGTTTTGAAAATATGGTTATGCTCTATCCATCCATGCCCTTGTTTGCAATTATGGATTGCCATATCTTGAGTCAATCGAGCTCTACGTTTACTATAAAATGTTTCCTGCCAGATTGTTTACATGTTATTCAATTTTGCCAAGGTTGTTGTAGTTGATCCGTGTAGGCTATGATGTTGTTCTTGCCATGTGTAGCTTATATGCCATGAGTTCTTGATGGATGTATGCTTAGTTTATCATGAGATGCTCTGTAGTGAGTGCATCGAGCTCTTCAACATGCCTACTTGTTATCTGTTCTTGTCATGCCCTGTTGCTGAATCTGTTAACGAAACTTGCTATATTGACATGGATACTATTGCATTTTCTGATCCCTTTTGTCTTATGGTCAGTAAGGTACTTTTGTTCTATGCTTTGAGTAGATTCATGCCATGGCTTGTTTTGCTATTAGAAGTTCCTACAGCATGTCGTTTGCTTGCTCAGAACATTGATTCCTGATGCTGATTCTGCCATGTTTCAGTATTTTCACCAAGTCTGTGAAACTGATATGTTTTGCACTTTTGCCATGCTTATTTGGACCTGTTATGATGTGATTTAGCCATAGCTCAGTGTTCATCTTTTGTCAAGCATCTTGAGTAAATCACTGCCATGTGCTTTGTTGGTATATTTGGGTGCAGTAGCTTAATTTATTATTGCTTGCTATGTGGCATCATGCTGTTAATGACAGATTTATGCCATTCTTGTTTTGCTTGTCATTTGCAAACCGTGCATCCGATTCCGGTGATCTTTATATCGATTTCAACCGAAATCATCTCATCTTTCCAGCGGCATACTTGTTTTGCCAAGTTGATGCCTGGTTCATCATTTTCCTTCCGGAGCACGCATACGCATTGCATATCACATCTCGCATATTATGCCATGTATTGCATCATGTTGCTTGTGCATTGCACCGTGATTTATTGTGGTTCCTTTGTTTGTGTTCTTGCTTTGGGTAGAGCCGGGAGACGAGTACGTGAACGAGGAACCTGTTGAGAACGCTTACGAGGATCAAGCTTTCGACAACTCTGAGAACTTTGCAGGCAAGATGACCATACCCTCGAAATGACTTCTATCTTTGATTGCTAGATGCTCACTCTTTTGCTATGCCTATGCTACGATGCCTATCACTTGCTATATCATGCCACCCATATTGCCATATCAAACCTCTAACCATCCTTTCCTAGCAAACCGTTGATTGGCTATGTTACCGCTTTGCTCAGCCCCTCTTATAAGCGTTGCTAGTTGCGGTGAAGATGAAGTTTGTTCCTTGTTGGAACATGGAGATGTTGTTCCTTGTTGGAACATGTTTACTTGTTGGGGATATCACAATATATCTGCTAAAATTAATGCATCTATATACTTGGTAAAGGGTGGAAGGCTCGGCCTTATGCCTGGTGTTTTGTTCCACTCTTGCCACCCTAGTTTCCGTCATACCGGTGTTATGTTCCTTGATTTCGCATTCCTTACACGGTTGGGTGATTTATGGGACCCCCTTGACAGTTCGCTTTGAATAAGACTCCTCCAGCAAGGCCCAACATTGGTTTTACCATTTGCCACCTAAGCCTTTTTCCCCCGGGTTTTCGCGAGCCCGAGGGTCATCTTATTTTAACCTCTCGACCAAAGGTTCTTCGAAAGTGCCGGTCTTAACTAGAGCCCTCAGGTAGCCCCTCAAGGAAACTTTAGGACTGGTATTAGTTGAATGGACTGCTCATCCGGAAGTGCCCTGAGAACGAGATATGTGCAGCTCCTATCGGGATTTGTCGGCACAATCGGGCGGCTTTGCTGGTCTTGTTTTATTGCTGTCGAAATGTTTCGTAGTCCGGGATTCCGAGACTGATCGGGTCTTCCCTATAGAAGGAATATCCTTCATTGACCGTGAGAGCTTATAATGGGCTAAGTTGGGACAGCCCTGCAGGGTATTATCTTTCGAAAGCCGTGCCCGCGGTTATGAGGCAGATGGGAATTTGTTAATGTCCGGTTGTAGAAAACCCGAAGGTGACCTTAATTAATACACATCAAGGCGTGTGTAACCGTGATGGTCTCTTCTCGTGGAGTCCGGAAGTGAACACGTGTTGGAGTTATGTTTGACGTAAGTAGTTCAGGATCACTTCTTGATCGCTACTAGCTTCACGACCGTGCTTTGCTTCTCTTCTCGCTCTCTTTTGCGAATGTAGCCACCATATATGCTAGTCGCTTGCTGCAGCTCCACCTCACAACTCTGTCCTTCCTATAAGCTTAAATAGTCTTGATCTCGCTGCTGTGAGATTGCTGAGTCCCCGTGACTCACAGATTCTACCAAAACAGTTGCAGGTGCCGACGATGCGGTCAGGTGTGACGCAACCGAGCTCAAGTGGGAGTTCGATGAGGAACGTGGTCGTTACTATGTGTCTTTTCCTGATGATCACTAGTGGAGCCCAGTTGGGACGATCGGGGATGTGTAGCATTTGGGGTATCTTCTTTTATTTTGGTTCCGTAGTCGGACCTTGAGTGTATTCTGGATGATGGATGTTTATTTATGTATTGTGTGAAGTGGCGACTGTAAGCCAACTATGTATCTCTTTCCCTTATGTTGTACATGGGTTGTGTGAAGATTACCTCACTTGCGACATTGCTTTCAATGCGGTTATGCCTCTAAGTCATGCTTCGACATGTGGGAGATATAGCCGCATCGAGGGCGTTACAAGTTGGTATCAGAGCCATCCCCGACTTAGGAGCCCTCGCTGATTGTTTCTTTGGCGTTGTTGAGTCTAGAACAACAATGTTTTGAGTCTTAGGATTATATATATCGGAGAGTAGGATTCTTTTTACTCCCCAGTCCCTTCGTCGCTCTGGTGAGGTCTCCTGACGTAGAAGTTTTGACTCTCCTCTCCTCAATTTTCACTAAAAAAAATTTTAGGATCACGCGGGTATCTTGGAATCGTTCCGATGGTTTTGTGACGAGAACATTGTTCTTGGTGCCTCCTGACATTTAGGGGTTGTGGCAGTGTCCCGGGGAGTTGAGCTCCGAGGTGTTGTCGTCACAATTTTATCGTTGCAGTTCTGGAATACCTGAGATTTGCCGACATCGAAATCTCTTTTGTGCAGTTGTTGGTGAGATAACCCCGATAACCCAGTACTGGGGTGAGCTCGGGAGTATTGCCACGACTCGTATAACGGATGCTTTTCGAAGGTCGAGGTCCACGATTTCCGAAGGTTTCTTGGTTATGTGTTGACGGATGGATACAGTTGGATTTAGGTATTGTTAGTTTGGGTGTATATTTTGTGTCCCCTGTATCCCCAACACCAGATTGCATAACCAGAAAGTTTCGGGAGTTTATAGGTGGGATTCAAGTAGCTCCTAGCATTTCTTCCCGCAGATATTTGGTTTGTGATTGGGTAATCCTTACCACTTATTTGTTCCAGTCGTACCTTGTTATTTTTTTCATCAACCCTTAATCAAGTGGTTTCTCACCTTAGTGGACGTGTGATGTTAGCTTTTGGAATTCATTCGTTCATCCTTGTTCGAATGTTTATTGTGAAGACTATGTGTTGCAATTTCTATCCGTTGATTCAACTTGTCTATCTGTCTATCAAAGTGCTAACGGATGTCACCCTCTTCAGGATGGCTCGCCATGCCAGCGTCTGAATCCAGATCGCAATGATGAGAGTCGGTCGAACCCTCCACCTCCACCTCCATGCGGAGGCATGGCAAGCTATCATGGCAGCCACCAATGCCAATGCTCAGATGATTTTGCAACTCTTGCAAGAGCGTACCCAAGGGCAATGACTTGATCACAGAAGCCGAAGAAATGTGCAAAGTCATCCGTGAGAATCTCAAAGCCGCGCAATCGCGCCAGAAGAGCTATTATGATGACAAGCACAGTGATGTGGCTTTTGAAATCGGAGACCATGTCTACCTCCGCGTCTCTCCAATGAAAGGCACTCGTCGCTTCGGTATCAAAGGGAAGCTTGCCCCTAGATACGTGGGTCCTTTCAAGATCATTGGAAAAAGAGGCGATCTGGCCTATCAACTTGAGCTTCCCTCCAACTTCGCAAATGTGCACGACGTGTTTCACGTGTCACAGCTTCGCAAGTGCTTCAAGACTCCTGAGCGCACTATCAACTTCGAAGAAATTGACGTTCAAGAAGATCTCTCTTATCACGAGCACCCGTTGCTATTCTTGAAGAAACCGAGCGCAAGACTCGCAACAAGTCAATCAAATTCCTGAAAGTGAAGTGGTCACACCATTCCGACCGAGAAGCCACTGGAGCGCGAGGATCACCTCCGTTCCGAATATCCGGAGTTCTTTCAGTCCTAGATCTCGGGACGAGAACCTCTTGTAGTGGTGGAGTGTTGTAACACCCCGGATGTAACTTTCCATATTTGTAACTCCAACTCTTGCCATTTTCGGCATTGTGGTATGATATTCCCTCCGTGGTTCGGTTTTCCTCTTTTTTGCATTTTTTCCATGTCATGCATTCCATATCATGTCATCATGTGCATCGCATTTACATACGTGTTCGTCTCATGATTCCGAGCATTTTCCCCGTTGTCCGTTTTGCAATCCGGCACTCCTATGTCCCCGGCGTCCCCTTTTACGTTTTTCCGTGAGCGGGTACTAAACTTTCTCGGAATGGACCGAGGTTTGTCAAGTGGCCTTGGTATACCACCGGTAGACCACCTGTCAAGTTTCGGGTCATTTGGAGCTCGTTTGGTACTCCAACGGTTAACCGCACTCTCGCAAAGGCCTCTTTTAAGTTGCAGCCCAACACCCCTCCAAAATAGTCCAATAACCCATCTAAGTCACTTCCATGCTCTCCGCCGTTCGATCACGATCGTGTGGGCGAAAACCGCACCTCATTTGGAGCTTCCTAGCCCCTTCTACCTATAAATATAGCATCCCCTCAAAAAATTTCGGATCCCTAACCCTAGCCCCGCTCCTCTCCGCGCGCCAGACACCGTCCGGACCGGGCCGGACGTGTCCGCCCGCCGCCGCCGGCCACTCGCGCGCCGCCACATGGGCGACCCTCGCCCACATCGCCACTGGCCCGTGGCCGGCCCCCTCCCGGCCAGCGCGCCTCCAGCGCCTCGCCCGCACCCCGCCGCCCAGCAGCGCGCCGCCGCCATCGGACCTCGCCGGCCCGGCCCGTCGGCCACCGCCGGCCGTCCCGGCGCCTTCCGCCGCCTCGGCCTCCGCCACAGCTGGCGCCGCGCCCGTCGCCCCGGCCGGCCTCTCCTTCCTCCTCCCTCCTCCGGCGAGCCGCAACTCCGGTCGGCCACCTCGTCCCGCGCCGGATCTGAGATCCAATCAACGAAGGGTTGACTTCTCCTTCTCCCCCGAATCCTCTAAGTCTTTTTCTATGTTTATTTTCTTGCATTTTCATAATGCCATAACTCTGCACCCGTGGCTCTGTTTCGTGCGTGTAATATGTCAAAACGTTCGCCTAGAAGAATGGATCTTTTCATCTCATTGAATCATTTTCATTTGATCTCATCTTGTTGCCCTAAATGCTGTTAGAAGAGGGCTATGTGATGTTAGTTTCTGTTTCTTAACAGAACATGCACTTTTGTCATTTTTGCCATGGTTGATGTGTGCATCCTATGAACTTGAGTTCTACATGTGTTTTGTAATATGCCATGCCATATTTTCAGGGGTGTATGCCATGTATTTTTTTGATCTTTTTGGTGACTAGCACAAGCATGCAAACTAGGCTTCATGATGTTGCTGATTTCAGCCCCTGTTTTGCTGATATTTTTATGCCATGTTAACTTGATGCTACCGAGAGATCCATGCATATTTTGAGATACTTCAGTAAGGAAGTTTTGAAAATATGGTTATGCTCTATCTATACATGCCCTTGTTTGCAATTATGGATTGCCATAGCTTGAGTCAATCGAGCTCTACTTTTGCTATAAAATGTCTCCTGGCAGATTGTTTACATGTTATTCAATTTTGCCAAAGTTGTTGTAGTTGATCCGTGTAGGCTATGATGTTGTTCTTTCCATGTGTAGCTTCTATGCCATGTCTTCAGTTTATCGTGAGATGCTCTGTAGTGAGTGCATCGAGCTCTTCAACATGCCTACTTGTTATCTGTTTTTCTCATGCCCTGTTGCTGAATCTGTTAACGAAACTTGCTATATTGACATGGATGCTATTGCATTTTTGATCCCTTTTGGATTATGGTCAGTAAGGTACTTTTGTTCTATGCTTTGAGTAGATTCATGCCATGCCTTGTTTTGCTATTATAAGTTCCTGTAGCATGTCGTTTGCTTGCTCAGAACATTGCTTCCTGATGCTGATTCTGCAATGTTCAGTATTTTCACTAAGTCTGTGAAACTGATATGTTTTGCACTTTTGCCATGCTTGTTTGGACCTGTTATGATGTGATTTAGCCGTATCTCAGTGTTCATCTTTTGTCAAGCATCTTGAGTAGATCACTTCCGTGTGCTTTGTTAGTACATTTGGGTGCATTAGCTTAATTTATTATTGCTTGCTATGTGGCATCATGCTGTTAATGACAGATTTGTGCCATTCTTGTTTTGCTTGTCATTTGCAAACCGTGCATCCGATTCCGGTGATCTTTATATCGATTTCAACCGAAATCATCTCATCTTTCCAGCGGCATACTTGGTTTGCCAAGTTGATGCCTGGTTCGTCATTTTCCTTCCGAGCACGCATACGCATTGCATATCACATCTCGCATATCATGCCATGTATTGCATCATGTTGCTTGTGCATTGCACCGTGATTTATTGTGGTTCCTTTGTTTGTGTTCTTGCTTTGGGTAGATCCGGGAGACGAGTACGTGAACGAGGAACCTGTTGAGAACGCTTACGAGGATCAAGCTTTCGACAACTCTAAGAACTTTGCACGCAAGATGACCATACCCTCGAAATCACTTCTATCTTTGCTTGCTAGATGCTCGCTCTTTTTCTATGCCTATGCTACGATGCCTATCACTTGCTATATCATGCCACCCATATTGCCATATCAAACCTCTAACCATCCTTTCCTAGCAAACCGTTGATTGGCTATGTTACCGCTTTGCTCAGCCCCTCTTATAGCGTTGCTAGTTGCAGGTGAAGATGAAGTTTGTTCCTTGTTGGAACATGGAGATGTTGTTACTTGTTGGAACATGTTTACTTGTTGGGGATATCACAATATATCTGCTAAAATTAATGCATCTATATACTTGGTAAAGGGTGGAAGGCTCGGCCTTATGCCTGGTGTTTTGTTCCACTCTTGCCACCCTAGTTTCCATCATACCGGTGTTATGTTCCTTGATTTCGCGTTCCTTACACGGTTGGGTGATTTATGGGACCCCATTGACAGTTCGCTTTGAATAAGACTCCTCCAGCAAGGCCCAACATTGGTTTTACCATTTGCCACCTAAGCCTTTTCCCCCTGGGTTTTCGCGAGCCCGAGGGTCATCTTATTTTAAGCCCTCGACCAGTGCTCCTTCGAGTCTTGGCCCGAACTAGAGCCCTCAGGTAGCGCCCCTCAAGGAAACTTGAGGTCTGGTTTTAGTTGTACGGACTGCTCATCCGGATGTGCCACGAGAACGAGATATGTGCAGCTCCTATCGGGATTTGTCGGCACAATCGGGCGGCTTTGCTGGTCTTGTTTTATTCTTTGTCGAAATGTCTTGTAGTCCGGGATTCCGAGACCGATCGGGTCTTCGGTAGAAGGAATATCCTTCGTTGACCATGAGAGCTTATAATGGGCTAAGTTGGGACACCCTGCAGGGTATTATCTTTCAAAGCCGTGCCTGCGGTTATGAGGCAGATGGGGATTTGTTAATGTCCGGTTGTAGAAAACCCGAAGTTGACCTTAATTAATACACATCAACGCGTGTGTAACGCGTGATGGTCTCTTCTCGGTGAGTCCGGAAGTGAACACGGTGTTGGAGTTATGTTTGACGTAAGTAGTTCAGGATCACTTCTTGATCGCTACTAGCTTCACGACCGTGCTTTGCTTCTCTTCTCGCTCTCTTTTGCGAATGTAGCCACCATATATGCTAGTCGCTTGCTGCAGCTCCACCTCACAACTCTGTCCTTCCTATAAGCTTAAATAGTCTTGATCTCGCGGGTGTGAGATTGCTGAGTCCCAGTGACTCACAGATTCTACCAATACAGTTGCAGGTGCCGACGATGCAGGCAAGGTGATGCAACCGAGCTCAAGTGGGAGTTCGATGAGGAACATGGTCGTTACTATGTGTCTTTTCCTGATGATCAGGAGAGGAGCCCAGTTGGGACGATCGGGGATCTGTGTAGCATGTGGGGTATCTTCTTTTATTTTGGTTCCGTAGTCGGACCTTGAGTGTATTCTGGATGATGGATGTTTATTTATGTATTGTGTGAAGTGGCATCGTAAGCCAACTATGTATCTCTTTCTCTTATGTTTTACATGGGTTGTGTGAAGATTACCTCACTTGCGACATTGCTTTCAATGCGGTTATGCCTCTAACTCGTGCTTCGACACGTGGGAGATATAGCCGCATCGAGGGCGTTACAACGTCGGTGGAGCAACAGGGGGCCCACGAGGCAGGGGGGCGCGCCCTAGGGGGGGCGCGCCCCCCACCCTCGTGACCGCCTCTCTTGTGCCTTGGCGTAGGGTCCAAGTCTCCTGGATCACGTTCGGTGAGAAAATCACGTTTCCGAAGGTTTCATTCCGTTTGGACTCCGTTTGATATTCCGTTTCTTCGAAACACTGAAAAAGGCAAAAAACAGCAATTCTGGGCTGGGCCTCCGGTTAATAGATTAGTCCCAAAAGTAATATAAAAGTGGAAAATAAAGCCCAATATAGTCCAAAATAGTAGATAAAGTATCATGGAGCAATCAAAAATTATAGATACGTTGGAGACGTATCAGGCATCCCCAAGCTTAATTCCTGCTCGTCCTCAAGTAGGTAAATGATAAAAAGAGAATTTTTGATGCGGAGTGATACTTTGGCATAATTTCAATGTAAATCTTCTTAATCATGGTATGAATATTCAGATCCGAAAGATTCAAGACAAAAGTTCATATTGACATAAAAATAATAATACTTCAAGCATACTAACTAAGAAATTATGTCTTCTCAAAATAACATGGCCAAAGAAAGTTATCCCTACAAAATCATAAAGTCTGACTATGCTCCATCTTGCCCACACAAAGTATTTAAATCATGCACAACCCCGATGACAAGCCAAGCAATTGTTTCATACCTTAACATTTTCAAAACTTTTTCAATCTTCACGCAATACATGAGCGTGAGCCATGGATATAGTAATCGTATGTGGAATAGACTGGTGGTTGTGGAGAAGACAAAAGAGGGAAGATAGTCTCACATCAACTAGGCGATCAACGGGCTATGGAGATGCCCATCAATAGATATCAATGTGAGTGAGTAGGGATTGCCATGCAACGGATGCACTAGAGCTATAAGTATATGAAAGCTCAACAATAGAAACTAAGTGGGTGTGCATCCAACTCGCTTGCTCACGAAGACCTAGGGCATTTGAGGAAGCCCATCATTGGAATATACAATCCAAGTTCTATAATGAAAGATTCCCACTAGTATATGAAAGTGACAAAATGAGATACTCTCTATCATGAAGATCATGGTGCTACTTTGAAGCACAAGTCTGGTAAAAGGATAGTAACATTGTCCCTTCTCTCTTTTTCTCTCATTTTTTTATTTGGGCCTTTTCTCTTTTTTTATGGCCTCTTTTTTTATTTTTTATTTTTATTTCTTCGTCCGGAGTCTCATCCCGACTTGTGGGGGAATCATAGTCTCAATCATCCTTTCCTCACTTGGGACAATGCTCTAATAATGATGATCATCACACTTTTATTTTTCTTACAACTCAACAATTACAACTCGATACTTAGAACAAAATATGACTCTATATGAATGCCTCCGTGATGTATCGGATATGCAATGATTCATGAGTGACATGTATGAAAGAATTATGAATGGTGGCTTTGCCACAAATACGATGTCAACTTCATGATCATGCTAGCATTTTGACAATGATGGAGCGTGTCATAATAAATGAGCAGTGGAAAGTTGCATGGCAATATATCTCGGAATGGCTATGGAAATGCCATGATAGGTAGGTATGGTGGCTGTTTTGAGGAAGGTATATGGTGGGCGTATGATACCGGCGAAAGGTGCGCGGTATTAGAGAGGCTAGCAATGGTGGAAGGATGGGAAAAAGTGTGTATAATCCATGGACTCAACATTAGTCATAAAGAACTCATATACTTATTGCAAAAATCTAGAAGTTATCAAAGCAAAGTATTACGCGCATGCTCCTAGGGGATAGATTGGTAGGAAAAGACCATCGCTCGTCCTCGACCGCCACTCATAAGGAGGACAATCAATAAATAAATCATGCTCCGAGTTCATCACATAACGGTTCACCATACGTGCATGCTACGGGAATCACAAACTTTAACACAAGTATTCTTTAAATTCACAACTACTCAACTAGCATGACTCTAATATCACCATCTTCATATCTCAAAACAATTATCAATCATCAAACTTATCTTAGTATTCAACGCACTCAAAATAAAGTTTCACATATCTTGAATACCAAGTATATTAACATTAAGCAAATTTCCATGCTATTAACGACTCTCAAAATAAGCTAAGTGAAGCATGAGAGATCAAGTTTCTTTAAAACAAATCCACCACCGTGCTCTAAAAGATCTAAGTGAAGCACTAGAGAAAAAATTATCACGCTCAAAAGATATAAGTGAAGCACTATGAGCAAAACTATCATGCTCAAAAGATATAAGTGAAGCACATAGAGTATTCTATCAGATTCCAATTCATGTATGGCTCTCTCAAAAGGTGTGTACAACAAGGATGATTGTGGTAAACTAACAAGCAAAGACGCAAATAATACAAGACGCTCCAAGCAAAATAGCATGGCAAAAGAAAGTTCATCCCTACAAAATCATATAGTTAGGCTATGTTTCATTTTCGTCACACAAAGATGTTCCCAACTTCTATACCCCCGATGACAAGCCAAGCAATTGTTTCATACTTAAATAATCTCAAACTTTTTCAACCTTCACGCAATACATGAGCGTGAGCCACGGATATAGCACTATGGGTGGAATAGAATATGATGATGGGGATTGTGTGGAGAAGACAAAAAAGGAGAAAGTCTCACATTAACGAGGATAATCAACGGGCTATGGAGATGCACATCAATTGATGTCAACATGAGGAGTAGGGATTGCCATGCAACGGATGCACTAGAGCTATGAATGCTCAACAAAAGAAAACTAGTGGGTGTGCATCCAACTTGCTTGCTCATGAAGACCTAGGGCATTTTGAGGAAGCCCATCGTAGGAATATACAAGCCAAGTTCTATAACGAAAAATTCCCACTAGTATAAAAAGACAACTTATGAGACTCACTATATGAAAAACATGGTGCTACTTTGAAGCACAATATATGAGACTCACTACATGAAGAACAAGGTGCTACTTTGAAGCACAAGTGTGGAAAAAGAGATAGTAGCATTGCCCTTTTTTTGGGCCTTTCTTTTTTTCTTTTTGGCCTTTCTCTTTTTTTATTTGGGCAATGCTCTAATAATGATGACCGTCACACTTCTATTGGTTACAACATAAGGATTACAACTCGAAACTAGAACAAGGTATGACTCTATATGAATGCCTCCGGCGGTGTACCGGGATGGTGCAATGAATCAAGAGTGACATGTATGAAAAATAATGCATGGTGGCTTTGCCACAAATACGATGTCGACTACATGATCATGCAATGGCAATATGACAAAAGTAAAGTATGTCATGATGATGATGAACGGAACGGTGGAAAGTTGCATGGCAATATATCTCGGAATGGCTATGGAAATGCCATAATAGGTAGGTATGGTGGCTGTTTTGAGGAAGATATAAGGAGGTTTATGTGTGATAGAGCGTATCGTATCAACGGGTTTGGATGCACCGTGAAGTTTGCACCAACTCTCAAGGTGAGAAAGGGCAATGCGCGGTACCGAAGAGGCTAGCAAAGGCGGAAAGGTAAAAGTGCGTATAATCCATGGACTCGGCATTAGTCAAAAGAACTCATATACTTATTACAAAAATTTATAAGTCACCAAAAATCAAGTACTACACGCATGCTCCTAGGGGGATAGATTGGTAGGAAAAGACCATCGCTCGTCCCCGACCGCCACTCATAAGGATGCACAAGCCAGGTACACTTCATGTTTCAAATTTGTTACACAAGTTTAACCATACGTGCATGCTACGGGATTTGCTAACTTCAACACAAGCATTTCTCAAATTCACAACTACTCAACCAGCATGACTTTGATATTATCACCTCCATATCTCAAAACAATTATCAAGCATCAAACTTATCTTAGTATTCAACTCACTCAAAAGAAAGTTTCACATATCTTGAATACCAAGTATATTAATTATTAAGCAAATTACCATTCTATTAACGACTCTCAAAATAATCTAAGTGAAGCATGAGAGATCAAGTTTCTTTAAAACGAATCCGCCACCATGCTCTAAAAGATCTAAGTGAAGCACTAGAGCAAAAATTATCACGCTCAAAAGATATAAGTGAAGCACTATGAGCAAAACTATCAAGCTCAAAAGATATAAGTGAAGCACATAGAGTATTCTATCAAATTCCAATTCATGAATGGATCTCTCAAAAGGTGTGAACAGCAAGGATGATTGTGGTAAACTAACAAGCAAAGACACAAATAATACAAGACGCTCGAAGCAAAACACTTATCATGTGGTGAATAAAAATATAGCTCCAAGTAAATTACCGATGGAAGTGGATTTAAAGAGGGATGCCTTCCGGGGCATCCCCAATCTTTGACTTTTTGGTGTCCTTGGATTATCTTGGGGGTGCCATGGGTATCCCCAAGCTTAGGCTCTTGCCACTCCGTGTTCCATAATCCATCAAAAGAATTCACCCAAAACATGAAAACTTCACAACACAAAACTCAATAGAAATCTCGTGAGCTCCGTTAGAGAAAGAAAACAAAAGACTATTTTAAGTTACTGTAATGAACTCATTCTTTATTTATATTGGTGTTAAACCTACTGTATTCCAACTTCTCTATGGATCATAAACTATTTTACTAGCCATAGATTCATCAAAATAAGCAAACAACACGCACAAAACTGAATCTGTCAAAAACAGAACAGTCTGTAGTAATCTGTAACTAACGCAAACTTCTAGAACTCAAAAAATTATACCAAAATTAGACGACCTTGACAATTTTTTATTGATCAGCAGCAATTGGAATCAATATTTTATCACGTTCTGGTGATTTTTAACAATTCGGGCACTGAGGGCAAAGTTTCTGTAAATTACAACAAGATCAAATAATTATCATCCAAGAAGATCCAATAGGTCTAGCTTGGCACAAACACTTATTAAAAGATAAAAACACATCTAAACAGAGGCTAGATGGATTAGTTATTCCTAAACAGAAGCAAAAACAAAGAACTAAAAATAAAATTGGGTTGCCTCCCAACAAGCGCTATCGTTTAACTCCCCTAGCTAGGCATAAAAGCAAGGATAGATCTAAGTGGTGTCGTAGTAATAAGATAGATCGGTGAAACTCATTTCGTATTCTCTACATTCGGCAGCAAGTTTTCTTTGAGGCAAGTAAAAGTAATCAAAAGGGCTAAATTTAATAGGACAAAAGTCCCCAAGATCAATTTTAGGAGGTATAGGTTCCTCTTTCGGCCCTTCGTATTGCACAACCAATTCATCATTATAAGCGTTCTTTTGACAGAACTTGGTGAGCCTGTACTCAAGAGAGCATCCTAGCTCATTATTTCGAATAGAAAAATCATCATTAAGCTCAGAGATTCTATCAATTAAAATATTGGTAGGCACCTTTTTTCTAAGATTTTCATTGAAAGCAACGTAGTCGATAGATTGAAAACGCATTATTTCTTCTTGATAAAAAGGATAGATTCTATGGGAGGACGGCCAGCATCCACCCTATAATGCACAAAGATTTCTTTGGCTTCTTTTATTATAAACCTGAATTCATGAGCCAAAAAGATAGTAGTGGCACGCTTAACAGAGGAGTGTTCAATATTAGAAAGTTCTAGGAAAATTCTCTGTATAGAAGGGTGCATATGCATAAATTGCCTTTCAAGTTCAACGATAAGCATGGCAATAGTGTCTGCAAGGCTACTAGTTCTATGGAGAATAGAACCACCCATAGAGGGTAAAGCACCAGCACAAGTAAAGAAATCTTGAATAACTCCTTTTCCAATAATATTACCACTACAGATTCATAATCTTTTTGTGTGATAGGTAGGGGATTCTTCAGCAGGAGCTTCAGAATTTTCCATGATATTATTATCGCCCATATCGGCGATAATTTCCCCAATTTCAGACATAGCGACAAGCAAGCAAACTAACACACGAGAAAACAAAAGGCAACGGGAAAAAGAAGAGGAGATTGGGAAAGAGAGGGCGAATAAAACGACAAGGGTGAAGTGGGGGAGAAGAAAATGAGAGGCAAAAGGCAAATAATGTAATGCGAGAGATAGGGATTGTGATGGGTACTTGTATGTGGACTTCTGCGTAGACTCCCCGGCAACGGCGCCAGAAATCCTTCTTGCTACGTCTTCAGCTTGCGTTGGTTTTCCCCGAAGAGGAGAGGATGATGCAGCAAAGTAGCGTAAGTATTTCCCTCAGTTTTTGAGAACCAAGGTATCAATCCAGTAGGAGGCCACGCACAAGTCCCTCGTACCTGCACAAAACGATAGCTACTCGCAACCAATGCGATTAGGGGTTGTCAATCCCTTCAAGGTCACTTACGAGAGTGAGATCTGATAGAGATAATATTTTTGGTATTTTTTGGTATAAAGATGCAAAGTGAAAAGTAAAAAAGAACAGTAAAAACAAAGCAAGTATAAAAGTGATGGAGATTGATATGATGAGAATAGACCCGGGGGCCATAGGTTTCACTAGTGGCTTCTCTCAAGAACATAAGTATTCTACGGTGGGTGAACAAATTACTGTTGAGTAATTGATATAACTGAGCATAGTTATGAGGATATCTAGGTATGATCATGTATCTAGGCATCACGTGCGAGACAAGTAGATCAAACGATTCTGCATCTACTACTATTTCTCCACTCATCGACCGCTATCCAAAGCATGCATCTAGAGTATTAAGTTAAAAACAGAGTAACGCCTTAAGCAAGATGACATGATGTAGAAGAATAAATTCATGCAATATGATAAATACCCCATCTTGTTATCCTCGATGGCAACAATACAATACGTTGCCTTGCAACCCTTTCTGTCACTGGGTAAGGACACTGCAAGATTGAACCCAAAGCCATGCACTTCTCCCGTTGCAAGAACTACCAATCTAGTTAGCCAAACCAAACGGATAATTCGAAGAGACTTGCAAAGATAACTCAATCATACATAAAAGAATTCAGAGAAGATTCAAATATTATTCATAGATAAGCTGGATCATAAACCCACAATTCATCGGTCTCAACAAACACAACGCAAAAAGAAGATTACATCGAATAGATCTCCATGAGAGAGGGGGAGAACATTGTATAGAGATCCAAAAAGAGAGAAGAAGCCATCTAGCTACTAGCTATGGACCCGAAGGTCTGAATTAAACTACTCACACTTCATCGGAGAGGCTATGGTGTTGATGTAGAAGCCCTCCGTGCTGGATGCCCCCTCCAGCGGAGCTCCAGAACAGGCCCCAAGATGGGATCTCGTGGATACAGGAAGTTGCAGCGGTGGAATTAGGTTTTTGGCTCCTGTTCTGATCGTTTGGGGGTACGTAGGTATATATAGGAGGAAGGAGTACGTCGGTGGAGCAACAGGGGGCCCACGAGGCAGGGGGCGCACCCTAGGGGGCGCGCCCCCATCCCTCGTGACCGCCTCTCCTGTGCCTTGGCGTAGGGTCCAAGTCTCCTGGATCACGTTCCGTGAGAAAATCACGTTCCCGAAGGTTTCATTCCGTTTGGACTCCGTTTGATATTCCGTCTCTTTGAAACACTGAAAAAGGCAAAAAAAACAGCAATTCTGGGCGTTCTGCGAACGGGGGTCCCCAGACTTGCCTGCCTGCGGCCTGCGGCGTGGCACAAGGGTTGGCCCATCAAGGCCCATCTTCATCAGCACAAGCTCAAGACCCTCCCGAGGGGCCAAGCCTCGCGGGGCGGACGACAGGGAGCTTCCTCAGGCACGGCCTCGTTAGACTGGCTCGCGAGGAGGCGGAGAGATCAAGGCAGGGTACCTCACGAGGTGCCCGCGACGCAAGCCATGACGACCAAGGGCGCCAGGCGGGCGCCAGCCCGCGCAGTGTCCTCCTTTCCTCTTTGGTGCAAAGGGAGCAAGCGCAGGCAAGAGTATCAAGCAAAGGCATCCGTTTCGGTGCAACAAGACCAAGACCGTCGCAATGGCAGGAAGGAAGTCATTGTGGAGCCCAAGCCGGCGTCACCACCAGAGCCTTTGACACGCGAGGACCAACTTTAGTTAGGATAAGTGTACTAGATGTTCCCCTTCAAAATGGCCAACTGTTGGCGCCCTTCCCGCTCAATATTTGGGGAGAGGCCCAGGGCCTTTGCCTATAAATAGGACTAGCTACCCACAAGGTAGAGGCATCTTGGGTGGAGAAATCTAGAGAGAGGATCCAGCATCTGGGATCAGCAGAGAGAGAGCGACTGAACTCCTCCTAGCAGTTCATCGCACCAGCCAAGAACAGACCCTCGCGAGGCTGTTCTTCTTTGTATTGTTCATCATCGTCAGCCCAAGAGGCAATCCACCACACCACAATCTAGAGTAGGGTATTACACCACAATGGTGGCCCAAACTAGTATAGACCCTGTGTCTCTTGTGTTGTCCCTTTCATAGCTTAGATCTTAGCGAGGCGGCGAGGATCAGGAAGGTAGAGGGTGAAATCTCCGCTGCATTCCCGGTGTTGAACCTAGAGTGTCTGCCGGCACCCGAAATCCGACATTTGGCGCGCCAGGTAGGGGTGCGCCGGAACTTGTCTTTTGCCGCCCGATTCTTCACCGACCACCGCATCCATGTCAGACGCTCGTCGGGCCCCCGCCGAGTGCCGATCCGCTCTCGCTTCCCGCGTCGCCCAAACGGCCCCCGTCGGCGGCCGTCCCCGCCGTTCCCCGTCACCTGCCGTCAATGCCACCACCGGCCCGGCGGGGAACAAGCAGAAAGCATCGTCCCAGCACCCGTCCGTGAGGCGAGACGGCCGTACCGCTACTCCTTCGCTCGCCCCCGCTGGTTCTTCGGTCTCAAGGCCCGCGCGCCATGGAGGCTCGAGCTGCGCCATCGCGCAAACGAGCTCCTGCGCTACCGCCTATCGACGACGCGTCTCGAAGAGTGGCTCAACCGCGTCGCCCGACCTCGTCGCGCCCGCGAAGGCTCCCAGCGCCCGTCCTTCCTGCCGCGCCCGCCTGGCGGGCGATGAAGCTCCGGGGGCGCCTCAGCCGCCTCCCCCTCAAGAAGGCGCCTTGTCCCCAAGGCGCGTGGCCCCTGGGCGGAACCCGCTCCGTCCGGCGCCAACGCAACAAGAGCAGAGCTTCCAAGAAGTTCCTCGCCCCCAAGAAGCTGCCCGTGTGCTCCCTGCACCGGCTCGTCTCGACCAATCTCCTGCTCCAGCACGCCAAGACTCCGCGCTGCTCCCAGCTGCAGCGCATGGGGACCTGCAAGACCAGGCTCATACACCAAAGGCCCCTGTACACAGCAGGCTGCAGCGCCTTCACCGCCGAAGGCGCAGCTGTCGCGGGCCCGACAAGTTCAAGCCAGACCTGCCTCCTCGCTCTGACAAAGCTGGCCGACCTGTGGAGTTCCTCCAGCTCTACGAGCTGGGCATCGGGCCGCCAACGGGACGAGAAGGTCATGGCGAACTGGTTTCTATGGAACTCAAGGACGGAGCCCGCACTTTGGCTCCTGAACCTGGCCCCTGGCACGATCTCCTCCTGGGACGAGATGCGCACCCGCTTCATCGCCAACTTCCAAGGTACTCGCAACCGGCCTCCTGCCGTGAGGGACATGCGCCGCATCAAGCAGCAGCCAGGGGAGACCCTGCAGAAGTACATCCAGCGCTCCAACAATGCACACCTCAAGATTCCCATGGTGACTGAGGAGGCCATCATCTCTGCCTTCTCCGACGGTGTGCGAGACGTCAAGATGAAGGAGGAGCTGGCGATGCATGAAGGTCTGTGCACTTCCTTGGAGCTGTTCAACTTGGCAACCAAGTGCACCAGGGATGAGGAAGGGCGCCTTTCTCTCCTCGAGCTGCCAGCCACAGACACAGAAGAGAAGAAATCCAAGGCCAAGGACGTGAAGCGCAAGGGGGCTGCCGTGATCGCGATGTAACTGCACACCAAGCGGGGCAGAGATCAGCCCGAGTCTTCCAAGGGAAGCCGGTACTGTGTGTACCACGACCTCCACACCCACAACACCAACGAATGTCAGGAGCTCCGGCCCATGCGAGAAGGGAGGATCGGCCGACACCCCGACCGCAACGATCGGGGCTACGGCCGAGGAGGAGGAAGAAACGCAGGACGCTGGGAAGACCGTGGCCCTCGCCAAGGGTGGCGCGACCGACCTCACGAGGATCGCTGGCAGGAGCAGCCTCGCGAGGGAGACTGGAGGGATCAGCCTTGCGAGGATCGCCCGCAAGGAAACGCAGGCCTCCCTCCTCTGCCGCAACCAAGAAGAAACGAGGACCATCATCAGGACGAGGGGGCTGGGGGCTTCCAGGAGCCACGCGCGATTGCTTGCATCCTGGGCGGAGCTCAAGCCCCAGCCTCTCAACGCATCTTCAAGCAGTTCGCCCGTGAAGTGAATGCAGTCCTCCCAAGCTCAAGCCACGCGCCCTCTCGTGTGGTCGGCATGCGCCATCACGCTCAAATTTCAGCCGGATCAGCTCAAGTGCGCGGCCATAGCCGGAGTCCTCCCGATGGTTTGTTCCCCAATCATCAGCAACGTGCAAGTCACCAGGACCCTCATCGACGGCGGAGCAGGGCTCAATGTCCTGTCCGTAGAGACATTCAACAATCTCCAAGTTGTCGGCGTTCTGGGAACGGGGGTCCCCAGACTTGCCTGCCTGCGGCGTGGTTCGAAGGAGGCCCAGGATGGCCCATCTTCATCTATGCAAGCTCAAGACCCTCGCGAGGGGCCAACCCTCGCGGGGCGGACGACAAGGAGCTTCCTCACGCACGGCCTCGTCAGGATGGCTCATGAGGAGGCGGAGAGTTCAAGGCAGGGTACCTCACGAGGTGCCCATGACGCAAGCTTTCATGACGCACTCAAGGGTGCTGATCGGGCGCCAGCTGCTGTGATGTCCTCCTTTCCTCTTTGGTGCAAAGGGAGCAAGCGCAGGCGAGAGCATCAAGCAAAGGCATCCGTTTTGGTGCAACGAGACCAAGACCAGCCCAACGGCTGGAAGGGAGTCATTGTGGAGCCCAAGCAGGCGTCATCACCAGAGCCTTTGGCAGGCGAGGACCAACTTTAGTCAGGATAAGTGTACCCGTTGTTCCCCTTCAAAATGGCCAATTGTTGGCGCCCTTCCCGCTCAATATTTGGGAAGAGGCCCAGGGCCCTCGCCTATAAATAGGAGTAGCCACCCCCAGGGCAGAACAGACCCGATCGGATCGGAATCCTCATCAAGAAACCACTAGCTAGAGCAACTGAACCCCACCTAGCAGTTCATCACACCCGCCAAGAACAGACCCTCGCGAGGCTGTTCTTCCTTGTATTGTTCCTCATCAGCCCAAGAGGCAATCCACCACACCACACACTGGAGTAGGGTATTACACCACAATGGTGGCCCGGACCAGTATAAATCTCGTGTCTCTTGTGCTGTTCCGTTTAGTAGTTTAGGTCCCAGCGATTCGGAGAGGTGCGAGACGGTGGAGGGTTGGATCTCCGCGCGCACCCCAGTGTTCGAACCTCAAGGGTCTGCCGGACCCGAAATCCGGCATTTGGCGCGAGTAGGGGCGCCCGGACCGCCTTTCGTCGCCTCGTTCTTCCCCGACCACCGCAACCATGTCTGACGCCCGTCGGGCCCGCACCGAGCGCCGAGCCGCCCTCGCCTCCCATATCGCCCAGATAGCTCCCGTCGGCGGGCGCCCTCGTCGTTCCCCATCACCTGCCGTCAATGCCGCCACCGGCCCGGCGGGGAACGAGCAGCAAGCATCGTCCCAGCACCCGTCCATGAGGCGGGACAGCTGCACCGCCACGCCTTCGCTCACCCCCACTGTTTCTTCGTCATGCGCGCCCCGCGCGGCCATGGAGGCCCGGGCTGCACTCATCGCGGCAAACGAGCTCCTGCGCTACCGCCCCGTCGACGATGTCTACGAAGAGTGGCTCGACCGAGTCGCCGAGCTTCGTCTGCGCTGCAGGAGGCGCCCCGCACCGTCCGTCTCGCTGCACCGCACTCCGCCTGCTGGGCGATGAAGCTCGGGCGCCACCGCCTCCTCCTCAAGAAGGCGCCACAGCCCCAAGGCGCGCGCCCTGGCGGAATCCGCTCCGCCAGGTGCCGGCGCGGCAAGAGCAGAGCTGTCAAGAAGTTCCTCGCCCCCGATAAGCTGCCCGAGCGCTCCCTGCTCCAGCACGTCAGGACCCTGCGCTACCCCCAGCCGCGGTGCAAGGAGCCCCGCAAGACCAAGCTCTCTATCGTCCGAGGCCCCCCGCGGCCACAGCGGGCTGCCGCGCCTTCACCTCCGAGCTGCCCAGCGTCGCGTGGCCCGCCAAGTTCAAGCCAGACCTGCCTCCTCGCTACGACGGCACAGCTGACCCTACGGAGTTCCTACAGCTCTACGAGCTAGGCATCGAGGCTGCCAACGGGGATGAAAAGGTCATGGCGAACTGGTTTCCCATGGCGCTCAAGGACGGAGCTCACACTTTTGGCTCCTGAATTTGGCCCCAGGCACGATCTCTTCCTGGGCCGAGATGCGCACCCGCTTCATCGCCAACTTCCAGGGTACTCGCGACCGGCCACTCGCCGTGAGCGACATGAGCCGAATCAAGCAGCAGCCAGGGGAAACCCTGCAAAAGTATGTCCAGCGCTTCAACAATGCGCGCCTCAAGATCCCCAGGGTAACGGAGGAGGCCATCATCTCTGCCTTCTCCGACGGCGTGCGCGACGTCAAGATGAAGGAGGAGTTGGCGATGCATGAAGATCTGTGCACCTCCTTGGGGTTGTTCAACTTGGAGACCAAGTGCGCCAGGGCTGAGGAGGGGCACCTCTCCCTCCTCGAGCTGCCTGGCATGGATCCCGAAGAAAAGAAGTCCAAGGCCAAGGACGTGAAGCGCAAGGGGGCTGCCGTACTCGCGGCCGAACTGCATACACCAAGCGAGGCAGATCAGCCCGAGTACTCCAAGGGCAGTCGATGCTGCGTGTACCATGACCTCCACACCCACAACACCAATGAATGCCAAGAGCTCCGGGCGTGCTGTGAAGGAAGGGTCGGCAGACGCCTTGAGCGCAGCGACCGGAGCTACGGCCGAAAGGTGAGGAAGGAATGCAGACGCTGGGAAGACCGCGGCCAGCGCCAAGGGTGGCGCGCCTAACCTCGCGAGGACCGTTGGCAAGACCCGCCTCGCGAGGGAGGCTGGAGGGATCGCCACGCGAGGACCGCCCAGGGAACGCAGGCCTCTCCGCTGCCGCCGCAGCCAAGGAGAATTGAGGACCGCCATCAGACGAGGGGCTGGGGGCTTCAGAACCGCGTGCGATCGCCTGCATCCTGGGCGGAGCTCAAGCCCCAACCTCTCAGCGCATCTTCAAGCAGTTCGCCCGTGAAGTAAATGCAGTCCTCCCCAAGCTCGAGGCCACGTGCCCTCTCAGATGGTCGGCGTGCGCCATCACATTCAGCTCAGCGGATCAGCTCAAGTCTTGGCGCCACCGTGGAGTTCTCCGATGCTTTGTTCCCCAATCATTAGCAACGTGCTGGTCACCAAGACCCTCATCAACGGCGGGCAGGACTCAACGTCTGTCCGTGGAAACATTCAACAATCTTCAAGTGCCTTACCGTCGGCTTGACCAACCAAGCCTTTCTCCGGAGTCACCGACGGCTCCACGGTCCCGATCGGGCAGGTCCGCCTTCCTGTCACCTTGGGGCTCGCGATAACTTCTACACCGAGCTCATCGACTTCGACGCCCACATTCGCTTTGCCAGACAACGCCATCCTCGGGTACCCGCGCTGGCCAAATTCATGGTCGTAACTCCACCACGGCTACAACGTCCTCAAGATGCCGAGAAGCGGCGGGGTCATCACGGTGCCTTGTGAAGAGAGAGACGCGGTGTGCTCCCTGGAGCGAGCCTTTCAGGCTGCATCGCTAGAAGACCCAGACCACAGCAGCAGGAGGCCTCCCGAGGCCGTACCCAAGAAGAAGAAGACATCGACCGGCCTGGCTCCTCAAGAGGCAGGCCCCTCAGGGCCCGCGCCCGGCCAGGGGGAGCCTCCTTCCATCGCATAGGAAAGCACGCCCGGCGCCCTCGTCAGGCCGGACTCGGGGGCTCTCCCCTGGAGAGCCACCGACCTCTCCAAGGTCATGAGGGAGGCGCTTGGGCACCACGTGGAGGCGTGCTTGACACGCTTCCGCAAGGTGAGCAAGGCAAGGAGGGCCGAACCCTCAGGAGTTCGTCAGCAAGGCCATTCAGGAGCTACAGGAGTCAAGGGTCATGAGGGGCAGCCGCCGCCTACCCGCTGTGGCCCCCCATCCAGGCGAGGATGGTGGGCTGCGCGTCTGCATCGACATACCAGGGCTCAACTGAGCCGCGTCTCAAGAGCGCCTCTGGCCTCGCGAGTGGGACGTTGTGAGGGCCCGCCCCACAGCTACGTGCGCATGCCTCACGGCCTGCCAAACGCGGTTGCTGCGCACCAGCATCTCATGAGGGCCATCCTGGAGGCTCGAGAGGTCAGGCACGCCGCAGCCCTGGCGGAGATGGAGATGGCCCCCGAGGAGCCGCCAGCTCCTCCGGATCCTCCCGAGGCCCCCTGGCCTGGGGGCTCATGAGGATCGGCTCCCGCAGCCCACCGAGTCTGCTACACCAACACCCCTTCGTCCCCAACATCACCAGGTGACATCTTTAAGTTTTATTTCTGACTGGGAGCGCCTTCAGAGCCGCATTATTCCTGGGCCGCGTGGGTCCGCCATCGCGGCATGTATCCCTTTATTTCATTTCATTAGCCTATCTGTTGGGGGCGCCCCTGGGCTGCATCATCCCCAAGCCGCTCGGGCCTGTCCAGTGGCATGTATCCTTCTTACGTTTTCCTTAGGATTATGCTCTCGCTCCACCATGCTTGTTATTTGGTGCCTTTTCACAGGTGACGGAATCTTGCACGTTAAAGGGGGTGCACGAGCATCGTGACTCGTGGCTCCTACCGGCTCTCCTGCCCTCACCCTCCGGTCTTGTCCATGGCATCGCTGACTGGCTTGCTGCCGACGGCTGAGACCAGCCCGAGAGCCGGGACCCGAGGACGAGAGTTTCGTCATCTAACCCAGTTATGCGTAAGAAGGGGGTGCCTGAGCATCACGACTCAGGGCTCCTACCGGCTCTCCGGCCCTCTCCCTCTGGTCTTGTCCATGGCATCGCGACCTGGCTTGCCAGCGAGGGCTGAGACCAGCCCGAGAGCCGGGACCCGAGGACTTAGAGTTTCATCATCTAACCCAGCTTGCGCGTTAAAGGGGGGGTGCCTGAGCATCGCGACTCAGGTCTCCTACCGGCTCTCCGGCCCTCACCCTCTGGTCTTGTCCATGGCATCGCGACCTGGCTTGCCAGCGACGGCTGAGACCAGCCCGAGAGCCGGGACCCGAGGACGTAGAGTTTCGCCATCTAACCCAGCTTATGCGTTAAATGGGGTGCTCGAGCATCGCGACTCAGGGCTCCTACGGCTCTCCGGCCCTCACCCTCTAGTCTTGTCCATGGCATCGCCACTGGCTTACCGGCCGACGGTGAGACCAGCCCGAGCCGGACTCAAGACGTAGAGCATCGACATCTGGCCAAATTTGCAGCAACACACTCGAAGATAAGGCCCAGAGCCAGGCGCAACCCGCCTTGAGGTAGGGCCCCGTGAGTCCCGCGCTGGCTCACGGGTGCCCCGATACACCTCGTCTAGCCCTACCATGCCAGCCACGTGTCAGGGTGGGGCTGTATACGCCCCGGGGGCTCCTCCCAGAGGGGAGCCCCCTCCCACGCACTGATGGAAGCACCATGCTCCTTGGCCGACGACACCGCCGAGGAGCGGCTATGCCCAGACGCATGCGGAAGGGCTATGCTCCGCTGGTGATAAACAAGCGAGAGTGGCCTCGGGTCGCATCAACCTCAGGAGCCCATAGCTCAAAGGTCCGGCCTCATTAGCGCCTCCCTCGGGGCGCGCCAGCGAGGCTGAGCACGAGGCTGCGCCTGAGTCACGCCCAGACACGCCACTCCAGCCCAGCCCCCGGCCTGGTTCGTCGCACGTCACTCCCCGAGCGGAGCCAAGGTACGAATGTTGTTTGAGCGTCAAGGGGGACTCCTGAGCATCGCGACTCAGGAGCCTAACTGGTCACGTAGCCCCTCACCCCTTAGTTCCGAAAGGCTAACGGCGGTTGAGGTATGCGCGGGGCCGGGCTCTGCAGACGTAGAACGGTAGATCCGCCCGCGTCTCACCTCCCTACTTGTTGTTCGTGCGCCAAGGGGGACTCCTGAGCATAGCGACTCAGGAGCCTAACTTGTCACGTAGCCCCTCACTCCTTGGTCCCGTCCTGGTTTCCGGTCGGGGCTAATGGCGGCTGAGGTATGCGCGGGGCCGGGCTCTGCCGGCGTAGAACATAAGCAAGTAGGAAGCGCAAATTTCAAGGAATTCAAAAGAAAATATTACAGTCCACACTGTTATCGCAATACCAAATGCAAGTTTAAACGCCTCCCCGAGGCATGATACATGTGCAGGAATTAAAAAGCGGGGCCAGAGCCACAACGGAGTCACTTGTCGGGCGGTGGAGCAGCGCGGAGTGGGCTCGCCTCGTGGAGCAGCAGGGCCGGCAGCGCCTAAGCCCGGCATGGTGTCAAGGCCCGGAACTTCCCCAGAGCCTTCAGACGACCCTTCACAGCCTCGGCGGCGGCAAGCTGCATGGTCGCCGCTGGCTCGGCTCCAAAGAGCTGTCGGTCGGCTGGGATCGCGAAGGTAGATGTGGGTGAGGATCCGCGTCAGTGCCGCAGAAGACAAGACACGCGCCTCGGCCTCGGCCGTGGGGCCAAGGCCAAGGGAGACATCTTCAAGAGCGCGAACCAGGAAGGGAAGCAGCTTGGCGGGACCATCCTCGGCGCCGGCCAGCGGACTCTCCAGGCCGCTGTCGTAAAGCGTCTTCAGCAAGGAGCGAGCCTTCACCTCCATATCCGTGAAGGCCACGCGATCTTCTGCAAGAACCCGTGCCTTGTCGTCCAGCTCGACCTTCCTCGCCTCCAGCTCCTGCTCCAGCGCGCCTAGGCGGTGTGGCGCTTCTTGAGCCTGGCCTCCCGGTCCTTGACGGCCGCCTCGCGAGCCTTCATGCTTTCCTCCTACTCCTGGCGGAGGTGGGCCTCCTCGGCAAGCTGGTTCTGCAGGCCCTTCAGCTCGCTCTCTAGCGTCTCACAGCGACCTTGGATGCTAGCTGCCTCCCCCAGGGCAGCATCACGGGCAATCTTCGCCTCACGGACAGCTTGCTTCTCCTCGTCGCAAGCCGTCGAGGCCTGGACCAGCGCCGCCCGAATCGAAGCATCGGAGCGAATCCAGCCAGAAGCCAGCTCCAAACGCCCAGCCATCAGACGGGAGTCGGCGCCCAGAAGATCCTGCCGCAGGCGGTCCAGTCCGGCAACGGCGCGATCCAGAACAGCATTCGGAGGAGCAGTGGTCGGTGGAGTAGGAGGAGAAGACGGCTGTGTGACCACTGCGCCCTGAGGCGGAACCAGTGGCGCCACGGCAACAGTGGAGGCAGCGCCAAGCAAGGGCACCTCGGGAGTCGCTTTGGGTCGAGGCTGAGCTTCGCCCGGCTCAGCTCCGCCAGGCCTCGCGAGGACGCCCGGGCAGGAGAGGCCTGTGCGTCACGATCACCTTCTTTCTCGGGCAGAGGCACCACCACGCATGGGGCCTCAAGAGCTCCCTTCAGCTTCTTCGCCGCAGGCGCCAGCCTAGCCAAGAGATGCAGATATCAAGCCTCAGCGACAAAGCAAGGAATAGAACAAGAATCAAGCACTTACTGGTCATCGCTCGCGAGCTCGAGCAACCTCTGGCCATACTTGAAGCCCGAGAGCCAGCTGCAGGGATCGGCTTCAAGGGGCCCGGGAGCAGGAGGCGCGTCTGCGGATCACCCCGGGGCCGGGGCGGACCCGCGGGGGATCAGCCCAGTCCGGTCCTTCTTCGGGATCGGGGGCAGGCTTCTGCCTCCCTGCTCATCCTCATCCTCGTCGTCGTCACTTTCTGGGGAGGCGAAGAGTGCGGACCTGCGCCAAGGGGGAGCCCTTGACTCCGCCCGAATCAACCCCTCTCCCGGCTCTCTTTCCTCCACCTCTTTGTCGGAGTCGGAAGAGGACACGTCCCACCAGGTCCTCCGGAGCCTCCACGGGCATGGGCCCGTCCCCATTGAAGATGTGCATGGGCCCCACTACGTGCTCCCAATCCTCGCGAAGGAACAAGGCGCTGGGCGCCCTCGATCTCGCCACATCGCCCCCAACTAAGGACTGGAGGACCGCCGCCAGATCCTCGCCGGCCAGGACCACGGGGCTCGAGTGAGGCCTCCACATCGGAAGCGAGTACTGACGAAGCGGAGCCAGTTGATGCTCCAGGAACTCCCTCAGCAGCGACGCACCGGTCAGCTTCGCCGCCGCCGCGTTGGCCGGCTTCAGATCTGCGTCCATCTTCTCCAGCACCAGTCGTCGGAGCTCGCGGGGTGCTCCGTGGGCAGGATCAGCCAAGGGTGGATGCGCCCAGCATCCACCAAGACCCACTTGCTCCTGAAGCCCTCAATCCGCTTCCCGGGGTTTGAAATGGCGATGGCTCCGCCGTATCTTTAAGTCACAAGACGCTGGAGGCGGAACCACTGGGAGGTCTGGAGGAGAAATAATGGCGCAGCAAGGCCACCGAGGGCTTCACCCTAACATGGGCCTCACAATAGTAAGCGAAGATTGCCAGAAGAAGGACGAAGTTGGGATGGAGGTGCAGAGCTTGAATGTTGTAGTGACGGAGGACGGACAAGAAGAACTTCAGAAGGGAGGCACGGACCAGCAATGATGGCGCCACGAAGAACGGGTAGAAGGTACTCCCCGACCCTCGAGGCGGAAGAGCTGGCCTTGAACGCCTCCGTTCCGTTGACGCCCTGCGCGTCCGCCATCCGGCGCACCAGGGCGAGGCTCGCCCCTGACACATTTGGCGGGTCCAAGGCAGGAGAGTACCAAGCTCCGGCCGGGGCTTGGCGAGGAGCCATGACTGGCTAGGGCACGCAGGCGGAGTGGGTCTGCAGATCTTGGGAGCGGAGAGGAAAGGCGCAAGAAAGGGGATCTGAGCAGCAACTAGAGAAAGTAAAGGAGGCAAGGAAGATGCCGCTCTGTTATCAACTCACGCGGTTGCAGAGGCGAACGCGTCCAATCAACCGCCACGCGGCGCCCAAGGCCGCAGGCTGTCAGGGCCCGCGACGCTTCACACTTGCCCTTTCGCCTCTCTGCTCGGCCAAGTTCGGGCCCGCCGTGGGCCCGGGGGCTACTGTCGGCGTTTTGGGAACGGGGGTCCCCAGACTTGCCTGCCTGCGGCCTGCGGCGTGGCTCGAAGGAGGCCCGGGACGGCCCATCTTCATCTACGCAAGCTCAAGACCCTCGCGAGGGGCCAAGCCTCATGGGCGGACGACAAGGAGCTTCCTCGAGCACGGCCTCGTCCAGCTGGCTCATGAGGAGGCGGAGAGTTCAAGGCAGGGTACCTCGCGAGGTGCCCATGATGCAAGCCATGACAACCAAGGGTGCCGGTGGGCGCCACGCATGATGTCCTCCTTTCCTCTTTGGCGCCAAAGGGAGCAAGCGAGGCGAGAGCATCAAGCAAAGGCATCCGTTTCGGTGCAACAAGACCAAGACCAGCCTGACGGCTGGAAGGGAGTCATTGTGGAGCCCAAGCAGGCGTCATCACCAGAGCCTTTGGCACGCGAGGTCCAACTTTAGTCAGGATAAGTGTACCCGCTGTTCCCCTTCAAAATGGCCAATTGTTGGCGCCCTTCCCGCTCAATATTTGGGAAGAGGCCCAGGGCCCTCGCCTATAAATAGGAGTAGCCACCCCCAGGGCAGGGGAGACCCGATCAGATCGGAATCCTCATCAAGAAACCAGTAGCTAGAGCAACTGAACCCCACCTAGCAGTTCATCACACCCGCCAAGAACAGTCCCTCGCGAGAATGTTCTTCCTTGTATTGTTCCTCATCAGCCCAAGAGGCAATCCACCACACCACACACTGGAGTAGGGTATTACACCACAATGGTGGCCCGAACCAGTATAAATCTCGTGTCTCTTGTGCTGTTCCGTTTAGTAGTTTAGGTCCCAGCGATTCGGCGAGGTACGAGACGGTGGAGGGTTGGATCTCCACGTGCACCCCAGTGTTCGAACCTCAAGGGTCTGCCAGAACCCGAAATCCGACACAAGTGCCTTACAATCAACTTCAGCCTACCAAGCCTTTCTCCGGAGTCACCTATGGCTCCATGGTTCCGATTGGGCAGGTCCGCCTCCCTGTCACCTTCAGGGCGCGTGACAACTACCGCACCGAGCTCATCGACTTTGATGTCGCCCACATTCGCCTGCCATAACATGCCATCCTCGGGTACCCAGCTCTGGCCAAGTTCATGGCCGTGACTCATCACGGCTACAATGTCCTCAAGATGCCAGGAAGCGGCGGAGTAATAACGGTGCATTGTGAAGAGAGAGACGAAGTGTGCTCCCCGAGCGAGCCTTTCAAGCCGCATCACTTGAAGACCCAGATCGCAGGAGCGTGAGGCTCCCTGAGACCGCTCCCAAGAAGAAGAAGGCATCGCCAGGCCCGACCCCTGAGGAGGCAGGCCCCTCAGGGTCCGCGCCTGCTCAGGAGGCACCGCCTTCTGTCGCATAGGAAGGCGTGCCCGGTGCCCTCCTCAAGCAAGGATCGGGGGCTCTCTTCTGGAGGGCCACCGACCTCGCCAAGGTCACGAGGGAGGCGCTTGGGCACCACTTGGGGGCGTGCTTCAAAGCATGTTTCCCTCAGGAAGGAGTAAGGCAAGGAGGGCCAAACCCTCAGGAGTTCGTCAGTTAGATCACGCAGGAGTTGCAGGAGTCAAGAGTCATGAGTGGCAGCCGCCGCTTACTCATCATAGCTCCCCATCCAGGCGAGGATGGTGGGCTGCGCGTCTGCATCGACATCCCAGGGCTCAACCGAGCGGCCTCTCAGGAGCGCTTATGGCCCTCACGCGTGGGGCACTGTGAAGGTCCGCCCCACGGCTACGTTCGCATGCCCTACGGCCTGCCGTACACGGCCGTGACGTACCAGCGCCTCATGAGGAGCATCCTGGAGGCTCAAGAGGCTAGGCGTTCCGCAGTCCTTGCGGAGATGGAGATGGTCCACGAGGAGTCACCAGCACCTCCAGAGCCTCCCGAGGCTCCTGGGCCTGGTGGCTCGTGAAGACCGGCTTCCGCAGCCCACAATGTCCGCTACTTCAACATCCCTTCGTCCCCAACATTATCAGGTGACATCCTCCAAGTTTCATTTCCAGCTGGGAGCGCCCCCCAGGGCTGCATCATTCCCAGGTCACGTGGGGCCGTCCCTGCGGCGTGTATCCCTTTTACTTCATGTTCTTAGCTTACTTTGTTGGGGGTGCCCCTCGGGCTGCATCATCCCCAAGTCGCTCGGGCCAGACCCAGCGATGTCTGCCTTCCCTGCATCTATCTAAATGGACTTATTTCTTCGTGATTAACATGCTTGACCTAGTTGCCTGCTCGACTAACACCAACTGATGGAGCTACTCCCCAGCGGCACGGCCCTTGCGCATGGGTCCGTCCCTGCAACGCCGACGAACCTGAACGGCTGAGCTCTTGCCGCGGCAGCCCCGCACAGCGCCACCTCGTCAAGCCTTCAGTGCCTCGTCACCACTCCAAAGCAAGCCACAGCTGACTGTCGCTTGTCACAGCGGACTCTTGTTCTTTTTATGGTTAGCCTGCAGGATCCCTTCAAGGCGCAGCGCCAGGCGAGGCCCTCGCGACGTCTTCTTCACTCTCGCCCACGCGAACCGCTTGCACGTTAAAGGGGGGTACATGAGCATCGTGACTCATGGCTCATACTGGCTCTCCAGCCCTCACCCTCTGGCCTGGTCCACGGCATCGCGACCTGGCATACCAGCGACGGCTGAGACCCGCTCGAGGGTCGGGAACCGAGGACGTAGAGCAGAAAGGGGAGCAAAGGCGAGAGGGAAGAGGCACGCGGGGACCTCGCCAGGCAACCCCTCTCCAGCCGATGCACGGACCTAGTGCTGCATCAGGAAGCGGTTCCTGACTCTCGAGATAAGTCACCCTCCGGAAACACCAGCCACCGCAGCGCCATCCCTGCACCCAATGCAATCCCGTGTTAGCAATGTCGCGCTCCTTTCTCACTGAACGATGGCTTCTTGAGCGCTAAAGGGGACCTCCTGAGCATCGCGACTCGTGGGCTCTTCTTTGGATCTGGGCCGCTCACCTCCTGGCCTTGACAACGGCATCGCGACCTGGCATACCAGTGACGGCTGAAGCCTGCCTTGGGACCGGGACCTGTCGGCGCAGAGCACCAAGCCCTTGTGGAGTTCGAAAGGAAGAACTAAGCTAAGACGGAATGAGCATCTCGCACTTCTTCATGGCAAGGACTATATTAACAAACAGAACCACAGGCACCTTACAAGCCCCCACGGGGCGCGCTTTTTGATTCCTCGCAGGGAACAGATCCTAAAGAACGCTAACTACACGTGCCCCTGCAAGAGATGACATCATCAATAGTGGGCCGCCGGGCGCCGGCGCCAACCTCATCCAGATCAGAGGCGGCGGCGGCCTGACAAGCCTGCCCTGCTCCGAGAGCGGCGGGGGCTCGTAGCTGTCGTCGCTCGTCTTCGGAGTCGCAAAGAGCTCGGCGGAGTCGCTGGACCCTCCGCCGCCTGAGGAGCCGCTGAGGGAGCAATCGGCGAGCCTGGTCCTCGCAGCAGCAGGGCCCTGACCACCTCTCTCAGGGCAGCACTCCAGCCGGCGTCCGTCCGCGTCGAATACCTTGAAGAGCTTCATGGAAGCGCCGTCGTACTCTAGGTGGATCGCGAGGGCGCCCCTCGTCCTGCAGACCCGGGCGATCTCTCCCCAGCCTCGAGTCATGAAGACCTTGCCTGGGCGACGACCGCAACCTCCGCTTCGGTCGCGAGGGTGTTGCAGCCGGCGTGCTGCAACCAGAGCTCCAAGCGTCCCCCCTGCAGCATCACGAAGGCGAAGGAGGAAGGAAGGCGGATCCAAGACTGAGGAGGTATGGCGGCGTGGAGCACAAACTCTCGGGAGGAGCCCTCGGAATGGACTCCAAGAGGGACAACGTGCATCGACGTGACACGTCGATGCCGACGGGGGCGTCGGCCATGGCGCTCGGCTTCGACTCCCGCAGTGCCCTCAAGGTGGGCGTACAAGGGCAACGGGAACCCTGGCGGCGGCCGCTCGCACCAAGGCCTCGACACCTCTTGTCGGGCGCCATCATCTTGACAGCATAGGGCTAGCCGTTTCTTTGGCGGAAGCGGGTCGGGACCCTCTCGAGGAGCCTTTCCCTTCTCTTCCACGGAGAACCGGCGGATCGGAGCCATTGCGGCAAGGTGAGGTAAGGACGGAGAAGAAGGAGAAGCAAGAAGGGATGGACTGGAAGGGCACGCGTCGTTCCGTACTTATAACCGGATAAGGCCAACCGCCGACTTCCACGATCGTAGGTAATCATGACTCGCTTTGCATGCAGGGACTTGTCAATTCGTGCAGTCACCGAGGCGTCGTGGGGGAGCTGGGCCGCCCACGTCCAATCAACCTCCACGCGGCGCCCAAGGCCGCAGGTTGTTAGGGCCCGCGGCGCTTCGCACTTCGCAGATTTGTGGAAATATTATTCTCTCTATGGTGGTATGTGGAACTTGTTTTGCAGATCCGAACACTATCCATGTGTTCAAGATCTTCTACGTAGTATTCGGAGGAAGAACCCGCCTTGCAATGCCGAAGACAAATCTGCGCGCCAGACTCATCGTCATTGAAGCCTGGTTCAGGGGCTACTGAGGGAGTCCTGGATTAGGGGGTCCTCGGACGGTCGTACTATATACTTTAGCCGGACTGATGGACTATGAAGATACAAGATTGAAGACTTCGTCCCGTATCCGGATGGGCTCTCCTTGGCGTGGAAGCCAATCTTGGCGATACGGATATGTAGATCTCCTCCCTTGTAACCGACTCTGTGTAACCCTAGCCCCCTCCGGTGTCTATATAAACCGGAGGGTTTAGTCCGTAGGACAACAACAATCATACCATAGGCTAGATTCTAGGGTTTAGCCTCTACGATCTCGTGGCAGATCAACTCTTGTAATACTCATATCATCAAGATCAATAAAGCAGGAAGTAGGGTATTACCTCCATCGACAGGGCCCAAACCTGGGTAAACATTGTGTCCCCCGCCTCCTGTTACCATCTGCCTTAGACGCATAGTTCGGGACCCCCTACCCGAGATCCGTTTTGACGCCGACAGTGGTGCTCGGGGAAGAGGAGGACGGGGCGGCGCGCCGGCCTCGCCCCCCCCCCCCAATGATGCCCTTCCCGATGGAGGGCCGCATTGAAGACCAGCCCTGCGAGTTCTTCATCTGGCTATGCCGGCCTCCGCGTCGTTGCTCGGGTGATGGAGCATGACCCACCCCAGATCCTCAGGTTGCACATGAGGGGTTGTGGGGATGGGGGCACGCGGGTCGACGTCGACTTCCCAGCTCCTCGGGTCATGTACCTCCGCCGAGGATGGAAGACGTTCGCTCGCATCCACAGTCTGACTGCGCGGCTCGTCCTCTACTTTAAATTAACAGAGGACGACCTCCTCTCCGTCAAGGTCTTCAGAGAGTTTGGAACTCGCCTGAAGTGCTGCGTGGAGAGCTCCTCCGACGGAGACTCCAATGATGGAAGCTCTTCCTCGAGCGAGAGTGACGAGGAGGACATCGGGGAAGATGACGGGGACGAGTCCGACTAGGCGTCGGACGCCCCACTGGCGCCCCTTTTGCCTTTTAGCCTTCTTGACCCGCCTCCTGAGGAGAGGGACAAGAAAGGGATTACGGGCATCTCATCTCTTTTTTAGTTTGTAAGTCTGCGGGCGTAAACATTAGAACTTGTAATCCCCTTGCTCATGTTTTTCATTCCGTATGAACTGTACCTGTATGGGATGTTTTTAATGAAAAAGGGATGTTTGTTGGGTTTTTCGTTCGCGGGTTGACCCTGCGACAAGGAGAGAATCCTTGTTACTAATTAAGATAAACATTTTTCGCCCGGCAACAGGCCTTGCCGTCCCTCCAACTTCGCTCGACCATTCTCGCGCTCTTGGCGGAGGCAGGGATGAAGTGGGCTTAGGCTCCTCGTTCCATCTGCTCGCCACCGCGGCTACAACCAAATCCCGACCCAGGAGATAATCCTTAGGTATAGGAAAAAGGGGAGCACGGTAGCCCGGAGATAAAACAAGGTGTCACATGCCACAGTTCCGTTCCGAAATGCATGACAGAGGATGAAAGACTTATCTGGATCTGCAGCCCCCGGCAACCTTGTCTTGCTGCGGTTGGATCCTTGTACTTGCAGCCCCGGGCAACTCTGGTTTGCCGGGATTGGTATGCTGGTCCGTTCCCTTTCTTCCAAGTAGCTCAGCAGAATTGCTCATGTGCCCTGCGAACCAAAGGAGGACAAAAAATAACTTAAAGACGCGTACTCGACCTCTAGGCTAGGGGTTAGTCGCCGCTAAGCACTATCAACCCTAACCAAGGAAGAGACTCGACCTAGCATGCATGTTATAACTTAGGGCGCCAGCGCTTCATTTAATTGTGCTCAGGGTCTGCGCCTGGCTTTGTACAAAGGGTTACATGACTTGCCGGCAAGGCTTGTACAAAAGGTGGCTTGTCGGGGGGCCTGGCAAGCCGCGCCGTATGGGTAAAACTTGCGAAGATGCTCGATGTTCCAGGAGTTTCTCACTGGAATGGCATCTTCGGTCTCTAGGCGGACTGCACCGGGCCTGGTGACTCGTATTAACCGATAAGGGCCTTCACACTTCGGCGTCAACTTGTTGGAATTCTTGGCCGACTGTATGCGCCAAAGAACAAGGTCGCCTTCCTCAAAGCTCCGGGCATGAACCTTGCGGCTATGGTAGCGGCGCAAGGCTTGCTGGTAGCGTGCTGCTCTCACAGCCGCCCGAAGACAATCTTCCTCAAGGAGCGTCGCGTCATCTTGCCGCAACTGCTCTTGCTCAAGCTCATCATAAGCGAGTACTCGAAGTGACCTGTATATGAGTTCCGTGGGGAGAATTGCCTCCGCCCCATATACTAGGGAAAAGGGTGTGTGACCGGTGGCTCGATTTGGCGTCGTCCTGATCGACTAAAGAACCACTGGCAACTCATCAATCCAGTGCCTTCCGCTCTTGTGGAGCCTGTCAAGGGTCTTCGTTCTCAGGCCTTGCAACACTTCAGCATTCGCCCTCTCTGCTTGGCCGCTGCTCCGGGGGTGTGCCATGGAAGCAAAACAGACCTTGCTGCCGAGGTCTTGAATGTACTGCATGAAGGTGTGGCTTGTGAACTACGTGCCGTTGTCGGTGATGACTCTGTTTGGCACACCAAAATGGCAGACTAGTCCTTTGAAGAACTTGACGCCTGACTGTGCTGTCACCTTCCTCACTGGTTCCACCTCTGGCCACTTTGTGAACTTGTCGATTGCAACGTACAAGTACTCAAAGCCCCCGACAGCACGGGGGAAGGGGCCCAGTATGTCGAGCCCCCATATCGAGAATGGCCAGTAGAGAGGGCTTGTTTGAAGGGTTTGAGTTGTTTGATGAAGCTTCTTTGAATGGAACTGACATGCTTCACACTTGGTTACTAGTGTCATCGCATCCTGGAGGGCGGTGGGCCAGAAGAAACCTTGGTGGAACGCCTTGCCGGCAAGGGCCCTCGACCCTATGTGGGAGCCACATACGCCTCCATGTATCTTTGCCAACAGCTCTAGTCCTTCCTCCCGGGGATGCACTTGAATTTCACACCGTTTGGCCTTCTCCTGTACAGGACGTCATCGACGAACTGGTACAAGGCAGACCGACGGGATACTTTTTCTTCTTCGTCCTGCTCCTCAGGAAGTTCCCCTGTTTGGAGGAATCGGATAGTATGTTGTGCACACGCCGAAGCCAGGGGCTCGACGGCGAGGACCAACGGCATTTCCTCTGCCATGGGAGCGGCTGTCTCGACGGCCAGGGCTTGACGCCCTGTCGGAGCCCATTGCTCTCTGGCAGGCTCAGCGTCCACGGCAGCACCCTTGTCAGCAGCCCCAGGGGGCTCGGTAGGAAAGTACTCGCCGTGACCCGATTTCCTTCGCTTGTTCCACCCCGTTGATGATTCGACGGATGGCTGAGTTAACTGGAGCAAAAAGGTACCTGGTTCCACAAGTAGCTTGAATGTAGCACGCATCGACAGGTAGTCGGCGATGTCGTTCTCCGCTCGGGGAACATGCTCCGCTTGGATACCGTTAAAGCACTCCTCCAGCTTCCTCACTTCATCTACGTAGGCCTCCATCAATGGCATCTGGTAATCCTTGTTGACTTGTCTAACAACAAGTTGCGAGTCACCCCTGACGATGAGCTTCTTCACTCCGAGGTCTGCCGCGATCCTGAGACCGGCAAGCAGCCCCTCGTACTCAGAAGTGTTGTTTGTGCACATCTCCCTGGGAAAGTGCATCTGGATCACGTACTTGAGGTGCTCTCTGGTGGGTGCGACAAGAAGCACACCGGCACCAACGCCTTGCAGCGAGAAGGCCCCATCAAAGTACATGATCCAGTCGCGGTCCGCTTCCTTGCCGGGGAGAACGGTCTCTTGGATTTCTTCGTCATGTGTCGAGGTCCATTTTCCAATGAACTTCTGCCAAGAATCTCCTCTGGATTGTTGAGGTACTTTCAAACTTCAACCCAAAGCTCGACAACTCCAAGGCCCATTCCACAATCCTTCCGGTTGCATCTGGGTTGTGCAGTATCCTTTCCTCTTCCGGTTGCATCTGGGTTGTGCTCAAGAGGCGGGTTGCTACCTCTTGAGCACGGCGTTGGATTTCCTTGAAGAGGAAAGGATGATGCAGCAAAGTAGCATAAGTATTTCCCTCAGTTTTTGAGAACCAAGGTATCAATCCAAAGAGGAGGCTACGCCATGAGTCCCTCGTACCAGCACAAAACAAATAACTCAGCGCAACCAATGCGATAAGGGGTTGTCAATCCCTTCACGGTCACTTACGAGAGTGATATCTGATAGATATGATAGATAATATTTTTGGTATTTTTGTGATAAAGATGCAAAGTAAAATAAAAGCAAAGTAAAAAAAGCAAAGGTAATAGTAAATTGTTGAAAGATTAATATGATGAAGATAGACCCGGGGGCCATAGGTTTCACTAGTGGCTTCTCTCAAGAGCATAAGTAATTTACGGTGGGTGAACGAATTACTGTTGAGCAATTGACAGAATTGAGCATAGTTATGAGAATATCTAGGTATGATCATGTATATAGGCATCACGTCCGAGACAAGTAGACCGACTCTCGCCGCATCTACTACTATTACTCCACTCATCGACCGCTATCCAAAGCATGCATCTAGAGTATTAAGTTCATGGAAACAGAGTAACGTCTTAAGCAAGATGACATGATGTAGAGGGATAAATTCATGCAATATGATAAAAACCCCATCTTGTTATCCTCGATGGCAACAATGCAATACGTGCCTTGCTGCCCCTACTGTCACTGGGAAAGGACACCGCAAGATTGAACCCAAAGCTAAGCACTTCTCCCATTGCAAGAAAAACCAATCTAGTAGGCCAAACCAAACTGATAATTCGAAGAGACTTGCAAAGATAACCAATCATACATAAAAGAGTTCAGAGAAGATTCAAATATTGTTCATAGATAATCTTGATCATAAACCCACAATTCATTGATCTCAACAAACACACCGCAAAAAGAAGATTACATCGAATAGATCTCCACGAGAGAGGGGGAGAACATTGTATTGAGATCCAAAAAGAGAGAAGAAGTCATCTAGCTACTAACTATGGACCCGAAGGTCTGAAGTAAACTACTCACACTTCATCAGAGAGGCTATGGTGTTGATGTAGAAGCCCTCCCTGGTCGATGCCCCCTCCGGCGGAGCTCCGGAATAGGCCCCAAAATGGGATCTCGTGGGTACAGAAGGTTGCGGCGGTGGAATTAGGTTTTTGGCTCCGTATCTGATCATTTGGGGGTACGTAGGTATATATAGGAGGAAGGAGTACGTCGGTGGAGCAACAAGGGGCTCACGAGGGTGGAGGGCGCGCCTGGGGGTGGGCGCGCCCCCCTACCTCATGCCTTCCACTTTTGTTTCTTGACGTATGGTCCAAGTCTCGTGGATCATGTTCGGTGAGAAAATCACGTTCCCGAAAGTTTCATTATGTTTGGACTCCGTTTGATATTCCTTTTCTTTGAAACTCTGAAATAGGCAAAAAAACAACAATTCTGGGCTGGGCCTCCGGTTAATAGGTTAGTCCCAAAAATAATATAAAAGTGAATAATAAAGCCCAATAATGTCCACAACAGTAGATAATATAGCATGGTGCAATCAAAAACTATAGATACTTTCAAGACGTATCAGGCATCCCCAAGCTTAATTCCTGCTCGTCCTCGAGTAGATAAATGATAAAAACAGAATTTTTGATGCGGAGTGCTACTTGGCATAATTTCAATGTAATTCTTCTTAATTGTGGTATGCATATTTAGATCTGAAAGATTCAAGATAAAAGTTAATATTGACATAAAAACAATAATACTTCAAGCATACAAACTATGCAATTATGTCCTCTGAAAATAACATGGCCAAAGAAAGTTAATCCCTACAAAATCATATAGTTCAGTCAAGCTCCATTTTTGTCACACAAGAATGCTCTCATCATGCACAACCCCGATGACAAGCCAAGCAATTGTTTCATACTTTAGTAATCTCAAACTAATAAATTTCACGCAATATATGAGCGCGAGCCATGGACATAGCACTATGGGTGGAATAAAATATGATGATGGGGGTTATGTGGAGAAGACAACAGATGAGAAGGTCTGACATCAACGAGGCTAATCAATGGGCTATGGAGACGCCCATCGATTGATGTTAATGCAAGGAGTAGGGATTGCCATGCAACGGATGCACTAGATCTATAAATGTATGAAAGCTCACCAAAAGAAACTAAGTGGGTGTGCATCCAACTTGCTTGCCCACGAAGGACTAGGGCACTTGAGGAGGCCCATTGTTGGAATTTACAAGCCAAGTTCTATATTGAAAAATTCCCACTAGTATATGAAAGTGACAAAACAAGAGACTCTCTATCATGAAGATTATGGTGCTACTTTGAAGCACAAGTGTGGCAAAGGATAGTAGCATTGTCCCTTGTCTCTTTTCTCTCATTTTTGGGCCTTCTTTTTTATGGCCTTTCTTTCTCTTTTTATTCCTCACTTGGGACAATGCTCTAGAAAATGATGATCATCACACTTCTATTTATTTACAACTCAATGATTACAACTCGATACTAGAACAAAGTATGACTCTATATGAATGCCTCCGTGATGTGCGGGATATGCAATGAACCAAGAGTGACATGTATGAAAGAATTATGAACGGTGGCTTTTCCACAAATACTATATCAACTACATGATCATGCTAAGCAATATGACAATGAGGAATGTGTCATGATGGAATGGTGGAAACTTGCATGGCAATATATCTCGGAATGGCTATGGAAATGTCATAATAGGTAGGTATGGTGGCTGTTTTGAGGAAGATATAAGGAGGTTTATGTGTGAAAGAGCATATCATATCGCGGGGTTTGGATGCACCAGCGAAGTTTGCACCAACTCTCGATGTGAGAAAGGGCAATGCACGGTACCAAAGAGGCAAGCAATGATGGAAGGGTGAGAGTGCGTATAATCCATGGACTCAACATTAGTCATAAAGAAATCACATACTTATTGCAAAAATCTACATGTCATCAAAAACCAAAGCACTACGTGCATGCTCCTAGGGGGATAGATGGGTAGGAAAAGACCATCGCTCGTCCCCGACCGCCACTCATAAGGAGGACAAGCAAAGAACACCTCATGTTTCAAATTTGTTACATAACGTTTACCATACGTGCATGCTACGGGACTTGCAAACTTCAACACAAGCATTTCTCAAATTCACAACTACTCAACTAGCACGACTTTAATATTATTACCTCCATATCTCAAAACAATCATCAAGCATCAAACTTCTCTTAGTATTCAACACACTCATAAGAAAGGTTTTACTATTTTTGAATACCTAGCACATTAGGATTATTTAAGCAAATTACCATGCTATTTAAGAATCTCAAAATAATCTAAGTGAAGCATGAGAGATCAATAGTTTCTATGAAACAAATCCACCACCGAGCTCTAAAAGATATAAGTGAAGTACTAGAGCAATACTATATAACTCAAAGGATATAAGTGAAGCACAAAGAGTATTCTAATAATTTCCAAATCATGTATGGCTCTCTCAAAAGGTGTGCACAGCAAGGATGATTTTGGTAAACTAAAAAGCAAAGACTCAAATCATACAAGACGCTCCAAGCAAAACACATATCATGTGGTGAATTAAAATATAGCTCCAAGTAAAGTTACCGATGGAAGTAGACGAAAGAGGGGATGCCTTCCTGGGCATCCCCAAGCTTTGACTTTTTGGTGTCCTTAGATTATCTTGGGGGTGCCATGGGCATATCCAAGCTTAGGCTCTTGCCACTCCTTGTTCCATAATCCATCAAAAGATTTCACCCAAAACTTGAAAACTTCACAACACAAAACTCAACAGAAATCTCGTGAGCTCCGTTAGCGAAAGAAAACAGAAGACCACTTCAAGATACTATAATGAACTCATTATTTATTTATAATTGGGTGTCAAACCTACTGTATTCCAACTTCTCTATGGTTTTTAAACTATTTTACTAGCCATAGATTCATCAAAATAAGCAAACAACACACGAAAATCTGTCAAAAACATAACAGTCTGTAGTAATCTGTAACTAATGCAAACTTCTGGAACTTCAAAAAATCAGCCAAAATAGGACGACCTAGGAAATTTGTTTATTGACCAGAAGCAATTGGAATCACTATTTTATCACGTAATGGTGAGTTTTAACAATTGTTTTCGTGAACAGAATGTTTCTGGAAAGTACAGATAGATCAAATAACTATCATCCAAGAAGATCCTATAGGTTTAACTTGGCACAAACACTAACTGAAACATAAAAACACATCTACCCAGAGGCTAGATGAAAGATTTATTCCTAAACAGATGTAAAAACAAAAAATCTAAAAATAAAATTGGGTTGCCTCCCAACAAGCGCTATTGTTTAACGCCCCTAGCTAGGCATAAAGGCAAGGATAGATCTAGGTATTGCCATCTTTGGTAGGCAATCCATAAGTAGCTCTCATGATAGATTCATATGGTAATTTTATTTTCTTCCTAGGGAAGTGTTCCATGCCTTTCTTTAATGGAAATTGGAATCTAATATTCCCTTCCTTCATATCAATAATTGCACCAATCGTTCTAAGGAAAGGTCTACCAAGAATAATAGGACATGAAGGATAGCAATCTATATCAAGAACGATAAAATCTACGGGCACATAATTCCTTTTTGCAACAATAAGAACATCATTAATTCTTCCCATAGGTTTCTTAATAGTGGGATCCGCAAGGTGCAAGTTTAGAGAGCAATCATCAAAATCGCGGAAATCTAGCAAATCGCACAAAGTTTTGGGAATAGTGGAAACAATAGCACCCAAATCACATAAAGCATAGAATTCATGATCCTTAATCTTAATTTTAATAGTTGGCTCCCACTCATCATCAAGTTTTCTAGGGATATAAACTTCCAACTCAAGTTTTTCTTCATAAGATTGCATCAAGGCATCAACGATATGTTTGGTAAAGGCTTTATTTTGACTATAAGCATGAGGAGAATTTAGCACGGATTGCAACAAGGAAATACAAGCAACCAGAGAGAAATTTTCATAATTAAATTCCTTGAAATCCAAAATAGTGGGTTTAGCAACATCTAGGGTTTTGATTTCTTCAATCCCACATTTATCAATTTTAGCATCAAGATCTAAAAACTCCGAATTTTTGGAAAGCCTTCTAGGTAAAGGTCGATCATATTCAGTCCCATCATTATCAAGATTCGTATAGCAAAACAAAGATTTAATAGGGGACACATCAATAACTTTTAGATCTTCATCTTTATTTTCATAGAAATTCAGTTTAGCGGCCATCTTATTGACAAAGGTAGCCTTCATATCCAAAATTTCAGCAGTCAACTTCTCAAGACGAGCAATTTGGGATCTTAAACCATCAAATTCTTTAGACATATCATCGAACTCTTTATTCATATAACTCATAAAACTTTTTTGTTCCTTAAGCTCAAGCTTTCAAGAAATTATTATGCTCAAATTGCAAAACCATAAAACTCCTGACGTTGCTTTCGATCTCTTCTAACCTTTTAAGGTGATGGTCACCAAATCTAGGTAGAGCCATCGTGACAAACAAGCAATCCAACACACGAGCAAACAAAAAGCAAGCGGAAGAGGCGAACGGAAAAGAGAGGGCGAATAAAATGGCAAGGGTGAAGTGGGGGGAGAGGAAAACGAGAGGCAAATGGCAAATAATGTAATGCGGGAGATAAGGGATTGTGATGGGTACTTGGTATGTTGACTTTTGCATAGACTCCCCGGCAACGGTGCCAGAAATTCTTCTTGCTACCTCTTGAGTACTGCGTTGGATTTCCTTGAAGAGGAAAGGATAATGTAGCAAAGTAGCGTAAGTATTTCCCTCAGTTTTTGAGAACCAAGGTATCAATCCAAAGAGGAGGCTACCAAGCAGTCCCTCAGACTGCATAAAACAAATAACTCCTCGCAACCAATGCGATAAGGGGTTGTCAATCCCTTCACGGTCACTTACGAGAGTGAGATCTGATAGATATGATAGATAATATTTTTGGTATTTTTGTGATAAAGATGCAAAGTAAAATAAAAGCAAAGGTAATAGTAAATTTTTCGAAGATTAATATGATGAAGATAGATCCGGGGGCCATAGGTTTCACTAGTGGCTTCTCTCAAGAGCATAAGTAATTTACGGTGGGTGAACGAATTACTGTTGAGCAATTGACAGAATGAGCATAGTTATGAGAATATCTAGGTATGATCATGTATATAGGCATCACGTCCGAGACAAGTAGACCGACTCCTGCCTGCATCTACTACTATTACTCCACTCATCGACCGCTATCCAAAGCATGCATCTAGAGTATTAAGTTCAAGAAAACAGAGTAACGCCTTTAAGCAAGATGACATGATGTAGAGGGATAAATTCATCCAATATGATAAAACCCCATCTTGTTATCCTCGATGGCAACAATACAATACGTGCCTTGCTGCCCCTACTGTCACTGGGAAAGGACACCGCAAGATTGAACTCATAAGGAGGACAAGCAAAGAACACCTCATGTTTCACTAAGCACTTCTCCCATTGCAAGAAAAACCAATCTAGTAGGCCAAACCAAACTGATAATTCAAAGAGACTTGCAAAGATAACCAATCATACATAAAAGAATTCAGAGAAGATTCAAATATTGTTCATAGATAATCTTGCTCATAAACCCACAATTCATCGGTCTCAACAAACACACCGCAAAAAGAAGATTACATCAAATAGATCTCCACGAGAGAGGGGGAAAACATTGTATTGAGATCCAAAAAGAGAGAAGAAGCCATCTAGCTTCTAACTATGGACCCGAAGGTCTGAAGTAAACTACTCACACTTCATCGGAGAGGCTATGGTGTTGATGTAGAAGCTCTCCGTGGTGGATGCCCCCTCCGGCGGATCTCCGGAACAGGCCCCAAGATGGGATCTCAGAGGGTACGTAAGGTTGCGGCGGTGGAATTAGGTTTTGGCTCCATATCTGATCGTTTGGGGGTACGTAGGTATATATAGGAGGAAGGAGTACGTCGGTGGAGCAACAGGGGGCCCACGAGGGTGGAGGTCGCGCCCTGGGGGGGGGGGGGGTGCACGCCCCCTGATGTCTACTATGCAACCTTCTTCTTGTAGACGTTGCTGGGCCTGCAAGTGCACAGGTTTGTAGGACAGTAGGAAATTTCCCTCAAGTGGATGACCTAAGGTTTATCAATCCGTGGGAGGCGTAGGATGAAGATGGTCTCTCTCAAGCAACCCTGCAACAAGTAGCAAAGAGTCTCTTGTGTCCCCAACACACCCAATACAATGGTAAATTGTAATGGTGCACTAGTTCGGTGAAGAGATGGTGATACAAGTGCAATATGGATGGTAGATATAGGTTTTCATAATCTGAAAATATAAAAACAGCAAGGTAACAAGTGGTAAAAGTGAGCGTAAACGGTATTGCAATGCTAAGAAACAAGGCCTAGGGTTCATACTTTAACTAGTGCAAGTCATCTCAACAATAATAACATAGATATATCATATAACTATCCCTCAACATGCAACAAAGAGTCACTCCAAAGCCACAAATAGCGGAGAACAAACGTAGAGATTATGGTAGGGTATGAAACCACCTCAAAGCTATTCTTTCGGATCAATCTATAAAATAGTTCGTACTAGAATAACACCTTAAGACACAAATCAACCAAAACCCTAATGTCACCTAGATACTCCATTGTCACCTCAAGTATCCGTGGGCATGATTATACGATATGCATCACACAATCTCAATTTATCTATTCAAACAACACATAGAACCTCAAAGAGTGCCCCAAAGTTTCTACCGGAGAATCACGACGAAAACGTGTGCCAACCCCTATGCATAGGTTCATGGGCGGAACCCGCAAGTTGATCACCAAAACATACATCAAGTGAATCACGTGATATCCCATTGTCACCACAGATACGCACGGCAAGACATACATCAAGTGTTCTCAAATCTTTAAAGACTCAATCCGATAAGATTACTTCAAGGGGAAAACTAAATACATTACAAGAGAGTAGAGGGGGAGAAGAAACATAAGATCCAACTATAATAGCAAAGCTCGCGATACATCAAGATCGTATCACCTCAAGAACACAAGAGAGAGAGAGAGAGATCAAACACATAGCTACTGGTACATACCCTCAGCCCAAGGGTGAACTACTCCCTCGTCGTCATGGAGAGCGCCGAGATGCTGAAGATGGCCACCGGTGAGGGATCCCCCCTCCGGCAGGTGTCAGTGTACTAGAGTAGGGGTACCCTAGTATCCCGAACTTGTGCACGGGCGATTGCAGAACCTCATGACAAGGCTTACGGGTGACCGCCAAGGTCCTCTGGGTTTCCTTTGGAGCCATTCAAGAACAAAGTATTCAAGCCAAGGAGACAAGGCCCGGCAAGAGGAGCTTGCCGGGAAGGCCACCCAAGGCACCTAGGGAGACAAGGCCCCGGCAAGAGGAGCTTGGCCGGGAAGGCCAACCAAGGCATCTCAAGGAACTTGCCGCTGACGCCGCCACGCTGCCCCGGCAAGGCCTCATGAGCGACAAGCTTCCGGACACGACAAGACAACAATCATGCAAGGCGCTTGTCATGGCAGGCCACCACTGCACTGCGCTCCAAAGACATCCATTAACGTGTCGCCTCGAGACCTTTCCAGCGCTCATGGCGAGAGGTCAGGCCAGCGGTGCGAGGTGGCAAGCGGCGCTGACAAGTTTGGCATCGTGGCGAGCGGTGGTGTCCCTGACGGTCCCTGTTTGCACTGTTAGGGCGACGTAGACGGGCATTTAATGCCTTTGTCCCCTGCCGTCAGGGTTAGGTATGATACACTGTACAAGTAGCTGTACCAACCAATCCTTTTCCATTTTTACCCTTGTCTACGTTGCCACCTGTCGGAGACCCCTTGAGCATATAAAAGTAGGCCCATGCGCAACGTAGAGGGGGGTTCAGATGGTCGAGGGGTTCGAAAGGTTAGGGGGGGGAAGCCAGAGAACACCCACGCTCGGTCTCGTTAGAAGCTTGTGTGTACTATAGCACTCAGCGCTCCTGAGCAAGAACTCAATACACTCAGACATGCAGTAGTAGGAGTGTTATCTCTCCGGAGAGCTCCGAAGCTGGGTAAACCTCTCGTGTGCTTCGCCTCGATTTGCTCTTCGTGCGACCTCCGCCCCCCGCCAAACCGAAAGGTGCTCGGTCCGCCGCCCCATAGGTGTTCGTGGGGCCGATCAGCCTCCCGACATCTTTGGCGCGCTGTAGGGGCTGTCGAGATTGTGTGAACCTGATCCGCGTCCACACGAGCTAGATCTTCATCATCTTCATCGACATGCCACCGAAGAAGAAGGCTTCGGCGGCAGATGTTCCGTCCGCGTCGAACCCACCACCACCGGAGCAAACGGGTGGTGGGGTAGACACCGACGGAAGAATGGACGTCGACGGGGGAGCCCACGGTGCTGCCAAGTCCAAGGACAAGGCTGCGCAGACCTCGGCGTCCGTACATGCACCGCGCCCGTCTCAGGAATTGCGGGACCGACAGTGTCATGGTATTCACAACGCCATATGCTCGTTGGACCAAGATCAGCTGGTAGATCTCGGGATGCTCAAGACCAGCATGCACGCCAACATGCTGGCACGAGCGAGGCACGGTCGCCTGGACGGGATGCTGCTCCTTCTAACATAGTTAGAAGTCCGAGCATATCCCGCTCCTCGCGCCGTTTGCCACTGCCACCCACCACTCCAGCAGAAGCTTTGGCGAGAGCTCAACTGCTCCTGGATTACCCTCCAACAGCCGACAAGGTCGATGAATGGAGGGCCACCATTCAGAGTCTCATCGGCTTTGCCGACGGCGCTCGCCGCGGCAGCCGAGTGCATCGCTGCCGCGGCAGGACTGCCAAACACGAGCCGGTGGCGGCGAAAACCGATGGGGGTGCAACCACCATGCACTCTGCCCGAAGGCCAAGATCGCCGACTCGCGGATCCACCTCGGCGACTCCACCGCATCATCGGATCCACGAGCTCGTCGCGATCAGCGCCAAGTACTTCACGAACGACAAGAAGAAGACGCTCGAACTCGCATCGGCGCCCGAAGAAGCGCCGGTGTCGATCCGACCAGCGCTACCGGGCCCTCTGTCGACATGCATGCGCCAGGAGGAACCAGCGACTTGCCGTCAGACGCGGTAGGTTGCCCTGCGTTCACTCGTGAGCTGCGGCAAGTCCAGTGGCCCAGCAAGAAGAATTTCAAGCCAGACGTGCCAGAGAAGTACGACGGCAAGACGCATCCGTCGGAGTTCCTCAGCATCTACACCATCGCGGTGCAAGCTGCCGGGGGGCGAGACGACAAGATCCTGGCCAACTACTACCCGCTGGTGCTCAAGCCCAATGTCAGATCCTGGCTCATGCACTTGACGGACAACTCCATATCCTCTTGGGCAGATCTATGCCATCAGTTTGTCGGCGCCTTTACAGGCGGTAACAAGCCCCATGGCCAAGAAAGCGACCTTCATCTGCTCGACCAGATGGAAGGAGAGCCCCTACGCAAGTACATTCAGAGATTCAGCCGCGTACAGCACAACATCCTAGATGTCCACCCTGCCACGGTAATCAGCGCGTTCCATTAGAAACGTGCAAAACCGTAGGATGCGGGAGGAGATGGCGATGTGCAAGATCAGAGACGTCAGTGAGCTATATGCCCTGGCCGACAAGTGTGCACGTGCTGAGGAAGGGAGGAGACTCCCCGGAGAGAATACTGAAGCAGAAGGATCTGATAGTGAGGAGACCGCTCTGGCAAAGAAAAACTGGCGGTGAAGAAGAAGACCAAGTCCGGCAAGAGCTCTGATGCCCACTCCGCAAGCGCACCTCTTCGGAGTGTTGCGCTACCGCCGAGGACGCACCATCGAGCTCCACCGGCAAGTGCCGAGGAGCGATCTGCCCGGCAAGCCCTAGGGTTTGTTCCGTTGAAGCGTACGCCCAAGTCCGCAAGAGGTCCGATGCCCACTCCGGCAAGCGCACCTCTTTCGGAGTGCTGCACTACCGCCGAGGACGCACCATCGAAGCTCCACCGCAAGTGCCGAGGAGCAGTCTGCTCCGCACACCCTAGGGTTTGTTCCGTTGAAGCAGACGCTCCAAGTCCGGCAAGAGCTCGATGCCCACTCCGCAAGCGCACCTCTTGAAGTGTTGCGCTACCGTCGATGACGAACCATCGAGCTCGTCCGGCAAGTGCTGAGGAGCAGTCTGCTCCGGCAAGCCCTAGGGTTTGTTCCGTTGAAGCAGACGCTCCCGACAAGTTTTGCTCCGGCAAGACCTCTGATGCCCACTCCGGCAAGCGCACCTCTTCGGAGTGCTGCGCTACCGTCGAGGACGCACCATCGAGCTCCACCGGAAAGTGCTGATGAGCAGTCTGCTCCGGCAAGCCCTAGGGTTTGTTCCGTTGAAGCAGACGCTCCAAGTCTGGCAAGAGCTCTGATGCCCACTCCGGCAAGCGCACCTCTTTGGAGTGCTGCGCTACCGTCGAGGAAGCACCATCGAGCTCCACCGGCAAGTGCTGAGGAGCAGTCTGCTCCGGCAAGCCCTAGGGTTTGTTCCGTTGAAGCAGACGCTCCCGACAAGTTTTGCTCCGGCAAACTTGCCGGGGAACGTCAAGCTCCAGCTGAGCCGCAGGTTCTCGCCGTGGAAGCAGATGTTCCCGCAGCAGCAGATGTGCCGGTGGTTCTTTGGTCGATCAGGACGACGCCAAATCGAGCCACTGGCCAGACACCTTTCGCTCTAGTCTATGGAGCAGAGGCAGTTCTCCCCACGGAACTCGTATACGGATCACCTCATGTGCTCACTTATGATGAGCTTGAGCAAGAGCAGTTGCAACAAGATGACGCGCTGCTCCTTGAGGAGGATCGTCTTCAGGCTGCTGTACGAGCTGCTTGATACCAGCAAGCTTTGCGCCGCTACCATAGCCGCAAAGGTAATGCCAGAAGTCTCGAGGAAGGCGACCTTGGTCTTCGCCGCTCAGTCCGCCAAGAATTCCAACAAGTTGACGCTGAAGTGGGAAGGCCCTTACCGGGTGAAACGAGTCACTAGGCCTGGCGCTGTCGCTTTGAGACCGAAGATGGCATTCGGTGAGCAACTCCTGGAACATTGAGCATCTTCGTAAGTTTTACTCAGAAGCGCGGTTGCCGGAACCTGTTCCGGCAACCACCTTTTGTACATGTCTTGCCGATGTTGCATGTAATCCTTTGTACAAAGCCGGGTGCAGAACCCGTGCATATGTGCTTCGCACATCTTGTCAATTTCATGCTTTCTACTTCTATTTTGCATGCGTTATCTAACACTTTGTTCAGCACCTACCCCCGGTAAGCAATAACGAGCCATAAGGCTCCATATCCTTATTTTCTCTTCTTTCTCTTTCTCACAGAAAGGAAGGTTCCCTCGCCCACAAGTTTGCCGGGGGGAAAGGAGAAGATGATGGTGTGGACCAAGCGTCGCTCAAGGAAGTCTAGCCTTACCGGGAAGCAAACGACAGAAAAGCTAAGTTGCTAAAGTTTGAGCAATCAGTTTTAAAATTTTTAAGTTATCTTCCTCGAACAACCGTACTTTGTATGGAAAACCTGTGCGCGGAGGAACCAACTCGTAGCTAGTTGTGCCCTTACTTTGTTTCGAGTCCGCTCAACAACTTAAGTGAGCTGCGACTAGTGGCTAGTTGCGCCCTTACTTTGTTTCGTGTCCGCTCAACAACTTAAGTGAGATGCGACTAGTTGCGACAAGGTTTCTTGTCGGTAGCGGCACCGCCAAAGAAGCTCGACATCCCGCACTCAGGCCATGACCTGTGCCCTCTGTTGACAAGTTCCCTAAAAGCGTAGGGCAAAAACATACAAAGGAAGGAATCAAGTAAAGGAAATAACATAGCAATCACTACCTGAAATAGAGTTATATTACAAGATAACTTGTCACAGCTCTAATAGATTGTTCTCATAACATGACCAGCAGCGGCAAGAAAAAGAGAAAGCGGGCGGAAGACGCCATCGCCGGCCTTCAAATAGGCGCCGGGCTGGGACTCTTGAACTGGAGCTGCAGCAGGGCGGAGGATCGGCGGTTGGCGTGGCGCTGGCGCTCCCTGCGGCCTCGGGGCCGTCGGTCACGATCGCCGGACCCCTCGCCAGCTTCTGCGGCGGCAGCTTTGGCGGCCTCTTCACCGGCGGGCTCGTCAGCGCCAGCTTCTTCTCCGATGGGAGCGGCGTCGTCAGTATTGCCGCGCGCGTCCTCCTCGCCGACGGCCTCGGTCTCCATTGGCTCTGTGGCGGGTGGATCTGACGACCAGAAAATGAAGAAAGGTCAAGCAAATATTCAAAAAGAAAATCAGAAGAAGAAGAACCCAAGGGAAGTTTTCAAGCGAAGAGGATTACCTGTGCTAGGGTCTGCAGGTCATGGTCTCCGCCTCTGTGGGATCGTTGGTGCTGTCCCTTGCCGGAAAGCTGTCCCTTGCCGGAGAACTGCCCCTTGCCGGAGAAGTCTCCCTTGCCGAAGAACGCTCCCTTGCCGGGAATCCTCCCTTGGCGGTGTAGTCGAAGCAGATGGCATGTCAGGAGCGGCTTCAGGGCACTCCTGGTAAGGCTGCTCTGCTCCTACACAAATCAGCAGTCAGATATCAGCAAAGAAAGGGCACCCATGCACGCCTAACAGCAGGAAGTAAACCATATACTTACGCTGGGGGCTGCGCTGGGGGCTGCTTTGAGGAAGAGTTGCCGCGTCCGGCAAGGTGGTCTCGGACGTGCCTCCTGCTGTCGCGGTGGGTTCGTCCTCGATGACAATCACCGGGGCCTTGGCTCTCTTCGACGCTCTCTGGGCCAGCGTCCATAAAAGGAATGGGTTCAGAGTGAAGCAAATCAGATACAAGACAAAGCAACAAGCCGAAGAACTACAAATGCCCGTGCCGTGTTTTGGGCCTAGCCCAACAGCGCTCGGCACCGTGTGTGGCCCAGGCCCGGGGGCTCCTGTCGGTGTACTAGAGTAGGGGTACCCTAGTATCCCGAACTTGTGCACGGGCAGTTGCAGCCCTCCGCGGCAAGGCTTACCGGGTGACCGCCAAGGTCCTCCGTGTTTCCTTTGGAGCCATTCAAGAACAAAGTATTCAAGCCAAGGAGACAAGGCCCCGGCAAGAGGAGCTTGCCGGGAAGGCCACCCAAGGCACCTAGGAGACAAGGCCCCGGCAAGAGGAGCTTGCCGGGAAGGCCAACCAAGGCATCTCAAGGAACTTGCCGCGACGCGCCACGCGTCCCGGCAAGGCCCGGCGAGCGAGAAGCTTCCGGACACGACAAGACAACAACCGCGGCAAGGCGCTTGCCGCGGCAGGCCACCACCAGCACTGCGCTCCAGCACATCCACTAACGTGTCGCCTCGAGACCTTTCCAGCGTACAGGTGGCGAGAGGTCAGCCGGCCAGCGAGGTGGCAAGCGGCTACCGACAAGATTGCCATCGTGGCGAAGCGGTGACGCCCCGACGGTCCCTGTTTGCACCGTTAGGGCGACGAGACGGGCATTTAATGCCTTTGTCCCCTGCCGCCGTGGTTAGGTATGATACACTGTACAAGTAGCTGTACCAACCAATCCTTTTCCATTTTTACCCTTGTCTACGTTGCCACCTGTCGGAGACCCCTTGAGCATATAAAAGGAGGCCCATGCGCAACATAGAGGGGGGTTCAGATGGTCGAGGGGTTCGAAAGGTTAGGGGGGAAGCCAGGGAACACCCACGCTCGGTCTCTTTAGCAGCTTGTGTGTACTGTAGCACTCAGCGCTCCTGAGCAAGAACTCAATACACTCAGACATGCAGCAGTAGGAGTGTTATCTCTCTGGAGAGCTCCGAAGCTGGGTAAACCGCTCGTGTGCTTTGCCTCGGTCTGCTCTTCGTGCGACCTCTGCCCCCCGCCGAACCGAAAGGGGCTCGGTCCGCCGGCCCCATAGGTGTTCATGGGCCAGATCAGCCTCCCCGACAGCAGGGTGCCGAAACAGGGTCCCGATTGGTTTTTGGTGGCTACAGAGGCTTGCGGCGGCGGAACTCCTGATCTAATCTCTGTTCTGGAAGTTTTACGATACGTAGGTATATATGGGTGCAAGGGGTACGTCGGTGGACCGAAGGGTGGCCACGAGGCAAGGGGGGCGCGCCCCAGGGGGTGGGCGCGCCCCCCACCCTCCTGAGCACCTCCGATCTTTCCTGACGTGCACTCCAAGTCCATTGGGTGGCTTTCCTTCCAAAAATAACTTCTCCAGTTGATTTCGTTCCGTTTTGGCTCCGTTTGATATTCCTTTTCCTCGAAATACTGAAATAGGCAAAAAACAGCGAATCTGGGCTGGGCCACCGGTTAATAGGTTAGTCCCAAAAGTAATATAAAAGTGGAAAATAAAGCCCAATATTGCCTAAAACAGTATATAATATAGCATGGAGCAATAAAAAATTATAGATACGTTGGAGACGTATCAAGCATCCCCAAGCTTAATTCCTGCTCGTCCTCGAGTAGGTAAATGATAAAAAAAATAATTTTTGATGCGGAGTGCTACTTGGCATAATTTCAATGTAAATCTTCTTAATTGTGGTATGAATATTCAGATCCGAAAGATTCAAGACAAAAGTTCATATTGACATAAAAATAATAATACTTCAAGCTTACTAACAAAGCAATTATGTCTTCTCAAAATAACATGGCCAAAGAAACTTATCCCTACAAAATCATATAGTCTGGCTATGCTCCAGCTTCCCCACACAAAATATTTAAATCATGCACAACCTCGATGACAAGCCAAGCAATTGTTTCATACTTTTGACATTCTCAAAACTTTTTCAATCTTCACGCAATACATGAGTGTGAGCCATGGACATAGCACTATAGGTGGAATAGAATGGTGGTTGTGGAGAAGACAAAAAGGAGAAGATAGTCTCACATCAACTAGGCGTATCAACGGGCTATGGAGATGCCTATCAATAGATATCAATGTGAGTGAGTAGGGATTGCCATGCAACGGATGCGCTAGAGCTATAAGCATATGAAAGCTCAACAAAAGAACCTAAGTGGGTGTGCATCCAACTCGCTTGCTCACGAAGACCTAGGGCTTTGAGGAAGCCCATCATTGGAATATACAAGCCAAGTTCTATAATGAAAAATTCCCACTAGTATATGAAGGTGACAAAATGAGATACTCTCTATCATGAAGATCATGGTGCTACTTTGAAGCACAAGTGTGGTAAAAGGATAGTAGCATTGTCCCTTCTCTCTTTTTCTCTCATTTTTTTTATTTGGGCCTTTTCTCTTTTTTATGGCCTCTTTTCTTCTTCTTTTTTTCGTCTGGAGTCTCATCCCGGCTGGGGGGGGAATCATAGTCTCCATCATCCTTTCCTCACTGGGACGATGCTCGGATAATGATGATCATCACTCTTTTATTTTTCTTACATCTCAACAATTACAACTCGATACTTGAGCGAAATATGACTCTATATGAATGCCTCCGTGATGTGCGGGATATGCAATGAATCAAGAGTGACATGTATGAAAGAATTATGAACGGTGGCTTTGCCACAAATACGATGTCAACTACATGATCATGCTAAGCAATATGACAATGATGGAGCGTGTCATAATAAATGGAACAGCGGAAATTTGCATGGCAATATATCTCGGAATGGCGATGGAAATGCCATGATAGCTAGGTATGGTGGCTGTTTTGAGGAAGGATATGGTGGGTGTATGATACTGGCGAAAGGGGCGCGGTATTAGAGAGGCTAGCAATGGTGGAAGGAAGAAAAAGTGCGTATAATCCATGGACTCAACATTAGTCATAAAGAACTCATATACTTATTGCAAAAATCTAGAAGTTCTCAAAGCAAAGTATTACGCGCATGCTCGAGGGGATAGATTGGTAGGAAAAAGACCATCGCCGTCCCCGACCGCCACTCATAAGGAAGACAGTCAATAAATAAATCATGCTCCGACTTCATCACATAACGGTTCACCATACGTGCATGCTATGGGAATCACAAACTTTAACACAAGTATCTCTCAAATTCACAACTACTCAACTAGCATGACTCTAATATCACCATCTTCATATCTCAAAACAATTATCAAGCTTCAATATTTTCTTAGTATTCAACACACTCATAAGAATTCTTACAAATCTTGTATGCTTAGCATATTAGGATTATTTAAGAAAATTACCATGCTATTTAAGACTCTCAAAATAATATGAGTGAAGTACGAGAGTTCATCTATTTCTTCAAAATAAAACTGCCACCATGATGTAAAAGATATAAGTGAAGCACTAGAGCAAATGAAAAACTACTCCGAAAGATATAAGTGAAGATCAATGAGCAGTCGAATAATTATGTAACTATGTGAAGAATCTCCCATTTAATAATTTCAGATCTTGGTATTGTATTCAAACAGGAAGCAAAGCTAAATAAAATAAAATGACGCCCCAAGCAAAACACATATCAGGTGAATAAAAATATAGCTCCAAGTAAAGTTACCGATGAACAAAGACGAAAGAGGGGATGCCATCCGGGGCATCCCCAAGCTTAGGCTCTTGGTTATCCTTGAATATTACCTTGGGGTGCCTTGGGAATCCCCAAACTTAGGCTCTTGCCACTCCTTAGTCCATAGTCCATCGATCTTTAACCAAAACTTGAAAACTTCACAACACAAAACTTAACAGAAAATTCGCGAGCTCCGTTAGCGAAAGAAAGCAAAACACCACTTCAAGGTACTGTAATGAACTCATTCTTTATTTATATTGGTGTTAAGCCTACTTTATTCCAACTTCTCTATGGTTTATAAACTATTTTACTAGCCATATATTCATCAAAATAAGCAAACAACACAATGAAAACAGAATCTGTCAAAAACAGAACAGTCTGTAGTAATCGGCAACTAAGCAAACTTCTGGAACTCCAAATATTCTAAAATAAATTGGTGGACCTGAGCAATTTGTCTAGTAATCATCTTCAAAAAGAATCAACTAAATAGCACTCTCCAGTAAAAAGTTCTAGCTAATCTCGTGAGCGCTAAAGTTTCTGTTTTTTACAGCATGATCATAAAGACTTTACCCAAGTCTTCCCAAAGGTTCTACTTGGCACAAACACTAATTAAAAAATAAAACCACATCTAACCATAGGCTAGATAGATTATTTAATACTCCATCCGTTCCCAAATAATTGTCTTTCTAGCCATCTCAAATGGACTACAACATACGGATGTATGTAGACATGTTTTAGAGTGTAGATTCACTCATTTTGCTCCGTATGTAGTCACTTGTTGAAATCTCTAGAAAGACAATTATTTAGGAACGGAGGGAGTACTAAACAGGACCAAAAAGCAAGAAAGTAAAATAAAATTGGGTTTCCTCCCAACAAGCGCTATCGTTTAACGCCCCTAGCTAGGCGTGATGATTTCAATGATGCTCACATAAAAGATAAGAATTGAAACATAAAGGGAGCATCATGAAGAATATGACTAGCACATTTAAGTCTAACCCAGTTCCTATGGATCGGGATTTTGTGAGCAAACAACTTATGGGAACAATAATCAACTTGCATAGGAAGGTAAAACAAGCATAACTTCAAAACTTTAAGCACATAAAGAGGAAACTTGATATTATTGCAATTCCTACAAGCATATATTCCTCCCTCATAATAATTTTCAATAGCATCATGAATGAATTCAACAATATAACCAGAACCTAAAGCATTCTTTTCATGATCTACAAGCATAGAAAATTTACTACTCTCCACATAAGCAAAATTCTTCTCATTCGAAACAGTAGTGGGAGCAAACTCAACAAAATAACTATCATATGATTGAGAATTAAGATCAAGATGACAAGTTTCATGGTTATCATTATTCTTTATAGCATACGTGTCATCACAATAATCATCATAGATAGGAGGCATGCTTTCATCATAATAAATATTCTCATCAAAACTTGGGGGACAAAAAATATCATATTCATCATACATAGCTTCCACAAGCTTGTGCTTTGCATATCATTAGCATCATGGATATTCAAGGAATTCATACTAACAACATTGCAACCATGCTCATCATATAAATATTTAGTGCCAAACATTCTAATGCATTCTTCTTCTAACACTTTGGCACAATTTTCCTTTCCATCATACTCACGAAAGATATTAAAAAGATGAAGGGTATGAGACAAACTCAATTCCATTTTTGGTAGTTTTCTTTTATAAACTAAACTAGTGATAAAACAAGAAACTAAAAGATTCAATTGCAAGATCTAAAGATATACCTTCACTTACCTAGCCTCCCCGGCAACGGCGCTAGAAAAGATCTTGATGTCTACTATGCAACCTTCTTCTTGTAGACGTTGTTGGGCCTGCAAGTGCACAGGTTTGTAGCACAGTAGCAAATTTCCCTCAAGTGGATGACCTAAGGTTTATCAATCCGTCGGAGGCGTAGGATGAAGATGGTCTCTCTCAAGCAACCCTGCAACCAAATAGCAAAGAGTCTCTTGTGTCCCCAACACACCCAATACAATGGTAAATTGTATAGGTGCACTAGTTCGTGAAGAGATGGTGATACAAGTGCAATATGGATGGTAGATATAGGTTTTTGTAATCTGAAAATATAAAAACAGCAAGGTAACAAGTGGTAAAAGTGAGCGTAAACGGTATTGCAATGCTAAGAAACAAGGCCTAGGGTTCATACTTTCTCTAGTGCAAGTCCTCTCAACAATAATAACATCGATAGATGATATAACTATCCCTCAACATGCAACAAAGAGTCACTCCGAAGGCACTAATAGCGAAGAACAAACATAGAGATTATGGTAGGGTACGAAACCACCTCAAAGCTATTCTTTCGGATCAATCTATAAAAGAGTTCGTACTAGAATAACACCTTAAGACACAAATAAACCAAAACCCTAATGTCACCCAGATACTCCATTGTCACCTCAAGTATCCGTGGGCATGATTATACGATACGCATCACACAATCTCAATTCATCTATTCAAACAACACATAGAACCTCAAAGAGTGCCCCAAAGTTTCTACCGGAGAATCACGACGAAAACGTGTGCCAACCCCTATGCATAGGTTCATGGGCGGAACCCGCAAGTTGATCACCAAAACATACATCAAGTGAATCACGTGATATCCCATTGTACAGATACGCACGGCAAGACATACATCAAGTGTTCTCAAATCTTTAAAGACTCAATCCGATAAGATTACTTCAAGGGGAAAACTCAATTCATTACAAGAGAGTAGAGGGGGAGAAGAAACATAAGATACAACTATAATAGCAAAGCTCGCGATACATCAAGATCGTATCACCTCAAGAACACGAGAGAGAGAGAGAGAGAGAGAGAGAGAGAGAGAGAGAGATCAAACACATAGCTACTGGTACATACCCTCAGCCCCGAGGGTGAACTACTCCCTCCTCGTCATGGAGAGCGCCGGGATGATGAAGATGGCCACCGGTGAGGCATCCCCCCTCCGGCAGGGTGCCGGAACAGGGTCCCGGTTGGGTTTTGGTGGCTACAGAGGCTTGCGGCAGCGGAACTCCTGATCTAATCTCTGTTCTGGAAGTTTTACGATACGTAGGTATATATGGGTGCAAGGGGTACGTCGGTGGACCGAAGGGGGGGCCACGAGGCAGGGGGCGCGCCCCAGGGGGTGAGCCCGCCCCGCACCCTCGTGAGCACCTCCCTTCTTTCAAGACGTGCACTCCAAGTCCATCGGGTGGCTTTCCTTCCAAAAATAACATCTCTAGTTGATTTTGTTCCGTTTTGACTCCGTTTGATATTCCTTTTCCTCGAAATCGAAATAGGCAAAAAAGACAAATGGGCTGGGCCTCGGGTTAATAGGTTAGTCCCAAAAGTAATATAAAAGTGGAAAATAAAGCCCAATATTGCCTAAAACAGTAGATAATATAGCATGGAGCAATCAAAAATTATAGATACGTTGGAGACGTATCACCCCCTACCTCGTGCCTTCCTCTTTCGTTTCTTGACGTAGGGTCCAAGTCTCCTGGATCATGTTCGGTGAGAAAATCACGTTCCCGAAGGTTTCATTCTGTTTGGACTCCGTTTGATATTCCTTTTCTTCAAAACTCTGAAATAGGCAAAAAACAACAATTCTGGGCTGGGACTCCGGTTAATAGGTTAGTCCCAAAAATAATATAAAAGTGAATAATAAAGCCCAATAATGTCCAAAACAGTAGATAATATAGCATGGAGCAATCAAAAATTATAGATATGTTGGAGACGTATCACGGGTGACGACAGTGATCTCGTGGGCTTGGAAGTAATGACGCAGCTTCCTAGGCCATAAGGTGGCCGAAGAGCAATTTGTGCACACCGGAGCACCTCGACCTAGCCCCCTGCAAGAGGGAGCTCACAAAGTAAACCGGGTGCTGCATCATCTTCTTCTTCTGCACCACTTCGCTTGACCGCGCGGGCGTCGCCCTGATGGCGTCAGACTCTGCCGGGGGCCTTGCCTTGACGGCACCAGGTCCTGCCGGGGAATCTTTGAATCGCCGTCCGCTGGTTTCGTCGTCGCCACTGCCTCCTCGTCGACCTCCCTCTGTGCCACTAGTGCGGCGCTGACCACTTGATTCGTTTCCGCTAGGTACAGCAGCAATGGTTCTTGTGGTTTAGGCGCAACCAGTATTGGCATGGAGGAAAGGTATTTCTTCAGATCCTACAATGTTGCCTCAGCTTCTGGGGTCCTCTCCATCGGGCCTACCTTCCTCAAGATTTTGAAAAAAGGGGAGGGCGCGCTCGGTGGACTTGGAGATGAATGGGCTCATGGCGGTGTCGGCGTTCTGGGAACGGGGGTCCCCAGACTTGCCTGCCTGCGGGCTGCGGCGTGGCTCAAGGGGTGGCCCATCAAGGCCCATCTTCATCAGCACAAGCTCAAGACCCTCGCGAGGGGCCAAGCCTCGCGGGGCGGACGACAGGGAGCTTCCTCAAGCATAACCTCGTCAGGCTGGCTCGCGAGGAGGCGGAGAGATCAAGGCAGGGTACCTCATGAGGTGCCCGTGACGCAAGCCATGACGACCAAGGGCGCCAGGCGGGCGCCAGCCCGCGCAGTGTCCTCCTTTCCTCTTTGGTGCAAAGGGAGCAAGCGTAGGCAAGAGTATCAAGCAAAGGCATCCGTTTCGGTGCAACAAGACCAAGACCGTCACAACGGCAGGAAGGAAGTCATTGTGGAGCCCAAGCCAAGGCGTCACCACCAGAGCCTTTGACAAAGCGAGGACCAACTTTAGTCAGGATAAGTGTACTAGATGTTCACCTTCAAAATGGCCAATTGTTGGCGCCCTTCCCGCTCAATATTTGGGGAGAGGCCCAGGGCCTTTGCCTATAAATAGGACTAGCCACCCACAAGGTAGAGGCATCTTGGATGGAGAAATCTAGAGAGAGGATCCAGCATCTGGGATCAGCAGAGAGAGAGCGACTGAATTCCTCCTAGCAGTTCATCGCACCAGCCAAGAACAGACCCTCGCGAGGCTGTTCTTCTTTGTATTGTTCATCATCGTCAGCCCAAGAGGTAATCCACCACACCACAAACTGGAGTAGGGTATTACACCACAATGGTGGCCCGAACTAGTATAAACCCTGTGTCTCTTGTGTTCTCCCTTTCATAGCTTAGATCTTAGCAAGGCGGCGAGGATCTGGAAGGTAGAGGGCGAAATCTCCGCGCGCACCCCAGTGTTCGAACCTAGAGGGTCTGCCGGAACCCGAAATCCGACATTTGGCGCGCCAGGTAGGGGTGCGCCGGAACTTGTCTCCTCGCTACTACGGCAGACCTGCCTCCTCGCTACTACGGCACAGCCGACCCTGCGGAGTTCCTCCAGCTCTACGAGCCGGGCATCGAAGCCGCCAACAGGTACGAGAAGGTCATGGCGAACTGGTTTCCCATGGCACTCAAGGACCGAGCCTGCACCTGGCTCCTGAACCTGGCCCCTGGCACGATCTCCTCCTGGGACGAGATGCGCACCCGCTTCATCACCAACTTCCAAGGTACTCGCGACCGACCTCCTGCCGTGAGCGACTTGCGCCGCATCAAGCAGCAGCCACGGGAGACCCTGCAGAAGTACATCCAGCGCTTCAACAACACACGCCTCAAGATTCCCAAGGTGACTGAGGAGGCCATCATCTCCGCCTTCTCCGACGGTGTGCGAGATGTCAAGATGAAGGAGGAGCTGGCGATGCATGAAGATCTGTGCACTTCCTTGGAGCTATTCAACTTGGCAACCCAGTGCGCCAGGGCTGAGGAAGGGCGCCTTTCTCTCCTCGAGCTGCTAGCCACAGACACAGAAGAGAAGAAATCCAAGGCCAAGGACGTGAAGCGCAAGGGGGCTGCCGTGCTCGCGGCAGAACCAGACACCAAGCGGGGTAGAGATCAGCCCGAGTCTTCCAAGGGCAGCCGGTACTGTGTGTACCACGACCTCCACATCCACAACACCAACGAATGTCAGGAGCTCCGGGCCGTGCGAAAAGGGAGGATCGGCCGACGCCCCGACCGCAACGATCGGGGCTACGGCCGAGGAGGAGGAAGAAACGCAGGACGCTGGGAAGACCGTGGCCCTCGCCAAGGGTGGCGCGACCGACCTTGCGAGGATCGCTGGCAGGAGCAGCCTCGCGAGGGAGACTGGAGGGATCAGCCTCGCGAGGATCGCCCGCAAGGAAATGCAGGCCTCCCTCCTCTGCTGCCGCAGCCAAGGAGAAACGAGGACCATCATCAGGATGAGGGGGCTGGGGGCTTCCAGGAGCCACGCACGGTTGCTTGAATCCTGGGCTGACCTCAAGCCCCAGCCTCTCAACGCATCTTCAAGCAGTTCGCCCGTGAAGTGAATGCAGTCCTCCCCAAGCTCGAAGCCACGCGCCCTCTCAGGTTGTCAGCATGCGCCATCACGTTCAGCTCAGCGGATCAGCTCAAGTCTTGCGCCCACGGCCGGAGTCCTCCCGATGCTTTGTTCCCCAATCATCGCTAACGTGCAAGTCACGGGACCCTCATCGATGGTGGAGCAGGGCTCAATGTCCTGTCCGTAGAGACATTCAACAATCTCCAAGTGCCTTACAATCAACTTCAGCCAACCAAGCCTTTCTCCGGAGTCACCGATGGCTCCACGGTTCCGATTGGGCAGGTCCGCCTCCCTGTCACCTTTGGGGCGTGCGAACAACTACCGCACCGAGATCATCGACTTTGATGTCGCCCACATTCGCCTGCCATACAATGCCATCCTCGGGTACCCAGCTCTGGCCAAGTTCATGGCCGTGACTCATCACGGCTACAACGTCCTCAAGATGCCAGGAAGCGGCGGAGTCATCACGGTGCCTTGTGAAGAGAGAGACGCAGTGTGCTCCCTGGAGCTAGCCTTTCAAGCCGCATCACTTGATGACCCAGATCACAGGAGCGTGAGGCTCCCTGAGACCGCTCCCAAGAAGAAGAAGGCATCGCCAGGCCCGACCCCTCAGGAGGCAGGCCCCTAACTGTCCGCGCCTGCTCAGGGGCACCGCCTTCTGTCGCATAGGAAGGCGCGCCCGGCGCCCTCCTCAAGCAAGGCTCGGGGGCTCTCTCCTGGAGGGCCACCGACCTCGCCAAGGTCACGAGGGAGGCGCTTGGGCACCACTTGGAGGCGTGCTTCAAAGCACGTTTCCCTCAGGAAGGAGCAAGGCAAGGAGGGCCAAACCCTCAGGAGTTCGTCAGTCAGATCACACAGGAGTTGCAGGAGTCAAGAGTCATGAGTGGCAGCCGCCGCTTACCCGCCGTAGCTCCCCATCCAGGCGAGGATGGTGGGCTGCGCGTCTGCATCGACATCCCAGGGCTCAACCGAGCCGCCTCTCAGGAGCGCTTCTGGCCCTCACGCGTGGGGCGCTGCGAAGGTCCACCCCACAGCTACGTTCGCATGCCCTACGGCCTGCCGAACGCGGCCGCGACGTACCAGCGCCTCATGAGGAGCATCCTGGAGGCTCAAGAGGCCAGGAGTTCCGCAGTCCTGGCGGAGATGGAGATGGTCCACGAGGAGTCACCGGCGCCTCCAGAGCCTCCCGAGGCTCCTGGGCCTGGGGGCTCGTGAAGATCGGCATCCGCAGCCCACGACGTCCGCTACTTCAACATCCCTTCGTCCCTAACGTTATCAGGTGACATCCTCCAAGTTTCATTTCCAGCTGGGAGCGCCCCCCAGGGCTGCATCATTCCCAGGCCGCGTGGGTCCATCCCTGCGGCGTGTATCCCTTTTACTTCATGTTCTTAGCTTACTTTGTTGGGGGCGCCCCTCAGGCTGCATCATCCCCAGATCGCTCGGACCAGGCCCAGCGGCATGTACCCCTCTTGCATTTATTTCAGGTCATGCGTTCGACCCATCATGATTATTATTTGATGCCTACCCATGGCACCCCTTCTTCCTTCATGTCGGCCGCTTGCACGTTAAAGGGGGGGTACATGAGCATCGCGACTCATGGCTCCTACTGTCTCTCAGGCCCTCACCCTCTGGCCTTGTCCACGGCATCGCAACCTGGCATACCAGTGATGGCTGAGACCAGCTCGAGAGCCGGGACCCGAGGACGTAGAGCGTCGGCATCTAACGAAATCTGCAGGAACACATCACAAGTTAAGGCCCAGTGCCAGGCGCAACCCGCCTTGAGGTAGGGCCCCATGAGTCCCGCGCTGGCTCACGGGTGCCCAGATACACCTCGTCAGCCGCACGTGCCAGCCACGTGTCGTATGGGGTACACGCCGGGGCTCCTCCCGGAGGGGAGCCCCCTCCCACGCACTGCTGGAAGCACCATGCTCGCGTTGGTCGACGACACTGCCGAGGAGCGGCTATGCCCGTACACATACGGAAGCGCTATGCTCCGCGCTAGTGATAAACAACTGAGGGTGGCCCCCGGCCGCATCAACCTCAGGGAGCCTAGAGCTCAGTGTCCGGCCTCATCGCAACGCCTCCCCTCGGGAGTGCCACGCAAGGGGGCTGGGCACGGGGGCTACGCCTGGGTCACGCCCAGACGTACGCCACCTAGCCAGGCCCCTCGGGCCTGGTTCGTCGCACGTCTCTCCCCGAGCGGAGGCAAGGGACGAAGGCCGTTTGAGCGTCAAGGGGGACTCCTGAGCATCGCCACTCAGGAGCCTAACTGGTCACGTAGCCCCTCATGCCTTAGTTCCGAAAGGCTAATGGCGGTTGAGGTATGCGCAGGGCCGGGCTCTGCAGACGTAGAATGGTAGATTCCCCCCACACATCTCACCTCCCTACTTGCTGTTCATGTGCCAAGGGGGACTCCTGAGCATCGCGACTCAGGAGCCTAACCTGTCACGTAGCCCCTCACTCCTTGGACCCGTCCTGGTTTCCGGTCGGGGCTAACGGTGGCTGAGGTATGCGCGAGGCCAGGCTCTGCCGGTGTAGAACATAAGCAAGTAGGAAGGAAAAGCGCAAATCTCAAGGAATTCAAAAGCAAATATTTTAGTCCATAACTGTTATCACAACACCAAACGCAAGTTTAAACGCCTCCCCGAGGCATGATACATGTTGCAGGAAACAGAACAGGAGCCACAACGGAGTCACTGGTCGGCGACGGAGCCACGCCGAGCAGGTTCGCCTCGTGAAGCCATTTGGACCGGCAGCGCCGCTTCGGCTTGGTCTGAAGGCCCGGAACCGACAACAGAGCCTCAGCTCGACCCTTCATGGCCTCAAAGAGCGGCGGGCAAGCTCGCCGCTCAGCTGGCTCCAAAGGCTGTCGAGGTCGACGTTGGGATCGCGAAGGTAGGCGTGGGTAAGGACCCGCGTCGGCCGCAGAAAGACAGGACACAGCGCCTCGGCCTCAGCTGTGTGGGGCCAAGGCCAAGTGTGACATCTTCAAGAGCGGATCAGGAAGGGAAGCAGCTTGGCGGGGCCGTCCTCGGCACCCGGCCGGGCTTTCGGGGCAGCTGTCTTAAAGCGTCCTCGGCAAAATGCGAGCCTTCACCTCCATCTCCGTGAAGGCCTCGCGGTCCTCGGCAAGAACCCGCGCCTTGCCGTCCAGCTCGACCTCCTTCGCCTCCAACTCCCGCTTCAGCGCACCCAGGCGGTCACGGCGCTTGTTAAGCTTGGCGTCCTAGTCCTTGACGGCCGCCTCGCGAGCCTTCATGTCTTCCTCCTTCTCTTGGCGAATGCGGGCCTCCTTGGCAAGCTGGTCCCGCAGGCCCTGCAGCTCGCTCTCCAGCGCCTTGCAGCGACCTCGGACATCAGCTACCTCCCCCAAGGCAGCGTCGCGAGCAGCCTTCGCCCCAAGGATGGCCTGCTTCTCCTCGTCGCAAGCCGTCGAGGCCTGAACCCGCGCCTCTTGAATCGAAGCGTCAGAGCGAATCCAGCCAGAGGCCAGATCCAAGCACCCAACCACCAGGCGAGGGTCGACGCCCAGAAGATCTTGCCGCAGCTGGTCCAATTCAGCAGCAACACGATCCAGGACAGTGGGAGGAGTCAGAGAGACAACAGTTGGTGGAGTAGGAGGAGAGGACGGCAAGCAGAACCACAAAGATCCTCGAGGCGGAACTGCTGCGCCCCAACAAATGTGGGCGGTGGCATCGAGCAAGGACACCTCGAGAGTCGCTTGGGCCATGGGGGCTGAGCTCGCCCCAGCCAGCTCCACCAGGCCTCGCGAGGATGACCGGGCAGGAGAGGCCCGTGTCTTGCAGTCGCCTTCCTTCACGGGCAGAGGCGCTGCCCCAGACGGAGCCTTAGGAGGTCCCTTCAGCTTTTTTGCCGCATGCGCCAGCCTAGCCAAGGGATACAGATATCAAGCCTCAGCGGCAAAGCAGGGAATAGAACAAGAATCAAGCACTTACTGGTCAACGCTCGCAAGCTCGAGCAACCTCCGGCCATACTTGAAGCCCGAGAGCCGGTGCAGGATCAGCCTCAAGAGGCCCGGGAGCAGGAGGCACGTCTGTGGATCGCCTCGGAGCCGGGGCATACCCGCGGGGGACCAGCCCAGTCGTATCCTTTTTCGGGATCGGGGGCAAGCTCTCGCCGCCCCGCTCGTCGCCATCCTCGTCGTCATCGCTCGGCAAGAGGCGGAGAGCACAGGACCTGCGCCGAGGGAGGGGCGCTCTCGACTCCCCGTCGGTTGCCTCGGAGTCAGGCCCCGCTTCCTGCTCCTCTTCTTCCTACTCTTTGCTGGAGTAGCCGGAGGACACGTTCACCGTCGCCTGGGCCGCAGGGTCCTCGGGAGCCTCCGCGGGCACGGGCCCGTCCCCATTAAAGGCGGGCATGGCCTCCACCGCCTGCTCCAAATCGTCTCGAAGGAACAAGGGCACAAGAGCGCCCTCCAGCCTCGCCACGTCTCCCCTGACCAAAGATTTGAGGACCGTGGCTAGATCTTCGTCGGCCAAGACTGCGAGGCTCGGGCGGGGCCTCCACAGCGGGAGCGAGTACTGTCGAAGCGGGGCCACCTGATGCTCCAGGAACTCCCTCAGAAGCGACGCACCAGTCAGCATCGCCGTCGCCATGTTGCTCGGCCACAGATCCGCGTCCATCTTCTCCAGCACCGGCTTCGCGCGGGGATCCACGAGTTCCGTGCGAGACCAAGCGTCGATGGGCGTGGGCTGCTCCGTGGGCAGAATCAGCCGAGGGTGGATGCGCCCAGCATCTACCATGACCCACTTGCTCCTGAAGCCCTCGATCCTCTCCCCGGGCTTCGAGATGGCGTTGGAGCTGCCATACGCGACAAAGCTCACAAGACGCCTGTGAGACGGGACCATGAGAGGTCCGGAGGGAGAAGTAGTGACGCAGCAAGGCCACTGAGGGCTGCACCCCGACGTGAGCCTCACAATAATAGGCGAAGATCGCCAGAAGAAGAACATAGTTGGGGTGGAGGTGCAGAGCTTGCAGTTTGTAGTGGCGGAGGACAGAGAAGAAGAACTCAGAGAAGGGAGGCACCAGACCGGTAGCAATGGCGCTCACGAAGAGCGGATAGAAGGTGCTTCCTTGGCCCTCGGAAAGGGCGGAGCCTGCCTTGAACACCTCTGCCCCGTCAATGCCTTGTGCTGCCACCATCCGGCGCACCCGGGCGAGGCCCTCCTCTGACACATTCGGCGAGTCCAAGGCGGCTAAGTACCAAGGTCTGGCCGGGGTCTGGCGAGGCGCCATGTCTTTCTAGGGCACGCGATCGAAGTAGATCTAGAGATTTCGGAGGCAGGAAGGGAAGGCGCAAGAAATGGGATCTGAGCAATGACCGGAGGAAGCAAAGCCTAGACAGACGCCGCTCTTTTGATTTATTCGCTATGATTGCTAAGCTGCCCACGCCCAATCAACCGCCATGCGGGCGCCTAAGGCCGCATGAGGCTGTTAGGGGTCTGGTGTGACTTGCCCTTCGCTTCTCTGCTCAGCCAAGTCCGCGCGCCTTTGGGCCCGGGGCTATCACGGTGTTCTGGGAACGGGGTCCCCAGACTTGCTCGCTGGCCTGGCGTGGCTCAAGGGGTGGCCCATCAAGGCCCATCTTCATCAGCACAAGCTCAAGACCCTTGCGAGGGGCCAGGCCTCACAGGGCGGACGACAGGGAGCTTCCTCGTCAGGCTGGCTCGCGAGGAGGCGGAGAGATCAAGCCAGGGTACCTCACGAGGTGCCCGTGACGCAAGCCATGACGACCAAGGGCGCCAGGCGGGCGCCAGCCTGCATAGTGTCCTCCTTTCCTGTTTGGTGTAAAGGGAGCAAGCGCAGGCAAGAGTATCAAGCAAAGGCATCCGTTTTGGTGCAACAAGACCAAGACCGTCGCAACGGCAGGAAGGAAGTCATTGTGGAGCCCAAGCCAAGGCCACCACCAGAGCCTTTGACAGGCGAGGACCAACTTTAGTCAGGATAAGTGTACTAGATGTTCCCCTTCAAAATGGCCAATTGTTGGCGCCCTTCCCGCTCAATATTTGGGGAGAGGCCCAAGGCCTTTGCCTATAAATAGGACTAGCCACCCACAATGTAGAGGCATCTTGGATGGAGAAATCTAGAGAGAGGATCCAGCATCTGGGATCAGCAGAGAGAGAGCGACTGAACACCTCCTAGCAGTTCATCGCACCAGCCGAGAATAGACCCTCGCGAGGCTGTTCTTCTTTGTATTGTTCATCATCGTCAGCCCAAGAGGCAATCCACCACACCACAAACTAGAGTAGGGTATTACACCACAATGGTGGCCCGAACTAGTATAAACCCTGTGTCTCTTGTGTTGTCCCTTTCATAGCTTAGATCTTAGAGAGGCGGCGAGGATCAGGAAGGTAGAGGGCGAAATCTCCGCGCGCACCCCAGTGTTCGAACCTAGAGGGTCTGCCGGAACCCGAAATCCGACAGGCGGCAACGCAGCCGGTGAGCCAACGCACGTCATTGATCCGCTTGGGCGCCTCAATCTGTTCAATAGCCTTGATCTTGTCTGGGTTTGACTCGGTCCCGCGCTGCGACACAAAGACTCCAAGAAGCTTGCTGGACGGAACACCAAAGACACACTTCTCAGGATTCAGCTTAAGGTTGATCTTGCACAGGTTGGCAAATGTCTCTTCCAGATCTTGCACAAGAGTTGCCCCGTTCTTTGTTTTGACTACTATGTCATCCATGTATTCCTCCATATTTCTATGGATCTGGGGTTCAAAACCAATTTGGACTGCTCTTGCAAACATCGAGCCAGCACTCTTCAACCCGAAAGGCATCCGTAAAAAGCAATACATACCACATGTGGTGATGAATGTTGTCTTCTCTTCATCTTCTCTCGTCATGAAGATTTGGTGGTAGCCCGAGTAGGCGTCGAGGAATGACAACATATCACACCCGGCCATGGAGTCGACAATCTGGTCAATGCGTGGCAACGGGAAGGGGTCTTTAGGACAAGCCTTATTGATGTCTGTGTAATCAATACACAACCTCCACTTCCCATTTGCCTTGCGCACCACTACCGGATTGGCCAACCACGTCGGATGGAGCACTCCTCTCACCAAACCCACTGCTTCCAACTTCCTGATCTCCTCTGTGATGAACTTCTGCGTCTCCAGAGCCTGCTTTCTGACCTTCTGCTTGACGGGCTGCCCATGAGGACAGACAGCTAGGTGGTGCTCAATCGCCTCCATGGGAACACCGGGGATGTCAGATGATTCCCACGCAAACACGTCGACATTCGCCCGCAGGAAGGTGACGAGCAAACCTTCCTATTTGCTGTCGAGGGTGGAGACTATGGTGGAAGCCCCTCCCGTGCCATCCTCCCTGACGGACACCTTCTTGGTCTGCGGTGGTTCAGCTCTGGATTTCTAGCTCTTGTCGGTAGAGCTCTCTAGCACGTCCTCGACGGTAGCACAACACTCCGAGGAGGTGCGCTTGCCGGAGTGGGTGTAAGCGGTCTTGCCGGGCTTCTTCTTCCCTCCCGGGGCTCCAGTGGCAGGAGCAAGTGCCTTGGTGGCAGCTGCTGCAACTGCTTCCCGGTAGAGTTGGTCAGTGCAAATCAGCGCGCCCTTCTTATCAGAGGGGACGAAGATGATAGTCAACGGCCTGGGCATCTTTAGCATGTTGTAGGCGTTGTGCGACGCTGCCATGAACTTGGCTAGTGCCGGGCGGCCGAGGACCCCGTTGTAGGGCAAGGGGATCTCGGCCACGTCGAAGATGATCCTCTCCGTCCTGTGGTTCAACTCCGCTCCAAACGTCACGGGCAGCGTGACCTTCCCCTTCGGCTGGCTCCTCCCTGGATTGACCCTTGAAACGTGGCCGTTTCCTCGAGGTCTCCATGAGGGATTTGCAGCCTTTTGATCACGATGCGCGAGATCAAGGTCAGGCCGGCCCCGCCGTCGGCCAACATCTTGTTCACCTTGAGGTTGCGTATCGTTGGGTAGACCAACACGGCAAAAACCCGACCGTGATTGTGCAGTCAGGTGGTCCTCGGCGTCAAAGATGAGGGGCGTGATGGACCACTTCAGTGGCTTCTGAGCGTCGAACGACGGCTCCGCCGCTGTAATCTCACGCGCCCACTGCTTGAGCTGGCGGTGAGAAGTATGCAGCGAGGCACCACCATCGACACACATGGCCTCCGTAGCCTTCTGGAACTCTTGCTCGCCGGACTCATCGTCCTTGTCATGATCATCATCTTCTTGCTTCTAGTCACGGCCCCGAGCGGGCCTCTCTTGCTGGTTGTCCTTGTCGCGGCGACCTCCTTGGCCACAACGCTTCTTGCCTGATCCCTCGGCACCATCCTGACCCTTCTCCTTGTCCCGCATCTCATACTCGACCTTTTGCTTTTCAGCAAGCAGCTCGACTTGCCGGCAGTTCTGGAGGTCGTGGCCTTTGGTACAGTGGATCTTGCAATACTGCTTGCTGGAGCCCCCTGGCTTGTCGGCAGCTGCTAAGCCCCGACAGGCGACGCACCTGGCAATCTCCTTGCCAGGGCCGTCTGCCTTGACCTTTTTGGCAGCGCTGGTGTCGTCAGACCCTTCAACGGCAAGCACGGCCTTGCCCTTGCATTTCCTATTGCGGCGCTGGCCCCTCTTCGTCGGGGCGGCGGTGTCTTCATCAGTAGAGTCGGTTTCCGCTCCGGCATCTTCGCCGGGGTACTTCCTTCTCTCTTCAGCCAGGGCGCACCTATCGGCCAGAACGTAGAGTTCAGCCACATCCATAACCTTGGACATCGCCAGCTCTTCGTGCATCTTGCAGTTGCGCACGTTCTGATGGAGCGCGCTGATCACAGCGGTGGGATGAACGTCGGGGATGTTGTACTGCACCCGGCTGAATCTCTGGATGTACTTGTGCAGGGTTTCCCCTTCCTTCTGGGGACTGATATGCAGATCACTGGCCTGGCCATGAGCTTGGTGGCTGCCAGTGAAGGCGCCAACGAACTCATGGCACAGATCCGACCAAGAAGAAATGGAATCCGTTGGCAAGTGCATCAACCAGGACATAACATTGGGCTTCAGCGCCAATGGAAAGTAATTGGCAAGCACCTTGTCGTCGCGAGCTCCGGCAGCCTGCATCACGATGATGTAGATGCTGAGGAACTCGGACGGATGGGTCTTGCCAGTATACTTCTCGCCGACGTCGGGCTTGAACGTGCGGTGGGACGACCACTAGAACTGCCGCAGCTCACGGGTAAAGGCTGGGCAGCCCACCTCGTAAGGTAGGCCGTTGGAGCCCCCCGGCGTCGGGTGGTCCATAGCGGGTCCCGCCCACTTGTCCGATTGGTGGCGTGTATCACGCCGACGCTCGATAGTGGTTCGAGCATCCTCGTGAGCTCGTTCTCGAAGAACTTGGCGCTGGTCGCGGTGGTTCCGCGGGTCGGACGACGCTATAGAGATGTTGTCACAAGCGTCATCACGACGAGCAGACGCCCGCGGCGGCTGGCGAGGAGGAGGGGAGTGCACCGTGACAACAGCACCCCCGGTCCTCCCAGCACTGGCGTGTGGTGGCTCGGTGGGGCGCCGGCCCGAGGGTCCCGCCGGTCACGGGTCATCTTTGTTGGCGACGGTGACGAGGCTCCGGATAGTGGCCCTCCACTCGTCGATCTTCTCCGCAGCAGGAGGGAAGTCGAGGAGCAGCTGCGCACGCGCCAAAGCTTTTGCCGGCGTGGGTGGCGGCAACATTTGCGTGGACTGTGGCGCGCTTCGACTTCTAACCACGTTAGAAGGAGCTCTATCACGACCCAGCGACTACGTGCCATTTTCTCCACTACTTCGGCGGGTGTGCTGAACTCTTTCGTCCCGCGGACGATGCACAGGGTTCTTCCCACTGCGGTGTCCGGGGTCTTCAGTGCGGTGACGCTGCTCGTTGCGCGCACCCTGGGAAGAGCGCATTGTGGGCGCCGGCGTGGGTGTCCTGGAGGTTGCTGCACCGCCCGGGGGCGGCACAACGACACTCCTGGAGGGCCCCGTGCCGCCTGCGGGGGGGCCCAGCTCCGTCTTTGGATCTGGCGACGTGCGGCCAGTCGTCTGGCACACGAACGATGCCGCTCGCCTGGGTCTAACTGCCAGGGCGATGATGGTGCTCACGGACTGCGGCCCAGGTCCTGTCCGCGACCGGACCACTACTCGTCCATACTGGCACGGGATGTTCTGCTCCCGACGAGCCGATCGCCGTGGCCGTCTTCTTCTTGGGAGCCATGGCGATGAAGAAATGCTAGGCTAACTACTAGACCAGATTGTCATATTTGCGCCCCCTACCTGGCGCTCCAAAGATGTCGGTGTGGAACGACACCTATGGGATCACAAGAATCCCTACTACGGTTGCCGGGGCGCAGGATTGCGTGAAGAGCAGGATTAGTCATCAGCACAAGGATCGTTTACCCAGGTTCGGGCCGCGAGGATGCGTAAAACCCTAGTCCTGCTTTGGTGGATGTATTGAGTGTCCTTGAGCTCTCGAACTAGCTACGGTGGCTGTGCCATTTCAGAGGGCCAAATCCTTCTCCCGTATGCCATGGGCCTCCTTTCATAGTCGAAAGGGGTTGCCACAGTGGCACACATGAGGTGGAAAGGCGTACAGTCCTACGAGCTTATCGCTCGTATTACAGGACAAGATGCATTTAATGTGCCGCTGAGGTGTCCCTTAGCTTTATCGGGGGCGGGAGTGAGGCCCGTCCCGTCCATCGCCGCTTCTCCTCGCTTCGACACGCGCCCTGGCCAGCGACGCAAGCGGCGCCTTGTAGGCAGGCAGGCAGCTGAGGTGGCACGGCGGTAGGGTCTTCACGAAGCTCTGCATGCCGCCACGCAAGCGTTTGATGAGTTGGCCTGGGAGCTGCATGTTGCCACGCAGGTGCCTGCCCAGTTGGTTGGGCTGGCAACTGCATGCGGACGGTGGTGGAGACTTGGCTGGTGCGGGCTTGGTAGTGGCCCTGCTAGCATCCTTGGTGAGATCCTTGCCGGGTGGCCCGGCAAGGGTCTTGCCGTGGCGCGCCATCGTCCCCGGCAAGGATCTTGCCAGGGGTCTTGTGGTCCTCCACGGCAAGGATCTTGCCGATGGTCGTCGTCTTTCAATCCTCATCTGATCTTGAACATTCCTTGTCTTCACAAAGATCTGCATGCCACCATGGAGGTGCCTCCCGAGCCCTAGTTCCAACGTGGTTGGCTGATTTGGAACCCGTGGGCTCGAGGGTGCCTCACTCCGCTGGTGTGGGCGAGCCGCCCCGGCAAGGGCCTTGCCGGGGTCGCTGAGGCTGACCCCCGGCAAGGATCTTGTCGGGGGAACCTGCTTTGCCTCTCTGCTTCTTTGTGGTCTCGGTCTTGGCGTTGCTCTGGCTGTCTTGGGCTTCGAGTTTACCTTGGTTCACCTCCCCTGCTCTGCTTGGTGTGGCCGCAGGCGCGGCTCCGACTGTCAGTGCACCGGTAAAGGGGTACAAAGATGCGCCACTTCTTTTGTACACCGACAAGAACACTTGATGTATGTGTTGCATGTGCTTATCTGTGGTGACAATGGGATATAACCTGATCTACTTGATGTATGTTTTGTTGATCAACTTGCGGGTTCCGTGACCTCCTGAACTTATGCATAGGGGTTGGCACACGTTTTCGTCTTGACTCTCCGGTAGAAACTTTGCGGCACTCTTCGAAGTTCTTTGTGTTGGTTGAATAGATGAATCTGAGATTGTGTGATGCATATCGTATAATCATACCCACGGATACTTGAGGTGACATTGGAGTATCTAGGTGACATTAGGGTTTTGGTTAATTTGTGTCTTAAGGTGTTATTCTAGTACGAACTCTATGATAGATCGAACGGAAAGAATAGCGTCATGTTATTTTACTATGGACTCTTGAATTGATCGATCAGAAAGGATAACTTTTAGGTGGTTTCATACCCTACAATAATCTCTTTGTTTGTTCTCTGCTATTAGTGACTTTGGAGTGACTCTTTGTTGCATGTTGAGGGATAGTTATATGATCCAAATATGTTATTATTGTTGAGAGAACTTGCACTAGTGAAATTATGAACCGTAGGCCTTGTTTCCTAGCATTGCAATACCGTTTACGCTCACTTTTACCGCTTGTTACCTTGCTGTTTTTATATTTTCAGATTACAAAAACTATATCTACCATCCATATTGCACTTGTATCATCATCTCTTCGCCGAACTAGTGCACCTATACAATTTACCATTGCATTGGGTGTGTTGGGGACACAAGAGACTCTTTGTTATTTGGTTGTAGGGTTGTTTGAGAGAGACCATCTTCATGCTACACCTCCCACGGATTGATAAACCTTATGTCATCTACTTGAGGGAAATTTGCTACTGTCCTACAAACCTCTGCACTTGGAGGACCAACAACGTCTACAAGAAGAAGGTTGTGTAGTAGACATCAGCGGCAGCGGGAGTGGGCCGCCTTCTAGCAGGCGGCCCCCTCTCCCCTCAAAGTATGTGCGCCATTAACCAGATAAGATGGGGTGTGGCTATAGTGAGCGCCCGCCAGGCGGCGGGATTGTAGGCACGCTCCCCCCGACAAAGCCTTCGTCATCAGGGGCGAGGCTACAATACAGAGCAGCCGACACGACCCACAGGCGGCGGGACGTACCTGTCGGCCGAGAGCACGATAGTCAGCGGGACCCACCAGGCAGCGGGCCCCAGTAGCCGACAGAGAAGCCGGCGACCAGAGACACTGACGGCCGGGTCCTACACCCGGCCAGATTACCATTCTACCCCTGCGGGTAGGCCTATATAAGCCCCCAGGTCACCCATGCAAAGGGTTCAGTACATTAGTCACCACACACCCACATAGAGAGAGTGATGCAGGGCTAGCCTTGTTCTTCTTCCTCCTCTAGCTAAACAGCTCAAGGAGCAAGCTTGTAGCTACCTTGTTGAGATAGTGATCATGCGGAGACCCCGAAGAGCAGGACTAGGGGTGTTATCTCCTAGGAGAGCCCCAAACCTGGGTAAGATTCGCAGGCGCATGCGGTCTCGCTCACGCCCGCCTCTAGAGCCCAGCGACGTACTCTTGTCCTCATCCGTGATAAGCCACCCCCTGGCATATGTCGCACGATATCCCCGACAGGAGGCCTCGTCGGTGATGGTGGTGTAGGTATATTTGGATGTGAATGGACCATGGAAAAGGTATTTTTCATCGGGAAGTGGATTGGAGAGGAAATCCTGCAACGAATACAAATCATCATCCAGCTCGAGAGAAGTGGCAAGAGTTAGGCGATTATGAAGGTTGTACAGTAAGTCAATATGCCATATATTATCCACTAGCACCTTGTCGATTCTGGGTAAGAAACAATGTTCTGGGTGGGATTTTCATAAATGTGTGTTTAAGAGTCATGATGCTAGGCAAAAAAGGTAGAGTAAAGAACATTATTTGTGAGCACAAAGGAGATGCTTAAAAGGGAGGGTAGTTGTTGGTTTACAGTTATCCAAAGAAAAGAGTGGCGGGACTGTTTAAATTTATCCAGGGAAAGTCTAGAAGCTGTAAGAGTTGGAAGGTGAATTTCGTAAGTAGGCATTTGTTTTTTATATGCAACTTTTTTTATGCCAAGACCACCAATTTTTCGGTTTGCACACGTTTTTCCAAGCAATACATGAAGTGGCTTCAAATCAAACACATGAACACCTTTGGGAAGAGTTGTTGGATCTCCTGGACTATAAACAAGAAGATTATGTTTTAGTAATGGCGGTTTTCTAAAGAAAGCATCATCTATTTCTTCGTCTCATGCACATTAGTTAAAACTCTCATTTTCCAACGGCTTCTCCAACTATAATTCACACCTCGACAACTCAATCGATCAGTTAAGCGGGCCTCCAACTACCGCACACCATGCAACAGGGTCTCTACTTGCGCATACGGCTTCACACACCACCAAAAAGTATGCAACAGATATAGCGAGACTCTCGCATCGATTTGTTGACCGAGTTATCTGTAATGTGAAGTCTCCAACTCGATCGATTAGTACCGCCTATGGGTGTCTACTATACTATCGCGCATGATCGCAACGGGGGTCTCTACTTGGGTATACGGCTTCTCCAACTATTGCAAACCATTTCGAAGTACATACGCATCAGGTTATAGCGCGCACATGTGAGATTCTCACATTGATTGATTGACCGGGTTCTCTTTAATGCAAAGTTTCCAACTCGAGATGTAGCTACTCGCTCATGTAACGAAGGCCTCCAACCATCACCGTGCACGAACAACGATTGGTCAGGAGCCTCCAACTGCTACACACACAAGCATTGACTGATCAGTTGGTGGCTTCAAACTGCGATGCATGAGCATCAATTGATCATATTCAGTAATGCAGAAGTCCCACACGGTGGTTGCTTGCTTACTGTAAGTGGTTGGGTATCGCCCAAGTGTAATTATGATGTAACCTAGCAATAAATATTTCCCTCGATTAGAGAGCCAAAGTTTATTGAACTAGAAGGAGTTTTTCGAGCAAACAAAGTCATTGGTACCTTCACACACAAAAGAAAACAAACTTGTCCCCAACTCATCAAGAAGGTTGTCAAAATTCTTTTCTTGCTAGTTACAAGATTAAATTGCAAGTGATAATGATAGTTTGATAGATAGGTAAAACGGTACAACAAAGAATAATAATTTTTTAAGTTTTTAGTAATGGAGAATGACTTGGGGGCATAGGTTACTAGTGACATCTCTCTCAAGCATACAACTTTGGTGTGGTGAACAAATTATAGTTGGGCGGTGATTAAATTGTAATATTTATTTTTATGACTATGATAATTCATGGTATAATCTCATATAGGCATCATGCCCATGATAAGTAGACCATTATCCAACTCCATCTACTCTTAGGAATTCACCCCAAGACCGTTATCCAGCATCCATCTCAAAGCATTAAGTTTACAAGAAGCTGAGTGTTGCAATAAGCATGATGACATAATGTAGACAGTAAAACATCGATCAATATGATGAGACACCATCATTTTATCCGTAGTGGAAACAATACATTACGTGTGTTGTCCCTTTCTAACACTGGGATATAGAAAACCACAAGATTAGAACCCACTACAAAGCACCACTCCCTCTAAAGAAAAACCCATCTAACTTGGACAAAGAAGATAGATAGATTGGAGAGCATGCAAAGATTTTTAATTATACAGAAATAAAACCTCAAAAGATTAAGTTGAATTTAGTGAACAATCTGATCATAAAGTGACAATTCATCATATCCTAACAAGCACATCCATGAATTACATCAAATTGATCCCGATCATGTGAGGCAGCTCACGTGAACTTGGTATTGAAGATCAGATAAATATATATATATATATACATATATATATATAGAGAGAGAGAGAGCGAGAGAGAGAGAGAGAGAGAGAACCCTACTGCAATGGACCATAATGTCCTAAGGGAACTACTCACACATGGTCATGGACACTACTAGGGAAAACCTTATACACAGAATGTTAATAGTAGCGTTGTACAAAATCATACGCTACTGCTACTTAGTAGCAGCGCGCGTAAATAAACCGTGCTACTGCTATGACTTTAGCAAAGAGCGGCAGATTAGCAAAAAGCGCTGCTGCTATGTTTGAACTAGGCGCACATGGTTAGTTTAACCTAGCAGTAGCGCTTATATCGCCCAAATATTATGCTACTCTCCTTAGGCTGTAGCGCTTACGTGTAAGGCGCCATCGCTAACGGAAATAAAATAAAGTGAAAAACAAGTAGAAAAGTAAATGAAAATGAAAGAAATAGAAAAGGACAAAGGAAAAAATAAAATGTAAAGAAAAAGGGAAAAGGAGAAAGGAATAGCAAGAGCGGGTTTTAGGAAACGTTGTAGCTAATCTTAGCTATAGCGTTTTCAGAACGCCATCACATGCTTCACTTAAACAGTGGTCCCCCCGCCTCGCCCCCACACTTCTTCCCCAAATCCTCGCCTCGCCGTCTCCCCAATTCGCCGTCGCCCACTTCGCCGTCTCCTGGGCGTGGACGCATAACCTCACCGTCTCCCCGAGGGCCGTCATCCTCACCGCCGCCGCCCGAGGCCGCCCTCAGCCTCGCCGCCGCCGCTCGAGGCCGCCCTCGACATCACCGTCGGCGCCCTCCACCTCACCGCCGCCCGAGCCCGCCCAGGACCGCCATTGCCCATGCCCGAGCCCGCCCTCTACGCCCCTGCCTCCGATCTGAGCACCTCCCGCCACCGTCTCTCCCTCTCTGTAAGTCCCCACCTTCCCCCACTCCTCTCTCTCTGTATTTTAGAGAAAAAAATTAGTAGAGAAAAAGTTTGTTTATAGCAAAAAATTTAGTTTAGAGCAAAGGATGTTAAGTAGTAGATGTTAGAGCAAACAATTTGGTTTACAACAAAAGTTAGTTAGGGCAGTAGGGTTTAATTAGGGTAGATGCTGCTTGTATAGTATATAGTGATACTAGTAGATGTTAATTAGGTTAGGGCAATAGTGGTACTAGTAGATGTTCATTAGATGTTATTCAGTTATGGCACTAGAGTTATGCTATGTTAATTAGGTTAGTAGTGCTTTGCTAGTAGTAGTGGTACAAAGAGGTTAATTAGGTGATGTTAAATGAATAACCTAAATGAATGAAATTAGTAGTTAACTAATTTTTTTTCCTTTCATCATTATAGAGCACTAAAGTTAACTGAATTTTGTTCTATTACTAGTTAAATGAATTTTCTTCTACACTTTGTTTTTGAATTAGCTTGTGAAATTCGGACATGTGGTTGCTCGTGTATATTTGGACATGTGTTGCGGTTTCGAAGAGGGATATTTGAACACTGTTTTCAGGGAATGATGCTGAGTGGCCTTTGTTTTGCCGGAATGTTGATTCATTTCTGTTCCGGCAAATTTCAGGTTCTCGATTTGTCCACTTTTTAGCAAAGGTCCTGCCGAAATTTTTCGTGAATTTCGGCATGGCATGTGATACGTCTCCGTCGTATCTACTTTTCCAAACACTTTTGTCCTTGTTTTGGACTCTTACTTGTATGATTTGAATGTAACTAACCCGGACTGACGTTGTTTTCAGCAGAATTGCCATGGTGTTGTTTTATGTGCAGAAAATAAAAGTTCTCAGAATGACATGAAACTCCACGGAACACCTTAGAAAAAATAATAAAAAATCCTCACCAAAGATGAAGACAGGGGGGCCCACACCCTGCTCACGAGGGTGGGGCGCGCGCCCTCACCACCTGGGCGCGCCCCCTACCTCGTGGGTCCCCTGGTGGCCCTCCGACGCCAACTCCAACTCTATATATTGGCTTTCGGGGAGAAAAAAATCAAAGAGAAGAAATCATCGCGTTTTATGATACGGAGCCGCCGCCAAGCCCTAATCTCTCTCGGGAGGGCTGATCTGGAGTCCGTTCGGGGCTCCGGAGAGGGGGATTCGTCGTTGTCATCATCATCAACCATCCTCCATCACCAATTTCATGATGCCCACCGCCGTGCGTGAGTAATTCCATCGTAGGCTTGCTGGACGGTGATAGGTTGGATGAGATTTATCATGTAATCGAGTTAGTTTTGTTAGGGTTTGATCACTAGTATCCACTATGTTCTGAGATTGATGTTGTTATGACTTTGCTATGCTTAATGCTTGTCACTAGGGCCCGAGTGCCACGATTTCAGATCTGAACCTATTATGTTTTCATGAATATATGTGTGTTCTTGAACCTATCTTGCAAGTCTATAGTCATCTATTATGTGTTATGATCCGACAACCCCGAAGTGACAATAATCGGGATACTTCTCGGTGATGACCATAGTTTGAGGAGTTCATGTATTCACTATGTGCTAATGCTTTGTTCCGGTTCTCTATTAAAAGGAGGCCTTAATATCCCTTAGTTTCCAATAGGACCCCGCTGCCATGAGAGGGTAGGACAAAAGATGTCATGCAAGTTCTTTTCCATAAGCACGTATGACTATATATGGAATACATGCCTACATTACATTGATGAATTGGAGCTAGTTCTGTGTCACCCTATGTTATGACTGTTACATGACGAACCACATCCGGCATGATTATCCATCACTGATCCGGTGCCTACGAGTTTTCCATATACTGGTTTACGCTTATTTACTTTTCCGTTGCTACTGTTATCATCACTACAAAAATACCAAAATCATTACTTTTGCTGTCTTTACTTTGTTACCGTTACCACCACTATCATATTACTTTGCTACTAAACACTTTTCTGCAGATACTAAGTTTCCAGGTGTGGTTGAATTGACAACTCAGCTGCTAATACTTGAGAATATTCTTCGGCTCCCCTTGTGTCGAATCAACAAATTTGGGTTGAATACTATACCCTCGTAAACTGTTGCGATCCCCTATACTTGTGGGTTATCAAGACCTTTTCGCACTGCTGTTGCGGGAGCATAGCTTTATTCTTTGAGTCACTTGGGATTTATATCTGCTGGACACTATGAAGAACTTGAAAGACGCTTAAGACAACAATTTATCCCTCAACTACGAGGGGAGGTAAGGAACTGCCATCTAGCTCTGCACTTGATTCACCTTCTGTTATGAGTAAGCTAGCGACACCTAAACATGCTTCTGCTATTCATTCTGATATGTCGCATGTTATTGATGATGCCACTTTCTGCTATGCATACTTATGATGAAACTACTTCTATGCTTGATATTACTGTGCCCCTTGGTGAATTTCTAGATGAACAAATTTCTAGGTCTAGATAAAGAGAAAATATTGAAACTGAATACAATGATGAAAGTGATGATGAAAATATGCCTGCTATTCCTGAGGGTTATCTTTTTGATGTTGAATCTTCTGCAGCTATTCTTGCTTGCCAGGATAGACTTGAACTTAAGAGGTTGCTAGTTAAATGGAGTAAAGAATCTTTTAGAGATAGAATGAGACCCGACCCTGATTTTTCTACTTCACCTATTTGTGTTCCCGATAAGAATTATTATGAATTCTCTGTTGATCCTGATATAATTACTCTGGTTGAATCTGATCCTTTTTATCGCTCTGAATCTGAAACTGTTGTGGCACATCTTACTAAGTTAAATGATATAGCTGCCCTGTTTACTAATAATGAGAGATCGCGCTACCTTTATTTACTCAAAATATTTCCGTTCTCATTAAAGGGTGATGCTAAGATATGGTTTAATTCTCTTGATCCTGGTTGTGTGCAAAGTCCCTGTGATATGATTTATTACTTTTCTGCTAAATATTTCCCTGCTCATGAGAAACAAGCTGCTTTGAGGGATATATATAATTTTGTGCAAATTGAAGAAGAGAGTCTCCCACAAGCTTGGGGGAGGCTTCTCAAATTACTTAATGCTTTGCCTGATCATCCTCTTAAGAAACCTGAAATACTTGATATCTTTTATAATGGACTAACCGATGCTTCCAGAGATTACCTGGATAGTTGTGCTGGTTCTCTTTTCAGGGAAAGAACACCGGATGAACCTGAAATTTTATTGAATAATATGTTGACAATTGAAAATAATTGGGCACCTCTGAGCCAACTCCCGAGCCAGCTCTCGAGCCAATTCGAGCCTATTCCTAAACCAACTCAAGAAGAGAGGTGTTCTATTTCTCGATCCAGAAGATATGCAAGAGGCAAAGAAATCTATGAAAGAAAAAGGTATTAAAGCTGAAGATGTTAAGAATTTACCTCTTATTGAAGAAATACATGGTCTTAATTTATCACTTTGTTGAAGAAGTATATGATCTCAATTACTTATTTACTGAAGAACCTCCCGATATCCTGGCACAGGTAGTAAAGGTAAATTCTCTCTATAGATATGATAAAGCTGAAGTCCCTTCTACTAAAATTGCTACTCAGTGCTTGGATGAGTTTGATAACTTTATGTTTAAGCAAGATGACTTTAATGCTTATTTTGGTAGACAATTAAAACAGAATACCTTCATGATTAAACGCTTGAGTGATTATATGGCTAATATTAGAGGTGAACTTAAACTTGTAAGCAAACATGCTTCTATGGTTACCACTCAAGTAGAACACATACTTAAAGCTCAAAAAGAAGTGCTTAATGAAATGAATAGTAAGAAAAATGATTATCTTTGTTAGAGTGGCTACTAGAACTGGTAGAATGACTCAGGAACCTTTGTATCCTGAAGGCCACCCTAAGAGAATCGAGCAAGATTCTCAGAGAAATAATATTGATGCACCTAGTTCTTCTAAAAGGAAGAAAAAGAAAAATGATAGAACTGTGCAAACTTCTAGTGAACCTATTGTTGAAACACTTGATAATCCAAAAGATATTTCTATGTATGATGCTGAAACACAATCTGGTAATGAACATGAACCTAGTGAAAATGTTAATGATAATGTTCATGATGATGCTCAACCTAGTAATGATAATGATGTAGAAGTTGAACTCTTTGTTGATCTGGATAACCCACAATCAAAGAATCAACGTTATGATAAAAGAGACTTCGTTGCTAGGAAACACGGTAAAGAAAGAGAACCATGGGTTCAGAAACCCATGCCTTTTCCTCCGAAACCATCCAAGAAAAAGGATGATGAGGATTTTGAGCGCTTTGCTGAAATGATTAGGCCCATCTTTTTCCGTATGCGATTGACTGATATGCTCAAAATGAATCCTTATGCTAAATATATGAAAGATATTGTTACAAATAAAAGAAAGATACCTGAAGCTGAAATTTCCACCATGCTTACTAATTACACTTTTAAGGGTGGAATACCAAAGAAACTTGGAGATCGAGGAGTACCTACTATACCATGCTCCATTAAAAGAAATTATGTTAAAACTGCTTTATGTGATCTTGGAGCCGGTGTTAGTGTTATGCCTCTCTCTTTATATCGTAGACTTGACTTGAATAAGTTGATACCTACTGAAATATCTTTGCAAATGGCTGATAAATCAACTGCTATACCTGACGGTATTTGTGAGGATCACTTTGTTGTGGTTGCAAACGTTACTATTTTAACGGACTTTGTTATTCTTGATATTCCTGAGGATGATAGTATGTCTATTATTCTTGGAAGACCTTTCCTTAATACTGCAGGGGCTGTTATTGATTGCAACAAAGGCAATGTCACTTTTCATGTTAATGGTAATGAGCATACGGTACACTTTCCGAGGAAACAACCTCAAGTTCATAGTATCAACTCTATTGGAAAAATTCCATCGATTATATTTGGAGGTTTTGAATTTCCTCTCCCTACTGTCAAGAAGAAATATGATATACTTATTATTGGGGATGTCCATATCCCCGTTGAGGTAACATAGTGTTATTCGAAATTTCTCCGGTTCCATGATTATCGGAATGAATTTGTTAACAAGACTTGATCAACCTTGTTAGTGGATTCTTTTTTATGAGCATCAGATGGATGAAACTAGAAGCACAACCTTCTGTACCCTCTTTATATTCTCTGTTATTTAGTAGAAATAAAGTAAAATAGTATTTTTTCTGTCTGTTTCCTGATTTATCCGTGCAATATAAAAATATCCCGAAAATAGAAGTCCTCAGAATGCCATGCCAATTTAATATGATTTTTTCGGGAATATTTGAGAATTTTTAGTGAAAAAATTACATGGGGAGCTGCCACTGGTCACGAGGGTGGAGGGCGCGCCTACCCCCGGTCGCGCCCCGCCTCGTGGGCCCATGGTGGCCCTCCTCCACTTATCCCTGCACCCATCTTCTTCCTCTGCCTCACACAAACCCGAAAACCAACTCAAGCTCGTGTTCCACCGCTTTTGTGATTTTCGATCTCCTTGCTCAAAGCACCTCTCGCAAAACTGCTTGGGGAGATTGTTCCTTGGTATGTGACTCCTCCATTGGTCCAATTAGTTTTTGTTCTAGTGCTTTATTCATTGCAAATTTGTGCTGCATAGGTGACCATGTTCTTGAGCTTGCATGTCAAATATATATGGTTCCAAGTAGTTCTAATGCTTGATATATGCTCTAGGCACTTGTATGAGTAGTTGCTATCAGTTTTATTGAAGTTGGTTCACTTTTGTTTGAAGTTACTAGAAATTTCAGATTGTTTCAGAAATAAGGAAGAAATTTTTGAGGGGCTCGTCGAGCCGAAGCTCGAGGGAAAAACAAAAGGAAGAAGAGCAGACGCCGACATTAATTTGCCTCGCAACGCGGAGGTCTGGCCGTGTGAATGGCCTTCCGATGACTTCTTGAGGAGAGCCGGGATTTATGAGGATTTCTATCTATTAATTGAGAACGCCGGCCTCACCAATTTCCTCCGCGACCAACGTCATCAAGATCTCTTAATCACAAATACTTATGTGCGTAACTTCTACTTTTTCCCTAAGAAATCACCTCCAACAAGAGAGTTCCATTTATATGACGTTGTTAAGGAGATGACATTAGCTGAATTTTGCGAGGTTTGCAAAATACCTTTTGAGGGCACCTTAGATGAACCACACCGTAATGAAGTGGAAGCTTTTATTAACACTATCACAGTGGGAGAAACCAGGAAGGTTTCTGATGCAAGAATCACTAGCATACATTTTCCTGTTTTACGTTACTTTGCCTTATTTGCTAGTCGTTCCTTGATTGGACACGGGAACTGTGGAAACCTTAGCATTCCTGATATTATGATTTTGTTCCATGGTTTATACCGCAATAACTCTGTTAGTATGGGTGGAATTGTTGCTAGATGGTTAAGTCTGAACCGTACTAAGGGCCCCATCTTTGGAGGCATTTATGCTTCGCGCCTAGCTGAATATTTTGAAATACCTATTAGGCATGAGGAGAAAGAAGAAACAGCGCTGCCCCGTGCTTATTTAGATTATAAGAGTATGCTAGCGCATGATTTTCTTGTTAAGAGTCGCGAAGGGAGCTTAAATATAAATTATACTTTGATAAACATCACCCGAGACTATTACTTTGCCTGCTCCCTCTTTGTTTAACTTGTCTACATGTCCTTACATTGTACCGTGGGCGGCTGTTCAAGCCTATCGTAATCCTGCACCAAAGATCGAACCGGAGCCACAAGATGAGCCTCCACGAATGTCTGTTTATTCTTGGGATCTCGAGGCGGTTGCCACCAAAGGCGATCGAGTCCTATTCATCACATTATGATCCCAACTATTCTTCATCGTGATTTGACCCGGCTACACCTACGGGTATCCGTCAGCTATCCTGGCAATAGACCAACTTAGGCCAAAAGCCTAAGCTTGGGGGAGTACGTATTTCTCACCGACATTACATTTACGCTCTCACACACTCATTGCTAGATCTCGGTGCTCATACTCTTTCACTGTAATATCCATGTTAGTCTAAATTTCTTTTTCTAGCTTTCTTCTTGTGTATTCGATAAACTTTTAAGAAAAAACAAAAAAATTAGTTAGTCTACTTTCCATGCTTGTAGTAGAATTAAAAAGAAAACCCAAAAATATTTCCCGTCCTTATTTTTACTTGTTGGGAGCTTTCCCGTGTAAATAGTTTTTATTTTTCTTTTTCCTTTCTTTGGGGGTCGAGAAGACCATATTGAAAATGCTTAGTGGCTCTCATATGCATGATCGTTTATTTAACTTAGAGCCCATATTACTTGTCTTCTCTCTTGAGTTGAACGCTTGCAAATTCCAGCATAGTCCAATGCACGTGCACTCTTATTATTATACACACCGTTCGGTCGTGCAAGTGAAAGGCAATAATGATGACATATGATGGACTTATTGGGATGAGCAAAGCTGGTATGAACTCGACCTCTCTTGTTTTTGTAAATATGATGATTCATCGTTCCTGATTCAGCTATTATGAAGTAAACATATTTGCAATGACATTTAGAGATTATAGTTGCTTGTGCCATGCTTGATTAGCTATGAGTTATAATGGTTACCTTGCGTGCCAACATGCTATTAGAATGATTATGATGTGGTATGATAGGATGGTATCCTCCTTTGAATGAATTGAGTGACTCAACTTGGCACATGTTCACGCATGTAGTCGAATCAAATCAACATAGCCTTCATGATATTTATGTTCATGGTGGATTGTATCTTACTCATGCTTGTATTCGGTGTAAATTAATTTTAATGCATGTTTACTGTTGTCGCTCTCTCAGTTGGTCGCTTCCCAGTCTTTTGCTAGCCTTCACCTGTACTAAGCGGGAATACTGCTTGTGCATCCAAACTCCTTAAACCCCAAAGTTGTTCCATATGAGTCCACTATACCTTTCTATATGCGGTATCTACCTGCCGTTCCAAGTAAATTTGTATGTGCCAAACTCTAAACCTTCAAATAATCATTCTGTTTTGCATGCTCGAATAGCTCATGTATCAACTAGTGCTGCCCTTATCTTCCGTGTTAGGTGGGTTATTTTCTCAAGAGGAGTGGACTCCCCTCCTCACTCACGAGAAAATGGCTGGTCACCGGGATGCCCAGTCCCATGCTTTATGCAAACTAAATCACAATAATTGCAAAAAAACTCCCCCTGGGACCCGTTGAATGTTGGAGGCACTCGTTTTTTCGAGCAAGCCATGGATTGATGCTTGTGGAGGAGGGGAAGTATAAACTTTACCATTCTGTTTGGGAACCGCCTATAATCCGTTTAGCATGGGAGATATCGTCATCTTTTAGTTGTGATGTTGACAATGAGAGTATGCCGCTCAAAATATAAATTTATCTCTATTTCAAAATCGAGCTCTGGCACGTCTACAAATCCCTGCTTCCCTCTGCGAAGGGCCTATCTATTTACTTTTATGTTGAGTCAACACCCTTCTTATTAAAAAGCACCCACTAGAGAGCACACTGTCGTTTGCATTCATTATATTTGGTTTATATTGGGTATGACTTGACTGGATCTCTTTTACCATGAATTACAATGTTTAGTCAGTCCTTGATCTTTAAAGGTGCTCTGCATTTATGTTTTGCGGTCTCAGAAAGGGCTAGTGAGATACCATTTCATTATATCATGTTATGATTATTTTGAGAAAGTGTTGTCATCCGAGTTTTATTATTATACCTCGCTAGCTGATTATGCTATTGATATGAGTAATTATGAGACCTATGTGTTATTGTGAGTATGGTTAGTCCACAATATTTGCTGAAACTTGAATGCTGGCTTTTCATGTTTACAACAACAAGAGCAAACAGAGTTTGTAAAAGTTTTTCTTTTTCTCTTTCAGTTTGTCAACTGAATTGCTTGAGGACAAGCAAGGGTTTAAGCTTGGGGGAGTTGATACGTCTCCGTCGTATCTACTTTTCCAAACACTTTTGCCCTTGTTTCAGACTCTAACTTGTATGATTTGAATAGAACTAACCCGGACTGACGCTGTTTTTAGCAGAATTGCCATGGTGTTGTTTTATGTGCAGAAAATAAAAGTTCTCGGAATGACCTGAAACTCCACGGAACACCATAGAAAAAATAATAAAAAATCCTCGCCAAAGATGAAGACCAGGGGGCCCACACCCTGCTCACGAGGGTGGGGGCGCGCCCTCCCCCCCCCCTTGGGCGCTCCCCCCTACCTCGTGGGTCCCCTGGTGGCCCTCCGACGCCAACTCCAACTCTATATATTGGCTTTCGCGGAGAAAAAAATCAGAGAGAAGAAATCATCGCGTTCTACGATACGGAGCCGCCGCCAAGCCCTAATCTCTCTCGGGAGGGCTGATCTGGAGTCCGTTCGGGGCTCCAGAGAGGGGGATTCGTCGCCGTCGTCATCATCAACCATCCTCCATCACATATTTCATGATGCTCACCGCCGTGCGTGAGTAATTCCATCGTAGGCTTGCTGGACGGTGATGGGTTGGATGAGATTTATCATGTAATCGAGTTAGTTTTGTTAGGGTTTGATCCCTAGTATCCACTATGTTCTGAGATTGATGTTGCTATGACTTTGCTATGCATAATGCTTGTCACTAGGGCCCGAGTGCCATGATTTCAGATCTGAAACTATTATGTTTTCATGAATATATGTGTGTTCTTGATCCTATCTTGCAAGTCTATAGTCACATATTATGTGTTATGATCCGACAACCCCGAAGTGACAATAATCGGGATACTTCTCCGTGATGACCATAGTTTGAGGAGTTCATGTATTCACTATGTGCTAATGCTTTGTTCCGGTTCTCTATTAAAAGGAGGCCTTAATATCCCTTAGTTTCCAATAGGACCCCGCTGCCACGGGAGGGTAGGACAAAAGATGGCATGCAAGTTCTTTTCCATAAGCATGTATGACTATATACGGAATACATGCCTACATTACATTGATGAATTGGAGCTAGTTCTATGTCACCTTATGTTATGACTGTTACATGGCGAACCACATCCGGCATAATTATCCATCACTGATCCGGTGCCTACGAGTTTTCCATATACTGGTTTACGCTTATTTACTTTTCCGTTGCTACTGTTACTAGAATAATGCCCGTGCGTTGCTACGGGCTATTGAAATATTTTAATGGAGTTATATAAACATAATACATGTTAAATTTCACATGTAAACAAAAAAAGCACATGCAACATCTTGTAATACTTAAAGTCCACTACACTTGCAATGCAAATTAATAAAAAAGACAAATTTACAATGTATACATAGAGTGATGATCAAACTAAAAGTTTGTTACAAATTAAGATCTACTTGATGCAATTAAGAAATTATTGCACAATATCAGGAATGTTACATTTAGTTTCATTCACATGATATTTGCAAAAGTACAATAAAAACTTCTTCCTCAACTCATACCCATCATGCAGAAGCAATATGTAGTTAGCACGAATACTTCACATCGAATGTCTTAAAATGTGTAATGGAGAATACTCACAATGCAACCCCGACAAACCAGTCATTTACCATTCCACCAGAGTATAAAATAAAAAACAAAATAACCAGATACATCCCTACAATTTCCTAAATTAATATTAATCATGAATGCTGTGATACCAAAAATAAATGCTTGTATTTTGAATGTTATGATAATGAGATGTATAAATTTACCAGTCCGTGCTTGTTGGAATACCAGGTGGAAATAACCGTTGTCATCTAGATATATCAAAATTCTAGCCGGGTTGCTTTATTTCGAGTGTGACATTGAATTCCCTCGCAAATCTTTGTAATTCCACTAAATGTCTTGGAGTTTTAACCTCTGGCGACTATGATGTGTGGATAGGGTCCAAAAAATATACACGACATCCATGTTTGTGGTTGATGTACAAGATTTATTGGTCAATGAATGCATCTCAAATATGAATCTACAAGTGGTAGCTATTAGAAACAATAAACCATGACAACAATGGACAAAAGATCTTACTTATGAAGTTTCACGATGAGATGTTGTTGTCTATCACATGCCAACAATCAAAGGGTTCACGCAGAACTATTGATCTCGTGTTGAATCTAACAACATGGGCAGACTAAGAAAAACAATTTATTAACATGTTGGTTCTAATGATTTTGAATGCCTAATTATGATAACTCATACAAAATTATAGATCCATGACGTGTACGGGAGGGTCTATGAACAATAATCCCTCGTAACATGCTAGTATACGCACGGTGATGCTTTATCCATAGCTTGCTCCATGTTAAGTATGCCCAGAAGTTTTTCGGGACATAAACCCATTGCATGAGGTGTCGAGCTTTGCACCCATTCCTTCCTGAAAAATGGATGGTAAGAATCATAATAATGTATACTGGCACATTACATACTTGTAAATGACACTTACTCTAAACACTCGGCATCATTGATAGACATGATGTTGTTGTAGAGCCTAACAACTAATTCACGTTGATCCGTGGGCATGCTAGAGATTGTGGTAGCATGTTTGTCTTCGACTCCGACCCGTCAAGTGGATTCTCCAGGAACTCAACATTAGAATTAGGTAACTTTCTTTAGTCGGGTGGGTCCGTCAAGTTGGATTTGGGAGGCTCTTGGAATAAGCACATAGATCCAGTTGGCTGCTGAGGTGGATCGATCAGGTGCGGTTGTTATTGATTTCCTACTTTTGTGATGGTGCTCATGAGAAACCATATATGGGCTAGGTCGAACTACCGGAATTAATAGTTATAACATGTTGGTATTTGTGGTGGCAATGGAGAAAGTTTTTCAAAGGAGAGAAGGTGCAAACGCTAGAGAGAACAGTTCCCGAGATCATGGCACTCGCCCTAAACTACGCGTGTGCTGCAGGAAAGGTCTTGACTTCAGCCCTAGCTGGGCATCTAGTGCTAAATGTTGATTCTTATTTTTTTTGTTGGAATAAACTCGGTGCTTGTGAGCAATTATCGGAGATCATAAGGGGCGCTTCATCACTGCTTCTACAGCTAGGTTGAACATGCCGCACTTTTTGAAGTATTGAAGCTGGCCCTAAGTTTGGGTTGAGCTAAACTGGTAAGGATGTACAGTAGCACAGTGGTGGATGCACTAAAGCTCAGTGAAGGACATTCGAAGCACCAATGTTAGATGATTGCAGGAATATCTTGTGATTTCAGGAAGGTTACAGTTGAGCGTTGTTTTGGAGAGTCCAATGTAGTAGCTCATGAATTAGCTAAATGGTGATGTGTGAACGCCCTTCTATTTGGGCCGAGGCACCTCCTAGCTTTCTTTATAAATTCCTAGCAGATGATGTAACCATTATTTCAGTTAATAAAGTAATATTTCCGTCAAAAAAAGGAATTAGGTAAACTTTCTTCATCGCCGGTTCGGAAGTATAACTGACTTCCTTTTAGCTTATTCAGGTTTGAATGGAGCAATATGACACCTAATTTCCATCGAAACAATATGAAAACTAATTAATTTTCATCGAAAGTGTTTCGTATCCTCATACAAAATATTTAAAATGACGATACATTGGCACAGAATACAAAATGTGATGTGAAAAGATAAATAATGTCATAACTCAATATATTTATGTATAGTATTACGATCAACACACCCATGACAAACCACTTTACGCATCAACCTCATATTGTTCATATGTGTTACTGCTACATCTATCAAAAACTATATATTATTATATAATTTAAATATATTATTATATAATTTAAATATATTATTATATGCAACATGCATAAAATGGAAAAAGACATACATCTAGAATAAGCAAAACAAGAGGGTCCATGCAAGATAAGTTTGTACATGGTGTGGTAAAATTTGAAACGAGATTTTCATGCAAGATAAGTTTCCAGGGCATTCCTTTAATATTTTTAGTTCCTTATTTTGTTGCCCCTTGTTTCCATCGCTTCCAAATACCAAGATAGCAACAAAGCCAATGCAAAACTGGGCCAGAGCATGAAAAGTGATGCCACATCCGGCAACGCAGTCCAGTGAGCCTCATGTTACACTTGATAAAATCAGTACATTAGCAATAGAAACAATAACGGTGAACATGTATTAGCACTTAATATATAATCCCAACAAGAGGATCTGTTGTTGTAGAAGATGCAATGCACATTTGTCCAGCTTAACATATTTCTCACTTTATGTGTCGTTTTAGAAAATGGATATATCCAAAAGTAAAACCGAGTATTAAACCCAAGAAATAATTATATAATGATTGGGCCTTGTATGTCAAATGACTGAAGATGTATTCTTTCATGAAGATTTCTCATATAATTTTATGTAATCAAATTGCAAGAACTATATTGCTAAACTTGGTCAAGATGATAATTCCTATCAGAGCCGATTCTGAAAGTAAAGCCGGTTAACAAAAGATTCGGACCAATATACCGACGCAGTTCGGAGTATAAAACAGAGAACTGTCACCGAAAAGCTAATCCCTAAAATTGAACTTTTAAACTCGCCTTAAAGGAAACATTGACTCTGACACGTCTGAAACTCGGCATATACTGCTCCCAAATCCAAAGGGAATTAATTTTTCATTAGACAAGCACAAACTGAAAATCTGGAGCTAAGATGTGTATGCAATGGTTAGTTTACAATCTTGCGTACGAAAGCATGTAATTTGATCACTTCAAAGTTCTAATATTATCCATGTGCATGAGAACTAAATAATTTTAGTTAACAATAGAAGACTACTCATGGAAAGTTAATCTGCGTATTATCCTTGAGAAGTCAAAAAAGGTCATCTTTGCATGGCACTCTATTCTGGAAGGTTATCACATAAAACTTCTGTCCAATTAGAAAACTTTGATTATACCGTATGAATAAGCAGCAAACATTAAAAAATAGGCGTCTGATTCCAGCTGGTGCTTCCCGAAATGAAATAATGTCACTAACCTGAAGAACACCAGATTAATTACGACCAATGCCACAATTGGGGTAGTCTCCTCCTAAAAAATCTGTACAAGCCCCGTCTATACTCCAGCTGATTTCATCATCTAAACCGGACTAAATATTATAAGTTTACCCATGTGAAATTATGTATCAAGTAATCAGGTAAACAAGTATAGTAGTAGAACGAGACGTAGATGTAACCTGATCTTCCCAAAACAAACAGTAAGCAAAATGAGAATGATAGGTGTGGGGGTTGTAAGACCAGGGCAACAAAGATGGGAGCAAAGAAAAACTCCAGCCCCACGACCATCAGGTTCTTGCGCAACTCCTTTGATATCGCACAGTTCATACTGCATAGTACGACAAAACCAAAGGCTTAAGGGTTGCATCATTGACAAACGAGTGCCGGTGGCGCAAACGGACCTCATCTTCTGCTTCATGGCATGATCCAAGCCACCATAGTGCCATCCACAACTTGTAGCTATCGAAGTGATCGAGCTCATAACCATCCATGGATTCCGATGCTGCCATGCACTCTAAGAAAACCAAAAGAAGATGAAACACGAATAAGGGTGCGAGAACTTAACTCCGATCGGATCCTCGTGGCTGAGACGGGTGGATAGGATCAAGCAACACCTGCACTGCAACAATTTTCAGCGACAAAAGGATCAACATATTGGATTTTTAAAACAAAACCTGCACCTACACAAGTATATGTTATATTAACACAAGTGCAGATCCTGTCCCACTCTTCACTTTGTTTACACAAATGTTTAGAATAACAATCTTGGCGAGTGATCTCAACCGGGTTCGATCGGCATGGCGCGCTGCTCATTCTTCCAGTAGTGGGTGCTGAGAGGAAGGATCCCGAACCTCTACAACTTGTAGCTATCGAAGTGCCTTCCGCAACTTGTAGCTATCGAAGTGCCTTCCGCAACTTGTAGCTATCAAAGTGATATAGCTCATAACCATGCATGGATGCCGCTGCTGCCACGGACCTAATAAAACCAAAAGAAGATGAAACACTAGTAAGGATTTGAGAACATAACTCCGATCGGATCGTAAGAAGCTGAGACGGGTGTGGATAGGATCAAGCAACAACAATACAAGTGTCCTTCACACGCCATGTCCAATACTGAAACAAAAAAAATGCATTGGTGTAAAACTACAACTATTAGCTCTTTCACCTTGTCACACAGTCCCTTCAATCCAAGAATATCAGCAACAAAAGGATAAACAAATTGGATTTTTAAAACAAAACCTGCACCTGCACAAGTATATGTTATATTAGCACAAGTGCAGATCCTGTCCCACTCTTCACTTTGTTTACAAAAAACTTCAGAATAGCAATCTTGGCTAGTGATCTCGACGGGGTTCGATCGGCGCGCCGCGCTGCTGATTCTTCTAGGAGCCGGTGCTGAGAGGAAGGATCCCAAACCTCCATTATCGATCGGCCGGAGGTGCATCATCCTCCGGATCAGAGTGTGGACGGGATCGAGATGGTAGGGGTTGAGGAATTTGTAGGACGTGAGGGTTTAGGGTGGGCAGCACGAGAACTCACCCATATCTTGGCAGACGGCACGCCCGAGGTGCGGTCGTGTTCATGCTTCGGGGGCTGCCACGTGTTGTCCTCGCCGCCATCAGCGACGCCCATCAGCGACGCCGCCTCCATCGCCGGTCGCCGCCACTTCAGCGCCGCGAGCGTGGGACTGAGGGACTAATGGACGGGGAAGGAAGCGAATTGACGTACCTATGTTTGGTATGGAGATCTTTTGGTTTGTAATAGTCGGCCTAATTATTGTTACAATTCATTCAATTTGTTTCCATCTACGTTACGATTGATTGGTAACGTACTATCAGTTCCTGCCCGTTTATAACGTGTTTAGTTAGGAAACTTTGAAAAGCTTAGGAAATTTTTTATTGTAAGGGTAAAAAATCAACATGAGGAGGAGCGATCGTTGGGTTTTTTTTGGCATCGGTTTTTTTCACAGAAGGATAGCGAGTTAACGGAGGTGGGAGGATGACGAAAATAAAACGGAGGTGGGAGGACGACGAAAAAAACCAGCCAAAATAAACCGCGCGGACTATTCACCAAGTCGTCCATTAGGAGTAGAGATCATCACTACAAAAATACCAAAAACATTACTTTTGTTGTCTTTACTTTGTTACCGTTACCACCACTATCATATTATGTTTCTACTAAACACTTTGCTGCAGATACTAAGTTTCCAGGTGTGGTTGAATTGACAACTCAGCTGCTAATACTAGAGAATATTCTTTGGCTCCCCTTGTGTCGAATCAACAAATTTGGGTTGAATACTCTACCCTCGAAAACTGTTGCGATCCCCTATACTTGTGGGTTATCAACTTGTGCTACAAACTAGGACATATCGAGTGCCCGGGATTTGCCGCACCAGGAAGGAGTCAACATTCCTGCAAAACAATAGGCCTTTTTTATGTCATTATTCATTTTATTAGGTATAGAATTAATTGACTAGATTTAATCATAGGAAACATGACTAGCAACGGAAGGACAGAGTTCTGGTGATTGCGACGACGTCTACCGGGCGGCAATTCTTTAGCCTTACCGATGATCAACCGATGTTGTTGCTGGGCCCACCGGTGGCATCGGGGACTGAGACCGACACGCAGACCGGTGCTGAGACTGAGACCGGCGCTGAGACTCAGACCGACATCGTGACCGGCGCTGCCTCAGGGAGCTGAGCCGGTGTAGAACCGAAAGCAAAGACGCAATGGCTTCCTAACAAACTCAGGACTACTAGACTGGTGGTCACGGAGGTGGACGACAGCATTTTTGAGCCAAAGGCGCCCGAGGAAGCGCGTCGATGCTACGGCAATCAAATAGGCTGCATCGTACGGACAACCGCCACCATCAACGATGAGAAACTACAGAAGATAGAAAATATGAGGATCTCCCTCCTAAAGTTTCACCAGATATTCTTGTTCCCGGGCTGGAATGAGAAGGATTATGAAGATCCAGACGAGGACCCGGCAATGAAGAAGATAAACAAACATGCCATGATCAAATTTAGCGACGCATTGGCCGCCTGGAAAACTCGAGTGAAAGCAAGGATCATCGACAAGAAGGAACCCTACTCCGAGATTGTAAAGGATAATCCGACAATCATGGAAGAGCAGTTTCAAATATTCAAGGAGGCTTGCGAGGCCGAAGCTGCCAAAAAAAGTCTAAGTACATGAAGGGGCTTCAAGAGAGGAACATTGGGAGCCACCACCTCGGAAGCCGTGGTTATGGCGGAAAGAGGTCCAAATGGGCCAAGGAGGACGCAGAAGCCGCGAGTCTGGGCATCCCAGACCCCTTGGCGGATTTCACCGTCCCGCAGGAGCGTGACGTCCTGAGGGCCCGACACCGTTGGGACCCAGTGAAGAAGGTTTACGAGACAACACCGGTCATTACGGAGTTCATAACACTGCTGGTAATTTTAGTTTCTGGTCAATTCGACTGCACACGTTAGTCATATTTGTAAACGATCCTTGTGCCTTTTGTAGAGAGAGCAGCACCGGATAGCGGCCGAAAGCGACTCGCCGTCTGAGGCATTTGTGAGGCCCAAGTGGGACACTCCATTCAACCGGGCGTTGAACATATTGAAACGATAACCGGTGGATACTCGACCGTCGTATGGACGTGTGCACGGTGTCGGAGACGGCGCCACGTGGAAGAAGTACTACCGTGAGACCAAGGAGGAGAGAAAGGAAAGACGGAGGTTAACTGAAGAAAACATCGACAAGAAGGTTGAGATTGCGGTTGAGAAGAAATCATCTCAGACAGTCGCAACAGCGGTAGCTGCCGCAAAACAGGTGGTTGCAGATTTGTCTACTTCCTTGGTTCCGGCCGTTTTCACTTGGACAAGGCAAAATCCAGAAAAAAATGCAGAGGACTTTCCCCTTGCTGACTTCTTGGGAGCACTCGCTTCCCAAGACCGCTCCCCGTGACCGGCTCGCAGGTAATCGGACGTGTTTCGGGCGGTGCTTCGCCTTTTGGCTGAGCTCGACGCCTCACGGTATCTCGGCTACACCGCCCCTTCAATATAAATGTATAATCTCCGTTTTCGTTTCCTTTTCGGATGTCTCACGTCGCAGACTTTTTCTTTGCAGGCCGATGAAACCCCGTGCACCATATTGTACACCATCGGCGACCAGAAGGTGGACGTGGGGAAGGCGACGATAATGGAGCCGAAGGAACCATTGTTCCACAGCCGGCCGATCCCCCCGAACGTTTTCAAGGTTTTCGTGGCCAGTGTCGAACCGGGCCACGAGAATTTGCCTCCTCCAATACTACTGGTGGATGACGAGGAGACACCGCGGCGGCTTGGTGATTGTTGCAATGGGTGGGTCCTGTTGTGGCCAAAGAGTCTACTTCGTCTGGAGGCGGTCGGGAGCACACCCACGAGCACGCAGCCTCAGCAAGGTATGAACATCAACACCCCACCTACCCAATTAGCATCGGGTGTCGGGTTGGGTGATAGCGGACGGGGTAAGGAGGAGGCTCCATTAGTCGCTGATGACGTCGCCATGGATGAGGATGAGGATGACGGTGGCGCTGAACAGTATGTCTATACTGGCGCCTCCTCGTGGTTTGAGCGTCATGAGTCGGTGCCTGAATTGCCGCCTCAACGTATTATGGACGACCTTCCGGTAGTAAAGAAGTCTAGGAAGAGAGCGAGGATAGGCAAAAGCCGATTCTATGATCCGGCCGCCAAAGAGCCTCGACTTCAGGACCGTATAGATATCCCGATGCGGATAAATGGCATATCCTCGGTCAACCAATCCTACCCGCAACAAAGGTTAGGGTCGATTCGGCGATCTAAGGAGACTTCATGACGATGTGCTGCGGGTAGAGAAAGGCCTCATCGCCTCAACAGATCCAGGATACCCACTCTACGTGGTTAACGTTCCGCGGCAAATGTCGTACGTCGACAGCTTCCCCGCGGATAAGTTCTTCCTCCGATTCGATTACATATTCGACATGTTTCACGTGAAGAAGCTAGATTTGTTTGTCCGCCTTTATGCCTTGCACATGAACTACATCATCGGAGTTGAGCAGATATCTCATATCTGTGTCGCTGACCCGTACTACATGCACAAGGGCTTCTTGGGAGTCTGCGCAGAGCACCGTGTATACGCGAGGGAATACATCGTCAATTTCATGCTCGCCAATAAGGACAAGGGGGCGATTCTTGTGCCTTATCATCCCGTGTAAGTCATCCGTGCTGCTATCCTTCCTTCGATTTCAATCATTCATTTGCACGGTGGAGGCTAATTAATTTGAGGTGTACTTATTTTATGCTTGTGGGCGGGCGCGCCGTCCTCATCATCCTATACCCCGATTCTCCCATGCTCTTTACTTGGACTCGTCTAAGAACATTCACAAAAGGATTACACCCACATCAAGGATGTTCTCGGCGATGCTATGTTTTACTACCAAGAAAGGAGTGGAGAGGTTAGGGACAAGAAGAGAAGGGCGGTGGTCGCCTTCGCCATAAGACCGACCTGCTGCATCCAAAGAACCGAACAATTCTCTTAATGATGGATTCTATGTCCTACACCACATGCTGGAGTACAGACGGGATCACCAGAACCTTGGCATGTCACCTACATCCGGCGATGCCCATATTCTGCAATGGTCAAAGAACGTAGGAGATATCGAGGATCATCAACTTCGAGCCGAGTTCTATCACATCCAGCGCGAACTTGCCCAAATCATCATGAAGCAGTTCGTCGGAAAAACAGGGATGTTCTACGAAGAAGGACAAATGTCGCGGGAAGACGTCCGAACATGGGTAGCCGCTCAGCGTCTCGACCTGAAGTCTTTCACTAGGCTCGGGGACTATCTCCCTGACATGGATGGATGGAACGACATGTTGGAGTGATTGTCGATATATGACAATGTGTCCATTTAGTCCATACTTTCTGTATGACAAAACTTAGAGTTATGCACGGTGAAACTTTATTTCTGATGTAATTAAACCGTCCTCCTCCTCGACTAGAGAAAATCACTCTAGTTAGGGCATTTTGGGGTACGATGAACTTTGTTATTTATGCTTATGGTATGTTGTTTCTATTTTTGCCAAGTCTGTCTCTTTCTGTTGCTCAACTATATATGTTGCATATCATCAACTCATGTGACGATGCAGGTGCATAGATCATCGATGGTGAATAAGTGCTACGCCAGAGTATATATCGACAAGTGGCCGGAGTGTCGTGCCCAGTGTACTGGTTTCCAGTTCGAGCGTGCAGTAGTTAGTTTAGATTAATGCTAATGCGAGAGAGGGATACGAACTCATGTACTCAAAGTGATAGCTCTTCTCGCGTATATCATTGTTTAGATGGATGACGATGTATTTGCAAGTAATCGAGACTTGTATCGCTATTTTCGAGATGATGACGAGAGACCACTTTGTGTTGGATGATGATTATGATGATGACATGATTTGATGAGACTAATTGTATGTATATGCTATGATTACATTTGTATGTGTATGATATGCTAAAGATTATTGTATAAAGCCTATTCAAATACAAAAAAAATACAAAAACAAATATGCAGGAAAAAAACTAATAAAACTAGTAGTAGCAAGGGGGGGAAATTTAGCAGCAGCGCCTCCTTACCAGTAGCGCTTCCCAGTAAACAGCGCTGCAGATAATATCAGCAGCGCCCTTTCCTAAAGAGCGCTACAACTATTCATGTATAACAGTAGCGTGGGACAACAGGCGCTACTGTATACGTTAGCTGTAGCGCCTTATTAGTAGCGCCGGTCCCCGCGCTACTCAGAGGCCCAAAACCTGCGCTACTGCTAGGCTTTTCCCTAGTAGTGGGAGGCAACAAGGTTGATGAAGAAGCCTCCGGTTGTCGGCCTGATACGTCAATTTTTCATCATGTTTTTCTACTATTATTTATAGTGTTTTTGTCAATATTTCACTTCATGATGCAATTATAATGCCTTTTCTCTCTTATTATGCAAGATCTACATGAAGAGGGAAATTGTCGGCAGCTAGAATTTTGGAGCTAAAAAGAGCTACATCAGGGATAGCAATTCTCCGAACTTCCATATGACCTAAAAATTTACGGAAATTTATTTTGGAAATAAAAAAATGGAAGAATAAACACATGGAGGGGCCCCACCAGTGAGCCACAAGCTCAGGTGGCGCGCCCCCATGTGAGCTTGTGGGCTCACCAGGAGGTATCTGTGACCCATCTTCTCCTATATGAAGCCAATTTCCCTAGAATAAATGAGAAGAAGAATTTCGGGACGAAGCACCCGTCGTGAGGCAGAACCTGGGCCGGAGCACTTTTGCACTCCGGTAGAGCGATTCCACCAGGGATATGTCCCTCTGGAGGGGGAAATCGAAGCCATCGACATCACCAACGTTCCTCTCATCATGGGAGGACTCATCTCCACCAACATCTTTACTAGTACCATCTCATCTCAAACCGTAGTTCATCTCTTGTATTCAACCTTTTCCTCAAAACCTCCGATTGGTACCTGTGGGTTGCTAGTAGTGTTGATTCCGTCTTGTAGTTGATGCAAGTTTGTTTATTTGGTGGAAGATTATATGTTCAGATCCTTAATTATATATTATACTCTTCTGATCTTGAACATGAATATGATTTGTGAGTAGTTTCGCTTATTCTTGAGGACATGGAAGAAGTCTTGTTATAAGTAATCATGTGAAGTTGGTATTCATTCAATATTTTGATGATGTGTATGTTATTACTCCTCTAGTGGTGTCATGTGAATGTCAACTACATGACACATTACCATGCTAGGGCCTAGGGGAAAGCATTGGGGCATAGTAAGTAGATGATGTGCTGTGATACGTCCATTTTGCATCATGATTTCATACTGTTATTTATAATGTTTTTATGCATAATAATGCTTTATGGAGTAATTCTAATGCCTTTTCTCTCATAATATGCAAGGTTTACACAAAGAGAGAGAATGCCGGCAACTGGAATTTTGGACCTAAAAAAGCTACGTTAGAGTTACCTATTCTGCACATCTCTAAATGAGCTGAAAATTTACGGAGAATTATTTTGGAATATAAAAAAATACTGGAGCAAATAACTACCGGAGGGGGGCCACCTGGTGAGCACAAGACACCAGGGCATGCCAGGCCCCCCAGGCGCGCCCTGGTGGGTTATGCTCAGCCCTGCCCACCTCCGGTGCCCATCTTCTGGTTTATAGGTCATTTTGACATATAAAAAATTGGGACAGGACATTCGGGACGAAGCACCGCCGTCTCGAGGAGGAACTTGGGAAGGAGCACTTTTGCCCTCCGGCGGAGTGATTCCGCCGGGGGAACTTCCTTCAGGGAGGGGGAAATCGAAGCCATCGTCATCACCAACAACCCTCTCATCTTTGGGCAATCTCCATCAACATCTTCAACAACACCATCTCCTCTCAAACCCTAGTTCATCTCTTGTGTACAATCTTTGTATCGGAAACTCAGATTGGTACCTGTGGGTGACTAGTAGTGTTGATTACATCTTGTAGTTGATTACTATATGGTTTATTTGGTGGAAGATTATATGTTCAGATCCATTATGCTATTTAATACCCCTTTGATCTTGATCATGATTATCATTTGTGAGTAGTTACTATTGTTCTTGAGGTCACGGGAGAAGTCATGTTGCAAGTAATCATGTGAACTTGATATGTGTTTGATATTTTGATGATATGTATGTTGTGATTCCCTTAGTGGTGTCATGTGAATGTCGACTACATGGCACTTCACCATATTTGGGCCTAAGGGAATGCATTGTGGAGTAGTTATTAGATGATGGGTTGCTAGAGTGACAGAAGCTTAAACCCTAGTTTATGCGCTACTTCGTAAGGGACCGATTTGGATCCAAAAGTTTAATGCCATGGTTAGATTCTATCTTAATACTTTTCTAGTAGTTGCGGATGCTTGCGAGGGGGTTAATCATAAGTAGGAGGTTTGTTCAAGTAAGAACAACACCTAAGCACCGGTCCACCCACATATCAAATTATCAAAGTACCGAACACGAATCAAACCAACTTGATGAAAGTGACATGGTGAAATCCCCATGTACCCTCAAGAACGCTTTGCTTATCATAAGAGACTGTTTTCGCATGTGTACTACCTCTTGAGCATGTGTTGGTTTTCCCTTGAAGAGGAAAGGGTGATGCAGCAAAGTAGCGTAAGTATTTCCCTCAGTTTTTGAGAACCAAGGTATCAATCCAGTAGGAGACTACACGCAAATCCCTAGTACCTGCACAAACAATCAAGAACCTTGCAACGAATGCGTTAAATGGGTTATCAATCCCTTCACGACCACTTGCAAAAGTGAGATCTGATAAATATAATAAGATAAATATTTTTCGGTATTTTTTTGTATAGATTGAAAAGTAAAGATTGCAAAATAAACGGCTACATAAATAGCTAGTTTGCGGGAGATTAATATGATGGAAGATAGACCCAGGGGCCATAGGTTTCACTAGTGGCTTCTCTCAAGATAGCAAATTCTACGGTGGGTGAAAAAATTACTGTCGAGCAATTGATAGAAAAGCGCATAATTATGAGAATATCTAGGCATGATCATGTATATAGGCATCACGTCCATGACAAGTAGACCGAAACGATTCTGCATCTACTGCTATTACTCCAGACATCGACTGCTATCCATCCTACCTCGTGGCCGCCTCGTTGTTTCCTTGATGTCTACTCCAAGTCTCCTGGATTGCGTTTGTTCCAAAAATGATCCTCGCGAAGTTTTCATTCCGTTTGGATTCCATTTGATATTCCTTTTCTGCGAAACACTAAAATAGGCAAAAAACAATTTGCACTGGGCCTTCGGTTAATAGGTTAGTCTCAAAAATAATATAAAAGTGCATGATAAAGCCCATTAAACATCCAAAACAGATAATATAGTAGCATGGAACAATTAAAAATTATAGATACATTGGAGACGTATCAATGTCCTTTGCCACAAAAGCATTGGGCTACCTTGCTGCACTTTATTTATCATTCCCGTTACTTGTCCGTTACAAATTATCTTGCTATCAAACTACCTATACCAACTATTTCAGTGCCTATAGAAAATACCTTCTACTCCTCGTTGGGTTCAACACTCTTACTTATCGAAAGGACTATGATTGATCCCCTATACTTGTGGGTTATCATATTGCGAGAGTGGCAGAAGCTCAAACCCTAGTTTATGCGCTATTCCGTAAGGGGCTAATTTGGATCCATATGTTTCATGCTATGGTTAGATTTATCTTAATTCTTCTTTCATAGTTGCAGATGCTTGTGAGAGGAGGTAATCATTAATGGGTTGCTTGTTCAAGTAAGAACAACACCCTAGCACTGGTCCATCTAAATATCAGATTATCAAAGTAGTGAACCGAATCAACTAAACATGATGAACGTGACTAGACGACAATTCCCATATGTCCTCGGGAACGCTTTGCTCACAATAAGAAGTAATTTTGGCTTGTCCTTTGCTATAAAAAGGATTGGGCCACCTTGTTGCACCCTTGTTACTATTGTTACTCATTAATTTTTATGAATTATCTTGTTAGCAAACTATGTGTTACCACTACTTTCAGTACCTGCAGAGAATACCTTACTAAAACTCTTATCATTTCCTTCTGCTCTTCGTTGCGTTCAACACTCCTATTCAAAGGACTATAATTGATCCCCTCTGCTTGTGGGCCGTCAAGAATATTTTCTCGCACCATTGTCGGGGAGTGAAATGCCACTCGTAAGAGGAATTTGGTAAGGAAACATTTAGATTATGCGCTAAAAATTATCTTTACTTGCCACTATGGAAAGTAATCCTTTGAGGGGCTTGTTCGGAGTATATCCACCTCAAACAGAAGTGGTAATAGCCGCTCCTCAACCTACTGAACCTACAGAAAATATTTATTATGAGATTCCCTTGGGTATTTTGGCCAAACTGCTAGCTAATCCTTATGCAGGAGATGGAACAATACATCCCGATATACACCTAATCTATATAGATGAAGTTTGTGGATTGTCTAAGGTTGTAGGTTTATCCAAGGATGGCGTTAAGAAGAAAGTATTTCCTTTATCTTTGGTGGTAAAGGAGTTTTCATGGTATATGCAATTGGATGAATCTGAAACATGGGACCAGAACCGATTGAAGCTAGAATTCCATCAGAAATTTTATCCTATGCACTTGGTTCATCATGATCGGAATTATATATATAATTTTTGGCCTCGTGAAAGAGAAATTATCTCTCTATCTTGGGGGATGCTTAAATACATGATGCACATATGACCCAATCATGAGCTCTCAAGAAAAATGATTATACAAAACTTTTATGCTCGGCTTTCTCATGAAGATACAACAATGCTTGATACTTCTTCTCCTGGCTCCTTCATGAACAGAACTATTTAATCCAAATGGGATCTTATTGAAAAAATTAAATGTAACTCTGAAGATTGGGAAATCGACAAAGCTAACGAGTCAGTTATAAATCCTCAATTTGATTTTCTTAAGTCTTTTATTGAAACAAATGTTTTTCACAAGCTTAGCACAAAATATGGGCATGACTCTGAGATAGTAGCTACATTTTGTGAATCATGAGCTGCTCATGTTTATCTCCCCAACGAGAAGTGGTTCAAATTTCATCGTCCCATTGAAGAAATTTATGAAGAACCCGTTAATGTTAAAACTAAAACAATTGCTTATACCGCTAATCCTATTGTACCCAATACTTATATTGAGAAACCCCCTTTCCGTGGTAAGATTAAGGAACATACTGAGGCTACAACTGTAGTTCACAAAAGCAATGCTAAAAAATCTAAACCCTCCGGAAAAATTAAAGTGGAACCGAAAATTGAAATGGTTAAAGATCTTTTGGTCGATAACATTGATGGGCATGTCATATATTTCCGTAAGGAGGCTACCAGAATTTCCAAACATGTTAACACTGAACAAGATAAACTAGATAAGAGTAAACCAATTGTTGGCATGTGATACATCTCCATCGTATCAATAGTTTTTTATTGTTTCATGCCATTATTTTATAACTTCACATACTTTTGGCAACAATTTATATTATTTTTGAGACTAACATATTGATCTAGTGTCGAGTGTCAGTTCCTGGTTTTTGCATGTTTTTGTATTTTGCATAAAATGCATATCAAACGAAGTCGAAACGCGATAAAAAGTTAATGGAATATATGGAATTTTCTGGCACAAGAATCAGTACAACATAATGCTCGAGGGACCCACAAGCCTAGGGTAGGGGCGTGCTGGGAAGGCTTGTGGACACCCCGAAGGACTGTTGGGCATGTCCTTCAGCCGCAGGGAAGCTAATATCCGAATAAAAACACCCTCAAAATTTCAGGACGGATCTCCCAGAATTTAAGAAATGGAGAAGGGCCAGAAAGAGGGAACGTGAAACAGAAAAGAAGCAAAGAGGGAGATCCAATCTCAGAGGGGATCCTACCCACCGGGAGCAATGGTGGCCAAGGACCAGAGGGGAAAACCTCCTCTCATCTAGGGGGGAGGCCAAGGAAGAAGGAGGAGGGGGCTCTCTACCCTCTCTTTCGGTGGTGCCGGTACACTGCCGGGGGAACCATGATGTGACGGTGATCTACTCCAACAACTGCATCATCTTCATCAACACCTCCATCACCTTCCCTCATCTGTTGTTAGCAGTCCACTGTCCCACAACCCATGTACCCTTTATGCTATATATTATTATCCAATGATGTGTACCCATCCTATGATGTTTGAGTAAATTCTTTTTGTCCTATGGGTTGATTGATGATCTTGATTTGTTTGAGTTATGTGTTTTATTTTGGTGTTGCCCTATGGTGCCTTCCGTATCGCACACACGTGGGGGATTCCCTCTGTAGGGTGTTGCAATATGTTCATGCACTATTGCAGGATAGTCCTAACGCGATACATGTATAGGAGACCAATCGACCAAACTGTGTGTGATGCATGAATCGCAAACAGCATGGTAATAAAACTTTCACCAATAAAACAAACTATGCGCGATGGAAGATCTATCAAATACGATTCAGATTAGAGTTGCATGTGTGAATTGTGGCATACAGTTGATCTGTGCGAACTGTTTGCGATGAGCCAAAACAATAGAAACGACCAGCCAGATCGACGTGTGTGTGATAGATGGCATGCAGGTGACTCGGATGAACATGTTGCGATGAGCCAAAATAATATAAATGGTTAGCCACTGTGTGTGCGATAGACGGTATATAGGTCACTCGGATGAACTATTTGCGATGAGCCAAAACGAACACAAATGATTCATCTTAACAAGGTGTGTGTGGTAACCGGCAAACAAGTCAGTAATTAGAATTGTGTGGGAAGACCGATAATAACGCAGATGATTCCTGCTAATAGGTCGTGTGTGTTGTGGGAAAATGCTTGCTAGTATACAATTTTCAATGATTGATGATATCATCACCGACGAGTTCCATAGTTTAGTCCATGTGCGGCGTGATTTTCTCTGTGTGCTTCTTGCATCCCCAGATCTTGTATTGGCTCTGGATGTTGACAAGATTCTGGCAGGCGATGCCCGGATTCTTGAGCACCTTTACATCCTTGGTAGTGTCCACCGTAGCAAAACTGTAGTGGGGGATGTTTACAAACCTGGCGAAATGCTTACAAGGCCTTGTGGAAACACAGTACTGGTACCAGAGGACGTGATTGCGGGTGTACTAGAGGTTAAATCCGATCACTTTGTACTTCTCCATAACAAGCAATAGCTCCAAAGTGTGGATGGAGTTCTACACCCAGATTTGGTCATTGGTGTACACCACTGAGAGCTCCGTGAACCTTCTGTGCGTGTCCACTACAGCATGCATGGTAAACTACCATTCGTCATCGGCAGCCATTGGGAGCGCCAATGGAGGTGCATAGGATACCCTCTCTATATTTGTCGTCGTGGGTGTGCTTCTTGGAATATTAGGGAGAAATCGAAAGGTTGAAGGGACACAAGGGTTAAATGGCCGTTGTAATAAATGGGGCCGAACGGTCTCTCCAAACCACGAGAAAATTAACTTCTTTACGCTTTTTAATGGAAGTGTTATGATCAACACTACTACTTGGAATAGCCTCTACGCACTTAGTAACATAATCAACAATAACTAAAAAATGTGTATACCCATTAGAGGAAGGAAAATGTCCAATATAATCAAATCCCCAAACATCAATTGGTTCTATGACAAGTGAATAATTCATAGGCATTTCCAGACGTCTACTACTATTACCAATTCTTTGACATTCATCACAGGATAAGACAAACTTACGAGCATCCTTGAAAACACTATGCCAATAAAAACTAGATTGTAATACCTTGTGTGCAGTTCTGTCTCCCGCATGGTGTCCTCCGTAAGCCTCGGAGTGACACTTGTGTAGGATTTATTCCTGTTCATGCTCAGGAATATACCATCTAATAATACCATCTACTCATTCTTTATAAAGGTGTCGGTCATCCTAGAACTAATGTCTTAAATGAAAGAAGAACCTTTTCTTTTATTGGTATGTAAAACAAGGTGGTATAAATTTAGCAACTATATAATTAGCATAGTCTGCATACCAACACTGCTGCAGGATGCTGCTAATGCAACACTACGATCATAGACCCTTCGACGAAACTGTGTGCGATGCCATAATCACAAACAATGGTGTAAAAAACCGTCAAAAAGGTGCAAAATGTTTGCGATGGAGGATGCATCAAACACGGTTCAGATTTTAGTTGCGTGTGCGATGTAGGGCATACGGTTCAGCTCAATTAACTGTTTGCGATGAGGAGGAACAAAAGAAACGGGCAGCCAGATGAAGGTGCGTGCGATATACAACATATGGTTCACTCGGATGAACTGTTTGTGACTAGGCAATGCAAGAGAAACGGTCAGCCAGAACAAGGTGTGTGCGATATACGACATGCGGTTCACTCAGATGAACTTTTTGCGTTGAGACATGAAAACATAAATGGTTCAACTTAACAAGATGTGTGTGATACGTGGCAAACAGGTCTGTAATCTGAAACGTGTGCGAAGATCGATAACAACACACATGATTACTGCTAACAAGCCATGTGTGTTGTGAGCAAACGATTGCTGGTATACAATTGTGAGTGATTGATGAAAAGATCACCAACGGGTTCCATTGTTTAGTCCATGTGCGATGTGATTTTCTTTGTCCAAGATTAACATCTATGCTCCGCTCACAGAGCATCAACATATATACTTAAAAAGACAGCATTGCATAACCAAATTAAGCATACAATTACACAAGTGACTACACACATAACATTTCCACACACCAAAGTAAGCAATTACATGCATACTAAAGTAGGAGAAACGAGGATCTAATCATCTACTTATTATTGCGACGACGCTTGCCATTGCTCTGCTTCCGGCTGGATCCATGTCCGTTTTGGGGAAGGAGGCACTTCCTCATGTCATCGATCCGCTTTTACATATCGTAACTCATGTACGCCTCCTTGGCCGCATACATGATGTGAGCTTTGTCGAGTTTCTCTATCCAGGCCGAGTGCCAGGCATGCTTGTCCTTCATGCACGAATCCTTCATGTCTCTGTAGTAGGGGTCGATGATGGCCTCGGCGAGGTGAACCAATGAGTCCTTCTCATGCTCCTTGCTGCCCCAGATCTTGTATTGGCCCTGGATGTCGACAAGACTCGGCAGCGATACCCGAATTCTCGAGTGCCTTTACATCGTTGGTGATGTCCATCGTAGCGAACATGTAGTGGGGACCCTGGGGAAACGCTTGCAAGGCCATGTGGCCAGGCAGTAGTGGTAGACGAGGACGTGGTGGTGCATGCACATCTGGGCGACGACGACCTTGGTACGAGACCCGACACGAGCGCGGGTGTACTCGAGGTCGAACCCGACCACCCCGTACTTCTCCTCGGCAAGCAACAACTCCATGATGTGGATGGAGTGCTCCACCCAGACCGGGTCGTTGGTGTACACCACCGAGAGGTCCATGAACCTTCTGTGGGTGTCCACCACAGCACCGTGCAGGATACCCTCTAAGAATTTCTCATGGTGGGTGTGCTTCTTCCAATGGTGGGGCACGATCGAAAGGTTGGCCGCTATAATAAATGGGGGCCGGCTGGCCTGTAATCATCACGTCTTGTCACGGTGTTCATAGCGGAGGATTCCAGTGCACACTTGACAACACCGCACCGCACGCATGGGCTCGAAGAGGCACCAAATGTATCATCGGTGAGCATGTTCCCGTGCTACTGCGGAAGGTTCCAGCCCGGCTTGTTTGGCCACGCGTCGGCTAGAAGAGGGACAAATCATGGGCATTTATTGGCAAAAAGCTTTGTAAAAATGAAGTTTGTGGATTGACTTCGGTCATAAGTTTACCCGTGGGTGATAAGGTCAAATTTACACAGAAGGGTGATGATGGACACTCAAGTGCGATAACTAATTCCGCGCTCTACAAGGCGCACGCTGGAAGAAACCAACTATGTGCAATAATGTCGAAGATCGCAGTCGAGTTACCTATACAGATCGTGTTCTGTGAAATCGACAAGGTAAACAGATTCGAGAATGGTTAATAAAATCTAAGACCATTGCATATTAAGGCAAAAATAGTGTACCAATATACGAGTCTCATACGATTCCATTTCAATGATTGTACCACAAAAGCTCGAAATATTACAAGGTTCAAACTCCAGAGTTATATGGCTCAAATTCGAAGATTACAAGGTTCAAACTGATATTAGAAATGAAATTCAGCTCATCAGCTGCAAACACTCGCGCTGATCGGCTGAACATGGATATCAGAGAGGTCCAAACTAATATTGCCACTTCTAAGTCTGGTTCTGAGACCTCACAATTTTTGCAAAGGGGTCGGCCACTGATAAGTCATGTATGGGGTTGACATGATGACTTCCGATTACTTTGTTATCTGAAGTTCCAAAATGAAATTCAGCATTTTTGGAGCCTATTCCATTCTGCCGCAGGATTTCTATTTCAAAAAGGGGGAAGCTGGAGTAACCAGAGAAACCCTATGATCTATTTGACACATAAATAGGTAGGTATAGATGACTAACCAATTGTCCTTCATCATCGGACTCATCGCCAGAGTGGTCGTCGGAGTCTTCGCCGGGGTCGTCACTAGAATCAGTGTGGAACTCTGCCTCGGTTGTGGAAGCTCGACGCTGTCGACGATGTCAGGGTGCAGTGATAACTCACCGGCGGTGACGGAAAACTCAGTCTCCATCTCAAAGCCTTGCTCCAGTGCTTTAGCAGCCCCGGCGTCGCCACTCCCTCTGATGGGGTGCTTCGGCGGCATCCTCATGCACTGACGGCTTTGAGGAGTGAGAGCGACGTCGAGGATGCAAGCGGAGAGAGAGGATTGTGTGTGTGTGTGTGGCGAGGATGGGGGGTGCGGCCGCTCAGGCGCACCATTAATATGGAGTAGTGGGAGTTGTGGGAAAGAGGCGGGCAGCAGTCAAACCGATGGTTCGCCTCCCGGTGAGCCTATGCACCAGACTGCTGGCATGCCTACCAAAGTTTCATACAGCTACTCGCATGCCTCCCTATGACACTATGCAGCGAGCACGCCTCCATCAATTCACACACTTGCACGCACACCTCCCCGTCTGCCTGTGTGGCAGACTGCTCGCATGCGTCTCGTCAACTCACGCCTGCTTGCACGGCACGTGTCCATTCTTGGTCTAACGCTCACGGTTCGAATAAATAATACATTTGGGATATTGGTTCCCAATTATTAATAATCTCCCATTTGTAATTAGATGAAGATTACATCAAAACTGGTCTCAAATTTGACCCAAAAAAGTACAATGCCACTTTGTATTGGTGTCCATATGACAAGACGATAAGTTTCATGAACTTCAAATAAGTTTTGGATGTACTAGAATTTAAAAATCAAGATTCCCAATGTTTGAAATTTGTTGCAATCCATTTAAAATCAAGATTCCCAATGTTTGGTGTACATGCACCAAGTAAGACACATGTGTTTTTGCAATCCATTTAGCTGCACTCTCACGTGTGCATGTAGCTCAAATATGATTTTTGCACATTATACCCATATAAAATCAATCAATTAATGTATTAAACCGTCTTAATGATCTCTGTGATTTTTTCGAAATTAAAACATCCCTCCTTTGTTAACATATGTTCACCGCGGGATAATTAATTTAACATGCATCGTAGTTGCGGTGGATTCGCTGTGTGTGTGTGGGTGTGTGCGTCTGGGGGTGGCGGGTGGCTCGCAGTACACTATGAGTTGTGAGCCACCGTATGGGTTGGCCGTTTTGTTAGGCAGGTTGGTGCCACATCAGAGTCATGAGATCGTTATTTAAAACATTACACAATCCTTTCATACATACATGTTTTGGCCACATGCAGTCGATGGTTGTTCTATACCACACTCGATACTCGCGTCCGACGCTTTCGATGGTGATTGTCCTCTCGCACCCACTTAAGCGGTTATCAGCGATATCGATGCTTTCCATCTGTCGGCCCACTTGGTCCATCACTACTTTTTGCCTGACAACAAGAGAGGTTAATTTGACTTAGGAGGGGATTATTTTTTTGTTTGTAATACGGTATATATATAGGTCATGCTCTAGGATGATATGATACAGTTTGAGCACACACACATGCATGTGTACGCATGAATCCCCCCCCCATCGAGTCGAAGTGTCTAGTACAACGACACATCATGAACCAATCTCGCTATGTGTGGGGAGCTAGTGTACAATTTTTGACGCACGCGCCACATCAATGTTGTGAAATGGTATTCAAACATGCATGCACGCATCACCTCCATACATATGCATGTAGTGGTTGCCTTCGAATGGTACACTCCCTCGCGTGGTTATCGGTGACAAGCCTATATATTCGTGGGCCCGCGTGGACATCCATGATCACCTTGACCAACAACAAGATATGTTACCATGGCAGATTCTTCATTTCGTTTGTGTTATCATAGTATAGGTCATGGTGAGATCCAGACCTTAAGTTTGAGCGCATATACTATGCATGCATGAATCCCCGTCATTGGCTTGAAGTGTGGTGTAACATACATATGCATTGTCAACCTAACCCTCACTCGGTGTGGGGATTTCTAGTTCGAAATCATGGTGCCACATCAAAGTTGTTCCATTTTTACTCAAAAACACACCTCTCCATACATATGTTTGGGCCACACGCATGCAGTGGTTGTCTTCGGGGACAGCTACTTGCGTGATTATTGGCGAGCTATCCCATCTCCGGGGTCGCATGGACGGCCATCACTTTGACTAACAACAAGAGAGAGGTTGTACGACCAAGGTGGATTAGTCTTGGTCCGTTTTACGATCCAACTTGGTGAGATATGCCTCTCTGGCCTGTCGACTGAAAGTGTGTCTGTGTTTGGGGGGGGGGGGTTGCTACTTCGCACTTTGCTAGGTGAACCTAGGTTGAGGAGGGCATGCATTCATAGCTTAGGATTCCCTTCGTGGCGACATGAGGGGGGGATGCTAGCTACTTCGCACTTTGCTAGGTGAACCTCGGTTGGGGGGCATGCATTCATAGCTTTGGATTCCCTTCGTGCCGACACGAGGGAGGGGGGCTGCTATCTACTTTGCACTTTGCTAGGTGAACCTCGGTTGGGGTGGGGCATGCATTCATAGCTTAGGAATCCTTCAGGTCAAACGAGGTGGGGCTGCTAGCTACTTCGCACTTTGCTAGGTGAACCTCGTTGGGGGGGCATGCATTCATAGGTTAGGATTCCCTTCGTGCCAACACAAGGGAGGGTGTTGCTAGCTACTTCGCACTTTGCTAGGGTGAACCTCGGTTGGGGGGGGGGGGCATGCATTCATAGCTTAGGATTCCCTTTGTGCCGACACGAGGGAGGGGGCTGCTAGCTACTTCGCACTTTGCTAGGTGAACCACGGTTGGGGAGGAGGGGGCATGTATTCATGGCTTAGGATTCCCTTCATGCCGACGCGAGGGGGGGTGGGGGCAAGCAATACCGTGCGCTTTGCGAAATAGGTGCCACATCGAAGTTGCATTTGGTATTGGAAAATCAAACCACCCTTTTCATACTTAAATTTGGTCCACATGCAAGTGTGTTCATGTTATGACCCTCTCCGCGCCATTTTTCGCCAAATTTATGAACATTAGACAAGTTGGATGACACAACAGACACGGTTCACTCAAACTAACCGTGTGCCATGCCGGTGCCCCTGTCACGCACACATCCGCACAGTGCATTGCGCTCCACGAGGCTCCCCCTCAAAAATATCTGCCCACATCGATGGTTTTTCTGTTTCGTAACACACGATTGTTATCTTCGGACCGTGTGCGATGTTTCTTGTTCCCAATCCTGCCTGCCTCCCTAGAAAATATCTACCTACCTCGAGGGTTTTTCTGTTTCATAACACACAGTTGTTATCTCCAAAAAGTCTGCGATGTTTCTTGTTCCCAATCCAGCCTGCATCCCTAGAAAATATCTACCCTCCTCGAGGGTTTTTCTGTTTCGTATCACATGGTTGTTATCTCCGGACCGTGTGCAATGCACTATCATCAAAATTTTCAATAGCCCCCACATTTCACTCCCGCATTTGACTCTCGCGTAGTAAAATTTTCAGTACCCGCGCCATTTCCTCAAACACCCCCCGCCCCCTCTACACACACACACACACACACACACACACACACACCAAAACCTCCTCGGGCATGCGCACACACACCCCCCTACCTCGCTCGAAACCCTAGCAAGGTCCCCCCCCCCCCCGCCGCCGCCGCAAGGCCTCCATTGTCAGCATCTGCTGGTTTGCCCGTGCAACTTACCCACCGATCTCCATACCCAGGCTGCCCTGAGTTTCTTAGATGATGCCTGCCAACACTACAAAAAAAGACACATATGTGACATTTTGGGCCGAACAATTTTTTTTGTCATACTTATGACACTTCAATGACGATAATTGTGACAAAACCCGGTATCATCATAGATGTGGCGGGGTCCTACTTCTATGACAAAAAATCATGATAGAAAATGGGCTTTTCGTCCTGGGCGGGACGGAGAGGCAGCTGCATGACATTCTTTGGGCCGTCCATGACGGAGAAAACCGTGGTAGAAGCGAGGCGAGGAAAATATCGGGGGAGTTCCCAGTTACGGTGGGTGGTCGGGACGGCGATCTGGCGTTTCTCGTACAGACACGCAGCGGCGTGGAGTGCGATCGCGTTGGGCTCTAATTGAACTCGGCGAGGCAAAGGCTCTAACTGAACCCGAGTGATTGCACTGCAGGCTACGTGTTACTGAACCCGAGCGATTGATCGATGGCTGTTAACTGAACCCGATCGAGCGATTCCTTCACTAGTGCTGCTAACTGAAGCCGATCGATGCTGCCTCTGGATGAACAGCGAGCGTTGCTGGGGGGTTTGGATGAACAGTTCCTGGCGGGGGTGGATGAACAGGACCCCGTGGTGTTGCCTCTGGATGAACAGGACCCCGATCGATTGAGCCGGTTGGGGCTGGATGAACAGGACCCCGTGGAGGGCTGGATTAACAGGACCACCCCATGGAGGGCTAGATGAACAGTAGACGGTGGAGGGCTGGATGAACAGTAGCCCATGGAGGGGTGGTTGAACAGGAGCCCGTGGAGATGGCCGGTTGAACAGTAGCCAGTGGAGTAGCGCACGGTGGAGGCTGGATGAACAGGAGCCCATGGATGAACAAATATGTGTGGAGGCTGGAGGAGGTCGACGGTGGATGAACAGTAGCCCGTGGAGGCTGGAGGGGGTCGCCGGTGGAGATGAACATTATCCCGTGGAGTCCTGTTTTGCGGTACGCCACACCCCTCCCGATGAACAGGACCCCCGTTTCGATCGTAGAGCTCCGACACAAGTCTGTTTCCTCCGTTTTGCGGTATGCCACACCCCTCCCGATCAACAGGACCCCCGTTTCGACCATAGGAGGTCCGTTTCCTCCGTTTTGCGGTACGCCAAACACCTCCCAATGAACAGATCCCGTTTCGACCGTGGCCAGTCAAACACAAGGCCGTTTCCTCCGTTCTGCGGTACGCCAGGCCTCGTTTCCATCGGCTATTTCGTCCAAGCCCTCCCAATGAACACGACGACGCATTCCGTTCCGACCCAGCCGGTTGGCTCCCCATGAACACGACGACGACACAATTTCTCCGTTCCGACCCAGCCATGTACACGAGCCCTGGCCATACGTATGCGCGAGTAGGTGTTTGAGACCCTGCCCGTATGTACGTACATGGCCGTATTTTCTTTCTTGCACACTGGCTGCTGTACGTACGTGTACATGCTACGTGCACGCCTCTACTATGACACGTGCACGCCTCTACATCGACCAGTATGTACGTACACGTTCGCGACCAGAATGACAACGCTACGTACGCATCGAAAGGTGGCTCCCGATCACAATCACTTCCTTGCGTGCGAAGATGTAGCTGGTGGGTCCCAGCAGTCAGGGGGGCAAATCGTTTTGTTTTTTTTGCCCGGACGCACTTCCTTGCGTGCGAAGATGTAGTTGGTGGGTCCCAGCAGTCAGGGGGAAACGTTTTTTCGTGAAATACGGTGGCCCGTCCGGTGGGTCCCCGCTGTCAGGTGGAGGAATATTTATTTTGCGCGTAATAAGGAGGCACTTCCTTGCTGCGGCCGTGGACCCGGTATCGGCCTCTCCACGTACAGTCCACGTCCGATGGAAGCCGTTCCTTGACCACGCCGCGCCGAGAGCACCAGGGCGGTGGACGACGGCGAGGCCTAGGAAGGGGACGACGGGGAGCCAGGGAAGACGCGGCAATGGATGCCCACGCGTAGAGGAGTATGAGGGTTCACTGGTTTCTTTGTGGTGTGAGGTCAGCCGCCGCAGAATAACAGGGGGTGTGGGTGAGTAGAGGGATGGCCTGGCCAGCGGTGGGAGTAGTAGGGGGCGGTGAGGCCTCCACCGCATCGCAGCCGGACACGGGAGGCAAGAGCACGAGGCACGACCGGCGCTGGTTTGGGCGGCCGGAGCAAGAAGACCAGAGATTGAAGAAGCACTACAGCCGTTGGATGGACATCGTACGGTCACTGGAGCTAGAATCGTGCATATTGACTAAGTTGACAAATCCCTCCGTCCCCGTCAACTTATTAGGTGCTACCTCTTGAGCACTGCGTTGGTTTTCCCTTGAAGAGGAAAGGGTGATGTAGCAAAATAGCGTAAGTATTTCCCTTAGTTTTTCAGAACCAAGGTATCAATCCAGTAGGAGGCCACGCACGAGTCCCTCGCACCTACACAAACAAATAAATCCTCGCAACCAACGCAATAAAGGGGTTGTCAATCCCTTCATGGTTACATATGAGAGTGAGATCTGATAGATATGATAAGATAATATTTTTGGTATTTTTATGATAAAGATGCAAAGTAAAATAAAATGCAATGAAAAATAGCTAAGGTTGGAAGATTAATATGATGGAAAATAGACCCGGGGGCCATAGGTTTCACTAGTGGCTTCTCTCAAGAGCATAAGTATTATGGTGGGTGAACAAATTACTGTTGAGCAATTGACATAATTGAGCATAGTTATGAGAATATCTAGGTATGATCATGTATATAGGCATCACGTCCGAGACAAGTAGACCGACTACCTTTGCATCTACTACTATTACTCCACACATCGACCACTATCCAAAGATGCATCTAGAGTATTAAGTTCGTAAGAACAGAGTAACACTTTAAGTAAGATGACATGATGTAGAGGAATAAACTCATGCAATACGATATAAACCCCATCTTGTTATCCTCGATGGCAACAATACAATACGTGCCTTGCTGCCCCTCATCACCGGGAAAGGACACCGCAAGATTGAACCCAAAGCTAAGCACTTCTCCCATTGCAAGAAAGATCAATCTAGTAGGCCAAACCAAACTGATAATTCGAAGAGACTTGCAAAGATAACCAAACATACATAAAAGAATTCAGAGAAGATTCAAATACTGTTCATAGATAAACTTGATCATAAACCCACAATTCATCGGTCTCAAGAAACACACCACAAAAGAAGATTACATCAAATAGATCTCCACGAGAGAGGGGGAGAACATTGTATTGAGATCCAAAAAGAGAGAAGAAACCATCTAGCTAATAACTATGGACCCGAAGGTCTGAGGTAAACTACTCACACATCATCGGAGAGGCCATGGTGTTGATATAGAAGCCCTCCGTGATCGATGCCCCCTCCGGCGGAGCTCCGGAAAAGGCCCCAAGATGGGATCTCACGGGTACAGAAGGTTGCAGTGGTGGAATTAGGTTTTTGGATCCGTATCTGGTAGCACTACTAGGGAAAACCCTAGTAGTAGCGCGGGTTTTGATGCTATCAGCATCGCGGGCACCCGCGCTACCAATAAGGCGCTACAGCTAACTATTAGTAGTAGCGCTGCGTCTGCCGCTTACTACTATTGATTATATCAGCAGCTGCTTCTGAACACGCCGCTATTAGTTAGTTGTAGCGATTTCTCGCTACCAAGGCCGTTATATCTTTCACCATTTCCCCACTCCAGCTTCAATAAACTGCAATTTCCAGATACTAGGTACTACTAGATGTCAACTTCATAAAGCATTATAGGTACTAGGTAGTACTTCGGTTCCAAATTGCCGTGGTTTTAGTTCAAATTGGAACTAAAACCACACGACGAGTAATTTGGAACCGAGGGAGTACTAGATAACAATTTCATATATACTCAACATGCATCCTCAAGCAGTACAAGGTGACATCGACGACGATCATCATATTTAGTTCTAGATGATATCGACAACGATCATCATATGTAGTTCTACATGATATCGACGATGATCATCATATGTAGTTCTAGATGATATAGCCACACACACATATGCAGTTCTAGATGATATCAACGATGATCATCATCCTCAAGCCTGGGCGGTGGGTGTTCCTGATAGTAATTAGGATGGCATGTCCAACACGAAGATTCTTGCCAACGAGGAATCTCTTCCACCAAACCGAGTTTAAGTGTGTGCGACCGTTTGTGTCCATGCGGTAAGTACAGGTGGTGACGGAGCCCCTTGCGGTAAGGCATAGTCCAGCTGAGCCTTCTTCATCAGGCTCGATACCACAACTCACAGATAGGTTCTTTGGCAATTTCTGAATAAGAAAAACATATCAATTAATAAATAGCCTCACACATACTCTTGCAAATATATTTCTATTAAGTCTAGATTCCACACAACATATAATTGGACTCTACACTAAGCATATCATCGGATAATTTGCATTTGTAAGTATAACATACCATATCATGTCGATCGACCATGGTACTTGTCAGGCGGTCACGAATGGCACCCGACAAAGTCAAAGACGTGGTGGAATTATGTCCCATAGGTTGCACACCTCCTCCTCGCTCAGCCTCATTCTTTGAGCTACGATGGATTCATGAAGTGGGTCCTCATTATCTTCATCATCTTCTTCATCTCGCATCATCTTCGTCATCTTCATCATCTTCGTCATCTTCATCATCTTCCACCAGGTTGAGATAAATGACAGCCACTTGGGTCTTTACGCTCAAGGAGAAGTCGATCAACTCACCACCAAGAAGACGCATGCGAAGCGAGGAAACGGGCCCATCCATCTCCTCCAATCTGCGACATATTGCGCCCTTTCTCGACCTCCATAGTGTATGGCACCCTCAGAGCCTCAAATGTCACAGTGTCTCCTGTCAGCTTGTTGAATGTCAACCTCACATTGCATGGGACGGTCTGTGTAAGAAAAGAAAAATGACACAATGCAGTAATGCCAACACTAAAAATAAAATAGTTGTTACATTTCAGCTAGTTTCTTACTGCCGCATGACGAAAACTCGGCTGGAAGTAGATGCCAAACAGCTTGCCAGTTGCAACGCTGCTGGCGCACCTTGACTTGCACAGTCGACATAGTGGTGATGGTGGTGGCGCCATTTTCCTAAAGCAATATGAGCAAAGGATTAATGATTCACTTCACAGGAAAGAAAAACAGTAGCATGTGATATTTTCCTAAAGCAATATGAGCAAAGCATCCTAAATCAACTAAATCAACTAGCATACTAAATCCAAAGTGGCATACTAAATCCGGTAGCATCCTAAATCAACTAAATCAACTAGCATACTAAATCCAAAGAGCATACTAAATCAACTAAATCAAAATATTCTAAATCAACTAAATCAACTAGCCTACTAAATCAACTAAATCAATTAGCCTACTAAATCAACTAAATCAACTAGCCTACTAAATCAACTAAATCAACTACCCTACTAAATCAACTGAATCAACTAGCTTACTAAATCAATGAATCATATCAACTAAATCGAGAATGTTGCATATGAACTAGCCTACTAAATCAAAATGTAGCAGGGAGGAGGGAGAAGGAGGGGCGACTCGAGGAGGGAGAAGAGAGTAGGACGGAGGAGGAAGGCGGAGCGAGGAGGGGCTGGCCGGCGGCGAGTGGAGGGAGAATGGAGGAGGAAGGCGGGCCGAGGAGGGGCTGGCCGGCAGCGAGTGGAGGGAGAATGGAGGAGGAAGGTGGAGCGAGGAGGGGTCGGCCAGCGGCCAGTGGAGGGAGGACGGAGGAGGAGGCCGGTACCGAGTCCAGCGAGGAGGATGAGGCGACGGCAGCGCAGATCGGAGGAGGGGCGACGAGGGGGAGATCGAGTGTATGTGTGTGTGAGTGTGATCTGGATTGGATATGTGAGGAGATGGAACCTTAGTAGTAGCGATTATAGCGTAAATGCGTTGCTGCTACGATCCTTAGCAGTAGCGCCCTTTGTTCCAAAGCGCTGCTGCTATAATTGGCCTCACCGCGGCGTGGAAATATTAGCGATGAGCGGCGTCCTGTGTACGCTGCCATCGATAAACTTGTATCAGCAGCGCGGTTTTAAAGTGAGCGCTACTGCTAAGTAGCAGCAGCGCCTGATTTTAAAGAGCGCTGCTGGTAAGATTCTGTGTATAGGCTTTTCCCTAGTAGTGTAGTTTGGTGGTACGTAGGTATATATAGGAGGAAGAAGTACGTTGGTGGAGCAACATGGGGCCCACGAGGGTGGAGGGTGCGCCCAGGGGGGTAGGCGCGCCCCCCTACCTCGTGCCCTCCTGGTTGATGTCTTGACATAGGGTCCAAGTCCTCTGGATCACGTTCGTTCCGAAAATCACGTTCCCGAAGGTTTCATTCCGCTTGCACTGCTTTGATATTCTTTTTCCGGGAAACTCAAATAGGCAAAACAAAGAATTCGGGCTGGGCCTCCAGTTAATAGGTTAGTCCCGAAAATAATATAAAAGTGTATAATAAAGCCCATTAATGTCCAAAAGAGAATATAATATAGCATGGAGCAATAAAAAATTATAGATACGTTGGAGACGTATCAAGCATCCCCAAGCTTAATTCCTGCTCGCCCTCGAGTAGGTAAATGATAAAAACAAAAGTTTTGATGTGGAATGCTACGTGGCATAAGTTCAATGTAATTCTCCTAATTGTGGTATTAATATTCAGATCCGAAAGATTCAAGATAAAGGTTTAATATTGACATAAAAGTAATAATACTTCAAGCATACTAACTAAGCAATTATGTCCTCTCAAAATAAGATGGCCAAAGAAAGTTTATCCCTACAAAATCATATAGTTTAGTCATGCTCCATTTTTGTCACACAAGAATGCTCTCATCATGCACAACCACGATGACAAGCCAAGCAATTGTTTCATACATTAGTAATCTCAAACCTATAAACTTTCACGCAATACATGAGCATGAGCCATGGATATAGCACTATGGGTGGAATAGAATATGATGATGGGGGTTATGTGGAGAAGACAAAAAAGGAGAAAGTCTCACATTAACGCGGCTAATCAATGAGCTATGGAGATGCCCATCGATTGATGTTAATGCAATGAGTAGGGATTGCCATGCAACGGATGCACTAGAGCTATAAATGCATGAAAGCTCAACAAAATAAACTAAGTGGGTGTGCATCCAACTTGCTTGCTCGCGAAGACCTAGGGAATTTGAGGAAGCCCATTGTTGGAATATACAAGCCAAGTTCTATAATGAAAAATTCCCACTAGTATATGAAAGTGAAAAAACAAGAGACTCTCTATCATGAAGAACATGGTGCTACTTTGAAGCACAAGTGTGGAAAAAAGGATAGTAGCATTGTCCCTTTTTATTTATATATTTTTTGGGCCTTCTCTTTTTTTTGGCCTTTCCCTTTTTTTAATTAGGACAATGCTCTATGAATGATGATCATCACACTTCTATTTATTTACAACTCAATGATTACAACTCGATACTAGAACAAAGTATGACTCTATATGAATGCCTCAGCGGTATACCGGGATAGCAATGAATCCAGAGTGACATGTATGAAAATTATGAACGGTGGCTTTGCCACAAATACGATGTCAACTACATGATCATGCAAAGCAATATGACAATGATGAATGTGTCATGATAAACGGAACGGTGGAAATTTGCATGGCAATATATCTCGGAATGGCTATGGAAATGCCATAATAGGTAGGTATGGTGGCTGTTTTGAGGAAGATATAAGGAGGTTTATGTGTGAAAGAGCATAACATATCACGGGGTTTGGATGCACCGGCGAAGTTTGCACCAACTCTCAATGTGAGAAAGGGCAATGCACGGTACCGAAGAGGCTAGCAACGATGGTAGGGTAAGAGTGCGTATAATCCATGGACTCAACATTAGTCATAAAGAACTCACATACTTATTGCAAAAATATACACGTCATCAATAACCAAGCACTACGCGCATGCTCCTAGGGGGATAGATTGGTAGGAAAAGACCATCGCCGTCCCGACCGGCCACTCATAAGGAGGGCAATCAAAGAACACCTCATGTTTCAAATTTGTTACATAACATTTACCATACGTGCATGCTACGGGACTTGCAACCTTCAACACAAGTATTTCTCAAATTCACAACTACTCAACTAGCACAACTTTAATATCACTACCTCCATATCTCAAAACAATCATCAAGCATCAAACTTCTCTTAGCAATCAACACACTCATAAGAGAGTTTTTTACTAGTCTTGAATACCTAACATATTAGGATTAATTTCTCAATTTAAGCAAATTAACATGCTGTTTAAGACTCTCAAAATAATATAAGTGAAGCATGAGAGAATAATAGTTTCTATAAAACAAAACCACCGCCGTGCTCTAAAAGATATAAGTGAAGCACTAGAGCAAAAACTATATAGCTCAAAAGATTTAAGTGAAGCGCATAGAGTATTCTAATAAATTCCGAATCATGTGTGTCTCTCTCAATAAGTGTGTACAGCAAAGATGATCGTGGTAAACTAAAAAGCAAACACTCAAATCATACAAGATGCTCCAAGCAAACACATATCATGTGGTGAATAAAAATATAGCTCCAAGTAAAGTTACCGATGGAAGTAGACGAAAGAGGGGATGCCTTCCAGGGCATCCCCAAGCTTTGGCTTTTTGGTGTCCTTAGATTATCTTGGGGTGCCATGTGCATCCCCAAGCTTAGGCTCTTGCCAGTCCTTGTTCCATAATCCATCAAACCTTTCACCCAAAACTTGAAAACTTCACAACAAACTCAGCAGAAAATCTCGCGAGCTCCGTTAGCAAAAGAAAACAAAACACCACTTAAACATACTGTAATGAACTCATTATTTATTTATATTGGTGTTAAACCTACTGTATTCCAACTTATCTATGGTTTATAAACTATTTTACTAGCCATAGATTCATCAAAATAAGCAAACAACACAAGGAAAACACAATCTGTCAAAAACAGAACAGCCTGTAGTAATCTGTAACTAACGCAAACTTATGGAACTCAAAAAATTCAGCCAAAAATAGGAAGACCTAGAAAATTTGTTTATTGATCAGCAGCAATTGGAATCAATATTTTATCACGTTCTGGTGATTTTTAACAATTATGTTCGTGAACAGAAAGTTTCTGGAATTTTTAGCAAGATCAAATAACTATCATCCAAGAAGATATAGGTTAAACTTGGCACAAACACTAACTAAAACATAAAAACACATCTAACCAGAGGCTAGATCAAATATTTATTACTAAACAGAAGAAAAAAGCAAAAAAACTAAAAATAAAATTGGTTTGCCTCCCAACAAGCGCTATCGTTTAACGCCCCTAGCTAGGCGTAATAGCAAGGATAGATCTAGGTATTGCCATCTTTGGATTTCAATTTTTTAGCGGAATCAAGATCGAACCTGGGAGGTTCTTTACGTTTCCCTTCATTTTCAGAAATTTTTAGATATAAAGAATCCAACCGCTTATTGCAAAGAGTAATCAACATATTCATGCGGTGAATATTTCCGCTAACACTCTTAAGAGGTTCAAGAGACTTTTGTAAAATCTTAGTTACTTCGCAATTTTTTTCAAAAACTTTTGTCTCTTCATAGGTATGTTGTGGCCCCTTTTGTTGGGGTAGTGTTCCCACTACCCCCTGTCACATCCCTAGCTCTGGTATGACCTAGGCTAGCTAGTCATTTGTGCATCATGTTTAAATTCCAGTTAATTTTGAAATGGGGATTTGTGAAACCCTCAGAATCATTTCTGGAAATGACCCTAATAAAAATTGCTTCAATTTGGCCCAAGAAAATGTTCCTGTTTTCTCTAAAAATATTGGTCAGAGGTAAAATTCCAACCAATATTTTTGGGAGCTCAGAAGTATTTATTTTTGGCCATTTGAATTAATGCAGTAAATATTTGCCTTGGATATATATATGTTATATATATATAATATGTCCAAAAATTATGCTAGTTGTTGAGGAGTTCTGGAATAATATAAATAGCTCCTACAAAAATTGGCATAAGAAAATAAAATGATTTAGTATTTTAATTAAATCAAACAAATGTCAGAAAGTAGAAAAAAATAAACAAAAAGGGGAAAACCCTTACCTGGACTTACCTGGGCCACTTGTTGGCCTGGCTCTGTGCCGGCCCAGCCGACTGGAAAGCGCCAATCGTCCCCCTCCTCGCGCCAGAGGGACAGGGCACGTGGTCGCCGCACGCTACAAGATGCGCCTACGGCCTGCCTGCGTGCCCTCCCCCTTGACGCTCAGGCCTCCGGACGTCGCCACGCGCTGCCCCGCACCGCTCTCACTCTCTCTCGCTCTCCCTCCTCCCTTGGACCTCTCCCTCTCCCCGCGCCCGAAGCGATGCCGCCGCCGCACCTCACCGCCGACGCGCTCCCCGCCGTCCCCTCGCCCCTCCGTGGAGTCCACGAGCTCCGCCACGACTCCCTCGTCCTCTCCGTCAAGCCACAAGACGCCGGACGCCCTGTGGAGCCGTCGCCGTCACCGTCTTTGTCTCCGGTCTCCGGAGATTGTCCTCGCCGCCACGCCGCCATCTGGCCTCCCCCGAGCCCGCTGAAGGCGCCACCAGAACCGCAGTGAGCTTCTGCCCCTTTCCCCTCTCTCCGTTTAGCCGCCCGCACGCCATAGCCCCTTTCCCCCACCATGGCCGAAGCCTCCCGCCGCCGTTCATGTCGCCGCCGTCGCCCTGGCCACCGCAACCCGCAACCGAGCTCGTCACCATGCTCCTGGTGCCACGAGGGTGCCGCAGAGCCCCTCGAGTGGCCTCCCCGTGCCCCACAGCCGCTCCCGCTCGGAGCCCGTGCTCCGGCCGCCGCCCCGAGCTCCGCTCCGGTGAGCTCCGGCACCCCCATGGTCTCCCGCGTGTCCCACTGGTTGCGCGCGAGCACCCGCTCCTCGAAGATGGTCTCCGCGGCCCTTTTGGTCGCCGGAGACGCGGTCCCGAGCCCCTCCGCCACGTTCGGCCTCGCCGGCGGCTTAACGCCGGTGGGGTTGACCGCTTGATCAAGGCCGGCCTGTCGTGGGTCCGGCTTCGTCAGTGATTAGCAAGCTAATCACCACCTAATCTAACTCCTCGACATCGGCGGTGGGCCCCAGCGCCACTAATCTTTTAATTAGGATTAAACTAACCCCTATTTAACCGCATGTCACTGACGTGTGGACCCCACACGTCAGGTTTGACCTGGTCAGCACCGTTGACTTGCTGACGCAGGCATGACGCAGTGCTGACGCAATTATTTACTTTCTGGAATTATTTTAATTCAGGAAATTCCAGGAAATTAGCAAAACTTCAAAAATTCATATAAATTCAACCGTAACTCAGATTGAAATAATTTATGTATGTAAAATTATCAGAAAAATGCAATCTAATCATCTGTACCAGTTTCATGCATGACAAAATCAACTTATACCTGCTGTATAAGTGAAACACTAAAATGGCATTTATAAAGAGCTTAATTTGGAGTTGCATTTGAATTCTTGGTTCAAATGGACTTCAACCAAATGAACTCTAGCTGCATTAGCTCAACATCATCACATCTACATGCCATGTTCATGCATCATATTGTTGCATATGATTGTGTTTTGATTGCCGGCACCATTCCTTCTCGATTGGTCCTGCTCCGGAGACCGTTCCAGAGTACCTGTCTGTGAAGCAGTGCCTCCCTTGTTGATTTACCAGGCAAGAAAACCCCCTTGTTCATTCCGATATAATCCTACTCTCTCGCTCCTGCTCTCAGTTATTGCATTAGGACAACAACGATTCATATGCTACTTTGTGCTGCGGTAGTTGAACCCATTCCTCTGCATGACCTGTCATTGCCACAATAAATAGTTGAAACCCACTAGCATGTGTAGGAGTTGATTGAGCCAGGTTGTGTTCCTACCATGCTATGCCTTCTATTGCTTAGAGTTGTGTCAGGTCTGATTCATAGGGAATGAATTGGAGCATGCTTCTATGTTACGATGTCGAGAGTGAAATGTGTGAACACGATTTGGTAAAGGCAATGTGAGAGGCCATGTAGGAGTACATGGTGGATTGTCTCAACGGAACCGGCCCTTAAGCTAATCGAGTTCTATGTATGTTGTCCAATGACTAGCTACTACCACACATTGGAATGCTTAAGTGCCCCTCTCGACTTATTAACCAACTTGACCTCCGTCTGTGAGTCGCAACTAGTTTACGGTGTTTGTAGGTAGTGTTAGTAGTCTACCAAGTGGCACCCGCCAGTGGGCTTGGGACAGACTAGGCACAAGTGGCATGGTGTACCAAGCGTAGATCCATCCGTGAGGTGGGCTTGGGAACCCTGCACACATCATTTGGGGCCGTGAGCGACACCCGCCGGATCTCCTTGCGGATGGAACCCGAATAGGCGATAAACCTGGATTAGAGTCTTGTGTGGTTAGTCAGGTCGTGGCCGACATCCTCGTCAGGCTTCCGCTTGAAGGTTGCCGAGGTACATGACGTGTACATGGTGATAAGTGGTGAGAGCGTGTGTGAAGAAGTACACCCCTGCAGGGTTAACATGATCTATTCGAATAGCCAGGTCCGTGGTTATGGACTTCTTGGATGCTTACGTGGTACATAGACAACTTGAAGTGGATACTCTAAAATGCTCAGGACAAGTGTGAGTGCTATGGATGGCCTTCTCGTATGGAGACGGGAATGAATCCATAGTAGTGTATTGTGTGGTGACTAGTGGACCTGCAGCGCCTATATCACCTCAAAGAAGTTCGTAGTCGAGAACAGGATAGCCACAGAGTCAAAGCTGGCTTGTCGCAACTAAACTCCACATTACCTTCTTGATACTAATGCATGTATAATAGGATCTGATGTAAGTCTTGCTTTGAGTACCTTTGTACTCACGTTGCTTTTATTTATGTTTTGCAAATGAGACTTTGGTCTTACTAGTAGTTCCGCTTGGACTTCGACGAGTAGCTTGTTACCTCAGCTACGATCTTGTACCCTTGGGAGGGTCTTGTAGATAGTCGGGCTTCTCAGCCTTTTTCTTTTGTAGTTGTCTGTACTCGCATATGTAATGCTTCCGCTTGTTGCTTGTATGTTCTCAATGATGGGTCATGTGACCCCTGCTTGTATTTATTGCTATGTGGCTCTTCCGAGCCTTTATCTATATGAGTTTGCGTTATGTTGTGATGCCATGTTGTACAGCACATACTTGCATGTTATGCGTACGTGTAACTTGTGTTGCTATGTGTGGGATCCGACAACCTAGTTGTTTATCCTTGGTAGCCTCTCTTATGGGGAAAAGTAGTCTCGTGCTTCTGAGCGATAGTAGTCCGCTTCTGACCCGCTTAATCGGAGTCCTGCTAGCCCAGCACTACTGCTTCGGACACTTGATTGGCCGGAATGTGATTCACTTCGTTCCTTTGTCTGTCCCTTCGTGGAAATGTCACGCGGTGATATTCGGAGTCCTGCCTAGCCTGCTACAGCCCGGGATACGGAGTCCGTTAGCCCAAAGGTTACAGCCCAATTCATACGTTGATGACCGATATGCTCGATGTGATTCATGTATGCCTGTCCCCATAGGTTAGTGCCACTTTGGGTTCACGACTAGTCATGTCGGCCCGGTTCTCTGTCATATGGATGCTAGCGACACTATCATATACGTGAGCCAAAAGGCGCAAACGGTCCCGGGCCATGGTAAGGCGACACCCGTGGGAATACCGTGCGTGAGGCCGCAAAGTGATATGATGTGTTACATGCTAGATCGGTGTGACTTAGGATCGGGGTCCTGACACCCCCTCTATGATTTCATGCACAACACTAGGATCAATTTCAATAAAATTTCCTTTGGCAACACAATCCAAGAGTTGTCTATGGGACATATTTAGTCCAACCTAAAAACTGCGAAGCAAAATTCTAAAACTCACCTCTAAGGTGCAATTACGATAAGATTAAGGAACTAGGCTTCTGATCTGAGTCGTCCTATCTTTCCGACGGGGTTAAGGAACTAGGCTTTCTCTTCTGTCTATCAGGATAACGTCTTACTACTCCGTAGTCTCTTAGGATTGGTTGATCAGAGTCATACCCCAGTTTTCGAGTACCTTCGGTGTAGCCTGTTAAGTAATATCTCAGAACCTTGAGTGGTGATGTTGAGTTGTTGTACTACCCCATTTTAGCAGGATGTCTCATTTTGAGCATTTTATTGCCGTTATGATGCCGGAATTGCCCCAGGAGTTCGAGAGTTAATAATTTCTGTGTCCTACATTTTTCAGTATGTAGTGATGTTGATTCCGTCCTTGGTTTCGTTTCTCATGATGTCATCAGTTAAGCGAAGTTCTGTTGCTCGTAGCCAGAACCACGGAGATGGTAGGGATGAGGATCCTCCCGACCAGCCTTCATTGGTAGAGTTTATGTTAGAGATGGAGAGGAACAAGCGTGAGTATAACCGCTTGTTGGCAGGTATCGAGGAGAACACCGCACAATAGTTCAAAGGGTCTGCAACCATTCATGACTTCATTCGCTTGCACCCACCTACCTTTCATCATTCCATCGAGCCACTCGATGCAGATGACTGGCTCCGTAGTCACACGCAAGCTCCATTCTGCGAACGTAGCTGAAAGTGACAAGGTCACCTATGCTGCATACCACCTGGAAGGTCATGCTAGTCTTTGGTGGCAGAACTATGAGGCTATGCTTCCAGCTGGCCAGATTCCTACCTGGAGAGATTTCACTGAGGCTTTTCGCGAGCATCACATTCCTGAAGCCCTCATCGATCGCAAGAGAGAAGAGTTCTGTAGTTTCATCCAGGGTAAGTTGGCTGTTGATGCTTACAGCAGATAGTTTGAGAACCTTGCCCGCTATGCTACAGAAGAGGTGTCCACGGACGCTAAGAAGCAGGCTAGATTCTGGAAGGGTCTCAACCCCAAGTTGCGTCGTGATCTCCACTTGCACCATTGCAATACATTCCAGGCTCTTGTGAACAAGGCCATTAACGCAGAGACAGCTCAGATCACTTACGAGGAGTCTCGTAAGCACACCCGTGAGTTGGGATCTTCTTCCGGTTCGGCTCGCAGGTTACCGGATTAGGGTTCCAAACTCCGCTCTTCCTCCTGGATATACACCGACGCCATCTTATGTGGCACCTCACCCGGTTCACTTATATGCACCACCCAAGCCTATTGGTGGACCACCTGCCAATACGGGTCCATGTCCTACCTCCAAGATTTGTTACAAGTGTGGAGAGCCAGGCCACATTGTCCGTATTTGTACTCAGACCAGAGTTGCCCCACCCCAGCCCGAGAAGTCATTGGCCGTGGTAGTAAGCCATCGCTAAGATGATCGATGCCAAGTCAGCTCCCAATCGAACATGGACGTGTGCATCACGCCTCAGCTAAAGACGCTCATGATGATCCAGATGTCGTTCTTGGTACACTCCTTGTCAACTGTCATCCAAAGATCGGTTCTGCTCGACATCGAGCATCTCATTCCTTCATTTCTGAAAGCTATGCCCGCTTGCACGACATGTCATTTTGTGATATGCCCTCCCCGCTACTCATTTAAACTCCTGGATCCAAATGGCAAACTTCTTGTGTAAGCCATAGTAACTAAATCCTTGTTGACAGACTTGTATTCCTTGCCTCACTTATAGCCCTCAAGTCTTCAGATATTAACATCATCTTGGGTATGGAATGGATGACAGCTCATCATGCCAAGATTGATTGTTACACCAGGTCTGTTCAGCTTACACACCCATCTGGCAAGATAGTCACGGTCTCCACTAGAGTTGCAAAGCGTCAACTTTATTCTCTTAATGCCAGCCCTCTTCCAGACCTTGAAGATATCCCGATAGTCCGTGACTTTCCGGATGTCTTTCCAGAGGAACTGCCAGGTGTTCCACCTGACAGAGATGTAGAGTTTGTCATAGATCTTATCCCAGGAACTGCTCCAATTTCTAGGAGACCTTACAAGATGGCACCTTTAGAACTAGCCGAGCTTAAGAAACAACTTGATGAGTCCTTGCAAAAGGGTTTCATCCGTCCTAGTTCTTCTCCTTGGGCTTGCCCTGTCCTCTTCGTCAAGAAGAAGGATGGTACGGACCGGATGGTTGTAGATTATCGTCCCGTTAATTTGGTCACGATAAAGAACAAGTATCCGCTCCCAAGGATCATCGACCTGTATGATCAGCTCGCTGGATCCTCAATCTTCTACAAAATGGATTTGAGGTTAGGATACCATCAAATCAAGATCAGAAACGGGGACATCCCCAAGACAGCCTTTGTCACTCGTTATGGCCAGTACGAGTACACCGTCATGTCCTTTGGTCTAACCAATGCTCCAGCTACCTTCTCCCGCTTGATGAACTCGATCTTCATGGAGTACTTAGACAAATTCGTCGTGGTTTATCTCGATGATATACTTATTTACTCAAGAACGAGGAAGAGCATGCCGAACATCTTAGACTTGTGTTAGAAAACCGAGAGAGCACCGTCTTTATGCCAAGTTCTCCAAGTGTGAATTTTGGTTGCCAGAAGTGACCTATCTCGGCCACGTGATCTCTGGTAAGGGCATTGCTGTCAATCGCGAGAGAGTTCAGGCCATTTTTGATTGGACTCCACCTGAAACAGTTAAACAAGTTAGGAATTTCCTTGGTCTAGCCAGCTATTGTCGCCGCTTTGTTGAAAACTTCTCCAAAGTAGCTAAACCCCTCACGGAACTTCTCAAGAAAGATAAAAAGTTCGAGTTGTCCCCACAGTGTGAGTACAGTTTTCAGAACTGAAAAGACGCTCGACTTCTGCTCCCATACTTGTGCCACCGGATTTCACGAAGGACTTTGTTATCTACTACGACGCCTCACGACAGGGACTAGGTTGCATTCTTATGCAAGATCGTCAGGTGATTGCTTATGCATCTCGACAGTTGCATCCACATGAGGAGAATTATCCTACACATGATCTAGAGCTTGCAGCCGTAGTCTATGCACTCAAGACCTGGCGACATTACCTTCTTGGTAAACGTTATAGATCTACACCGATCACCGAGTCTCAAGTATATCTTCACCCAACCAGATTCGAACCTTAGGCAAAGACGATGGTTGGAGTTGATCTCAGATTATGATCTAGGGATTACCTACACCCTGTGCAAAGCCAATGTCATGGCTGATGCGCTAAGTCGTAAATCCTATTGCAACAATCTCGTGTTGCAGCAGAGGTCAACCACTTCTCCATGAGGAATTCGTAAGCTTAACCTTCACATTGCTCCTCACGGATTCCTTTCTAACTTGGTGGCGAAACCTACCCTCGAGGATCAGATCATTTCTGACCAGAAGTTTGATAGGGGTGTTATCCGCATCAAGAGAAACATTAAGAAGGGAGTTGGCAGATGTTTCTCTATGGATGATCGTGGTGTTGTTTTCTTTGAGAATCGCTTGGTGGTTCCCAAGAATCAACATCTGCGAAAATTGATTCTTAAGGAGGCGCATGAATCTCCTCTCACAATTCATCCCGGTAGTACTAAGATGTATCAGGACCTACGCCAGAGGTTCTGGTGGACTAGGATGAAGAGAGAAATCGCTCAGTTTATTGCTAACTGCGACGTTTGTCGTCGCGTTAAAGCAGAGCATCAGAGGCCTGCTAGCACCCTTCAGCCTTTAGCCATTCCCCGAGTGGAAATGGGATAAAGTTGGTATGGACTTCATCACCGGCTTTCCTGGACCAAAAAAGGGAATAATGCTATCTTCGTAGTCATTGATCGTCTCTCCAAAGTGGCGCACTTCCTACCTGTTCGAGAGAGTATCACTGCTAGTCAGCTCGCTGCCTTATATATCTCTCGAATAGTTTCACTCCATGGTGTTCCACTAGAGATCAATTCAGACCGTGGTAGTCTTTTCACTTCTCATTTCTGGGAGAGTTTCCACACTACCATGGGCACCCATCTTTCCTTGAGTACCGCTTTCCACCCTCAATCAAGTGGTTAGGTGGAAAGGGTCAATCAAATTCTCGAAGACATGCTCAGAGCTTGCGTTATCTCATTCGGTATGGATTGGGAAAAATGTCTTCCTTACGCCGAGTTTACTTATAACAATAGCTATCAATCCAGTCTCAAGAAAGCTCCTTTTGAGATTCTCTATGGACGAAGATGTCGAACACCTTTGAACTGGTCCGAATCGGTGAAAGACAATTCTTTGGACCGGACATGATCCAGAGATGTAAGAGCAAGTTCGCATCATTCGTGAGAATTTGAAAACAGCCCAATCTCAAGAAAGAGCCAAGATGACCGTCGCCATAAGGAAGTGGCTTATGAAATTGGCGACAAGGCTTACTTTCGGTTACTCCTCTAAAGGGTACCCATCGCTTCAAAGATATCAAGGGCAAGTTGGCTCCTCGTTACATTGGTCCTTTTCGCATACTCGCTAAACGAGGAGAGGTTGCCTACCAGTTGGAACTACCCCCACATCTTTCTCGAGTGCATGATGTCTTCCACGTCTCTCAACTCAGGCGTTGCTTCTCGGATCCTATCCGTGGAGTGGACCACGAAACGCTTGATCTCCAAGATAACCTCATGTATCGAGAGTACCTTGTTCGCATTCTTGATCAAGCAGAGCAAGTCACTCGACATCGGAACATCAAGTTTCTCAAGGTTCAGTGGTCTCATTATTCTGAGAGAGAAGCTACTTGGGAGCGAGAAGATCGTCCTCGACTGGAGTACCCCGCTTTCTTTCCGTCGATCCCTGAATCTCGGGATCAGATTTTTTCAAGTGGGGGCAAGTTGTCACATCCCTAGCTCTGGTATGACCTAGGCTAGCTAGTCATTTGTGCATCATGTTTAAATTCCAGTTAATTTTGAAATGGGGATTTGTGAAACCCTCAGAATCATTTCTGGAAATGACCCTAATAAAATTGCTTCAATTTGGCCCAAGAAAATGTTCCTGTTTTCTCTAAAAATATTGGTCGAGGTAAAATTCCAACCAATATTTTTGGGAGCTCAAGTATTTATTTTTGGCCATTTGAATTAATGCAAGAATATTTGCCTTGGATATATATATGTTATATATATAATATATGTCCAAAAATTATGCTAGTTGTTGAGGAGTTCGGAATAATATAAATAGCTCCTACAAAAATTGGCATAAGAAAATAAAATGATTTAGTATTTTAATTAAATCAAACAAATGTCAGAAAATAGAAAAAATAAACAAAAAGGGGAAAACCCTTACCTGGACTTACCTGGGCCACTTGCTGGCCTGGCTGCCCAGCCGACCGCCGCCTAATCGTCCCCTCCTCGCCAGAGGGACAGGGCGTGGTCGCCAGACGCCAAGATGCGCTGCCACGGCAGCTGCTCACTGCGTGCCTCCCCTCGACGCCAGGCCTCGACGCCGCCACGCCGCTGCCCCGCACCGCTCTCACTCTCTCTCGCTCTCCCTCCTCCTCGACCTATCCTCTCTCCCCGCCCAAGCGCTGCCGCCGCAGCTCACCACCGACGCGCCCCCGCCGCCCTCGCCCCTCCGTGGAGTCCACGAGCTCCGCCACGACTCCCTCGTCCTCTTCCGTCAAGCCACAAGACGCCGGACGCCTGTGGAGCCGCTGCTGCCGCTGTCTTTGTCTCCGGTCGCCGGAGATTGTCCTCGCCGCCATGCCGCCATCTGGCCTCTCCCGAGCCCGCTGAAGGCGCCACCGGAACCGCAGTGAGCTTCTGCCCCGTTCCCCTCTCTCCGTTTAGCCGCCCGCACGCCGTAGCCCCTTTCCCCCACCACGGCCAAGCTTCCCGCCGTTCATGTCGCCGCTGCCGCTTCGCCACCGCAACCCGCAACCGAAGCTCGTCACCATGCTCTCGGTGCCACGAGGGTGCCGCAGAGCCTCGAGTGGCCTCCCGTGCCCCACAGCCGCTCCCGCCGGGAGCCCGTGCTCGGCTGCCGCCCGAGCTCCGGCCTCGGCGAGCTCCAAGACTCCCCACGGTCTCCCGCGTGTCCCACTGGATGTGCGCGAGCACCCGCTCCTCGGAGATGGTCTCCGCGGCCCTTTTGGTCGCCGGAGACGCGGTCCCGAGCCCCTCCGCCGCGTTCGGCCTCGCCGGCGGCTTGACGCTGGTGGGGTTGACCGCTTGACCGTGCCGGCCTGTTAGGTGGGTCCAGCTCGTCAGGTGATTAGCTTAAGCTAATCACCACCTAATCTAACTCCCTGACAATGACAGTGGGCCCCAACGCCACTAATCTTTCAATTAGGATTAAACTAACCCCTATTTAACCGCCTGTCACTGACGTGTGGACCCCACACGTCAGGTTTGACCTGGTCAGCACCGTTGACTTGCTGACGCAGGCATGACGCAGTGCTGACGCAATTATTTACTTTCTGGAATTATTTTAATTCAGGAAATTCCAGGAAATTAGCAAAACTTCAAAAATTCATATAAATTCAACCGTAACTCAGATTGAAATAATTTATATGTGAAAATTTATCAGAAAAATGCAATCTAACCATCTGTACCAGTTTCATGCATGACAAATCAACTTATACCTGCTGTATAACTGAAACACTAAAATGGCATTTATAAAGAGCTTAATTTGGAGTTGCATTTGAATTCTTGGTTCAAATGGACTTCAACCAAATGAACTCTAGCTGCATTAGCTCAACCGCATCACATCTACATGCCATGTTCATGCATCATATTGTTGCATATGATTGTGTATTGATTGCCGCACTGTTCCTTCTCGATAGGTCTTGCTCCGGAGACCGCTCCAGTACAATTCGTGAAGCAGTTGACTCCTTGTTGATTTACCGTGCAAGCAAAACCCTTGTTCATTCCGATACAATCCTACTCTCCCGCTCCTGCTCTCAGTTATTGCATTAGGACAACAACGATTCATCTCGCTACTTTGTGCATGCGGTAGTTGAACCCATTCCTCTCGCATGACCTGTCATTGCCACAAGAAATAGTTGAAACCCACTAGCATGTGTAGGAGTTGATTGAGCCATGTTGTGTTCCTACCATGCTATGCCTGCTATTGCTTAGAGTTGTGTCAGTCCGATTCATTGGGAATGAATTGGAGTACAGTTCTATGTTACGATCTTTGAGAGTGAAATGTGTGAACACGATTTGGTAAAGGCGTGGTGAGAGGCCATGTAGGAGTACATGGTGGGTTGTCTCACCGAAACCGCCCTTAAGCTAATCGAGTTCTATGTATGTCGTCCAATGACTAGCTATTACCACACATTGGAATGCTTAAGTGCGCCTCTCGACTTATTAACCAACTTGACCTCTGTCCAGGAGTCGCAACTAGTTTCTGGTGTTTGTAGGTAGTGTTAGTAGTCTACCAAGTGGCACCCGCCAGTGGGCTTGGGATAGACTAGGCACAAGTGGCATGGTGTACCAAGCGTAGATCCATCCGGCGAGGTGGGCTTGGGAACCTCAAGACACATCATTTGGGGTCGTGAGCGACACCCGGCCGGATCTCCTTGCGGATGGAACCTGAATAGGCGATAAACCCGGATTAGAGTCTTGTGTGGTTAGTCGTCGTGGCCGACATCCTCGCCAAAGCTTCCGCTTGAAGGTTGCCGAGGTACATGACATGTACATGGTGATAAGTGGTGAGAGCGTGTGTGAAGAAGTACACCCCTGCAGGGTTAACATGATCTATTCGAATAGCCGGGTCCGCGGTTATGGACTTCTTGGATGCTTACGTGGTACATAGACAACTTGAAGTGGATACTCTAAAATGCTCAGGACAAGTGTGAGTGCTATGGATGGCCTTCTCGTATGGAGACGGAATGAATCCATAGTAGTGTATTGTGTGGTGACTAGTGGACCTGCAGCGCCTATATCACCTCAAAGAAGTTCTCGTAGTCGAGAACAGGATAGCCACAGAGTCAAAGCTGGCTTGCTGCAACTAAACTCCACATTACCTTCATGATACTAATGCATGTTGAGTAGGATCTGATGTAAGTCTTGCTGAGTACCTCTGTACTCTCGTTGCTTTATTTATGTTTTGCAGCGGAGACTTCGGTCTTACTAGTAGTTCCGCTTGGACTTCGACGAGTAGCTTGTTACCTCAGCTACGATCTTGTACCCTTGGGAGGGTCTTGTAGATAGTCAGGCTTCTCAGCCTTTTTCTTTTGTAGTTATACGTACTCAGACATGTAATGCTTCCGCTTGTTGCTTGTATGCTCACGAATGATGGGTCATGTGACCCCTGTTTGTATTTATTGCTATGTGGCTCTTCTGAGCCTTTATCTATATGAGTTTGCGTTATGTTGTGATGCCATGTTGTACAGCACATACTTGCATGTTATGCGTACGTGTAACTTGTGTTGCTATGTGTGGGATCCGACAACCTAGTTGTTTATCCTTGGTAGCCTCTCTTATGGGGAAATGTAGTCTCGTGCTTCTAAGCGATAGTAGTCCGCTACAGCCCGGAGTCCTGCTAGCCCAGCACTACTTCTTGGACACTTGACTAGCCGGCATGTGTTTCACTTCGTTCCTATGTCTGTCCCTTCGGGGAAATGTCACGCGGTGATATTCGGAGTCCTGCCTAGCCTGCTACAGCCCGGGATACCGGAGTCCTGTTAGCCCAGTGCTACAGCCCGAATTCATACGTTGATGACCGACATGCTCGATGTGATTCATTTATGCATGTCCCCATAGGTTAGTGCCACTTTGGTTTCACGACTAGTCATGTCGGCTCGGGTTCTCTGTCATATGGATGCTAGTGACACTATCATATACGTGAGCCAAAAGGCGCAAACGGTCCCGGGCCATGGTAAGGCGACACCCGTGGGAATACCGTGCGTGAGGCCGCAAAGTGATATGATGTGTTACATGCCAGATCGGTGTGACTTAGGATCGGGGTCCTGACACCCCCTCTATGATTTCATGCACAACGTTGGGATCAATTTCAATAAAATTTCCTTTGGCAACACAATCCAAGAGTTGTCTATGGGACATATTTAGTCCAACCTAAAAACTGCGAAGCAAAATTCTAAAACTCACCTCTAAGGTGCAATTACGATAAGATTCCATCATCCTATACCAAGCATCTTTTAAATTTTCTCCTTGTCTTTGTTTAAAGTGAAGAACTTCAAACTCAGGGGACAAAGGAACAGATAGGGGACTAGCCATAACGACAAGCAAACAAAAAAGAGAGGGCGAATAAAAAGGCAAGGGTGAAGTGGGGGAGAGGAAAACGAGAGGCAAATGGCAAATAATGTGATGCGGGAGATAAAGGTTTGTGATGGGTACTTGGTATGTTGACTTTTGCGTAGACTCCCTAGCAACGGTGCCAGAAATGGCTCATTGTCGGGAGTCCAAATCTTGACTTGAACTTGCGTAAGCCTCCCCGGCAACGGTGCCAGGAATCCTTCTTGCTACCTCTTGAGCACTACGTTGGTTTTCCCTTGAAGAGGAAAGGGTGATGCAGCAAAGTAGCGTAAGTATTTCCCTCAGTTTTTTAGAACCAAGGTATCAATCCAGTAGGAGGCCATGCACGAGTCCCTCGCACCTAGACAAAGAAATAAATCCTCGCAACCAACGCAATAAAGGGGTTGTCAATCCCTTCACGGTCACTTAAGAGAGTGAGATCTGATAGATATGATAAGATAATATTTTTGGTATTTTTATGATAAAGATGCAAAGTAAAATAAAAGGCAATGAAAAATAGCTTAGTGTTGGAAGATTAATATGATGGAAAATAGACCCGGGGGCCATAGGTTTCACTAGTGGCTTCTCTCAAGAGCATAAGTATTATGGTGGGTGAACAAATTACTGTTGAGCAATTGACAGAATTGAGCATAGTTATGAGAATATCAAGGTATGAACATGTATATAGGCATCAAGTCCGAGACAAGTAGACCGACTCATGCCTGCATCTACTACTATTACTCCACACATCGACCGCTATCCAACATGCATCTAGAGTATTAAGTTCATAAGAACAGAGTAACACTTTAAGTAAGATGACATGATGTAGAGGGATAAACTCATGCAATATGATATAAACCCCATCTTGTTATCCTCGATGGCAACAATGCAGTACGTTCCTTGGTGCCTCTACTGTCACTGGGAAAGGACACCGCAAGATTGAACCCAAAGCTAAGCACTTCTCCCATTGCAAGAAAGATTAATCTAGTAGGCCAAACCAAACTGATAATTCGAAGAGACTTGCAAAGATAACCAATCATACATAAAAGAATTCAGAGAAGATTCAAATATTGTTCATAGATAAACTTGATCATAAACCCACAATTCATCGGTCTCAACAAACACACCGCAAAAGAAGATTACATCAAATAGATCCTCACGAGAGAGGGGGAGAAAATTGTATTGAGATCCAAAAAGAGAGAAGAAGCCACCTAGCTAATAACTATGGACCCGAAGGTCTGAGGTAAACTACTCACACATCATCGGAGAGGACATGGTGTTAATGTAGAAGCCCTCCATGATCGATGCCCCCTCCGACGGAGCTCCGAAAAAGGCCCCAAGATGGGATCTCACGGGTATAGAAGGTTGCGGCGGTGGAATTAGGTTTACGTAGGTATATATAGGAGGAAGAAGTACGTCGGTGGAGCAACATGGGGCCCATGAGGGTGGAGGGCGCGCACAGGGGGGTAGGCGTGCCCCCCTACCTCGTACTCTCCTGGTTTATCTCTTGACGTAGGGTCCAAGTCCTCTGGATCACGTTCGTTCCGAAAATCACGTTCCCGAAGGTTTCATTCCGTTTGGACTCTGTTTGATATTCTTTTTCTGCGAAACTCTGAAATAGGCAAAAAAACAGCAATTCTGGGCTGGGCCTCCGCTTAATAGGTTAGTCAAAAAAATAATATAGAAGTGTACAATAAAGCCCATTAATGTCCAAAACAGAACATAATATAGCATGGAACAATCAAAAATTATAGATACGTTGGAGACGTATCAGTAGGCCCACACGTCAGCCTGCCACTATACTGGGTCCCAGCTAGCAGGGGGAGTATTCATTTTTTTGTGCGTAATAAGGAGGCTCTTCCTTGCGTGCGAAGATATAGCTGGTGGGTCCAAGCTGTTAGCGGCGGTAACATTTTTTCACGAAATACAGAGGCCCTTTCGGTGGGTCCCAGATGTAAGGTGGAGGAATCATTATTTTGCGCGTAATAAGGAGGCATTTCCTTGCGTGCGGCCGTGGACCTAGCTGTCAGCCTCTCCACGTACATTTCACTTCAGATGCATGTCGGTCGTTGACCACGTTGACCAGGCCACGCTGAGAGCACCAGGGCGGTGGATGACGACGAGGCCTAGGAAGGGAACGACACGGAGGCAGGGAAGACTTGGCAGTTGTTTCCCACACAGAGGGGAGTATGACTGCATTTAGGGTTTCTTGGTTCGTCGGCGATCACGGAGAATAACAAAGAAGTGTGGGTGAGTAGAGGGATGGCTAGGCCAGCGATGCGAGTATGATGGGGCGGTGAGGCCTGCGCGGCAGCACAGCCAGCCATGGGGAGGAGAGAGCAGGCGCTTGTTTGAGCGGCTGGAGCAGGAAGAGCAGAGATTGAAGAAGCACGACGGCCGTTGAATGGACATCCAACAGTCACTGCTTGTGCTTCAACCTTTTTTTAGGCAAGCCTCAAATCTGTGGAAAACATCATACAGCCCATCTGCCATTATTTCTTATTTCGGTGCGGTCCGAATTGTTTTTAATCCCGAAATTTCGAGTAACTTTCAAACTAATTTAAAAAATAAATGTATATCAATATAAAATCCAACAAATTGTCCATGCATAAAAATCAACGCAATTTAAAATCTCAAAATGAAAAAAAGAAATTTGAAACTAATTGCCGGTTTGATGTGTTTTAAAAATGTACAACCCATTTCTCATTACTGATAGGCCATTTTATCGGCCAGCCGAATGAAGCTCTCCTCGTCTTTAAAGATTTGCAGCCCAACAGGCCTGACAAAGCGACTTACTTGGCAAATCACAAAAAAACTGGGTTGTGGCTGTGGACCCAGCTGTCAGCATCTCCACGTATATTACTCGTCCGATGGAAGTCGGTCGTTGACCACATTGACCACGCCGCGCTGAAAGCACCAAGGCGGTGGACAACGGCGAGGCCTATGAAGGGGACGATGCGGAGCCGGGGAAGACGCGGCAGTGGATGCCCACGTGGAGAGGAGTACGAGGGTTCACTGGTTCGGCTGTGGTGTGAGGTTGCCTTCATCGCAGAATAACAGGGGGTGTGGGTGAGTGGAGGGATGGCCTGGCCAGCGGTGGGAGTAGTATGGGGGCAGTGAGGCCTCCGCGACAACACAGTAGGCCACGGGAGGCAGGAGCAGGCGGCACGACTGGCGCTGCTTTGGGTGGCTAGAGCAAGAAGACCAGAGGTTGAAGAAGCACTAAGGTCGTTGGATGGACATCGTACGGTCACCAGATCTAGAATCGTTCATATTGACTAAGTTGACAAAGCCCTCCATCCCCGTCAACTTAGTAGGCCGACAAGTCAGCCTCCCACTATGGTTAGTCCCAGCTGGCATGGGGGTATTCATTTTTTATGCGCAATAAGGAGGCACTTCCTTGCGTGCGAAGATATAGTTGGTGGGTCCGACCTGTCAGCGGAGGGAACGTTTTTTTTCACGAAATACAGAGGACCTTCCGGCGGGTCCCAGATGTTAGGTGCAGGAATCATTATTTTGCACATAATAAGGAGGCATTTCCTTGTGTGCGGCCGTGGATCCAGCTGTCAGCCTCTCCACGTACAGTCCACTTCCGATGGATGTCGTTCGTTCACCATGTTGACCACGCCGCACCAAGAGCACCAGGGCAGTGGACGACGGCGAGGCCTACGAAGGGAACTACACGGAGCCGGGGAAGACACGGCAGTGGCTGCCCACGCGGTGCAGAGTACGGGGGTTGACTGGTTCGGCTACCGTCGCTGAAAAATAAGAGGAGGTGTGGGTGAGTAGAGGGATAGACAAGCCAGGGATGTGAGTATATGATGGGGTCGTGAGGCTTGCCCGGCAGCACAGCCGGCCACGGGAGGCGGGAGCAGGCGGTTCCGACGGCGCTGGTTTGGACGGTAGGCGGGAAGATCGAGACCGAAGAAGCACGATTGCCGTTAGATTGACATCTAACGGTCTGACGCTGGTAGAGTCGATTGTTGACTAAGTTTCTTTTTTGATAAACCTTGTGTACGCATGAACTTAGTAGGCCCACAAGTCAGCCTCCAAATCTGTGGCAGACAACATAGTGCCCATTTGCTATTTTTTAATAATTTGCAGCCCATTTGCTAATTCTTAAGTAATTTATTATAGCCCATTTTCTGCCCAGGACCGTGGTCAAAAAGTTCAACCTTATTTTGCATATTTCGGTGGAGTCCGAACTTTTGTAATCACGAAATGATAAACATTTTTTAAGAACTTATTGATTTGCCCAAAAAAATCGTTTTGTTTTTGTAAGCAAATCAGACATGGGACAATTGAGTTGGTTTAAGGGAAAACCAGTGGTAAAAAAATCAGCGCTGGGAGGGAAAACAACAACAAAAATAAGGATGTAAATATGAAAAGGGAATTTTATGTATTTTAAATATAATGATACGTGTATATGAACTAGTAAAACTATAGATAGAGATTAGAAAACGGATGTAGGACATGCGTTTCAAGAGGAAAATAGAACTGGGTTGTGTGTTTGATTCAGTAAAAAAACTACCTGCGGATGTTGTAAGACAAAATATAACTAACGATGGTGGGCTAGAGGCCAGTAGATACTTGCTGGATCTTTGTGCCCCATTGTCGTCATGGGCTGGGCCTGTTAAAAACAAAACCAAACCTGGGCAGTCTACATCCTAGTTGAAACTTGCTCGACCTAAAAAAACAATATACGTGCTCAATAAATGAGAGAATTCTGCAAGTACGGACTGATAACTGGGATGCAGCAGGGATATTATTTTTTCATTGTGATAATAAGAGCATGCACTTGTTTTGAAAATTTTGGAGAACTGGGAATTCGAACGGCAGGTGCTTATGCTACCCATCAAATAAAAATCAGGTGCCTGAAAATTCGTTTCGAAACAAATGATTCAGCTTTATATCCATGTCGACCCTCGGCATGATGGTTGGAAGCAAATGCCAAGTTCATACCAAAAGATCGTTAACAACAATACCAACTTCATGGACGACAAGGTAGTACAAGTACCAATACCAAACTAACTTATAATCTTTTTACTCCTGGCCCTAGTGTTCGTCTGGTAGAAAATCTTGTAGAGGACCAGCTCCCTCTCCTTCTCTTGCTCCAGGTCCCTGAGGTGGTACTGGTGCATCACCCAGTTGGTCCTCTGCTGGTCAAAGTTCTTGTTAGTGTGCAGCACCAAAACCTTTTTGCTGCCCGTCTGCCGGCCGTTGACCATCATCGACAAGGTATTGCCGGTGTTGTGCCACATCGCGTGCATGCTGCACTCCGAATGTATCTTGCGACGCACCCACGTGCCCCTTTTGAACGCCCTGGAATTGCGCTGGAAGAAATGCTTGCTTAGGCCATTCAGTGTGATACCTACAGTATTGTCGAATACATGTTTTAGTGTATGTAGTTGGCATTTTCATAACATCTTTGGCATGTTGCAGACACTTGTTTCACTTTATATTAACTGTCAAATAGTAATTTCTTCACCAGGTCTGCGTCTAAAAATAAAAATAGAGCTACAAACAAAGGAATATGTTTGTGCAAGTAGAAGACCGATCGGTGTCTTACCTGGAAGTTTCTCAGGATGGGTGTAGCATATGCTGTGCTCGCTGTCGATGGTTGGTATGAAAAAATCGATGAGAGGGTGAGATCTCGCGCTGTCAGTACTCTCTTTGGCCTCAAGGTGCTCGATCAGCTCCTGCTCCGTGGGATCGAACTTGACACCAGCCGGCAGCACCGGCCAATCCTTCTTCAACTTGCATGGGTTAATTCCAGTTATATGGTACACAATGTATGAACAATCGACTATTTTAAGTGAATGATGAACGATTTCGACAGATAAGTGTTACTCCAAATCTGAAGTCCAGAATACCCGAACACGCAGCCGGGATTCTTGTGTCACCTCACGCGCAGCATGTTGTCACGTCAATTCAATGTGCGGACATGATGAATAATTTGACAGACGTATACTAGTACTGCTACTGTACTAGTTACTAGTCCTATTTAGTGTCACATTTTAACCATAGGTTTAACTAACAAGTACACACTTGAAGCTTAACCAACAAAAGAGGGTCGTGCTACAACAGCAGAATACATGGCCTAGTCTACATATCAGTACGAATCAAGTTGTGCATATTTGCTATTGGCATGAACCACATCACCGCATGTCGGGTTTGCAAAAGCCATCCATCACATGGAAGCTTGATGCCTTTCACACACTGAAGATTATCTGGCAACAAGCTGTGTCGACGAATCTCTGGATATGGTGATTCATGAAACCCATGGTATGATGTGTAAACACAGTCCCCCCTAGCGAATGGAAGTTGCATAGCACGGTAATCATCGCCGCTGATATGATCAATGATTGGTTGGATGATCGGATAATTGAGCCCGAGGAACATGGAGTGGTTGCAGAGGCTGTAAACCCGCCTCCAGTTGAATACGCCTGACCGAACGGAGCTGGGATCTTTTGCGAACATGAAGCAGCCATAGCCATCAATGTCACGAACGCCCCAGGCATTGTACTTCATGTGGTTTGATGAAATGGTTTGGTCAATTTGGTACGTGCAAATGAGCATAAAATGACCACCGTCAGCTGAACGAGCGATAAACCACCACCCATCGGCTGGTATGATTCCAGGTCCTGGAATCATGAAGGCCAGTGCATTTAAGGCTTCATCGCAATAATTCAAATTGGAGACCAAAAGGACAAAAATAAACAATCATGTTCAGAGTATGTGTGGAATTAAGATTATTATAACAGTGACACATATCATAGATAGAGAATTGCATGCCGTGGTCATAATCATACCCCAAGTTAAGAAAAATAAGCCAATGGCTTTCATATTCTAGCAATATAACATGGTTCAAACATCATGTAACAATAAGAGGAAAACAGATATGACAGGACTACTCATATTCTACCATTGCACTTACTACAGTTATCATATCAATTCCAAGCAATAACATGTGTTGTTATAAAAATCCTGGAAATGAGAGTAACAGATAGCAATCATGAGGTTATACTCATAATATCTATTCTAACAATCATTAGATACCAATTGTTCTCATATCAACTATAACAATAACATGTGTGGTCATAAAAATCTAGGAAATGAGAGGAACATATAGCAATGATGTGGTTATAGACATACTATATATTCTTAATTTGTAACAATGAAGAGGCAGTCGTATTCTTAAGGTAAAGATGAGATGAGATAGAACAATTACACGACGATAGATTCCACCAGTATAGGTAGCCAATCTGTGCGTCGACCGCATAAACGATGCCATCATGCACTATAGCATCAGACAGAAGTGTTGGGTAAAGAGGATCGACGATGAGCCATAACCATGTATGGCGACCGGATTCCAGATAGACTAATCCCATGTTGAACTAGGCAATGAGCTTGTAATCCATGTAGTCTTCTAATGGTGTGGGCACCTCGCTGATTACAACCTTCAACAAACAGAGGTCAAGCCAAAAGCTCGACGAGGTTGAGCCTAAAGCTCAACGCGTCTCGTGTGTAGTAGGCAGGAGTGTCCGGCGGGCCGCGAGGCTCGATGGCGGCGGTATCCAAAGATGGAAGGGTGATCTCTCGCTGGGTGTAGATATCCACGAGACGGTATGGACTACCGGATTGGTGGATGAGGACGACCAGTGGGCCTTCATGCCAGCCCAGTAGTGGCCGTGCATGAAGGACAGGTGGACGGGTAGTGGTAGAATGTCGAGGGGCGCCACGGCAACCTCCGTAGGATCGTCAACTTGGTGTCTGGGCCACCTGCTAGGATCAGGCATCAGCAAGCAGGGTGTCTTGAAAAAAGCCGTCCGGTTGCAGACGAGTAGACGGTACAAAGTCACCGAGCATGCGGCCAGATGGACGGTGTTGAGTAGGTCCATACTATTACAGATCTGCTCCAAGAGAACATCGGGGAGGGAATTCCAATCGCGGCTCTACATGTCAGTCGGTTCTCCCATTGGGGTTTTCGGTGCCTGCGAGCCAAGGGAAGTGGATTCGAGGCGAAGCGAAGAAGCTTCTCCTCGTGTGGCCGAGCAGTGAGCGGGGGGATATGGTATGCGCGAGCTACCAAGGAAGATAGCGCGGGCGGGCGAGAAGTGAGCAGGGGGAAATGGTGTGCGGTCGACGATGGGGAAGAGAGGAGGAAGAAGAGTGGAAGACGGGGAAGAAAGTGCATTAAATCTCAATTCTACTACTACTACCAGGATATACCGTCCTTTGGAGTGTAAATAGTTACACCGATGACATGTGGGTCTACCACAAGAGATCCCATATGTCAGTTAATGGAGGACAGAAGCGTGCTCTACTGGCAAACATGACGGCAGTACTAGGTAAGGCTGATTTAGTAACACCAACACGCTGGTTCAGCTTATTAATTAAGCGTCCCATTTGCTGCAGCGTGCATTGTCACTTCACTGCGAAGACTAGTTGAATAGTTCTCTCTGACCGAGATGGGGAATAATGGATCGTGAAGACTTCCTTTCTACATTACCCTATGCCTCTATACTCACTTCACTCATTTTTCTCCGTACGTAGTCACTTGTTGAAATCTCTAGAAAGACAAATACTCTGTATTTGGGAATAGAGGGAGGATTTTACTCCGTATTTGGGAATAGAGTGAGGATTTTACTCCGTATTTGGGAACAGAGGGAGTATCACCATATGGAGGGAATAGAGGAAGCTTGAAATATGAACATGTCAATGGAGGGAGTAAGCCCCATGCATGCATGCATGCATGCAACATGCAACACTCACACGTACACATGGACGCACGCAACACTCACGCACCCATGCGGCACACAACACACGACGCAACACACACGTTCATGCTCAAGTGCTCAACCTACTCCCTATGTCCGTGAAAGAATGTACATTTAGAGATTTACACATTGACCATGGCATAATTAACGCACAAAAGTAGAAGACTTATGTTTGCATGCGACCATTGAGAGAAGAAGATTAAATGAAGGTCGTTGCATGCTGTAATTAAGGATAGACATGTAGCCTATACCTAGAGCACAAGTTGGTGCATTAGTCAATCAATATTGATTTAGATTAAAGGCTAAATGCATTGGAAGTGTGGATGTACTACACTCTTTGTTTTTTAGCTGATTTCTTTGCTCTGCCAACTAACAGGTGGGACCCAGAAACCAGGTGACAATTTAACCAGTCAACAAAGTGCCACATCGACTATATGGCCGGTCAGTAGGGTGCAAATACGGTGCTCCACGATGAGCTAGTGATCGTATAATCACCGCAAAACTATATATAGTGACCGTAAAGAGCGTATTGTTACATACGTTGACCGCCGGTGTATTTTTCTCGTTTCAAATTAAGCCATGTTAATCGGAAAGGACGTTGTATGGACTAGTACTAGTACTGCTTTGATGTGTCCCGTCAACTCGCCGAACGAGGAGAAGCTTGCTTACTACGCCTCTCCCTCGCCCACGCGCACGGTGGTTCGCAGGACGAGGAGAGGCTTTTGACTACAGCGCCCTCTCCCTCTCCCTTGCCTCGCCCTCGCGGTGGACGTGCAACAGTTCAATCGGTGTCGTATTGCTAGAAGCATAATGTGTACTGTAGTATCATCATTGTTGGACCTTCCGAAGAGGCGAAGAGCCAAGTGCAAGTTTCACACGTGTACAAACTGTTGAACCTCCCAAAGAGGCAAAGAGCCAAGCGCAAGGTTTTATAGGAGTTGTCGTCCTAGTAGGAGCGTACTACAACTATAGCGAACGATGCTACTGTATGATGCCGCCACGTCACGTATATCCAAAGCTGTGCCACCTTTTTTTCTCAAAGAGCGTGTTGGAGCCCATGCAACAACCACACAAATTGCACGTACACATAACACATTTACTAGTAATAAATTCTAAAGGACAAATGCCAGTATGCCACACAAGTTCATCTCCACATGTGATAAATTTGTGCACGATTAGTCTACATATATTCACAACGCTACCATTCACAATTTACCGTACTCCACTTAAACGTTATAGATGGGCTACATGTCCTCCTCCAGGTTCCAGTCCCAGGTGTTCTTCATGGATGGCACGATCCATAGCGGTGGGCAACGGGAATCATTGTCGCAGCTTTCTAGTCCGGTTCCATACGATGGAGACTCATCCAAGCTGAAGCGGCATAAATCAGGGATAAGCGTGTCCCAAAGCATGTCGTTCATCCATTAGCGTGCGAAGACAAAACCATGCTTCATGAACGGCAGGCCTTCCGTGTCATGCACGGAAGGTGGCATCTACTTCACAATGGGGTAGCTGTCCCCAATGAAAAGCGAGTACTCTCCAAGAGTGTTCCTCGGCATCCACGTAGCATCACGGGGGTCGAACTCGGCGCCGTTCATCTGGTACACGCGGCATCTCAGATCTGGACACATGGTGATGTACATAGTCAAGATCCATGAATAATAATGTTGTGCTCAAATATGGCGGTCAGTAATACTGTGCAGAAAATAGTACTACTCCGGTATAGAGGAAGCAAAATAATCGGATTATTATATATAGCCACTCTTGGCTACATGGATGAGATAGTAAGACATGGAAAAACAAAAATGGTGGCAGCTAGTGGGGTCAAGTCTTCAAGGGCCTAGCTAGCTATACGCATCCTCCAAGGTAAAAAGTACTCCTACTAATATGTAAGTAGAGTACTAGTACAACAATGAAAGAGAAGGCGAGACGGTTAAAAAATGGAATACCTGGGTAGATGGTGACGGTCCGATCGTGGTAGATTGCGTGACCATGTTGCACATCAGTGGTACCATGGGTAACGACTGCTAAGATAGTTGATCCCAATATGCCAAAGTCAGCTACAAGGTTCCAGGTTAGACCGAGTCGCGGATGCAGATGCACATCCAGGATCAGTGATCTTATTTTGATCGCGGGATGACTGGTCCCTGCAAAATAATGGAGTACCGTTAGGGATGCAAATGATGGTTTGTGCATTCCATTTGTAATCTACCGTACCGTAGGATGGAAACCGGATGAAACAAGTCCCCTGGCTTTTCACTGCGAAGATGTGTCCTAGATGGCGCACGGCGTCTTCAAACATGTAGGGGTACAAATCTGCCCTCGCCAACATGCGCCAGCCTCTGCCGTTACTGCCTCTTGCATTGATGGCAATCCTTATATCAATTGCTCAAGAATGAGGTTGTTGGAGATAAGGATGAACGAGGGAAGGCCTTGTCTGCAAATTTGGAGAGGGGTGCGGGTATCTTTTAGTTTAATTTCCATCAGTCAGATATAGATCGGACGGTCTATATTGCAAGATGGCACGCGTACCATCATCAGCAACTCGTTTTTTTATAAAAGAAAAAATATAAGTATGGAGATACAAACATATTATCGATACTTGTTTCTGTAAACTAGCATCTACATTCTATTCAACGCCTCAGCATGTGAGGCCTTAGCACAATGACTTCTCGACTGTGTAAAACAAAGGTTTTCCCGTCACCGATAAGGAGGGGGTGACGGTGGCGCGCTTTTTGGCTTGCTCTAGTCCTAGTAGTCATACTAGGTGGTCTAAGCATGTGTAGATTTATTCTTTTTCACGTATCGTGTTCGCCGTACTACCACGACTATTGATGAATAGATGGTAAGTTATTCACGGGGAAATCCTTGTTGAGCGTGTTTGTGAGAGTGAAAGATAGTGTGCGTGTGTGATATGTCTAGAGACTGAGGCAATGATAACAGATTCTTTGTGTCTATGTGTGTGGAGGATAGAGAGAGACATGTACATGGGGCTTTGTGTTGTGTAACGTGGAGACACATATACACGCGGACATGGGGAGAGATGAGGATCCAGATTAACGGGTGTTTGTGCGTGTCTGTGTGTGTTTGTGCGTGCGTTTGTGTGTGAGAGGAGTGTGTGTATGTGGAGTAGAGGGACCACTAATGATGTAAACCGAGTATAAGGGAAGGGGGAATGGTGTGACATGTGTAGTAGCGGCATAGCATGGGTGCGGGCGGGGGGAGCAGACTATTTGGAAGAGACATCGAGTGTGTGTGGGAGAGGGGTGTGTGTGTGTGTGTGAGAGAGAGGGAGAGAGAGAGTGCTAGCGACGGAGAGAGAGAGAGAGAGAGAGAGAGAGAGAGAGAGAGAGAGGATGAGAGGGGGCGAGAGAGGGGGCGTTTGTGTCCATAAATGGCGTATAGATAGGGAGACAATGCTGATGTTGTTTGAAATTGGCCTATGTAAGGAGACACAATGGAAGGGAGTCATCGTGTGTGTGATAGGGACTTCATGAGAGATCTGGAATAGATGGTGTAGAGAACAATGTGCGAGATCAAGAACGATGATACATTAGGGAGCTATGGAAATAGTCACGACATATATGTATACATGGAGGAGCTGGGGCGGGTCCGCATGTGGGAGAGATAGAAAGATGGGAGTGGTGCACAAGGAGACAAAGTGTGGTTGTTTTGCAGTGGGGGTGTTGTGTGAGGTGAGTGTGCGAGAACCACATAACTAGGGAGATAGATGTTTGGGGTGACGTTTTGTGTGTATGGGAAAGACACACTCTACATAGTGCGTGTGCTTGGGAAAGAGAGATGCCGGGAGACCTAGCTAGAGAGTGGGGGAAGAGATGTGTGCATGCCCAAGAGACAAAGTGATAGAGACCTATATTGGGGTCTGGACTTTAGAATAGAGAGGGGTGTTAATGTGCTCGTGTATTGGTATTTGGCAGAGAGAACGACTTCTCTCTGTGTGTGTGTGTGGGGGGGGGGGGGGTGGGCGACGAGGGGGTGTTGGCTTCAGATAAAGAGTGAGGTGTCTATATTTGAGGGGCTTTAGCGTAATTGAGATATAGATGGTCAATAGTGTGTGCACTCAAGGTTGATCAATTTGTTTCACAGTTTGGACTAAGAGATAACGATACTCTTGAACATGCGTGATATACTTTGATGTACCAGAATTACAAACCTAAGATTGGACTTTTGGAATTCGACTCCATCATTAGCTTTTGTAATTCATTTAAACGGAGGTACATTTTTTAAGCCGGGATTTCGTGATTTCAAATTCATACTAGATACACATACGGGCATGTTCAAACTTTATAATCATCCACTTTATTCATACACATACACATTTTTGCTTTTGTCATCATATTTAGGTTAAACACATTTGGAATTTCATTTGAATTGGACTGTATGATGGTATTTGCTTGTAGTAGATCAATGATGCATATTTGAATTGAATGGACAATCTAAGTTTCGAGTTGGAGACATCGATTTTCAAAACATGCACTTGTTTTTAGCGTGCAAAACAAATAAATTCTCGGCCATGATATCATAGTCAGCCTTACAAGAGCAGAATATAATTTCAGGCGCCAAAAGCTTTCAAACTTCCTGCTCACATCGAAATATCTCGCGCCCGAAAGTTTAGCCCTGCGATATTCCTATTTTACCCCTGCCACATGAACGGAAAAGGGCTGCTTTGGTAACTCCATTGTTTTCCCCTCTTTGCCCCCAACATTCTTCCCCAGAGCCCCTCCCCTTCCCCTCCCTGACCCCCCCAACCATGGCAAGCCGCCGAATCTAGTCCTCCACCGCAGCGGTGGACCTCACACCCCGCCGGATCTACCTTCCGCACCTTGGAACCCCCGACTGCCAACTCACCACTTCACCGGAGCCGCTTCAGCTACTGGCTTGTACACCGCTCCAGATCTCCTTGACCGCCATCATGGTCCACCACACTGGATCTGCTTAACCGGCGCCTTCGTCTAGGAACTTCACTGACTCCCTCGTCCATCCCTTCGCATGCCCTTCATATAAGCCCTCGCCCGCCGTAACAGATCCGCCTCAACGAAAGCACTGTACAACGCGCCCGCCGAAGCCTTCGTCCACTGCACCGGACCCGCTCCACGGATGCCATATTCAACTCCACCGGCCTGCTTTACCGATGCCGCAGCCTCATCAGGTTATTTCGATCTGTACTCCTTCGGTTTTTCTCTTTATCGTGCAATTGTTCACTTACCACAGATGAGCTTTCTTGTATGTCGATAGGCGCCGCAACCATAGCACCGGAGCCGCTTCAGCGACGGTGACAGCCGGCCGAAACTCAACCAAACACAAGCACCATCGACGATCCTTAGCTATCAAGTATGCCAACGATACCCATACGCCGCCGAGAATCAGGTACTATTATCCAACGGCCGATGCCTACTTTCACTTTCTTAGCATAAGCACCGCACCTTTGAATTTCTTCAGGGCATCATTCGGTTTTTCATGAGACATGTTATTCTGCTTGCACCTGTAGGGCCATACTTCTGGCAATGAACATGTTACATGTGCTAAATTACATACCAGTGCACATATAGTTAATATGCTTTAGTTTTGTCCTAAGTATGACTATACTTCCTAGATATCACTGCCAACTATTTTACTTCTTGCATGATATATTTATGATAATGGTGTTGTTCTGATGCTACCTGTTAGTTCCATTAGACTGCTTCATGTTCTCTATGCTTAATTACACATCAGCAAACTAGCATGTGGTTCCGTTGGTTTTTGTTCGTTTTTGTCGGTGTACTAGAGTAGGGGTACCCTAGTATCCCGTACTCATGCACGGACAGTTGCAGCACCCAACGGCAAGGTTTGCCTCGTCACCGCCAATATCCTCCGTGGCTCCTTTGGAGCCATTCAAGAACAAAGTATTTGATTGAGAAGACAAGGCCCCGACAAGAGGAGCTTGTCGGGAAGGCCACTCAAGGCATACGGAAGACAAGGCCCCGGCAAGAGAAGCTTGCCGGGAAGACTCGGAGCGCGACAAGTCTCCGGGCGCGACAAGGATTCGGCCGCGGCAAGGCGCTTGCCGCGGCATGCAACTTCTCTCCGCTCAAGGCTCCAGCTCACCCAATGACGCGGTCGCCATGGGACCGTTCCATGCGCAGCGTGTCGGCGGTTTGTGCAGCCAGCGGAGAGCAGCGATAAGCGGCGTTAATGAGCTCGCCATCGTGGCGAAGCGGAGGCGCACTGACGGTCTCTGTTATAATGTTTGGGGCGACAATGACGGGCATTTATTGCTTTTGTCCCTTGCCGTCGAGTTAGGTATTTTGCAATCGCATAATTGTTCAAGTAGGTGTACCAACTCCTGTTTTTACATTTGTACCCTCATCTATGTTGCCACCTGTCGGAGACCCCTTGAGCATATAAAAGGAGGCCCATGCGCAATGTAGAGGAGGTTCGGCTCGTTCGGTTCATTCGACCCACCAGAGACCAGAGACACTCACGCTAGGTTTTGTAGCCCTCATTGCTCCCTAGCAAGAACACAATACATCAAACAAGCAGCAGTAGGAGTTTTATCTCTGCGGAGAGCTCCGAAGCTGGGTAAACTGCTCGTGTGCCTCGCCTCGATCCGCTCTTCATGCGATCTCCGCCCCCTCCGAACCACAAGGGGCCTGCTCCGCCGGCCCCATAGGTGTCCGTGGGTACGATTAGCCTCCCCGACATCTTTGGCGCGCTTGTAGAAGGCGTCGAGGCCGTGTGAATCTGATCCGGCGTTCACACGAGCAGCGTCATCAACATCTTCCTCAACATGCCACCGAAGAAGAAGGCTTCGGCGGCAGCAGAGCCGTCCGCGTCATACCCACCCTCACCGCAGCAAACGGGTGGTGGGGCAGACGCTGGCGGAGGAACGGGCGCCGACGAAGGTGTTCGCGACGTTGCCAAGTCCAAGGACAAGGCACCGCAAACCTCGGCGTTACAAGATCCCCGCGCCCATCTCAGAGACGCGGGACCAACAACGTCATGGCGTTCACAATGCCATACGCTCGTTGGATCGAGACCCTCAAGACCAGCATGCGCGCCAACATGCCGGCACGAGTGAGATACGGTCGCCCGGACGGGGCGCTGCTCCTTCTAACGTAGTTAGAAGTCCGAGCGTGTCCCGCTCCTCGCACCGTTCTCCAATGCCACCCACTACTCCAGCAGAAGCTCTGGCGAGAGCTCAGCTGCTCCTCGACTACCCTCCGACGGCCGACAAGGTCGAGAGTGGAGGGCCACTATCCAGAGCCTCATCGGCTTTGCCAACGGCGACGCTCCGCGGCAACCAACGCCATCATTGCCGCTGCGTGACGACAAGGCACAAGCCGGTGGCGACGAGACTGTCGGAGGTGCAACCACCGTGCACTCTCCGCCACGAAGGTCAAGATCGCCGACTCACCGGATCCACCTCGACAGCGACTCCACTGCATCGTCGGATCCGCGAGCTCGTCGCGATCAGCGCCAAGTTCTTCATGAGCGACAACAAGAGGATGCTCGAACTCGCATCGAGCACCGAAGAGAAACGCGACGTCAGTCCGACAAGCGCGCTGGGCCTTCTGTCGACATGCGCGCGCCGGAGGAGCCAGGCGACTTGCCGTACGCGGTAGGTTGCCCTGCGTTCACTCGTGAGCTGCGGCAAGTCCAGTGGCCCAGAAAAACTTCAAACCAGACGCGCGGAGAAGTATGATGGCAGGACGCACCCGTCGGAGTTCCTCGGCATCTACACCATCGCGGTGCAGGCTGCGGGGACGGGACGACAAGATCCTCGCCAACTACTTCCCGCCGTGCTCAAGCCCAACGCCGATCTTGGCTCATGCACTTGCCGGACAGCTCCATATCCTCTTGGGCAGATCTGTGCCATCGGTTTGTTGGCGCCTTCACAGTGGCCACAAACCTCATGGCCAAGAAAGTGACCTTCACTTGCTCGCCCGAAGGAAGGAGAGTCCTCAAGCAAGTTCTTTTCAGAGATTCAGCCGTGTGCACTACAACATCCCAGTGACGTCCCACCTGCGCGGTGATCGCCGCATTTCATCGTAATGTGCGGAACCGCAGGATGAGGGAGGAGATGGCGATGTGCAAAGTCAAGGACGTCGATGAGCTTTACGCCTGGCCGACAAGTGTGCACGCTACCGAGGAAGGGAGGAGACTTCAGGAGAGAATGCGAAGCAGGATCTCGACAAGGATGACACCGCCCGGCAAAGAAGGGCCGGGCGAACAGGCAACAGGAAGAAGAAAGCCAGAGAAGTGCTAGCAGTCGAGCAGTCCGGCAATGGAGGTGGCGACAAGAACACCAAGGCTGGTGGCTCCGGCAAGGAGGTTGCCGCTGACGCCAACCACCAGTCGGTAGCGGCCGCCGACAAGCAGGACAGCTCCGGCAAGCAATACTGCAAGATCCACCGCACCAAGGGCCACGACCTCCAGAGCTGCAAGAAAGTCGAGCAGCTCGTCGAACAACAGAGAGCTGAGTACGAGCGGCGCGACAAGGAGAAGGCCGAGGAAGGTGCTAGGGGAGCAAGCAAGGAACGTCCCGGCCGGGGAGGACGCCGCGGCAAGGCCAAGCAGCGGCAAGGAGATCGACCTCCCCGCGGCCGTGACAAGGATGAAGATGATGACGACGACGAAGATATGGAAGACGACGACGCCGACGAGCATGAGTTTCAGAAAGCCACAGAGGTTCTCTGTGTTGACGGAGGTGCTTCCCTGCATACCTCCCACCGCCAACTCAAGCAATGGATGCGGGAGGTCAATGCAGCGGAGCCATCCGTAGAGTCACGCAAGCCTCTGAAGTGGTCCAAGACGCCTATCATTTTTGATATTGAGGACCACCCTGATCGCATAATCGCGGTCGGGTGCTTGCCGATGTTGGTCTCTCCAACCATCTCGCAACCTCAAGGTCACAAAAATGTTAGTTGACGGCGGGCCGGCTTGAATCTGATCTCCTCCGCGGTGCTCCGTAAGCTTCAAATCCTCGACAATGAGCTCGAAGAGACTGGTACTTTCCAAGGGATCAATCCGGGAAGGAGCAAGCCGAAGGGGAAGATTACGTTGCCGGTAACATTTGGCAGCGAGCTGAACTTCAGGACGGAGAGGGTTACATTCGACGTTGCCGATTTCCCATTGCCTTACAATGGGATACTTGGCCGTCCAGCACTCGCCAAGTTCATGGCAGCCTCTCACTATGCCTACAACCTACTCAAGATGCCAGGCCCGATAAGCCGCCATCTCTGTCCCATGGCGACAAGAAGGATGCCCTTATCTGTGCCGACAAGATCTTCCGGATGCGGCAGCCGCGGCTGACATTGCCGACACTTGCCAATCAAGCTCCCGGGGAAGAAGACCAAGTCCAAGTCCGGCAAGGGCTCGATGCTCACTCCGCAAGCGCACCTCTTCAGAGTGCTGCGCTACCGTCGAGGACGCACCATCGAGCTCCACCGGCAAGTGCAAGAAGATGGTGGCTCCGCCGAAGACCAAGAAGGTGCCCGCCAAGGAGGACGGCACTGGTGGTACCTTCACCATCAGTGCCTCTCTCGACCCTAAATAGGAAGGCGCGCTCGTTGCTTTCCTGCGGGCTCTCCGCCGAAGACCAAGAAGGTGCCCGCCAAGGAGGACGGCACTGGTGGTACCTTCACCATCAGTGCCTCTCTCGACCCTAAATAGGAAGGCGCGCTCGTTGCTTTCCTGCGGGCGAATGTCGGCGTGTTTGCATGGCAACCGTCTGATATCCCCGGTGTTCCTGTGAAAGTGATTGAGCACCGCCTGGCCGTTTGTCCTCATGTGCGGCCCGTCAAGCAAAAAGTCAGGAAGCAAGCAGTGGAGCGCCAAGAATTCATAGCCGAAGAGATCAAGAAACTGGAAGCAGCAGGCCTCATCAGAGGAGTGCTCCACCCTACGTGGTTGGCCAATCCTGTTGTCGTGCGCAAAGCAAATGGAAAATGGAGACTTTGTATTGACTTCACGAATGTTAATAAAGCTTGTCCCAAAGATCCATTTCCCTTGCCGCGCATTGACCAGATTGTTGACTCCACGGCTGGATGTGATTTGCTTTCGCTTTCTTGATGCATACTCAGGATACCATCAGATCTTCATGGCTGAAGAAGATGAGGAGAAGACCGCATTCATCACACCATGTGGCACATATCGTTTTCATACGGATGCCTTTCGGTTTGAAGAATGCTGGTTCAACATTTGCAAGGGTAGTCCATGACGCTTTTGAGCCGCAAATGCATGTAAATGTAGAAGCCTACATGGATGACATAGTGGTCAAAAGCAAGGACAAAGCAACTCTGGTTCAAGATTTGGACGAGACCTTTGCAAATCTGCGCAAGATCAACCTCAAGCTCAACCCCGAGAAGTGCGTGTTTGGAGTACCTTCCGGCAAGCTTCTCGGGTGCTATTAGTCTCAGCGAGGGCTTGAAGCCAATCCCGACAAGATCAAGGCCATTGAGCAGATTGAAGCACCAAAGCGCCAAGGATGTACGAAGACTTGCCGATTATGTGGCTGCTCTCATCAGGTTTATTTCTAGGTTCTGTTGAACGCCTCGCCATTTTTCAAGATTTTGAAAAAGGCAGGTCGAATAAAATGGACTCCGGAAGCGGAGGCTGCGCCGCAGGAATTGAAGAGATACATGTCCTCCACTCCAACACTTGTCGCACCTAAGCCACAAGAGAAGTTGCTGCTATATATAGCGGCAACCAATCAAGTGGTTAGTGCTGCGTTAGTAGCAGAGAGGGAGGCGGATGACGAGCCAAAGAACCACGACAAGCACATCCGGCGACAAAATTTGGGGGCTTCACGACAAGCTCTGGTCCCGACAAGGATGAATCCGCAGACACATGAATGATAGAGAAAAGGATGGTGCAGGCGCCGGTCTACTTTGTCGGTTCCCTCCTGCAGGGGGCTAGGTCAAGGTACTACGGTGTGCAAAAATTGCTTTTCGGCCTCCTCATGGCCTCGAGAAAGCCGCGCCATTACTTCCAAGCACATGAGATCACAGTTGTCACTCGCTTCCACTGAAGAGGATCTGCAGAATCCGAAGCGGCAGGAAGGATTGTCGAGTGGGCATCGGAGCTGTCAAGCTTTGGTCTCAAGTTTGAAAGCACATCAACTATCCAAAGCAGAGCCCCGGCAGAATTCATAGCAGAATGGACGCCAACGCCAGATGAAGAGATTCCGGAGACGCAGCATTCTGGCCAAAGAAGCAAGCAAAGAGTGGCTGATGTACTTTGATGGTGCCTTCGCTGCAAGGCGCCGGTGCCGGGCGTTGCTTATCGCACCCACCGGAGAGCACCTCAAGTACGTCGTCCAGATGCACTTTCCCAAGGAGCAAGCGATAAACAATACTGCATAGTATGAAGGTTTGCTTGCCGGTCTCAGCATCGCCGTGGACCTTGGGATCAAAAAGCTTATTGTCAGGGGAGACTCACAACTCGTCGTCCGCCAAGTGAACAAAGATTACCAGAGTCCGTTGATGGAAGCCTACGTCGATGAAGTGAGGAAGCTGGAAGAGCACTTTGACGGCCTGCAAATGGAACATGTTCCAAGAGCTCAGAATGATATTGCTGATGGCCTGTCAAAGTGCGCTGCACTTAAGTTGCCTGTGGAACCAGGGATTTTCGTGCTCAAGCTGACTCAGCCAACCGTAACACCATCAACAGGACAAAGCAAGAGGAGGAAGTTGGCCTCTGGTGACTACTTTCCGACAGAGCTTCCGGCCGTCGTTGCAAAGGTCCCCAAGATCAACACCAACAGTCTTTGAGGAGCGATCTGCTCGGCTGCAGACCCTGTGGTTTGTTTCCTTGACGAACACTCCCGACAAGTCTTGCTCCGGCAAGCTTGTCGGGGAGCATCAAGCTCCGGCAGGGCCGCAGGTCCTTGCCGTGGAAGCTGATGTTCCCGCAGCAGCAGATGCGCCTTTGGTCCTTGTTGTCGAGCCGCAAGCTCCAGCATGGGCGCAACAGATTGTCCATTTCCTTCAGACAGGAGAACTTCCCAAAGAGCAAGAAGAAGCGGAAAGAGTAGCCCGGCAGTCAAGTATGTACCAGTTTGTCGACAAAGATATCGCATGTAAGAAGACTCAACGGTGTGAAATTGAAGTGTATTCCCAGGGAAGATGGACAGAAGCTGTTGGCAGAGATACACGGAGGCATATGTGGTCACCACATTGGTGTCAGAGCACTTGCCGGTAAAGCTTTCCGGCAAGGTTTCTTCTGGCCGACAGCCCTCCAGGATGCGACTGCACAAGTAACCAAGTGTGAAGCATGCCAGTTCCATTCCAAATAGATACACCAGCCAGCTCAAGCTCTCCAGACGATCCCTTTATCCTCGCCATTTTCGGTCCGGGGCTCGACATCTCGCCCTTCCCCGAGCTGTCGGGGCTTTGAATACTTGTACGCCGCCATCGACAAGTTCACAAAGTGGCCGGAAGTGGAAGCAGTGAGGAAGGTGACGGCACGCGATCGGTGATCAAATTCTTCAGGTCAATTGTTTGCCGTTTCGGAATCCCTAACCGGATCATCACCGACAACGGCGCACCTTCATGCAGTACGTCCAAGACCTTGGCGCCAAGGTCTGCTTTGCTTCTGTTGCTCACCCAAGAAGCAACGGTCAAGCAGAGAGGGCAAATGCTGAAGTGCTGCGTGGGCTCAAGACCAGAACTTTCGACAGTGCTGCACAAGTGCGGAAGAAACTGGATCGAGGAGCTGCCCGGTGGTTCTTTGGTCGATCGTAACGACGCCAAATCGAGCCACCGCCAGACACCCTTTGCTCTAGTCTATGGATCGAGGCAGTTCTCCCCACGGAACTCAGATACGGATCGCCTCGAGTACTCGCTTATGATGAGCTTGAGCAAGAGCAACAGTGACAAGATGACGCGCTGCTCCTTGAGGAGGATCGTCTTCAAAGTCATTGCGGCGAGCTGCTCGCTACCAGCAAGCTCTGCGTCGCTACCATAGCCGCAGGGTTAGTGCCAGAAGTCTCGAGGAAGGCGACCTTGTTCTTCGGCGCGTTCAGTCCGCCAAGAATTCAAACAAGTTGATGCCGAAGTGGGAAGGCCCTTATCGGGTGAAACGAGTCACTAGGCCTGGCGCTGTCCGCCTTGAGACCGAAGATGGCATTCCGGTGAGCAACTCCTGGAACATTGAGCATCTTCGTAAGTTTTACCCGTAGGGCGCGGTTGCCGGAACCCGTTCCGGCAACCACCTTTTGTACAAGTCTTGCCGCTGTTGCATGTAATCCTTTGTACAAAGCCGGGCGCAGACCCCGTGCATCAGTAAAGCTCATGTGTTGCGCATGAGCTTGTCAAATTCATGCTTTCATCATTTTATTGCATGTTTTGGCTAACACTTTGTGCAGCAACCATACCCGGTAAGCAGAATCGAGTCAGCTGGGCTCCATAACATTATTTCCTCTTCTTTTTCTTTTCTCAAAGAAAGAAGGGCTCCCTCGCGCACAAGTTAACCAGGGGGAAGGAGGAGATAATACTATGGACCAGGCACCGCTCGAGGAAGTTTCACCTCATCGGGAAGCAAGAGACAGAAAAGCTAAGTTGCCAAAGTTTGAGCAATCAATTTTTAAATTTTTAAGTTATCTTCCTCGAACGATAGTACTTTGTATGGGAAACCTGGCAGAGGAACCAACTCGCCGGCTAGTCGCGCCCTTACTTTGTTTCGAGTCCGCTCAACAACTTAAGTGAGCTGCGGCTAGTCGCGACAAGGTTGCTTGTCGGAGGCGGCATTGCCAGCAGAAGTTATCGACGTTCCGCACTCAGCGCTCGCGGCAAAAGTGCCCGCACCAACGAGTCCCCTAAATGCGTAAGGCAGAAACGTACAAAGGAAGGAATCAAGTAGAGGAAATAACGTTGCATTGATCGTTCACCTAAGATAGAGTATATTATAGAATAACTTGTCGCTGATCTAACAAAGTTTTCTAAATATGATCAACAGCAACAAGGGGAAGATAAAGTTGGCGGCCTAGTCTACGCGGTCGCCCTCAATCCGCTTGATCTTGTTCACCTTGTCCACAATGGGTGCGACAAGGGCTTTGAGCTCCTCCACGTTGGCGTCTGGCGGCAAGGATCGGAGGACGCCGTTAAGATTGAGGCCCGGATTGCGGAACGCCACCTTGATCAACACCTTCTCGAGGGCTCCCGCGCAGACCTGGCGTGATTCCTCGGCCAGCTGCTTTGGGACCTCTTCCCGGAGTCGCTGGAGGCCCGTCGCCACGCCTTTGAAGAATAAGCTGAGCTTGGCGCTGGGTTGGAGATGCTCGTCGGAGGAGTACGCAAGGTCCGCCATCCCAGCTTCATCAGCTCGTTGTGGATGTCGGCGGCGGTGTCCACAAGACCTTCGGTCCAGTGCTCCATGCTCTCCCTCAAGGTGTTCTGGACGGAGACAGCATTCGCCAGCAGCTCCTCCTTGGCCTTGATCGCCTCCAACAAGCCCACCTCCCGCCTCTCGGTGCCATCCAATGTCTGCGGCCAGAGTGGTCGGTTTCAGCCCAGATCCGCCTTGCAATCCTTGGCGGCGCCGAGCTCCTTGGCCCTGATAGCGAGGACGGCTCTGCAGCTCGCCAAGGGTGTAGGCGTCCTTCTCGGCCACGCTTGAGCACGGCAAGCTCTTCGCCTCTCTTCTTGAGGGTGGCCTCCAGCTGTGCCACCTTCGCCTTCAGCTCTTCCTTGGCGGCCTCGGCGGTTGCGGCAGCGTCCTTCGCTTCCTGAAGCGCCCCGCCAAACGACTCCTCGCGTGCGGCAAGGTCTTCCTCGTGGCTGTCTAGGTTGATCTTCTGCTGCGCCAGCTCGCTTTCCTGCGCGGCGAGCTTCTCGGCAGCCAGCCGCTGCTCCTCATCAGCTGCGGCCTTCTCAAGGATGAAGGCCGTGCGCTCTTCCGCGAGCTGCCCCCGCGCTTCCGCCACGTCACGGAGGGCTTCTTTGTTGGCGCCCGGAGCTCCTCGGCGCTTCTCCATATCCGCTCCCGCCTCGCGACAAGGGCTTCCCGGTCTCTAACTTGGCCTGCCGGTGCGGTAGAGCGACATCAGCTTCTTGACGGCTGCTCCTCCTCAGACTTCGCCGCTGCTGCTGGCGCGTCCACCAACGCCAGCCCAGCGAGGCGAGTAGCTTCGCCGTCGAAGGTTTCTCCCTCGGGCGCCTGAGCTCGGCTCGGGGAGCTTGATGAAGACGCCGCGGCCTTCGTAGGCACCGGGCTGGGCTCTCGAGTCTGACGCCGCTGGCAGCGGGAGTCATTTGTCGGTGTAGCGCTTGCCGCTCCTGCGGCCTCAGGGCCGTCAGTACGATCGCCCGACCCCTCGCCGGCCTCTGCGTCGGCAGCCTCGGTGGCCTCCTCGCCGACAGTCTCATCGGCGACGACCTCTTCCTCCACGACGACGACCTCTTCTTCTTCGACGGCGGCCTCGTCGGTGTTGCCGCGCGTTTCCTCCTCGCCGGCGGCCTCGACCTCCATCGGGTCTGCGTCAGACGAAGAAAGAGCAGTCAAGCAGATATTCAAAAAAAAAAGAGAAACAAAAGAAAGCAAACCCAAGGGAGATTTTCGCATAAGGGAATTACCTGCAACGGGGTCCTTAGCCATGGCCTCGACCACTGGAGGGTCACTGGCGCCGTCCCTTGCCGGGGTAGCCTCCCTTGCCGGAGTGGCCTCCCTTGCCGGGGTGGCCTCCCTTGTCGGAGGGAGCTCCCTTGCCGGGGAGTTCTCCCTTGGTGGCGTAGTGACAGCGGGCAGGATCTCGGAGGCGGCTTCCGAGCCCTCCCCGATGAGGCTGCTCTGCTCCTACACAAGCACACGCTAGATATCAACAAAGAAGGAACACCCCTGCACATCTAATAGTAAGAAGAAAACTGCACACTTACTCTGGGGGCTGTGCTGGGGGCTGCTCTGGGGAAGGGTTGCCGGGTCCGGCAAGGCGGTCTCGGACGCGTCCCCCGTCGCCACGGGAGAATCGTCCTCAATGACGACCGTCGGGATCTTGGCCCTCTTTGCCGCTCTCTGGGCCAGCGTCCTGAAAAGGAAAGAGTCCAGAACGAAGCAAATCAGATTCAAGATGAAGCAATAACATTGAAGAAACACAAGCACAATCCCGAGAAGCTTACTCTTCGCCTTCTTCCTCGGAGCTGAGCGCGGAGAAGTCGAACTCCGGCTCGCCTCCCGGTGCGACGAGGCGGAGGCGTGGGCTCTCTGGGCCGCTTGGCGGAGGCGTCGGCGGTGGCCTGAGAAGATTCCGCCCCAGTTGTCGCTGCAGTGTGGGGCGCTCCCGCGGCAACCTCGCTTGCCGCGGTGGAGCGCGTCGCGCGGCGCTGCTGCTGTGGGCCGGTCTGCCGCCCCGACTCATCTCCAACCTTGCGGAGACGCCTCCTCGGCGGAGCCGGGGGCTCCGCTGGCGGCAAGTCGCTTGGCGGTGGGGAAGAAGCGCCCTCGGCGGGTCCACTCGACCCGGCCTCGGGCTCGACAAGCTCGTCCTCATGGCGACCTCCCCGCTTCGGCAGAGCTTGCCGCTTTCGCGCGTCCGCCTCCTCCACGGTGAACCCGAAGGCTCCAGTGGCAGCGGCTCATCGCCTCCTCCACCTCGGTGGCGATCCTCGCCATCTCCTGGTCGGTGGTGTCGCGGGTGAGCCTCTTACGCTCGTCGGCGCGGATCGGCACTTCTTCTAAGTCATCAAAGAATTGCTGCACGATCTCGCCGGGTGCTCCTGCCATGTCGGGACGATTCCGTGGGAGTCGCCGCGGTGGCATCATGGCGCTGGATGCGGTCGGCGCCGAAGTTGTTGCACAATGGGACGACCCGCGGCAACCTAAACCACTACGGATGGTCGGGTCGTTCTTGAACAGCTCGAGCAGCACTGAATCCAACTCCATGACGGTGAAGTTCCAATTCAGGCCCGGCGCAGCCTCATGATGTCCGCCGCATTTTGGAACTCCCAAGCAGTGCCTCCTCCTTTCCTCGCAAGGGAAGCGTATGGCGGCGAATGAAGTCTGCGCCAACTGCGCCTACGGTCAGCCCGGCAAGCCTGAGGCGCAGGATTCGGGTCACAGCTATCTTCAGCTTCGCATCCTCCGGCGCCAAGTTACTCCAATCCCTGCCGCGCACTATTGGGGTTTTGGCGCACGGCGGTGAAGGGCTGCGGGTTCTCCTCTATGACCCAGCACCAGTTGGCTCTCCACTCCTCCCACTTGTTGCGGAACTCTCCCTCTAGGTAGGCCTCTTTCTTGCCGATCCTAGAGACCCAGGCTATCCCTCCGGCAAGTGGCTCTCCTCTCTCGACGCGGGGAACAAAGAAATGGCGGAAGAGTGCCACATTCGTGTGGACTCCGACAAAGTTTTCGCACAAATGTGCGAAAACAGCCATGGTCAAGATGGCGTTGGGGTGAAATCAAGGAGGCGGAGGCTAAAGGTGTTCATTATGTCGCAAAAGAACTTCCGGAAAACGCGGGCAAAGACCGCAATAGAAGAAAAGGGCGAAGAAAGGGTACCTGTTGGGGCCAAATCAGCGGCGGAGGCGGGAGCACCCTCGCGCGCGGATGCGCACGAGTCTCCGTCGACAGAAAGGTAGAAGACGTCCCGCAGCTCCCTTGCGCCGAGCTGCGGGGGGAAGATGGCTCGCTCCTTGCGCAACGCCGCGAGCCGCTGCGCCTCGGCCGACTTGACGCCCTTCTCCTTATCGGCCTTTGGAGCCATGGCGAGGGGGGGGGGGGCGGAGGAGGTCGACGGCGGTGAGTGTGCTTGTGGCGAAAGGGGGCGCTGCTCTCTTCGCCGAGAAGAAGAGGGAGCAGCGGTGGTTTCTTGACAAGACAGCAATGGCAGGGGTGGTCGGCCTGCCTCTGTTTCCTCCGCTTATAAAGGGGAGGAGGGGCGGACGTTCCGCTTATATTAATAAAGAACCCCCCACGACCGCGCCCACGATCTCTCGCACGACGCCACGTCCGGTGCGTGCCGTTAGTGGGGATCGTGGTGGGTCCAGGGCGAGTTGCGATGTGGTCGAGGCCGCGCGTGTCCGTGCACAGTTCTGGGCCTGGCCCGACAAGCGCTCGGCACCGTGTACGGCCCAGGCCCGGGGGCTCCTGTCGGTGTACTAGAGTAGGGGTACCCTAGTATCCCGTACTCGTGCACGGATAGTTGCAGCACCCCGCGGCAAGGTTTGCCTCGTCACCGCCAGTATCCTCCGTGGCTCCTTTGGGGCCATTCAAGAACAAAGTATTTGATTGAGAAGACAAGGCCCCGACAAGAGGAGCTTGTCGGGAAGGCCACTCAGTGCATACGGAAGACAAGGCCCGGCAAGAGAAGCTTGCCGGAAGACTCAGGCGCGACAAGTCTCCGGGCGCGACAAGGATTCGGCCGGGGCAAGGCGCTTACCGCGGCATGCAACTTCTCTCCGTCTCCGCTCCAGCTCACCCAGCGACGTGTCGCCATGGGACCGTTCCATGCGCGCGTGTCGAGCGGCTGTGCAGCCAGCGGAGAGCAGCGATAAGCGGCCGACAGGCTCGCCATCGTGGCGAAGCGGAGGCGCACTGACGGTCTGTTACCTTTGTTTGGGCGACAATGACGGGCATTTATTGCTTTTGTCCCTTGCCGTCGAGTTAGGTATTTTGCACTGTACACTGTTCAAGTAGGTGTACCAACTCCTGTTTTTACATTTGTACCCTCATCTATGTTGCCACCTGTCGGAGACCCCTTGAGCATATAAAAGGAGGCCCATGCGCAACGTAGAGGAGGTTCGGCTCGTTCGGTTCATTCGACCCACCAGAGACCAGAGGCACTCACGCTAGGTTTTGTAGCCCTCATTGCTCCCTAGCAAGAACACAATACATCAAACAAGCAGCGGTAGGAGTTTTATCTCTCCGGAGAGCTCCGGAGCTGGGTAAACTTCTCGTGTGCCTCGCCTCGATCCGCTCTTCGTGCGATCTCCGCCCCCCTCCGAACCACAAGGGGCCTGCTCCGCCGGCCCCATAGGTGTCCGTGAGTACGATCAGCCTCCCCGACAGTTTTACCCTACATTTTCTGATGCTAACTATTACATCACTGCTATGAGCCTCTGTTCATTACTTTTTTGTGTGTTCTTGATCTTCACAAGTTGCATGACTAATTTGATGCTTCTATTAATTATGGAGCTGCCAACCCCATCAAGCAAAATATTTGTTCTTTTGGGGTTGGCACCTTGAACAAGCATAAAAATAGAGGGAAGCAGATATATTGTCGTGTATGCGCACACCCTTCTTTCATTAGTTTAGATGAACCATTGATGAGGAATTCAAACCAGTGCATGCGATAAAAATTAATTTTACCTAAATAGAGGGTGCAAAATAAACTACAACAAGTAGATTTGCAACCATGCTGACGATATCTTCAAAGAACATTGCAACAACAGCGAGGCTTCACAGCAACATATGGTAAGCCAGTGTGTTTTAGTACATGTGAAATGCAATGCATGAGGGCTGCTTTCTTGGCTTGTGCCATCCACCTGTAATCCTACAGAATAACAAATAGTTCAGTTGTCTGCTTTGCTGTATTGCTTGATTCGAATGCTTGTTTGTTACTTGTTACACTATACCTGAGTTGGCCAATATGTCGTGATTACTGTTGTACTATCGTAAATAAATGCATGCCTAGTTCATTTGAGTCCTTAACTTTTCCTCAGAACTTCATCACAAGACTGTCTTCGTAGTTTATATGAGGCCACACCGTTAAGTGCTTTCTCAGATTATTTCAACTGCTTAGATGCCTTGGCAACTTAAATATAGCGGCGGTACACTCCCTTTAAACTAGGGATGTCCACTGGGTCCCGTTTAATCCCGATTAAAGTCCACTAGTGGTATGATAGTTCAAAAAAGTTTTTTTTGAGGAAAATGAACCAGGGAGCTAGCAAAAACTAACTAGATGGGACTGGCGGATGTCGTTTATTTGCCACTTACATCCCTAGTTTCATCTTACCATTTTAATTTCTTTTCGGCTGATGCTGCTTCGAACCATTTAAATATAGCTTGCCATGCTCGGCAATAATTCATATGTCGTTTACCATGTAAGCTTACTGCCTGGATCATGCGATAACTATCTCTTACTTATGTCCAGCGGAAACCTTTCAGGATGTTGTTCACACTAGGACACAATGTACAACCCAAGAATCTATTTGTGGAAGTAGTGCGCCATCCATGTTACCAGATGGTAGCAGTTCAGAGGCAACACCGCCGGAGAACAGTCTGAGCACAGATATTATAGTTCTTGAGGCTCTACTAGAGGCAGCAAGAGATGGTGTGGCTGCCATGAATGAGGTAATCTCGATCTTCAAGATGGAAATTATGCAATTAGCTGCACGCATTATGCAAGCAACCCAAGAATTGGAGGAAGTAAGAATGTTGAATTTGAAGACGGAGGAGGTCCTGCTGCTTCTGCTATCTGAAGCCCAGGGTAATCCCAGTTCTTCTTTAGATAGGAGTTGAAATTGTCATTAGATTATTGTACTTTTATGTTGTGTCATGTCTCTGAATGGATTATGTTGTAAGACCCCCTGTGTTGTCCATGTGTTGTAATGATCCGAATTTTTTAGGCGAGGTGATCCTCAGTACTTGTATGATTGAGATAAGGTGAACTGTTTTTCGTGTGAGCATATTGTATTGGATGAAATAATTGTTTGACTCAAAGTGTATCCAACATACGGAATTCAAAGATCACGACATTTCTAAATTATAATCATATGTAGAGCTGGAATAAATCTTTGTTGTGGTTTTGAGGAAACAAATAAAAAAACGTAGAATTATCTGTGGATATTCGTAATCGAATAAAAATTGGATTTGCATTTAGTTGCGAGGGCCCAGGGCAAACATGAATGCTAATTCTCCCAAGTTTTGAACGAAACGGCTAAACACCCACTATCATTTGTGGGCTGGCCGAAGCAACTGTTTGCGAGATGGAAATTACTGTCTACCCCTGACACTTGACATCCTTGTCGACCTGATTTACACTGTTGTCGATAGGGGTAGACTAGTAACTTCAATTAGACGTGACACGACAGCCTCTGGGCCCATTCAGACACGGTGGGCGCCAAACGTGGGCGGCAAAACACATTTGATTCAAGCTCGTCCGAAAGACATGTGTCTCTCCCTCGATTTCCCCATTCATCCGTGGTGGGTGGCAAAACAAACTCTCCTCGTCTGAAATTGATGTAGGCTAATATTTTAAATAGGGGCAGATGTGTAACTTCCCTCAGACGTGACACAACTGCCCTACCTGTCAGCCCCGTTCATACACCGTGGGCGCCAACCGTGGGCGACAAAACACCCTCTCCTCACCCGAAATCGTTACTGGCAAATATTTGGGAGATGCGAGCTTACCGTCCTATCCCCAACCGACGTGATGTCCGAAATTTTAAACGGGGGATAAGTTCATAACTTTCCCACTTTTCAGACAAGCGCGCCCCAAAGTTTGAGATCCCCCCTCCCCCTCCATTTCCCCATTCATACACCGTCGGCGCCGCGACAACCTCCCCACTGCGGCCAGCCTCCTCCATCCGCCACCCCATCCTCCACCTTGCCGAAGCCGCTACCCCTGCCCCATTGTCCACTGCAAGAGATGGACGTCTCTCATCCACGGCACCGGACCAGGATCCTTTCATCACATCATCTCACTTCATCGGTGCCGTCGTCCATTTTGCCACTGCTGCTCCTACGACCGCCTCGTCCACGGCAACAGGATTTATCCCCCGACCCGGCCGTCTGCCATCTAAAGTCTTCTTCCCCGCGGCCGACAGCCATCAAACCCACAGCACCCTCAACGTATCAGCAGGGGCCTACACGGCGTCGCAAGAGAGGTGGTACTCTTTCATATGTTCTTAAGTTATTGATCTCACCCGGAAAATAAATCTTAAATTGTTTACTGTACTTTTCTTGTCCGTACCAAATCGTAGTGGCTAGTTGAATGCAAAAATTGGTTGCGAAGCAGCTTTTTCCGGTTTGCACCTTCAGATCCGCCATGTCACAGTCACTATACTCGTAAAGCTTATGGTTTCCCCCCTTTATATTCACTACCATCATCATAGGTGCTTCACTGCTTCGTTTCATGCTAGCGCTGCTCCTCAATACCTCAACCCATCAAGCGAAACAACATGCCACTCATAATTCCAAAGCTTACGTGTTGAAATATGAATCTGATATGATGCTCATATTACCAAAATAGGGAACGTTTAATTGGTCACCTAATGTTCCTATATTCATTTCGAAAAGCATGCGTGCCACCCACTTGTCCAACTAGTTCCACTTTCCTGATTTTACTCTTGATGCTTAGGGTTTTCCCCTTTTATCTACTCTACTATGATCTGCGTAGGTGCTTTCTGTCATACTAGCATTACTCCACCCATCAAGCTAAATAACACAACACTCAAAATTCCAAAGCTTAGTTGTTCAAATATGATTGTGATATGATACTGATATTAGTTAACAGACACATTTAATTGGTTAGCTAAGGTCCCACTTGAGTTTCCAAATGCATGTCGCGACATATAGAGAGACAGCAGAATTGCATTTCTTTGTCACTTGTTGACTGTACTTTCTTGTCCATACCAAATCTTAGTTGTTATTTCAAAGAAAATATCGATTGCTAACTACCCTTTGCTACCACGGTCAACACTATACTCATCATGCTTACGGTTTCCCGATTTTATGATGACCACGATCAGCATACGTGGTTCGTGTCGTAATAGCACTGCTCCGCCCATCGAGCTAAACAAGCTTAGTTGTACAAATTCAAATCTGATATTATGCTGATATTAGTAAAACTGAGAGATGTTTAATTGGTCAGCTAAATGTTCCTACTTTAGTTTCGAAATGCATGTGAGCCACATATGGAGAGAGCGGAAGGAATAGTATTTCTCTATGCGCTCTGGTTCATCATGGGTGGCCAACCGACATTGTATATACATACTTGTAATATCTTCAATCTTCTTGCTCTTCTGCTCTTCTTTAAGATGATCCTCTTCTCTTGCGGTGGACTGGTCAGGTCGAGTTATTCGCCCTTAGTATATTTTGAATCTGTCAGGTCAGGTCGACTTGTTCTTCTTTACTATATGTTGAAGTTGTCATCTACGAAGTATCATCACTTCTGAAGCTCTCATACTTTGAGTAGTAGGCCACATTATATTAATGCACACACCAAATTATAGCATGCATGGCACCTCTTAGAAGAATTGTGGAGATAGCATAAAGGGGTTTACAGGGAGGAAGTATTGGATTAGAATCACTTCTGCATTACAAAGATAATCTCACTTGTTTTTATGTTTTCATGCATGTCTGGTATTGAACATTATCAAAATGAATATGAGAATGGCACACGAGAGGAATATTGCGGAACAATCCACTGGCTAACAAACTTGGCATGATGGAGGATGGCCTGTCTTATTCACCCATCAAGGTGCATGCTCTAACTTGGCAAGGTTGTATTGGTCGCACATATTTTGCATCTAACCTCTTGCATTACTTCTACTTTGTTACACCATCTGCTTAGTTTAAGCATCATATATGAGTATATGCCATACCTATCCATTTTCTGTACCTCTTCCATGTGTCGTCATACTATGTTTTTCCAGTCAAATGTTGTTCTTTTGTAATAGATGTCCAAAAGGAAGAGGGTGAGTGCAGTCCTCAAGGAGTACAAACTAGGTATTTGGAAAAGGTAGTGATACTTGCTAAATCAGATAGATCACCAGCCACAGAAAACACAGGCCCAACTGTAACAGACTTTACCCCTACTCCAGTGGCCAAACCCCTATTAGAATCACGACAGCCCAAATCAGTAATCATCTATGATTTCAATTCAAAACTAGAACTCCTAAATTTCTGCATGTGCCTTACCTTCTCTCTTGTATGAAAACTAATTTCAGATGAATCTCTTGCTCAAAGGATCATAGGATCTCACAACAATACTGGGTCTGCATTTCTCTTGTCAGTACCTCTTGCCCTTTGTCAGCATACTTACACTCATTGTTGTTTGATTATGTAGCATCACTGTAAATGTTCGCTTCTTTATCCTCCCTTTGCTTGAAATTATGAGATATATATTTACTCTTAGATAAATGTAGAATTAACACAATGGTTATGAAGTTTTGGATTGCTCATGTAACTACCTATTGTCATGTACTCCCTCTGTATCGAATTAATTGTTGATCAATTGGATGTATTTAGAACTTAATAGTGCTAGATTCATCCATTTGAGCGACAACTAATAACGGACGGTGGTGGTATTACTATACATGGATCGCGAGATAGTTGATTGTCTAGCATTACTCTGCATCTTATCTTCCCTGCCCTCCACTTTCTCCAAATTATCATATCTACATTTACTCTTACCAAAATGTTGAATAAAGCCAATACCACTACACACGTTGATGTCTGCATTCCTCTTGTCAGTACATTTTGCCTTGTAATGTTGTACTTAATTAATTGCTATTTGATTATGTATCATCAGTCTGCACCTGAGCTTCATTATCCTCTATTTCTTCCAATATTATTTGATCTATATTTACTCTTTGCAGAATATAGAATAATGGCAATGCTTATAAAGAATTTTCTTTGGGGAATTTATTGAATTATCTTTCCATCAACATGGAGAAGGGCTTTGTCCAGCCCGCGTTAACATCTAATGTAAGTTCATCCTTCTCAAGCCTTCAAACTTTGTTCTAGTATAGATTTGGATAGGCATCATTTCCTCCACTGCTGTTTACATCTGATTGGATGTTTGCAACAACTACCAGTTTTAAATTGTAGTTGTAAAACATGTTCCTTATGTAGAACAGATCCATTTATTTGCTTATATAATTGTGAAACCTATTACGTGTCTCCTTGTTTCTCTTTCAGAGTCGTATCTCTTATGGCAGGCAGAACTTTAGGAAAGATAGTGAGCCAAACCATCTTGAGGACAGCGAGATGACCCCAGTGTCCTTTCTTGATGAAGACAGTGAGTTGAAGCTACTCACCAGCAGGTGTGAGACAACCTCTGTGCAGTCATTTGCCTCAATCGATTCGACTTCTTGATCTCAACTTAAAGCGGAAAGGCTTGCTTCAAATTTCTTCCGACTTGAAGTCAAAGATGTAATGAAGATGTCAAGGGATTGCCTTGCACACTATGGTGCCATACAGCTAGGGATGAAGCATCATCGTTCACACTGGCCGAGGTCTCATCGACTTGTTCGACTTCTTCTTATGGGCCCGAGCTTGCCAGGTCTAGTGCCTTCGGAAGTGCTCTCAGTTTTCTATATTGTTTTGTCGGCGCGTTTATATGCACTGGTGGTGACCTTTGATGCCCCGTATATGTAATCAGCGGTCATGTTGCACTTTATTATCACCGTTAGCAAACTTTGATTCCCAGTGGATGTAATATGTCGTAATTTCTTTATTGTATAGTCTAGGTTTATTGTTGGGTCGGTATGCTATAATTTAGGCCGGAAGGTTTAGTGGATCTCAGTGTTGTCGGTCTTCAGGCCGGCCCGTTACTCATATGGGCCAAAACGTGGGCCTATAATCATCTTGGGCCATTAGCAGGTCTAAACCTATAGTAGTTTCCTGCCTTTAACAGGCCATGGGCTACATATTTACTGTAGTGACACTGGGCTTCCTACGGGCCATAGAAACAATGGGCCTTCTATGGTCCATAGAAACAATGGGCCTTCTACGGGCCGTAGAAACAATGGGCCTTCTACGGGTCGTATCATCAATGGGCCTTAGACGGGCCGTATGATCGATTGGCCAAACATGGGCCAAAAACAGACCGCATTATGGTCGTAAACGGGCTAGAGTTGGAGTCGTCCGTTCATGGGCCGACCATAACGGGCCGTTGTTAATAGGCCGTATTTGATGATACTATGAAAACGGCACAACGTATTAACGGGCCACAAATGGGCCGACTGTAACCACGGGCTGAATTTGGCCCACAAGCAGAAAATGGCAGTAACGGGCCATAAGTAAACGAATGCTGGAAATGAGCCCAAAAATAAATGGGCCCTGAGAAGGCCGAAAGATAACATGGGCTGCAAATGGCCCAATGGATTAATGGGCCGTTAATGGGTATAAAAGGATACACGGTTCATTATGGGCCAATTTCACCATGGGCCGTTAACGGGCCAAGAGTTACAAAGGGCCTCATATGGGCCGAAAGACGTCATGGGCCATATATGGGCCGGAACTTAAAATGGGCTGGAATCATATTGGACGGACCAAATGACGCTACTGGGCCTAATTCGGATAGGTCGTAACGGGCCCTAGGTTAGCGGGCTGTAAATGGGCTATATGCGAACATGCCGTTAACAGGCTTTCCGTGGGCCGGCCTTTTCACAGGAATGGGCCACTATTCGGCCGTGCCACATGTTGACGTATCATAGGCACATTCGGTCCAATGAGTGGGTGACATATGTCCCAACGGTGAGCCGACACGCGTTTCCTCCAGCCAATGATGATTTTACACGTGAAAAATCCCCATTGGTCGGGGCTGTTAGCGGGTTATCGGATCCAAAACCGGACACGATAGCTTAATGGTGTTCCGTTACGGTGGATGCCACGTGTCGGTCACCCTTGACGAAAGCACTTCTGTGACGCGCGATTTATCGTCATGGAAGTGGACACTTCCGTGATGATAGTTTTGGTAATGTCATGGACGGCGGCATTGGTCCTCAGTCCAATTGTCGACGGCTTTCGACTCACCAAGGTGCTCATGGACGGCGGCAGCGGACTAAACCTCATCTATGAGGAAACCCTTAAAAAAATGGAAATAGACTGGAACCGCATCGAGCGAAGCAGCACAACCTTTAGAGGAATAATCCCCAGTCGGGAAGCGCGTTGTACAGGAAAAATCACACTAGATGTGGTGTTCGGCACGCTGGAGAATTATAGGTCCGAAGAGATAACGTTCCAAGTGGCTCCGTTCAGTAGCGGATACCACGCCCTTCTAGGGCGGGAGGCGTTCATGATCTTCCAAGCCATACCCCATTACGGGTACATGAAGCTCAAAATGCCCGGGCCCAACAGAATCATCACTCTCGCTAGTGATCCGGACACAGCACTCCGCGCCGAAAACAAGACAGCCGCATTGGTCCTCGAGGTATTATCTGAAGCCCTTGGGGCCGAGGAATTGACTGCGCTACGCTCCACGGTGGATAGGGACGATGTAATACTTGATAAGAGATCCAAGTCCACCTCCTTTAAATCAGCGGATGAAATAGTCAAATTCCAAGTCCATCCAACGGACCCTACAAAAACAGCCTCCATCGGGGCACAGTTAAACCCCGCCGTGGACGCCGCACTACGAGAGTTCCTGCGCGAGAATTGGGACATATTTGCCTGGCATCCCTCAGATATGCCAGGAATCCCACGCAGGCTGGCCGAGCACAGCCTCAATATCCTAAAGGGATTCAAGCCGGTCAAGCAGGCTCTTCGGCGTTTCTCTGAACCTAAGAGACAAGCTATGGGAGAGGAACTAGCCAAGTTATTGGAGGCCGGATTCATTAGAGAAATAAAACACCCGGACTGGCTAGCAAACCTGGTGATGGTACCAAAGAAGGACAAATCCTGGCACCTGTGCGTCGATTTCAAGGACCTCAACAAGGCCTTCCCAAAGGATCCCTTTCCTCTCCCCCGCTTCGATCAAATTATCGATGCTACCGCAGGACACGATTCATTGTGTTTCCTCAACGCATACTCTGGCTACCACCAAATTAAGATGGCGGAGCCCGACCAAGCATTAACGGCATTTATCACACCATACGACCCCTTCTGTTTCAACGCAATGCCTTTTGGGCTCAAAAACACCGGCGCAACATATGAGCGCATGATTCAGACATGTCTGGAAAACCAGATCGGCAAAACAGTGGAGGCATATGTAGATGATGTGGTGGTTAAAACCAAACACGTCAACTCTTTAATAGACGACTTGAGGCTCACATTCGACAACCTCCAAACATACGACATCAAGCTTAATCCGGAAAAATGCGTTTTCGGTGTACCAGCCAAAAAGCTCCTGGGCTTCATTGTCTCCAATGAAGGAATTGAAGCAAATCCGGCCAAAATCCAAGCTCTGTCACAATTGGCTATCCCAACGGACCTCAAACAAATCCAAAAATTAACCGGATGTGTGGCGGCTCTAAGCCGCTTTATCTCCCGCTTGGGAGAAAAGGCATTACCCCTCTATCGCCTCCTTCGATGCACCGAACACTTCGAGTGGACGGATGCTGCCACAGCCGGATTGGAAGGAATAAAAGCCATACTGGCAAACAACCCAATCCTGGTCGCGTGAAACATCAGCGAACCAATGCTGTTGTACATTGCGGCAACTCATCAAGTTGTAAGCGCAATGCTTGCCGTCGAACTAGAAATGGACGGACATAAATTCCCCCTTCAAAAGCCGATCTATTATGTATCCACTATCCTCACTCCATGCAAGTCACGGTATCCGCATTATCAAAAGATAGCCTATGCGGTATTCATGACATCCCGGAAGCTGCAACACTACTTTCAAGAGTGTTCAATTACAGTAGCCTCGGAAGTGCCACTTAATCATATTATAAACAACCGCGACGCCACGGGCCGGATTGCCAAATGGGCCATTGAGCTCCTCCCGTTTGACATAACGTACAAACCACGGCGAGCCATTAAGTCGCAAGTATTGGCCGACTTTTTCAACGAATGGATGGAAGCCGAACTCCCTAAAGAGTACGGCGCATATTCCAACTGGATCATGCGCTTCGACGGCTCCAAAATGCTGGCTGGTCTGGGGGCTGCTGTCGTTCTGACGTCCCCAACCGGAGATACAGTTCAATACGTACTCCAGATAATGTATACAGACTCCAACAACGTAGCCGAATACGAGGCCCTTTTACATGGTCTTCGGATGGCAGTATCCATGGGCATCCAACGCCTGGAAGTGCGCAGACCTCGCAATATCCCAAATAAATGGAAACTTTGACGCCAAGGATTTGAAAATGGCGGCCTACCGCAACACCGTCCTAAAAATGTCAGCTCGGTTTGAGGGGCTCGAATTTCACCATGTAGCCAGGGAAAACAACCAGGCAGCAGATGTCCTCGCACGCATCAGCGCAAAACGCGATGCAGTCCCCCCCTAACATCTTTTTGGAGAGGTTGTTCAAGCCATCCATGGTATGCGAAGGGGACACTGGTAACAATAGTCCGGACCCAACCGCAATGCCCGATACCGAACACTCTAACATAATCGGAGGCTCTGCCACCGAAATAACACCTTCAGGCCACGTAATAATGGCCGTTGTCGCCCTGTGGACAGAACCATACCTGGCCTACTTAACTAGGCAGGAACTCCCTAGGACCAAAATGAGGCACGCTGGATAGTATGGCGATCTAAAGCCTATAGGGTCCATGAGGGAGAGCTTTATAAGAAAAGCACCACCGGAGTCCTTCAAAGGTGCATCTCCGAAGAGTAGGGGCGGAAGCTTCTGGCAGAAATTCATGTCGGACTCGGCGGCCACCATGCTGCAGCCCGGGCCCTTGTAAGCAAGGCCTTCCGTACAGGTTTTTATTGGCCGACGGCCCGGGCAGACGCTCAGGACTTGGTCCAATGCTGCGTCGGTTGCCAGCTTTTTGCAAACCAAAGCCATATGCCACCCACCGCCCTCCAAACAATCCCCATCACCTGTCCCTTTGCGGTCTAGGGACTCGACATGGTTGGACCCCTTAAAGGGGGAACCCATAAGAAAAAATACTTACTGGTCATGGTGGATAAATTCACCAAATGGATAGAAGCCAAACCTGTTAAAACGGCCGAATCTGGACCGGTGATAGACTTCATATCGGGGGTCGTACACCGTTATGGTGTCCCTCACAGCATTATCACTGACAATGGCCCGAACTTCACGGCCGATGAGGTAAAACTCTGGTGCAAAAACATGGGCATTAAGCTCGATTATGCTTCTGTCTATCACCCACAAACTAACGGTCAAGTCGAACGAGCAAATGGTGTTATCTTGAGCGGCATCAAACCCAGATTAGTGCAGTCCCTTAAGGAATCTAACACGCACTGGGTGGAGGAGCTCGACTCCGTACTCTGGGGGCTGCAGACCACGCCGAATCGCACTACCGGATACACACCCTTCTTTATGGTGTACGGTGCAGAGGCGGTTCTGCCCTGCGACATAATTCATGACTCACCTTGAGTGCGCATGTACGAAGAAAGAGAAGCCGAGCTCGATCGGCAGGACAGTTTGGACGCCCTGGAGGAGGAGCGTGACGTGGCAAAAGCCCGTTCCGCATTCTATTAACAACAGGCTCGAAGATACCAAAGTAGAGAAGTACGGGCCAGAACTTATAATATTGGCGAGTTAGTTCTACGCCTGCCGGAGAAGAAAAAGACAAACTCAAACCCAAATGGGAGGGTCCCTTCATTATTGACCAAGTTCTGACCGGTGGGGCGTACCGTCTGCGGGATGCATCGGATAATCGACTTGAGCCGAACCCACGGAATGCAGCTAGGCTCTGAAGATTCTACGCCTAGCACCGAACTCTGTGTTCGTCTCCTTACTCTATCCATTTTTTGCATATATACACTATCTGTCTTTCATTTCTCTCTTTCTCTCCTTATTTCCTCTCTCACAACCTTTAAGGGCCAATTCATGCCTTCTTTGCACACTGTGGATGCGCTAACCGCGCTCATTATACCTGGGGGCTTCTTATACAGAAGCTTGATTACTTATCCGGGCTTCATGCCCCGCACATGTGTTATCCTTCCGCATGTACCTTTTCTTCGCCATTATATGAATCGATATGACTTAAGTTTTGGCCAAGCTGGGTTACCTGGCTCTTGTATTTATGCCCTACGTTCCCGTTAATTCGGCTAGGGCATAAGGGGAGCACATCTGCGATTGTTACTACCGGATCAGCCGGATGTGTACCTCAGACTGGGTGAAGCCGAAAGCTAGCGTTCTTAAGGGAATATTTGGTCGGTATATAAAAGATGATTTTTTATTTTTATTATAGGCCCCCAGATGTTTTTTCCTAAGTCTCTTTTAGCAGTCCGGACATGCACTTTGGGGCATGCATACCCAGGGAAATGAACCCCTAACAGAACTATTTTCCCTGGAAGATGTTTCTTACTAACCATGTAATATAACATAACTAGTTGGGCACTTGTCTGTTCAAGCACTAATGACCCCTACGCCTGGTTTCCATGCATACCCCGGTTCTTACATAACCGAGAGGGTATTTGGATACACTCCGGACTATCAGGTCCCGAGGTTGAAGCGAAAAGGTCCGCCATGACAAATGATCTACAATCCGGCTAGAAGGCATTATACATGTCACTTTAATTACATAGTAAATTTGACTAGCTAAATTCCTCTTCTATACCATCCAACAGGCTGTCTAGTCTACAATCCTTTTGGGAATACTTTGCGGCCAATTCTACTTGCCCGTACACTAAGCTAAAGGGGATCTCTTTCCCATCGGGCCCCACAATTCCGACCTCAGCCGTGTGGTTTGGGTCAGCCTTGGTATACCGCGTCTTCACCATGGCCCAGGCTTCCCAGGCACCTTGACGGCATGCCAATATCTTCCATAATCGGAAGCGCCGCCGCGCTCCCTTAAGCTTCTCTGCAAGCTCTCCAAGACCTTCGGGTAGGGAGACGGATGGCTATAAGGCCTGGGCATTACCTCGCATCACCTGCCGAGCTTGTTTGTGCAGTTGTGAGAGCTCGGTAGAAGATCACCCGCAGACCCGGGCATTTCATCCGCGGGACGACCCGTCAGCATACCTACAGACATAACTCTGTTAGCCGGCTTCTTCGCCGAACTCTTCTTCAAGTTCGTTCAAGCACTTACTGAAAATGCCGCGTCGAATCCGCTGATTCTCCTTCAGGGGGTCCGCCTGCTGGGCGCGAACATCCTTTAGTTCCACGCTCAGCTGGGTGTTGGCATCCTGGAGATTATTTTTCTCCTGCCTAACTTTTGTAAGCGCGCGCTCGCCAGCCTTTAGCCGGCGTAGGAGATGTTGCTCATCCGGATTCACTCCGGCGTCATCTGCAATATTTAGTGTCAGATTCGCATGTATTCCGCACTCTATATGGTACCTATCATTCTAAAAACAAAGTGTTACCAGAGAAGGCCTTCTCGGACTCCTTCGCTGTGGCAGCTGCAGCTCGTAGCTGGGCCTTGCACTCTTGGAGCTCATGAGACAACTGGGTATTCTTCTCTATAAGAACCTGCATAATATATGATCCTTAAATCAGATATTCTAACTGTTTCAAGTCTTAGGGACTACTGCTATATGTAATCATCAAAATCTTCTTACCCGTATATCCTTTACATACTGATCTGTGGCTCTGGCTAGACCATTTTGAGCAGCACGGATGTACACGTCTCCTGAGTTAAAGGCATCAAATGCCTCTTGGGAGAAACAAGCGTCACGGAGTATGGCTCGGCGATGCATGTGGTTCATGGCGCTCTCCACTTTGGAAGTTGTGGCGGATATTTTATCCGCATCCTCTGTCGGAGGAGCATCCGGCGTGTGTCTCGTATTCGCTTCCGCTTCTGTGTCCGGCCCTGGGGCCCGACTGGTTGAGGCGTGATTGGCGACCTCTTCGGATATAGTCTGGCGAGTGTTCTTCTTTCTAGAAAGCACGGGTGTTATTATGTCTTTAAAAGAAGACAACCATGGATTGAGGTGTTGCATCATACCTCTGCGTCGGCATGTCTGTCCGGACCGCTTTCCTCTTTAGCCTGTCCGGCCTCGGGGCCCCTTGTTGGCTGGTCGCCGCGGGCTCGACGCGGCGTTCCGAGGGCCTTCCCTATAAAACACTGTTTGTATACGGTGAGTGAAGTGCATAAAAGCAAATCCTTTTCAAAATGCCGGGACTTTAGTCTCATTCACCTGCGAAGCTGGGAGTAGCCCATGGTAATCGGCCGCAATGGCCACCAAGGCGTCATCGCTGCTTAACTGGTAGAATACCCTGTCAATCAGCTCCACGGATATGTCCGGATCCTCTTTGAAGGCCGGGTCGAGGGACCGCTTAGGATCCTCCGGTTGAGGAGGTGGTCTGTTGATCTCCCTTATAGCCTTACGCAGTTCCTGCGATAAATTTGCAAGGTAAAATATTCAACTATGGGAATATGGAACGGATGGGCGTAAAAAGTGACGACTCACCCAGCTCCGAGGATTGTACATGGAGAACCCACTTTGTGGCTTGATGCGGAGGAATTCCTCTTCCTCTCCCTTGTACAAACCGGACAAGATTTTTGCTAGGGCAGCAGTCGAGTCCGGCCCTTTGCGGCTGCAGCGGGTGGCGTCATCTTCCCCATTGAAATCCCACATGGGGTGGCCTCGATATTGAAGCGGCTGCACCCCCGCATAATGCATAATGCCATAACCTCGGTTATGGTCAGTCCTGATTGAGCCAATAACTTTATCTGGCCCATCAGGTAAAGAACATCTCTATTATCTTCCTCCTAGGGGCTCCGTGGTCGCCAGCTCAGGCGCTTCTTCAAAGGAGCATTATCAAACTCGGGAAGGCCGATCCGAATAGGATCCGGAAGAGGGACGTCCTCCATATAAAACCACTCTGAAGGCCAGTCTTGGACGCCTTCTTTGGGGTTCAGTGAGATCCGGACCCGGCGATGCGCCATACTTCGGCTCCGCCCACCTGATATATTGACCCCCTCTGTGAACGGGGCACAAGGCAGAACAACTTCTTCCATAGTGCGACATGAGCCTCGCAGCCCAAGAACAGCTCGCAAAGGGCTACGTAGCCAGCGATATGAAGTATGGAGGCAGGGGTGAGGTTATGCAACTGGAAGTCGTAGAACTCCAGGAGCCCTCGGAGAAATGGATGGATTGGAAATCCGAGTCCCCTTAACAAATAAGGGACAAGGCATACCCGCTCTCCCTTAGAGGGGTTGGGAAAGCTCTCCGCTTGCTCCCCGCCATTATAGGTGGCGAGCCCGGCTTGAACCGGGACCATGTACACCGGGGGGAGAAATCCCTGGGTCTGAAGCTTCACTAATTGGCTGTGCGGGACGGAACACTTCTCCCAATCTCCGGGCATGGGGCTGGGGGAGCAAGAGGAGGAGCGGCGCTGGTCGGCCATGTTGAGATGGATTTCTTCAGGCGCGCTCCGATGAATGCTCGATGAGGGAAGATGGTGTGGTTTGGATCTGGGAATCCTCGTCTGTTTAAATATACAGTTCATTCGCATAGCTAGGGTGGTAAATGTAAAAACGCCCTGGCTATTCACATTCATTTGACACGTGGAAGGTGGCCATTATTGGGCGCAAAAGCCGAGAAGCGCAACATTTATGAGAAGCCGAACATTATTCAGAGTTTGAAGAAGAACCCGCCTTGCAATGCCGAAGACAATCTGCGCGCCGGACTCATCGTCATTGAAGCCTGGTTCGGGGCTCTTGAGGAGTCTGGATTAGGGGTATCCGGACAGCGGACTATAACCTTTGGCGGACTGTTGTACTATGAAGATACAAGATTGAAGACTTCGTCCCGTGTCCGGATGGGACTCTCCTTGGCGTGGAAGGCAAGCTTGGCAATACGGATATGTAGATCTCCTTCCTTGTAACCGACTCTGTGTAACCCTAGCACCCTCCGATGTCTATATAAACCAAGGGTTTAGTCCATAGGAACAACAACAATCATACCATAGGCTAGCTTCTAGGGTTTAACCTCTCTGATCTCGTGGTAGATCAACTCTTGTAATACCCATATCATCAAAATTAATCAAGCAGGTGTAGGGTTTTACCTCCATCGAGAGGGCCCAAACCTGGGTAAAAACATCGTGTCCCTTGTCTCATGTTACCATCCGCCTAGACGCACAGTTCGGGACCCCCTACCCGAGATCCGCCGGTTTTGACACTGACACACCCCCTTTCCCACAGATCCCCATCCCCCAATCTAGAGCGTCGCAACCTAAGCCCGGCTACGCTTCGTGTGGACCTCGAGGAGTGACTTGCCCAAAAGAGGTGTATCGCGGTCTCTTTGCCCGACGTCGCCGATGAAGCTGGGGACCATTACTGGCGGCAGGTACTCAAGCAGCGGGCTAGAGTATGCGGGCATATCTCGGTCGCCGGCTACGACATCGAGGTCATCGACAGTGACAGCCTGAGGTGGGCTATGTCACAGGGTAAGTGGCCCACCCCCAAACCCTCGGGTTCAACCGCCATCGATCTCATCCATGGCCCGGCCGCTGATCTCCTCTGCCTCGCTGTGAACAACTTGCCATCCTACATCGCCATCGAGCCCCTTTTGTCATTTCTGAAGGACACGTTCTGCGACGCTGGCCTGGGATCCACAGCTTCCAAGTCAGACCTCACCGACGGCGACCACGAGGAGGGCGGCCTCTCCTGCTCTTCCAAGGGGAAAGAGCCCATCTGCAACAACATGGAGCGCATCCATGGTCCATGCTCTTCCCACGGGAACGACTGCATCTGTGACAAGTGAGGTAACCCATGATTTGTTTTGCCATGCCTCTTCACAAGGGGAAACCCATGATTTGTTTTGTCGAGTCCCTTTTGTAGTGTAGTGAGAATATGTCCAGTTTTAATTGCTACATCCGGTTGTTTGCAGTATGCCTTGTTTATTTTAGTTGTTCACAATGTGACGCTCTCTATGTGCAATTATTTACTATGCAGTACATTTCATCAATCCAGTTTTAAACAATTGATAGAAATGCATATATTTGCTTGCTGTTAAGCCTGTTATAGCTAGCATATGCCTGTTTTAAAGTTTTTTGTTGTTCGATTGTTTGTAGATAGCATGTGTCCAGTTTCAAATGCTATCTTTGGTTGTTTGTAGTATGCCTTGTTTATTCTAGTTATTCACAACTTGATGTTCTATATGTGCAAGTATGAAATGTGCAGTTCAATTTCATCAATACCAGTTTCAACAATACCACTATGAATGACTACATTTGTTTGCTACATCTTGTAGTTAACACGCCTTTCCATTTTTATTTAGCAATAACCAGTGTTGTTAAATGACTATGTTTCCTTGGTGTTAAATGTTAGGCCTGTTGCAGTTAACACACCTTTCCACTTGTTTTGCTTTACCATCGTGTTTAAACGTGCATACTGAAGCTACCTTTTGTGCCATGGATAAGTTTGGTTGATGTTTAGCCTTTTGTGCTTAACATGCTTCTCGATGTACATACACAGGACAATTTTGGGAATGACTGTTGTTTTCCATCGAGGTTAGTTTCATCCCATGGCTTATATCTGCTCATTATACAGGATATCGGTAGCTGGTACCATGTCGGCCAAGGGCTGATAAGGGTCTAATCAGTGAATCAGACTTTTAACTGAGTATATCTGCAACCCATTTATCATTAGGTTAACTAGGGCCATATGTAATATATCTGAGGCTACATTGCAACATGCACTGTACTTAATGTCTAATTATGCAATCCTAGGCTACATAGGAACAAGGAAGAGTGTTATATTAATGTTCTAATGATATATAGATATACGTAGAAGAAAAGTAGCAGAAACAACAACAACACAGCCATGTTTGGATACTCAACTTAGCTAGAGGTTAGAGTTAGTTTCTACCTCATGACTAACACTGAACTAACTCCATCCAAAGAGTTATTTGGATGGCAGGGTAAGGTTGACAATAAATGCACTAGGAGAACTAGCTCCAATTAGCACCTGTTGGGTTGGATAGTTTTTTTGGGTGGGTTATAGATGGAACTAGCTCAAACTAGCCCTCATGTTTAGATATACTTTAGTGCTATTTGAGCCCGAACTAGCTCAAACTAAATATAACCTATGGATACAACATCAGTTATTCAACCGATAATTTGTAAGAATGCACTAAACTCCTTCTGGCCCATAATATAAGATGTTAATTCATCTAATATGTGAGTATATTGGATGTTATAAGATACTCCCTCCGTTCCTAAATATTTGTCTTTTTAGAGATGTCAAATGGACTACCACATATGGATGTATATACACATATTTTAGAGTGTAGATTCACTCATTTTGCTCCGTATGTATTCACTTGTTGAAATCGCTAGAAAGACAAATATTTAGGAACGGGGGAGTATTATAAAAGAGTGTTGTACTACATCATTGTGCAATTTTTGTTTAGCTTCTAATATTAACTTGGTGCTTTTAGGTACATATGTCATTGGTAAAGATCCACTCTTCGACCTTTTCTGCGTATGGGGCAATGAGATATCGATGAACCAGCATCAAGTGAGGAAGTTGATAAAGATTGTTAGTAAAATGGATCAAAATATGGCAATGAAACTATTTGTTTACACTTTATCCAAGACAACAGCAAACTGCAGGATGGTAAGTAAGAACTCTGCAACCTTATTTTTATTGCCCATAATGAGTTGTGTTATGATGACAATGTCTGAATATTTTTCCTTTGCAGTGGTTCCCAAAGCAGTTTACTCAAGATTACCTCTCAAACTACATGATTGGTGGGCATGCAAAGGTTAAAGTATTTCTACCAGAACACAATGGTTATCTAGATGTTTTCATGAAGACCGTGAAGGATGGGCGGTCGGCCATCATAAGGGGATGGACTAGAGTCGTGCGTGCCTTCTGCATGGACGAGGGCACAATATGGGCATTCCGCTTCACCTTGTTCAGCAACCAGAATGTATTTCGCCTCTTTCTTTGCCGTCTTTAATAGTACAAGTATACAACTATGGTTCATCATTCTTTCTTTGGTTCTTATGTAATTCTTGAACATATGTACCTATGAATCGAATAATGCATTGGTTGTTTGAACCTGATGGATATGAATAAAGCTATATCATATATTCAAATTCAAATCCGGTACAATTTGAACTAGCAGCAATTAAATTACGGTGAAATTACGCTCTCCAGGTCGTTATGGCGCACACGGTTAGTAAAACACAAACATTTGCGATATACACCATAATCCGACACGGTTCACAGAGAGGAAACGTGTGCAAGGATGCACACAGTTGCTGTTTCCAAAGCGTGTGCGATGTCAGACAATATCACAAATGGTGTAGGCAAACTAAACGTTTGTGATAGTTGCCTTATCGTATACGATTCACAACCATGAATAGTTTCCGATGAAGTATGCATCGTAAATGTTGCACCACAAAACAGCGTGTGCCATAGTTGTCATGTACGATGATGTTACGACGGTCCGACGTTTCGTAATCCTGTCCAACGCTCGTATGAGATTAGCTAATCTTCTTAATGGTGAACCGTTTGTGATGGCCCGCGCATCATACACGTTCTATAATAGTGAACCTTTTGTGATGGGCTGCACATCATAAACGTAGCACCACAGAATACCGACTGCGATGGCAATGCGAGCAGAAATGAGTAGGAGTGTTGTAGGGTCCCTATCCCCGATGGTTTCTGGGTTGTGTGGGAAGAACCCCCCTATCACCGTCACTCACTAGGCGACGGTTCCAAATGGCGTCATGGAAATGGTTAAAAACCGTTTGTATAGCATCGACGCGTACTAATGCAACAAGTATTATGAGAAGCATTTATGACAGCTAGTTGTTCACCGGGAAAGCTATCATCAATAGGTAGTCAATCATTAATAATATTTTACAACATAGACAAGTTATCAGCTACGGTGTTGTAGGGTGGAGACACTAAGTGGAGATCTTTCACAAATTGGAGGGGGATCCACGAAGAACACGAAGAACATGAAGAACGAGAGGGGAAATCACAAGAAAAACACTCAAGAGCAAGTCCAATCACACATCCACTAAACCAACAAACACACAAGATTCACAAGGTACAAGAACAATTAAAGGGAAACAAGATACATGGTAAAGTTCATCTCAAATCCAAGAGGAGATGAGGCCTTGATGATCTAGATAGATCCTTCCCACACAAGGGGGTCTTGGACTCCAATGGAGTGTGCCTCTCTCAAGAGGAATCCCACAAGGGGAGGTACATGAGCTAAGCACAAATGTCTAGATCTATCCTTAGCTAAGTCTAAATGGAGGAGGTGGAGTATATATAGTCCAAGGGGATGAAGGGCTAAGCAGGGGCGAAATGGACATTACATGGGCAAAGCCCGCAGCTACACACAGGGGGGCTGGTGTGCACGGGGTAAGTGGAGCCTGTGCGCACTGGGTCTCCAGCAACCTGACACAATCAGCCCATGCGCATAGAGTCGGTGAGGCCCGTGGACATGGGGGTCCCGTGGGCATGGTACACGCCCGAGTTCACGGGGTCTTCAGGACCATGCAGCCTGGGAGGCCAGTGGGTACGGAGTTGGGGAGGCCCTGCGCATGGGGTCGCCAGGGAGCTTCTACCTTCTTCTTTGACGGTTCCTTCTCCGCTTCCAGGCTTCCCACTTGGATGGTGTAGTTGCTCTCCTGTGCTTGGACGACTCCTCGATGAATGTGTAGCTCCGCTCACACCTATGTTCGAAGGATATAAGTGGACCCGTGTAAATGAGATGATTCACCTTTGTATGCATGAAGTAGATGTGGCACGTGTCACTTGCCAAATGGATTCGTGACATGGTGATGTCCATAGGATGCTCTGCATCATCCCCTCCCCCTTGGAAAAGATCCGTCCTCGGATCGAAATCCAAACGACCATGGGAAAGATATGATGTCTTCATATAGAAGTGCACGATTGATACGTCTCCATCGTATCTATAATGTTTTATTGTTCTATGCCAATATTCTACAACTTTTACATACTTTTGGCAACAATTTATATGATTTTGTTGGACTAACATATTGATCCAGTGCCCAGTGCCAGTTCCTCTTTGTTGCATGTTTTTTGTTTCGCATCAAATCCATATCAAACAGAGTCCAAACGGGACAAAAACTTATGGAGTTTTTTGGAATATATGTGAATTTTGGGAAGTGGAATCAACACGAGACGATGCCCGAGGCGGCGGCAAGGTAGGGGGCGTGCCCCAGGGGGTAGGGCGCGCCCTGGGCCCTTGTGGCCACCCCGTAAGGAGGTTGGTGCCCTTCTTCTGGCACAAGAAAGCTAATATCCGGATGAAAATCGTGTTAAAATTTCAGCCCAATCGTACTTAGGATCTCCGGGAATTTAAGAAATGGTGAAAGACCAGAAGGTGGGAGCGCATAAAAAGAAGGAAACATAGAGAGAGAGATCCAATCTCGGAGGGGCGCTCCCGCCCCTCCGCCGCCATGGAGGCCTTGGACCAGAGAGAAAACCCTTCTCCCATCTAGGGGGAAGGTCAAGCAAGAAGAAGAAGAAGGTGGGGGGCTCTCTCCCACTCTCTCCCGATGGCGCCGAACACCGAGTGGCAATCATTGTAATGGTGATCTACACCAAGAACTTCGTTGCCGTCATCACCAACTCTCTCCCCCTCTATGCAGTGGTGTAACACCTCTTCTCCCCACTATAATCTCTACTTAAACATGGTGCTGAACGCTATATATTATTTCCCAATGATGTATGATGGCTATCCTATGATGTTCGAGTAGATCTGTTTTGTCCTATGGGTTGATTGATGATCATGATTGGTTTGAGTTGCATGTTTTTATTATTGGTGCTGTCCTATGGTGCTCTGTGTGTCGCGCAAGCGTGAGCGTTCCCCGTTGTACAATTTGCAATATGTTCATGATTTGCTTATGGTGGGTGGCGAGAGTGAAAGAAGCACAGACCCGAGTAAGTAGGTTCCTTGCGCATGGGAATATAGAGGACTTGATACTTCAATGCTATGGTTGGGTTTCACCTTAATGAACTTCAGCAGTTACAGATGTTTGCTAGAGTTCGGACGAAAGTGCATATATGATCCAATGAGAGAAAGTATGTTAGCTTATGCCTCTCCCTCATATAAAATTGCAATAACGATTACCGGTCTAGTTATCGATTGCCGAGGGACAAATAATTTTCTTGTGACAAAAAGCTCTCTACTAAAACTAACTTAGTTATTTCTTTATCTAAACAGCCCCTAGTTTTTATTTACGTACTTAAGACCTTTTTCTAGCACCGTTGCCGGGGAGCAATAGCGTGGGGTGAATATTCTCGTGTGTGCTTGTTTGGTTTATCACTAAGTAGATTTTATTTGTTGTTCTAAGTTGTTCTCTATCTTTAGTTATGGATATGGAACACGAAATACAAAAAAATAGGGGATGGAGAACCTCCTAAAACCCTCGATGCTTGTTAGTCGTCTATGTACAGATCAATCTTGAAGAAAATAATGGCATAAACATAGACGTAGGTCATTCAAAATCAATTGTCAAATCCTGGCCAGGAATTATTAGCACGAACACTAACCCTAGTCGGATTAATAGCAGAAATCATTTGCATAGATGAAACAACTAATCACTTATCACTTGTACCATTCAAACAATCAATACACTACACGGATCCAACGAAACTTACTCAGATTTCATGGATTGGGAGAACATAACCATAGGATTTCAATTCCAAAAAGGGGGAGGCAGGAGTAACCAGACAAACCCTAGGATCTAATTGACTCATAAATGGGTATAGATGAGTAACCAGTTGTTTGTCGTCATCGGAGTCGTCGCCGGAGTGGTCGTCGGATTCATCGCAGGGTTCGTCACCCGAGCCATCACCGGACTCAGTCTGGACCTCCGCCTCCGGCCATGGAAGTTCGACGCCGTAAGGGTGCAGCAATACCTCGCTGGCGGTGACGGAAACCTCTGTCTCCATCTCCACGCCGTGCTATGGTGCTTCAGCAGCCCCGGTGTCGCCACTCCCTCTGATGGGGCACTTCAGCGGCATCCTCATACACTGACGGCTTTGAGGACTCAGACCAGCGTCGAGGATGCAAGCGGAGAGAGAGAATTGTGTGTGTGGCGAGGATGGGGGTGCGGCTGCTCGGGCACGACATTAATATGGAGTAGTGGGAGAGATGCGGGCGGCGGTCAAACCACTGGCTCGCCTCCCGGTGAGCTTGCGCACCGGACTACTGGCATACCTACCGTCGTTTCACACAGCTACTCACACGCCTCTCAATGACACTGCGCAGCGAGCACGCCTCCTGTCAATTCACACACCTGCGCACACGCCTCCCGGTCTGCTCGTGCGGCGGACTGCTCGCATGCGTCCCGTCAACTCACGCTTGCTCGCAAGGCACACGGGTCGCATGGCGGCATGTATATTGTTTTTCTATTTGGATGATTAATGATGTCGCTTTATTGCTTAAACGAAGCATGGCACGTATCCATTGTTGGTCTAACGCTCACGGTTTGAATAAATAATCCGTTTGGGATATTGGTTCCCAATTATTAATAATCTCCCGTTTGTAAGAAGATAAAGATTACATCAAAACTGGTCTCAAATTTGACAAAAAAAGTACAATCCCACTTTGTATTGGTGTCCATATGACAACACGATAAGTTTCATGAATTTCAAATAAGTTTTGGTTGTACTAGAATTTAAAAATCAAGAGGGAGAGTAAAGATGCACCCAGGAGACACATGTGTTTTTTCAATCCATTTAGGTGCACTGTCACGTGTGCATGTAGCTCAAATTTGATTTTTGCACATTATACCCCTTGAAAACCAATCAATGTACTAAAGCGTCTTAATGATCTTTTTTTTTAAATTAAAATGTCCCTCCTTTGGTAATATATGTTCATCGTAGGATAATTTAACATGCATCGTAGTTGTGCTGGATTCACGGTGTGTGTGTGTGTGTTGCGCGCGTCTGGAGGGTGGCGGCTGGCTGGCAGTACTCTACGAGTCGTGAGCCAGTGTGTGGGTTGTCTATTTTGTGAGGCAGGTGCTGAGGGAGTCCAGGATTAGGGGGTCCTCGGGTGTCCGGTCTATACGATATGGGCCGGACTGATGGGTCGTGAAGATAAGGAAGAATACTATCCCCCATGTCTGGGTAGGACTACCATATGTGTGGACGGCAAGTTTGGTGTCCGGATACACTCTTTCCTTCCTCTGTACAACCCTCGGCCCCTCCGGTGTGTATATAAACCAGAGGGTTTAGTCTGTAGAGGCTATCAGAACATTCATAGGCCAGACAGCTAGGGTTTAGCCATTACGTTCTCAAGGTAGATCAACTCTTGTAACCCCTATACACTTCGAATACAATCAAGCAGGACGTAGGGTTTTACCTCCTTTAAGAGGGCCCGAAACTGGGTAAACACTGTGTCCCTACTATCCGCTGTTACCATGGATCCCTAGACACACACCTTGGGACCCCCTACCCGAGATCTGCTGGTTTTGACACAGGCGTTGGTGCTTTCTTTGAGAGTTTCGTTGTGTTGTCGACAGAAGAATCGATGTCTCGCCTCGTCATCGACAACGACGTTGTTTCCGGGGAGACCTTTCTCCCTAGCCAACTCTTTGTGTTTGGCGGCTTCGTGCTATGTGCCAACTCGACCGGTCACCTTGAGCAGGTCGACAGCTACGCCCCTGGTCACCAGATCAGGTTTGTATGTTTGAACTACATCACCGATATCCGGGGAGATTTGATCTTCGAGGGGTTCACGACCTCGGCCGCTGCTCCCCACCCATACGAAGAAGTCCCTTCGGATCCATTGTTAGATCCCGTTGAAGAGTCGACCCACATGCCCGCCCTCTTATATCTGGGGTGGATCACTCTGTCCGAAGACGGGAGCGTGAACCCCGCCGGACTCTCTCCCATCAAGGAACTTCCAGCCAGAGACCCAGATGTGATCACGCCATCGGCAGACCCAGACATAACGGGGCTCTCCCCATCATCGGGAAGCCGGATTCGCCTCTGGACGTAAATTCTAAACTCTTGAGGTCTGCGTCTATCGGGCTCGGTCAAGTGGTTATTACCAAATCTAGCTCCGCAGATCCTCAAACGCCTGTCCAGCCTTCGCTCTTAAACGAAACACTGGACCTAACGCGATCTCTCGCCATCACGGAAGTATCACCTCCAAACTACTCCCAGCTCGAGCTGGGGGCTGAGAGTAGGGAATTTTATGTCCCACCCACCACCCACTTAATAGCAAGTGTCGAGGATGTCGGATGTGGGGTTCCGGAAAACCCTTAAGGTTCAAACTCTGGGGTGCACGCGAAGTCTTTCCCTCCTACCGATCTATGCCCTAGCTCAATAAGATCTCGCGGACGAACTCGACAAACTCGCAACACAGAAAGACACCAGATTTATACTGGTTCGAGCTACCTTTGTGGTGGAACACCCTACTCCAGTGTGTGTGGTGGTGGATTGCCTCTTGGGCTAGTGATGAACAGTACAAGGGGAAGAACAACCTCCTGAGGTTGGGGTGTTCTTGTACTTGTCGAACTTGTGCAGGTGAGGACTCGATCAGGTTAGATCAAGCCCCCCCTACTGTGGTGGCTAGCTCTACTTATATAGGTCCTGGTCCTCTCCCCAAATATTGAGTGGGAAGGGAGCCAACAACAGCGGGCAAATTTGAAGGGGGACAGCTAGTACAAGCTATCCTGACAAAAGTGGTCTTCGCCTACGAAAGGCTCTGGTGGTGAAGCCGTCTTGGGATCCATGATGACATCCGTCTTGCCGTCCTTCTGGTCTTGGTCTCGTTGCACTGATATGGCAACCTTTGCCTGATGCCTCGGTACTCCTCGCCTGCGATGGCCTCCTTAGCACCAAAGAGGAAACAAGGATGCTATGCGCGCTCGCGCCCGCCTGGTGTCGATCGTCATGGCTCACATCACGAGAGCCTCATGAGGTTTGGCCCGCCTTGATATCTCCGCTCCACGTGAGCCTGCCTGACAAGGCCACTCCTGAGGAGGTCTTGCATCGTCCGCCTCGCGAGGCTTGGCCCCTCGCGAGGGTCTTGGATGCCTTGTTGATGAAGATGGTTCGCACGGCCTGCTAGCTTAGCCACGCCATGGGCCGCAGGCAGGCAAGTCTGGACCCCCGTTCCCAGAACGCCGACAGTAGCCCCCCGGGCCCAAGGTGCGCTCGGGCTTAGCTTCGCGGCGAAGCCAATGGTCAAGTACGAAGCGCCGCGGGCCCCCAAAGCCTGCGGCCTCGGTTGATGCGTGGTGGTTGATTGGACGTGGGCGTCTCCGCTTCCCGATGCTGCCTTGGCAACTGCACGACTTGACAAGTCCCAGCGACATGCAAGGAAAACCATCATTACTGTCGGATGTGGGGTTCCTGCAAACCCTTAAGGTTCGAACACTGGGGTGCGCGAAGTCTTTCCCTCCTACCGATCTATGCCCTAGCTCGCTAAGATCTCACGGACGAACTCAACGAACTCGCAACACAGAAAGACACGAGATTTATACTGGTTCGGGCCACCGTTGTGGTGTAATACCCTACTTCAGTGTGGTGGTGGTGGATTGCCTCTAGGGCTGATGATGAACAGTACAGGGGAAGAACAACCTCGTGAGGTTGAGGTGTTCTTGTGAGTAGGCTCTCGATCGGGTTGGATCAAGCTAAGATGAGATGCCCCTACTATGGTGGCTAGCTCTACTTATATAGGCCCTGGTCCTCTTCCCAAATATCGAGCGGGAAGGGAGCCAACAACGGCGGGCAAATTTGAAGGGGGACAGCTAGTACAAGCTATCCTGACAAAAGCGGTCTTCGCCTGCAAAAAGCCCTGGTGGCGATGCTGCCTTGGGCTCCACGATGACCACCTGTCTCGCCGTCCTCCTGGTCTTGGTCTCCTTGCACTAATATAGCAACCTTTGCATGATGCCTCGGTACTCTTCGCCTAAGCTGGCCTCCTTAGCACCAAAGAGGAAATAAGGACACTGCGCACGCTGGCGCCCGCCTGGTGCCGTTAGTCATGGCTCACGTCACGAGAGCCACGTGAGGTTTGCCCCGCCTTGATATCTCCGCTCCTCGCGAGGCTGCCTGGCTAGGCCACTCCAGAGGAGGTCTTGCATCGTCCGCCTCGCGAGGCTTGGACCCTCGCGAGGGTCTTGGATGCCTTGTTGATGAAGATGGGTCATACGGCCTGCTGGCTTAGCCACGCCGCGGGCCGCAGGCAGGCAAGTCTAGGGACTCCCGTTCCCAGAATGCCGATAGTAGCCCCCGGGCCCAAGGTGCGCTCGGGCTTGACTTCACGGCGAAGCCAAGGGTCAAGTTCGGAGCACCGCGGGCCCCAAAGCTCGGACCTCGGTTGCTGACGTGGCGGTTGATTGGACGTGGGCGTCTCCACTTTCCCATGCTGCCTCGGCAACTGCTTGCCCTGACAAAGGCTGGCGCGGGCAGTTCTTTCCTTCATTGCTTCTTCCTTGCCTTGCTCCAGATCCCCTTTCTCGCTCTTCGCCGCCGCTATCTCCAGATCTGCTCCATCCTTGCTCTGCATCTGCCGCCCATGGCGCCGCGCAAGGTCAAGACTTCCTCAGCACCGGCTTGGTATGAGCCGGCCCTCGAGGCGCCCACCGTCACGGAGAAGAGCCTCGCCTCCGTGCGCCTGCTGACGGCGGGCGAGAGCAATGAGTGGGGGAAGACAGAGCTCCGGCTCGCGTCCGACGAGCCGGAGCCACCTTCTTCCCCTTCTTCCCGAGCAGCGTTGCTGTTGGGTTGGTTCCTCCCTTCTCAGATTTATTTTATGAAGTCCTCGACACCTACGGGCTGCAGGCGTTGCATCTCCATCCCAACTATATCCTCATGTTGTCCATCTTCGCCTACTACTGTGAGGCATACCTGGGCGTTATGCCGTCTGTGGCGCTCCTGCGCCATTTCTTCTTCCTCCGTGTCAGCGGCGAGCACACCTCCGGACGCGCTAATTTTGTCACATGCGGCAAGGCCAACTCGATCTCGAGCACCGGAAAGAGGGCCGACAACATCCGATCCAAATGGGTCATGATGGATGCCCAGCGCGCCGAACCGCGTCTGGCGTTGCCAACAGCGCCGCCCCCTCCCAACGGGGGGTGGCCCAAGGCGGAGCTCGTCGACGAGCGGGCATCGTTGGTGTTGGGGCAGATGATGACCGACTTGAAGCCAGGCAACGCGAGGGCGCCCAAGGTAACAGGGGCGATGCTCCTGAGGGAGTTCTTGATGCTGTGGGTTGCCCCACTGCAGGCGCGCACGCGCCCCCTCTTTGAGCTTGAAGAAGGGGAGAACAAGACCCGCCTGAGGCCAGGGGACCTGCCTGGCGATGAATTGGACGATGTCCTGCGCCTCATAGTCGGGGACAACCAGGAGTACCCGCCTAGCGCCTTCATTACCCTGTTCCAACGCAGGGACCGGGAGGAATTTGTCTCCTCCAGGCCGACTTTTGATGCACGAGGGCTGGTGCCGCCGGCGCTTCCGGGAGTTCCTACGGCGCAGAAACTGGTGGAGGTGTCTTCCGGCGAGTCCCGCGGAGAGGGAGAAGAGGAGGTGGACTCGGAGAAGACTCTGGAAGAGGTGGGGGAGACTTCCCGTCCGAGCAAGGCCGAGATTCTCCGTGCCCTTCCTGATGATGCTGAGGCTGACGCCTACCAAGGGGAGAGGGGGCAGCCCCTCATCCCGATGAAGGGTAGGTCGTCGCTGGTGGTCCGTGGTGCCGCCTCCACCCCGACACCTCCTTGGGCTGGATCCGGTTCTGCCTCCGCACTGCTTGGCGCCGTCGGAGCCCGAATGCCTGCTTCTCAGGTCCCGGAGCTGTCAGTTTTCAAGGTTCCCAAGCAGAAGTATGTTGAAGTGGATCAGTAAGTGTCTTAAGCTTCGCCCTGGACTTGTTTGTACTCTGACGCTAGCCCTTGGTCGATCAGGCCGACATCCTCGGCCAAGAAGAAGAAGGAAGACGTAGTGGCCGTGCCTCCCCTCGCAGAGAAAGGAGGCAGAAGCGCCCGAGTCACCCCAACCCGGTCGTCCTCGTGAGGCCAAGAGGAGCATCGCCGCGGGGGATCAGCCCCATGGCCCTGCTGGCTCCGTAGGTTCCGGCGCTTGGCGCGGCTGACTAGGTCCCAGCTGCTCCGGAACCCGCGGTTTCCCAAGCCCAGGTGACGGTGTCGCTTCCTCCCACTGCAGCACCTCCACTCCCTGGTTCTTCTACTCCTGCCGCTGTCTTGGAGCATGCCCTTTCGGAGATGACCCAGCTGCAGGCGGATCTCCTGAGCATGGACCCACGCCTGGTGGCCGGGCGTCTGGAGTTGGCCTCTGGCTGGCTTCACTCCGACCTGGCGGTTCGCGCTGCGCTGGGCCAGACTTCTGCGGCTTCCGAGAAGGAGAAGTAGGGAGACGCCCGCGCTGCAGCCGATCGTGAGGCGGCGCTGGAAGATGCCAAGGCCGCCCGTGACCGCTGCCAAGTGCTGGAAGGGGAGTTGCAGAGCCTACACGATAAGCACGCCGAAGAGGTACGCTGCCGCCAAGCGAAGGACGAGGAGATGAAGGCCCGAGAGAAAGCCGTCAAGAACCGTGATGCTGAGCTGGCGGAGCTGGGGAAGAAGCAGGCCGCCGAGCGCAAGCGGTTGGAAGAGTTGGAGCAGAAGATGGGGCGAGTGAGGCCGATCTTGATGCCAAGGCGTGAGTCCTGACCGAAGACCGCGTGGCCTTTGCTGATCTCGAGAAGAGGTCTCGCAAGGCGCTGAAGACACTCTAAGGGCACGGCCTGGAGAAGCCGCTGGACACCAACGAGGACGGCCCCGCCCAGCTGCTTCCTCTTGTGGTGAAGGCGCTTGAGGAGGTCATTGATGGCATCGGTCCCATGGCAGAGGCAGAAGCTCGCGTCCTGTCTTCAGCCGCACTGACTCGCCTCTTCAGCCATCTGCACCTCCGCGACCCCAACGCTCGCCTTGACGAGCTGCCGGAACCTGTGGCAGAAGATCACTGCGACGCCACCGCTGCAGCTGTACAAGGTCAAGTGGAGGCCTTGCTGGGGAGGTTCCGCGGCTTTGTCTACGAAGGCCCACGGGGGAGCACCTTCCGCAGGCGACGGCGATATCCAGGGGTGGCCTGCGGCTATTCTTCCCGTTTCGTTCCTGCAACATGTATCAGGCCTCGTGGAGGCGTTTAGACTTTTCATTTGGTATTGTGAGAACAATATTCTTGTAATATTTGCTTCAAGATTTTGCTATTTCTTCCTATTTGCTTGTGTTCTGCATCGGCAGAGCCCAGCCCCGGGCATACCTCAACCGCCATTGGGCCGACCAGAGACCAGGACGGACCAAGGAGTGAGGGGCGACGTGACCAGTTAGGCTCATGAGTCGCGATGCTTAGGAGTCCCCCTTGACGCACAGATATCATATAGGGAGGGTTCGTGAGGATAGATTAATGTTCTACATCGGCAGAGCCCGGCCCCGCGCATATCTCAACCGCCATTGGGCCAATCGGAGACAAGGACGGACCAAGGAGTGAGGGGCTACGTGACCAGTTAGGCTCCTGAGTCACGATGCTCAGGAGTCCCCCTTGACGTGCAAACAATTTCCATACCTGCCCTCGCCGAGGCCTCGGGAGGGGGGGCGATGCCCATGTCCGGGGGACCTGGTTGGGTGGCGTGCACTTGGGCGTGACCCGAGCGCAGCCCTCGTGCCCAGCCCCCATGCGTGGCTCTCCCGAGGGGAGGCGTTGCGTTAAGGTTGGGCGCTGAGCTCTGGGCTCCCTGAGGTTGGCACGACCGTGGGGTCGCCCTCAGTTGTTTATCACCTGCGAGGAGCATAGTGCTTCCGCTTGTGCACAGGCATAGCCTCTCCTCGGCAGTGTCGACAGCCAGCGCGGAGCATGGTGCTTCCACTTGGGCGTGGGATGCCCCCCCTCTGGGAGGAGTCCCCGGGGCGTTTACAGCCCCACCCTGACACGTGGCTTGCACGGCGGGGCTGCGAGGTGTATCTGGGCACTCTTGAGCCAGCGCGGGACTCATGAGGCCCTACCTCAAGGCGAGTTGCGCCTGGTCTTGACTCTTGGTGATTGGATGTTCCTGCAAGGCGGTTAGATGCAAGCACTCTACGTCCTCAGGTCCCGGCCCTCGAGCGAGCTCAGCCACCGCTGGTATGCCAGGTCGCGATGCCGTGGTCAAGGCCAGGGGGTGAGGGCTGGAGAGCCAGTAAGAGCTCCTGAGTCGCGATGCTCAGGAGCCCCCCTTTTAACGTGCAAGCGAATTGCATAGGATGAACAGACCCGTGGCGGGTGGTAAACGAGAAGGCGATAGCCGTTGGCAGGTTAAGCATCAAGAGCAGATCAACTTGGATAAATGCAGGAAGATACATGCCACCGGGTCCGGCCCGAGCTGCTTGGGGATGATGCAGCCCGAGGGGCGCCCCCAGCAAGGTAAGCTAAAGACATAAGCAAAAGGGATACATGCCACAGGGACGGACCCATGTGGCCTGGGAATAATGCAGCCCGAGGGGCGCTCCCAGCTTAAACAAGCTTGAAAGATGTCTCCTGGTTCTGTAGACGAAGTATAGTTGGTGCAGCTGAAGGCGTGCGTTGAAGAAATGACTCCTCATGAGCCACGGGGACCCGGAGCCTCGGGAGGCTCTGGGGGCTCTGGAGGTTCCCTGAAGACCGTCTCCATCTCCTCCAGAATGGCGTGGTACCTGGCCTCCTGAGCAGCCAGGACACGCCGCATGTTGCGCTGATAGGCCGACGCCACGCTCGGCAAGCCGAAGGGCATGTGAACATAGCTGTGTGATGGGCCCTCGCAGCGGCCCACACGCGATGGCCAGAAGTGCTCCTGAGATGCGGCCCTGTTGAGCCCGGGGACATCGACGCAGACACGCAGCCCGACATCCTCACCAGGATGCGGAGCTGCGCCCCGTGAGCGGCTGTCGCCGCGCATGGCTCTTGCTTCCTGCAGTTCTTGGGTGGTCTTGGTGATGAATTCCTGGGTGGTGGGCTCTCCTTGCCCTGTGCCCTCTTGAGGAACACGTGTCGTGAAGCATGCTTCCAAGTGGTGCCCAAGCGCCTCCCTCGTGACGTTGGTAAGGTCTGAGGCCCTCCAGAAGAGAGCCCCTGAGCCTTGCTCGAGGAGGGCGCCGGGCGCGCTTTCCTATGCGAAGGAGGGAGGCGCCCCTGGAGGGGGCGCTGATCCTGACGAGACTCCTGCCGTGATGCCATCCTCCTGGGGTCCTGCACGGCACGGCTGCTTCTTCTTGGGATGGCCTCCGGAGGGCCTTCATTTCTGCTATCGGGGTTATCGATTGCTGCAGCTTGGAAGGCGCGCTCGAGGGGGCACACCGCATCCCTCTCTTCACACGGGACCGTGACGATTCCTTCGCTTCCTGGCATCTTGAGAACGTTGTAGCCACGATGAGTGACTTCCATGAACTTGGCCATGGCTGGATACCCGAGGATGGCATTGTACGGCAGGCGGATGTGCGCGACGTCGAAGTCGATGAGCTCAGTGCGGTAGTTCTTGCGTTCTCCAAAGGTGACACGCAGGCAGACCTGCCCTATCGGTGTGGTGGAACCGTTGGTCACTCTTGAGAAAGGCTTGGTGGGCTGGAGCTGTTCATATGACACTTGGAGGTTGTCGAACGTGTCGATGGACAGGACGTTGAGCCCTGCACCGCCGTCGATGAGGGTCTTGGTAAACTGCACATTGCTGATGAATGGAGATCACAACACAGGGAGGTCACCAGCGGTGGCTGCGCACTTGAGCTAATCTGCCGAGTTGAAAGTGATGGCCCATTGGGACCACTTGAGCCGGCGTGTGGCCTCGAGCTTTGGGAGCACCACGTTCACATCGCAAGCGACCTGTTTGAAGATGCGCTAAGAGGCTGGGGCCTGGGCGCCGCCCAAGATGCAGGCGATTGCACGGGGCTCCTGGAAGCCCCCGGCACCCTCATCCTGGTGGTGGTTGTCGTTCCTTCTTGGTGGCGGCAGCGGGGGAAGACTGGTGTTGCCCTGGTGTCGGTGTCAAATCCGGCAGATCTCGGGTAGGGGGTCCTGATCTGTGCGTCAAGGCTGATGGTAATAGGAAGCAAGGGACATAGATGTTTACCCAGGTTCGGGCCCTCTGGATGGAGGTAAAACCCTACTTCCTGCTTGATTAATATTGATGATATGGGTAGTACAAGAGTAGATCTACCACGAGATCGTAGAGGCTAAACCCTAAGAGCTGGCCTATGATGGTATGATTGTAATTGTGATCGGCCTTCTAGGGACCAATCTCTCCAGTTTATATAGGCACCGGAGAGAGCTAGGTTTTACATGGAGTCGGTTACAAGGAAGGAAATATAATATCCGGACCGCCAAGCTTGCCTTCCACGCCAAGGAAAGTCCCATCTGGACACGGGCCGAAGTCTTGAATCTTGTACCTTCACGCTTCAATAGTCCGGACGTTGTACACAGTCCGGTTGTCCGGATACCCCCTAATCCAGGAATCCCTCAGTAGCCCCTGAACCAGGCTTCAATGACGATGAGTCCGGCGCGCAGTCTTGTCTTCGGCATTGCAGGGCGGGTTCCTCCTCCAAATACTCGAAAGTAATTATCGAACACTTTAATCGTGTCCGGATCCACAAGATGATCTTCACATGGCATAAACCTGATATGCTGGCAATCCTCGTGTATCGTGCCCGTGCATCGTGGCCTGGTCCAACGCGGACCGGCATTTCTTACCCCTTGACGACTCGCGTTACGAGACGGTTTTATTGGCACATCCCGACGGGGCAGAGATCGTGTTCCACTTATTACGGGATTTTTCCATCAATATGGGCGTACGCAACCCCACGATGGCCGTTGGTATAACTCCGTGTATTTTTAGATAAGCCTCAAAAGGCCACTCCAGGGACTCTTGATATTCATCCCCTTTATAAAAAGGGGTCGAGGCCTATGCCTCCTTTCCACCTTCCTCGTGCCTTCTTGTAACTCGAGTTCTACCACCCGAAACCTAAGCTTCACCCCCCAGATCCGCCGATATGTCGGGATCCGTTCCTCAAGGCAAGTGGGTGGCCTCCTCGATTCATGAGGACGACATTGCGAAGCTTAGGGAGGTCGGACACCTCACCGCCGACATCCAACACAGGCTTCCTACATCTGGGCAGGTCATACCCACACCGGAGCCTAATGAGTGCATCATTTTTATCCCGCACTTCCTCCACGGCCTGGGCTTCACCCTCGACCCCTTTGTGAGGGGGCTCATGTTTTATTATGGGTTGGATTTTCACGATCTGGCTCCGGATGCTATCCTCCATATCTCGTCGTTCATTATCATGTGTGAGGCTTTTCTCCACATAACCCCACACTTAGGCTTATGGCTCAAGACCTTTAATGTGACGTCGAACATGATCGAGGGACGACATGCGGAGTGCGGAGGTGCCGTAATAAGCAGAAACATCGACACCCCATGGCCAGAGGGTTCTTTCCCAGAAGTATCTGATGTGTGGCAACGGAGGTGGTTTTACGTCACGGCTCCCAGAGGCACAAAGTGGGTGGCTGCCCCCGAGTTTCGCTCGGGCCCTCCGTAACAGTCGGTGTCTTGGACGGACGTAGGACAGAATTGGGGGCCCGCTGGTGATATACCAGTACTGCAGAATCGCATCCGGGAGCTCCTTGAGAGGGACATTAACCTTGTCAGCATAATGCAAGTGATATTAATCCGACGGATGCTGCCGTGCCAACGCCAGCCTCTCCGGATGTGGGAGTTCAATCCGGAGGGTCCGCGAACTGACAAGCACTTCTTCGGCTTGAAGCTCAAAGAGATGTGCAAATTATTCTTATGACGGAAAGTAGTGTGTACGGATACCACCGTGGATGCGGGCCTAAGCTGCAATCGCGTAGATACTCAAGTAAGTAGCCTTGATACCGGACACCCTGGTTTGTATTTGTCATAATTGTCTATTCTGAAAATCATCCGCGTCCAGGAATGGCTCAGCAAGGCGGAGAGAATCATGTGTCTGGCGCCACTTCCCGAAGGCTCGCCCGTTCCCACCATGGCCAAGATGCTCGACCGGGTACTTAGCAGAATGCCCTCGGGGAAAGACTAGGGGAGGAATGAAGAAACCGAACCCCACATGCTACGCATCCGAACTAGGGGAATTGTTACCTCCCCCAAGGAGGATAGTCGGGGAGGGGAGGCTAAAGCCTCCTCCCCGCGCGGGAAGAAGAGGGCCACCTCCGAAGATTTGGAGGCGGAGATGCCCAAATTAGGGAAAAAGACATCCCCAGGGGGCCTTGCCCTGACGGGCACCCTCACCGCACCATGCCCTCCAACTGGCCAGCCCTCCGCCGAGCCGTAAGTTAATTTTTAATTCGAAGGTAATGCGTTCCTCCTAGATCAATAACCAGGATTCGTCGTTCGTAGTCCGGCTAGCAGCCCTTCTCAACAGAGTTCATCTTCGGGGGATATTCCTCCGGAGATGATGGAGAGCGAGACCCCACCCACCTCTCCGGCTCATGAAGCGGGCAAAACTGAGGTGTCGTCACGGAGGTGTCCGGATCTGCCGAAGCCGAAAGCCAATGTGTCAGGCCCCCTGAGCCCGGAGCGTTTGGCTCCCACGAGGGGCGATGGGAAGGGTCCGGCATAGTTCGATGTCCGGCCGGACGTACTGACGGGCCTACTGGAGCGAGCTGCGCTCACGGAGGAGCACCGCTCATTAATGAGCGCGGTGCTCAAGAAGATTTCGTCCGCTACAAGCGGTTTGAATGAAGCATTTACAAGTCTGCTCAGAGGCTTTGAGGTATGTAGTGAAGAATACACTGTTTTTGGCTGTGAGGCACGCGTTAGGTGTGCTCCATATAGATAGTAGCCCCTGAGACTCTGGTTGCCCGCCCTAGAATTGAGAGCCGAACAGGCTGCTCATCGCCGAAGCGAGGAAAAGATAGCCGAAATGGCTGTGGACTTAAAAAATGCCGCTCACAGGTATGAGCTCCTTGAGAAGGAGCATAAGGAAAGTTTGGCCAAGCTGGACAAGGAGCATAATGCGACCAAGGAAATATGTACCGCGCTCAGGGGTGCATGGGAGGAACTTCAACAGGCCGGTAAAATCATGACTGGAGGCTCGTACTTGCAACGGACGAAGTTTTTCGATCCGAAGTACGCTCCCCTAGATGGGCGTTGGAGTCCTGCGGACGCGTATGCAGATTTGGCGAAGAGTACGACTGACGCTGTCAAGTTCTACGAGGATTAGGGTGATAAGGAAGTGGAGAAGCTTTTCCGGTCGCAATTCAATGCTCCCACTCGCCCGCTGCCATTAAGTGACAAGATGGCTACTGTGGCGGGGCTTCACAGGCTGTCTGGTCTTGTAATGCGGTCTGTGATAGACCATCTTTGGCCGAAAGGGCCTAAGCCGGAAAGTTACTTTGGCTTGGTGCAGCAATTCCTTGGGGCCGTGCCTCGGATCGACGCCATGAGGAGGTCGGCGTGCATCTGTGGTGCACAAATGGCTCTTGCCAGCGTTAAAGCCTATTGGACGGATATGGAGGCCACCCTTATAGCGACCCAAGATCCGGCGGGGGGCCAATATCTGGCCGAGCACTACTTGGCGCAGGTCACAGAAGGTGCCCGCCTAATAGAGGCGCAGTGCTCGAAGAATGTCTTATTTGAGTGATGAATCGAATCATTGTAAGAACAATGTTATTTTGGTTATAAGGCTATATTTATACATTTTGCCCCAAAGTATGATTGTGTACCATGTGCGGCCGTTTACATATATATAGCTTCAGCCCCCATGCAAACAATGCGGGGGTGTTCGCAAAAAATATGCTTAATCACACTTGATCCAACGTCTCTGTCCATGAAGGAGGTGATCGCACGTCGAACTAGGCAACCGGACTATATAGCTGTAACACTTTCGCTTAGCCATGGGAATCTAATGTTGGGGCTACTATGTAGCCCCTCGTACCTTCGCGTGCATCCAAATACGGGCGCGTGTGTACATGACCAGGAAATGGTCCTTCGTTAATGCGGAGGGATCCTAAAGATTCTGATAAGTCTTCGAGTGGTGAACAGTCTCTCGCTGTATCATGACAGTCAGTTTTCGGCTTTCTCTACTAAGGTGCTCGTCAGGAATAACCAGGGCACAATCGCAGTAGTTCTCCTTTGGCCACCTTAGCCGATAATAACGGAACGTAAGGCGGCAAACCCAAGAGGTGGGCAAACCCAACATTTGACCAAAGACATGATTCAGAGCTGCTGCATATAAGGCCAAACTCGTGACGCCGAACACTCCCGAAGGTGTTCGGACTTTTAGTAGACGATGGGCTCAAGAATGCCCATTCATTATAAACCCGGTGTTTCCAGGTACACACGTTAATCTGTCGTGGCAAAATGCCAAAAAACGGCAGTAACCTCTGTGGGTATGGGACCCATGGGATGGTTAAACAACAAGAGGCAATAGAAAAGGTTTACACAGGGGCTTAATCTAAAAAGAAACCTGTTGAACGGGGCCCTGCTGCGTGTCTGCGCCTTTGTCTCCGTTGTGCCGTATCCTGGAAGGGTATCACGAAAGTTGTATGCGGAAAAAGGAAACTCATAAGAGGTTACAATGTTAGTACGCAATGGATGAAAGTGTAAGCCATTGGCCTGCCAATAAGGTTGAGCCAAGTGTGGGGCTTTATTAGGTAGTTATAGCCCCTGGTATCCGCTATAGGATTACATATACGGTGCCCTGGTTCGATCTGGGCTACCGAACTCGTCTAACCGTGTCCCTGGTCTTAACGACCTGTCATATTTTTTGATGTTGGAGGTCGCTTAAATTGAGACTGCTGCCGCCATTCATAAGGATGCGGGTGAGACGGTATCCGTCGATTATTGGGTCAAGCACTAAGGCCTTTGATTCTCCATGCCGAATACTGGTTCGGTCGTCCAAGTTATCGAAAGTGATCAGATAAGGCATCCAGTGGTTAGGTGTGAGTACGATGGGCTCTATATCGAGCGCGTCTCTATGCGCGCGTTCGTGCCTCATGGATGTGTGAGTCGTGTGGATCATGTTCACTGTTTTAACCTCTGGCGGGAATTTTTTCTGTCCTTCAGTGTTCGGCTGGCGTGGTTCATCCTCGTCTTCACTTGGAGTTTCCCTTCCCTTGTGTTCGGCATTTAATTTGCCGGCCTGCTTGAAGACCCAGCACACTCTGTGCGTGTGGTTTGCAGGTTTGTCGTGGGTGCCATGAATTTGGCATAGTACATCTAGGACTCTATTCAGACCGGACGGTCCCTCTTTGCTGCCTTTAGATGGCTTATTTTGCTTATTAGGTCGAGAGCCCCTGAATCTGGCATTAACCATCGTGTTATCCGGGCTCTCTTCCTTGTTTTGGCGTTTGTTTTTATGACGCCGTGACTTCCCTTTGCCATCCCTTATTTCGGATGTGCTGGGGTCGCTGGTGCCTTTACGGGCTCGCCAGCTATCTTCTCCCGTGCAAAAGCGGGTCTTAAGGCTTGTTAGGGCTGCCATTGTCCTTGGCTTTTCTTGGCCGAGGTGTCTGGCGAGCCACTCGTCACGGATGCTGTGTTTGAATGCCGCTTAGGCTTCGGCATCCGGACAGTCAACAATTTGGTTCTTCTTAGTGAGGAATCTTTTCCAAAGCTTGCGTGCAAGCTCTCCGGGTTGTTGGATTATGTGACTTAGATCGTCCGCATCCGGAGGCCGGACATAGGTCCCTTGAAAATTGGTCCTGAAAGCGTTCTCGAGTGCCTCCCAACTCCCAATTGAATTTTCATGGAGGCTTTTCAGCCAGTGTCGGGCTGGTCCCTTCAGTTTGAGGGGAAGGTATTTGATGGCGTGGAGGTCATCCCCACGAGCCATATGTATATGCAGGATAAAATCCTCAATCCGAGAGACACAGGTGCATCCGTTCCGTCGTATGCCTCTATGTTCACAGGTTTAAAGCCCTGTGGAAATTCATGGTCCAGTACTTCTTCGGTGAAACACAGGGGGTGAGCAGCCCCTCCGTATCTGGGCGTGCTGTGGCATGCCGTCGGCTGTTGTTGTGTCCGGTGTTTATTCTGGACTGGTATTCGATTAGCATAATCGTTTTGGTGACCATAGTCCCTCGTCGGGGTGCGTCCTTTGGATCCAGAAATGGACCTGGCCGCGCCAGCTTTCTTATTCAGGTGTTCACGTGGATTGTGCGCGGTGGCGGTAGCCGCTTTGTTGCGGTTATGAAGTGGTGCCGCTTCGTCGTCGAATTCTGGCAGTAGCTTGCGTTTTGGATAGCTCTTTGTATGGCGATCACCACCGTATCTTTCTTCAGTGTCTAGCACTTTATTCCATCTGCGGTTGAGCGTTTCTTGTGCAGCTTCGAGCCGTTGCTTCTGCTTCTTTAGACTTCTTGCGGTGGCCGTAAGCTTTTTGTGGAGGTTATCTCGTCCCACGTGTTTTTCCGGGATTGCATCATTACCCGGACTGTTTTCCTGTGCTGGTTCATTTTGATGACCTCGTCCGTCAGGATCATTGTCCTCGGGCGTCTGCTCCGAACTATGCTCAGGGTGACCTGGTTCATCCTGCTCCATCGCTGGGTCTGTATGGTCGTTGTTGCCTTCGGAGTTGATTGTAGTATCGATCCCTCTGGCGCTCTTGTCACTATTTTTTACTATGGCTGGACTTGGAACGGCGGCTGAGCCGTCGCTTTGGCTTTTGTCCGGGGGTTTTATCGTCCGGATTGTCGCCTTTGTCCTCTTTGGGCGTATCCACCATGTATATGTCGTGTGAAAAGGGGGAAGTCGGGCGCCCCATAGATTCCGAATCTTCTCCTGCATCGTCGCCCATACCGTCGATGTCTTCGGAGTCGAAGTCAGGCACGTCGGTTAAATCATCGACCGTGGCTATGAAGTGGGTGGTGGGTGGTCAACGAATTTCTTCGTCGCCTGCTTCCCACTCGAAACGGACATAGTTTGGCCCAGAATTTTCTGTCAAAGAGAGAGTTTTTAATAAGTTCAGCATGTGGCCAAAGGGCGAGTGCTGAAAGATATCCGCAGCGGTGAACTCCATTACCAGATCCCAACCTGGCCTGACTGGTTCGGGAGTGCGTGGACCGGAACCATCATCCGGATACGAATCCGGGGGTCTGTGGTCACAGGGCAATATAGAGGTAAGGCCCGTGTTTGGCTCCAACGCCGATGAGTGCGCGACTTGCGGGGCGGGGTCCAGCCCTCCGTCCTCAGGCAACACAGCCTGCTCCGGATTTAGGTCTCAGCCTACTGCGGGGGTGATACCCCGAGCTTTGTCCGACAGCAGGTCTAAGCCGTGCTCGTCGTGACTGTCCGGTACCGTGTTATTGGCGATGGTTGAAGGAGCCATCGAGCCCAGTAGCGACGACACAGAGGAACTCTCAATGAAAGCACCAATGTCGGTGTCAAAACCGGCGGATCTCGGGTAGGGGGTCCCAATCATGCGTCAAGGCTGATGGTAACAGGAAGCAAGGGACACAGATGTTTACCCAGGTTCGGGCCCTCTCGATGGAGGTAAAACCTTACTTCCTGCTTGATTAATATTGATGATATGGGTAGTACAAGAGTAGATCTACCACGAGATCTTAGAGGCTAAACACTAAGAGCTGGCCTATGATGCTATGATTGTAATTGTGATTGGCCTTCTAAGGACCAATCTCTCCGTTTTATATAGGCACTAGAGAGAGCTAGGGTTTACATGGAGTCGGTTACAAGGAAGGAAGTATAATATCCGGATCGCCAAGCTTGCCTTCCACGCCAAGGAAAGTCCCATCCAGACACGGGCCGAAGTCTTGAGTCTTGTATCTTCACGCTTCAATAGTACGGACGTTGTACACAGTCCGGCTGTCCGGATACCCCCTAATCCAGGACTCCGTCAGTAGCCCCTGAATCAGGCTTCAATGACGATGAGTCTGGCGCACAGTCTTGTCTTCGGCATTGCAGGGCGGGTTCCTCCTCCGAATACTCCAAAGTAATTATCGAACACTAGAATCGTGTCCGGATCCACAAGATGATCTTCACATGGCATAAACCTGATATGCTGGCAATCCTCGTGTATCGTGCCCGTGCATCGTGTCCTGTTCCAACGCGGACCGGCGTTTCTTACCCCGTGACGATTCGCGTTACGAGACGGTTTTATTGGCACGTCCCGTCGGTGCAGAGGTCGTGTTCCACTTCTTACGGGATTTTTCCATCAGTATGGGCGCACGCAACCCCACGACGGCCGTTGGTATAACTCCGTGTGTTTTTAGATAAGCCTCAAACGTCCACTCTAGGGACTCTTGATATTCATCCCCTTTATAAAAAGGGGTCGAGGCCTATGCCTCTTTTCCACCTTCCTCGCGCCTTCTTGTACCTCGAGTTCTACCACCCGAAACCTAAGCTTCACCCCCCCAGATCCGCCGATATATCCAGATCCGGTCCTCAAGGCCAATGGGTGGCCTCCTCGATTCAAGAGGACGACATTGCAAAGCTTCGGGAGGTCGGATACCTGACCGCCGACATCCAACACAGGCTTCCTGCATCCGGGCAGGTCATCCCCACACCGGAGCCTAATGAGTGCGTCGTTTTTATCCCGCACTTCCTCTGCTGCCTGGGCTTCACCCTCGACCCCTTTGTGAGGGGGCTCATGTTCTATTACGGGTTGGATTTTCACGATCTGGCTCCGGATGCTATCCTCCATATCTCGTCGTTCATTATCATGTGTGAGGCTTTTCTCCACATTACCCCACACTTCGGCTTATGGCTCAAGACATTTAATGTGACGCCGAAGATGATCGAGGGACGACAAGCAGAGTGCGGAAGTGTCGTATTAAGCAGAAACGTCGATGCCCCATGGCCAGAGGGTTCTTTCCCAGAAGTATCCGATGTGTGGCAACGGAGGTGGTTTTATGTCACGGCTCCCAGAGGCACAAAGTGGGTGGTTGCCCCCGAGTTTCGCTCGGGCCCTCCGTCACCGTTGGCGTCTTGGATGGACATAGGACAGAATTGGGGCCCCGCTGGTGATATACCAGTACTGCAGAATCGCATCTGGGAGCTCCTTGAGAGGGACATTAACCTTTTCAGCATAATGCAAGTGATGTTAATCCGACGGATGCTGCCGTGCCAACGCCGGCCTCTCCGGATGTGGGAGTTCAATCCAGATGGTCCGCGGACTGTCAAGCACTTCTTCGGCTTGAAGATCGAAGTGATGTGCAAATTATTCTTCAGACGGAAAGTAATATGTCTGGATAACATCGAGGATCCGGGCCTAAGCTGCAATCGCCTAGATACTGAAGTAAGTATCCTTGATACCAGACACCCTGTTTTGTATTTGTCATGATTGTCTATTCTGAAAATCATCCGCGTCCAGGAATGGCTCAGCAAGGCGGAGATAATCAGGTGTCCGGCGCCACTTCCCGAAGGCTCGCCCGTCCCCACCATGGCCAAGATGCTCGACCGGGTACTCAGAAGAATGCCCTCGGGGAAAGACAAGGGGGGGAACGAAGAAACCGAACCCCACATGCTACGATCCCAACCGGGAATTGTTACCTCCCAAGGAGGATAGTCGGGGAGGGAGGCTAAAGCCTCCTCCCAGCGGAAAGAAGAGGGCCGCCTCAAGATTTGGAGGCGGAGATGCCCAAATTAGGGAAAAAGACATTCCCAGGGGGCCTTGCCCTGACGGGCACCCTCACCGCACCATGCCCTCCAACAGGCCAGCCCTCCACCGAGCCGTAAGTTAATTTTTAATTCGAAGGTATTGTGTTCCTCCTAGATCAATAACCAGGATTCGTCTTTCGCAGTCCGGATAGCAGCCCTTCTCAACAGAGTTCGTCTTTGGGGGATATTCCTCCGGAGGTGATGGACAGCGAGACCCCACCCACCTCTCTGGCTCATGAAGCGGGCTATACTGACGTGTCGTCACGGAGGAGTCCGGATCTGCCGAAGCCGGAAGCCAATGTGTCAGCCCCCTGAGCCCGGAGCGTTTGCCTCCAACGAGGGGCGATGGGAAGGGTCCGGCACAGTTTGATGTCCGGTCCGGACATCTTGTGACCCTCTTTGGAGCGAGCTGTGCTCTCGAGGAGCACCGCTCATTAATGAGCTTCGGTGCTCAAGAAGATTTAAATGCTCGCTACATAAGCGGTTTGAATGAGGCATTTACAAGTCTGCTCAGAGGCTTTGAGGTATGTAGTGAAGAATACATTGTTTTTGGCTGTGAGGCACGCGTTAGGTGTGCTCCATATAGATAGTAGCCCCTGAGACTCTGGTTGCCCGCCCTAGGAGGAAAACGGGGGATCATAAATCAATAATTGCGCTGTAAATACGTGCAGGTACCTGTGAGTCTTGCCGCCGACCAGTCCGTTGAAGTTTTCGAACTGACCAGGTAGATTCGATCGATTGATGCCGATATCACGCTGGTGAACGAGCGGCTGGACAAATCACAAGGTATGTGCTCTGCCTTCCTTTGTATAGGAAAATATGGAGGAGGCATGATATTAATGTAATATGTTCGGACTGCAGATGGTCCTGCTGCCGTGGAGGCCCTGAGGGCAGAACTTGTCCAAGCCAAGGAACAAGTTTGAGTTAGCAATGCGGCTACCTTAAAGGCGACCGAATAATTGAGAGCCGAACAGGCTGCTCATCGCCGAAGCGAGGAAAAGATAGCCGAAATGGCTGTGGAGTTAAAAAATGCAGCTGACCGGTATGAGCTCCTTGAGAAGGAGCATAAGGAAAGTTTGGCCGAGCTGGACAAGGTGTGTAATGCCACCAAGGAAATACGTACCGCAATCAGGGGTGCGCGGGAGGAACTTAAACAGGCCGGTAAAATCGCGACTAGAGGCTCCTACTTGCTACAGACGAAGTTTTTCTATCCGAAGTACGCTCCCCTGGATGGGCGCTGGAGTCCTGCGACGCCAGATGCGGATTTGGCGAAGAGTATGGCTGACGCTGCCAAGTTCTTCGAGGATCGTGGTGATAAGGAAGTGGAGAAGCTTTTACGTCGCAATTCAATGCTCCCACTCGCCCGCTGCCATTAAGTGACAAGATGGCTGCTGTAGCGGAGCTTCACAGGCTGTCCGGTCTTGCAATGCGGTCTGTGATAGACCATCTTTGGCCAAAAGGGCCTAAGCCGGATAGTTACTTTGGCTTGGTGCAGAAATTCCTTGGGGCCGTACCTCGGATCGACGCCATGAGGAGGTCGCGTGCATAGAGGGTGCACGAATGGCTCTTGCCCATGTTAAAGCCTATTGGACGGATATGGAGGCCACCCTTATAGCGACCCAAGATCCGGCGGGGGGCCAATATCCGGCCGAGCACTACTTGGTGTAGGTCACAGAAGGTGCGCGCCTAATAGAGGCGCAGTGCTCGAAGAATGTCTTATTCGAGTGATGAAACGAATCATTGTAAGAACAATGTTATTTTTGTTATAAAGCTATATTTATACTTTTTGCCCGAAAGTATGATTGTGTCCCCTGTGCGGACGTTTACATATATACATACATATATATATATATATATATATATATATATATATATATATATATATATATATATATGAATGCGTAATCCGAAAGATAGCAGTCGTCGGCTTCAGCCCCCACGCAAACAATGCGGGGGTGTTCGCAAAAAATATGCTTAATCACACTTGATCCAACGTCTTGGTCCATGAAGGAGGTGACCGCATGTCGAACTAGGCAACCGGACTATGTAGCTGTAATACATTCGCTTAGCCATGGGAATCTAATGTTGGGGCTACTATGTAGCCCCTGGTACCTTCACGTGCATCCGAATACGGGCGCGTGTGTACATGACCGGGAAATGGTCCTTCGTTAATGCGGAGGGATCCTAAAGATTCCGATAAGTCTTCAAGTGGTTGAACAGTCTCTCGCTGTATCATGACAGTCAGTTTTCGGCTTTCTCTACTGAGGTGCTTGTCCGGAATAACCAGGGCACAATCGCAGTAGTTCTCCTTTGGCCACCTTAGCCGATAATAACGGAACGTAAGGCGGCAAACCCAGGAGCCGGGCAAACCCAACATTTGACCAAAGACATGATTCGGAGCTGCTGCATATAGGCCAAACTCGTGACGCCGAACACTCCCGAAGGTGTTCAGACTTTATAGTAGACGATGCGCTCTAGAATGGCCATTCATAATAAACCCTGTGTTTCCAGGTACATGTGTTAATCTGTCGTGGCAAAATGCCAAAAAACGGCAGTACCCTCTGTGGGTATGGGACCCATGGGATGGTTAAACAACAAGAGGCAATAGAAAAGGTTTAAACAAGGGCTTAATCTAAAAAGAAACCTGTTGAACGGGGCCCTGCTGCACGTTTGCGCCTTTGTCTCCGTTGTGCCGTATCCTGGAAGGGTATCGCGCGAAAGTTGTATGCGGAAAAAGGAAACTCATAAGAGGTTACAACGTTAGTACGCGATGGATGAAAGTGTAAGCCATTGGCCTACCAATAAGGTTGAGCCAAGTGTGGGGCTTTATTAGGTAGTTATAGCCCCTGGTATCAGCTATAGGATTACATATACGGTGCCCTGGTTCGATCTGGGCTACCGGACTCGTCTAACCGTGTCCCTGGTCTTAACGACCGGTCATATTTTTTGATGTTGGAGGTCGGTTATGGTCCGGCCGCGAGGGCCGCCGCGTGTTCCTCTGTGCGTCACAAGCGCTCTGTTGTTCCGCTAACGGTGATGACGCCACGTGGACCGGCCATCTTGAGTTTAAAGTAACCATAGTGCGGCAATGCGTTGAAACGGGCGAAGGCCGTTCATCCAAGTAATGCATGATAGTTGCTTTGGAAGGGTGCGATGATGAAGAGCAGCTCTTTGCTTTTGGAGTTGCCTGGAGAGCCGAATGTTACCTCCAGTACAACGGAGCCCCTGCTGTGGGCTTCAACGCCTGGTATCACCCCTTCAAAGGTGGTGTTGCTTTGGTTAATTCTAGATGGGTCTATGCCCATCTTGTGGACAGTGTCCTCATATATTAAACTGAGACTGCTGCCGCCGTCCATATGGACACGGGTGAGACGGTATCCGTCGATTATCGGGTCAAGCACCAAGGCCTTTGATTCTCCGCGCCGAATACTGGTTCGGTCGTCCAAGTTATCGGAAGTGATCGAGTAAGGCATCCAGTGGCTAGGTGTGAGTACGATGGGCTCTATATCGAGCGCGTCTCTATGCGCGCGTTCATGCCTAATGGATGTGTGAGTCGCGTGGATCATGTTCACTGTTTTAACCTCTGGCGGGAATTTTTTTGTCCTTCAGTGTTCAGCTGGCGAGGTTCATCCTCGTCTTCACTTGGTGTTTCCCTTCCCTTGTGTTCGGCATTTAATTTGACGGCCTGCTTGAAGACCCAACACTCTCCTTGCGTGTGGTTTGCAGGTTTGTCAGGGGTGCCATGAATTTGGCATAGTCTATCTAGGACTCTATTCTGACCAGACGGTCCCTCTTTGCTGCCTTAGATGGCTTATTTTGCTGATTAGGTCGAGAGCCCCTGAATCCGGCATTAACCATCGTGTTATCTGGGTTCTCTTCCTTGTTTTGGCGTTTGTTTTTATGACGCCGTGACTTCCCGTTGCCATCCCTTATTTCGGATGTGCTGGGGTCGCTGGTGCCTTTGCTGTGCTAGCCAACTATCTTCTCCAGCAAAAGCGGGTCATAAGGCTTGTTAGGGCTGCCATTGTCCTTGGCTTTTCTTGGTCGAGGTGTCCGGCGAGCCACTCGTCACGGATCTTGTGTGTTTGAATGCCGCTAAGGCTTGGCATCGGACACCAACAATTTGGTTCTTCTTAGTGAGGAATTCGTTCCAACGCCATGCGTGGACTCTCCGGGTTGTTGGATTATGTGACTTAGATCGTCGACATCCGGAGGCCGGACATAGGTCCCTTGAAAATTGGTCCTGAAAGCGTCCTCGAGTTCCTCCCAACTCCCAATTGAATTTTCGGGGAGGCTTTTCAGCCAGTGTCGGGCTGGTCCATTCAATTTGAGGGGAAGGTATTTGATGGCTTGGAGGTCATCCCCATGAGCCATATGTATATGCAGGATAAAATCCTCAATTCAGACACCTTGGTCTGTCGTTCTGTCGTATGCCTCTATGCTCACAGGTTTAAAGCCCTGTGGAAATTCATGGTCCAGTACTTCTTCGGTGAAGCACAGGGGGTGAGCAACCCCTCTGCATCTGGGCATGCTGTGGCATGCCGTCGGCTGTTGTTGTGCCCGATGTTTATTCCGGACTGGTATTCGATTAGCATAATTGTTTTGGTGACCATAGACCCTCGCCTGGGTGCATCCTTTGGACCTGGCCGTGCCAGCTTTCTTATTCAGGTGTTCACGTGGATCGTGCGCGGCGTCGGTAGCCGCTTTGTTGCGGTTATGAAGTGGTGCCACTTCGTCGTCGAATTCTGGCAGTAGCTTGCGTTTTGGAAAGCTCTTTGTATGGCGATCATCACCGTATCTTTCTTCAGTGTCTAGCACTATATTCCATCTGCGGTTGAGCGTTTCTTGTGCGGCTTTGAGCCGTTGCTTCTGCTTCTTTAGACTTCTTGCGGTGGCTGTAAGCTTTCTGTGGAGGTTATCTCATTCCACGTGTTTTCCGGGATTGCATCATTATCCGGACTGTGTTCCTGTGCTGGTTCGTTTTGATGACCTCGTCTATCGGGATCATTGTCCTCGGGCGTCTGCTCCGAACTGTGCTTAGGGTGACCTGGTTCATCCTACTCCATCACTGGGTCCGTATGTTCATTGTTGCCTTCGGAGTTGATTGTAGTATCGATCCCTCTGGCGCTGTTGTCACTATTTTTAATGTTGCTGGACTTAGAACAGCGTCTGCACCGTCGCTTTGGCTTTTGTCCGGGGGTTTTATTGTCCGGATTGTCGCATTTGTCCTCTTTGGGCGTATCCACCATGTATATGTCGTGTGACGAGGGGGAAGTCCGACGCCCCATAGATTCTGAATCTTCTCCTGCATAATCGTCCATACCGTCGATGTCTTCGGAGTCGAAGTCAGGCACGTCGGTTAAATCATCGACCGTGGCTATGAAGTGGGTGGTGGGTGGGCAACGAATTTCTTCGTCGCCTGCTTCCCACTCGAAGACATAGTTTGGCCCAAAATTTTCTGTCAAAGAGAGAGTTTTTAATAAGTTCAGCATGTCGCCAAAGGGCAAGTGCTGAAAGATATCCGTAGCGGTGAACTCCATTACCGGAGACAACCTGGCCCGACTGGCTCGGGAGTGCGCAGACCGGAACCATCATCCGGATACGAATCCGGGGGTCTGTGGTCACAGGCCACCACAGAGGTAAGGCCCGTGTTCGGCTCCGAAGCCGATGAGTGCGCGACCTGCGGGGCGGGGTCCAGCCCTCCGTCCTCAGGCAACGCAGCCTGCTCCGGATTTAGTTCCGAGGCTACTGCGGGGGTGATACCCTGAGCTTTGTCTGACAGCAGGTCTAAGCCGTGCTCGTCGTGACTGTCCGGTACCATGTTATTGACGATGGTTGAAGGAGCCATCGAGCCCGAGAGCGACGGCATACGGAGGAACTCTCAATGAAAGCACCAATGTCGGTGTCAAAACCGGCGGATCTCGGTAGGGGTCCCGATCTGCAAGGCCAAGGCTGATGGTAACAAGAAGCAAGGGACACAGATGTTTACCCAGGTTCAGGCCCTCCCGATGGAGGTAAAACCCTACTTCCTGCTTGATTAATATTGATGATATGGGTAGTACAAGAGTAGATCTACCACAAGATCGTAGAGGCTAAACCCTAAGAGCTTTCCTATGATGGTATGATTGTAATTGTGATCGGCCTTCTAAGGACCAATATCTCCAGTTTATATAGGCACCGGAGAGAGCTAGGGTTTACATGGAGTCGGTTACAAGGAAGGAAATATAATATCCGGATCGCCAAGCTTGCCTTCCACGCCAAGGAAAGTCCCATCCGGACACGGACCGAAGTCTTGAGTCTTGTATGTTCACGCTTCAATAGTCCGGATGTTGTACACAGTCCGGCTGTCCGGATACCCCCTAATCTAGGACCCCCTCACCTGGGGGCGATCCTCACGAGGCTGGTCCCTCCAGGCGCCCTCGCGAGGTTGGTCCTGCCAGCGGTCCTCACGAGGCCGGTCGTGCCACTCCTGGCGCGGGCCACGGTCGTCCCAGCGTCCGCCTCCACGTCCTCCTCCATGGTCGTAGCCCCGGTCGTTGCGCTTGGGGCGTCGACCGAAGCGTCCTTCTCGTATGGCTCTGATCTCTTGACAGTCGCTGGTGTTCTAGGTGTTCAGATTGTGGAAGGCGCAGAACTGTCGGCCGTTCTTGGATGACTCGGGCTGATCTCTGCCCCGCTTGGTGTCGGGCTCCGCTGCGAGCACAGCTTCCTCCTTGCGCTTCAAATCCTTGGCCTTGGTCTTTTTCTCCTCCGCTCCTGCAGCTGGCAGCTCGAGGAGAGAAAGGCGCCCCTCCTCAGCTCTTGCGCACTTGGTCGCCAGGTTGAACAACTCCTGAGATGTGAAGACCTCCTCGTGGATGGCGAGCTCTTCCTTCATCTTGAAGTCACGGACGTCGTCGGAAAACGTGGAAATGATGGCCTCGTCCGTGACCTTGGGGATGTTGAGGCGGGTGTTGTTGAAGCGCTGGATGTACTTCTGGAGGGTCTCTCCTGGTTGTTGCTTGATGCGGCGTAGATCACCCACGGCCAGTGGGCGATCGCGAGTGCCCTGGAAGTTGGCAACAAAGTGGTCGCGCATCTCGTCCCAGGAGGAGCTCGAGCCGTGCTGCAGGTTCAGGAGCCAGGAGCGAGCTCCATCCTTGAGAGCCATGGGAAACCAGTTCGCCATGACCTTTTCGTCACCGTTGGCCGCTTCGATGCTCAGCTCATAGAGCTGCAGGAACTCCGCAGGGTCGGCGGTGCCGTTGTAGCAAGGAGCCAGATCTGGCTTGAACTTGCCTGGCCAGGCGATGTTGCACAGCTCGGGGGTGAAGGCGTGTCAGCCGGCCGTGGTTGCCAGGGCCCGCTTCGGAGGTGGAGCTTTGTCTTGACGAGGTCCGTGCTGCACCACTGCAGGCGGCGCGCGGTCTTGACGAGGTGGCGCGGGGAGCGCAGGTGCAGCTTCTCGCGGCCGCGGGATTTCTTGGCAGCTTCTCTCTTTGCGCGCGAGTGCCGGTCATGGCGGATCACGCCGCGAAGCCGCGCGCCTTGGTGCCAAGGCGCCTTCTTGGGGCTGAGTGGTGGAGGCACGCCATGAAACCCGTTGCCCGTGGCTGGTTGAGGGGGAGGCAGAGAGTGGGACGGCGCCGGAGAGCCCCCTGCGGCGCGGACAAGCTCGGCGACGCGGTCGAGCCACTCCTCGTAGAGGTCGTCGCGGGGCGGTAGCCTAGGAGCTCGTTCGCCATGAGGAGCGCGGCCCGTGCCTCCATGGGAGCACGGTGCGCGTGAGACAAAGAACCGTCAGGGGTCAGTTATGGAGTAGCGGCGCAGCCGTCCTGCCGCACTGAAGGATGCAGCGAGGACGCCTGCAGCTCGTTCCCCGCCGGGCCAGTGGCAGCGTTGGCGGCGGGAGACAGAGAACGACGAGGAGGCCCGCCAACGGGAGCCGTCTGAGCGATGCAGGCAGTGAGGGCAGCCCGACGCTCAGCTCGAGCACGGCGAGCGTCCGCCATGGAGATGACAGAGCGACGAACTGATGCAAGGGAATCTACGGCGCACCCCTACCTGGCACGCCAAATGTCGGATGTGGGGTTCCGGCAAACCCTTAAGGTTCAAACACTGGGGTGCGCGTGAAGTATTTCCCTCCTACCGATCACGCCCTAGCTCGCTAAGATCTCATGGACGAACTTCGATTTAACTCGCAACATAGAAAGACACGAGATTTATCTTGGTTAAGACCCAGCGTTGTGGTGTAATACCCTACTCCAGTGTGGTGGTGGTGGATTGCCTCTAGGGCTGATGATGAACAGTATAGGGGAAGAACAGCCTCCTGAGGTTGAGGTGTTCTTGTGAGTAGGCTCTCGATCGGGTTGGATCAAGCTAAGATGAGATGCCACTACTATGGTGGCTAGCTCTACTTATATAGACCCTGGTCCTCTTCCCAAATATCGAGCGGGAAGGGAGCCAACAACGGTGGGAAAATTTGAAGGGGGAGAGTTAGTACTAGCTATCCTGACAAAAGCGGTCTTCGCCTGCGAAAAGCCCTGGTGGTGATGCTGCCATGGCCTCCACGATGACCTCCATCTCGCCGTCCTCCTAGTCTTGGTCTCATTGCACCAATATAGCAACATTTGCCTGATGCCTCGGTACTCTTCGCCTGAGCTGGCCTCCTTAGCACCAAAGAGGAAATAAGGACACTGCGCGCGCTGGCGCCCGCCTAGTGCCGTTGTCATGGCTCACGTCACGAGAGCCTCGTGAGGTTTGCCCCCCCTTGATATCTCCGCTCCTCGCGAGCCTGCCTAGCTAGGCCACTCCAGAGGAGGTCTTGCATCGTCCGCCTCGCAAGGCTTGGACCCTCGCGAGGGTCTTGGATGCCTTGTTGATGAAGATGCGCCGTACGGCCTGCTGGCTTAGCCACGCCGCGGGCCATATGCAGGCAAATCTCCCAGAACGCCGACAATTACCTGCGATCGTGGGAGGCGCCGGTTGGTCTTCCTTTGCTATAAATTTGGAGGGGGGCGGAGCCCCCGTCTCCCATCTCTTCTTTGCTTGTTTGCTTCTTCCTCCTCGCTCCACTGCCAGTTGCAATGGCGCCAGCGAAGAGGTTCTCTGCTGCAGAGAAGGGCAAGGCCCCTCAGGAGGGGCCTGGCTCCCCAGCGCCCAAGCGAGGACGTGGCCGTCCCCGCAAGCATGCCGCGACCCCCGCCATGGCCCCCGGCTCCTGGGGCGGCGCTGCGATGCGTGGTAGGAGTCGCTCTGGTTGTGGCAGTCCTGTCGATGGAAGGAGGCGCACCGTGGTTGCGCGACCCCCCCGACCGCGGTTCCATTCGTTAGAGGTGTTGCCGGAGTTTGTTGTCTGGTCGGAGAATCCAGCCGGCAACTGGCTCCAGCTCCCTCGCTTCATCACCGACGAGCTGCCGGCATCCGGTCCCGGAGGGCTTTGGTTGCAGGCAGACGGTTGCTGCAGCCGGGCTTCTTGGGTCGCGGTCGAGGTCTCCGTTGTGGGAAAAATAGCTCTGGCTCGCGGTTGGCAGACGTTTGCCCGCGTGCGCGGCCTGGGCAGGCGGTGGACCCTCTACTTCAAGTTCGACGGTGACGCGACCCTCTTCGTGAGGGTGTTCAGGGAAGATGGTTGCCACGCCGGATGCTGCCCCGAGGTGAATGACGGCGAGGAGGCGCTAGGCCTTGTCGATGGTCAAGACGAGGAGGAGGACGAACCCGTCGGCCGCGCCTCGTCTGGCTATGGTGACTCCTCTCTTGGCGCCAGTTCCAGCCGCGGCGGCCTTGATCAGCCGCCACACCGCCGCGCCCGCTTCGAAGGTGGTAGCGGGTCGTCTCGTCGCCGCATGTCGGTGAAGCGCGAGGAGGGGTCTGACTAGAGCCAGGACATCGCCAAGGCCCTGCCTCCATCAGCTGCTGCAGGGGCGAGCACCGCTTGTGTTACGTTTCCCTTTTTCTTCCTGCATCAAAATGAAACCAGTATGGGCCCAGAGGGGCGTGTTTCGAACCATAACTTATTAACCATTATGTTACGCTTGTGTTTCAGTGTTGTGTTGCTATTTTTCGCAAAGATAACTTAGCCTGGTGCGTTTGGGGCGCCCTCCTCCTTACGAGGCGTTTATCTCCTTGTGTCCATCTTCACCGAGTGGTCTGCGATTGCTCTAGAACTGCAAGAAATTCGTTAGGGAGTTGCTAGGAGATTTTTCGTTCACCCAAGCCTCGACCTGGCGCTTTGTATCGCGGTACCCGAGGGGCATGGATTAGGAGAGGTGCGCCAGCTTTCGGGCTCGAACGAGGGTGGCTCGTGAGAAAGCAGAGAGAAGAAAAATGCTGGCGAGGGCACCTGCCTAGCCCCCTCGCGAGGTATGCGAGAGAGAGAACACGAGCAAACCAGAGTCGGAAAATGCGGTAAGAAGCAAGGGAATCGAATCAACAAGGAACACCAGAAGCAAACTCGATTAAGGAAAAGCGGGCCAACTACTAAAAGAAAATAAAAAGCCGCGTCCGGCACCTAATCTAGTCTTCAAGTATTCTCACCAGCGCAGAGCTAAGTGCTGCCACTAGGCGTGGGAGGGAGCCCCAGGGCCTGAGGCCGGTGCTCCTGAGACTCCGGGGCATGTACAGCCCCACTCCGGTGCTCCTGAGGCTCCCGAATATCCCGTGTTTGGTCTTCATTACTCCTCTGCATGTTCGCACTCGTGGTTTGAAAATCTCAACATGGCAAGAAAAATATACTACTAGTAATACTCGCGCATCTTGTGGGCAACATTAAAGCACTCGTCTGCCATGTTAGAGCATCTCCAAAAGAATCGCAATGCGCGGTGCTTTAAAAAGCGTTTACAGTGCTGAGATCGAGAATTAGATACTAGAGAGTAGAGGATAGTTCTCAGCATAGATAGATAAAAAAAAGATAATTCAACTACTCCTCGTCGTCCGACTCCTCCTCGGTGATGTCCTCGTTCGATGTCTAACTGTAGCCGTGAAGATACCGATCATCGTCGGAATCCCAGGGCGACGCTGCTCCTAGCCTCATGTTGAATTGAGTGTCCGCCTTTCGCCTACGCTTGTCCTCGCGATAGGCGGCTTGCTCCGCCCTCCTCTTATCCCTCTCCGCCCTCCTTTGCGCATAGAACTCGCGCTCGTTGATGATGTCCTGCGGGAAGTGTTGACACCACAGCGCCATGGCTTCCTCGTCCATCTCGGCGATGCCGAGACGGTCCTCCCGCCTCCAGTTGTCGCGACGATCCTCGTCGATGCTCAGCCGCGGCAGAGGCGCGAGCTCCTGCGCCCGCTCCCACGTCGGCACGTTGGGGAAGTTCAATGTTCTATGAGGCCACCGGAGGTGCCACACCGCCGCGTCGTACGCGCGGGCGGCCTCGTTGGCGGTATCGAAATTGCCGAGTCCGAGGCGCATCCCGCGGAACTGGATCTCGGGGGAGAAGCAGCTAGAGGGGCGCGCGCGGACGCCACGGTATCCCCAAGTTTCCCAGTGACGCGGCGGCATGGTGGCGTGGCGGCGGCGAGGCGAAAAAGAGCGGGGAGAGAGCGGTGGCGAGGCACAGAGCGGGGAGAGAGCGGTGGCAAGGCACAGAGCGGTGGGAGGGCTTTGGATTTTATAAAGCGCGCCGGATGCCGCGCGCCAAAACTAGCGCACGCTCGGCCGCTTTTTCCCGCACGCGCGCGATCCTTTCCCGACGTCTCTGCTGTCTCTACTCTCTTCTCTACTGTTATATTTATTTTATATGTAATATTTAATATTTATCTCTACTTCCTTTACTGTCTACTTTTTTCCTCTGTACTTTTTTTCTTGCAATATAGGCCGTCCAATTTATATCTGACAGATAGGAAGGAAACAAATGGGAATTTTGCAAAAAGATACCCATACCCCTCTCAAGATTTGCAAATAAGGCCTTCCCTCGTTCATCCTTTTCTCCCACAAGATAAACTACTCATACAAACGCATCTTGATGCGTGAAACGCATGGGCATCTTGCTAGTTCTAAAAACCTTTCCATGATTTGCTACACTACTAGTTGCAGATGAAAAACCTACCAAGCACAGCGCGATACAGGAGCGACGCACAATTACAAGCTGATATTCTGTTGGACAATGGAGGCTATAACCAATTACTTTTACGGGAACAATAGCACCTAGGAAATTTGAAGGGTAGGTAAGAACAAAATTGGAACTGCACATGTACTGCTAAGTGATTCAATACACACATTACCAATCGAGGAGGAGAACGATGGTCGCGGCGGCCTCTGTGAGTCATGGTCGGCAACGGGAGTCATTTCATTGTCCACGATGGTGGTACTTCTGCGCTTGGCGTTGGCTTCCGGGAAACAGATCCGAGACCGTGGAAGACGATGCCGGGGAAGAGGCTCCGTGTACAACGACGACGGTGGAATGGGTCCAGTGCGGCGTACGAGGTCGACCATGAGGCAGATCCGCTGCGGTTGACGAGTGCACTGATGTAAAGGGGAGGAGCATGAAGGCTGTGGTGCCGTGGAGAAGTCTATTTTGCGGTGGGGATAGAAATTGGGGAGTATTCAGGTGTACTACTCTGGGTGCCGGGGTGGGGTTGGCTGGGTAGGGTGAACCTTAAGTTACGAAAACAGCCCCCTACCAAGCGTCATCCGTAGGCCTGTTCCAAAGGCTATGATGGTAACTTCCCACTGCTCGAATCAGGGTCGCGGGAGATTTTCCCGCCGACCTCAAAATTTAGTGACACTGGACTCCCCGTGTGGCGTGTTGAGTGATTCGGCTAAGCAACTAGCGAGTAGTAGTAGTAAACTCTGCATATTAGGTTTGACGAAAGTCAAACTTCCTAAAGTTTAACCAACTTTATAGAAAAATATAAACATTTACCATAACAAATATGTATGATGTGAAAGTACATTCAATAATGAATCTAATGGTATTTATTTGTTATTGTATATGTTAATATTTTTTGTTATAAGCTTTCGGAGTGTTTACAAAACTTGACTTTGACCAATGCTAATACGCGGACTTAAATAAAAACGGAGGGAGTACACATTTTTTTTCTTAGTTTGTAGTGAACTAATCATTTGTTGAAATTGTGAAATAAATATATTAGGCTATAGACTTCGAATGTAATGGTCTATACAATTTAATAGTTACAATCATTGTCGAATCCCAAGATGTATACAAGGTCTATAGTACTTCACAACATGCTCAAACTCACATAATCCCAGTCAAATGAGAATCTAAATGCATTTCATAGTTATTACTTTGTAGGATGCAACAAAAACAACCATAACTCTACATCAGCCATTATAGAAGCAACATTTTGACATATCCCAATGTGTGAATGAAACGTGCAGAGAGAGCTTTTGAAGATGGAGCAGATAGGGTGGGAAAGATTGTATGTGTGTGGACAAGAGAGTAGGAGACAAACCTAACGAGACAGAGAGAGAGAGATAGAGAGAGAAAGAGAGAGGAAGAAGTTAGGTCTGTGAGAAAGATGGATACATGTAATATACATGAGATGAGTGTGCATCTGGATTCCGTATACGTGGAAGGAGAAGAGGCAACATGTTTGATGAGAGTGCTGGAAAAACATGGATGAGAGGGGAAGGATCTCGTGGGTTGAGGGATTGACAATTTTGTGCGGGGGAGAGAGGGATTGGTAATTTTGTGCAAGAGAGAGAGAGAGAGAGAGAGAGAGAGGGTGGGGGGAGGAGTCAGTCAGCCGTCGTCACATCACCCTGCTTCCCAATGACCTTGCATTCTCTAGCGCGGTGTGGTTGCCGTCTTCGATCTGCTCGATGCCCTCTTTGCAGATTGAGGTGTTGTGCATGTTGGGGTGCAAAGAAGCACAAGCGAGAGTGGTCGCCGTATAACCTTGGATGGGGATGAATTGTGTGCTGGGGGGAGTGTGTGTGTGTGTTGTGCTGCGTATGTCTCTGTGTGTGTGTGTGTGTGTGTCTCAGATATTGACAGAAAGCAAACCTTAGGAGAGAAATGGGTATTCACGAAGAGATTGTGCAGGCCTTGAGGTGGGCAGGGGACGGGTGAGGGTGTCAAAATGTGCGCGTTGATGCATGTGTTGCATGCGACTGTGCGAAGGACGGATGAATCGAGAGAGATGGTTGTTGTGTTACGGATGCTCCACTCTCTGTCGCTCTCTCCCTTATTCTCTCTCTCTCACACACACACACACACAAGTAAACTAGAAGACTGTTCTCTCATGTATACACAACGACAAGATTCTGTCTATGTCTCACTCATGCATGATCATTTGCACATTCACACCTCTCTATGTCTCAGATCACACGCACACCGTCTCCACATTGCCCTTCCGCCAGAACACACATATGGACACACACAAAATCAGTATTAAAAAAACTAGGCCGCACCTAAAACGTCCAAATCCAAATAAACATGAACTGGAGCTAAATTCAAATATATGGAAATATTGCAGCGTCAAGAACTTTTCCAGAAAAAAAGTTGAGTAATATTCGGGGATTGTTTCACACACACAAAAAGGTTCGGTGGATGTACTTGAAGCGCCGACACGGTGACGCACTGTTCGATCGAGGCCGTGCATGGGTTCACGCGCTTGCACAGGATTCCGTATCGTGGCTGTGGTACTAACTAATAAAAGTGCTGCCTAAGTCTAATGTTTACGTGTACTAGTAAGGTTTTCTTTTTAAGTTTGACCAACCTTATATATAAAACTAAATTAAGCTCCCACACGCGCACTCATCAATATGCCGCCACCGCCGTTGCGCATGCTGGAGCCCGCCTGCTCCGGCCAACAATTTCTCTCCCATCACCGCCGTGTCGCTGCCATCCCTGTGCCATGAAGGCGAAGGCTCGCCCTCTCACGTCGTCTGCAGTCCCTCCTCGCGATGCTGCCGCACTGCCAAGCACGCGAGCAGCTGGTGGAGCCGCGTCTATGCAAGCAGCGTACGGAGAGGAGGACGAGCGCGTGCTCCAGCACGCCGGCGAGGAGGAACTAGCATGTCATTGTCGTCTCCGCCCACGCGAAGGAGGCGCGCATGGTGGCTCTCACGGTGAAAGTCGGTCGAGCCCGCAAACCGGGTGCGGACGTGGAATCTACCTACGAGACCTTGAATGCCACGTGGATCCTTCAATCTGAAGGAGCAATTTGGGTCAGTCGACTCATGTGAGCCGTTTGATGCAACATGGATGGCTAGAAGGGCTTCTTCCACCTCTTCTGCCGTCTTCTTCCTTCGCTCCGTCGAACTTCTTTCACAAATCGACTGACCCAAATTATACTACTAGTACGAACGTATTAAGTACAGTAGGAACACGAAGATACGAGCAGTAGTACCAACTGCAAGAAGAATAGTAGTAAGACATAGTACTAGTACTACTGTATGTACTAAAGAGTTCAAATAACGATAAAGAACATAAACATAGTTCTGCTGGGGCCTCAGCACAACACACCCTTGAAAATAAACTAAGCAACTAGTCCGCTTGACACTACAGTAGAACAAGCATGAGCGACGGCACTGCCACCTACTTGGAGTCCGAGTCCACGTCCTCGACTTTGTCCTCGTCCCTCTTCCTCTTCCTCTTCGCCGACGCTTCTTTGCTTGAACCGGACACTGGGCTCTGCTTCTTCATCCAACCCTTGTAGATATTTAAACAAAGGTAGGCATCCATCGCTGCGTACAGGATGTGATCTTCATCTAATGTCTTTGACTCCCATGCATGATGAAACTCGTGGTGAGGTTTCTTCAGTTTAGCGTACGAACGATCTATCATGGCTGCTGCTAGGGTCAGAGGAGGACACTAGGCTTGCCTTCTGGAGATCGAAGGGCTGGCCTACAACGAGGCCTATCCAACCAAGGATTTCCTTCTCGTTCCTAAAGTCTACAGTAACGAATTTGACTCGGCCGCCCTTGAGGATCTTCTTAACTTCCTCGCACTCAACATCGGCATGGCATATGTGGTAGACCAAGCATAAGTCATGCACGCAAACCTGGATCACGGCGGGCTTCTTCTTCTCTGCCTCCTTTAGTTTCTTCTCGCTTCCCAGGACTATGGTGTACTCAACATCTAGCCCAGCGACCCACTCATCATTTGAGTTTTCGAACATGCGTTTGAAGCGAGCAAGGAATTCTTTCACCGTTGCGGAAGAACGGGTGTAGATGACGTCGAACTCATTGCCGGTGATGGTTCTAACATTGTACTCACCGCCGATCATGGAGATTTGGGACGCCGTGGATTTGGGAGGAGGGTTAGGATTAGTGGAACTTCCATAATGTGAAAGGACGGGACGACTGGTAGCGAACTGTTGTAAGGTACTGTTCTACTAGTAGAAGACGGGGACGAGTAGGGCGTGCGAACGGCATGGGGTTGCTGGCTTGTCCGGTGAATAAACGGTTGCAAGCCCCCAAAGAGTTCTCGAGAACTATGCGGGCCCCACTAGATGTCATGTCTACTAGACCCATATTGTAGGCCTGACGGTATAGCTTATGCCTGTTCGCACGCCATGCCGGCGCGTGGATGTAACTTCACTTAATTCCGTCGAACATCGCGCCTCCCACGACCTTCGCCTCCCTCGCACGGTCGCGCCCTTTGAGACTTCGACCGGCTATGAATGAGCAATTTTTTTGCCTTTTTTTAGACAAGCAATTTTTTTGCCTACTCCGCATGCATGATACTCCCTCTGGTCCTTTTTACTCTCGTCAACCGTTTGCAAAGTGTTTGACCAAATTTATAAAAAAAATTGAACACCACCTTATATTAATTAACCAGCCACACCAGTACACTCATTCGATACAATATTCACCACACAGGGCGGTATGTTATTTACAAGAATACCATCTAATCTATTGTCAAAGCTATACTTAGCGATTAAGTGTGCCACCTTATTGGCGAACGGCTAATCTTTGACAATTGAAGATTTTTGATCAACCGAGATGCTCAACGCTTTCATCTTCAGTCACGCATAGCAGACTGTCATAGTCCCCGATGCAAGAGATGCTACCACAAAAGCGCAATCAGTCTCTAAAATTACAGGATTAGGAAGAGAAATACCTATGTAGAGACCGGCAATGCAAGCCCTAAGCTCCGCTTCCTCCATGCTTTGACAGGCATCAATGAAATCCCACGACCAAATTTATACTAAAAATATCAATATCTACAATACTGATTATAATGAGTATAAGAACTACGTTTTATAATGAGTGTAAAAATATTGGTTTGACATTGTGAATGTTGACACATTTTTCTATAAGTCTGGTGAAAGTAGAGGTACATTGACTTCAGACAAAACTTAAATGCACAATGCAGACTAGTTCCTCCATCCAGGTGCGTGCCATGTCCTATCTTGTCATCACAACAAGGTTAGCTATTAGAGTACCACTACCTCACTTCTAGTTTAAAGGGCTCGATTCAAAAATTTCACGTACTCTTAGCAAGATAGTAGAGGCGGTGGAATAGTTTTTGAAGTCTGCAAAAGTACTCAACTAGTGTTGTCGTTCTTCACAAAAAATGTGTTTACCAATGCATGCATGAACACTAGTTACTCTAACCCCCCTCTCTTCTTTAATTCTTTGCCACATCAGCATGTTAGCTATTCCCGTGTGCATGATACTCCCTCCTTCCATCTATATAGGGCCTAATGTGTTTTTCAAGACAGCCTTTGACTATTGACAAGATTAATAGCACATGAGATGTATACTATGAAAATTATATTATTGGAAGCTCCTTTGACATACAAATTTGAAGGTATGCTTTGTGTAAGTTGCATGTCATATATTACTGCTCTAACGTTTGGTCAAAGTTAGCCTCGAAAAATGCATTAGGACCTATATAGATGGAAGGAGGGAGTACCAGCTAAGATACCACCATTCTGGCCAGCCTTAATCATTGCATGCAATAATTTAGTGCACCTTGAAATATGAACATGTGTGGGGCGTGTATGTTTTTAATGACTTGAGACTATACCTAGCCCGGCATGCAAGATGACTTATTATGCACCATTCCCCATACCTGCAGGAAGCCCGTTCGTCTCCAAATCTTTTCCTCTCCATGTGTGGAAACAATATGCCTGCCAAACTCTCCTTCTCCCTCCGGTGGTCCCACCACTCCACCCCGTGTGAAAAAATCTGCATGCATGACTCTCCTCCCCCCACGCACGTCCAATCCGTTGTGACCAGCAATATTTCCACCCCTTCGCTCCCCCGTAATTTACTCCAACAAATATGCCCACTTAGCTGTTACTTAATTGCAGGTGCATTGGGTCACTGACATATGGGCCCAACAGTGCAGCCCACATGTCGTGACGAAGCTGAACCTGCGATTAATCGATGCAACTTCGATCCATATCTTACGTAGGTGTGCCATTCCTCGCTATAAATACTATGCCTCCCACGACATCACTATCTCCTCCCCCTCACGTTCACGTTCATCGCTATCTCCTCCCCCTCCCTCTCACGTCGACCACCATGGCATCGCCCCTCCCAAGCCCTAGGAGCCCCTCGCTGCACCGCGCGGACGGTCACACATCGCCGTTCAGTTCCTCGCCGCCACTAATCGAGGAGGACGCGTCGGTGTTCCGCTCCTCGCCGCTACACGACACGTCGCCGTTCCGTTCATCGCCGCCACTAGTCGAGGTGGACGCGTCGGGATTCCGCTCCTCGCCGCGACGCGACGCGTGGCCATTCCGTTCCTCGCCGCCACTATTCGAGGAGGATGCGTTGCTATTCCGCTCCTCACCGCGTCGCATCGAGGTGGACGCGTCGGTGTTCCCAATCTCGCCAGCACGCGTGCCGGAGGACGCGTCGGCTCCCCGCTACGAGGAGAACGCCGCGCCGCCCGCTGAGCCCCCCGGCCTTGAGGAGCTTTGGAAAGAAATGGATGTCGCCTTGTGGGAGGCTTTGCCTCCAGCAGAGTGCGCCAAAATAGAGGCGGAGAAGAAGGCCGAGGAAGAGAAGTGCACCACGCAACAAGCTGCCTGGGAGGCCTATGTCGCGTCCGAGAGAGTCAGGCAAGTGGCTCTTTGGAAGAAGGCTCGTGCGAGGGCCGTGAGGGTGGCGGAGGACGCCCGTGCCGACGCCCTGAGTGAAGTCGGGCCCAAGCGCATCATCTACGCTTGGCAGTACGTGGACCGGGTGCACGCTTCCAGCGAGGAGGAGTACCTGTTGGCGCCGGATCACCACACCGGTGAGATCGCGCTCGCCCACTGGCAAGACGCCAATCAGCACCTCGCGAGTTGCGAGGCTAAGGAAGAGGCGTTGTGTCGGGCGCTACTGGGAAACGGCGCGCACTGTGGCACTCGTGGCGTGCCGCAAGCGCTCCTGCAAGCGCCGTGGCTTTTAGGAGGAGTATAATTTTTGTTTCGTAAGGCGATCTCATTAGTTTTGGGACGCAAATGCTAAATCCCGAACGTTCAAGAATTTTTAGCGTCCTTAATTAAGTATGTAAATGGGAAAGTTTGGAAACCTTGTGTATTCGTATGCATTTTGCAAGTACGTGCATATAGCACAAACTTTACTATATACTATCGCACTACACGTCTCTCTCGATATATGCTTGCAGAATGTGCTACTCCCTCCGTCCAGGTCAATAAGTCATCTTTGGTTGTGCACCGCGACCAAGGAGGGAAGACTTATACACCTAGACGGAGGGAGTACTACTATTACTTATGTACGTGCAAATGCACGTTTTAACATTACGATGCGGTTTTTGTAAAAGTAGAAAAACAACACTAGTCAAGCTTGTGAAACGATTCAATGCAAAACAAATGCAAAAATGCTCGTTTGATTGTTTACTTTTAGCTTCCTTCTCTGTGGTTATTTCTCTGTCGTACTTTGTACGGAGTATCTCACTGGTTGGAAAGGCATGCAAATTCCCAAACCGCTTCCTACACCCTGTATCGAATTTTTTGCCTAACAAGTTGTGCCGTGCAATTGGAATTCCAACTTGAGTACTACTACTAGTAGGAGTACCAGGGGCCAGTTCTTTTAGGCTTCTAAATTAGTAATCCCATAACTACTACCTCCGTCCTGGTTTATTGGTCCCCATTGTAATCTGTGTCAAATTTTGATCATAAATTTAACAAATGAAATGTTAGTGCGTGTCACATGCACTACTCCATCCGTCTAGGTGAGTAAGTCATCTTAGCCTATGCACCGTGACCAAGGAGGAGGAGAAAACGAGAAACGTTAATGTTTATTTGCTAATTAATAGTATTGCATGCAATGAACTAACCACTGCATGTCGTGTTTGATATCTCAAGTCATTAAAAGCATGCACACTCTTTATCTCTTATTGGTTGATATGTCAAGAAACAAGAAATGAGGTAGAAGTTAATGCACCACGCCTAAGTGTTTTGGGATTATTTGGTTTTCGTAAGATGACTTACACACCTAGACGGAGGGATTACAATGGTGAGGAATAAACCAGTTAAATCTTTGGTCAAAATTTAGCACAAATTACAATGGTGAGGAATAAACCAGGACAGAGTAGTAGTTTAGAAGCCCAAATAAATGAGTGAGGCGCCTTATTGTTACTCTCCACTATGACTAGTCTTGTGGGAAAAGCTGGGGAAGCCGCCAAAAGAACTGGCCCTAGGAGTAGTAGCTAGGGATCGAGTGTGCAAGATGAACCGGAGAATGTAAATGCAGAGAGATGAAATGCAAAAAAGACGGAGGGATGTGATGGTTGCTTGTCCGTTTATTTTACTGTGCCACTTATTCTTTGGGAGTGGTTGGGTTTTGTGATATGACGGGTTTACTGCCGCGCCACGAGCGGGGTGAGAGGTGAGATTCCCGTGCAGCGCCGCCCTCTACACTTGTAGGATTACTACATAGGTCGTGGTTTATTAGTCCCCCATTGAATTTGACTGAAGATTTAACTAACAAAATGTTAGTGCATGTCAACAAAAACTATATCATTGGATTCGTATTTGAACATAGTTTTGAATGATATAATTTTAGGTGACATGCATCAGCATTTATCGTACTATATATAATGTTAGTTCAATTTTTGGTCGTACTAATCTATAGTAGTAAGGTTCCCGTGCGTTGCACCAAAGAATGAAATGCATTGATTGGGGAGTTGTTTATTCTCACAAAGGATGTGGGGGTCATCTCATGTGTAACGGGTATCGATAGGTTTCTTCGGATATTATTTCATCTCTAGAGCTCACAAACATCCGGGTGAAATAGATAAAAAGGTATCTTTTGCAAACAAAAGCGTTCAACTGTTCAACCTGCATCCAAAACTTGTGAAGAAATAACAGTTATTGTGCTTTGCAAGAAATGAGCTTTAAGAATTAGTTTTTGAGTATAGATTGTTATACATGTTGGCTCTGAGATGACATGACACTTTCTTATAGTCAATAGTTGGCTATACTATTAAGTAATATTAACCATGCCCTTATACACCTAGACGGAGGGATTAAATCAGGATGACTTGCAAGCGGGCAGAGGAGATTTAAGAAATGGTTCATCGTAAGTCTTTCACCAGTACTGTAGTAAAAATTGATACATGGAAGATTCTAGACTAAACCATAAACGGATACACTTTTATTCATGCGTGATACTCCAATAGAGCAAGATCCTGCATGGAAGTCTCCACATGCTTAGACAGCGGATTACATTGAGCGAAGACTAATGAATAACATTTAACTTGATAATGCATATGTCCGGGTGAACCTCCTTGGAGTCCCCGTGCACCGCATCGGCGGGTAAACGATGCCATGGGTTTTCCAAGTCCACATTGGCGGGATAGTCCCAGCTCCCCAGAGTCCAAGTCCGTTCGATGAGGCCGGTGTCGCCGCCCACGCGACCCGGAGGGGTAGTAACACTGACCACACACCCGTACATCGGCCTCATGTCAATGTCAGCGTCAGCGGTATTGCCCCTGACGCACATTACAGAGACGGGACAGCGGCCTGCGCGGGCCTTGCCGGTGCCCACGATCAAGAGGAAGACGCTGTCGTCCTCCTCCGAGACTAGCAGGCGGCGGTGATCCTCCAGCGACTCCGGCATGGTGAACAGGTAGCACGTCTCGTACTTGATGTTCTCCACCAAGGGCCAGCAGTGACCGCTGCACGCATCCGTGAGGTGATGCACCATGTCCGCCAGCGAGCCACAAAATGGCATCGGGCACTCATAGCAGTGGACGAAGGGCCTATTATCAGGTTTTTGGATTGTTGGAAATATGAGCAAATTACTATGATATTTAATCTAAATAAATAGGAAATAGATCATGACAACATTGACAGAGATTAAACTAATCATGCGAACTAGCATAGCAGATGAATAGATCACATACTAGAAACATGAATTCTACCACGATCTCGAACAGGAAGGATAGAATCACATACGGTGCAGCGGGAGCAGCACGCCCGGCGTTGACGTTGTCCCCATGTCATCGAGGATGAGGTTCCGAGGTCGGGAAGAAGTCGTTCAGCGAAGTCGTCGCTATTAGCGATCAGTGAGTCGCGCTCCTGTCCGGTGTCAAAACCGGCGGATCTCGGGTAGGGGGTCCCGGTATGCGTCTAGGCGGATGGTAACAGGAGACAAGGGACACGATGTTTTACCCAGGTTCGGGCCCTCTTGATGGAGGTAAAACCCTACGTCCTGCTAGATTAATATTGATGATGTGTGTTACAAGAGTAGATCTACCACGAGATCAAAGAGGCTAAACCCTAGAAGCTAGCCTATGGTATGATTGTTGTTCGTCCCCACGGACTAAAACCCTCAGGTTTATATAGACACCGGATAGGGTTAGGGTTACACATAGTCGGTTACAATGGTCGGAGATCTACATATCCGTATCGCCAAGCTTGCGTTCCACGCCAAGAAAAGTCCCATCCGTACACGGGACGAAGTCTTCAATCTTCTATCTTCATAGTCTTGGAGTCCGGCCGATGATGATAGTTCGGCTATCCGGACACCCCATAGTCCGGAACACCCTCAGTAGCCCCTGAACCAGGCTTCAATGACGATGAGTCCGGTGCGTATATTGTCTTCGGCGTTGCAAGGCGGGTTCTTCCTCTGAATAATTTATAGAAGATTGTGAACACCAGGATAGTGTCCGGCTCTGCAAAAGTAAATTCCACATACCACCGTAGAGAGAATAATGTTACACAAGATCAATCTGCTGACATATTTTGTGGCGTGAAGTCGCACCACTACCAAGCCTTTATTCAAATTGTTTTTACTGTTCCACCTCAGCGCGTTCAGCGAAGTGGTTTCCTTGGCACGTCTTGTTGAGGCAGAGATCGTGTTCCCCTTATTCCGGGATTCCCATCAATATGGACGTGGGTAACCCAACTGCGCCATTGATTGTGGCGCTTGGGGGATAAGCGAGTTTTACCAGGCCGATGGGGACACATGTGTTTGTCCGCCCATATAAGGGGATAAGGATCGACCCTTCCACCTACGCCTTCTTCATCCTTTGCTCATCCATTCCCCTGCACTAGAGCTCTAGCGCCCAAGTCCGCACTTTCCTCCTCAACCTTCGCCAACCATGTCAGGAGCGGGAGGCAGATGGATGGCCACCACCGTCACGGAGGGGCACATCACAAGATCAAGGGAGGCGGATACTTGTCCGGGCGATATCACAGACAAAGCTGCCCGGCAGGGCAGCTTATTCCAACCCCAGTCCCCCATGAGAGGGTGGTATTTCTCCCCCACTTCCTCCGCGGACTAGGTTTTCCACTTCACCCATTTGTCCGGGGGCTCATGTTCTACTACGGCCTGGACTTCCATGACCTGGCCCCGAATTTCGTCCTCAACGTCTCGGCGTTTATCGTCGTGTGCGAGGCTTTCCTCTGCATCCAGCCCCACTTCGGCTTGTGGCTCAAGACCTTCAGTGTCAAGATGAAGGTTGTGAAGGGCAGCCAAGCGGAGTGCGGAGGCGCCATGGTCGGCAAGATGGCCAAAGTCCTATGGCTCGAGGGCTCCTTTGTGGAGACAATAAAGGGGTGGCAATCGGGGTGGTTCTACATCACCGAGCCACGCGACCCTGAATGGGTGGCGGCCCCCGAATTCAGATCTGGATTCCCCACACGGCTCTCGTCATGGAAAGAGACGGGCCTGAAGTGGGGGGATTCGGACAAGCTATCCGGACTCCAAACACGTGTCCGGAACCTAGTGGACAAGAATCGCAGGCTTGTCGACGTAATCCAGGTGATGCTCATCCGCCGGATTCTCCCATGCCAACAAGGGGACTTTAATTTGTGGGAGTTCGATCCGGCACAGCACCGAACCTTGAGCCGGCTCTTCGATAGCACATACGAAGATGCCTGGAAGGTGCTGTTCAAGGGCGCCGAAGCCCCCGCATCCGCTAACAAAGATCGCGGATACAGCTCGCGGCGTCAAGCTAGCGAGGTAAGTTATTTTACCCTTTACGGGACTCCTTTCCCGTAGATTGACTCTACGTGGGATCTGAAAACTCCCTATTCTTCGACAGGTCTGGCTGAAGACGTCCGGACAGATTAACTGTCCGACACCTTTGCCAGAAGACCCAGCGGATGCCCGATTGACGGGGCTGCTGGCTCCGGCACCCCATGTAGTGCCGGAGAAGAAGGCCAAGAAGGAGGCTACGGGAACTCGAAGGAGCACCCGACGCCAGGTGCTGTCGGATTCTGAAGCAGAATCTTCTCCTCAAGACGAGGAGGAAGAAGAAGCTTCTCCCCCAGCGGGGGAGGAGAGGAAAAGGAAGGCCACCCCAACTGGGGAGGCCGGAGGGTCCAAGAAGGGAAGAACCCTTCCTCCGGACTTCTCCACCAACGTCGACGACGACGAGGGGGATTGGCCTACAAGGGCCAAGCCCCTGGCGAGATCATAAGTGTCCGGATATCCATGGCGTTTTATTATTGCAGAGTGTTCTCTAATGTCGAACAATCGTGCAGCCCGCCCAAAAGCGAAGTTCGCCCGATTCATCGGCGGGTCCACAGGCTCGTCGGAAATGGAGAGTGCCGCTTCCGACCGCCTCCTCGCCTCATGCCGCGGACAACGCCGTGTGGCGGGCCCCAAAGGGGGCTTGGTCCCGAGGAGGTGGCGCAGGAGGTGCCACAAGGCAACCCCCCGGACTCCAGGCGCGTGGGGGACAAGACCCCCAGGGGCTCTAAGGCCGACCTTTGTCCGGACTCAATGCTGGAACCTTCAGTGGTTCCGGAGTCCGGCAAACGATCCCTTTGCAAGAAGGGTAAGACGCCGGTGTCCTTCGTCCAACCGGAGGCACCGGATAGCTTACCGGAGGCGCTTAACGGCGCCTCCATCGAGGAGGAGCACCGCACTGTTATGAGTGCGGCGATCCGGACAGTTCAGTCCGCCAAGAGCGGGCTGACCAAGCTGCGTACCGATCTTCTAACAGGCTTTGAGGTAAGAAATTTCAATATATGTAAAATGGTACCGCATAGGCGGTAGCCTCTCGATGCTCGGTTCGGTGTTGGAAAGAAAAGCCGGATGAGGATCTTTAGAAAGATAAACGCAGGAGTCATAAAAATATGTCAATATGGGATTGCAGGTTTGTCTGCTGACCTCCGCCGTCTTGACCGGGAGGTCAATAATTTGAAGAAAAACCTCGGCGGTCCGAGAACGAGCTCGGTCATGCCAAGAAGCAGCTCGAGGAAAAACAAGGTGAGTAATACCTTATGAAAATTGTACCTTACAGAAAAGGATTTGGTTGCAAGAAAAATGACAAGGATAACGTGGGTATTGTAGGGGCCACTAACGAGGTGGCAACCCTGAAGGAGGCGGTGGCCGCGGCGGAACGTAATGCGGCCGCGGAACGCACCGAGCGAGAGAAGCAGGAGGCGCGGGTGGCGGTGGTACAGCAAGAGCTCCAGGATCTCGTCAAAAAACATGAGAACTTGGAGCGTGACTCAAAGGCTCGAGAGTCTGAGCTTGCAACGGCTCTTGAAGGTGCCAAAGCCGCTAAGGCCAAAGCCTACAAGGCCCTCCAGGAGATTGAGGCGGTGAAGAAAATAGCAGCGGGTAAGGCATTTTTCATGCAGAGTAAGCATGTGAGTGTTAATTACCTGTTGCTTACCCGAATTCGGAGCTCTCCAGGGGTGTTCGTAGATCTTCCTTGCAGCGTGTCCGATGCTGCCGCATTCTACCGGGCCGAGGAGGGGAGCTCGACGGAGAAGGTCTTCTGGTCTCGATATCTTTGAGGCCGGACATCTGGTGCCTTAGCGACCAGCCAAGCAGCTGGTCGAGCTCCACAAGGCGGCCGAACATGCCATGAAGGGCCTCATAGTTCGGCCGTGGCCTAAGGAGGCCATGCACAGGAGCTACTTCGCCTGTGCGGCGGCTGGTGGATGCGTGCCCGTGGGTTGAAGTTATCAAGCATTCCGCTTGTATCGAGGGTGCCGTCGGGCCCTTGCCCGCGCAAGAAGGTGCACTTTGGGGCAAGATGGATGCCCGTAAGCTCGTGGCGGACCCACCACCAGAGGGCAAGGAGCATCGCACGCCCGAGATGTATTATAAGAGTGTCTTTGAAGGGAGCCCAGACTATTGCGGGTGAGTGCTCCAAAGATGTAATATTTGAGTAGACTCACATTTTGTTATCATGTGCGCTGAAAACTTAGTTCATATCGCTTAAGCAACGCTTGTTAACTTAAAATATTACCTTAGGCGGCTGTTTATCAAATCCGAGAGATGGCAAGTCGTCGGCTTCAAATTTCCATGCCACGAGTCTTTGGGGTGTTCGGGATAAACTTGAGCGCTCTTGTTCCCATTTTGGGTCCATCTAGGGAGGCGCTCAACACAACTAACAAGTCAACCGGACTTATAATGCTAGAACACTCTCACTTAGCCCTAGAATTCTATAATTTTAAATTTCGTTGAATCCCCTAGTCTTCGGAAGGCCCAATTTGGGGTGCTATCCACGCCTTGGCCGGACAGTATCCGGCTCCTCGCTCTAAGCGGCACAAGTCTTTAAGGACTCGCAGAAAACCTCTCGAACAGCGACCGGTCTCTCGCCTCATCATGACGGTCAGTTTTAGCTTTCTCCACTTAGGCGTTAACCCAGCCGAAATGTGGCAGAATCTCAGTTTTTCTCACGGTGCTACCTTAGCCGATATAAAGGTACGTAAGGTACCAAAAAACGGGAGCCGGGTAAACCAAACTATTGACCCAAGACATGATTCAGAGCCGATGCATATAGTGCTATAAGTTCGGGGTGCCGCACTTGTGAAAGTGTTCAGACTCATCACACCATAACGCGGGAAACATAAGCCCCTGGTGTATATTAGCTGTACCAAAGTGTACGGATGCAACATGTCGTGAATGAACATATGTACGAAAAAGAAATGCAATTATAAGCAAAAAGGTGCTGCATTGTTTTATTCAATAAGTGCTGCTACGAATGCAGAATGATACAAATAGTGCGATAAGCAAGATAGGAGACTGTTAAACATGTCCCCTTCCAGGGGTAGGCTGCAGATTGGTGTATGAAAATGCTCGTAATGGAGACCACCTGTATATTCGTTGTAGCCTTTTTGCTTCCCTTGCTGTTTGATCGTGAGTTAGGCAGGTCTGCTGCTGGACAGGGCTTCGACAAATGGAGTCTGTGTTTAAAAAGTAAAAGGTAAAAGAAAAGAAAAAGGAACGACACACTTGAGAGCCCCTTGTGTGGTTGAGCCGATGCAGGTGTATTGTGGTCGTGCCCCCCTCCCCATGCCCATGGTATCTTCAGAGCGTAATGGTGTACGCGAAGGACCTGCTTTGACGTTTCGCAGGAGCTGGGGTTGGGGCCGCACTGCTACGCGTGCTCGGAACGTGCCAGGTGGTCTTGTTGTAAGTTACTCCGGGCGCGCTTGGCTGTGTCCGGCCGCTTAACGGCCGGATTCGATAATTGCCTTAAGAGGCTGCATTGCACTTCTGCCGAGAGAGCCGTTGTATGTTCCTCCATGCGGAGAGAACGTTCAGTGTTTCCGTTGACCGTAATGACTCCTCGAGGGCCTGGCATCTTGAGCTTGAGGTATGCGTAGTGAGGCACCGCGTTGAACCGCATAACGCAGTGCGTCCGAGCAAGGCATGATAGCCGCTGCGGAACGGGACTATGTCGAAGATTAACTCCTCGCTTCGGAAGTTATCCGGGGATACGAAGACCACTTCCAGTGTAATTGAGCCTGTACAATTGGCTTCTACACCTGGTATGACGCCTTTAAAGGTCATTTTGGTAGGTTTAATCCTGGTAAAGCAGGTTCAGGCTGCTGCCGCCGTCCATCAGGACTCTGGTTAGGTGAAATCCATCGACGATTGGGTCTAGGACCAGTGCGGCGAATCCGCCGTGGCGGATGCTGGTGGGGTGGTCCCTTCGGTCAAAAGTGATCGGGCAGGAGGACCATGGATTGAACTTCGGGGCAACTGGCTCCATCGCGTAGACATCCCTGAGTGCACGCTTCCGCTCCCTTTTTGGTATGTGGGTTGCGTATATCATGTTCACCGTCCGCACCTGTGGGGGGAAACCATTCTGTCCTATGCAGCCCCTTGTCATTGTTTTCGTCAATTAACTTGCATGCCTGCTTGAATACCCAACAGTCCCTGTTGGTGTGGTTAGCTGGCTTTTCGGGGGTGCCATGTATCTGGCACAAGCGGTTGAGTATTCGGTCCAAATTGGACGGACCCGGAGTAGTTCGTTTGAATGGCTTTTTGCGCTGACCGGGTTTAGAGCCTTTGAATCCGGCATTTACTGCCGTATCCTCAATATTGTCGCCGTTAGTGCGGCGTTTATTTATTACGACGCGGCCTGCCGCTTTTGGTCCTTGAAGTCCGGACTGCCAGAATTTTTGCTTGAGGTTGTTGTTGCGTGCTAGCCAGCTGTCCTCACCCGCGAAGCGGGTCATGAGTGATGTGAGGGCTGCCATGGATTTCGCTTTTCCTGTCCTAGGTGCTGGGCAAGCCACTCGTCATGGATGTTATGCTTGAAGGCCGTGAGGGCCTCCGCATCCGGACGATCGACGATTTGGTTTTTCTTGGTTAAGAACCGTGTCCGTAATTGTCCGGCCGATTCGTCTGGCTGCTGAATTATGTGTCTTAGGTCATCAGCGTCGGTGGTCGCACATAAGTGCCTGGAAGTTATCGAGGAATGCGGCTTCCAGGTCCTCCCAGCTCCCAATTGACTCTGCTGGCAAGCTGTTGAGCCAATGTCGGGCTGGTCCTTTAAGCTTGAGGGGGAGGTATTTGATGGCGTGAAGATCGTCACCGCGGGCCATGTGGATGTGAAGGAGATAGTCTTCGATCCAAACCGCGGGGTCTGTTGTGCCATCATAGGATTCAATATTGACGGGTTTAAACCCTTCGGGGATTTGATGATCCATTACTTCGTCTGTGAAGCATAGTGGGTGTGCGGCGCCTCTGTACTGGGCGATATCACGACGGAGCTCAAAAGAGCTTGGTATGATTTGTTCGGCCCGGCCGGACTTACTTTGTCCGGTGCGACGGTTGTCGTCACGTACCGTGGGGCGCCCACACGATCCATAGATCGATCTTGATTGTCTTGCCTTGTCCTCCAATATATCTCGCAGGTCTGGAGCGTTCCCCTTTGGCCATGTGCTTCTTGAGCGATGCCGGGGTACGGTTCTAGTGAAGGGCCTGGAGGCCTCTCTGTCGCGGCCACGGGGTGGTCGGTCAGCCGTATTGTCTCCTGGTGATGCGGGTTCATAAGCCTCCTCCTCTAATCGTGGGAGCAGCTTGCGTTTAGGGTAGCTTTTGGAGGGGCGTTCGAGCTCATGCTCTTCGGCCGCGAGGACTTCGGTCCATCTGTCAGCTAGCAGATCCTGATCAGCTCTAAGCGGTTGCTGCTTTTTCTTTAGGCTGTTCGCCGTGGCCATAAGCCTGCGTCTAAAACGCTCTTGTTCGACGGGATTCTCGTGCACGCATTTAATTCATTGTCGCCGAGGCTTGCTTCGTCTTCGAGGGGAGGCATATAATCCTCTACCTCTTCTTACGCCGCTCTCTCTTGAGGGCTGGCGTCTTCATCCTCCTACGATGGATCTTGCTTTGGAGTGGATTGTCTTCGGCGTTATGCGGTGTATTGTTATCTCCGCATCTGGAATCTTCATTCTTGCCGTGGCGGGATTTAGAGCGGCGCCGCTGACGACGACGCTTGGGCTGCTCCTTGGAGGGGTCATCCTCCGTTGTTCCATCGCCGTTCCCATCTTTTGGGATGTCCACCATGTATATGTCGTATGACGAGGTGGCCTTCCAGTGCCCTGTAGGCGCTGGGTCTTGGTCGTCTCCGGCATCATCGTCCATACCGTCGATGTCTTCGAGTCGTAATCTAGCATGTCGGTTAGGTCATCGACAGCGGCTACCAAGTGGGTGGTGGGTGGGCGTCGAATTTCTTCGTCGACCGTATCCCAACCTTCCTGACCGTAGTCCGTCCAGGGCTCTCCGGATAAAGAGAGAGACTTTAGTGAATTCAGGATGTCGCCAAAAGGCGAGTGCTGAAAGATGTCCGCGGCCATGAACTCCATAACGGGCGCCCAATCGGATTCGATCAGCAAGGGCGCGGAGGGTTCGGAGTCCGAATAGGAGTCCGGCGCCCTGGAGTCGGAGTCTTTGCAAAGGACAGGGATGGAGTTCGGATCGGTCGCCATAGAGATTGTAGCCCCCGAGGCGGTGTCCAACCACTCGTCCTCGGTCGGGGAATCCGGCTCCGGATTAAGGGCCGAAGCGGATACTGGTGCGGCCTCCAGGGCACTGTTCGGCTGCAGAGCTAGATCATGCCCATCGAGACAGTGCAGCACGCTTGGCTGCGGCTCGAATCCGTCGAAGATCAAATCTCCGCGGATATCGGCCGTATAGTTTAGACTTCCAAATCTGACCTGATGGCCAGGGGCGTAGCCTTCAATCTGCTCCAGATGGCCAAGCGAATTGGCCCGCAGTGCAAAGCCGCCGAACACAAAGATCTGTCCGGGGAGAAAAGTCTCACCCTGTACCGCGTCGTTGTTGATGATCGGAGGAGCCATCGGGCCTAGCGGTGACGACACAGAGGAACTCTCAATGAAAGCACCAAGTTCGGTGTCAAAACCGGCGGATCTCAGGTAGGGGGTCCCGAACTGTGCGTCTAGGCAGATGGTAACAGGAGACAAGGGACACGATGTTTTACCCAGGTTCGGGCCCTCTTGATGGAGGTAAAACCCTACGTCCTGCTAGATTAATATTGATGATGTGTGTTACAAGAGTAGATCTACCACGAGATCAAAGAGGCTAAACCCTAGAAGCTAGCCTATGGTATGATTGTTGTTCGATCCCCACGGACTAAAACCCTCCGGTTTATATAGACACCGGACAGGGTTAGGGTGACACAGAGTCGGTTACAATGGTAGGAGATCTACATATCCGTATCGCAAAGCTTGCCTTCCACGCCAAGGAAAGTCCCATCCGGACACGGGACGAAGTCTTCAATCTTCTATCTTCATAGTCTTGGAGTCCGGCCGGTGATGATAGTTCGGCTATGCGGACACCCCCTAGTCCGGAACTCCCTCACTCCCCAAAAACCTGATCGCCCCTCTCCCGTACAGGATCACGAGAGGCGGGGTTCCGGAGGCCTGCTGTCCCTTCTCCTGGTACATGCCGAAAGGAGGGATGGAGAAGACTTGCTTGGTGGCGCAATGATCTGGAACGGTGGTGAGAAACTATATAGTGCGGGCCGGGTAGGTCGTGGGAGTATAGCTCTGTCCTTGGCTCGGCTCAATCCCGCAACCCGGGGCGCGTCATTCAATTTGACTGAAGATTTAACTAACAAAATGTTAGTGCATGTCAACAAAAACAATATCGTCGGATACGTACTTGAACATAGTTTTCAATGATATAATTTTAGGTGACATGCATCATCATTTATCGTACTATATATAATGTTATTTTTGGTCGTACTAATCTATAGTAAGGTGCCCGTGCGTTGCACAGAAGAGTGAAATGCATTGATCGGGGAGTTGTTTATTTTGACAAAGGATGTGGGGGTCATCTCATGTGTAACTAGTATCGATAGGTTTGTTCGGATATTATTTCATCTCTAGAGCTCACAAACATCCGGGTGAAATAGATAAAATGTATCTTTTGCAAACAAAAGCGTTCAACTGTTCAACCTGCATCCAAAACTTGTTAAGAAATAACTCTTATTGTGCTTTGCAGGAAATGATCTTCAAGATTTAGTTTTTGAGTATCCACTGTTATACATGTTGGCTACAGATGACATGGCACTTTCTTATAGCCAACAGTTGGCTATACTATTTAAGTACTAACCATGCCCTTATACACCCAGACGGAGGGATTAAATCGGGATGACTTGTGAGGGGGTCCTGGACTAGGGGGTGTCCGGATAGCCGAACTATCATCTTTGGCCGGACTCCAAGACAATGAAGATGCAAGATTGAAGACTTCGTCCCGTGTCCGGATGGGAGTTTCCTGCGTGGAAGGCAAGCTTGGCGATACGGATATGTAGATCTCCTACCATTGTAACCGACTCTGTGTAACCCTAACCTATCCGGTGTCTATATAAACCGGAGGGTTTTAGTCCGTAGGACGAACAATAATCATACCATAGGCTAGCTTCTAGGGTTTAGCCTCCTTGATATCGTGGTAGATCTACTCTTGTACTACCCATATCAATAATATTAATGAAGCAGGAGTAGGGTATTATGTCACGACCGGTTTTCGAATAAAATGTTTATTGAGAAACCGACCTTTTGAGTCTAGTACGAGGAAAAATCCTCCTGACTGGTAGACAAAATCTTGATACAATAAGCCAGTAGCATTAGGATATATTACAGGGTCGAGCTTGGGTGCTCAACCAATTATTACAAGCACGCCAATAATTATACATAATAGCGGATATGACACAATGGAGTGGGGTGGCATTCTACTAACTCGAGGTAGAGTGGTGGTGGAATAAAACAGTGGAGTGGATAACATGACTCCTACACTGGCAGATCATCGAGCGTCTAGGTGAGGCTCGATGAATTTAATTGGGTAGCGGAAGCGGAAGTAACATAGTGACCAATCCAGGGTCACACGAGACTGACTGGGATTCCTCTAGGCGTCGTACTCGCTATCGAACTCTTCATCCATGAGATCGCCTTCGTCAGCATCTGGCCAAATCAACAAGCCAGGTGAGTACTTTGAAAGTACTCGCAAGACGGTTCGGACATAAGATATAACAAATGCATGCATGAATGCGTCATGAGCAATTAGTATGGTACATCCAAATGAGGAAGTAACACGACATTTACTAGTAAGAAGGCATTCAGGTGGTAGTAAAAATAACTGAAAACCGATCGGGTGTCTGAAGCGATGCCTCGAAGGGTGAACAATAAATAAATCATGCCACAGTCGGGCGTCTGAGCGACACCACAAAAAGGGCTTATATTGAAAATAAGAGACATGCGTGCCACAGTCGGACGTCGGGGCGACATCACAGAAAGGGCTTATATTGAAAGTAAATGACAACAATGCCGCAGTCGGACGTCTGAGCGACATCGCAGAAAGGGCTTATATCAAAAGTAAATAATAACAATGCCGCAGTCGGACGTCTGAGCGACATCGCAGAAAGGGCTTATATCAAGAGTAAATAATAACAATGCCGCAGTCGGACGTCCGAGCGACATCTCAGAAAGGGCTTGAAATTCACATTTCATATCTGTTAACTTGCAAGAAATAGTGCTCATAGGAAAATATTCAACACATGATAATAAACGGGTTAGTCCATCCATAGGAATAAACATTTAACCGGACTTAACACTCATATGTTCCTCCGGAGTTTCTGTCACCGACACTGACACTTGACAAGATAAGATAAAAATAGTACTTGGACATGGATAGGATGATTTCAAGGATTATTGACTCTACAGAGTTTGTACTAAATTATCCACATCCAACGGATTTCCGTAGTCACGAGGGACTAGTTCCGTTTACGGTATTTCCGAGGAAACACATCTAACCAGTACACACCCATCCCACCTCACGATGCTAGGAATCACCCTAGACAGCGTTCAAGAAAAACTTTGAGACGGGGAGATCACAATCTCGAATAGCATGGGATAAAATTTATATCTGCCGCTCTAAGGGGTGCCGCCCTCTCGGTCCCAACCGGAAACACCCATGCCCCCTGACCGGATGATAGGCTTTAATCCAGGGCCATGTAACCCTAATCCCGGCCTCTCGATTTGGTGTGTACCAGAAAGCGGTTTGCAACTTACTAAGCCATATTTCCTTGCGGAAAAACATGTGGTAGCACAGGAGGGAAACGGATGGAAACTGGACCGATTCATGTTGACACTGGTCAAACAGTCGGGCATAAGACGGCATGCTACAACACTGCCATCTTACCCATTCTTACGCCATCACATGGCCATGCAAACTCGTATCCAATATCTTATGGATTTTCGAAACTCACTTGTCTCCACTTTGCAGGTAATATGACATTCATCGAGGTGCTCATGATCATGCCGTGCAACTACTTAATGCAAACATGCCAAAACACTCATCATATCGAAAGTTCAAACATGCTTGCCTGGTTCGGAGTATTCGGGGCCTAGCTCGGTGAAGTTTGCGGTTCCGTCACCTCCTTCGGTATCTACGGTATACAAAAATACAGGCGCAATCGTAAATACCGTGAGGTGTACATAAATATGCCAAATATTTCTCAAATAAATCTGATAAAAAACTAGACAAAATTTTGAAGAGGGCAGAAAACTAATCACTCAAAAACCCTTTTCTGTTTAAAAGTTATAAGTGTTTTGGTCCAAGGACCTTTCTGTAATGAAACAGAAACTTCCCAGGGGGCTAAGCAGAAAAGTCCAGAAAACGATTCAGACTGGAAAGCGCATTTTGCCAGAATATGCTTTCAGAAAATGGTTCGTTTAAAAAAATGAGAGACTTACAGGCGGGTCCCACCCGTCAGGTTTGAAAATTTAAAACAGGGAGACGGAGCTCGTCGGCGCCTGAGAGCTGCGGTGGTCGCCGGCGGCGATCCACGGTGAGGCAGGGGGATCGGGTGGTACCTCCGTGCTCAGTGCATCCTTCCGCATCGGTGGGTGGTGGTGGTGGTCGCCGGCGAGCACTACGTCGATGGCAGCCCGTGCTCCGGTGGACGGCGGTTCGGGTGGAGTTGGATCTCGCCGGAGAGTGTTGCGAAGGGCAAATTGAAGTGGGGGTTAGACTTCTGGGTGCTCGAGGGGATTGCTGACGAGGTTTGGGCGCCGGGGACGGCCTCACCGGAGTGAATCGAGGTGGAGGCTGAGGCGGAACGGGGCGGCCGGAGTTGGGGGAGGAGACCTCCTCGAGGCCCTCCTAGTGGCCTGGCGGAGTGTTGGTGAGGTGCAGAGGTGGTGTGTGCTAGAGGGCGAGATCGGGGCCCCTTTTTATAGGCGATCCGAGGTGATGGCCGTGAACGGAGTCTCCGGCGAAGGTTACAGCGGCGCAGGGCTTGGTCGGGGTGGTTTTGTGGTTGAGCGTCATCGTGGAGGTCCACTGGCTCCATTTAGGCACTAAACGAGCTTGGATTAGAAGCTTTGGGGTGGGTTCGACGGAACAGGGCGGCGCGGGCCGGCGGCGGCAGAGGGCGTGCCCTGTGCTTGCCGGGCCACGTGACGGTCTGTGAGGCGCTGGCATGCATGAGCCACGCGGAGGGCCAGGAGGCGATGGGCGGCGCCGGGTGGCGTGGCGAGCAGGCTCAGCCTCGCTGGCCGCCACGGTGGCGCAGCCACCGCAGAATCGCCAACGCCGGGCGAGGTTCGCCGCCACCGACGCCTGCACCCGTCCAAGGGGCGGCGGTGCTCGCCAGGAGGAGGAGCCAGGCGTGAACGCGCGCCAGGGCGCACTGTTGACGGATGACTGAACTCTGACGAAGAAACGACACTGAACTTTCTGAATCTCTGAATTTCTCTAAAAGTGCAAGGTAACAGTGCAGGCCAAGTGTTCGACGAAATGATTTTGGTATGTGGGGATTTTTCCTTGAGATGATTTTTGGTGAGGTGGCCTCTCACTGCATCTGGGGGCTGCCAGAATTTTGGTGGAATTTTTTGGAGAAGAGGAGATATGAATTTCACCAAATTTGACAAATCTGGTCCAAACTTGCAGAAGTTGAAACTTAAAAATTTTGAAGAGAAGAAGAGTGGATCTTGATGGTTCTAGGTTGTGGGTGCTAGGGACTATCCAGAGGAGTTGGTTTGAGATCAAAGTTCAAAGGCAATTAGGTACTTGCTTTGCAAATCACCTAGGCTCAAAATAATGGACAAAAATGTTTTGGGGAAAGAAATAAATGAAATAAAATCCAAAAATGAGTTGGACTTGGTGGGACAGAATATTTGGATTGCCCCAAAGTGGAAGGAGGGGTTTTTGAAAGGATTTACCACAAGAGTCATGGTAAAACCATGGGTGGTTTCAATATAAGAGAAGACCCAAAACTCCTAGGGTTTTCTTTTAAAAGAAAATAAATCCCAAAAATAAATTTGAGAAGGGGAGAATCAGAGGAAAGGTTTTTAATAACCAAACACCGGAGTTGAAAAAGATGCCAAAATAAAATCCTTTGCCAAAGGGGAAAATTTTGAGAGAGAGATTTTTGGAAGGGTTTAAATGACCTTCTTCAAAACCAACAAAGTTTTTGTTGAAAAACCAAACAAAATTCTTTTTGAGTGTCACATATTACCTCCATCGAGAGGGCCCGAACTTGGGTAAAAACATTGTGTCCCTTGTCTCCTGTTACCATCCGCCTAGACGCACAGTTCGGGACCCCCTACCCGAGATCCGCCGGTTTTGCCACCGATATTGGTGCTTTCATTGAGAGTTCCTCTGTGTCGTCACCTATAGGCCCGATGGCTCCTTCGATCCTCAACAATGACGCGGTCCAGGGGGAGACTTTTCTCCCCGGACAGATCTTCGTATTCGGCGGCTTTGCACTGCGGGCAATTAAGCTTGGCCATCTGGAGCAGATCGAAGCTCGCCCGCCATCAGGTCAGATTTGGAAGTTTAAACTACACGGCCGACATCCGCGGAGACTTGATCTTCGACGGATTTGAGCCGCAGCCAAGCGTGCCTCACTATCTCGATGGGCATGATCTAACTCTGCCGCCGAACAGTGTCCTGGAGGCCGCAATAGTGTCCGCTCCGAACATTGATTCGGAGCCGATCTCGCCGATCGAGGATGGTTGGTTGGACACCACCTCGGGGGCTGAAATCTCTACGGCGATTGAGCCGAACACAATTCTGTCCTTTGCGAAGACCGTGACTCCAAAGTGCCGTACTCCTCTCCGGACTCCGAACCCTCCGCGCCCCTGCCAATCGAATCCGATTGGGCACCGGTCATGGAGTTCACTGCCGCGGACATCTTTCAAAGACTCGCCTTTGGCGACATCTTGAATTCACTAAAGTCTCTCTCTTTATTCGGAGAGCCCTGGCCGGACTACGGTCAGGAAGGTTGGGATGCGGACGACGAAGAAATTCAACACCCACCCACCACACCACTTTGTAGCCACTGTCGATTATTTAACCGACATGCTCGACTTCGACTCCGAAGACATCGACGGTATGGACGACGATGCAGGAGACGACCAAGACCCAGCGCCTACAGGGCACTGGAAGGCCACCTCATCATACGACATATACATGGTGGACATCCCAAAAGATGGGAACGGCGATGGAACAACGGAGGATGACCCCTCCAAGAAGCAACCGAAGCGCCGACGTCAGCGGCACCGCTCTAAATCCCGCCACAGCAAAAACGCTGATTCCAGCACGGGAGATAATAACACCCCGAACAGTGCCGAAGACAACCCCCTCCAGCCGGACTCAGTGCAGGAGGAGGGAGAAGCAAGTCCGCACGACAGTGCGGCAGAAAGAGAGGTAGAGGACGATAACTATGTGCCTCCCTCCAAAGATGAGGCAAGCCTCAACGACGATGAATTCGTCGTGCCTGAGGATCCCGCCGAAAAGGAGCGTTTCAAACGCAGGCTTATAGCCACGGCAAGCAGCCTCAAAAAAAGCAGCAACAACTTAGAGCTGACCAAGACCTGCTAGCTGACAGATGGACTGAAGTCGCTGCAGCCGAAGAGTATGAACTCGAACGCCCCTCCAAAAGCTACCCCAAACGCAGGCAGTTGCCTCGATCAGAGGAGGAAGCACCCAAGTCACCAGCGCATGACATGGCAGACCGGCCACCCCGTGGCCGCGACAGAGAAGCCTCTCGGCCCTCCATTAAACCCGCACCCCGACGCCGCCCAAAAAGTACCAAGGCACGGGAAAAAGCGCCGGACTTGTGAGATATATTGGAGGATAAGGCAAAACATACAAGATCGATCTACGGATCGCGTGGGCGCCAACGACTCGGGATGATTACCGTCGCGCCGGATACAGCAAACCCGGTCGGGCCGAACACGATGAGACAAAGCTCATATGAGCTATGTCGTGATATAGCCCAATATCTGAGGCGCCAAGACACCCACTATGCTTCACAGATGAAGAATCGGATCATCAAATCACGAGGGCTTCAAACCCGTAAACATCGAATCATACGATGGTACCATAGATCCCGCGGTCCGGATCAAGGACTATCTCCTCCATATCCACATGGCCCGCCGTGATGATCTACATGCCATCAAATACCTCCCACTCAAGCTTAAAGGACCAGCTCGGCATTGGCTCAATAGCTTGCCGCCAGAATCAATTGGTTGTTGGGAGGACACGGAAGCCGCATTCCTTGATAACTTCCAGGCACATATGTGCGACCACCGGACACCGATGACCTTAGCCATATAATTCAGCAGCGTAAGAATCGGCGGACAATTCTGGACACGGTTCCTAACAAAGAAAAATCAAATCGTTGACTGTCCGGATGCAGAGGCCCTTGCAGCCTTCAAACATAACATCCGTGACGAATGGCTTGCCCGGCACCTAGGACAGCAAAAGCCGAAATCCGTGGCAGCCCTCACAACACTCATGACCCGCTTTTGTGCGGGAGAGGACAACTGGCTAGCTCGAAGCAACAACTTGGCCAAACACCCTGATAGTTCGGATACCAAGGACAGCAATGGCAGGTCGCGTCGTAACAAGAACAAGCGCCGCATTAACGGCGATAATGCTGAAGATCCGGCCGTCAATGACGGATTCAGAGGCTCTAAACCCGGTCAGCGGAAGAAGCCATTCAAAATATATACCCAGGGCCCGTCCAACTTGGACCGAATACTCGATCTCTTGTGCCAGATACATGGCACCCCCGAAAAACCAGCCAATCACACCAACAGGGATTGTTGGGTGTTCAAGCAAGCAGGCAAGTTAAGTGCCGAACTCAACGACAAGGGGCTGCATAGCGATGACGAGGAAGAGCCCCGGCCGCCAAACAATAGAGGACAGAAGGGCTTTCCCACACAAGTGCGGACGGTGAACATGATATACGCAACCCATATACCCAAAAGGGAGCGGAAGCATGCACTAAGGGACGTATATGCGATGGAGCCAGTCGCCCCGAAGTTCAACCCATGGTCTTCCTGCCCGATCACCTTCGATCGAAGGACCACCCCACTAGCATCCGCCACGGCGGTTTCACCGCATTGGTTCTTGACCCAATTATTGACGGATTTCACCTCACCAGTCCCGATGGACGGCGGTAGCAGCCTGAACCTGCTTTATCGGGATACAAGGCGCAAAATGGGCATAGACCCTCAAGGATTAAACCTACAAAGATGACCTTTAAAGGCGTCATACCGGGTGTAGAGGCCAATTGTACAGCTCGATTACACTCAAGTGGTCTTCAGATCCCGGATAACTTCCGCGAAGAGTTAATCTTCGACATAGTCCCGTTCCAGCGGCTATCACGCGATCGCTTTCAGACGAACCGCATTTGCAAACTTCAATGCGGTGCCGCACTATGCATACCTCAAGCTCAAGATGCCAGGCCCTCGAGGAGTAATCCAGGTCAATGGAAACACCGAACGCTCCCTCCGAACGGAGGAGCACACGGCGGCCCTCGCGGCGGAGGTGCAAAGTAGCCTCTCACAGCAATTCTCGAGTCTGGCCACTAAACGTCCGGACACTATCAAGCGCGCCCGGAGTAACCTACAACAAGACCGCCTGGCACGATCCAAGCATGCGTAGCAATCTGGCCCCAACCCCAGCCCTCGCGAAACCACAAAGCCAGTACTACGCGTACATAGCTACGCTCTGGAGATACCATGGGCATAAGGGGAGGGGCACGACCACCAAGACGCCTGCACGCGGCTCAACCGCACCAGGGGCTCCCAATTGTGTCATTCTTTTTCTTTCTTCTTTTTTTTTCTTACTTTCAGGACTCCATTTTCCAGAAGTCCTGTCCGGCACTAGAATTGCCGAACTCATGATGCGACAGCGAGGGAAACAGAAAGCTACGTCGAGTGTTCAGGTGGTCTCTACTACGAGCATTATACCTGTTTTACATACCATCCCGCAGCTTACCCCTGGAGGTGGACATGTTAAATAGTCCCATCCCTTGCTTATCGCACAATTTGTATCATTCTGCTTTTATTTGTAGTTTCTTTTTAATAACCAATATATAGCTCTTGCCTATTATTGCATTCTTTCCTATTTTATATGTTCATTTACAACATTGCGCAAACGTACAATCTGGTACGGCCAATAAACCAGTGGCTTAAGTACCCCAAAATTATGGTGTGATAAGTCTGAACACTTTCACAAGTGCGGCACCCCGAACTTATAGCATTATATGCATCGGCTCCGAATCATGTCTTGGATCAATAGTTGGGTTTGCCCGGCTCCTATGTTTTGCTACCTTACGTTCCGTTATATCGGCTAAGGTAGCACTAGGAGAACCACTGTGATTGTGCCCCGGTTGAGCAGGGTTGTGGACCTCAGTGGAGAAAGCTAAAACTGACCGTCATGATAGGGCGAGAGTCGGTCGCTTTTCGAGAGGTATTTTCGGGTCCCTAAAGACTTATGCCGCTTAGAGCGAGGAGCCGGCTCTGTCCGGCCAAGGCGTGGATAGTGCCCCGAACTCGGTCTTTGCCGAAATTTAAAATTATAGAATTCTATGGCTAAGTGAGAGTGTTCAAGAATTATAAGTCCAGTTGCCTGGTTCGTTGCGTTGAGCGCCTCCCTCGTAGGACCCAAGAATGGGAACAAGAGCGCTCAAGTTTATCCCGAACACCCCAGCACTCGTGGCATGGGGGCTGAAGCCAACGACTTGCCATCTCTCAAATTTGATAAACGGCCGCACAGAAGGTAATATTTTAAATTAACAAGCGTTGCTTAGCGCATATGAACAAGTCCGTAATCAATGGCGCGGATGGGTTACCCATGTCCGTATTGATGAGAATCTCGGAATAAGGGGGCACGATCTATGCTTTGATAAGACGTGCCAAGGAAACCGCCTCTCTAAATGCGTTAAGGTGGAATAGTAAAAAACGATTCGAATAAAGGCTTGGCCATGGTGTGATGTCACGCCGCGGAATACGTCAGCAGATCTGTGCAAAAGTTATTCTCTCTACGGTAGTATGTGGAACTTGTTTTGCAGAGCCGGACACTATCCTTGTGTTCAAAACCTTCTATGAAGTATTCGGAGGAGGAACACGCCTTGCAATGCCGAAGACAATATGCGCGCCGGACTCGTCGTCATTCAAGCCTGGTTCAGGGGCTACTGAGGGAGTCCTGGACTACGGGGTGTCCGGATAGCCGAACTATCATCTTTGGCCGGACTCCTAGACTATGAAGATACATGATTGAAGACTTCGTCCCGTGTCCGGATGGGACTTTCCTTGGCGTGGAAGGCAAGCTTGGCGATACAGATATGTAGATCTCCTACCGTTGTGACCGACTCTGTGTAACCCTAACCCTATCCAGTGTCTATATAAACCGGAGGGTTTTAGTCCGTGGGGATCTAACAACAATCATACTATGGGCTAGCTTCTAGGGTTTAGCCTCCTTGATCTCGTGGTAGATCTACTCTTGTACTACCCATATCATCAATATTAATCAAGCAGGAGTAAGGTATTACCTCCATCGAGAGGGCCCGAACCTGGGTAAAAACATTGTGTCCCTTGTCCCCTGTTACCATCCGCCTAGACGCACAGTTCGGGACCCCCTACCCGAGATCCGCCGGTTTTGACACCGACACCAGTAGTGATGGCCGCACACCTGCGTCAGGTGATGCACGATGTCCGCCGGCGAGCCCCAAAACGGCATCGGGCACTCATAGCAGTAGACGAAGGGCTCCTTGGAGGCATCGACCAGGCCGTCCATGAAACGGGAGTGGCTGTAGGGGACGTTCCGCCAGTCGAATATATGAGCAAGTTACTACGATATTTACTACAAAATAAATCATGACGGCTATAATAGAGATTAAACTAATCATGCGGACTAGCATAGTAGATGAACAGATCGAATCTAGGACACAGACTAGAAACATGAATTCTAGCACGATTTCAAAAAGGAAGGACAGAAACACATACGGTGCAACGAGAGCAGCACCATTAGCGTTGAGGTTGTCGCCCATGTCGTTGAGGAAGAGGCTGCCGAGGTCGGGGAAGAAGTCATCATCGATGAAGTCGTAGCTGCTAGCAGTCACGAGAGTGCGGTCCCCAAATTTCGACAGCGCCCGCCGAATGGAGCGCAGGAGGGAGTGGTTGTAGGGGACGTTGCGGCCGCCGAATGGAGCATAAGAGTAGCCCACGAAGCAGTAGATGGTGCTCCTCCCTAGTCTCTATTCTTATCTCCGTCTCTACTACTCTTCTTTGTTTTTTATAATATACTGGTTGTAGTTGTCAAATCGAATAGTACTACGCCGTCCACTGCACGCCCGGCTGAACACGCCTCCTTGCCTCCATCAAACCCCTCCGTTAAACCCGCATGCAAACCTAGAAACCTACTCTGGCCCGCAGGAGGAAATTTGCCGGTTGCCGTTGGAGAGTAATAGAGTCACGTCCACTCCATTTGAGTTAATTGCGTGTATGATTCTCCCTCTATAAAAAGTTAATTGCATCCTTAATCTTGTATTCTAATTACTCTGTGGGTTCCAGCACAAGATAAAGGTACATGACTTGCGTGCTGGCTGCTGATTCGCATGTAAAGTTAAGAAGAAACAAATCCATGACTTGCAGGATTGGAGTTAGCAACAATGGCGGTTCGTAGTCGTTCCACGCTGGGGCATTGAAGTTTGTAACTATTTTAGATTAGAACATACTACTCCTCCGGTACTAGTAGTAGAGTAGAGTCCTACTCCACTATTACTCTACTCAAGCAAGTTAGAGCATACTAGTAGCAGGTACTATAGGGAGTACCAGTACTGTGATCACTCAAGCAAGTTGTCTGACTTCAATATGACCCTACGCTGCTGGTATGTGTCTCGTAAGTCAAGCGGCGTGCTGTAGTCATCATCACCTGTCCACTTCCCACAGCACATATTCGCTTCTCCATCTTTGTCCGCTCTTCCATCCCCGCTAAGGCGCCTCCCCCTCGTCCGAAACCCTAGCACTAACAATGGCAGAACCGAGCAGCATCCGCCGAAAGAGTGGCTGGAATTCGCTCCCCACAGAGGTAATCAAGCTCAATGTTTCGCGTGTGGACAATCTGAGTACCATGCCGCTCGCCGCGTGCTCGTCGGGGTTGTACCGTTTACTCAAAACCCTCAGGCCGGAGCTTTTTAAGCCAGCTCCTTGCTTGCTGATGCCGCTTGATCTTCAGAAACGGTGTGTCACGCAGCATAACGATCGTAGGGTGGCGAGCATTGAGGGAGTCCTGGATTAGGGGGTATCCGGACAGTCAGACTATGTACAACGTCCGGACTATTGAAGCGTGAAGATACAAGACTCAAGACTTCGGCCCGTGTCCAGATGGGACTTTCCTTGGCGTGGAAGCCAAGCTTGGCGATCCGGATATTATATTTCCTTCCTTGTAACCGACTCCATGTAAACCCTAGCCCTCTCCGGTGCCTATATAAACCGGAGAGGTTGGTCCTTAGAAGGCCGATCACAATTACATTCATACCATTATAGGGTAGCTCTTAGGGTTTAGCCTCTACGATCTCGTGGTAGATCTACTCTTGTACTACCCATATCATGAATATTAATCAAGCAGGAAGTAGGGTTTTACCTCCATCAAGAGGGCCCGAACCTGGGTAAACACCTGTGTCCCTTACTTCTTGTTACCATCAGCCTTGACGCACAGGTCGGGACCCCCTACCCGAGATCCGCCGGTTTTGACACCGACATTGCTGCTTTCATTGAGAGTTCCTCTGTGTCGTAGCCATCTGGCTCGATGGCTCGTCTTATTGTCAAGGACGACATTACTTCGGAGGGGGCTCTAGCTGTAGGCCAGACGCTCCGGCTCGGCGGCTTTACCATGGCCGCCCCATCGGCGGTGGCGCCGACGATGACTTCTCGGGTCATCAATCATAACCTTCGCGTCAGTTCGGAACTTGCTGAACAGATGGATCCGATGGAGCTCTCCTCCTTTAACGAACTCTCCTCCTTTAACGAACAGATGGATCCGATGGAGCTCTCCTCCTTTAACCTTCGCATCGCCGGTCTGGGAGTCGCTACAGACTATGACCGGATTGGGCTTAAACCCGACCAAAGGGACATCAAGTCCCCACCGGCCACCCATGAGATAGCGATAGTGGAGGAACCACACGCGGATGGCCCCTCAACTTTGAGGACAAGTTGTGTTCGGATCACCGAACTCCTTGAGCCAAAGACCTGCTCAAAGGAAAACCTGACCGAGATCCCGGACTTAGAGTCGGGCATCAGGCCGAAGAAATTGGGCACCTCGGATCCTGAGCTGTTTAGCTCGGGACCGTCCGCGCCCTTGGGCGATAGATCGGATCAGAATCCGGACCCTAAACTGAACCTAAACTGTCTCTCCCGCATCAGGCAAGAGCCCCAGGAAACCGTACATCGCTACTGGGCCAGATTCCTCCTTGCGCTTAACAAGGTCAGGGACTGCCGCGAAGAGGACATGGTCTCACTTTTCTGCAAAAACTACACGGACGAAGGACTCCTTAGTGCTATAAGCCGCCGCGACATAGTACACTTCGCGGACTTGGCAACCATAGTACGGAAGTACTATGCGATGGAGAGCGCTCGGAAGACCCAAACAGAATTTTGGGATAGTACTGCTCTCGCCAAAACCTTTGTCCGAACTAAATGGACGAACTCTCATAAGTCGTCCGACCCAACCCCCAAGAAACCAAAGACCACGCCGGGGCGGAGATCCGTATTGGAAGAATGGCTCGACGGGCCATGTAAGCTCCATAGTACTCCGAATACAACACCTACTCATAGCCTTAAGGCATGTTGGATACTCCGGCAGGTGGCAAAAAGTGGCGAGGATCTTCTTGTGGGCCATAAAGCGGAACAACATCCCGCCACCGAACACAATACTGTACTAATAGTATTCGAGACTTTCGCTTCAAACAATAGGTGCAAGCGAGCTCGCCGAAGCTCCGCTGAAATTTACCGTGTGGCAAAAATAAACCCTTGGAACGACACTGCTATAACTTTTAATGCCAGTGATGAACCTCGATCCCGGGCTGTCCGGGCACCAGCCGCTCTGGTCCTTAGTCCGATCGTAGATGGCTTCCAGCTCACCAAACTACTCATGGACGGCGAAAGCGGATTAAATCGGATTTATGAAGAAACGCTCAGCAAGATGGAGATTGATAAAAGCCGCATTGAACGAAGCGGCACGACCTTCAGGGGAATTATCCCTACCCGAGAAGCGCGGTGTGCGGGAAAAATCACACTTGATGTGGTATTCGGTACCCTGGAGAATTATAGGTCCGAGGAAATCACATTCTAGGTGGCTCCTTTTAACAGCGGATACCACGCCCTTCTAGGGCAGGACGTGTTCACAAGCTTTCCAGATGTACCCCATTATGGGTACATGAAGCTTAAAATGCCCGGATCTAATGGAATAATCACTCTAGCCAGTGATCCGGACGTTGCGCTTCGCGCCGAAAATAAAAACCGCAGCTTTAGCCTTGGAGGCATTATCCGAAGCCCTAGCAGCCGAAGAATTAACAGCACTACGGGCCACCGTGGACAGGGACGACGTAATAATCGACAAATGACCCAAGTCCACCTCATTCAAACCTGCAGACGAGATAGTCAAATTCCAGGTCAACCCAATGGACCCCATGAAGACAGCTTCCATCGGGACACAGTTGAGCCTCGCGATTGACGCCGCACTTCGCGATTTCCTACGCGAGAATTGGGACATTTTCGCCTGTCACGCATCGGACATGCCAGGCATCCCACGCAGACTGGCCAAACACATCCTTAATATTCTAAAAGGATATAAACCAGTCAAGCAGACCCTAAGGCGGTTCTCAGAGCCCAAACGACAGGGAATGCGGGAGGAGTTAGCCAAGCTACTCGAGGCCAGATTTATCAGAGATATTAAACATCCGGATTGGCTGGCAAATTTGGTGATGGTACCAAAGAAGGATAAATCCTGGCGCCTATGCGTCGATTTCAAAGACCTCAACAAGGCTTGCCCCAAGGATCCTTTTCCCCTCCCTCGCATCGATCAAATCATCGATGCCACAGCTGGACACGACTCGCTGTGTTTCCTCGACGCATACTCCGGATACCATCAAATAAAGATGGCAGAGTCTGACCAAGCTGCAACAGCTTTCATAATGCCATATGGCCCTTTCTGTTTCAACACTATGCCCTTCGGGCTCAAGAACGCCGGTGCAACCTATCAACGCATGATTCAAACATGCCTGGAAAAGCAAATCGGCAAAACAGTGGAGGCATACGTGGACGACGTGGTCATAAAAACAAGACGCGTCGAAACCCTGATAGACGACTTGAGGCTTATATTTGACAATCTCCGGACATACGACATCAAGCTGAATCCGGAAAATGCGTTTTTGGCGTCCCCTCGGGGAAGCTTCTCGGCTTCATCGTTTCCAACAGAGGAATTGAAGCGAATCCGGCAAACATTCGAGCTCTATCACAGTTGGCTATACCAATAGACCTCAAGCACATCCAAAAACTAGCAGGATGTGTAGCTGCTCTCAGCCGCTTTATCTCCGGGTTAGGAGAAAAGGCACTACCGCTTTATCGCCTTGTTAGGCGCACCGAACACTTCGTATGGACGGATGCAGCCGCGGCCGGACTGGATGAAATAAAGACCCTATTGGCCAGTAATCCAGTATTAACAGCCCCGAATATCGATGAACCTATGCTGTTGTACATAGCTGCAACGCATCAATTCGTAAGCGCAGTGCTCGTCGTTGAACGAGAGGCCGACGGATACAAATACCCGCTCTAGAGGCCAGTCTACTACGTGTCCACGGTCCTAACCCCATGCAAATCCCGATACCCACACTATCAAAAAATAACATATGCGGTGTTCATGGCATCCCGGAAGCTACGACACTACTTTCAAGAGTGTTTGATTACGGTGGCGTCCGAAGTACCACTCAATGACATAATAAATAACCGCGATGCTACGGGCCGGATTGCCAAGTGGGCTATCGAGCTCCTGCCGTTCGACATGACATACAAACCACGGCGGGCCATCAAGTCGCAAGTGTTGGCTGACTTCGTCGCCGAATGGACAGAAGCCGAACTCCCTAAAGAGTGCGACGCATACTCAAACTGGATCATGCGCCCGATGGCTCGAAATGCTGGCGGATTGGGAGCGAGGTAGTCCTGACATCTTCCACCGGAGACACGGTCCAGTACGTCCTCCAAATATTATACACAGACTTCAACAATGCAGCCGAATATTAGGCTCTGTTGCACGGTCTTCGGATGGCAGTCTCTATGGGCATCCAACGCCTAGAGGTGCGCGGGGACTCAAACCTCGCAATATCACAGATAAACGGAGATTTTGATGCCAAGGACCCAAAAATGGCGCCTTACCGTAATGCCGTCCTCAAAATGTCAGCTCGGTTCAAGGGGCTCGAATTCCACCATGTGGCCCGAGAAAACAACCAAGCGGCGGATGTCCTCGCTCGCATCAGTGCTAAACGCGACCCTGTCCCACCTAATATATTTTTGGAATGGCTGTTCAAGCCATCCGTAGTATGGGAAGGGGAATCCGTCAATACTAGCACGGATCCGAATACATCCCCAGATTCTGAACCATCAGACATGCTCGGTTCAAGGGGCTCAAATTCCACCATGTGGCCCGAGAAAACAACCAAGCGGCGGATGTCCTCGCTCGCATCAGTGCTAAACGCGACCCTGTCCCACCTAATATATTTTTGGAATGGCTGTTCAAGCCATCCGTAGTATGGGAAGGGGAATCCGGCAATACTAGCACGGATCCGAATACATCCCCAGATTCTGAACCATCAGACATGCTCGGAGGTAATACCCCCGAAATAACTTCCTCGGCCCACGAAGTCATGGCTAAAATCGCCCCGTGGACCGAGCCCTTCTTGGCCTACCTAAATAGGCAGGAGCTCCCCGAAGACCAAAATGAGGCGCGCTACATCGTTCGGCATTCTAAAGCTTACAAGGTCTACGAAGGGGAACTCTACAAGAAAAGCGCTACCGGAGTACTACAAAGATGCATCTCCGAAGAGGAATGGCGGCAGCTCTTGGCTGAAATCCACGCCGGCCTAGGCGGGCACCACGCCGCGGCTCGGGCATTAGTCAGCAAGGCCTTCCGTACAGGCTTCTATTGGCCGAAGGCCTGAGCGGATGCACAAGACCTTGTGCAACATAGCGTCGGTTGCCAACTCTTTGCCAATCAGAGTCACATGCCCCCTACCGCACTCCAAACAATCCCCATAACTTGGCCCTTTGCGGCCTGGGGGCTGGATATGGTCGGACCTCTTAAAGGGGGAAGCCATAAGAAGAAATACTTATTGGTCATGGTGGACAAATTCACCAAATGGATAGAAGCTAAACCAGTCAAAATGGCTGAATCCGGACCAGTAATAGACTTCCTATCCGGGTCGCATAATCGATATGGTGTCCCCACAAAGATCATCAATCGATAATGGCTCAAATTTTACAGCCGACGAAGTGAAAACTTGGTGCGCAGAAATGGGCTTCAAGCTCGATTATGCTTCCTTCTACCATCCACAAACTAACGGCCAGGTAGAGCGGGCAAATGGTCTCATTATGAGCGGCATCAAACGCAGGCTAGTGCGATCCTTGACAGAGTCAAATACGCACTGGGTGGAGGAGGTCGACTCCGTACTCTGGGGGCTGCGGACCACGCCAAATCGCACCACCGGATACACACCATTTTTTATGGTGTACGGCGCGGAAGCAATATTAGCTTGCGACATAATACACGATTCTCCACGCGTACGCATGTATGAAGAGAAGGAAGCGAAGTTAGATCGGCAGGATAATTTGGATGCCTTGGAGGAGGAGCGCGATGTCGCAAAAGCCTGTTCCGCATTCTATCAGCAGCAGGATCGACGATACCAAAGCAGAGAAGTGCGGGACAAAACTTACAATATTGGCGAGCTCGTTCTACGACTACCGGAGAAGAAGAAGGACAAACTCAAACCCAAGTGGGAGGGTCCCTTCGTCATTGACAAAGTTCTCACCGGAGGAGCGTACCGCTTATGGAATGCATCCGATAACAGACTCGAGCCGAACCCATGGAACGCGGCAAGACTATGGAGATTCTACGCCTAGCGCCGAACACAGTGTTCATCTCCTAACCCCTCCCTTATAATTATGCCCCATCCCCTTTTCCTTTCTCGACCTTTTTCTCTCTTCACACAAAGTATTCAATACAGTGCGGATTTCCGGATCACTCACCGCGCACTAAGTGTGTAACAATACCTTGGGGCTTCCTATCACGGAAGCTAAAATGATTACTCACATGGATTTCTGCCCGTCGCATATGCATTCTTTTTCCATATGTGCCTTTTCTTCACCATTATATGCATCGATATGACTTAAGATGTTGCCAAGCTGGGTTGCTGGCTCTTGTGTTTATGCCCCACGTTCTGTTAATTCAGCTAGGGCATAAGGGGAGCACCTCTGTGATTGTTACTGCCGGTTAAGCCAGATGTGTACCTCAGACTAGGTGAAGCCGAAAGCTAGCTTCCTTAAGAGAATATTCGGTCGGTGAACAAAAGATGTATTAGTTTATCATAACATAAATCCCCAGAAGTCTTGTATCCTGCGCCGTCGTTCGCAGTCCGGACATGTGCATTGTCTCTGGAAGATGTTTCTCACTATCCATGTAATATAACATAACTAGTTGGGTACTTGTCTGTTCAAGCACTTATGACCCCTACGCCTTGTTTCCACGCATACCCCGGTTTTGTATAGCTTAGCGGGTATTCAGACACACCCCGGACTATAGGATCCGGGGGCTGAAGCGAAAAGGTCTGCCATGACAAATGATTTTAATCCGGCTAGGGGCTAATCATGCCCATTAAATTACACAGTTATTTGGACTGATTACATTCCTCTTCTATACCGTCCAATAGGTTATCTAGCTTACAATCCTGTTGAGAATACTTAGCGGCTAACGCTACCTGGTCATACACCAGACTAACGGGAATTTCTTGCCCATCGGGACCCGTCGGTCCCACTTCGGCCATATGGTTCGGGTCCAGCCTGTTGTAGCGTGTCTTCACCATTGCCCAGGCTTCTCTTGCTCCTTGCCGGCATGCTTATATCTTCCATGGACGGAAGCGCCGGCGGGCTCCTTGAAGCAGGTCCACAAGTTCCTCCATGCCATTCGGCAGTAGGCTTGATGGCCACAAAGCCTGGGCAACACCCTGCATCACTTGCCGAGCTCGCTCGTGCAGTCGCGAAAGGTCTTGCAGTAAATCATTTGCAGATGAGGGCATCTCCTCCTTAGGGCGACCCGTTAACATTCCTGCAAGCAAAATTCTTTCAATATACTTCCTCGCCGAACAGTACAACAGTTCGTCTAGGCACTTATTGTAAATGCCGCGTCGAAGCCTCTTGTTCCCCTTTATGGAGTCCGCCAGCTGAGCACGGAGATCTTTTAACTCCACGTCCAGCTGAACTTTGGCATCTTGAAGATCGTTCTTCTCCCGTCTAACTCACGTAAGAATGCGCTCTCTAGCCTCTAGCTACTTTTTGAGATGCGACTCGTCCTCTCCTTCGCCCTCCGGATTCACCCCAGGATTGTCTGTAGACTTTTCTGTTAGACTTGTCATATTATCCATTTACTAACTGGTGCATCTTCGCACAATTGTGATAATTGTTACCAGATGAGGGCCTTTGGGGTTCCTCTAACTTGGCAACTGCGGCCCTCAGTTCAGCCTTGCAGTCCTAAAGCTCCCGAAACAATTGCTCGTTCTTATCTACAAGGACCTGTACAAAAATTGATCCTTAAAACTGTTGTTTCAACCGTTTCAAGTCTCAGGGGCTACTGCTATACATACTTATCAAAATTCCTTACCCGTATGTCTTTTGTATACTGCTTTGTTGCTTGGGCAAGCCCGCCCCTAGCAGCTTGGACGTACGCGTCCGCCAAATTGAAGGCATTAAACACGTCTTTGGAAAAGATGTTGTTCCAAAGTACGGTCCGTCAGCGCCTGTGATTCATGGCGCTCTCTACTTCGGAATTCGTGGCGGAGAGCAGGTCCGCACTCTCTATCGGAGAGCAATGCGGCGCCGGCCCCGTGTCCGCCTCCGCCCCTGAAGCCGGTTCTGCTGTCCGGCTGGTGGAGGCGTGATTGGTAGGGTCTCCGGATATAGTCCGGTTATTCTTCTTCTGCCGCATACCACGAAGGGCGCTGTCATATTTTAAATTCTATAATTGCAGGACAGGTTATTGTTTTACATCTGTAGCGGTGTGTCAACGCTCACCGCCTTCCTCTTGAGCCTGCCCGATCTGGACGCCCGTGGTTGAGGAGTCCCTAGGGGCTCGGCCCCTCGCTCCGGTCGTCGTTTCTGCAAATAGAACGACGCCTCAAGGGTAAATTATAACACCTGGGGGGAGTCCTCTTCGAAGTAAAGGGCTTTCTAGTTCGGCTTACACATGAAGAGGGGAGCAGTCCGGGGTAGTCGGCCTTCATGGCCACTAGGGCACCATCCCAGCTCGCCTGATAAAATACCCCGTTGACAAGCTCCACAGTGATATCCGGATCCACTTTAAGTCCCGAATCTAGGGCCCTTCCAGGGTCCTCTGGTTGCGGGGAGGGGCTGAAGATTCCTTCTACGGCCCTCCTTAATTCCTGCCCAGAAGCACTGATGCAAGTAATCTTAGCAGAAGAACGCTAGAGCAAAGCGGGGAAAAAGAATGGCAACTTCTCTACGCTGGGGGGTTGTACATGGAGAATCCTTCCCGCGGTTGTATGCGAAGGAATTCCTCCTCTTCCCCTTTGAACAGATCAGACAATATCCTTGCCAGAGCGGCAGCGGAGTCCGGACCTTTACGGCCGCAGCGGGAGGCGTCGTCCTCCCCATTGACATGCCACATGAGCTTCCCCCGATATTGGAGCGGTTGCACTCCCCGTCTTATGCATATCGCCATAACCTCAACTATCGTCAGTCCGGATTTGGCCAGTAACTTTATCCTGTCCATCAGGAGGAATATTTCCCTCGTGTCCTCTTCTTGAGGACCCCGGGGGCGCCAGCTTAGGCGTGCCCTTGGCGGGGTGTTGCTGAACTCGTGGAGACCTGTCCGGACTGGATCCGGAAGGGGGACGTTGTTTATATAAAACCACTCCGAAGGCCAGTTTTCTGGTGCCTTCTTAGGAGTGCCGGATAGGTATCCGGTCTCGGCAATGCGCCATAGTTCGGCCCCGCCCACTTGACATAGGGACTCCCCCTGAGTGCGGGGGGCGAGGCAGAAGAGCTTCCGCCATAATCCGAAGTGTGGTTCGCAGCCTAAAAAAAGCTCGCACAGGGCAACATACCCCGCTATGTGCAGAATAGAGGCAGGGATAAGATTGTGTAACTGGAGGCCGTAGAACTCCAGGAGCCCGCGAAGAAACGAGTGGATAGGGAACCCAACGCCCCTCAGCAGATGAGGGACCAGACATATACGCTCCTCCGAAGATGGGTTAGGAGATCCCTCAGCCTGGTCTCCTCTGTCATAAGTGGCTATTCCAGCTTGGACGGAGACTGTCGGTGTCAAAACCGGCGGATCTCGGGTAGGGGGTCCCGAACTGTGCGTCTAGGCGGATGGTAACAGGAGACAAGGGACACGATGTTTTTACCCAGGTTCGGGCCCTCTCGATGGAGGTAATACCCTACTCCTGCTTGATTAATATCGACGATATGGGTAGTACAAGAATAGATCTACCACGAGATCAAGGAGGCTAAACCCTAGAAGCTAGCCTATGGTATGATTGTTGTTCGTCTTACGGACTAAAACCCTCTGGTTTATATAGACACCGGATAGGTTAGGGTTACAGTAGTCAGTTACAATGGTAGGAGATCTACATATCCATATCGCCAAGCTTGCCTTCCACGCCAAGGAAAGTCCCATCCGGACACGGGACGAAGTCTTCAATCTTGTATCTTCATAGTCTTGGAGTCCGCCCATGACGATAGTCCAGCTATCCGGACACCCCCTAGTCCGGGACTCCCTCAGTAGCCCCCGAACCAGGCTTCAATGACGACGAGTCCGGCGCGTTGATTGTCTTCGGCATTGCGAGGCGGGTTCTTCTCCAAATTCCATATACTTGTCGAATAGTGTCCGACTTCGATAAATGCTGCGCTCCTCGGCCTGCGCCCAATAATGGCCATCTTCCACGTGTTTGAATGAATGCGAAAGGCCAGGGTATTTTTACAATATTCCCCCTAGCCGCGCAAAGGAGTCGCTTATAAAAGGGGCAAAGATCTAGATCTGAGTCACACCATCCCCCCTTTGCGAGCTTTCATCGGAGCACCTCTGACCAAAGCCCATTCCATCATGGACAGTCGACGCGACTTCTCCTCTCGCGCTCCGAGCCCTCAGCCAGGAAATTAGGAGAGATGCTCAGTCTTGCATAGCGAGCTAGTTATACTCCAAGCCAAGGGATTTCTCCCTCCGGCCTTCATGGTTCCGGTTCGAGCCGGACTTGCCACCTACAAGGGCGGAAAGCAAGTGGAGAGCGTCCCTGATCCCTCTAAAGGAGATCGTGTGTGCTTCATCTCTTATCTAGTAAGAGGACTCGGATTTCCAATCCATCCGTTTCTCCGGGGGCTCTTGTAGTTCTACGGCCTCCAACTGCACCATCTTACTCCTGCCTCCATCTTGCACATCGCGGGCTTCGTGGCCCTTTGCGAACTGTTCCTGGGCGTCGAGGCTCATTTCGGGCTGTGGAAGAGAATATTCTGCCTAGTTCCCCGTTCTCATGAGGGGTCAATATATCAAGTGGGCGGAGTCGAGCTATGGCGCATCGTCGGGACCGGATACCTATCCGGAACCCCAAAGAAGGCGTCCGAAGACTGGCCTTCGAAATGGTTTTACATGGAGGACGTCCCGCTGCCGGATCCTATCCGGATCGGCCTTCCGGAGTTCAGCAATGCTCCACTGAAGAAGCACCTAAGCTGGCGCCCTCGAAGCCCCCGGAGAGAAGATGATCGGGATGTCCGTTATTTGATGAGCCGAATAAGGTTACTGGCTCATGCCGGACTGACCATGACAGAAGTCATGGCAATCTGCATTATGAGGGGAGTGCAGCCGCTCCAATACAGGGGCCACCCCATGTGGGACTTCAACGGGGAGGACGATGCCACCCGCCATGGCCGCAAAGGGCCAGGATCGGTCAACGAACTGGTGAAGATCTTGTCTGCCATGTACAAAGGAGAGGAGGAGGATTTCCTCCGTGTCAACCCCCTGAAGGAGTTTTCTTCGAATAATCCTCTAATCTGGGTAAGCAAACATCCTTGTGACCTGTCCGATCCATGTTCCCGTAGTTAAATATCTCATTTTATGATTTTTGCGCAGGAACTGCGCCGGACTGTGGAGAAGATACACAGCCCACCCCCACAACCCGAGGATCCGGAGCGGTCCCTCGATCCGACCTCCGAAGAGGATCCAGATATAACGGTGGAGTTGATCGACGGGGTGTTCTACCAACTTAGCATTGACAATGCTTTGGTAGCCATTACGGCCAATTACCCCGGAATACTTCCAGCCCCACAGGTAACTGAGACCAAGATCCCAAAACCCTGATAATGACCCATCCATGCTTATTTTTGATCACCGTATACCAATGGTGCTTCGCAGGGGGTACCTTCGAGGCAGGAAGCCGAGCCCGCGGCGACCGCCAACAAAGGGCAGTCGGCCCTATGAGTTAAAATGGAGTGCGGTCCGGATCGAAACTCCGCCGCAACGGTATGGCATGTCATGATACTTCCAGGATTGATTCTGGGAAGGCGTACTAACGCTGATGCTCTTTTCAGGAAAAAGAGCGCTCGCCGGACTGAGCCCGGAGAGGATGCCGATCGAACCTTTACCGGACAAGCTTCAAAGCCGGGTCCGGAGGCCGAGGTGAGCACGAGACGTGCGTCGGATGCTCCTCCGACAGAGGATGCCGACAGGTTGTCCGCCACCAACTCCGAGGTGGAGAGCGTCTTGAATCACAGGCGCCGCCGGACAGTTCTTCATGACGCATGTTTCTCCCCAGAGGCCTTGAATGCCTTTGATTCGGGAGATGCGCATCTCCGTGCCGCTCAAGATGGTCTAGCCAGAGCCACGGAGCAGTATGTGCAGGATATATGGGTAAGGAAATTTGTGATTATATATGCCAAGAGTCACGAGACTTAAAATAGTTAGAATAACTGATTTAAGGATCATTTGTTATGCAGGATCTTACAGAAAAGAATACCCTACTGTCCCAGGAGCTGGAAGAGTGCAGGGCCCAACTTGAGGCCGCACAAGCCGCTACGGGGGGAGCCACAGAGACCCCCTCTGGTAATATACGCTTCAGAAGATAAATAATTTATGAAGTGCGGCGGGTGTGTAAATCTGACAAAAACATTGCAGATGGCGCCGGACTAGATCCGGACAAGCAACAGCTCTTACGCCGGTTAAAGGCCGGCGAGAGCGTCTTACGAGGGTGCGGCAGAGAAGATAACCTCCAAGACGCCAACACCAAGCTGGGTGAGGAACTAAGCGACGTTCGTGCCAGTTAGCTGACTCCGTAAAGGAGAATCGGCGGCTTCGTCGCGACATTTTTAGTAAGTGCTTGAGCGAACTTTGAAAAGAGTTCAGCGAGGAAGGCCACTAACATAAACATGTTTGTAGGTTTGCTCACAGGTCGTCCTGAGGAGGAGATGCCCAGTTCTTCAGGTGATCTCCTTCCCGAATTATGCCACCGCATTTAACGAGTCCGGCAGGTGATGAAAGGCATCGGCCAAGCCTTGTGGCCATCTATCTCCCTGCCCGAAGGCATTGGGGAGCTGGCGGAGCGGCTTCAAGGAGCACGGCAGCGCTTCCGGCTATGGAAGATATCGGCCTGCCGTCAAGGCGCCATGGAGGCCTGGGCCATGGTGAAGATGCGGTACACAAAGGCTGACCCAAACCACATGGCCGAGGTCGGACCTGTGGAGCCGGATGGGATGGAGATCCCTGTAAGCTTAGTGTATGGCCAAGTAGAATTGGCCGCCAAGTATTCCCAGCAAGATTGTAAAATTAGATAGCCTATTAGATGGCATTGAGGAGGAATACAATGAGTCGAGTTGGCTATGTAAAAATATGACATGAAAGAATGTCTTCTAGACGGATTGTAGATCGTTTGTCATAGCGGACCTTTTCGCTTCGACCTCCGGACCCAATAGTCCGGAGTGTGTCCGAATACCTTCGTGGTTATATAAGAACCGTGGTATGCATGGAGACAAGGCCTAGGGGTCATTGTTTACAGACGAGACAAGTGCCCAACTAGTTATGTTATATTACATGGGTAGTAAGAAACATCTTCCAGGGAGAATAGTTCCGTTAAGGGTTCCTTTCGCTGGGATGCAGGCCCTAAAGTGCATGTCAAAGCTGCTATAAAAGCAGAAAATCATCTGGCGGCAGATGTATAAATAGTTAAAAATCATCTTTCAGTTCACTGACCGAATATTCCCTTAAGAACGCTAGCTTTCGGCTTCACCCAGTCTGAGGTACACATCCGGCTGACCGGCAAGAATAATCGCAGAGGTGCTCCCTTTACCTCCTAGCCGAACAATCGAGAACGTAGGGGTAAGCACAGGAGCCAGGCAACCCACCTTGGCCAAAACTTAAGTCATATCGATGCATATAATGGTGAATAAAAGGCACATGCGGAAGTTTAACGCATGTGTTGGGCATGAAAGCCCGTATAAATAAGCTTCTATTAAAGAAGCCCCCAGGTATAATGAGCGCGGACAGCGCGTCAAGTGTGTGCGAAAAAAGCGCAAACGAGCCTCTAGAGGCTACAAGAGGAAGAAGGGGAAGGAGAGAAATAGAAGGCAGCAAAAAGCAAAAAATAAAGAATGCGTACGGAGGAAGGAGACGAACTTGGAGTCCGGCACTTAGGCGTAGACGGGCTGCGTTCCATGGGTTCGGCTCGAGTCGGTTATCCGATGCGTTTCGCAGACGGTATGCTCCGCCGGTCAGGACCTGGTCGATGATGAAGGGACCTTCCCATTTGGGCTTGAGTTTGTCCTTTTTCTTGTCCGGCAGGCGTAGAACTAGTTTGCCAACGTTATAAGCTTTGGCCCGTTCTTCCCTGCTTTGATATCTTCGAGCCTTCTGTTGATAGAATGCGGAACGAGCCTTTGCCATGTCGCGCTCCTCCTCCAATGCGTCCAAACTGTCATGCCGATCAAGCTTGGCTTCTCTTTCTTCGTACATGCGCACTCGAGGTGAGTCATGTATTATGTCGCAGGGCAAGATTGCCTCTGCGCCGTACACCATGAAGAATGGTGTGAATCCGGTAGTACGATTCGGCGTGGTCCGCAGCCCCCATAATACGGAGTCGAGCTCCTCAACCCAGTGCGTGTTAGATTCCTTGGGGGACCGCACTAGTCTGGGCTTAATGCCGTTCATTATTAGACAATTTGCCCGTTGGTTTGGGGGTGATAGACTGACGTGTAATCGAGCTTGATCCCCATGTTTTTGCACCATGATTTGACCTCATCGGCCGTGAAGTTGGTGCCATTATCAGTGATGACACTGTGGGGGACGCCGTATCGGTGCACTACCCCTGATATGAAGTCTATCACTGGTCCGGATTCGGCCGTTTTAACAGGTTTGGCCTCTATCCATTTGGTGAATTTATCCACCATGACCAATAGGTATTTTTGCTTGTGGGTTCCTCCCTTGAGGGGTCCGACCATGTCAAGCCCCTGCACCGAACGGCCAGGTGATGGGTATAGTTTTAAGGGCGGTGGGTGGCATGTGGCTTTGGTTAGCAAAGCTGGCAACCGACGATCGTTGGACTAAGTCTCGCAGATCTGCCCGGGCGATCGGCCAATAAAATCTTGTACGGAAGGCCTTGCCTACAAGGGCCCGGGCTGCGGCGTGGTGCCCACCCAGTCTGGCATGAATTTCAGCCAGGAGGTTTCGCCCTTCCTCTTCGGAGATGCACCTTTGAAGGACTCCGCTAGTGCTTTTCTTATAAAGCTCTCCCTCATGGACTTTATAGGCTTTAGAGCGCCGTACTATGCAGCGAGCCTCATTTGGTCTTCGGGGAGTTCCTGCCTAGTTAGGTAGGCTAGGAATGGTTCCGTCCACGGGGCGATAACCGCCATTATTTCATGAGCAGTGGGTGTTATCTCGGGGGCGGGGCCTCCGGTTGTGTCAGAGTGTTTGGCGTAGGCGGTGCGGTTGGGTCCGCATTGTTATTGTCGGACTCCCCTTCCCATAGTACGGATGGCTTGAACAGCCGTTCCAAAAAGATATTGGGTGGGACGGCATCGCGTTTTGCACCGATGCGCGCCAATATATCCTCCGCCTGGTTGTTATCCCGGGCTATATGATGAAATACGAGCCCTTCGAACCGTGCTGACATTTTTAGGACCGCATTGCGGCATGCTGCCATTTTCGGATCTTTGGCGTCAAAGTCTCCGCTTATTTGGGATATTGCGAGGTTTGAATCCCCGCGCACCTATAGGCGTTTAATGCCCATGGAGACTGCCATCCGGAGGCCGTGCAGGAGGGCCTCGTATTCGGCTGCGTTGTTGGAGTCCGTATACATTATCTGAAGGACGTATTGGACTGTGTCCCCGGTTGGTGACGTCAGGACGACGCCAGCCCCCTGGCCAGCCAAATGACGACCACCCCTAGTCCGGGACTCCCTTAGAGACCATGAACGCCAGTGGGAGAAACCCTTGGGTTTGTAACTTTGTCAAACGGCTATGAGGAACTGAACACTCTCCCCAGTCCCCCGACTTGGAACGAGAAGGGCAAGCAGAAGAGCTGCGACGGCCGGCCATGTTGGAATGGCTTTTCGCAGAGCGCTCTGTTGGATGCTGGCTCTAGGTGGGAGAGTGAGGTTTGGATCTGAGAATCCCCGTCCCTTCAAATAGGCGGTTCGCCCGGAGGATCGAGGGTGGAAAATGCAAAAATGCCTCGACTCCTCGCATTCGCTCGACACGTGGAGATGGTCATTACTGAGGCACCGAAGCCGAGGAGCACAACATTGATCAGAGGCCGGACACTATTCATCGTAACAAGCGCCTTGGAGTATTCGGAGAAGGAACCCGCCCTGCAATGCCGAAGACAATACTGCGCGCCGGACTCATCGTCATTGAAGCCTGGTTCAGGGGCTACTGAGGGAGTCCTGGATTAGGGGGTATCCGGACAGCCGGACTGTGTAAAACGTCCGGACTATTGAAGCGTGAAGATACAAGACTCAAGACTTCGGCCCATGTCCGGATGGGACTTTCCTTGGCATGGAAGGAAAGCTTGGTGATCCGGATATTATATTTCCTTCCTTGTAACCGACTCCATGTAAACCCTAGCCCTCTCCGGTGCCTATATAAACCGGAGAGGTTGGTCCTTAGAAGGCCGATCACAATTACATTCATACCATCATAGGCTAGCTCTTAGGGTTTAGCCTCTACGATCTCGTGGTAGATCTACTCTTGTACTACCCATATCATCAATATTAATCAAGCAGGAAGTAGGGTTTTATCTCCATCGAGAGGGCCCGAACCTGGGTAAACACCTGTGTCCCTTACTTCTTGTTACCATCAGCCTTGACGCACAGATCGGAACCCCCTACCCGAGATCCGCTGGTTTTGACACCAACAAGCATCAACCCCCTTGACTGCGATCCGATCCCCGTTGGCCTCAACTACATTAACGGTATGTACTGGGTCGGCATGAACACGTCTTGGATGGTGCTCGTCGACGGTCGCGGCAGTTGGATGCTCGTGGAGGTCTACACCCGGTGATTGATCCCACTTCCTTCGATTAACACTGCACTACTTTGGCACCGCGGCCCATAATACTCGGAATCTTACAGTAGCCAACATGATACCAAGTTTGATTTGCTCAAGGTTGTAATCTGCCAAGTGCCCACAAGATCTGTGAATTATAAAGACTTCAGGCTAATTGTGTTCTTCAACCGCGGTCTCGCCTATCTGACAAGTCACTGCGGGAAGTGGATAAATCTGCACGTCCATCGCAGCATCATTCATCCTCCATGGTTCTCTGATGCCATTGAACACAAGGGCTTCATTCTGTTGTCGACTCCTTCTATGGCTGGACGTATTGCTGGCCTACTCCAGTCATCGCTACAAATGGTTGTTACAGCAATATATTACTTTCCTATGATATCATGATGGCTTGCTTATATTACTGTCAACATTTGCTGAAAAATATTCATGCTCATAACATGATGTTTTAAGATTGACTAAATCAAGAGCCCTTTTTTATTTGACTCCAACTTGATATGATGTTGTAGGCCGCCTGGTGTCCCTACACTTCCTAATCCCAAAACCTTTCAAAGAAAAGCGGCATGGCGATTGCAGGTGGTTCCTGGCTCGATCGCATTTACGACGAAAGATTGATGATCGTTCGCACGTACCGGACGTGTTGTTTCGCGGAATACAATCACAGTCATTGCAAGGTCTTTGAGCAGGATCCCAACTTCTTTGGGCCTTCAAGAATTTTTGACTGGAGGCTGGTAAGTAGGCTTGGTACACGCTCTCTGTTTGTCGGACTGAATTATCCGATTAACCAGGAGATACCCGACAGCAAGGATCATAATGGCAGCGTGGTTACGTTCATCAGGCAAAATTGTGTGTACACAGCGTACCATGCGTCTCTGCATGCACCATACCCTGATATGTGCCGCCATGCTCTGCAGCCCAAAGTAGGAGAGAGGGTCGCAAGTACCAGACTTCCACCTGCTGGCTGGAGTTTCCGCCATCAGGCACCCATCTGGTTCAAGCCATCAGCCAATCTCCACAGCTTAATAAATAGTAACGTCTAACTGAGCCAGTTAGTCAGATGCGTACACTTGGTGAAGTAGGATCTTTATTTAGTTTGATGCATATACTTTTTCTTTTTTGGTAGCCCTTTTGTAATGATGGATTATGTTTGGTTTGGAAGAGAGAGTTGCGTCTTCACTCTTACGGCCTCGCTATCGCTTCGCTGCACCCCCAGCCCTGGTTGTTGCTGCTGCTGTTTTCAATATACAATCGTGAGTATATTTAAATACATTGGTTGAATAAATGGGTTGTTGGAACGACAAACACAATGTTTTGGAAGTCGTTGCACGGTTCGATCCTTTAGTGCCCCATACCGTACGTAGCGCATACTATTTTTCGTATGGAACACATTTTCCACTTCTTGATAACATGCAAGCCACTGATGAAGGCCCAATAGAGAAGCCCATAATTAACTGGAAGGGAGGCTCTCACATGAATCCGGCCCAGGTACATGCTCATGGTCCCCTAAACATAAATAAGTAAATAAATAAATAAATAAAGCTAAATGCTCATGCCCTAGTTCTTTGGGAAAATAGGTATCCCAGTATTTGTCGGTGTACTAGAGTAGGGGTACTCTTGTATCCCGTACTCGTGCACGGACAGTTGTAGCACCCCGCGGCAGGGTTTGCCTCGTCACCGCCAAGACCCTCCGTGGCTCCTTTAGAGCCATTCAAGAACAAAGTATTTGATTAAGAAGACAAGGCCCCGACAAGAGAAGCTTGTCGGGAAGGCCACTCCAGGCATGCAGAAGACAAGGCCCCGACAAGAGGAGCTTGCCGGGAAGGCCCGGAGCGCGACAAGCCTCCGGGCGCGACAAGGATTCGGCCGCGGCAAGGCGCTTGCCGTGGCATGCAACTTCTCTCCATCTCCGCTCCAGCTCATCCAGCGACGTGTCGCCATGGGACCGTTCCATGCACGCGTGTCGAGCGGCTGTGCAGCCAGCGGAGAGCAGCGATAAGCGGCGCTGACAAGCTTGCCATCGTGGCGAGCGGAGGCACATCTGACGGCCTCTGTTGCCTTGTTAAGGCGACAGTGACGGGCATTTATTGCTTTTGTCCCTTGCCGTCAGAGTTAGGTATTTTGCACTGTACACTGTTCGAGTAGGTGTACCAACTCATGTTTTTACATTTGTACCCTCATCTATGTTGCCACCTGTCGGAGACCCCTTGAGCCTATAAAAGGAGGCCCATGCGCAACGTAGAGGAGGTTCGGCTGGTTCGGTTCATTCGACTCACCAGAGACCAGAGACACTCACGCTAGGTTTTGTAGCTTGCATTGCTCCCTAGCAAGAACACAATACATCAAACAAGCAGCAGTAGGAGTAATATCTCCGGAGAGCCCCGAAGCAGGGTAAACTCCTCGTGTGACTCTCCTCTATCCGATCTTCGTGCGATCACCGCCCCTCCGAACCGAGAAGGGTCCTGGTCCGCGGCCCCATAGGTGTTCGTGGGTACGATCAGCCTCCCGACATCTTTGGCGCGCCAGGTAGGGGGCGTCGAGGCCGTGTGAATCTGATCCGGCGTTCACACGAGCAGCATCATCAACATCTTCCTCAACATGCCACCGAAGAAGAAAGCTTCGGCGGCAGCAGAGCCGACCGCGTCGTACCCACCCTCACCGCAGCAAACAGGTGGTGGGGCAGACGCTGGCGGAGGAACGGGCGCCGACGAAGGTGCTCGCGACGTTGCCAAGTCCAAGGACAAGGCACCGCAAACATCGGCGTCCACGCATCCCCGCGCCCATCTCGGGAGGCGGGACCAACAACGCCATGGCATTCACAATGCCATCGCTCGCTGGATCGAGACCCTCAAGACCAGCATGCGCGCCAACATGCTGGCACGAGTGAGATACGGTCGCCCGGACGGGGTGCTGCTCCTTCTAACGTAGTTAGAAGTCCGAGCATATCCCGCTCCTCGCACCGTTCTCCAATGCCGCCCACTACTCCAGCAGAAGCTCTGGCGAGAGCTCAGCTGCTCCTCGACTACCCTCCAACGGCCGACAAGGTCGACGAGTGGAGGGCCACTATCCAGAGCCTCATCGGCTTTGCCAACGGCGGCAGCTCGCGGCAACCAACGCCATCGTAGCCGCGGCGAGACGACAAGGCACGAGCCGGTGGCCACGAGACTGTCGAACGTGCAACCACCGTGCACTCTCCGCCAAGAAGGCCAAGATCGCCGACTCACCGGATCCACCTCGACAGCGACTCCACTGCGTCGTCGGATCCGCGAGCTCGCCGCGATCAGCGCCAAGTTCTTCATGAGCGAATACAAGAGGACGCTCGAACTCGCATCGAGCGCCGAAGAGAAGCGCGACGTCAGTCCGACAAGCGCTTGGGCCTTCTGTTGACATGCGCGGCCGGAGGAGCAGGCGACTTACGTCAGACGCGGTAGGTTGCCCTGCGTTCACTCGTGAGCTGCGGCAAGTCCAGTGGCCCAGCCAGAAAAACTTCAAACCAGACTTGCCAGAGAAGTATGATGGCAGGATGCATCCGTCAGAGTTCCTCAGCATCTACACCATCGCGGTACAGGCTGCGGGGGGACGGGACAACAAGATCCTCGCCAACTACTTCCCGCTCGTGCTCAAGCCCAACGTCAGATCTTGGCTCATGCACTTGCCGGACAGCTCCATATCCTCTTGGGCAGATCTGTGCCATCAGTTTGTTGGCGCCTTCACAGGTGGCCACAAGCCTCATGGCCAAGAGAGCGACCTTCATCTGCTCGCCCAGAAGGAAGGAGAGTCCCTGCGCAAGTTCATTCAGAGATTCAGCCGTGTGCACTACAACATCCCAGACGTCCACCCTGCCGCGGTGATCAGCGCATTTCATCAGAATGTGCGGAACCGCAGGATGAGGGAGGAGATGGCGATGTGCAAAGTCAAGGACGTCAGTGAGCTGTACGCCTTGGCCGACAAGTGTGCACGCGCTGAGGAAGGGAGGAGACTCCCCGGAGAGAATGCGGAAGCAGGATCTGACAGTGAGGACACCGCCCCAGCAAAGAAGGGCCGGCGGCGAGGCAATAGGAAGAAGAAGGCCAGAGAAGTGCTAGCTCTTGAGCAGTCCGGCAATGGAGGTGGCGACAAGAACGCCAAGGCTGGTGGCTCCGGCAAGGAGGTTGCCGCTGACGCCAACCACCAGTCGGTGGCGGCCGACAAGCGGGACAGCTCCGGCAAGCGATCTTGCAAGATCCACCGCACCAAGGGCCACGACCTCCGAGCTGCAAGAAGGTCGAGCAGCTTGTCGAACAGCAGAGAGCTGAGTACGAGCGGCGCGACAAGGAGAAGGCCCAGGAAGGTGCTGGGGAGCAAGCAAGAAACGTCCGGCCAGGGGAGGACGCCTTGTGGCAAAGCCAAGCAGCGGCAAGGAGATCGACCTCCCGCGGCGCGATAAGGATGAAGATGATGACGACGATGAAGATATGGAAGACGCAGCGACGGCTGATGAGCAGGAGTTTCAGAAAGCCACAGAGGTCCTCTGCGTTGACGGAGGTGCTTCCCTGCATACCTCCCACCGCCAACTCAAGCAATGGATGCGGGAGGTCAAAGCAGCGGAACCATCCGTAGAGTCACGCAAGCCTCTCAAGTGATCCAGCACGCCTATCATTTTTTATATTGAGGACCACCCTGATCGCATAACTGCGGTAGGGTGCTTGCCGATGTTGGTCTCTCCAACCATCCGCAACCTCAAGTTCACAAAAATGTTAGTTGACGGCGGGGCCGGCTTGAACCTGATCTCCTCCGCGGTACTCCAGAAGCTTCAAATCCCTGACAGCGAGCTCGAAGAGACCGGTACCTTCCAAGGAATCAACTCGGGAAGGAGCAAGCCGAAGGGGAAGATTACGTTGCCGGTAATATTTGGCAGCGAACTGAATTTTAGGACTGAGAGGGTCACATTCGACGTTGCCGATTTCCCGTTGCCTTACAACGGGATACTTGGCCGTCCAGCACTCGCCAAGTTCATGGCGGCCTCTCACTACGCCTACAACCTACTCAAGATGCCAGGCCCGATAAGCGTCATCTCTGTCCACGGCGACAAAAAGGATGCCCTTATCTGTGCCGACAAGATCTTCCGGGATGCAGCAGCCGCGACAGAATGCCAGACACTTGCCGCTGAAGCTCCCGGGGGGAAGAAGACGAAGTCCAAGTCCGGCAAGGGCTCTGATGCTCACTCCGGCAAGCGCACCTCTTCGGGGTGCTGCGCTACCGTCGAGGACGCACCATCGAGCTCCACCGGCAAGTGCAAGAAGATGGTAGCTCCGCCAAAGACCAAGAAGGTGCCCGCCAAGGAGGACGGCTCTGGTGGTACCTTTACCATCAGTGCCTCTCTCGACCCTAAATAGGAAGGCGCGCTCGTTGCTTTCCTGCGGGCGAATGTCGACGTGTTTGCATGGCAACCGTCTGACATCCCCGGTGTTCCCAGGGAAGTGATTGAGCACCGCCTGGCCGTTTTTCCTCATGCGCGGCCCGTCAAGCAAAAAGTCAGGAAGCAAGCAGTGGCGCGCCAAGAATTCGTAGCGAAGAGATCAAGAACCGGAAGCAGCAGGCCTTGTCGGAGGAGTGCTCCATCCAACGTGGTTGGCCAATCCTGTAGTCGATGCGCCAAAGCAAATGGAAAATGGAGACTTTGTATTGACTTCACGGATGTTAATAAAGCTTGTCCCAAAGATCCATTTCCCTTGCGGCGCATTGACCAGATTGTTGACTCCACGGCTGGATGTGATTTGCTTTCGTTTCTTGATGCATACTCGAGATACCATCAGATCTTCATGGCTGAAGAAGATGAAGAGAAGACCGCATTCATTACACCATGTGGCACATCTTTGTTTCATACGGATGCCTTTCGGTTTGAAGAATGCTGGTTCAACATTTACAAGGGTAGTCCATGACGCTTTTGAGCCGCAAATGCACAGAAATGTAGAAGCCTACATGGATGACATAGTAGTCAAAAGCAAGGACAAAGCAACTCTGGTTCAAGATTTGGGCCGAGACCTTTGCAAATCTGCGCCAAGATCAACCTCAAGCTCAACCCCGAGAAGTGCGTGTTTGGAGTCCCTTCCGCAAGCTTCTCGGGTTCTTCGTGTCTCAGCGAGGATTGAAGCTAATCCCGACAAGATCAAGGCCATTGAGCAGATTGAAGCACCAAAGCGCGTCAAGGATGTCACGAAGACTTGCCGGTTGCGTAGCTGCTCTCGGCGAGTTTATCTCTAGGTCTGCTGAACAGCATACTGCCGTTTTTCAAAATTTTGAAAAAGGCAGGTCCAATGAAATGGACTCGAAGCGGAGGCTGCGCTGCGAGACTTGAAGAGATACCTGTCCTCCACTCCAACACTTGTCGCACCTAAGCCACAAGAGAAGTTGCTGCTATATATAGCGGCAACCAATCAAGTGGTTAGTGCTGGGTTAGTAGCGGAGAGGGAGGCGGATGACGAGCCAGCAACCACGGCAAGCACATCCAGCGACAAGCAGGGGGCTTCGCCGACAAGCTCTGGTCCCGACAAGGACGAGTCCACGAAGACGCATGAACAGATGCAGAAAAGGATGGTGCAGCGCCCAGTCTACTTTGTCAGTTCCCTCCTGCAGGGGGCTAGGTCAAGGTACTCTGGTGTGCAGAAATTGCTTTTCGGCCTCCTCATGGCCTCGAGAAAGCTGCGCCATTACTTCCAAGCACATTAGATCACGGTTGTCACTCGCTTTCCGCTGAAGAGGATACTGCAGAATCCAGAAGCAACAGGCAGGATTGTCGAGTGGGCATTGGAACTGTCAAGCTTTGGTCTCAAGTTTGAAAGCACATCAACTATCCAAAGCAGAGCGTTGGCAGAATTCATAGCAGAAAGGACGCCAACAACAGATGAAGACATTCCATAGACAAGCATACCCTTCAAGGAAGCAAGCAAAGAGTGGCTGATGTACTTTGATGGTGCCTTCTCGCTGCAAAGGCGCCCGGTGCTTGGCGTCTTTGCTTATCGCACCCACCGGAGAGCACCTCAAGTACGTAGTCCGGATGCACTTTCCCAAGGAGCAAGCGACAAACAATACTGCAGAGTATGAAGGTTTGCTTGCGGTCTCGTGGATCGCAGTAGACCTTGGGATCAAAAAACTTATTGTCAGGGGTGACTCGCAGCTTGTCGTCCGCCAAGTAAACAAAGATTACTAGAGTCCGTTGATGGAAGCCTACGTCGATGAAGTGAGGAAGCTAGAAGAACACTTTGACGGCCTGCAAATGGAACATGTTCCAAGAGCTCAGAATGATATTGCTGACGGCCTGTCAAAGTGCGCCGCACTTAAGTTGCCTGTGGAACCAGGGATTTTCGTGCTCAAGCTAACTCAGCCAACCGTAGCACCATCAACTGGACAAAGCAAGAAGAGGAAGTTGACCTCTGGTGATTACTTTCCGACAGAGCTTCCCGAAGCCGTCGTTGCAAAGGTCCCCAAGATCAACACCAACTTGATCTTGAGGAGCGATCTGCTCGACAGGCCCCGAGGTTTGTTTCGTTGAAGCAGACACTGACAAGTCTTGCTCCGGCAAGCTTGTCGGGAGCGTCAACTCTGGCGAGCCGCGAGTTCTTGCCGTGGAAGCTGATGTTCCCGCAGCAGCAGAGATGTGCCTTTAGTCCTTGTTGTCGAGCCGCAAGCTCCAAAGATGGGCGCAGCAGATTGTCCATTTCCTTGAGACGGAGAACTTCCGAAGAGCAAGAAGAAGCGGAAAGAGTAGCCCGGCAGTCAAGTATGTACCAGTTTGTCGACAAAGATACTGCATGTAAGAAGACTCAACGGTGTGAAATTGAAGTGTATTCGGGGAAGATGGATGAAGCTGTTGGCAGAGATACATGGAGGCATATGTGGTCACCACATTGGCGCGAGAGCACTTGCCGGCAAAGCTTTCCGGCAAGGTTTCTTCTGGCCGACAGCCCTCCAGGATGCAACTGCACAAGTAACCAAGTGTGAAGCGTGCCAGTTCCATTCCAAACAGATACACCAGGGAGCTCAAGCTCTCCAGACGATCCCTTTGTCCTGGCCATTTTCGATGCAGGGGCTCGACATCCTCGGCCCCTTCCCCGAGCTGTCGGGGCTTTGAGTACTTATGCGCCGCCATCGACAAGTTCACAGAGTGGCGGAAGTGGAAGCGGTGAGGAAGGTGGCGGCACCGTCGGCCATCAAGTTCTTCAGGTCAATTGTTTGCCGTTTCGGAATCCCTAACCGGATCATCACCGACAACGGCACACAATTTACGAGTCGCACCTTCATGCAGTACGTCCAAGACCTTGGCGCCAAGGTTTGCTTTGCTTCTGTTGCTCACCCGAGAAGCAACGGTCAAGCAGAGAGGGCAAATGCTGAAGTGCTGCGCGGGCTCAAGACCAGAACTTTCGAAAGGCTGCGCAAGTGCGGAAGAAACTGGATCGAGGAGCTACCGGTGGTTCTTTGGTCGATCAGGAAGACGCCAAATCGAGCCACCGGCCAGACACCCTTTGCTCTAGTCTATGGAGCAGAGGCAGTTCTCCCCACGGAACTCGTATATGGATCGCCTCGAGTGCTCGCTTATGATGAGCTCGAGCAAGAGCAGTTGTGACAAGATGACGCGCTGCTCCTTGAGGGGGATCGTCTTCAGGCCGCTGTGCGAGCCGCTCGCTACCACCAAGCTTTGCGTCCCTACCATAGCCGCAGAGTTAGTGCCAGAAGTCTCGAGGAGGGCGACCTTGTTCTTCGGCGCGTTCAGTCCGCAAAGAATTCAAACAAGTTGACGCCGAAGTGGGAAGGCCCTTATCGGGTGAAACGAGTCACTAGGCCTGGCGCTGCCCGCCTTGAGACCGAAGATGGCATTCTAGTGAGCAACTCCTGGAACATTGAGCATCTTCGTAAGTTTTACCCATAGGGCGCGGTTGTCGGAACCCGTTCCGGCAACCACCTTTTGTACAAGTCTTGCCGCTGTTGCATGTAATCCTTTGTACAAAGCCGGGCAGACCCGATGCATCGATAAAGCTCATGTGTTGCGCACAGCTTGTCAAATTCATGCTTTCATCATTTTATTGCATGCTTTGGCTAACACTTTGTGCAGCAACCACACCCGGTAAGCGAATCGAGTCATTTGGGCTCCATAACGTTATTTCCTCTTCATTTTCTTTTTTTTCAAAGAAAGGAAGGCTCCCTCGCGCACAAGTTAACCAGGGGGGAGGAGGAGATAATACTATGGACCAGGCACCGCCCGAGGAAGTTTCACATCATCGGGAAGCAAGAGACAGAAAAGCTAAGTTGCCAAAGTTTGAGCAATCAATTTTGAAAATTTTTAAGTTATCTTCCTCGAGCGATAGTACTTTGTATGGAAAACCATGCGCGAGAGGAACCAACTCGCCGGCTAGTCGCGCCCTTACTTTGTTTCGAGTCCGCTCAACAACTTAAGTGAGCTGCGGCTAGTCGTGACAAGGTTGCTTGTCGGGAGGCACCTTGCCAAAGAAGGCTCTTGGCGTTTAGCACTTCAGCGCTTCATGACAAAAAGTGCCCGCCGACAAGACCCCAAATGCGTAAAGGCGAAACATGCAAAAGAAGGAATCAAGTAGAGGAAATAACGTTGCATTGATCGCCTAAGATAGAGTATATTACAAAATAACTTGTCGCTGATCTAACAAAGTGTTCTAAACATGATCCAGCGACAAGGGAAAGATAAAGTTGGCGGCCTAGTCTACACGGTCGCCCTCAATCAGTTGATCTTGTTCACCTTGTCCACAATGGGTGCGACAAGGGCTTTGAGCTCCTCCACGTTGGCATCGGGCGGCGGGGATCCGAGGGCGCCCGTTAAGGTTGAGGCCCGGATTGTGGAAGGCCACCTTGATCAACACCTTCTCGAGGGCTCCTGCACAGACACTGGCGTGACTCCTCGGCCAGCTGCTTGGGACCTCTTCTCGAGTCGGCTGGAGACCCGTCACCACGCCTTTGAAGAATAAGCTGAGCTTGGCGCTGGGTTGGAGGTGCTCCTCGGAGGAGTACGCAAGGTCCGCCATCCCAGCTCCATCATTTCGTTGTGGATGTCGGCGGCGGTGTCCACAAGACCTTCGGTCCAGTGCTCCACGCTCTCCCTCAAGGTGTTACGGATGGAGGCAGCATTCGCCAGCAGCTCCTCCTTGGCCTTGATCGCCTCCAACAAGCCCACCTCCCGCTCTCTGGCGCCATCCAACGTCTCCGTCAGAGTGGTCAGCTTCAGCTCAAGATCCGCCTTGGAATCCTTGGCGGCGTCGAGCTCCTTGGCCCTATCAGCAAGACGGCTCTGCAGCTCGCCAAGGGTGTAGGCATCCTTCTCGCGCTCACGCTTGAGCACGGCAAGCTCTTCGCCGCTCTTCTTGAGGCTAGCCTCCAGCTGCGCCACCTTCACCTTCAGCTCTTCCTTGGCGGCCTCGGCGGCTGCGGCAGCATCGCCGCTTCTGAGCGCCCGCCAAAGTGACTCCTGCAGCGGCAAGGTCTTCTTCGTGGCTGTCCAGGTTGACCTTCGCTGCGCCCATTTCGCTCTCTTGGCGGCGAAGCTTCTCGGCAACCAGCCCTTGCTCCTCCTCGGTGCGGCCTTCTCAAGGATGAAGGCCGTGCGCTCTTCTGAGTTGCCCAGCGCTTACGCTACGTCGCGGAGGGTTTCTTGGTTGGCGCCCGGAGCTCTTGGGCGCTTCTCCATGTCCGCCCTGCCCTCGCGACAAGTGCCTCCCGGGTCTCCAACTTGGCCTGCCGGGCGCGGTAGAGCGACAAGAGCTTCATCGCAGTGCTCCTCCTCGGACTTCGCCGCTTCTTTGCTGCTTGGCGCGTCCACAGCGTCGGCCAAGCGAGAGTAGCTTCGCCGTCGAGTCTCGCCCTCGACCGGCGCCTGGAGCTCGGTTCGGGGGAGCTTGGGCGCCCAGCCGGCCTTCGGTAAGCGCCGGGCTGGGGAGCTCCTCGAGCCCGCCGCCAGCTGGGAAGTCATTTGTCGGTGTAAGCGCTTGCCGCTCCTGCGGCCTCGGGGACGTCCAGTCACGATCGCCCGACCCTCGCCCGGCCTCTGCGTCGGCAGCCCGGCCTCCTCGCCAACAGAGCTCGTCGGCGACGGCCTCTTCTTCCACGCAGCGACCTCTTCTTCCTCGGCGGTGGCCTCGTCGGCGGTGTTGCTTGCGCTTCCTCCTCGCCGGCGGCCTCGACCTCCATTGGCTCTGCGTCAGACGAAGAAAGAGCAGTCAAGCAGATGTTCAAAAGAGAAACAAAAGAAAGCAAGCCCAAGGGAAATTTTCGTGTAAGGGAGTTACCTGCAACGGGATCCGCAGCCATGGCCTCGACCACTGGAGGGTCACTGGCGCTGTCCCTTGCCGGGGTAGCCTCCCTTGCCGGGGTGGCCTCCCTTGTCGGAGGGCGCTCCCTTGCCGGGAAGTTCTCCCTTGGCGGCGTAGTGGCAGCGGGCAGGGTCTCGGAGGCGGCTTCCGAGCCCTCCTGATGAGGCTGCTCTGCTCCTACACAAGCAAACAATCAGATATCAACGAAGAAAGGGCACCCCTACACACTTAATAGTAAGGAGAAAACTGCACACTTACTCTGGGGGCTGTGCTGGGGGCTGCTCGGAGGAAGGGTTGCCGGGTCCGGCAAGGGAGTCTCGGACGCGTCCCCCGTCGCCACGGGAGAATCGTCCTCAACGACGACCGTCGGGATCTTGGCCCTCTTCGCCGCTCTCTGGGCCGCGTCACGAAAAGGAAAGAGTCGAGCAAGCAAATCAGATTCAAGATGAAGCAATAAAATTGAAGAAATACAAGCACAAATCTCAAGGGCTTACTCTTCGCCTTCTTCCTCGGAGCTGAGCGCGGAGAAGTCAAACTCCGGCTCGCCTCCGGTGCGACGAGGCGGGGGAGTGGGCTCTCTTGGCCGCTTGGCGGAGGCGTCGGCGGTGGCCTGAGAAGATCCCGCCCCAGTTGTCGCGGCAGTGTGGGGTGCTCCCGCGGCAACCTCGCTTGCCGCGGTGGAAGCTGCGTCGTGGCGCTTCTTCTTTGTGGGCGGTCTGCCGCCCGGCTCGTCTCGGCCTTGCGGAGACGCCTCTTCGGCGGAGCAGGGCTCAGCTGGCGGCAAGTCGCTTGGCGGTGGGAAGAAAGCGCCCTCGGCGGGTCCACTCGACCCGGCCTCGGGCTCGACAAGCTTCGTCCTCGCTTGGCGACCTCCCCTCGCTCGGCAAGGCTTGCCGCCTTCGCCGCGTCTGCCTCCTCCACGGTGAACCCGAAGGCTCTAGCGGCAGCGGCTGCTGCCACCTCCTCCACCCTGGTGGCAATCCGCGCCATCTCCTGGTCGGTGGTGTCGCGGGTGAGCCTGTTACGCTTTCGTCCGGGCCGGATCGGCACTTCTTGCAAATCGTCGAAGAATTGCTGCACGACCTCGTCGGGGGGCTCCTGCCAGGTTGGGACGATCCCGTGGGAGTCGCACAGTGGCATCATGGCGCGGATGTGGTCGAGCGCCGAGTTGTTGCACAATGGGACGACCACCCGCGGCAACCTAAACCACTCTTGTTGGTCGGGGTCACTCTTGAACAGCTCGAGCAGAATTGAATCCAACTCCAAGACGGTGAAGTTCCAGTTCAGGCCCGGACGCAGCCTCATAATGTCTGCCGCATTTTGGAACTCCCAAGGAGGCCTCCTCCTTTCCTGCAAGGGAGCGATGCGGCGACGAAGGAAGTCCGCGCCAACTGCTCCTACGGTCAACCCGGCAAGCCTGAGGCGCAGAATTCGGGTCACAGCTATCTTCAGCTTCGCATCCTCCGGCGCCAAGTTACTCCAATCCCTGTCGCGCACTATTGGGGTTTGGCGCCGCAGTGGTGAAGGGCTGGAGTTCTCCTCTCACGACTCAGCACCAGTTGGCTCTCCTCCTCCCACTTGTTGCGGAACTCTCCTCTAGGTAGGCCTCTTTCTTGCCTATCCTTGAGACCCCGGCTACCCCTCCGGCATGGGGCTCTCCTCTCTCACCGCGGGGAACAAAGAATTGGGGTAAGTGTGCCACGTTGGGGTGGACTCCTAAAATGTTTTCGCACAATTGTGCTAAAACCGCCATGGTCAAGACGGCGTTGGGGGTGAAATCAAGGAGGCGGAGGCTAAACGTGTTCATGATGTCGCAAAAGAACTTCCGGAAAAGGCGGGCAAAGACCGCAATAGAAGAAAAGGGCGAAAAAGGGTACCCTCTTGGGGGCCAAATCAGCGGCGGAGGCGGGGAGTACCCTCGTCTTGTTGATGCGCACGCGTCTCCATCGACGGAAGAGGTAGAAGACGTCCCGCAGCTCCCTTGCGCCGAACTGCGGGGGGAAGATGGCCCGCTCCTTGCGCAGCGCCACGAGCCGCTGCGCCTCGGCCGACTTGACGCCCTTCTCCTTGTCGGCTTATGGAGCCATGGCGAGGGCAGCGGAGGAGGCCGACGGCGGTGAGCGTGCTTGTGGCGAAAGGGGGCGCTGCTCTCGCCAGACCGGAGAAGAAGAGGGAGGCGGCGGTGGTTTTCTTTGACAAGACAGCAATGGCAGGAGTGGGCGGCCTGCCTCTGTTTCCTCCGCCTATAAAGAGGGGAGGGGCGGACGTTCGCTTATACTAATAAAGAACCCCCCACCGCGCCCCACGATCTTCGCACGACGCCACGTCCGGTGTGTGCCGTTAGTGGGGATCGTGGTGGGTCCGGGCGAGTTGTGGCGTGGTCGAGGCGGCGTGTGTTAGATGCGATTTTGGGCCTGGCCCGACAAGCGCTTCGGCACCGTATGCGGCCCAGGCCGGGGCTCCTGTCGGTGTACTAGAGTAGGGGTACCCTAGTATCCCGTGCTCGTGCTGCACCGACGATTATAGCACCAGCTGAGTGGTTTGCCTCGTCACCGCCAAGACCCTCCGTGGCTCCTTCCGAGCCATTCAAGAACAAAGTATTTGATTAAGAAGACAAGGCCCGACAAGAGAAGCTTGTCGGAAGGCCACCTCGAGGCATGCAGAAGACAAGGCCCGGCAAGAGGAGCTTGCGGGAAGGCCCGAGCGCGACAAGCCTCCGGGCGCGACAAGGATTCGGGCCGCTGACATGCAACTTCTCTCCATCTCCGCTCCAGCTCATCCAGCGACATGTCGCCATGGGACCGTTCCATGCTTGGCGTGTCGGCGGGTCTGCAGCCAGCGGAGAGCAGCGATAAGCGGCGTGACAAGCTTGCCATCGTGGCGGCGGAGGCGCACTGACGGCCTCTGTTGCCTTTGTTCGGCGACAACGACGGGCATTTATTGCTTTTGTCCCTTGCCGTTAGAGTTAGGTATTTTGCATTGTACCTTTATTGAGTAGGTGTACCAACTCCTGTTTTACATTTGTACCCTCATCTATGTTGCCACTGTCGGAGACCCTTGAGCCTATAAAAGGAGGCCCATGCATAGCGTAGAGGAGGTTCGGTGAATTCGGTTCATTCGACTCACGGAGACCCGGAGACACTCACGCTAGGTTTTGTAGCTCGCATTGCTCCCTAGCAAGAACACAATACATCAAACAAGCAGCGGTGGGAGTTTTATCTCTCCGGAGAGCTCCGAAGCTGGGTAAACTGCTCGTGTGCCTCGCCTCGATCCGCTCTTCGTGCGATCTCTGCCCCCCTCCGAACCACAAGGGGCCTGGTCCGCCGGCCCCATAGGTGTTCGTGGGTACAATCAGCCTCCCCGACAGTATTTCTTTTTGAAGAATACCCAAGCTAGGACTATTTGTTTTCTCCGAATTACTGGGCTGCAAATCTATCAAGACAAGGAGGGATGCATTCCGGCCTGGCTTAAGAGTATGGTCAATGTATGTTAAAAGTAATATCATAAGGGGTATAAGTTTCTTTTTTTATTTTTATTCTTCACTAATATCTTATACGTATTTCATTGGATTTAACATGACATAGTACTAATTTATTTTTAAATTTGTTTTAGTATGGCTATTAATTTTTGGATTAAGAATATTTCACTCCCCAACAAAAATTTGCGAATTTTCAAAATTTCCCAAATATTTAGTTAATTTTTTGACCCTGGTACTGACAAGAAAATGGCCAGCAATTCTAAAAATGGAAAACGGGCTGCAATAAATTCCATATGAATTAGAAAATGAGTAAAAATTATAAAAATAATAGCAAATGGGCTGTACATGCCAGAGATTTCGAGGCTGACTTGTTTACGCAAGGCTTTGTGAGTGAACACACGATTCTAGCAGCAGTTAGTGTTGGATGTCCATCCAACGGCCGACGTGCTTCTTCAATCTCTGATTTTCCTGCTCCAGCGGCCTAAACTAGCGCCGGCAGGACTGCCTGCTCCCTCCTCATGTGGCCCGTTGTGATGCCGCGCAGGCTTCCCGGCCCTACGCTACACCCTCCGCTGGCCTGGCCGAACGCAATCAACTACCTCCTTATTACGTGAAAAAAATGATTCCTCCCACTGACATCTGGGGCGCACCAGTTGGGAGGCTAACGTGCGGGCCTACTAAGTTGACGCGTACGCAGGGCTTGTCAACTTAGTCAACAAACGATTCTAGCAGCAGTAACCGTTGGATTTGAATCGAACGGTCCCGCTGCTTCTTCAATCGCTGCTCTTCTTGCACCAGCCGCCCAAACCAGCGCCGGGGAGACCGCCTGCTCCTGCCTCTAGTGGCCGGCTATGCTGCCGATGAGGCCTCATCGCCCCCTACTACTCCCACCGCTAGCCAGGCCCTGCGACGACGGCAGCCTCACACCGTAGCCAAACCAGTGAACCCTCGTACTCCTCTCCGCGTGGGCATCCACTGCCGCGTCTTCCCGGCTTCGCGTCGTCCACCGCTTTGGTGCTCTCGGCGCGGCGTGGTCAACGTGGTCAACGACATTCCATGGAAGAGTACTGTACGTGGAGAGGCTGACAGCTGGGACCACGGCCACAGCCCAGTTTTTTTGTGATTTGCCGAGTAAGTCGCTTTGTGAGGCCTGTTGGGCTGCAAATCTTTCAAGAAGAGGAGAGCTTTCATTCGGCTGGCCGAGAAAATGGCCCATCAGTAATGAGAAATGGGTTGTACATTTTTAAAACACATCAAACCGGCAATTAGTTTCAAATATCTTTTTTTTCATTTCGATATTTTAAATTACATTATTTTTATCCATGGATAATTTGTTGGATTTTATATTGATATACATTTATTTTTAAAATCAGTCTGAAGGTGAGTCGAAATTTCAGGATTAAAACCAGTTCGGACCGCACCGAAATATGCAAAATTTTGTATAATTTTTAACCGTGGCCACAATATGGGCTGTAATGCTAACAAAAAAGAATATGGGATCCAAAAAAACCTTAAGAATTAGCAAATGGGGTGTAAATTATTAGAAATAATGGAAGATGGGATGTATGCTATTTTCCACAGATTTAAGGCTTTCCTAAAAAAAGGTTGGCGCTGGCAAAGGATCGTTGGATGGCCATCCAACGGCCGTCGTCTTCTTCAATCTCTACTCTTCTGCTTCCACGCTCAAGCAAAGCGCCGCAGGACTTCCTGCTTCCTCTCCTCCTCATGACCGGCTCTGTTGCCACAAGATGCCTCACCGCCCCACTGTACTCCCATCGCTGGCCTAGCCATCCCTCTACTCACCCACACCTGTTGTTATTCTCCGACGACGGCAGACGAACCAGTAAACCCTCGTACAGTCGTACTCCCCTCCGCATGGGAAACAACTGCCGAGTCTTCCCTGCCTCCGTGTCGTTCCCTTCCTAGGCCTCGCCATCGTCCACCGCCCTGGTGCTCTTGCCGCGGCCTGGTCAACGTGGTAAATGACCAACATGCATCTGAAGTGGACTGTACATGGAGAGGACGACAGCTGGCTCGATGGCCGCATGCAAGGAAATGCCTCCTTATTACGCGCAAAATAATGATTCCTCCACCTGACATCAGGGACCCACCGAAAGGGCCTCTGTATTTCACGAAAAAAACGTTATCGCGCCGATGTAGCTCGGACCCACCAGCTATATCTTCGCACGCAAGGAAGTGCCTCCTTATTACGCACAAAAAATGAATACTCCCCCTGTTAGCTGGGACCCAGTATAATGGCAGGCTGACTTGTGGGCCTACTAAGTTGACGGGGACGGAGGGCTTTGTCAACTTAGTCAATATGCATGATTCTAGCTCCAGTGACCGTACGATGTCCATCCAATGGCCGTAGTGCTTCTTCAACCTCTGGTCTTCTTGCTCCAGCTGCCCAAACCAGCGCTGGTCGTGCCTCGTGCTCCTGCCTCTCGTGGCCGGCAGCGATGCGGCGGAGGCCTCACACCCCCCTACTACTCTCACCGCTGGCCAGGCCATCCCTCTACTAACCCACACCCCGTATTATTCCGCGGCAACGACAGCCTCACACCGCAGCGAACAAGTGAACCCTCGTACTCCCCTACGCGTGGGCATCCACTGCCGCGTCTTCCCCGGCTCTGCGTTGTCCCCTTCCTAGGCCTCGTCGTCGTCCACCGCCCTGGTGCTCTCGGCGCGGCATGGTCAATGTGGTCAAGGAACGGCTTCCATCGGACGTGGACTGCACGTGGAGAGGCTGACAGTGGGTCCACGGCCCGTGACAAGGAAGTGCCTCCTTATTACGTGCAAAATAATTATTCCTCCACCGACAGCGAGGGACCCACCGGACGGGCCACCGTATTCGCGAAAAAATGTTTGCCTTTTGTTGGGACCCACCAGCTACATCTTCCCACGCAAGGAAGTGCGTCCGGGCAAAAACGATTCGCCCCCGATTGCTGGGACCCACCAGTTACGTCTTCGCAGGCAAGGAAGTGCTCGGCGGTCGGGACCCACCTGGTCGAAGCGTACGTAGCGTTGTCATTCTGGTCGCGAACATGTACGTACATATATACTGGTGGATGTAGAGGCGCGCGCGTGTCGTAGTAGAGGCGCACACATAGCATGTACACGTATGTACAACGGCCAGGGTGCAAGAAAGAAAATACGGCCACATATGTGTACATATGGGCGGGGTCTCGAACGCCTACTTGCGCATACGTACGGCGAGGGCTCGTGTACATGGCTGGGTCGTAACAGAGAAACAGCATCGTCGTCGTGTTCATGGGGAGGCAAGGAAATGCCTCGTGTTCATGGGGCGGCAACGGAATGCGTCGTGTTCATCGGGAGGCAACGGAACACGTGGGAGCCAACGGGTTGGGTTGGAACGGAATGCATGGTCGTGTTCATCGGGAGGGCTTGGACGGAACAGACTATGGAAACGAGGCCTGGCGTACCGCACAACAAAGGAAACAGACCTCCTACATTTGGAACGGGGTCCTGTTGATCGGGAGGGTGCAGCGTACCGCCAAAAGCGGAGGAAAGCAGGACCTCCTACGGTCGAAGCAGGGGTCCTGTTGATCGGGAGGGGTGTGGCGTACCGCAAAACGGAGGAAACGGACTTGTGTTGGAGCGCTACGGTCTAAACGGGGGTCCTGTTCATTGGGAGGGGTGTGGCGTACCGCAAAATGGGACTCCATGGGATATTGTTCATCTCCACCGTCGACGTCCTCAAGCCTCCACGGGCTCCTGTTCATCCAGCCTACTGTTCAACCACCCCTCCACTGTCTACTGTTCATCCAGCCCTCCACACCACGGGGTCCTGTTCAACCACCCCTCCATGGGTATCCCTCCACCGTCTACTGTTCATCCAGCCCTCCACACCATGGGGTCCTGTTCAACCACCCCTCCACGGGCACCCCTCCACCGTCTATTGTTCATCCAGCCCTCCACACCATGGGGTCCTGTTCAACCACCCCTCCATGGGCACCCCTCCACCGTCTACTATTCATCCAGCCCTCCACCACACCACGGGGTCCTGTTCATCCAGAGGCAACGCCACCGCCGATGTTCAGCCACCCCCCGCAACGCCAATCGTTCATCCCAAAGGCAGCATCGATCGGCTTGATTAGCAGCAATAGCGAAGAATCGCTCAATCGGGTTGATTAACAGCCATCGATCGATCGCCGGGTACGATGAACGCGTAACTTGCGGTCTGTCGCCGGGTTCGGTTAGAGCCCAACGCCTCGCACACACGCGCGTACATGTACGAGACAAACGCGCATCGCTCGACCCCCAACATCCCACCGTAACTGGGAACTCCCCGAAATTTTCCTCCCCCTCGCTTCTACCACGGTTTTTTCCATCATGGACGGCCCAAACAATGTCACGCAGCTGCGTCTCCGGCCCGCCCAGGACGAAAAGCCCATTTACTCTCATGATTTTTTGCCATATAAGTAGGAGCCCACTACATCTATGATGATACCGGGTTTTGTCACAATTATCGTCATTAAAGTGTCATATGTATGACAGAAAAAAAATTCGTTCGGCCCAAAATGTCACGGATGTGTGTTTTTTTTGTAGTGATACCAAGCGTCTTTTAGATTTTCTCCCTCCCTTTGCTTAAAATTTAGAACTTCATTCTCGGGAGACAACGAAAAAGAGGCAAACGGAAAAGAGAGGGCGAATAAAATGGCAAGGGTGAAGTGGGGGAGAGGGAAACGAGAGGCAAATGGCAAATAATGTAATGTGGGATATAAGGGTTTGTGATGGGTACTTGGTATGTTGACTTTTGCGTAGACCTCCCAGGCAACGGCGCCAGAAATCCTTCTTGCTAACTCTTGAGCACTGCGTTGGTTTTCCCTTGAAGAGGAAAGGGTGAGGCGGCAAAGTAGCATAAGTATTTCCTCAGTTTTTAAGAACCAAGGTATCAATCCAGTAGGAGGATACGCGCTAGTCCCTCACACCTACACAAAACAAATAAATCCTCGCACCAACACGATAAGGGGTTGTCAATCCCTACACGGTCACTTACGAGAGTGAGATCTGATAGATATGATAGGATAATATTTTTGGTATTTTTATGATAAAGATGCAAAGTAAAATAAAAGCAAAGTAAAAAGAAACGGAAATAACTAAGTGTTGGATCATTAATATGATGAAGACAGACCCGGGGGCCATAGGTTTCACTAGTGGCTTCTCTCAAGAGCATAAGTATTTTACGGTAGGTGAACAAATTACTATTGAGGAATTGACAGAATTGAGCATAGTTATGAGAATATCTAGGTATGATCATGTATATAGGCATCACGTTCGAGACAAGTAGACCGACTCCTGCCTGCATCTACTACTATTACTCCACACATCGACCGCTATACGACATGCATCTAGAGTATTAAGTTCATAAGAATAGTAACGCCTGTAAGCAAGATGACATGATGTCGAGGGATAAATTCATGTAATATGATATAAAAAACCATCTTGTTATCCTCGATGGCAACAATACAATACGTGCCTTGCTGCCCCTACTCATCCTTTGGGAAAGGACATCGCAAGATTGAACCCAAAGCTAAGCACTTCTCCCATTGCAAGAAAGATCAATCTAGTAGGCCAAACCAAACTGATAATTCGAAGAGACTTTCAAACATAACCAATCATACATAAAAGAATTCAGAAGATTCTAATATTGTTCATAGATAAACTTGATCATAAACCCACAATTCATCGGTCTCAACAAACACACCGCAAAAAGAAGATTACATCGAATAGATCTCCACGAGAGAGGGGGAGAACATTGTATTGAGATCCAAAAAGAGAGAAGAAGGCATCTAGCTAATAACTATGGACCCGAAGGTCTGAGGTAAACTACTCACACATCATCGGAGAGGCTATGGTGTTGATGTAGAAGCCCTCCGTGATAGATGGCCCCTTCGACGGAGCTCCGGAACAGGCCCCAAGATGGGATCTCGTGGGTACAGAAGGTTGCGGCGGTGGAATTCGGTTTTTGGCTCTGTATCTAATCGTTTGGGGGTACGTAGGTATACATAGGAGTAAGGAATACGTCGGTGGAGCAACAGGGGGCCCACAAGGGTGGAGAGCGCGCCTGGAGGGGGTAGGCGCGCCCCCATACCTCGTGGCTTCCGACTTTGTTTCTTGACGTAGGGTCCAAGTCTCCTAGATCATGTTCGTTCTGAAAATCACGTTCCCGAAGGTTTCATTCCGTTTGGACTCCGTTTGATATTCGTTTTCTGCGAAACTCTGAAATAGGCAAAAAACAGCAATTCTGGGCTGGGCCTCCAGTTAATAGGTTAGTCCCAAAAATAATATAAAAGTGAAAATAAAGCCCAATAATGTCCAAAACAGAAGATAATATAGCATGGAGCAATCCAAAATTATAGATACATTGGAGACGTATCACCACGCCGTGGGCCGCAGGCAGGCAAGTCTGGGGACCCCCGTTCCCAGAACGACGACAGAGGACCTAACCAACATGCTAGACTACGCCTCCGAACACATCGATGGCATGGACGACGATGCCGAAGCCAAACCAGGTCAAAACCAGCCTATCACTGGGCGTTGGACGGCCACTTCTACTTACAATGTATACATGGTGGACATGCCTGAGAAGAAGGACGACGATGGCACTCAAGACCCAGATGAGGATAGGTCTGCAGCTATCGGGCTCGGTCAAGTGGTTATTACCAAACCTAGCTCCGCAGATCGTCAAATGCATGTCCAACCTTCGCTCTTAAACAAAACACTGGACCTAACGCGATCTCTCGCCATCACGGAAGTATCACCTCCGAACTACGCCCAGCTCGAGCTAGGGGCTGAGAGTAGGGAATTTTACGTCCCACCCACCACCCACTTAATAGCCATTGTCGAGGACCTAACCGACATGCTAGACTACGCCTCCGAACACATCGATGGCATGGACGACGATGCCGAAGCCGAACCAGATCAAAACCCGCCTGTCACTGGGCGTTGGACGGCCACTTACACTTATGATGTATACATGGTGGACACGCCTGAGAAGAAGACGACGATGGCACTCTAGACCTAGATGAGGATAACCCCGTCGATGAACCACCAAAACGAAGACATCAGTGGCGCCACTCACGACCGCGTCGCGCAAGGGAAAGCAATATCGGCACCGGAGATAATGACACTCCAGACAATGCCGAAGACTTCGACCACCCCGTTGAGCTTGCGCTCGAGCAGGATGAGTGGGAGGAGGCACAAGTCAACCCCGACGAACTTGCCGATCACAAGGATTCGGAAGATAGTAACTATTTACCGGCCTCCGAAGAGGACACTAGGGTAACCCCAGCGGCCCCGGCACTTCTGAGGCCCGCGATGGTAATGGAAGGCCACGACGCAACAAAAACAAGCATCGGAACAACCACGAAGAAAGAGAGGATACAGTAGTAAACGCCGGATTCAGTGGCTCTAAAACCGGTCAGCGGAAAAAGCCATTCAAAAGTAATAGGGGCGGTCCATCCAACTTGGACAAGATACTGGATCGACCCTGCCAGATTCATGGCACCACCGACAAGCCTACCAACCACACCAACAGAAACTGTTGGGTTTTTAAATAGGCCGATAAATTAAATGCCGAACATAAGGGGAAAGGACCACCAAGCAAGGATGATGATGAGCCTCGCCCACAGCGCACTGGGGGACAGAAACAATTTCCCCCAGAGGTGAAAACAGTGAATATGATCCATGTCACCCACATCCCTAAGAGGGAGCGGAAACGCGCGTTAAGGGACGTCTACGCCATAGAGCATGTCGCCCCAAAATTCAACCCATGGTCGGCTTGTCCGATCACCTTTGATCGGAGGGACCACCCAACCAGTACCCGTCACGGACGTTCGGCAGCCTGCAGCAGCCTCAACTTTATCTACCTGGATATTGTTCGTAATATGGGTATCTACCCGTCAAGAATCAAGCCTAGCAACACTACCTTTAAAGGAGTGATACCTGGCGTGGAGGCCCGCTGCACGGGCTCCTTAACACTGGAGGTCGTATTCGGCTCTCTAGACAACTTCCGAAGTGAAGATTTGATCTTCGACATCGTCCCTTTCCGAAGTGGTTATCACGCACTGCTCAGACGAATGGCTTTTGCCCGCTTTAATGCGGTCCCGCACTATGCTTGTCTGAAGCTTAAAATTCCTGGACCTCGCAGCGTCATCACAGTCAAAGGGAACATGGAGCGCTCCCTCTGTACCTAGGAGCACAATGCGTCCCTAGCAGCCGAATTACAGGGCGGCCTCACCAAACTGAACAACTCATCGGTCATCAAGACCCATGACTTTGCTAAGCGGTTCTGATCTGCATTACAATGCGATAGCCCAGTGGAGCCAGAGCTGGAATAGCAGTTTAGCCTCCACTGACCTCCCCATAATGTTCCAGCATATGCACCTCAAGTACATAATTACGCTCTTTAAATACCTTGGGCAGCGCCGGAGGCACACTGTGGAAAAGGTCTATAGTACGGCTTGACCCTATTCAGACCTTAAATATTTTTCCCACAAGGTCTCTTTTCTAGGTCCTTCTTTCTTGCAGACGACCATCAACTCCTCCTCTCAAAGGATTTCTCGCCAGCGAGAAATGGCGCAGACATGAAGCAGGGCACCATTGGGATCTTCAAACCACTACTTTTTAGGCCCTGTGTAAACATTTCCTTTGTGTAAACTTCTGGCATGTAAAATGGCCTCTATATTTATGGCATTATCTATAATAACACGTCTCGACGTATTAATCAGGGAACAAAGGAAGCAGTTGATAACCACTTCTGTTTGGTACTCATTTATTTTATCATCTGCATTTCCTCCCTACTTCAGACCGCCACACGTGTTGTAGTCCGGCCTTAACACCGGGGGCCGTATTCGGCCCTGCACATTTCAAGTCTGAACACCTATAGGGAACTCTTCAGCGTCCCGGATATTGCATTATATGCATCGGCTCCGAATCATGTCTTTGGTCTATAGTTGGGTTGCCTGGCTCCTATGCTTACCACCTTACGTTCCGCTCGTTCGGTTAAGGTAGTAAAGGGAGAACTACTGCGATTGTATTTTTGGTTCCTCCGGTCAAGTACCTCAGTAGAGAAAGCCGAAAACTGACCGTCATGATAGGTGAGAGCTGGTCGGCGATCTGAGGACTTAGTATTACACTACAAATCGTTAGCGATTCAATCCATGTTATACGAGGGTTGGTCTTCGTCCAGCCGCGTGAAAAAGGCACCACAGTACGAGTAGCCACACACACACAAGGGGCTAGTGCTTAGCTCCACAGTCAAACTCCTATGGCCAAGTGAAAGTAATAAAGCCGCATAGTCTGATTGCCTGGTTCACCTCGCGGAAACCTCCTTTATGGACCAAGACGTTGGATAAAGCATGGTCACGCATTATGTCGAACACCCCTATAGCATCTACATGGGGGCTGAAGCCGACGACTGGCAACTTTTAGAAATATAATGAGAAACGGACGCACGGGAGGAAAAATCGCTTGAAACAATAGGAACAAGCATAGATATATCACAGCATGAGTTGATCACATAGTTTTTACAACCCGAATACATCTAATCAAATATTACGTCCTTAGAACATTTGCCATCTACTATTCGGGCCCCTTCTAGGACATCCTCGAAGTACCTCTCCGGCTTCCGTGTGGTCGCCACTTCGGTGGCCTTCATCTTCTCCCATTGCATCTTGACGCGGGCGAAGGCCATCCGGGCACCCTCTATACAGGCCGAATGCTTTATAGCATCAATCCGGGGCCGCACATTGATAAGCCGCTTTACCAAACCAAAGTAGCTTCTAGGAATCAGCTTGGCCGGCCAGAGTTGGATTATTAGATCCTTCATGGCTAGGCCTACCACCCTATGTAGCTCCGGCAGCTGGCCATTCAAAAGACATCGGGTGTTCCAGCGCGAGATATTGCAACCAGAACAGCTTCTCGGTCGAGGCCCTCCTGGGCTCGAAAGAACTATGCGGCATCGGCGTCACTCCTCGAAAGATCCGCAAACGCGCCTGGAGAACTCCACACTCAGGTGAGCAACGCATACCTATGACCTCCAAAGATACTCTGCAAAAGAAAGTCCTTACCAGCCGCTATCTGCCTTGCCTGGTGGATTTCTTCACGAGCACTCCGGGACTCGATCCGCGCCTCTTTGCCATCATGGAGAGCATTGGCGAGCTCGGTCGACTGGTCTGAAGACTTCTGCTCCAAAGTTTCGCACTTGCTGATGGCATCCTTCAGCTCCTGCTCCACTTCGGCCACCCGAGCTTCGTGTTGGCGGCGGGCAGCTTGCTCGGTCTTCAGTTTAGCAGCCACCTTGTCAGCGGCTGCCTTATTCGCCTCCACCTCTTTCTTGGCCTGGTCAAGGGCGCCTTTGAGGGTCTCGACCTTGGCTGCGCCGGCTGTGATTATAATCAAAGTATTCCATGAGTTAATCTCTAAATATGAATATCACTTTTGATATAAAATAAAACTTTCAACATTGCGCATACCTTACGTCTCGTCGAACCGCTTGTTAATGCGGTCGATCTCCTCATCGGCCACATGAAGCTTACGATTGAGTTCGGAAACTATTGCGGCCTGGTCGGTTGCCGCCAATAGGGAATCCTGTTACAATAACAGAGCAGCATGTCAACATTCCCGAATACTATATGGATCCTCTGTCATGTTTCTTTTCAAAATCGGACAGGGCCTCAGGGGCTACTGGCTATATACAGGTATATTCCTCTATATGAAAAAGTGCTTAGAACATTACGTCGCATACCTCGAAGCCTGTCAGTAGGCTGGTGAAGGCTTCGTTCAGTCCGCTCTTAGCAGACTGAACCTTCTCCACTACGTGCAGTGCTCCGCCATGATGGAAGCACACTTTAGTGCTTCCTCCAGAGCATTAGGTGCCTCCGGATTAATGGAGGCCGCCAATGGAGCCAATGCTCCTCTCCCTCTTTTGATGGGGTCCTGCTTATCCGATCCCGGAGCCGTGTTGGTCTCCGAACAGGTGTTCGGCTGGAGCCTAGATAGTTGGGGGTCCCCATCGTCGGTTGTCATAGGGGTCGCCTCCCCAAGGTCTTCGGTGACCAAGGTATTAACCTCGGGCGCCTTCTCAACAGCCTTGTTCGCCTCCCTAAGGCCAGGAGAGGTCCTTCGGGACGACACCTTGTTGTCCTCCATGGTGATAGGCGAGGGGGCTCACGGCGGCGTGTCACTCTCTGCCGTTTCGGGTGACAGAGAATTACCCTCCAATAATGGAGTCTGTGAGACCTCGCGGGTAGGGCTGAAAGGCAAAGGACAAAATAACTTATATAATGAAAACAGGTAGACCAAAGAGAAACGAGTAAGTTTCTGAATACTTACGATCCGGCCAGGGGCTTCACCCTGGGAGGTCTCTTTGGGACTAGTTCGGACCCTGAGTCTGAACTGTCCGGGAGGGTCACCTTCCCTCTCTTGGGCGCCTTGCCCTCTGGTTCTTCGGAGGCCGCCCTCTTCTTCTTCCCCTTGTGAGCGGAGTCGCTTTCCACCTCCTCGTCTTCCTTGTGGGAAGACAGTGCTTCGGTCTCTCCAGACACCGCGTCCAAAGGACCTTTGTGGTGAGGGCTGCCCTTGGCCTCCTTTCCCTTCTTATAATTCTTGACCTTCTAATTCTTGGCGAGGGCTGGGGTGTGTCTGGGTTCTCAGGCAGCGGTGTCGGACAATTGATCCGCTCCGCCTATGCCGTCCAGCCCTTTACAGAAGGCAGGCAATGTAATCTACATTTTATCTGAAATATTGACCGGATGAGTCTTCAGAAAAGTTATGCTTACCGCTGAGGCCGGGTTCTCGATGTCGAGTCCGATGTCCTCGGTCTTCTTCGGCCACATTTTCTGGGCCTTGAAGAGCTGCTTCCATATGTCTTTGTGCATTGTGCCAAAGAAGAGCTTCAGGGTCCGTGGCTCCTCCGGATTGAACTCCCACATGGGAGAGGCCCGGAGTTGGCAAGGAAGGGTGCGGCGGAAGAGCATCACCTGAATCATGTTTGTGAGACCGGTGGTTTTGCCTATCATGTTGGGGATGCATTTTTGTAGCATGTGCACCTCCACTATGGACCCCAATCAAGGCCCTTGGCGGTCCAGGAGGTGAGCCTCGTGGGGGTCCGGATCTGAAGTCAGGCCTGGTAGCCCAGTTGGCGGTCGCGGGGTTCGGTGATGTAGAACCACTCCTGCTGCCACACCTTGACCGTCTCCACAAATGCCCCTTTGGGCTAGACGGCATTGGGGAGCTTGCTTACCATGGCCCCACCGAAATCTGCATGCTGAACGTCGACCACCTTCAGCTTCAGATTGCCATCGGCCGATGTGTGGTGGAATGCGCAAGAGAGCCTCGCACACGACGATGAACGCCGATATGTGGAGGAAGGAATTTCGGGCTAGATTGTGGAATTCTAACCCATAGTAGAACATGAGGCCCTGAACGAAGGGGTGAAGGGGAAACCCTAGCCCTCGAAGTAAATGGGGGATGAACACAACCATCTCACCAGGCTCCAGAGTAGGGATGACCTGATCTTTGATAGGGAGCATGTGCTCGATGTCCACCAATAGGTAGCCCACGCTCCGGAGATCCTTGATGTCCTTCTCAATGATGGAGGAGGCCTCCCACTTGCCCTTGGAACCGGACCCGGCCATGCCTGGGGAGGGTGGCGGCGGTGGGAAAGATCGAAGCTTTGGGCGCTAGACCTTGTAGGTTGGAAGACAGGAGCTAGAAGAAGGCGTGGGGAAAAAGGAGGGATCTTTATCCTCTTATAGACGATGAAAATACCAAACGTCCCCTTCTCAAGCCTTAAACCTCGCCCGTTCCCAAAGAGATCGTGCATAAGGATCGATTGGATTACCCAAACTGTATTGATGAGAATCCCGTAATGCACGAGCATGATCTCTGTTTTGACAAGACATGCCAATGAAGGCCGAGCCTCAAAACACGAAAAGAGAGGCGTGAAAACGGCTCGAAATGTTAAAGAGCCAAGTGCGACGCTTCACCAAAAAAGTTGTTAGTGAAAGGCACTGTTTTATTGTGTATCTTGCCTTCGTGGCTAAGGATTGTGTTTATTATGCACAACCCGATACAGTTCCTTTATGCAGGAAGTTAACTTAAAGTATTCAGGATAAAGAACCCGCCTTGCAATGTCGAAGATAATCCACGTGCTAATGAGGCTACTGAGGGAGTCCTCGATTAGAGGGTCCTCGGGTGTCCGGTCTATTCGATATAGGCCGGACTAATGGGCCTTGAAGATAAGGCAGAAGACTATCAACCATGTCTGGGTAGGACTCCCGTATGCATGGACGGCAAGTTTGGTGTCCGGATATACCCTTTCCTTCGTCTGTAAACCGACTCTGTACAACTCTAGGGCCCTCCCATGTGTATATAAACCGGAGGGTTTAGTCCGTAGAGGCTACCAGAACATTCATAGGCCAGACAACTACGGTTTAGCCATTATGATCTTGAGGTAGATTAACTCTTGTAACCCCTATACACTTCGAATACAATCAAGAACGACGTAGGGTTCTACCTCCTTTAAGAGGGCCAGAACATGGGTAAATGTTGTGTCCCTATTGTCCGTTGTTACCATCGCTCCCTAGACACACACCTTGGGACCCCCTACCCGAGATCTGCCGATTTTGACACCGATAGGTGCCACATCAGAGTCATGAATTCGTTATTTAAAACTGACACAACACCTTCATACATACATGTTTTGGCTAGATGCAGTTGATGGTTGTCCTACGTGACAATCGATACTCGCGTGTGACGCTTTCTGTGGGCCAGCGAGGTCGTCGTCCATCACTTTGACGAACAGCCGGCAGAGAGGTGAATTTGACCGGTAAGGTAGAATCTTTTTTGTATGTGTTATCGTGGGAGTATATAGTACGCATCGAAGAGGTGGGGGGGGGGGGCTAGCATATATACTATACGTACACGTCCGTGAACAAGTACACCTCACTTAGTGTCGGGACTTTTCGGTTTATGAGGCATGTGCCACATCAAAGTTGTGAAATTGGCTATTCAAGCATCACACAACACCTCTTTGGGTCACATGCATGCAAGCAGTAGTTATCCTAGGACACTCACGTGTGACGCTTCCATCTGTGGGCCCACGAGTCCACCATCGATGCATGGATCATTTTGACCTACATCGGGAGAGGTTAATTAATTTCACCATCAAGGAGGATTCTTTTTGGGTTGTATTACGGTAGGAGCATATAGTATGCGTCCAAGAGGGGGAAGGGGACCATCATATGTAGTACGCTTCGTGAACCTCGCTCTGTGTGGGGACTTTACTGTTTTTGAGGCATGTGCCACGTCAAAGTTGTGCATTTTGGGTATTGAACATATGTTTGTCCCACATGCAAAGCGATGGTGGTTGTCCTCTCGCACCCACTTAAGCGGTTATCAGTGATATCGATGCTTTCCATCTGTGGGCCCGCTTGGTCCATCACAACTTTGCCTGACAACGAGAGGGGTTAATTTGACTTAGGAGGGGATTATTTTGTTTCTAATGCAGTATATATATAGGTCATGCTCTTGCGATGACATGATACAGTTTGAGCACACACATGCATGTGTACGCATGAATCCCTCCCATCGAGTCGAACTGGCTAGTACCACGACACGTCATGAACCGATCTCGCTCTGTGTGGGGACTATACGATTTTCGACACAGGCACCACATCAATGTTGTGAAATGGTATTCAAACATGCATGCACACATCACCTCCATACATATGCATGTAGTGGTTGTCTTCGAACGATACACTCCCTTGCGTGGTTATTGGCGACAAGCCTACATATTCATGGGCCCGCATGGACATCCATGATCACCTTTATCGCAAACATGATAGGTTACCATGGAGGATTCTTCCTTTGGTTCATGTTATCGTAGTATAGGTCATGGTGAGATTCAGACCGAATTAAGTTTGAGTGCATACTACGCATGCATGCATGCATGCATGCATGAATCCCCGTCATCGGCTTGAAGTGTGGTGTGACATACATATGCATCGTCAACTAACCCTCACTCAGTGTGGGGATTTCATGTTTCAAAAGCATGGTGCCACATCAAAGTTGTTCCATTGTGTATTCAAACAGACCTCTTCTTACATATGTTTGGGCCACATGTAGGCAATGGTTGTCTTTGAGGACTAGCTACTTGCGTGATTATTGGCGAGCTAGCCCATCTCCGGGGTCGCATGGACGGCCATCACTTTGACCAACAACAAGAGAGAGGTTGTATGACCAAGGTGGATTATTCTTGGTCTGTTTTACGATCCATCTTGGTGAGATGCCTCTCTGGCCCACCAACTAAAAGTGTATGTGTGGGGGGGGCTGCTACTTCGCACTTTGCTAGGTGAACCTCCGTGGGGGGATGCATTCATAGCTTAGGTTTCCCTTCTTGCCCACACAAGTCGGGCAAGCAATATCATGTGCTTTGCGAGATAGGTTCCACATCGAAGTTGCATTCTGTATTTGAACATCAAACCACCCTTTTCATACAAATATTTGGTCCACATGCAAGTGTGTTCGTGTTCTGACCCTCTCCCGCGTCATTTTTTGCCAAATTAATGAACATTAGACAAGTCGGATGATGCAACACACACAGTTCACTCAGACCAACCGTGTGCCATGCCAGTGCCCCTATCACGCACATCCGCACAGTACATTGGGCTCCACGAGGCTTCCCCTCTAAAATATATCTACACGTCTGTAGCTTTTTCTGTTTGATAACACACAGTTATTATGTTTCGACCATGTGCGATGTTTCTTGTTCCTGCTCCCGCCTGCATCCCTCGAAAATATCTGCCCTCCTTGAGGGTTTTTCTGTTTCATAACACACGGTTGTTATTTCCGGACCGTGTGCAATGCACCATCATCCAAATTTTCAATAGCCCCCGCATTTCACTCCCGCGTTTGACTCCCGCGTAGTAAAATTTTCAGTAGCCGCGTCATTTCCTCAAACACAGCCCCACCCCCCTCCACACACACACACCCTTCCTCGCTCGAAACCCTAGCAAGGTCGCCACCGCTGCCGCCAACTTATCCAACACCGGGTCAAGTCTACCCAAGTGAGCCCGTTAGCTCTTAAAGCTCTCCAAATAGGGGTGACTTGTTGTCGCTCTTCATTAGAAGGCCAACCAGGAAAGGCAATGGTTGCATTGAGCTGTTCCAGTCTGTAACCCGGCAATGGGTTTTCGCTGTCAGGAGCGCTATTCTTGCAGTAGAACCAGGTTTTGTTCCATCCCTTCAGATGACTCACCAGTTTGACTTCTGGAAAAGGGCAGTTCTTCTGCCTCTGAACGGAAACCCCACCAAGCTCTATGCTAGGACCGTCTGCAAACTCGGTCTGGTGTTTGAATAGAAAATTCCCTAAAGATAGGAATATTTAGCTCCATTTGAAGATAAACCTTGCAAAATACATGGAATTGGGAAAGAATGGTCATAGAGTTGGGGCCAATATCCAGAGGATGGAGGTAGAAGAAGTTAAGGAAATCCCGGAAGAATTTTGACACGGGTGGTGAGAAGCCCCTATGAAGGTTATCTGTGAAAATTACCACTTCTCCCTGGACAGGTTGGGGAGAGATCTCCTCATCCGGCGCTCGCCAGCTGATCACTCGTTGAGCCGGCAGTAGGCCCTGACCCACGAAATCATCAAGCACAAGGGTGGAGACTTGAGATTGGACCAAGTTGCATGCCTTATCAGTCTTTAATTTGTCAGTCTTGGCCATGATGATTTGCTCAAGAGTTAAAACTACAAGTAAAATATGAATTGTGGATCATTTTCATGGCGATAAGTCGCCAGGTTGATTATGCAATGAGCTAGTGAAATAATGAGGTTACTACGATTTTGGGGTGAGTCATCACGTTCATTCTATTACTAAGGAGTCGCAAAGTTACCCAAAATATTGAGCCGGTCGGATAAAGGACAACTATGACTATGAAGTTATGCAAGCTACAACATGCAATGGTGAGCTAGTAAATTATAAGGCGACTCATCCTATTTGGAGATTTTGTGATTTTCTACTAGGTGTTGGTAGAAACAAGTTTTTGGTGAAGCAGTTGCAACTACGGATCTACAAAATGGTTCAAAAAGAAAATATTCACTAAACCTAAAGTGTACAATGGAAGCATTGGCTGGCCTATTGACAGAATCTAACAAAGATGTGAGTTCTGCAGATGCAAAAAAGGCGCTGGTTTCACAAATGGAGTATTTCTATGGATAGTTCACTTGAATCTAGATCTAATAGCAGACAATGGTGGTATGAACCGATGAACACTGAAAAATGCCGATGAACTAAATGAGAAGGTGGAGTGTTGCAGATGTAAAGAAAAAGGTCTAAACATACCTGGAAGCGGCGCTGACTGGTTGAAGCATTCTCGAGGGCTCCCAGTGGTGACCTAGATGGCGTTGAGGTTACAAGTGGAGGCGGTCGTAGAACTGCGCATCATTGCTCTTGTCGCAAGTGGGCTCTGACGAGAGGAAGAGGATCAGGGGGACGAAGCGGTAAAAGTGAAAACTGAACCCATTTGGGGTATATTTATAAGGCGAAGAGAAGGGGACAAGGCATGTACGCAAACAGGGGAGGCACAATAATTTTTCAAGTAAGGGATTCCTCGATTTTTGGTCGTGACACATATGCACAAAAGATTCGTTGTGATGTCATACTTGGGCTTAGGAAATTCAGGAAGGTGGCGTCATATTTTTAAAAGAGGTAGAAAATGTCAAGTGTGGAAGTATCATAACCCGGAACATATGTCCCGGCCACGATGGAGGTTCAAAGGAGAAGATGACCCGGAATTATTATCAGTCCGAAGATTAACATGGATGAATCCAAGTCAATCTGGGGGCTAATGTTGGGGATATAGCCCCACGGTATGACCTGCCCATTCGGGGCCGGGTTATACGGTGGCGTCCTGAAGAGTAAAACTTAACATGGGTTGTGGTTATCAAGACCTCGAGGCCCATGGGGCGACTCATAGAGTGGGCCGGCTCATGGCCCAGCACCTGAGGCGGCGGCTCACCGAAGGATGCCATAGTTCCTTTATTTGGGATGTAAGATAAGTAGGAAACTGATTAGGGTACAAGTCGTATTATGAACCGGACTCTGTTAAGCCCAAGGCCTTAACCTGTATATAAAGGGGAGCACCTGAGGCAGAAAGTTTTAGGTTACAAGCTCTCTGGTACTACGATAGCCAAGTTGCACCCTTATAATCGAGATCCTACGCAATAATCAATCAAGCAGGAGTAGGCCTTTACCTCCACTATGAGGGGCCGAACCTGGGTAAACCTTTGTCTCTCGATTTTGATCAACCCCGTTCAAGCTACTACCTCGTAATTATGGCCTCATGACTAAGTTCTTTCACGAGGACATCTGTCATGACAAAACCATGACAGGATCATTCAATGTGGCCAGGTCCGCCTTGCCGTCAGCCGCAACAGCGGTGAGGTCCCAGGTTTGGGTGGATCCTTCAACCAAACAAGCCCTGAATCCACGCTCTCCTCCGTGCTACCCCTAGAATGATGTTCTCCTACTCTAGGAGGGCAACACTGACTTCCCCTGGCGGCACATCCACCAAGGGAGTGAGAACGTCGAGTAGAGGACTTGTGTAGGCCTAGTAGCCGCCGCCATATTCTTCTCAGGTGATTGCTCCATTGTAGAAGGTTCCTCATCCAAACCAGAGTCATTCAGGACCAAGCTTTCACCCTTCCTAGAGCTATTGTTTGCTACTGACCACATGGTCTTCTTGGCTGAGGGACAGTTGGCGGTAGATGGGCTACGCACCAGTCAAGAAGGAGGAGCGAGAATAGAGGTATAACACAACACCAAAATCCTAAACAACTACTTACTCATCCTTGGTGTGCCATTGCCTCTTCAGCAGGCCTCTCTAGAAGGAGGGAACCGAAGGTGTCAGCCGCCTGCTTACCTCCGTCCAGCTCGCAGAAGCTCCCTCCTCGCCATCCGGCCTTTCCCTTATAATTTGGGTTGGAGCCCACGCTGGGGTCATAGATCCTTTTGCAGGCGCTTCGGCAACGCTACAGGCGGCCTGAGGCGGGGCCACCTCCACAACCTTGTCCGATGAGCCCCCTGGACCGTCCGCAAGAAGGGGGTTAAAAATGAATTACCCCTATGGTAGAAGTGGGGACATGGATCAACTCAAGCAAGATACTTACTCGTTCAAGCCGGCGGTGACCATTCAACGCTGCCGCCGAGCACCCCTGACGTGCTCCGAGTTCACCGTCGGAATGACCCCCTCTTACTATCGATTGGTGGGGGCGCGACCTATGCAGGTCGAGCCAAGGAAGAACCTTCTGTGACATCATCTTCCTCCACATTAGTTTCCTCCTCCACCGCCGCCATGGCTTCACTAGAGCTAGGACCGGTGGGGCTCAACAGCTGCAACAATGGATTCAGGCGGTCAACATCGTCCGCACCCTTGGCCATGACCCCCCACCTATCACTCTCTGGGCAGGCCCTCCAGGATGGCCTTGTGCACGCCATCATTGTGCTGTATCCAGGCAGAGGGCGGGAGACTAGGGGTGTCTTTTGAATGGAATAGGTTTTTCATGATCCACTTTAATTGCTAGTCCCCATAAGGCAATGCAAGATGTCATGCATCAAGCCATCGGTGCTATTAGGCCCCATCTCCCTCCTCGTGACTGTTGACCAACATGATTGAAGATGGGCCCGAGGCCTATTCTCGGCGCAATAGGAACCGGGGTACCACAAGCCTATGGACCTAGGGCTTGATTGTTCCCCCCAATACAAGACCATTCCTATAACAACGTTGCCGAAGTTTTTACGTCCATATGTTTGAAGCACGTGCTATCAAAAAATAGCGTTGGGCGATTCATGGGCTTCTCGGAAGCATTTCCACAACACAACCCATCTCCTCATCGGGGACGAGAATATCATTGTCAGAGGCATTAAATGCGGCTCATGCCTTATCCACTGCAGCCCGCACCAACAGGCTATGAGCGGACGAGTCAGAATCGTCCACGACACATGGGCTCTGCCAAGGCGAGGTCATCAATAGTGGCACCCTAAGATTCACTTGCTCCATACACAGCTACAAGTGCCCCAAGCCACCAGCTCTATATGAGCGGGGATACAGCTGGTTATCCATAGACCAATGCGCTGCTTTGGCAACCATCATTCCTGCATAGATAGGTGTGCCACAAGTCACCACCCATGCATGTACTAACTTCTCTACCCTTTCCTTTGTTTACACCGGACCAATGAGTGCCCGTGGGGGAGATAGAGACCCTCGGAGTAGTATAAGTGGTAGAGGGCTACTACCTTTAGGTTGGACTAATTCACAACACAACATATACATTGTAGCCAACTCTCAGAGAAATATCAAATCAGAGAAGGAGTAGGGTATTAAACCACGACGGTGGGCCGAACCTAGGTAGTTCTTGTGTGTTCTACTTCATGTTCTTCTTCCACCGGTGATCGATGACTTAGGAAATTAGACTTGTTCCCGGGCTGAACTCACAAAGGGTTGTAGCAGACAACCCAATACTACTGGGAAAGGGCTAATAGGTGAACATAAGTGAGTGGCCGACACAGTGTATCAACCGCCACAGCTAATTTGGAAATACAGCAGTGGCCGATGATAATACATGGCCGCCACTGCTACATAGTAAGTTGTGCCGCGCAGAAAAAGGAGCCCTCCATAGGTAAGCCTTTTCAGATTTGGCTGCATGTTGAAACCTAATAGTGGTGGGCAGGCAAAACCGACCGCCACTTCTCGGTCGGCCAACTATGGTGGGCGGGCCTTCCTTCCCGCCACAGCTGAAATTGCGGTACCCTCGAAACGGAGTTCATCTTAGCAATGGTAGTTGCTACGGACCGCCCACCACAACTTCTCAATTTTCAGGTGGCAGGTGCTATCCTGCACCCATCACTGTTAAACACACGTCGCTGGTGGTTCAATTTTCACCCAGAAACCAATTTGCCCCCAAAACTGGCATATCCCCCCCCCCTCGCTCGGTCTCCTCCCCCCTCAAATCTTGCCCGAGTCGCTACCACGCCCCTCGTTGCCACCATCGCTCTTCGCGTCCACGCCCATGGTCCTCGCCAAAGCTCCTCGCGCCGCCATGGGCATGGCCTCCTCCTCCAACACCAGAGGAGGCAACTCGTTGTCGTTGCTGCCACCACAGCAGAGCTCTACCCTAATGGATTGGCACCCTGCAGCCTTGTTATCCTCCCCCACCAACATGAGAGACCTTGCGCCGCCTTCGAACGTCAAGACTCGCACCTCTCTGGTATGCATGGCCAGATTTGTATATAGGCTAAACAATAGTACTTCATAAATACATGCAAATGTTTCTTCGTGTTATTTGTCTTTAGGGTAAATAGAAGTACATTTTGATCGATATTTAGCATAGACTATATTTGACTAGTGTGTATTAGATCTATTGTAGTATCATTAGTTTATAGTCCCAAGTTATTACATGAGTGCCAATGTTTTCAGGAAATGTCGACTAACTTCCGTTTTGCAGAATTTCTGGCACTCACTATGTCCTCTTGTTAGCAAAGATCATGTTGATTTTTTTTCTTTAATTTTGTGCTTAGGATCACTTCTAGTGTGTTGGCTTATAGTCGCAGGTTATTACCTGAGTGCCAATGTTTTCTCAAAATGTCGATTAACTTTCGTTTCACCAAATTTCTGGCACTCACTATGTCCTCTTGTTAGCAAAGGTCATGTTGATTTTTTTCTTTAATTTTTTCCCTAGCATCCCTTCTACTGTGTTGGCTTATAGTCGCAGCTAATGACATGAGTGCCAATGCTTTCGCGAAACGTCGACTAATTTCCGTTTAGCCGAATTTCTGGCACTCACTATGTCCTCTTGTTAGTAGTGGTCATGTCAAAATTTAAGCACTAATTTTTCTCGTTTCTATGCTTTATGAATCATAATTGCCACACTAAATTTTAGCAAATGCAACAAATGGATTCCGGAGAAGCATCTTCTATGTACCCCTCAGCTCAGCATCGTAAAAAGGGCGGAAAGATAAAGAAGAAATTAGCTAATAGACCTACCTCCAATAAGGCACCAGAAGAAAATGTGGTGAATGTTCATACTATTTCGTTCTTATGGCGAATGTTTACTCCTGGCGAACTGATGTTACTGATACGTCTCCGTCGTATCTATAATTTTTTATTGTTCCATGCCAATATTATAGGACTTTCATATACTTTTGGAAACTTTTTATATTATTTTTGGGACTAACATATTGATCCAAAGGCTCAAAGGTTAGTTCTGTTTGTTGCATGTTTCATGTTTCGCAGAATATCCATATCAATCGGAATCCAAACGGGATAAAAACGGACGGAGAATATTTTTGGAATATTTGGAGAATTCCAGAAGAAAAATGCACGCGAGATGGTGCCCGAGGGAGGCACGAGGCAGGGGGCGCGCCCCACCCCCCTGGGCGCGCCTCTGACCCTCGTGGGCTCCGTATAAGGCGATTGATGCCCTTCTTCGGCTGCAAGAAAGCTAATTTTTGGTAAAAAAATCACGGCGAAGGTTTCAGTCCAATCGGAGTTACGGATCTCCATATATATACGAAACAGTGAAAGGGCAGCGGAGGAGAATGCAGAAACATAGAGAGACAGAGAGGCAGATCCAATCTCGGAGGGGCTCTCGCCCCTCCCACTCCATGGAGACCATGGACCAGAGGGGAAACCCTTCTCCCATCTAGGGAGAAGATCAAGGAAGAAGAAGAAGGAGGGGGCTCTCTCCCCCTCGCTTCCGGTGGCGCCGGAGTGCCACCGGGGGCCATCATCATCACCGTGATCTACACCAACACCTCCGCCATATTCACCAACATCTCCATCACCTTCCCCCCTCTATCTACAGCGGTCCACTCTCCGGCAACCCGCTATACCCTCTACTTGAACGTGGTGCTTTATGCTTCATATTATTATCCAATTATGTGTTGCTATCCTATGATGTCTGAGTAGATTTTCGTTGTCCTAACGGTGGTTGATGAATTGCTATGATTGATTTAACTTGCTTGTGGTTATGTTGCTGTCCTTTGGTGCCCATCATATGATCGCGCGCGTGGATCACACCATAGGGTTAGTTGTATGTTGATAGGACTATGTATTGGAGGGCAAGAGTGACAGAAGCTTCTACCTAGCATAGAAATTGATGCATACGGGATTGAAGGGGGACCAATATAACTTAATGCTATGGTTGGGTTTTACCTTAATGAACGTTAGTAGTTGCGGATGCTTGCTAATAGTTCCAATCATAAGTGCATAGAATTCCAAGTAAGGGATGACATGCTAGCAGTGGCCTCTCCCACATAATACTTGCTATCGGTCTAGTAAAGTAGTCAATTGCCTAAGGGACAATTTCGCAACTCCTACCACCACTTTTACACACTCGCTATATTTACTTTGTTCTGTCTGTATCTAAACAGCCCCTACTTTTTTATTTACGCTCTCTTTATATTCTTGCAAACCTATCCAACAAAACCTACAAAGTACTTCTAGTTTCATACTTGTTCTAGGTAAAGCGAACGTCAAGCGTGCGTAGAGTTGTATCGGTGGTCGATAGAACTTGAAGGAATATTAGTTCTACCTTTAGCTCCCCGTTGGGTCGATACTCTTACTTATTGAAAGAGGCTACAATTGATCCCCTATACTTGTGGGTTATCAAGACATTTTAAAAGGCCGCTGTTCTTGGGAGCAATAGCGTGGGGTGAATATTCTCGTGTGTGCTTGTTTGCTTTATCACTAAGTAATTTTTATTTGCTGTTCTTATTTGTTCTTTATCTTTAGTTATGGATATGGAACACGAAAAACCAAAAAAATTAGGTGTACTTGCTGCTCATGGAGATGGGGAACCTCCTAAAACCCTCGATGTTCGTTATGTGACAGAAATTATGTACTACTTTGATAATCCAGAGAAAACCCCATTCAATTTTGTAATGGGAGTGACGCTGGATCAACTTGAATACTTTAGGGATTATCGCTTGACACAATAAGGGAAACTATTCTGGGATCAAATTTATATATTGAAGTGGTATGCTCGGCAAGTATGCTTGATTTATGATTATGCTTGTTTCTCTAGGATGAAGGCTCCACACCTTCCCTTTTCATGCAAATTTAGTGATAATGAAACCTTGGCTTATTATGCTAGAGGTATATATTATTACTATGATGTGGAACAAATAGAAGAATTTGTTGCTTTTAAGGGTGCTTATAAAATTGAATCTTCGTTTGAAAAGTATGAAGCTTTTGATGATGATGTTTATAGGCCTAAAAATATAGCTATCCTAAAATATTGCTATGATAATTATGAATATAATTCCTATATTGATGCGCTTATTGAGAAAGTCTCCGCTGTCCAAGAAGAGACTAATATTTTTTAGGAACCTATGTAAGAAGAAATTGATGAAACTGTGAGCTCATTGGATGAAAAAGATGATGAGGAGAGCGAAGAACAAAAGCAGGAAGAGAGGATTAGCTACCCGTGCCCACCTTCTAATGAGAGTAACTCTTCAACTCATACATTGTTTAATTTACCTTAATACTTACCGAAGGATGATTGCTATGATAACTATTATGATCTCGTTGATTCTCTTGAAATATCCTTTTTGATTATGCTTGCTATGCTTGTGGCCAAGATGTCAATATGAATTATGCTTATGGATATGAACTTGCTATAGTTCCTTATGTTAAACATGAAATTGTTGCTATTGCACCCACGCATGATAGTCCTATTATCTTTTTGAATTCTCCCAACTACACTATATCGGAGAAGTTTTCCCTTATTAAGGATTATATTGATGGGTTGCATTTTACCGTTGCACATGATGATTTTGATAGATATAATATGCATGTGCTTACTGGTCCTACTTGTAATTATTATGAGAGAGGAACTGTATCTCCACATCTCTATGTTTCCAACACGATAAAATTGCAAGAAACTGTTTATACTATGCATTGGCCTTTACTATGTGTGCATGAATTGTTCTTTTATGACATGCCGATGCATAGGAAGAGAGTTAGACTTCGTCATTTCTTGATGTATGTTACTTTGTGCTCACTACTAAATTACAAATCATTGCTAATTAAAATTGGCTTTGATATACCTTGGGATCCGGGTGGATTCACTACTTGAGCACTATATGCCTAGCTTAATGGCTTTAAAGAAAGCGCTGCCAGGGAGACAACCCGGAAGTTTTTGAGAGTCATTTATTTCTGTTGAGTGCTTTTATAAAGCTTAGGAATAAAAAAATGTGCCAAGGTTTTCCTTTAGGATGTTTACAATGCTTGTTGGTTTGTACGGTGCAGGATAGAAACTTTGGCTGTAGTGCTCGATTTTACATTTTTTACTGGAACGTCAAATGGTTCTGATTCATTTTGCACTGTCTTTCTATACAAAATTTTACTTTTCCTAATTTTGGCAGAATATTTCAAGTATCAGAAGTATGGTGAATGTTCAGATTATTACCGACTGTTCTGTTTTAGACAGATTCTGTTTTTTGATGAATAGTTTGCTTGTTTTGATGAAACTATCAATTTATATCAGTGAATTAAGCCATGAAAAAGTTATGTTACAGTAGACATAATGCAATAACAAAAGATGTATTTTTTTGCAACAGTACTTAGAGTAGTGATTTGCTTTATTATACTAACGGATCTTACCGAGTTTTATGTTGAAGTTTTGTGTGGATGAAGTGTTCGATGATCGAGAAGATCTCAATGTGAGAAGAATGAAGAGAGGAAAGAGCTCAAGCTTGGAGATGCCCGAGGCACCCAAAGAAACTATTCAAGGAGACTCAAGCGTCTAAGTTTGGGGATGCCCCGGAAGGCATCCCCTCTTTCTTCAACAAGTATCGGTATGTTTTCGGATTCGTTTCATTAATGCGATATGTGCAATCTTGGAGCGTCTTTTTCTTTAGTTTTCATTTTTATTTTATTCACCATGCTGGTATGAGATAGTCCTTGGTTGATTTTTAGAATGCTCTTTGCACTTCACTTATATCTTTTGAGTATGGCTTTATAGAATGCTTCATGTGCTTCACTTATATCATTTGAAGATTGGATTGCCTGTTTCTCTTCACTTAGACAAACGCCATTTGTAGAATGCTCTTTTGCTTCAATTATATTTGTTAGAGCATGGGCATATATTTTGTAGAAAGAATTAAACTCTCTTGCTTCACTTATATCTATTTAGAGAGATGACAGGAACTGGTCATTCACATGGTTAATCATAAAATCCTACGTAGAACTTGTAGATCACTAAACTCATATGTTTGATTCCTTGCAATAGTTTTGCGATATAAATGTGGTGATATTAGAGTCGTGCTAGTTGAGTAATTGTGAAATTGAGAAGTACTTGTGTTGAGGTTTGCAAGTCCCGTAGCATGCACGTATGGTGAACCGTTCTGTAACAAAGTCGGAGCATGAGGTGTTCTTTCATTGACCTCCTTATGAGTGGCGGTCGGGGACGAGAAATGGTCTTTTCCTACCAATCTATCCCCCTAGGGGCATGTGTAGTAGTACTTTTCTTCGAGGGCTAATAAACTTTTGCAATAAGTATATGAGTTCTTTATGACTAATGTGAGCCCATGGATTATACGCACTCTCACCCTTCCATCATTTCTAGCCTCTTCGGTACCGTGCATTGCCCTTTCTCACCTTGAGAGTTGGTGCAAACTTCGCCCGTGCATCCAAACCCCGTGATACGATACGCTCTGTCACACGTAAGCCTCATTATATCTTCCTCAAAACAGCCACCATACCTACCTATCATGGCATTTCCATAGCCATTCCGAGATATATTGCCATGCAACCTCCATCATCATCATATACATGACTTGAGCATTTATTGTCATATTGCTTTGCATGATCGTAAGATAGCTAGCATGATGTTTTCATGGCTTGTCCATTTTTGGATGTCATTGCTACACTAGATCATTGCACATCCCGGTACACTGCTGGAGGCATTCATATAGAGTCATATCTTTGTTCTAGTATCGAGCTATAATATTGAGTTGTAAGTAAATAAAAGTGTGATGATCATCATTATTAGAGAATTGCCCCAGTGAGGAAAGGATGATGGAGACAATGATCCCCCCACAAGTCGGGATGAGACTCCGGACTTTACAAAAAAATAAAAGAGGCCAAAGAAGTCCAAAGAAAAAAAGAGGCCAAAGAAACCCTCCAAAAAAAGGGCAAAAAAACAGATAAAAAGATAGAAGGGGCAATGTTACTATCCTTTTACCACACTTGTGCTTCAAAGTAGCACCACGTTCTTCATATAGAGAGTCTCTTGAGTTATCACTTTCATACACTAGTGGGAATTTTCATTATAGAACTTGGCTTGTATATTCCGATGACGGGCTTCCTCAAATGCCCGAGGTGTTCATGAGCAAGCAAGTTGGATGCACACCCACTTATTTTCCAGTTTGAGCTTTCATACACTTATAGCTCTTAGTGCATACGTTGCATGGCAATCCCTACTCCTCACATTAACATCAATTGATGGGCATCTCCATAGCCCATTGATTAGCCACGTCGATGTGAGACTTTCTCCTTTTTTGTCTTCTCCACATAACCCCCATCATCATATGCTATTCCACCCATAGTGCTATGTCCATGGCTTGCGCTCATGTATTGCGTGAGGGTTGAAAAGGCTGAAGCGCGTTAAAAAGTATGAACCAATTGCTCGGCTTGTCATCGGGGTTGTGCATGATTTGAATGCTTTGTGTGGTGAAGATGGAGCATAGCAGAACTATATGATTTTGTAGGGATGAGCTTTCTTTGGCGATGTTATTTCGATAAGACATAATTGCTTGGTTGGTATGCTTGAAGTATTATTGTTTTTATGTCAAATGATAGACTATTGCTTTGAATCACTCGTGTCTTAATATTCATGCCATGATTAGATACATGATCAAGATTATGCTAGGTAGCATTCCACATCAAAAATTATCTTTTTTATCATCTACCAACTTGAGGACGAGCAGGAATTAAGCTTGGGGATGCTGATACGTCTTCGTCGTATCTATAATTTTTTATTGTTCCATGCCAATATTATACAACTTTCATATACTTTTGGCAACTTTTTATATTATTTTTGGGACTAACATATTGATCCACTGCCTAGTGCCAGTTCCTGTTTGTTGCATGTTTATTGTTTCGCAGAATATCCACATCAAACGGAATCCAAACGGGATAAAAACGAACGGAGAATATTTTTGGAATATTTGGAGAATTCCGGAAGAAAAATCCACGCGAGATGGTGCCCGAGGGAGGCACGAGGTAGGGGGCGCGCCCCTGACCCTCGTGGGCTCCCGTTAAGGCAGTTGATGCCATTCTTCGGCCACAAGAAAGCTAATATTTGGTAAAAAAATCACGGCGAAGGTTTCAGTCCAATCAGAGTTATGGATCTCCATATATATACGAAACGGTGAAAGGGCAGCAGAGGAGAACGCAGAAACAGAGAGAGACAGAGAGACAGATCCAATCTCGGAGGGGCTCTCGCCCCTCCCACACCATGGAGACCATGGACCAGAGGGGAAACCCTTCTCCCATCTCGGGAGAAGGTCAAGGAAGAAGAAGAAGGAGGGGGGCTCTCTCCCCCTCGCTTCCGGTTGCACCGGAGTGCCACCGGGGGCCATCATCATCACCGCGATCTACACCAACACCTCCGCCATCTTCACCAACATCTCCATCACCTTCCCCCTCTATCTACAGCGGTCCACTCTCCGGCAACCCGCTATACCCTCTACTTGGACATGGTGCTTTATGCTTCATATTATTATCCAATGATGTGTTGCCATCCTATGATGTCTGAGTAGATTTTCGTTGTCCTATCGGTGGTTGATGAATTGCTATGAATGATTTAATTTGCTTGTGGTTATGTTGCTGTCCTTTGGTGCCCATCATATGAGTGTGGCGTGGATCACACCATAGGGTTAGTTGTATGTTGATAGGACTATGCATTGGAGGGCAAGAGTGATGAAGCTTCAACCTAGCATAGAAATTGATGCATCACGGATTGAAGGGGGACCAATATAACTTAATGCTATGGTTGGGCTTTACCTTAATGAACGTTAGTAGTTGTGGATGCTTGCTAATAGTTCCAATCATAAGTGCATAGAATTCCAAGTAAGGGATGACATGCTAGAAGTGGCCTCTCCCACATAATACTTGCTATCGGTCTAGTAAAGTAGTCAATTGCTTAAGGGAAAATTTCGCAACTCCTACCACCACTTTTCCACACTCGCTATATTTACTTTATTGTGTCTTTATCTAAACAGCCCCTAGTTTTTATTTACGCTCTCTTTATATTCTTGCAAACCTATCCAACAACACCTACAAAGTACTTCTAGTTTCATACTTGTTCTAGGTAAAGCGAACGTCAAGCGTGAGTAGAGTTGTATCGGTGGTTGATAGAACTTGAAGGAATATTTGTTCTACCTTTAGCTCCTCGTTGGGTTCGACACTCTTACTTATCGAAAGAGGCTACAATTGATCCCCTATACTTGTGGGTTATCAGTTACCAGAACACAAGTTCAGAGAACTAAGCATTGAAATTCAGCTTCTACAGAAAGACGTAGTATGTAGCTAGGTCACGAAAGAGTGAGATATGTTATACTGCTAAAGTTATAGAGGTTGTTGGATTAGTCAATGCGTTCCCTGCTGATAAAATATATCTCGTGTTTGATAATGTTGTCAACAACAATATTTTCAACGTCGACATAGTGAATCCATCTTTAATGAGGCTCTGTCGCTATGGCATGCTACTGTTGGGGAACGTTGCATGGAAAACAAAAAAAAATTCTACGCACACACAAGATATATCCGTGGATATGCATAGCGACGAGAGGGGAGAGTGTGTCTACGTACCCTCAAAGACCGTAAGTAGAAGCGTTTGTTGACGCGGTTGATGTAGTCAAACTTCTTTGTGATCCAACGACCGAGTACCGAACGTACGATACCTACGCATTCAGCACACGTTCAGCTAGGTGACGTCCTCGCCTTCTTGATCCAGCAAGACGGCTGAGGGAGTCCTGGACTAAGGGGTCCTCGGACGTCCGGCCTGTTGGACATGGGCTGGACTAATGGGCTGTGAAGATACAAGACCTAAGACTATCTCCCGTGTCTGGATGGGACTCTCCTTGGCGTGGAAGGCAAGCTTGTCGTCCGGATATGAAGATTCCCTTCTCTGTAACCGACTTTGTGTAACCCTAGTCCCCTCCAGTGTCTATATAAACCGGAGGGCTTAGTACGTAGAGGATAGATACAATTATAGTCATACAGGCTAGACTTCTAGGGTTTTTGCCATTACGATCTCGTGGTAGATCAACTCTTGTAATACTCATATTCATCAAGATCAATCAAGCAGGAAGTAGGGTATTACCTCCATAGAGAGGGCCCAAACCTGGGTAAACATTGTGTGTCGGTGTACTAGAGTAGGGGTACCCTAGTATCCGTGCTTCGTGCCTGCAGACGATTCTGACACCAGCGGCAAAGTCTTGCCTCGTCACCGCCATTCTCCTCTGTGGCTCCCTTGGAGCCATTCAAGAACAAAGTATTAGATTGGGAAGATAAGGGCCCGACAAGAGGAGCTTGTCGGGAAGGCCACTCCAGGCACGCAGAAGACAAGGCCCCGGCAAGAGGAGCTTGCCGGGAAGGCCCGGAGCGCGACAAGCCTCATGGTGCGACAAGGATCCGGCCGCGGCAAGGCGCTTGCCGCGGCATGCAGCTCCTCTCCGTCTCCGCTCCAGCTCACCCAGCGACGTGTCGCCACGGGACCGTTCCATGGGCGCGTGTCTAGCAGCTGTGCAGCCAGCGGAGAGCAGCGATGAGCGGCGCTGACAGGCTCGCCGTCGTGGCGAGCGGAGGCGCACCTGACGGTCTGTTACCTTTGTTTGGGGCGACAACGAGCATTTATTGCTTTTGTCCCTTGCCGTCAGAGTTAGGTATTTTTGCACTGTACATTGTTCAAGTAGGTGTACCAACCCCTGTTTTTACGTTTGTACCCCCGCCTATGTTGCCACCTGTCGGAGACCCCTTGAGCATATAAAAGGAGGCCCGAGTGCAACGTAGGGGTGGTTCGGCGGTTGGCCAAGTTTCGATTCATTCGACCCACCATAGACTGGCCACACTCACGCTAGGTTTTGTAGCCCGTATTGCTCCCTAGCAAGCACACAATAGATCAGACAAGCAGCAGTAGGAGTTTTATCTCTCCGGAGAGCTCCGAAGCTGGGTAAACCGCTCGTGTGCATCGCCTCGATCCGCTCTTCGTGCGACCTCCGCCCCCCTCCGAACCACAAGGGCCTGCTCCGCCGGCCCCATAGGTGTCCATGGGTACGATCAGCATGCCCGACATCTCTGGCGCGCCAGGTAGGGGGCGTCGAGGCCGTGTGAATCCGATCCGACGTTCACACGGGCGGCGACATCAACATCTTCCTCAACATGCCACCGAAGAAGAAGGCTTGGCGGCAGCAGAGCCGTCGCGTCGTGCCCACCTCGCCGCAGCAAGCGGGTGGTGGTACAAACGCTGGCGGAAGAAGCGGCGCCGGCGAAGGTGTTCGCGATGTTGCCAAGTCCAAGGACAAGGCACCGCAAACCTCGGCGTCCGCGCGTCCCCCGCGCCCATCTCGGAGAGGCAGGACCAACAACGTCATGGCGCTCACAACACCATACGTTCGTTGGATCGAGACCCTCAAGACCAGCACGCGCGCCAACGTGCTGGCGCAAGTGAGATACGGTCGCCCGGACGAGGCGCTGCTCCTTCTAACATAGTTAGAAGTCCGAGCGTGTCCCGCTCCTCGCACCGTTCTCCAATGCCGCCTACTACTCCAGGAGAAGCTCTAGCGAGAGCCCAGCTACTCCTCGACTACCCTCCAACGGCCGACAAGGTCGACGAGTGGAGGGCCACTATCCAGAGCCTCATCGGCTTTGCCAACGGCGACGCTCCGCGGCAACCAACGCCATCGCTGCCGCGGCGCGACGACAAAACACGAGCCGGAGGCGGCGAGACTGTCGGAGGTGCAACCACCGTGCACTCTCCGCCAAGAAGGCCAAGATCGCCCGACTCACGGATCCACCTCGACAGCGACTCCACCGTCGTCGGATCCGCGGACTCGCCGCGATCAGCGCCAAGTTCTTCATGAGCGACAACAAGAAGACGCTCGAACTCGCATCGAGCGTCGAAGAGAAGCGCGACGTCAATCCGACAAGCGCGCTGGGCCTTCTGTTGACATGCACGCGCCGGAGGGGCCAGGCGACTTGCCGTACAAGGTAGGTTGCCCTGCGTTCACTCGTGAGTAGGGCAAGTCCAGTGGCCCAGCCAGAAGAACTTCAAACCAGACGTGCCGGAGAAGTACGATGGCAGGACGCATCCGTCGGAGTTCCTCAGCATCTACACCATCGCGGTGCAGGCTGCGGGGGGACGGGACGACAAGATCCTCGCCAACTACTTCCCGCTCGTGCTCAAGCCCAGCGTCAGATCTTGGCTCATGCACTTGCCGGACAGCTCCATATCCTCTTGGGCAGACCCGTGCCATCAGTTTGTTGGTGATCAGCGCATTTCATCAGAATGTGCGGAACCGCAGGATGAGGGAGGAGATGGCGATGTGCAAAGTCAAGGACGTCAGTGAGCTGTACGCCTTGGCCAACAAGTGTGCACGCGCTGAGGAAGGGAGGAGACTCCGTGAGAGGATGCGAAGCGAGATCGACAATGATGACATCGCCCGGCGAAGAAGGGCCGGCGGCGAGGTAACAGGAAGAAGAAAAGCAGAGAAGTGCTAGCTGTCAAGCAGTCCGACAACGGAGGCGGCGACAAGAACGCCAAGGCTGGTGGCTCCGGCAAGGAGGTTGCCGCTGACGCCAACCACCAGCCAGTGGCGGCCGCCGACAAGCAGGACAGCTCCGGCAAGCAGTATTGCAAGATCCACCGCACCAAGGGCCACGATCTCTAGAGCTGCAAGAAGGTCGAGCAGCTCGTCGAGCAACGAGCTGAGTACGAGCGGCGAGACAAGGAGATGGCCCAGGAAGGTCTTGGGGAGCAAGCAAGAAGCGTCCGGCCGGGGAGGACGCCGCGGCAAAGTCAAGCAGCGACAAGGAGATCGACCTCCCAGCGGCGCGACAAGGATGAAGATGATGACGGCAGCGAAGATATGGAGGACGCCGGCGCCCGGCGAGCAGGAGTTTGAGAAAGCCACAGAGATTCTGCGTTGACGGAGGTGCTTCGCATACCTCCCACCGCCAACTCAAGCAATGGATGCGGGAGGTCAATGGAGCGGAACCATCAATAGAGTCACGCCGGCCTCTGAAGTGGTCCAGCACGCCTATCATTTTTGATATTGAGGACCACCCTGACCGCATAACCGCGGTCGGGTGCTTGCCGATGTTGGTCTCCCCAACCATCCGCAACCTCAAGGTCACGAAAATGTTAGTTGACGGCGGGGCCGGCTTGAATCTGATCTCCTACGCGGTGCTCCAGAAGCTTCAAATCCACGACAATGAGCTCGAAGAGACCGGAACCTTCCAAGGAATCAATCCGGGAAGGAGCAAGCGAAGGGAAGATTACGTTGCGGTCACATTTGGCGTGAGCTGAACTTCAGGGACTGAGAGGGTTACAATTGTGGTTTCCGATTTCCCATTGCGTTAAAAGGGGATCATTGGCAGTCCGGCACTCGCCAAGTTCATGGCGGCCTCTCACTACGCCTACAACCTTCTCAAGATGCCAGGCCGATAAGCGTCATCTCTGTCCATGGCGACAAGAAGGATGCCCTTATCTGTGCCGACAAGATCTTCCGGACGCAGCGGCGCATAGCAGTTGCCGGACACTTGCCGCTGAAGCTCCCGGGGGGAAGAAGACCAAGTCCAAGTCCGGCAAGGGCTCTGATGCTCACTCTGGCAAGCGCACCTCTTCGGAGTGCTGCGCTACCGTCGAGGACGCACCATCGAGCTCCACCGACAAGGGCAAGAAGATGGTGGCTCCGCCGAAGACCAGGAAGGTGCCCGCCAAGGAGGACGGCGCTGGAGGTACCTTCACCATAAGTGCCTCTCTCGACCCCAAATAGGAAGGCGCGCTCGTCGCTTTCCTGCGGGCGAATGTCGATGTGTTTGCATGGCAACCGTCTGATATCCCCGGTGTTCCCAGGAAAGTGATTGAGCACCGCCTGGCCGTTTGTCCTCATGCGCGGCCCGTCAAGCAAAGAGTCAGGAAGCAAGCAGTGGAGCGCCAAGAATTCATAGCTGAAGAGATCAAGAAACTGGAAGCAGCAGGCCTTGTCAGAGGAGTAATCCATCCTACGTGGTTGGCCAATCCTGTAGTCGTGCGCAAAGCAAATGGGAAATGGAGGCTTTGTATTGACTTCACGAATGTTAATAAAGCTTGTCCCAAAGATCCATTTCCCTTGCCGCGCATTGACCAGATTGTTGAATCCACGGCCGGATGTGATTTGCTTTCGTTTCTTGATGCCTACTCAGGATACCATCAGATCTTCATGGCTGAAGAAGATGAGGAGAAGACCGCATTCATCACACCATGTGGCACATATTGTTTCATACGGATGCCTTTCGGTTTGAAGAATGCTGGTTCAACATTTGCAAGGGTAGTCCATGACGCTTTTGAGCCGCAAATGCACAGAAATGTAGAAGCCTACATGGATGACATAGTGGTCAAGAGCAGGGAGAAAGAACTCTGGTTCAAGATCTGGACGAGACCTTCACAAATCTGCGCAAGATAAACCTCAAGCTCAACCCCGAGAAGTGCGTGTTTGGAGCCCCTTCCGGCAAGCTTCTCGGGTTCTTCGTGTCTCAGCGAGGGATTGAAGCAAATCCCGACAAGATCAAGGCCATTGAGCAGATTGAAGCACCAAAGCGCGTCAAGGATGTACGAAGACTTGCGGTTGCGTGGCTGCTCTCGGCGAGTTTATTTCTAGGTCTGGCGAGCGCATACCGCCATTTTTCAAGATTTTGAAAAAGGCGGGTCGATAAAATGGACTCCGAAGCGGAGGCTGCTGCGCTGCAGACTTAAAGAGATACATGTCCTCTACTCCAACACTTGTCGCACCTAGGCCACAAGAGAAGTTGTTGCTATATATAGCGGCAACCAATCAAGTGGTTAGCGCTGCGTTAGTGGCGGAGAGGGAGGCGGATGACGAGCCGACAACCGCGGCAAGCACATCCGGCGACAAGCGAAACTTCGCCGACAAGCTCTGGTCCCGACAAGGACGAGTCCGCGAAGACACAAGAACGAATCTGAAAAAGGATGGTGCAGCGCCCAGTTTACTTTGTCGATTCCCCTCCTGCAAGGGGCTAGGTCAAGGTACTACGGTGTGCAAAAACTGCTTTTCGGCCTCCTCATGGCCTCGAGAAAGCTGCGCCATTACTTCCAAGCACATGAGATCACAGTTTTCACTCGCTTTCCCCTGAAGAGGATACTGCAGAATCCAGAAGCGACAGGCAGGATTGTCGAGTGGGCATTGGAGCTGTCAAGCTTTGGTCTTAAGTTTGAAAGCACATCAACTATCCAAAGCAGAGCCTTGGCAGAGTTCATAGCAGAATGGACGCCAACGCGGATGAAGAGATTCGGAGACGAGCATTCCCGCCAAAGAAGCAAGCAAAGAGTGGCTGATGTATTTTGATGGTGCCTTCTCGCTGCAAAGCGCCGGTGCCCGGCGTCGCTTATCGCACTCCACCGGAGAGCACCTCAAGTCGTCGTCCGGATGCACTTTCCCAAGGAGCGGCGACAAACAATACCGCAGAGTATGAAGGTTTGCTTGCGGTCTCGGGATCGCCGTGGACCTTGGGATCAAGAAGCTTATTGTCGGGGTGACTCGCAACAAATCGTCGCCAAGTCAACAAAGATTACCAGAGTCCGTTGATGGAAGCCTCACGTTGATGAAGTGAGGAAGCTAGAAGAGCACTTTGACGGCTGCAAATGGAACATGTTCCAAGAGCTCGAATGATATTGCCGACATACTGTCAAAGTGCTGCGCTTAAGCTACACAATGGAACCAGGGACTTTTCGTGCTCAAGGCGACTCGACCAACCGTAACACCATCGGCCGGACAAAGCAAGAAGAGGAAGTTGGCCTCTGGTGACTACTTTCAAGCAGAGCTTCTGAAGCCGTCGTTGCAAAAGGTCCCCAAGATCAACACCAACAGTCTTTGAGGAAGCGATCTGCTCAAGCCAGACCCCCAGGTTTGTTTCGTTGAAACAAGCGCTCCCGACAAGTCTTGCTCCGGCAAGCTTGTCGGGGAGCATCTAGCTCCGGCAGAGCCACCGGCTCTTGCCGTAGAAGCTGATGTTCCCGCAGCAGCAGATGAGCCTTTAGTCCTTGTTGTCGAGCATGTTTTGTCCAATTCCTTTAGACAGGAGAACTTCCCGAAGAGCAGGAAGAAGCGGAAAGAGTAGCCCGGCAGTCAAGTATGTACCAGTTTGTCGACAAAGATACCGCATGTGCGAAGCAGACTCAACGGTGTGAAATTGAAGTGTATTCCTGTGGAAGATGGACAGAAGTTGTTGGCAGAGATACATGGAGGCATATGTGGTCACCACATTGGGCGCAAGAAGAGCACTTGCCGCAAAGCTTTCCGGCAAAGGTTTCTTCTGGCCGACAGCCCTCCAGGATGCAACTGCACAAGTAACCAAGAGTGAAGCGTGACAGATCCATTCCAATCATATATACCTGCCAGCTCAAGCTCTCCAGACGATCCCTTTATCAAGGCCATATTCGGTCTGTGGGCTCGACATCCTCGGCACCTTCCCCGAGCTGTCGGGGCTTTGAGTACTTATGCGTCGCCATCGACAAGTTCACAAAGTGGCCGGAAGTGGAAGCGATGAGGAAGGTGACAGCGACAGCGATCAAGTTCTTGGTCAATTGTTTGCGTTTCGAATCCCTAACAGGATCATCACCGACAATGGCACACAATTCACGAAGTCGCACCTTCATGCAAGACGTCCACGACCTTGGCGCCAAGGTGCTGCCGCTTCCGTTGCTCACCCGAGAAGTAACGGTCAAGCGAAAAGGGCGAACGCTGAAGTCGTCATACTGACTCAAGACCAGAACTTTCGACAGGCTCGCGCAAGTGCGGAAGTAAGCTGGATTGAGGAGCTGCCGGTGGTTCTTTGGTCGATCGAGCGACACCAAATCGAGCCAGCGGCCGTGCACCCTTTGCTCTAGTCTATGGAGCAGGCAGTTCTCCCCACGGAACTTCGTATCACGGGTCGCCTCGAGTGCTCGCTTATGATGAGTTCGAGCAAGAGCAGGCTGCGACAGGATGACGCTGCTCCTTGAGGAGGATCGTCTTGTTTGTTGTGCGAGCCGCTCGCTACCAACAAGCTCGCGTCGCTACCATGGCCGCAGGGTTAATGCCAGAAGTCTCGAGGAAGGCGACCTTGTTCTTCGCCGTTCAGTCCGCCAAGAATTCCTAACAAGTTGGCCTTGAAGTGGGAAGGCCCTTATCGGGTGAAACGAGTCACTAGGCCTGGCGCTGTCCGCCTTGAGACCGAAGATGGCATTCCGGTGAGCAACTCCTGGAACATTTAGCATCTTCGTAAGTTTTACCCATAAAGCGCGGTTGTCGGAACCCGTTCCGGCAACCACCTTTTTGTACAAGTCTTGCCGCTGTTGCATGTAATCCTTCGTACAAAGCCGGGCGCAGACCCCGTGCATCAGTAAAGCCCATGTGTTGCGCACAACCCGTCAAGTTCATGCTTTCATCAAGTTACTGCATGTTTTGGCTAACACTTTGTGCAGCAACCACACCCGATAAGCAGAATCGAGCCACTGGGCTCTATAACGTTATTTCCTCTCCTTTCTCTTGTCGCAAAGAAAGGGAGGCTCCCTCGCGCACAAGTTAACCAGGGGGGAGGAGGAGATAATACTATGGACCAGGCACCGCTCGAGGAAGTTTCGCCTCATCGGGAAGCAAGAAGCGAGAAAAGCTAAGTTGCCAAAGTTTGAGCAATCAATTTTTAAAATTTTCGTTATCTTCCTCGAACGATAGTACTTTGTATGGAAAACACATGCCAGAGGAACCAGACCGTGGATCGGTGGCGCCCTTACTTTGTTTCGAGTCCGCTCAACAACTTAAGTGAGCTGCGGCTAGTCCGCGACAAGGTTGCTTGTCGGTGGCGACCCTTCGGTGGCTGCTGAAGTTCCGCACTCGGCGCTCGCGGCAAGGGTGCCTGCACCGACAAGTTTCCCTAAATGCGCAGGGCAGAAACATACAAAGGAAGAAATCAAGTAGAGGAAATAACATTGCATCGATCGATTCACCTAAGATAGAATATATTACAGAATAACTTGTCGCTGATCTAACAAAGTTTTCTGAACATGATCAGCAGCGACAAAGGGAAAGATAAGGTTGGCGGCCTAGTCCACGCGGTCGCCCTCAATCCTCTTGATCTTGTTCACCTTGTCCACAATGGGTGCGACAAGGGCTTTGAAACTCCTCCACATTGGCTTTGGCCGGCAAGGATCTGAGGACGCCATTAAGGTTGAGGCCCGGGTTGCGGAAGGCCACCTTCATCAACACCTTCTCGAGGGCCCCCGCGCAGATCTGGCGTGATTCCTCGGCCAGCTGCTTCGGGACCTCTTCCCGGAGTCGCCGGAGACCCGTCACCACGCCTTTGAAGAACAGGCTGAGCTTGACGCTGGGTTGGAGATGCTCGTCGGAGGAGTACGCGAGGTCCCCATCTCCAGTTTCATCAGCTCGTTGTGGATGTCAGCGGCGGTGTCCACAAGACCTTCGGTCCGGTGCTCCACGCTCTCCCTCAAGGTGTTCTGGACGGAGACAGCATCCGCCAGCAACTCCTCCTTGGCCGTGATCGCCTCTAACAAGCCCGCCTCCCGCTCTCTGGCACCATCCAACGTCAGCGTCAGAGTGGTCAGTTTCAGCTCCAGATCTGCCTTGGAGTCCTTGGCGGCGTCGAGCTCCTTGGCCTGTCGGCGAGACGGGCCTGCAGCTTCGCCAGCGTGGGCGCCCTTCTCGCACTTCACGCTTGAGCACGGCAAGCTCTTCGCCGCTCTTCGTGAGGGTGGCCTCGGTTAATGCCACCTTCGCCTTGACTCTTCCTTGGCGGCCTCGGCGGCTGCGGGCAGCGTCGCCGCTTCTGGCGCCCGTAGCGACTCCTCACGCAGCGGCAAGGTCCTCCTCGTGGCTTTCCAAGTTGACCTTTCGCTGCGTAACTCGCTTTCTGCAAGGGCGAAGCTTCTCGGCAGCCGGCCGCTGCTCCTCATCACCGCGGCCTTCTCAAGGATGAAGGCCGTGCGCTCTTCTGCGAAAGGCGCTCGCGCGTCTGCCATGTCGCGGGCGCTTCTTTGTTGGCGCCCGGAGCTCCTCGGCGCTTCTCGTCCGCTCCGCCCTCGCGACAAGGGCTTCCGGGTTCTCCAACTTGGCTCGACGGTGCGGTAGAGGGACAGCAACTTCTTAGCTGCTCCTCCTCGGACTTCGCCACGCCGTTGTTTGGCGCATCCACCAGCGTCAACCCAGCGGACGCGAGTAGCTCGCCGTCGAAGGTCTCGCCCTCGACTGGCGCCCTGGAGCTCGGCTCCCAGGGGAGCTTGATGAAGACGCCTTCGCCGGCCTTGGTAAACCGCCATTTGGGGCTCCTCGAACTGGCGCCCTTGACGGCAGCTGGGGAGTCGGCTGTCGGTGTGGCGCTTGCCGCCTCCTGCGGCCTCGGGCCGCCAAGACGACCATCCGACCCCTCGCCGGCCTCTGCGTCGGCAGCCTCGGCGGCCGCCTCGCCAACAGGCTCGTCGGCGGCGGCCTCTTCTTCCACGACGATGACCTCTCCTTCCTCGACGGCGGCCTCGTCGGTGTTGCCGCGCGTCTCCTCCTCGCCGGCGGCCTCGACCTCCATCGGGTCTGCGTCAGACGAAGAAGCAGCAGTCAAGCAGATATCCAAAAAAGAGAAACAAAAGAAAGCAAGCCAGAGGGGGATTTTCGTGTAAGGGAGTTACCTGCAACGGGATCCGCAGCCATGGCCTCGACCACTGGAGGGTCGTTGGCGCCGTCCCTTGCCGGGGTAGCCTCCCTTGCCGGAGTGGCCTCCCTTGCGGGGTGGCCTCCCTTGTCGGAGGGAGCTCCCTTGCAGGGAATCCTCCTCGGCGGCGTAGTGGCAGCAGCAAGATCTCGGAGGCGGCTTCCGAGCCTCCCCGATGAGATTGCTCTGCTCCTGCACAAGCACACGGTCGATATCAACAAAGAAGGGCACCCCGCACGCCTAACAAAGAAGAAGAAAACTGCACACTTACTCGGGGCCGTCTGGGGTTGCTCTGGGGAAGGGTTGCCGGGTCCGGCAAGGCGGCCTCGGACGCGTCCCCTGTCGCCACGGGAGAATCGTCCTCAACGACGACCGTCGGGATCTTGGCCCTCTTCGCCGCTCTCTGGGCCAGCGTCCTGAAAAGGAAAGAGTCCAGAACGAAGCAAATCAGATTCAAGATGAAGCAATAAAAATTGAAGACATGCAAGCACAATCTCGAGAAGCTTACTCTTCGCCTTCCTCCTCGGAGCTGAGCGCTGAGAAGTCAAACTCCGGCCCGCCTCCGGTGCGATGAGGCGGGAGTGGGCTCTCTTGGCCGCTGGCGGAGGCGGCGGCGGCCCAAGAAGATTCCGCCCCGGTTGTCGCTGCAGTTTGGGGCGCTCCCGCGGCAACCTCGCTTGCCGCGGTGGAGCACGTCGAGCGGCGCTGTAGCTGTGGGCTGACCTGTCGCCCCGGCTCGTCTCCAGCCCTGCGGAGACGCCTCCTCGGCGGAGCCGGGGGCTCCGCTGGTGGCAAGTCGCTTGGCGGCGGGGAAGAAGCGCCCTCGGCGGGTCCACTCGTCCGGCCTCGAAGCTCGACGAAGCTCGTCTTCGCCCGGCGACCTCCTCGCCAGCAGCACTTGCCGCCTTTCGCGCGTCCGCCTCCTCCACGGTGAACCCGAAGACTCCGATGGCGATGGCTGCTGCCGCCTCCTACTGCTCTGGTGGCGATCCACGCCATCTCCTGCCGGTGGTGTCTCGGGTGAGCCTCTTCGCTTCGTCGGAGCGGATCGGCACCTCTTGCAAGTTGTCGAAGAATTGCTGCACGACCTCGTCGGGGGCTCTCGCCAGGTCGGGACTATCCCGTGGGAGTCGACAGTGGCATCATGGCGCGGATACGGCCGAGCGCCGAAGTTGTTGCGGTGGGGCGACCCCTCGCGGCAACCTGAACCACTCACGGGTGTTCGGGTCGTTCTTGAACAGCTCGAGCAGACCGAATCAAGCTCCATGACGGTGAAGTTCCAATTCAGGCCCGAGCGCAGCCTCATGATGTCCGCCGCATTACGGAACTCCCAAGCAGGCCTCCGCCTTTCACCGCAAGGGAAGCGGCGCGCGGCGAATGAAGTCTGCGCCAACTGCGCCGTTAGTTAATCCGGCAAGCCTGAGGCGCAGAATTCGGGTCACGGCTATCTTCAGCCTCGCATCCTCCGGCGCCAAGTTACTCCAATCCTTGCCGCGCGCAATTGGGGTTTGGCGCACGGCGGTGAAGGGCTGTGGGTCCTCCTCTATGACCCAGCACCAGTTGGCTCTCCACTCCTCCCACTTGTTCCGGAACTCCCCCTCTAGGTAGGCCTCTTTCTTGCCGATCCTAGAGACCTGTGCTATCCCTCCGCAAGGGGCTCTCCTCTCTCGACGCTGGGAACAAAGAAATGGCGGAAGAGTGCCACGTTCGGTGGACCCGACAAAGTTTTTGCACAAATGTGCGAATCTGGCCATGGTCAAGATGGCGTTGGGGTGAAATCAAGGAGGTGGAGGCTGAAGGTGTTCATTATGTAAAAAGAACTTCGAATACTGGCGGGCAAAGACCGCAATAGAAGAAAAGGGCGAAGAAAGGGTAGCTGTTGGGGCGGATCAGCGGCGGAGGCGGAGCACCTCGCGGCGTGGATGCGCCCAGTCTCCGTCGACCGAAAAAGATAGTAGACGCCCCGCAGCTCCCTGCGGCGCCGAGCTGTGAGGGGAAGACGGCTCGCTCCTTGCGCAGCGCCCGCGAGCCGCTGCGCCAAGGCCGACTGACGCCTCTTCTCCTTGTCGGACTTCGGGGCCATGGCGGGGGGCGGAGGCGGGCGACGGCGGTGAGTGTGCTTGTGGCGAAAGGGGCGTAGGCGCGTTGCTCTTCGCACCGGAGAAGACGAGGAGCGGCGGTGTTTTTTGACAAGACGGCAATGGCGAGGAGTGGTCGGCCCGCCTCTGTTTCCTCCGCTTATAAAGGGGAGGAGGGAGCGGACGTTCCGCTTATATTAATAAAGAACCCCCACGACCACGCCCACGATCTTCGCAGACGACGCCACGTCCGGTGCGTGCCGTTAGTGGGGATCGTGGTGGGTCCGGGCGGGTTGCGACATGGTCGAGGCCGCTGGCGTGTCCGCACAGTTCTGGGCCTGGCCCGACAAGCGCTTCGGCACCGTACGGCCCAGCCAGGGGCTCTGGCCGGTGTACTAGAGTAGGGGTACCCTAGTATCCCGTACTCGTGCACGGACGGTTGCAGCACCCCGCGGCAAAGTCTTGCCTCGTCACCGCCATTCTCCTCCGCGGCTCCCTTGGAGCCATTCAAGAACAAAGTATTAGATTGGGAAGATAAGGTCCCGACAAGAAGAGCTTGTCGGGAAGGCCACTCCAGGCACGCAGAAGACAAGGCCCCGGCAAGAGGAGCTTGCCGGGAAGGCCCGGCGCGACAAGCCTCGTGGCGCGACAAGGATCCGGCAGCGGCAAGGCGCTTGCCGCGGCATGCAGCTCCTCTCCGTCTCCGCTCCGGCTCACCCAGCTGACGTGTCGCCACGGACCGTTCCATGGGCGGCGTGTCGAGCGGTATGCAACCAGCGAAGAAACGGCGATGAGCGGCATCGACAGGCTCGCCATCGTGGCGAAGCGGAGGCGCACTCGACGGTCTCTGTTACCTTGTTTGGGCGACAACGACAGGCATTTATTGCTTTTGTCCCTTGCCGTCGAGTTAGGTATTTTTGCACTGTAATCGCTTGTTCAAGTAGGTGTACCAACCCCTGTTTTACGTTTGTACCCCGCCTATGTTGCCACTGCCGGAGACCCTTGAGCATATAAAAGGAGGCCCGAGTGCAGCGTGAGGGGAGGTTCCGCGGTTGGCCAAGTTTCGATTCATTCGACCCACCGTAGACTGGCCACACTCACGCTAGGTTTTGTAGCCCGTATTGCTCCCTAGCAAGCACACAATAGATCAGACAAGCAGCAGTAGTAGTTTTATCTCTCCGGAGAGCTCCGAATCTGGGTAAACAGCTCGTGTGCATCGCCTTGATCCGCTCTTCGTGCGACCTCCGCCCCCCTCCGAACCACAAGGGGCCTGCTCCGCCGGCCCCATAGGTGTCCGTGGGTACGATCAGCATCCCCGACATTGTGTCCCCTATCTCCTGTTACCATCGACCTTAGACGCACAGTTCGGGACCCCCTACCCGAGATCCGCCGGTTTTGACACCGACATTGGTGCTTTCATTGAGAGTTCCACTGTGTCGTCCTCAAAAGGTTTCATGGCTCCTTCAATCATCTACAACAATGTTGTCCAAGGAGAGGTCTTCCTCCCCAGACAGCTCTTCGTGTTCGGCGGCTTCGCATTGCGGGCCAACTCGCTTGGCCATCTGGAGCAGATTGCTTGCTACGCCCCTAGCCGTCAGGTCAGATTCGGGAGCTTGAACTACGTCGCAGATATCTGCGGAGACTTGATCTTCAACGGATTCGAGATCACGACAGTCGCTCCCCATCACCATGATGAACATGACTTAAATCTGTCAACGGACCATACCTAGGAGATAGCACCTGTATCTGCTCTGGCCTTAGATCTGGAGCAGATCGCGCCACCTGAAGACGGGAAGCTCAACCCCGCCACGGATGCCGTAGTCCCAGTGGTGTCAGAGCCGCACACAGACCCAACCTTGAGTGGACTCTGTGTCACCAGATCCTAGGACTCGTGTCCAGCTACAGGTTCCGAACCATGTGCGTCCACATGCATCGAGCTCGAACAGTCATCGATCGTTGAATTCAGCTCCACAGACATCTTCCGCCACTCGCCTTTAGGCGACGTGCAAAACTCATTAAAAACCTATCTTTAGTGGGGGGCTCGCAGCCGAATCATGTCCGGTTTGAACTGGAGGCTGATGATGAAGAATTTTGCTCCCCACCCACCGCCCACTTCATAGCCACCCTCGAGGACTTAACCGACATGCTTGACTACGGCTCTGAAGACATCGACGGTATGGACGACGGTGCCGAGGACGAGCAGGGCCAAACCCCGCCGTTTATCGGACATTGGATGGCCACATCTTTGTACGACGTATACATGGTGGATACACCTAAAGAAACCAAGGACGATGAAAAAAAAGATCCAGCCGAGGATAAACCTCCTGAGACACAACCCATACGCCGGCGTCCGCGGTGCCGCTCTAAGTCACGTCGTGCAAAAGATAGCAATACCAGAACCGGGGAAAACAATACTCCGGACGATGCCGAAGACAATGAAGACCCTGCTGAGATAACTTCCGAACAGGAGGAAGGCGAAAACAGACAAGTTAGCCCTGACGAACAGGCCATAAACGATGACTCGGAGGACAGTAATTATTTTCCGCTCTCCGAGGATGATGTGAGCCTTGGCAACGAGGATTTTATCATTCCTGAGGAAGCAATCGAGCGGCGCCGCTCTAAGTCATGTTGTGCAAAAGATAGCAATACCGGCATCGGGGAAAACAATACTCCGGACTATGCCGAAGACAATGAAGACCCCGTTGAGATAACTTCCGAACAGGAGGAACGGGAAAATGGGCAAGTTAGCCCTGATAAACAGGCCATAAACGATGACTTGGAGGACAGTAATTATTTTCCGCTCTCCGAGGATGATGTGAGCCTTGGCAACGAGGATTTTATCATGCCTGAGGAACCTCTCGAGTCGGAGCGCTTTAAGCGCCGGCTAATAGCCACTGCAAGGAGCCTAAAAAAGAAGCAGCAGCAGCTTCAAGCTGACCAAGATCTGCTCAACGATAGATGGATTGATGTCCTAGCTGCCGAAGAATACGACCTCAAGCGCCTAGCCAAAAGCTACCCGAAGCGCAAATTGCTACCTCAGTTCGATGATGAGGCGCCCGAGCCCGTACCATCATCGCGTAATGCGGCTGACCGACCACCACGTGGTCGGGATAAAGCGTCAACTCAAGCCGAACAGCAGCCCGCCCCGCGCACCGTAAAGGCAGAGATAAAGCAGCTCGTGGTTATATATATGACCTTCGGCAAGACCTGGACAATAGAGAAGGACATACCAGATCGATCTACGTATCGCGAGGACGTGCCCCGACACGTAACGACGGCTATCTATTCGGACATGACAAGCCTAGTCACGCCCAGGCCGAAAACCGCAGACGGACTCCATCGGAGCTACGTCGCGATGTGGCCCGATATAGAGGTGCCGCACACCCCCTTAGTAATTGAGCATGAATTCCCAGGAGGGTTTAAACCTATGAATATCGAATCATACGATGGAACAACTGATCCCGCGGTGTGGATCAAGGATTTTCTTCTCCATAGCCATATGGCCCGTGGAGATGATCTCCACGCCATCGAATACCTCCCATTAAAACTCAAAGGACCAGCTCGGCACTGGTTAAACTGTCTTCCTGAAAACTCTATTGGCCGCTGGGAGGATTTGGAAGACGTTCCGTGACAACTTTCAAGGTACATATGTCCGGCCACCAGAAGCCGATGACTTAAGTCACATAGTTCAATAGCCCGGAGAGTGAGCCAGGAAATACTGGACTAGGTTACTAACTAAAGTGAACCAGATCGTCAACTGTCCGGACGCCGAAGCCCTAGCGGCCTTTAAACACAGCATCCGCGACGAATGGCTTGCCTGCCACCTCGGCCAAGAAAAGCCGAAGTCCATGGCAGCCCTCACGGCACTCATAACCCGCTTTTGTGCGGGTGAGGATAGTTGGCTGGCCCATAGCAAAAACACGGCAAGCTAAGCGGGCACCTCCGAGGTCAAAAACAACAACGGCAAGCTCCGAGGCAATAAGTTCAAATGTCGAAGCAATGGTGATAACACCGATGACACTGCAGTCAATGCCGGATTCAGCGGCCCCAAGTCCAGTCAACGGAAGAAGCCATATAAAAGAAACAACTTGGGACCATCCAGTTTGGACCGCATACTCGACCGTCTGTTCCAGATCCAGGACACCCAGACAAACCAGACAATCATACCAACAGAGATTGTTGGGTTTTTAAACAGGCCGGCAAATTAAATGCCGAAAACAAGGAGAAGGGATCGCAAAGCAAGGACGATGACGAATACAGGGGGGCAGAAGAAGTTTCCCCCTCAGGTCAAAACGGTGAACATGATATATGGCACCCACATCCCCAAGAGGGAACGCAAGCGCGCGCTCAGGGACGTCTATGCGGTAGAGCCAGTCGCCCCAAAATTTAATCCATGGTCGTCATGCCCGATCACCTTCGATCGTCGGGATCATGCGACCAGTATCCGTCACGGCAGTTCGGCCGCATTGGTCCTTGACCCAATAATTGATGGATTCCACCTGACGTGAGTCCTCATGGACGACGGCAGCAGCCTGAACCTACTCTATCAGGATACAGTGCGCAAAATGGGCGTTAATCCATCACGGATCAAGCCCACAAAGACTACCTTCAAAGGAGTCATACCAGGTGTAGAGGCCCACTGTACGGGCTCAATCACACTAGAGGTTGTCTTCGGATCTCCGGACAACTTCCGAAGCAAAGAGTTTGTCGGCGTTCCGGGAACGGGGGTCCCCCGACTTGCCTGCCTGCGGCCCACGGCGTGGCTCCGCAAGTCGGCCCGTATGACCCATCGTCACCAACAAGCTTTCAAGACCCTCGCGAGGGGCCAAGCCTCATGAGGGGGACGACACAGGACCTCCTCGGGAGCGGCCTCACCAGGCTGGCTCGCGAGGGGCGGAGAGATCAAGGCAAGGCAAACCTCGCGAGGTTCTAGTGACATGAGCCATGACGAACGAGACCAGGCGGGCGCCAAGCGGGCACCAACGCACATAGTGTCCTTGCTTCTTCATTGGTGCTAAGGGGGCAAGCGCAGGCAAGGTGTTCTGAGGCATCAGGCAAAGGTTTCCATATCGGTGCAACGAGACCAAGACCAGCAGGACGGCAAGATGGAGGTCATCGTGCAGCCCAAGACGGCATCACCAGCAGAGCCTTGGGCAGGAGAAGACTACTTTTGTTAGGATAAGTTGTACTAGTTGTCCCCTTTCAAATTGGCCGTAGATGGCTCCCTTCCCGCTCAATATTTGGGAAGAGGACCAGGGCCTCTATAAATAGGACTAGCCACCACCATTCAGATCATCCTCATCCACACACAAGTTCACCAAGCACAAGAACACCTCTCCTCAGGAGGCTGTTCTTCCCCTTGTACTGTTCATCCTCAGCCCAAGAGGCAATCCACCACCACCACATTGGAGTAGGTATTACACCACAACGGTGGACCGAACCAGTATAAATCTTGTGTCTTTGTGTTCTTTGGGTTCGGCGAGCTAGTCCGTGAATTCGTGAAGTGTGTGAGGGCGCGATCGGTGAGGGGGAGATCTTCGCACGCACCCTAGAGTTTGAACCTTAAGGGTTTTGCCGGAACCCGAAATCCAACATTTGGCGCGCCAAGTAGGGGTGTGCTGGAGGTTTCCTTCCATTGATCTGCTCCATGCTGCCACTATACTCCGCCCCCATGGCAAGCGCAGGGCTTCCTGCTCTGGCGAGCGATGCCAGCAACGGGGCCAGGGGGTTCAGAGCCCTTGCTCCCGCCTTGCGGTGGGTGCAGTGGCCACCCAAGTTCAAGCCGGAGATGCCATCGTGTTACGACGGCGTGGCGGATCCGGTGTCTTTCGTGCTAGCGTACGAGGAAGCCGTCCTCAAGGCCGGGGCGACAGCAAGGTCATGGCCAACTAGCTTCCCATGGCCTTGACCGGCGTGCCGCACGCCTGGCTGCTCAACCTCCCCGGATCCACAGTGGCATCTTGGGAGGAGCTGTGCGATCTCTTCGTCGCGCGCCTCATGGCACCGGCACCCCACGCGGTCGCGGCCCTCCTCGGCGGCTTGCAAGCACCACCCTCGGATCGTCAAATCAAGTCGTTCCTTCGCTAGATCGGCGCCACTTCCAAGCGCCTGGGGGCTCCACCGGGCTGGGCCGCGCCCGAGGCCGACCTTATCTTCGACTCAGGGGATCATCCCGTCTCCACCGCCAGCTCAGGTATGCTCCCAATGCTTTGCACTCCCACCATCTGCAATGTGGCCGTCACCAAGAGCCTCATTGACGACGGCGCCGGCCTCAACGTGCTCTCCGTGGAAGCCTTCGGCCTCCTTCACGTACCACTCGAGCGGCTCCGCCTCAGCAAGTCCTTCTCAGGAGTCGGCGGCGGCACCGCCCACTCCCTGGGGCAGATCCGCCTTCCTGTCACCTTCGGCATGCGCGACAATTACCTCACCGAGCTGGTCGACTTCGACATCGCCCGCATCGGCCTCCCGTACAACACCATCCTCGGGTACCCAACTCTGGCCTAGTTTATGGCAGCAACCCATCCGGCTTACAACCTCATGAAGATGCCTGGGAGCAAGGGCATCCTCACCATTGAGGGGGACACTAAGGAGGCTCTGGTGGCGCTCAAGCTTGCCCCAAGACTGCCGCAGTGGCACAGCCCACCGGCGCGGGCGCCTCCAAGGCCAAGGAAGCCGCACCAACCAAGAAGAAGCAGATGTTCACCCAAGACAAGGCAGAAACCAAGCAGGTGCCGGTCGATGAGGACGGGTCCTCAGGAGCCGCCTTTACCATAGGTGCCGACCTCGACCCTGACCAAGAGGAAGCGTTGGTGAAGTTCTTGCGTGCAAACAAGGAGATATTCGCATGGGAACCCAAACAGCTGGTGGGGGTCCCCAGAGAGGTGATTGAGAATCACTTAAAGGTGTGCCCCAATGTATGCCCTGTGAAGCAGCGGGCGAGACGACAGACCACGGAGAAGCAGGCCTTCATCATCCAGGAAACATGCAAGTTGGAGGCGGTGGGTGCCATTCGCGAGGTTTGGTACCCCGAGTGGCTGGCAAACCCCGTTGTTGTGCCGAAGAAATGTGGAAAGGAGCGCATGTGTCTCGACTTCACCAACCTCAACAAGGCCTGCCCCCAAGATCCGTTCCTGCTTCCATGCATCGACCAGATCATCGACTCCATCGCCGAGTGCGATTTTCTGTGCTTCCTAGATGCATTTCCGGGCTACCACCAGATCAAGATGGTGGTAGAGGTTGTGGAAAAGACTGCCTTCCTAACCCCGTGTGGGGTGTACTACTACCTTGCATGCCTTTCGGACTGCGCAACACGGGAGCGACCTTTTTGCGGCTAATGCACATCGCCTTAGGGCGGCAGCTCGGGAGAAATGCGGAGGCCTATGTCGACGACATTATTGTGAAGTCTCGGGAGGCCAGAACCTTGATCCAAGACCTAGAGGAGACCTTTGCAAGCCTGCGCCAGGTGAACTTGCGACTCAACCCGGAGAAGTGCGTGTTCGGTGTCCCTTCCGGCAAGCTGCTGGGTTTTCTCGTATCCCACAGAGGGATCGATGCGAACCCAGAAAAAGTCAAGGCAATCAAAGACATGAGCCCACCGCAGACCCTCAAAGAGATGCAGAAGCTTGCCGATCGTGTGACTGCATTGGGGAGCTTTATCTCCAAGCTAGGAGAGTGTGCCCTACCGTTCTTCAAGCTAATGAAGAAGAAGGGCCCTTTCGAGTGGACTCTGGAGGCCGACCGAGTGTTTCAAGACCTCAAGAGATACCTAACCAACCTTCCGGTGATGGTAGCGTCTCAACCCCTCGAGCCCTTGGTGCTCTACCTGCCTGCCACACCCCACTCTTCCAACGCAGTGCTGGTAGCCCTCAGAGAAGAACGCTAGGTCAAGGGCCCATCAAGTGGAACCACCGGGCCGGACGGAGTGCGGGGCACCAAGGCGAAGATCCAGAAGCAGCGACTGCTTCGGCAAACCACCAAGCCCCTGAAGCCGAAGACCCCTAAGGGACACCTCAACCCCCGGAAGCCGAGGGCTCCATCAGCTCTCCCGCCCTCGTCGAGCACCCGGTGTATTTCATCAGCACGGTGCTGCGGGATGCGAGGGCACGATACCCCATGCCTCAGAAGATCCTACTCGCGCTCCTGGTGGCCTCGTGCAAGTTGCGCCACTACTTCCAAGGTCATCCCATCAAGGTCGTCTCGGCTTACCCACTTGAAGGAGTGCTCAGGAGCCCCAATGTTGCCGGGCGAGTCTCTGAATGGAACATCGAGATGCAAGCGTTTGACTTGGAGTTCAGCACGACTAGGGTCATCAAGTGGGTTGCGCTCGTGGACATTGTGACGGAATGGACCGACGCCCCAGAGCTCGAAGCAGGCGAGGATCAATCCTTATCTCCAGGAAGCGAAGCGCCGGACGGCTGGGTCATGTACTTCGACGGTGCATTCTCATGCCAGGGCGCGGGAGCTGGAGCGGTGCTCATTTCACCCACCCAGGACAAGCTCTACTACGCCGTGCAGCTCTGCTTCCGGCAGGGCGAGAAGGTCTCCAACAACATAGCAGAGTATGAGGGCCTCATAGCTGGCCTCAGGGCTGCGGTGGCCCTGGGGGTGAGGCGTCTCACCATCAAGGGCGACTCGCATCTTCTCATCAACAAGGTATACAAGCCAAAGGACGAGCACATGGAGGCGTACCTCGCGGAGGTGCGCAAGATGGAGAAGCAGTTCTCGGGCCCGGAGCTACAGCATGTGCCCCGTGGCACCAACAAGGAAGCCGACGACATCGCCAGAAGAGCATCCAAGAAGCTACCCCAAGAGCCTGGTGTCTTTGAGGAGCGGCTCTTCAAGCCATCAGCAACGCCGCCGTTCTCAAGAACAGCGCTGCCTCGCGAGGAACTCCCTCAACCACCTGCCTCAGGAGCCCCGGCCTACGGCCTGACCTCGGGAGCACGGTTGCTCTTGGTGCTCGAACCTCAGGAGGGTTTTGGATCAAGGAATTCAAGGAATACCTCACACAAGAGACACTGCCAGAAGAGGAGGAGGATATGGAGCGTGTGGCCCGACAAGCCACAGCGTACTGCATTCGGGACGGTGAGTTATACAGGAAGCGCCGCCGCTCTAAGTCATGTTGTGCAAAAGATAGCAATACCGGCATCGGGGAATACAATACTCCGGACTATGCCGAAGACAATGAAGACCCCGTTGAGATAACTTCCGAACAGGAGGAACGGGAAAATGGGCAAGTTAGCCCTGATGAACAGGCCATAAACGATGACTTGGAGGACAATAATTATTTTCCGCTCTCCGAGGATGATGTGAGCCTTGGCAACGAGGATTTTATCGTGCCTGAGGAACCTCTCGAGCAGGAGCGCTTTAAGCGCCGGCTAATAGCTACTGCAAGGAGCCTGAAAAAGAAGCAGCAACAGCTTCAAGCTGACCAAGATCTGCTCAACGTTAGATGGACTGATGTCCTAGCTGCCGAAGAATATGGCCTCAAGTGCCTAGCCAAAAGCTACCCGAAGCGCAAATTGCTACCTCGGTTCGATGATGAGGCGCCGGAGCCCATACCATCGTCGCGCAATGCGGCTGACCGACCACCACGTGGTCGGGATAAAGCGGCAACTCAAGCCGAACACCAACCCGCCCCGCCTCACCGTAAAGGTAGAGATAAAGCACCTCGTGGTTATACATATGACCTTTGGCAGGACCTGGACAATAGAGCAGGACATACCAGATCGATCTACGGATCGCGAGGACGTGCCCCGACACGTGACGATGCCTATCTATTCAGACATGACAAGCCTAGTCACGCCCAGGCCGAAAAACGCAGACGGACTCCATCGGAGCTACGTCGTGATGTGGCCCGATATAGAATTGTCGCACACCCTCTTTGCTTCAGTGACGAAGTAATGGAGCATGAATTCACAGAAGGGTTTAAAACCATGAATATCGAATCATATGATGGAACAACTGATCCCGCTGTGTGGATCGAGGAGTTTCTTCTCCATATCCATATGGCTCGTGGAGATGATCTCCACACCATCATCAACGCCGCCGTTCTCAAGAATAGCGCTGCCTTGCGAGGAGCTCCCTCAACCACCTGCCTCAGGAGCCCCGACCTGCGGCCCGACCTCGGGAGCACGGTTGCTCTTGGCGCTCGAACCTCAGGAGGGGTGCTGGATCAAGGAATACCTTCCGCAAGAGACGCTGCCAGAAGAGGAGGAGGACATGGAGCGTGTGGCCCGACAATCCACGGCATACTGCATCCGGGACGGTGAGTTATAGGAATCGGCCAAATGACATTTCCCTACGTTGCATCTCCAGGGAGCAAGGAAGAGAGCTGCTGGCCCACATACACGGCGGGGACTGCGGGCACCACTCGTCGTCACGGACCCTCGTTGGCAAGGTGTTTCGCAGTGGATTCTACTGGGCCACAGCACTCAACGACGTGACCGAGCTGGTGAGGTCATGTGAGGCTTGCCAGTTCCACGCCAAGCAGATTCATCAGCCGGCTCAGGGCCTCCAGACCATCCCACTCCCATGGCCATTCGCGGTCTGGGGGCTGGATATCTTGGGCCCGTTCCCTCAAGCGCCTGGGGGCTACCGCTACCTCTACGTCGCCATCGACAAGTTCACCAAGTGGATGGAGGTAGAGGCCGTCCGCACCATCCGAGCTAGCTCCGCGGTCAAGTTCATCAAGGGTCTCATGAGCCGTTTTAGGGTCCCCAACTGCATCATCACTGACAACGGCTCGCAGTTACTAGTAATCTCTTCAAGACATATTGTGCTAACCTGCTACCTCTTGAGCACTGCGTCGGATTTCCTTGAAGAGGAAAGGATGATGCAGCAAAGTAGCGTAAGTATTTCCCTCAGTTTTTGAGAACCAAGGTATCAATCCAGTAGGAGGCTACGCGCGAGTCCCTCGTACCTACACAAAACAAATAACTCCTCGCAACCAACGGGATAAGGGATTGTCAATCCCTTCACGGTCACTTACGAGAGTGAGATCTGATAGAGATGATAGATAATATTTTTGGTATTTTTGTGATAAAGATGCAAAGTAAAATAAAAGCAAAGGCAATAATAAAGTGATGGAAGATTAATATGATGAAGATAGACCTGGGGGCCATATATTTCACTAGTGGCTTTTCTCAAGAGCATAAGTATTTTAAGGTGGGTGAACGAAATACTGTTGAGCAATTGACTGAATTGAGCATAGTTATGAGAATATCGAGGTATGATCATGTATATAGGCATCACGTTTGAGACAAGTTCACCGACTCCTGCCTGCATCTACTACTATTACTCCACTCATCGACCGCTATCCAGCATGCATCTAGAGTATTAAGTTCAAAAAAACAGAGTAACGCCTTAATAAAGATGACATGATGTAGAGGGATAAATTCATGAAATATGATAAAAACCCCATCTTGTTATCCTCGATGGCAACAATACAATACGTGCCTTGCTGCCCCTCATCACTTTGGGAAAGGACACCGCAAGATTGAACACAAAGCTAAGCACTTCTCCCATTGCAAGAAAAACGAATCTAGTTGGCCAAACCAAACTGATAATTCGAAGAGACTTGCAAAGGTAACCAATCATACATAAAAGAATTTAGAGAAGATTCAAATATTGTTCATAGATAATCTTGATCATAAACCCACAATTCATCGGTCTCCAACAAACACACCGCAAAAGAAGATTACATCGAATAGATCTCCACGAGAGAGGGGGAGAACATTGTATTGAGATCCAAAAAGAGAGAAGAAGCCATCTAGCTAGTAACTATGGACCCGAAGGTCTGAGGTAAACTACTCACACTTCATCGGAGAGGCTATGGTCATGATGTAGAAGCCCTCCATGATGGATGCCCCCTCCGGTGGAGTTCCGGAACAGGCCCCAAGATGGGATCTCGTGGGTACAGAAGGTTGCGGCGGTGGAATTAGGTTCTTGGCTCCGTATCTTATCGTTTGGGGGTACGTAGGTATATATAGGAGGAAGAAGTACATCGGTGGAGCATCATGGGGCCCACGAGGGTGGAGGGCACGCCCTTGGGGGGTGGGCGCGCCCCCCTACCTCGTGCCCTCTTTGAAGCTTGCTTGGCGTAGGGTCCAAGTCTCCTGGGTCATATTCGGTGAGGAAATCACGTTCCCGAAGGTTTCATTCCGTTTGGACTCCGTTTGATATTCCATTTCTTCGAAACTCTGAAATAGGCAAAAAAACAGCAATTGAAATTTGGGCCTCCGGTTAATAGGTTAGTCCCAAAAATAATATAAAAGTGGATAATAAAGCCCAATAATGTCCAAAATAGTAGATAATATAGCATGGAGCAATCAAAAATTATAGATACGTTGGAGACGTACCATAACCTTGTGAGGGAGTCCTGGACTAAGGGGTCCTCGGGCATCCGGCCTGTTATCCATGGGCCAGACTGATGGGCTGTGAAGATATGAAGGCCGAAGACTGTACCCATTTCCAGATAGGACTATCCTTGGCATAGAAGGCAAGCTTGGCGATCAACTATGAGGATTCCTTCCTATGTAACCGACTCTATGTAACCCTAGATCCCTCCGGTATCTATATAAACCGGAGGGCGTAGTCCGGAAAGGGTAGACTCATTACCATATTCATATAGGGTAGGCTTCTAGGGTTTAGTCGTTACGATCTCGTGGTAGATCAACTCTTGTAACACTCATATTCATCAAGATCAATCAAGCAGGAACTAGGGTATTACCTCCATAGAGAGGGCCCGAACCTGGGTAAACATCATGTCTCCCGTATCCTGCAACCATCGACCTTAGACGCACAGTTCGGGACCCCCTACCCGAGATCCGCCGGTTTTGACACCGACAGTGGTGCTTTCATTGAGAGTTCCACTATGCCGTCGATGAAAGGTCCGATGGCCCCTTCAATCGTTGATAGTGACGCCGCCCAAGGAAAAACCTTCCTCCCCGGACAGATCTTCGTGTTCGGCGGCTTCGTACTATGGGCCAACTCGCTTGGCCATCTGGAGCAGATCGATAGTTACGCCCCTGGCCATCAGGTCAGATTCGGAAGCTTGAACTACGTCGCAGACGTCCGCGGAGACTTGATCTTCGACAGATTCGAGGCCGCGACGATCGCTCCCCCTCGCTCCGATGAACATGACTTCAATCTGTCATCGGGTTACATCCAGGAGATGGTTCCTGTTGCTGCAACGGGCTTAGAGCTGGAGCAGATCGTGCCATCCGAGGCCACAAAGTCTGTGGCGTTGGAGCCGCACACAAACTCGACACCCTGCAATATTGGCGTCAATGGAACTCCGGACTTGTCTCCGGTTATAAGTTTTGGACCATGTACGCCTGCGGACACCGAGCTGGATCGGTTATCAATTTTCGAATTCAGCACCGCAGACATCTTCCAGCACTCAACTTTGGGTGATGTGCTAAACTCTTTAAAGAATTTGTCCTTGGATAAGGACTCACAGTCGAACTATGTTCAGTTCGAGCTAAAGGTTGATGATGGCGAATTTTGCTTCCCATCCTCCACCCACTTCATAGCCACTGTCAACGACTTAACCGACGTGCTTGATCATGGCTTCGAAGACATCGACGGTATAGACGACGATGTCGATAAGGAGCAAGGCCAAGACCCGCCATTCATGGGACGTGGAACAGCCACCTCTTCTTACAACATGTACATGGTTGATACACCTAAAAAAGCTAGCGATGATGACGAAGAAGACCCAGTTGAGAATAAACCTCCTGAGACACACTCTAAGTACCGGCGCCCTAAACGATGCTCCAAGTCACATCACAGCAACGATGACAGCAGAGAAAATAGTACTCCGGACGACGTTGAAAACAATGAAGACCCTGTTGGAGCAAGATCCGAACAAGAGGAACAGAAAAACGGGCCCTGCCTAGCGACAATTCGGAGGACGACAATTACCTTCCGCTCTCCGAAGATGAGGTAAGCCTCGGCCACGAAGACTTCATGGTACCCGAAGAGCCCCTCGAGCAGGAGCGCTTCAAGCGCAGGCTCATAGCTACGGCAAGGAGCCGGAAAAAGAAGTAGCAGTAGCTTCAAGCTAACCAAGAACTACTCAATGATTGATGGACCAAAGTCCTGGTCGCCGAAGAATACGGCCTTAGTGGCCTGGCCAAAAGCTACCCGAAGCACAGATTTCTACATCAGTTCGATGACGAGGCGTTGGAGCTCGTACCATCATCATTCAATGCAGCAGGTCGCCGACAATTCTGTCCGGATAAGGAGGTAACTCAAGCCGAACACCAGACCACCCCACCTCGTTGTAAAGGCAAGAATAACGCAGCTCACGATGGTCCAGACAACCTGCAGCGGGACTTGGACAGTAGAGCAGGACACGCAAGACCGATCTACGGATCGCGAAAGCATACCCCAACACGCGATGACAGCTACCTATTCGGACGTGACAAACCTAGCCACGCCCGAGCCGAAAACCGCAAATGGACTCCTTCGGAGTTAAGTCGCAGTGTGGCCCAACATAGAGGCGTCGCACACCCGCTTTGCTTCATCGATGAATTAATCATGAATTCCCAGAAGGATTCAAACACATCAATATTGAATCATACGACAGAACAACAGATCCCGCGGTATGGATAGAAGATTTTATCCTCCACATCCATATGGCCCGTGGGGACGACCTCCACGCAATTAAATACCTCCCACTAAAGCTAAAAGGGCCATCTCGGCACTGGTTAAACGGCCTGCCTGAAAATTCCATAGGTAGCTGTGAGGACTTGGAGGAGGCCTTCCTCGACAACTTCTGAGGAACATATGTCCGGCCAACGGATGCCGATGACCTAAATCACATTGTCTAGTAGCCCGGAGAGTCGGCCAGGAGCTCTGGACTCAGTTCTTAGTCAAAAAGAACCAAATCATCGACTATCCGGACGCGGAAGCACTTGCGACTTTCAGATACAGTGTCAGGGACGAATGGCTTGCACGCCACCTCAGTCAAGAAGGACCTAAATCCATGACAGCCGTCACTGCTCTGATGACCCGCTTTTGCGCGGGAGAAGACAGCTGGCTCGCTCGTAGAAGCGACAGCGCCAGCGACCCGTGCACTTCCGAAATCCGAGACGGCAACGGCAAGCCACGAAGAAGCAAATACAATAGTCGCAAGGATCACGCGACACAGCGGTCAACGCCGGATTCGGCAATCCTAAGCGCGGTCAATGGAAGAAGCCATTCAAGGCCAAACGAGACAAACCATCCAACCTAGACAGGATATTGGATCGACCCTGCCAGATTCACGGCCACCCCAACAAATTAGCTAATCATACTAACAGAAACTGCTGGGTCTTTAAACAGGCTGGCAAGCTCAATGCCGAACACAAGGGGAAGAGGCTGCCAGGCGACAGGGACGACGGAAAGGTTCACCAATGAAATACCGGGGGCCTGAAGCAATTTCCACCTGAGGATCAACTACTCCCGGAGCGAAAATAGCAGTCCAGCTTCCGCCACCCACCTCGTACACCTGCAAAATTTGTGTCGTGCATACATCACTACGCACTCAAGATACCATGGGCATTGGCGGAGGCACACTACGGACAAGCCTGCAAGCATCCCCGTAACATTTTTTATCCATTTCCTTTTTATTTCTTCCTTCACTATCCCTTAAAACAGGTGACGAACAGGACAAACATCTGAAACTGGCTCTATCGGAGTTCGGATCCATACACTCACCTAAGGGGCTATCTCCATCAAGGATTCCCCCCGCCAAGGACTGGCGGTGCAGACGTGAGACAGGGGGTCCAAAATAACTTTTTGTAGACCGCTCTCTCTATTTTTTGAGCCTGTACTATGCATGTTCCTCTGCCTGCGACCCCGAGCATGTCAAATAGCCGGGAGGATGGCCTTTATATATATAATTGTCGGCGTTCTGGGAACGGGGGTCCCCAGACTTGCCTGCTTGCGGCCTGCGGCGTGGCTCAAAAGGGGGCCCGTCACGGCCCATCTTCATCAACACGAGCTCAAGACCCTCGCGAGGGGCCAAGACTTCATGAGGTAGACGGACAGGAGCTTCCTCGAGCACGGCCTCGTCAGTTGGCTCGCAAGGAGGCGGAGAGATCAAGGCGGGGTACCTCACGAGGTGCCCATGGCGCAACCATGACGACCAACGGTGCAGGTGGCGCCCGGCCGTGCATTGTCCTCCTTTCCTCTTTGGTGCAAAGAGCAAGAGCAGCGAGAGCATCAAGCAAAGCGTCCATTTCGATTGCAACAAGACCAAGACCAGTCCAACGGCAGGAAGGAAGTCATTGTGGAGCCCAAGCCGGCGTCACCACCAGAGCCTTTGACAGGCGAGGACCCACTTTAGTCAGGATAAGTGTACCAGATGTTCCCCTTCAAAATGGCCAATTGTTGGCGCCCTTCCCGCTCAATATTTGGGAAGAGGCCCAGGGCCTCTGCCTATGTAAATAGAGCTAGCGACCATCGTAGAGGCATCTCGATCTGATCGGTAGCTGGATGCACCTTGGACAGAGAGAGAGAGAGAGAAGGCGGCTGAACTCCCCTAAGCAGTTCATCGCCCCGGCCAAGAATAGACCATCGCGAGGCTGTTCTTCCTTGTATTGTTCATCACCATCAGCCCAAGAGGCAATCCACCACACCACAAACTAGAGTAAGGTATTACACCACAACGGTGGCCCGAACTAGTATAAACCTTGTGTCTCTTGTGATGTTCCTTTCATAGTGTAGATCCTAGCGAGCGGCGGTGCGAGTAGGTAGAGGGCGAGATTCCACGCGCACCCAGTGTTCGAACCTCAAGGGTCTGGCGGAACCCGAAATCCGACATTTGGCACGCCCGGGTAGTAGAGTGCGCCAGAATCGTCTTCCGCCGCCACATTCTCCGTCGACCACCGCATCCATATGCGGCGCTTCGTCGGGCCCGCGCCGAGCGCCGAGTCGCTCTCGCTTCCCGCGTCACCCAGACGGCTCCCGTCGGCGGGCGCCCTCGTCGTTCCCCGTCGCCTGCCGTCAACGCCACCACCGGCCCGGCGGGGAACAAGCAGCAAGCATCGTCACAGCATCCCTCCGTGAGGCAAGACGGCCGCACTGCTACCTCCTCACTCGCCCCAGCTGGTTCTTCGTCTCGCGCATTCCGTGCGCCCATGGAGGCTCGAGCTGCGCTCATCGCGGCAAACGAGCTCCTGCGCTACCGTCCCGTCGACGACGTCTATGAAGAGTGGCTCGACCGCGTCGCCGAGCTCGTCCGCGCCGCAGGGGGCTCCCCCGCGCCGTCTGTCCCGCTGCACCGCACCCCGCCCTGCGCGGGCGACGAAGCTCCGGGGGCGCCTCGGCCGCCTCCCCCTCAAGAAGGCGCCCTGGCCCCAAGGCGCGTGGTCCCTGGGCGGAACCCGCTCCGTCCGGTGCCAGCGCGGCAAGAGCAGAGCTGCCAGGAAGTCCCTCGCCCGCAAGAAGCTGCCCGAGTGCTCCCTGCTCCAGCTTCGTCGCGACCACGCTTTCCGCTCCGACGCGTCAAGACCTCAGCGCTGCTCGGCTGCAGCGCATGGGGACCCGCAAGACCAAGCTCTTCGTCACCCAAGGCCTCCCGTGGCCACAGCTGGCTGCCGTGCCTTCACCCCCGAGCTGCGCAGCGTCGCGTGGCCCGGCAAGTTCAAGCCGGACCTGCCTCCTTGCTACGACGGTATGGCCGACCCCGCAGAGTTCCTCCAGCTCTACGAGCTAGGCATCGAAGCCGCCAACGGAGGCGAGAAGGTCATGGCGAACTAGTTTCCCATGGCGCTCAAGGATGGGGCCCGCACCTGGCTCGTGAACCTGGCCCTAGGCACGATCTCCTCCTAGGACGAGATGTGCACCCGCTTCATCGCCAACTTCCAAGGTACTCGTGACCGGCCACCCGCCGTGAGCGACATGCGCCGCATCAAGCAGCAACCTGGGGAGACCCTGCAGAAGTACATCCAGCGCTTCAACAACGCACGCCTCAAGATTCCCAAGGTGACCGAGGAGGCCATCATCTCCGCCTTCTCCGATGGTGTGTGCGACATCAAGATGAAGGAGGAGCTGGCGATGTATGAAGACTTGTGCACTTCCTTGGACCTGTTCAACTTGGCGGCCAAGTGCGCCAGGGCCGAGGAAGGGCGTCTCTCCCTCCTCGAGTTGCACTGCAGACCCGAGAAGAAGAAATCCAAGGCCAAGGACGTGAAGCGCAAGGGGGCTGCCGTGCTCGCGGCAAAGCCGGACACCAAGCGGGGCAGAGATCAGCCCGAGTCTTCCAAGGGCAGCCGGTACTGCGTGTACCACGACCTCCACACCCACAACACCAGCGAATGTCAAGAGCTCTGAGCCGTGCGAGAAGGGAGGATCGGCCGACGTCCCGACCGCAGCGACTGGGGCTACGGCCGAGGAGGAGGAAGGAGCGGGGCCTGGGAAGACCGCCGCCCACGCCAAGGGTGGTGTGACCAACCTCGCGAGGATCGGCTGGCGGGGACCCGCCCTCGCGAGGGAGGCTGGAGGATCAGCCTCGCGAGATCGCCCGCAAAGGCAACGCAGGCCTCCCTCCTCTGCCGCCACCGCAGCCAAGGAGAAATGAAGACCATCATCGGGGCGAGGTGGGGGCTTCCGGAGCCGCAGCGTGATCGCTGCATCTGGGCGGAGCTCAAGCCCGACCACTCAACGCATCTTCAAGCGGTTCGCGCCAAAGTGAATGCAGTCCTCCCCAAGCTCGAAGCCACCGCCCCTCGGGTGGTCGCGTGCACCATCACGTTCACCTCGGCGGATCAGCTCAAGTGTGCTGACCCACGGCCGGAGTCCTCCCGATGCTCTGTTCCCCAATCATCAGCAACGTGCTATTCACCAAGACCCTCATCGATGGCGGGGCAGGGCTCAACGTCCTGTCCGTGGAAACGTTCGACAATCTCCAAGTGCCTTACAATCAGCTTCAACCAACCAAGCCTTTCTATGGGGTCACCGACGGCTCCACAGTCCCGATCGGGCAGGTTCGCCTCCCTCTCACCTTTGGCGCACGCGACAACTACCACACCGAGCTCATCGACTTCGACGTCGCCCACATTCGCCTGCCATACAACGCCATCCTCGGGTACCCTGCGCTGGCCAAGTTCATGTCCGTAACCCACCACGGCTACAACGTCCTCAAGATGCCAGGAAGTGGCGAGTCATCACAGTGCCTTGCGAAGAGAAAGACGCAGTGTGCTCCACAGGCCGAGCCTTCGAGCCGCATCCTTTGAAAGACCCGGATCGCGGAAGCAGGAGGCTTCCCGAGACCGCCCCCAAGAAGAAGAAGACATCGTCCGGCTCGGCCCCTCAGCAGGCAGGCCCCTCAGGGTCCGCGCCTGCTCAGGGGGAACCTCCTTCTATTGCATAGGTGTAACGCCCCGGATGCAACTTTCCATATTTGTTACTCCAACTCTTGCCATTTCCGGCTATGTGATATATTATTTTCTCCGTGGTTGGGTTTTGTCTTTTGTTTTGCTTTGCGTTCTTTGTCATGCATCTCATCTCATAGCATCATCGCATTGCATTTGCATATTTTCATAAAACTTGTAGCCGTTCGTAGTTTCCCCTTCTCTCTTTGCCTCCGTTGTTATTTTATGGGGCTCTTGTCCCCAGATTGACCTCTCTCGGACCAACCGTCTTCTCGTTCCCTCTTGTCCGGCCGTTCGACCCCCTCCACACTTTACCCACCCCCCTCTTGCGCAGCGTCAAAACTTCACGAACCCGACCAGCTCAGTCATCACCATTGGGTCGGATCATCCCCAATCATCTACAAAATATCTCCGTTTTCTCTTTTAGACTCCCTAACCTATTTATCCGAGACCGTCCGATTTTAATCGGAGGGTCCAAACCTAATCATATTGTTCCTATATATAGACCAACCCCTACCCTAAAACCTAGGGACCTTGTCCCATCCTCCAAATCCTTCCCACGCCGCCCGCCACTCCACCGAATCCCCTCGGGATCCACGGCGCTTAATCCCTCGCAGCCTCCACCTTCTCCTCGTTATTTCCCTCACCTGCCCAACCACCATCGGCGCCCAAATCCTGCAGGAGCCGAGCTCCTCTGCCGTCGCCTCCCGAGGCCTCATGCCACCCAGAGCATCCTCACGCCCGGCGTCCCAGCCACCTGGACCGTGCCTCGTCGTCTCGGCGAGGAACGCTTCGTCATCGTCTCTCTCGGCGCCCGTTGCCCCTCGTCGGAGCTCCTCTCCGGCCACGCCGCCGTTGGCGCCACCGCAGCAGCAGCCCCAGGCGAGCCCCCGTCGCGCGCCTCTCTTTCCCTTGCTCCTCATCTCGGGCTCATCTCCCTCTCTCCTTACTGGACAGGAAAACGCCATGGCCGCCCCTGAGCTCCGTCCGCGCCGTTGTTGCCCGGATCCGGCGCCGGCCAGCCGGATCCGCCCCATCTCCACCTCGCCGGCCTTCCCGCTGCGCGCGTGGAGCCCTGTTCCGCTGCGCCCGCTGCGCGTTCGTCATCGTTCGGGAGCTCGAGTTCGAGTCCCTACGCCTCACGCTGCGTTGACGCGTCGCTATACACGTCGGCCGCGCGAGCCTCCTCTGCTTCGCCGCGTGGGCGCATCCGCGCCAAGCCCCTCGTCGGCCGGCCTCCTTCCACCAAGCGGGCGAAGCCCGTGGGTGAGGCCACACCCAACTCCACTGCCTTGGCCTCTCCTCAAACCGGGCCTTGGCCCATGGTGAGAACCCCAACCCAGCGCCCAGCGATTTCAGCCAGTTGTTTTTTTTTTCTTTCCATGTGCGAATTTGTCAAGTTTTCCAGAGATGACAGATTTGCAGAAAAACCCTCATGTTCATGCATTTAATATCTCACAAACCGTGCATCGGATTAAAATGACTTATATATGCAAAATGCTTAGATTTTCATCTAGTTTCATAATCTGACACTTTCATCCATGTTTAAAATGTTTAACATGCTGTTTGTTTAAATTTGCTTAAATGCCATGTTAAAATGATTTATTTCATAACTAAATAACCGTAGCTTCGGTTTTAAATAAATTATATATGTACATGGGGTAGAAAAATGCATAGATTAACATGGTAGCATCACTTTGAATGTTTAACAACTCTAAAATTATGTACATGGCAGAACAGTACCAAACCTAATATATGCACATGAGGATTTCCGGAATTATCGTTTGTTGTTTCCGGCCTCATTTAAACTTGCCTAAATAGTTAGTTTTCATTTGCTTCACCCATATTGCCATGTTTAATAACATTTAATATTGTTGGGTACATAACCGAGAGAGAACTAAATAATTGATGTGGTGTTTCGTCAATATGCAACTCGTTGCATATTGGGCTCCATTTAACTTGTAGTTTTGTTTGTGCATATTGCCATGCCATGAATCATTAAACCAGACATGCATCATACTTGTTTGCGCATCATGCCATGTTTATGTGATGGTTGTTTTACTATGTTGTTTGTTTGTTTCCGGGTTGCTTCTCTCGTTAGCTTGGTTTCGTTCCGGAGTTGTGAGGATTCGTTCGACTACGTCCGTTTGTCTTCTTCATGGACTCGTTCTTCTTCCTTGCGGATTTCGGGCAAGATGACCATACCCTCGAAATCACTTCTATCTTTGCTATGCTAGTTGCTCGCTCTTTTTGCTATGCCTATGCTGCGATGCCTACCACTTGCTATGCCATGCCACCCATATTGCCATGTCAGCCCCTAACCATCCTTTCCTAGCAAACCGTTGTTTGGCTATGTTACCGCTTTGCTCAGCCCCTCTTATAAGCGTTGCTAGTTGCGAGGTGAAGCTGAAGTTCGTTCCTTGTTGGAACATGGAGATGTTGTTCCTTATTGGAACATGTTTACTTGTTGGGGATATCACAATATATATGTGCTATAATTAATACATCTATATACTTGGTAAAGGGTGGAAGGCTCGGCCTTATGCACGGTGTTTTGTTCCACTCTTGCCACCCTAGTTTCCGTCATACGGTGTTATGTTCCTTGATTTAGCGTTCCTTACGGTTGGGTGATTTATGGGACCCCCTTGACGGTTCGCTTTTAATAAGACTCGTCCAAAGAAGGCCCAACATTGGTTTTACCATTTGCCACCTAAGCCTTTTTTTTTCCCCGGGTTTCGCGAGCCGAGGGTCATCTTTATTTTAACCCGGGCCAGTTCTCCTTGAGTGCTGGTCCAACTTGAGCAATGTCCGGCGCCCTTGGGCAATCAGGGTTTATGCCAACCCGATGTACGGCTCATCCGGTGTGCCACGAGCGAGATATGTGCAGCTCCTATCGGGATTTTTCGGCTGTCGGGCGGCTTTGCTGGTCTTGTTTTATTCTTTGTCGAATTGTCTTGTAGTCCGGGAGTCCGAGATTGATCGGGTCTTCCCGGTAGAAGGAATATCCTTCGTTGACCGTGAGAGCTTATAATGGGCTAAGTTGGGACACCCCTGCTGGGTAATATCTTTCGAAAGTCGTGCCCGCGGTTATGAGGCAGATGGAAATTTGTTAATGTCCGGTTGTAGAAAACCCGAAGTTGACCTAAAATAAAATACACATCAACCGTGTGTGTTACCGTGATGGTCTCTTCTCGGCGGTGTCCGGGAAGTGAACACGGTGTTGGAGTTATGTCTGACGTAAGTAGTTCAGGATCACTTCTTGATCGCTACTAGCTTCACGACCGTGCTTTGCTCCTCTTCTCGCTCTCTTTCTTGAAGTAGCCACCATATATGCTAGTCGCTCGCTGCTGGTCAACTGCGCTACTGTGTCCTTCCTATAAGCTTTATTAGTCTTGATCTCGCGGGTGTTAGATTGCTGAGTCCCATTGACTCACGAGATACTTCAAAAGCGATTGCTTGAGTGCCGGCGATGCGGTCGGGTGACTCAACCGAGCTCAAGTGGGAGTTCGGCGAGGAACGTGGTCGTTACTATGTGTCTTTCACGATGATCATTAGTGGTGCCCGGTTGGGACGATCGGGGATCTGTGTAGCATTTGGGGTAGTCTTCTTTTATTTTGGTTCCGTAGTCGGACCTTGAGTGTACTACGAATGATGGATGTTTATTTATGTATTGTGTGAAGTGGCATTGTAAGCCAACTATGTATCTCTTTCCCTTATGTATTACATGGGTTGTGTGAAGATTACCTCACTTGCGACATTGTTTTCAATGCGGTTATGCCTCTAAGTCGTGCCTCGACACGTGGGAGATATAGCCGCATCGAGGCGTTACAAGTTGGTAATCAGAGCCTTCCCGACTTAGGAGCCCCCTACTTGATTGTTTCTTTGACGTTGTTGAGTCTAGAATGGAAAATGTTTTGAGTCTTAGGATTACATATATCGGAGAGTAGGATTCTTTTACTCCCCAGTCCTTCGTCAGCTCATGAGGTATCTGGCGTAGAGTTTTGACTCTTCTCTTCTCAAATTTCACTAAAAAAATTTTAGGATCACGTGGGTATCTTGGAATCGTTCGATGGTTTTGTGGCGAGAACATTGTTCTTGGTGCCTCGACATTTAGGGGTTGTGGCGGTGTCCCGGGAGTTGAGCTCCGAGGTGTTGTCGTCACAATTTTATCGTTGCGATTCGGAATACACGAGTTTTGCCGACATCGAAATCTCTTTTGTGCAGTTGTTGGTGAGATAACCACGATAGCCCGATCTTGAGGCGAGTCGGAGTATTGCCATGACTTGTATAACGGATGTTTTTGAAGGTCGAGGTACCACGATTTCCGAGGATTTCTTGGTTATGTGTTGACGGATGGATCTGGTGGATCTATGTATTTTTAGTTTGGGTGATATATTTTGTGTCCCCTGTATCCCCAACACCAGATTTGCATAACCAGAAAGTTTCGGGAGTTTATAGGTGGGAATTCTAGTAGCTTACAGGATATCTTTCCGACAGATGTATGATTTGAGATTGGGGTCCAACGTCTAGTGGTCCGCCCATTCACGGTCGATTCTGATGGTCGCGAGGCGTCTTAAAGAATCCTTGGCTATGCTGATTCGGGGACGTCTTGTTTGTCATTCGTGACGGCCGCTATACGTCGTGTCCGTGTGGGCCCCACCACGAACACTTTGGGAGAAATCTCTATCTTGTGTTTGTTCCGGCTTATTCTAGAAGCCAATCTTTGTTTTCAGTTGTGGTATTCGAGTTGCTTCAATGCCAAGTGTTCATTCCATACCTTATTCTAAACGGTGTTCTCATATTGCTATTTGAATACTAATCCGTCTTGATCATCGAGGTCGTCATGTTAATCCTTTCCAACCGCGTGCTTCTCTCCAATTAAATCCGATCATTTCAACATTTGCGAGATCAATTCTAAGTTTTTTCTCAACGGTGTGCGTTTCATCCGACCCAAGTTGCCTTTGTTTTCCCACCCTCCCACCCTTTTTCTTCAAGGACTCAGATTTCTTAATCAAGTATCCTTTTTATTGAAGTGAAGTCTCTTCATTCTTTTCCTCCATGCTCTTACGGTGATTCTCATGAAGATGTTCAACAGCTCCAAGTTCATCATTCTTCATTCTCGTATTCTTTTCGGTGGATTTAACTCAAGCTTTCGGTGTTGATCATATTCCTTTCCTTGTTGCAAATGCTTTCTCTTGCCGATGCACCTCTTAATCATTCACTTCTCTCTATTCATTTGTTACGGAGTGTTGAAGATATCTCGGAAGATTAAGTGTTTTCCATTCCAAATCTGTTCAAGCTATTTGAAGATTGTTATCTCATTCTAGCCATTTAATTCAACCGGTGCAATCTCTCTTTTCAAGCAATCGTTCAACGGTGTTTCTTTTGAGTGGGCCCTAACCCACAGGTCTTTTCCCAGGATCTTACCTGACTCTTCTAATTTTTCCGGAGCTTCTAAAATTCTTTTCTAAGTTTGACGTAAGAATGAGTTATCATCGGTCAAATGTCTTTCTCCAAGATCTTCCAAATTCTTTTCATCGTTGGTTCAACCTTTCTAATTTTCATCCTGGAGTGCCTCAACAATTCATGGTGGTGTTTCTCATCGTCATTCTTCGATTTTGAAAACCGAAGAAGAGTTTCTCTTAAATCTTGCTCCATTCTCTTCAAGATTCATGGTTCTAGCTTGTTGCCATTCGCTCATAATTGTTTTCGATTGTAGGAATTCTTTTCACCCATCTGGAGCATTTCATGAGTTGTTTTCCATTTCTTTCCTCCGAAGGCCATCATGTCATAATTCTTCATTCTCAGCGTGTAGCTATCATTCTCCAAATCTTACCGGTGCATCGTTCAAATACCCTCTAATCAGTTCATGATTTCTTCATTCTCATGTATCTAAATCCCTTCAAGTATCTTCATTCGTTTTCCAATTCTTCCTGGTGAAGTGTGCCTTTGCTACGTTCAATTTCAATTCTTACGATTGGTTCGTTCAAAGATTTCACTTCCTTCATTATCATATCAATTCATTTGTTGTTTCCAAATCCACCGGTGGTTCCATCAATACCTTCTCAAGTTTGCGCTATATCTCTATCTGTAATCATTTTCAATGAGAATAAGTAGTATGCCAAATCCATTGCTTGACATCAATTTAAATTGGTGAAGGATACGCATAACATAATTCTTGTTCTTGTTTCATCCAAGTGATTAATTCCTTCTTTCGGAGATTGTTCATGATGAAGTAATTCTTGATTTCATTTGTTCATCTTTCTTTCCGGAGTTCCAAATTTTTGTTGGTTATATCATTTCAAAGCTTCATCTTATCACTGCAAGGCTTCACCTTGTGTTGTCAACTTCTCTTTCTTTCTATCATCCTTTTATTACCGGAGTTCTTCATGGAGACTCTACATGGTGGTTCGTCAAGGATTCATTTATTTCTCGATTTGTCCTTCAAGTTTTTCTCGGAGTTAAGATCCGTCAAGCCATACTTCAAAATAAACATGGTGCTCAACACATGTGTTGTTTTGAGGAGTTCAAGCATTCTTCATCTTGCATTCAAGTGCAATTATTTCGACCTTATCTTTTGAGGTGGTGTTATGTCATTTTGACAGTTTCATTTATGTTTCATGATTCACTTGTTGTCAAGAATGAGATATTTAAACCCATCATCTTCTTCCTTGGAGTTATCTTGGTATAGATTTCACCTAAAGCCTTCCCTAAGGAAAGTTGCTATTTGTGGTGCTTATCAATGACCCAAGGTCTTCATTTGTCCTCTCGGTGAAATAAGTTTCTCGTCTCCTTGTTGATATCAATCCAATCGTTTGTTTTCCGTTGGTGGCAGAAGCTCACCTCATAATATTGAGATGTTTCCATAAGTCCACTACAAGGTTATTCTTTTCGTTGTTGGTTTTCCAACAACTCCGTTCTATCTGTCTTTTAAGGGTGCTTTCCAAACTCATTTGTGGTAGAAGTTGTCATTTTCCTCTTCATTCTGTTATCCCAATGATCTATCTTCTATTATTTCTTCCGGAGGCATTGTGATGTTGCTCTTTTCACTCATCTTCTCGAATTGTGAGGATCGTGTTCTTTTCGTGCTTATCCATTTGTTCTTTTCGTGCTTATCCATTTAACCGGAGCGTTGTGTCATCTATTCAAGTTCTTTTCATCTTATCAAGTCATGCGTCTCTTTTCAACCTGAGTGCTGTCTGAAATCCTTCTTACCCCTTGTGCCATTCCTTCAATAGTTACTGGAAGCGCAGTGTTGTTGTTTTCATCAAGTATCCTCTCATCTTGTCAAGTTCATGTTCTATTCCTTCCATGTTCAGTCAGTGCTTGTCAAAATTATATCATTCTTATTCATTCTTATCTCGTTTCAACAGTGGTTTCAATTTCCTTCTTGTCTATTGTGCTCGTCATTCATGTCTTTGCATCCTTCAAGTTCTCGTAATACTCCTTGTTCCTCTTTTCTACGGATTGTTTGCAATCTCGTTCATCTCCGTTGTTTTGTTTCTTTCAATTTGTTCAACCTCTCAAGGTTCGTGGTTTCACTCATTACGTCAAAGAAGCAACTTAGTTTACCTCTCATCTTCCTCTTCCTTTTCCCTCCGGTGCCATCCTAGATCTCGGGACGAGATCCTCTCGTAGTGGTGGAGTGTTGTAACGCCCCGGATGCAACTTTCCATATTTGTTACTCCAACTCTTGCCATTTCCGGCTATGTGATATATTATTTTCTCCGTGGTTGGGTTTTGTCTTTTGTTTTGCTTTGCGTTCTTTGTCATGCATCTCATCTCATAGCATCATCGCATTGCATTTGCATATTTTCATAAAACTTGTAGCCGTTCGTAGTTTCCCCTTCTCTCTTTGCCTCCGTTGTTATTTTGTCAGGGCTCTTGTCCCGTTGACCTCTCTCGGACCAACCGTCTTCGTTCCCTCTTGTGTGGCCGTTCGACCCCTCCACACTTTACCCACCCCCTCTTCTTGGCGTCCAAAACTTCTGAACCCGACCCGCTCGGTCATCACCATTGGGTCCGGATCATCCCCAATCATCTACAAAATATCTCCGTTTTCTCTTTTAGACTCCCTAACCTATTTATCCGAGACCGTCCGATTTTAATCGAGGGTCCAAAACTAATCATATTGTTCCTATATATAGACCAACCCCTACCCTAAAACCTAGGGACCTTGTCCCATCCTCCAAATCCTTCCCCACGCCGCCGCCACTCCACCGAATCCCCTCGGGATCCACCAGCCCAATCCCTCGCAGCCTCCACCTTCTCCTCGTTATTTCCCTCCTGCCCAACCACCATCGGCGCCCAAATCCTGCAGGAGCCAGGCTCTCTGCCGTCGCCTCCCGAGGCCTCATGCCACCCGGCGTCCTCACGCGGCGTCCCAGCCACTGGACCGTGCCTCGTCGTCTCGAGCAGGAAACGCTTCGTCCTCGTCTCTCTCGACGCCCGTTGCCCCTCGTCGGAGCTCCTCTCCGGCCACGCTTGCCGTTGAGCGCCACCGCAGCAGCAGCCCCAGGCGAGCCCCCGTCGCGCGCCTCTCTTTCCCTTGCTCCTCATCTCGGGCTCATCTCCCTCTCTCCTTACTGGACAGGAAAACGCCATGGCTGCCCCTGAGCTCTGTCCGCGCCGTCGTTGCCCGGATCCGGCGCCGGCCAGCCGGATCCGCCCCATCTCCACCTCGCCGGCCTTCCCTGCCGGCGCTGCGTAGACCCGTTCGCGCTGCGCCCGCTGCGTTAAATGCCGTCGTTCAGGAGCTTCGAGTTGAGTCCCTACGCCTCACTGCGTTGAATGGCGTCGCTAATACGTCGGCGTAGCGTGAGCCTCCTCTGCTTGCCGCGTGGGCGCATCGCGCCAAGCCCCTCGTCGGACCTCTCCTCCACCAAGCGGGCGAAGCCCGTGGGTGAGCCACACCCAGCAGCTCCTGCCTTGGCCTCTCCTCAAACCGGGCCTTGGCCCATGGTGAGAACCCCAGCCCAGCCGGTTTCAGCCAGTGTTGTTTTTTTTTTCCATGTGCGAATTTGTCAAGTTTTCCAGAGATGACAGATTTGCAGAAAAACCCTCATGTTCATGCATTTAATATCTCACAAACCGTGCATCGGATTAAAATGACTTATATATGCAAAATGCTTAGTTTTTCATCTAGTTTCATAATCTGCCACTTTCATCCATGTTTAAAATGTTTAACATGCTGTTTGTTTAAATTTGCTTAAATGCCATGTTAAAATGATTTATTTCATAACTAAATAACCGTAGCTCGGTTTTAAATAAATTATATATGTAAATGGGGTAGAAAAATGCATAGATTAACATGGTAGCATCCCTTTGAATGTTTAACAACTCTAAAATTATGTACATGTCAGAACAGTACCAAACCTAATATATGCACATGAGGATTTCCGGAATTATCGTTTGTTGTTTCCGGCCTCATTTAAACTTGCCTAAATAGTTAGTTTTCATTTGCTTCACCCATATTGCCATGTTTAATAACATTTAATATTGTTGGGTACATAACCGAGAGAACTAAATAATTGATGTGGTGTTCGTCAATATGCAACTTCGTTGCATATTGTGCTCCATTTAACTTGTAGTTTTGTTTGTGCATATTGCCATGCCATGAATCATTAAACCGGACATGCATCATACTTGTTTGCGCATCATGCCATGTTTATGTGATGGTTGTTTTACTATGTTGTTTGTTTGTTTCTGGGTTGCTTCTCTCGTTAGCTTCGGTCTCGTTCCGGAGTTGTGAGGATTCGTTCGACTACGTCCGTTTGTCTTCTTCATGGACTCGTTCTTCTTCCTTGCGGGATTTCAGGCAAGATGACCATACCCTCGAAATCACTTCTATCTTTGCTATGCTAGTTGCTCGCTCTTTTGCTATGCCTATGCTGCGATGCCTACCACTTGCTATGCCATGCCACCCATATTGCCATGTCAGCCCCTAACCATCCTTTCCTAGCAAACCGTTGTTTGGCTATGTTACCGCTTTGCTCAGCCCCTCTTACAGCGTTGCTAGTTGCAGGTGAAGCTGAAGTTCGTTCCTTGTTGGAACATGGAGATGTTGTTCCTTATTGGAACATGTTTACTTGTTGGGGATATCACAATATATATGTGCTATAATTAATACATCTATATACTTGGTAAAGGGTGGAAGGCTCGGCCTTATGCACAGTGTTTTGTTCCACTCTTGCCACCTAGTTTCCGTCATACCGGTGTTATGTTCCTTGATTTAGCGGTCCTTACGGTTGGGTGAATTATGGGACCCCCTTGACAGTTCGCTTTGAATAAGACTTCGTCCGGCAAGGCCCAACATTGGTTTTACCATTTGCCACCTAAGCCTTTTTTCCCCGGGTTTCGCGAGCCGAGGGTCATCTTTATTTTAACCCCGGGCCAGTTCTCCTTCGAGTGCTGGTCCAACAGAGCGATGTCCGGCGCCCCTTGGGCAATCAGGGGTTTATGCCAACCCGACGTCTGGCTCATCCGGTGTGCCACGAGCGAGATATGTGCAGCTCCTATCGGGATTTGTCGGCACAATCGGGCGGCTTCTTTGCTGGTCTTGTTTTATTGCTTTGTCGAAATGTCTTGTAGTGCGGGATTCCGAGATTGATCGGGTCTTCCGGTAGAAGGAATATCGCCGTTGACCGTGAGAGCTTATAATGGGCTAAGTTGGGACACCCTGCAGGGTAATATCTTTGAAAGCCGTGCCGCGGTTGTGAGGCAGATGGGAATTTGTTAATGTCGGTTGTAGAAAACCGAAGTTGACCTCAAATAAAATACACATCAACGCGTGTGTTACCGTGATGGTCTCTTCTCGGCGGTGTCCGGAAGTGAACGGTGTTGGAGTTATGTCGGCGTAAGTAGTTCATGATCACTTCTTGATCGCTACTAGCTTCACGACCGTGCTTTGCTCCTCTTCTCGCTCTCTTTTTCGAAGTAGCCACCATATATGCTAGTCGCTTGTTGCAGCTCCACTATACTACTCATCCTTCCTATAAGCTTAAATAGTCTTGATCTCGCGGGTGTGAGATTGCTGAGTCCCGTGACTCGAGATACTTCAAAAGCGATTGCAGGTGCCGGCGATGCGGTCAGGTGACTCAACCGAGCTCAAGTGGGAGTTCGACGAGGAACGTGGTCGTTACTATGTGTCTTTTCACGATGATCGATAGTGGTGCCCAGTTGGGACGATCGTCGAGGATCTGTGTAGCATTTGGGGTAGTCTTCTTTTATTTTGGTTCCGTAGTCGGACCTTGAGTGTACTCTGAATGATGGATGTTTATTTATGTATTGTGTGAAGTGGCGACTGTAAGCCAACTATGTATCTCTTTCCCTTATGTATTACATGGGTTGTGTGAAGATTACCTCACTTGCGACATTGCTTTCAATGCGGTTATGCCTCTAAGTCGTGCCTCGACACGTGGGAGATATAGCCGCATCGAGGGCGTTACAATAGGACATCGTGCCCGGCGCCCTCCTCAGGCAGGGCTCGGAGGCTCCCCCCTGGAGGGCCACCGACCTTGCTAAGGTCACGAGGGAGGCGCTTGGGCACCACCTGGAGGCGTGTTTCGAAGCACGTTTACCTCAAGAAGGAACAAGGCAAGGAGGGCCAAACCCTCAGGAGTTCGTCAGCAAGATCGTTCAGTAGCTGCAGGAGTCAAGAGTTATGAGTGGCAGCCGCCGCCTGCCTGCCGTGGCTCCCCATCCAGGAGAGGATGGTGGGCTGCGCGTCTGCATCGACATACCAGGGCTCAACCGAGCCGCCTCTCGAGGCGCCTCTGGCCCTCTCGCGTGGGGCTGCGAAGGTCCACCCTGCAGCTACGTTCGCATGCCTTCTGGCTTGCGAGCAACGGCTGCCATGTACTAGTGCCTCATGAGGAGCATCTTGGAGGCTCAAGAGGCTAGGCGTTCCACAGCCCTGGCAGAGATGAAGATGGTCCACGAGGAGCCACCAGCGCCTCCGGAGCCTCCCGAGGCCCCTGAGCCTGGGGGCTCGTGAGGATCGGCTCCATGACCCACCGAGTCTGCTGCACCAACACCCTTTCGTCTTCAACGCTACGGTGACATCTTTCAAGTTTCATTTCCAGTGGGGCGCCCCAGGCTGCATTATTCCCAGGCTGCGTGGGTCCGTCCCTGCGGCGTGTATCCCTTTTACTTCATGTTCCTAGCTTATCTTGTTGGGGGCGCCCCTCGGGCTGCATCATCCCCAGGTCGCTCGGGTCCGGCCAGGCGATGTTCGTCTTCTTTGCGCTTATCTAAATGAACTTGCTCCTTCGTGATTAACATGCTTGACCTAGTTGCCTGCTCAACTGACACCAACTTATGGAGTTGCTCCCTAACGGCACGACGCTTGCGCATGGGTCCGTCCCTGGAACGCCGACAAACCTGAATGGCTGGGCTCTGGCCGCGGCAGCCCTGCATAGCGCTACCTCGTCAAGCCTTCAGTGCCTCGCCACCCCTCTAGGGCAACAAACGGCTGACTGTCGGTCGCGACGGCGAACTTTCATTCTTTCAGTGATGAGCCCGCAGGATCTCTTCAAGGAGCAGCGTCAGGCGAGGCCCCCACGGTGTCTCGTTCTCTCCCACCCGCGCGAACCGCTTGCACGTTAAAGGGGGGGGTACCTGAGCATCATGACTCAGGGCTCCTACTGGCTCTCCAGCCCTCACCCTCTGGCCTTGTCCATGGCATCGCGACCTGGCAAACCAGCGACGGCTGAGACTCGCTCGAGGGCCGGGACCCGAGGATGTAGAGCAGAAAGGGGAGCAAAGACGAGAGGGGAGGGACACGTGAGGACCTCGCCAAGCGACCCCTCGCCTCCCGATGCAAGGACCCGGCAACGCACGAGGCGACTCGATTCTCGAGATAAGTCACCCTCCGGAAGCATTAACTAACACGGCACCGTCCCTCACCAAAGCGCAATCCCGAGTTAGCAATGTCGCTCTCCGTTCTCGCTGAGCGATGGCCGCTTGGCGCTAAGGGGACCTCTGAGCATCGCGACTCGGGGCTCTTACCGGACCCTTGGCCGCTCACCTCCTGGCCTTGACCACGGCATCGCGACCTGGCATACCAGCGACGACTGAAGCTTGCCTTGGGACTGGGACCTGTCGGCGCAGAGCATCAAGCCCTCGCAAGGTTCGAAAGGGAGAAATGAGCTAAGGCGGGATGAGCAACTCGCGCTGATTCACAACAAGGATCATGTTAACAAGAAGGACCACATGAACCTTACAAGCCCCCAAGGGGCGCGCTTTTGATTCCTCATAGGGAGCAGATCCTAAAGAACACTAACTACACGTGCTCCTGCAAAAGACGCCATCATCAACAATGGGCCGTCGGGCACCGGCGCCAACCCCATCCAGATCAGGGGCGGCGACGGCCTGCCGAGCCCGCCCTGCTCCGAGAGCGGCGCAGGCTCTGGGGCTCATATCTGTCGTCGCTCGTCTCCGGAGTCGCGAAGAGCTCGGCGGAGTTCCTGGATCCTCCGACGCCTCCACCGCCTGAGGAGCTGCCGAAGGAGCAGCCGGCGAGCCTAGCCCTCGCCGCGGCAGGGCCTCGATCACCTCTCCTGGGGCAGCACTCGGTAGCGCCCTTCCGCATTGAAGACCTTGAAGAGCTGACGAAGCGCCGTCGTATTCCATGTGGATCGCGAGGGCGCCTTGTCCCATGAACCGGCGATCTCGCCCCAGCCTCGAGTCATGAAGACCTCGCCGGGCAACGACCTCAACCTCTGCACGGTTGCGAGGTGCTACACCCGGCATCTTTGCGGCCGAGCTCGGGGGTCCTCCCCATGAATCGCAGAGGCGAAGAAGGGAGGAAGGCGAATCCAAGACCGAGGAGGCGAGCGGCATGGTACGAACTCCGGGAGGAGCCTCGGCGTGGACTCCGGGGGCAGCCGCGCACCTTCGTGACCATGGCGCCGACGGTGGCCGCCCGGGCGTTCGTAACAACCTTGAGCCCCGATCTGGGCGTACAAAGGCGGGGAACCCGGTGGTGGCGCTCGCACAGGCCTCGACACCACCTGGTGGGCACCCTCATTCCGATGGCGGAGGGTTAGCCGTTTCTTCTGGCGGGGCCGGGTCGGGACCCTCTCGGAGGAGCCTTTCCCTTCTCTGCCGCGGAGGAGAACCGGCGGATCGGAGCCATTGCAGCGAGGCGGAGCAAGAACCGGGAAGAAGAAGCAAGCGAAGCGGACGGAGGAGCGCTCATCGTTCCGTGCTTAAAGCGGAGGAGGCCAACGCCGAACTCCATGATCGTGAAGTAATCATGACCCGCTTTGCTTGCGAGGACTTGTCAATTCGTGCGATTCTTGCGGCGTCAGGGGAAGTGGGGCATACGTCAATCAACCGCCACCTTGGCGCCCAAAACCCCTTGAGCTGTTAGGGGCCCGCAGCTGCCGCGCCTTGCCCGCCGCCTCTCTGCTCCAACCAAGTCCGGCGCGCCTTGGGCGGGGGAGCTCTGTCGGCGATTACGGGAGCAGGGGGTCCCAGAGACTTGCACTGCGGCTGCGGCGTGGCTCAAGGGGACCCGTCAAGGCCCATCTTCATCGACCACGAGCTCAAGACCCTCGCGAGGGCCAAGCCTCATGAGGCGGGGCTGACAGGGGAGCTTCCTCGAGCCACGACCTCGTCGGGCTGGATCGCGAGAAGCGGAGAGATCAAGGCGGGGTACCTCACGAGGTGCCCATGGCGCAACATGGCGACCAAGAGGCGCAGGCAGGCGCCCGACCCGCTCAGTGTCCTCCTTTCCTCTTTAGTGCAAAGGGAGCAAGCGCGGCGAGAGCATCAAGCAAAGGCATCCATTTCGGTGCAACAAGACCAAAGACCAGTCCAGCGGCAGGAAGGAAGTCATTGTGGAGCCCAAGCCGGGCGTCACCACGAGAGCCTTTGTGAGGCGAGGACCAACTTTAGTCAGGATAAGTGTACCAGATGTTCCCCTTCAAAATGGCCAATTGTTGGCGCCCTTCCTGCTCAATATTTGGGAAGAGGCCCAGGGCCTCTGCCTATATAAGTAGAGCTAGCCACCATAGTAGAGGCATCTCGATCTGATCGGTAGCTGGATGCACCTTGGACAGAGAGAGAGAGAGAGAGAGAGAGAGAGAGAGAGAGAGGGCGGCTGAACTCCCCTAAGCAGTTCATCGCCCCGGCCAAGAACAGACCATCGCGATGCTGTTCTTCCTTGTATTGTTCATCACCATCAGCCCAAGAGGCAATCCACCACACCACAAACTAGAGTAGGGTATTACACCACAACGGTGGCCCGAACTAGTATAAACCTTGTGTCTCTTGTGCTGTTCCTTTTGTAGTGAAGATCCTAGCGAGGCGGCGGGGTGCAGGTAGGTAGAGGGCGAGATTTCGCACGCACCCCAGTGTTCGAACCTCAAGGATCTGCCGGAACCCGAAATCCGACAATAATAAGTAATCATTGGCATATTGCTCAGGTCCCAGTAAATAGTATCTGAACTAGTCATCCATGTTGTTTCGCCTATGACTATGGCTCCTATGGCTGTTTTACAGGCATACCCTGACATAACCCGCCAGGGGCTCGGTATGGGAACAAATGAGTTGCCAGCAAAAGTCCGAGCAACTCTATAGCGTACTTCGGTGTCGCAAGTTTGGCCTTATATGCATTAGCTCCGAATCATTGTCTCGGGTAAATAGTTGGGTAGTCCGGCTCCTGTGCTTGCTACCCTACGTTCCGCTCAATCGGATGGGGTAGTAAAAGGAGAACTACTGCAATTGTGCTTCCAGTTCATCTGGTCAAGTACCTCAATAGAGAAAGCCGAAAACTGACTGTCATGATGCGGCGAGAGCTGGTCAACCACTTGATGACTTATTGGAATCTTAAGCGATTCTCCGTGTCACATGAAGGATCTTTTTCAGATCAAATATGTAAGGCACCATACACCACATACATACCAGGGGCTATGTCGTAGTCCCACCATAGAACTCCTATGGCTAAGTGAAAGTGTTAACGCCCTATAGTCCGATTGCCTGGTTCGCCGCATTATCACCTCCTTTATGGACCAAAACGTTGGATAAAGAGTGATTAAATGCTTTTCCAGTAATAAAAAAAATGCTTTTCCGAACACCCCCATACTTCCTACGAGGGGGCTGAAGCCGACGACTGGAAAACTTTCAGATTACATTAAAACAGCCGCACAGGAGGAATTCAAGCTTTCAAGAAAGACATAAAAATAGATTAACTATAAAATTGTCTTTTACAATTATGATACACCTTACTCGAACATTATGTCTTTCGAGCATTGACCATCTATTAAGCGGGCGGCCTCTAGGATGTCTTCAAAATAATGCTCTGGTTCAGGATGGTCCTTGCCCTTGGGTGGACTCTTAGCCGCGACATCGATGGCCTTCATCTTTCCCCAGAATGTCTTGACTCGGGCAAAGGCCATCTGTGCACCTTCAATGCATGCTGACCACTTCACAGCATTGATTCGTGGCACCGCGTCAACAAGTCTTTGTACCAAACCGAAGTAGCTATCTGGAATAGGCTCAGTTGGCCACAACCGGATCATGACATCCTTCATGCAGCGCCGGATATCCTATGAAGTTTGGCCCATTGGGACATCTGTTCATTGAGCAACAGAGGGCGTTTTGATGCGCCAAACTGCGACCAAAAAAGCTTCTCCGTTCAATACCCATCTCACGCTTGGTAATACTTTGCCGCATCAGAAGAACTCTTCGGCAAGTCCAAGAACTCGTCCGGAGAACTCCACACTCTGTTAAGCTGAGCATAGTTCGGGTCACTGAACTTAGTTTGCAGCAGAAAGGGCTTTCCAGCCGCAATCTCCCTAGCCTGCCGGACCTCCTCACGGGCTGCTCTGGATTCCGACCGCGCTTCTCTCGCCTCTTGTAAGGCCTTGTCCAGTTCAGCCATTAAGGCTTTATTCTCCTTCTCCAGAAATTCCACGGTGACGATGGCATTTTTCCGATTCGGCGCCCTCGTGGATATCTTCTCCTCATCTCAGCGTCGTGCAGCTTGTTCGGCTTTTAGCTCAGCCGATGCCTTTTCGGCAGCAGCATTGCCACACCGGACCTGCCCCTTGGCCCGGGCCAGCTCCGCTCGAAGAACTTCAACAGGGGCAGCACCATCTGCAGCCATGCACATTCCAGCATCTAAATTTCAGCGTCATGCTTATACCACAAAAATGTATGGGGATTGCCCCGAATACATACCTTGCAACTCGTCAAGACGCATATTGATTAATGCAAGATCATCCCCTGCCACATCAAGCTTCCATTGCAGCTCGGCAATTTCCATAGGCCGGGAAGTGGCCAAGGGGGAACTAGCCTGTGTTCAAATTCATCAGGTTAGTCCTCAAAATGATCCTTTTCGATCCTCCGTTTGCTTTCCAGTGGAAGCCAACCCGAGTCTCAGGGGCTACTACCTATCCACAGGCGCATCTTTGCAAATAAAACATAGCTGAAAATATTATATCACAAACCTCGAAGCCCTTCAGCACGCTCATGAAGACTTCATTTAATCCGCTCTTCACGGACAAAATTTTCTCAACCACTATACCCATCAAGGTACGTTGTTCCCCAGAGACAGATGCATTTCGTAACATGTCCCGTAATATGTCCGGAGCCGCTGGGTCTCCAGAAGCCGCTCTAGGAGCACAGTCATCCTTTGAAGGAATTTGCTCACCCGTCTCCGGAATCATCGTCGGCTGCAAGCCAGACAGTCCGGGGTCATTATTATTGGCCCTAGAATTCCGGACGGTTGGAGATCCACCTTCGGGTACTGAATCTTTCATCCCTTGCATAGCTTGTTTAGCAAGAAAAACCCTCTGCGATGACACTTCGGAGTCGTCCACCTTATTGGGCGATGAGGTCGGGGGAGGCGTCTCACTTTCCATCATCTCGGGGAGGAGACTTCTCGAAGAAGAGGATTGCCCAGAAAAACTCTGTGCCAACCTTTAAAAGTGCACGAACGCGTTATGTATATCTTCGGCAACAGCAATGGAGCGGGACGCCATCAAAGTACCCCGGATTCACTTACGGTTTGGCCGAGGGTTTGTCCCCTTGTTGGAGCTGTTCAACGGTGTCGCTTTCCAAACCCAAGCCGCTCGACAGTGGCATCTTGCCCGTCTTGGGAGACCGCCCCTCCCAACCTTCGGAGGTGGCCCTTTTCCCCCTGTTCGGGGAAGGAATACTGGGTCCTCTCCCGCCTCTGTCTTCAGGCGAGGAAAGATCGATTTCTCCGGACTCAGTGTCCGACTTACCTCCGGAACCAAGGTCATCTTGGGTCTTCTCACTCTCCTCTTTATTCTCCCTTGCCGGCGCCTGGTATGGTGCTGAGGCCAGCATCCTTGTTAACATAGGATTGGCTGAGTCTTCGGGAAGGGGAGCCGGACACCTAATCCATTCCACTTTCTTTATCCAGTCCTGAAAAAGGATGATTCGGTCAGTGTCTTGCTACTATGTATCCGAATATAAGGTGTTTGAGGAAATGGTACTTATCGGGGTGTCCGGATGGTTGCAGTTGAGGCCGATATCTTCGGTGAGGTCCGGCAAGTGCTTTTGCTTCACGAAAAATAATTTCCACATTCCTTCGTGCGTAGTGCCGAAGAAGTGCTGAAGAGTCCGCTGCCCTTATGGATTGAACTCTCACATGCGGAGAGGTCGTCGCTGGCACGGCAGGGGCCGGCGGACCAGCATTACTTGAACAACATTGACGACATTGATGTCCCTCTCAATAAGGCTTTGGATGCGACTTTGCAAAGTCTGCACCTCGTCCAACCCCTTATTAATCCACGATGCCAGCTGAATTGGGGGGCTGGATCAAAATTCGGGCGCAGCTGCCCACTTGGAGCCATGGGGCTCGGTGATATGGAACCACCCCTGCTGCCATAAGTCGGAAGATTTGGCAAAAGATCCTTTCAACCAAACAGCACTAGAAAGCTCATTCACTATGGCACCACTGCCCTCTGCCTGCTTCCCCTCTATCACTTGTGGTTTCACATTGAAGGTCCGGAGCCATAAGCCGGAGTGCGGAGGAGTTCGGAGGAAGGCTTTGCACGTGACGATAAACGCCGAGATAAGAAGAATAGAGTTCGGATCCAAATCGTGAAAATCTAGCCCATAATAGAACATGAGCCCTTGGATGAAGGGGTTAAGCACAAACCCTAACCCGCAGAGGAAGTGGGACATGAACACGACCCTCTCGCCGGATCTTGGTGTGGGAATAACCTGCCCCTTGGCAGGAAGCCGATGAAGGATTTCCGCTGTCAGATACCTCGTCGCCCGAAGCTTTGCAATATATCCCTCCGTGATAGAAGAAGCCACCCACCGGCCTTGATGGCTGGATCCGTACATGATTGGAGCTTGTGGTGATTGGAACTGGGGTGTTGGAACTCGGGGTAGCAGGTGTCGGCGTTCTGAGAACAGGGGTCCCCAGACTTGCCTGCCTACGGCCTGCGGCGTGGCTCAAGTGGGGGCCCAGCACGGCCCAGCTTCATCAGCTCAAGCTCAAGACCCTCGCGAGGGGCCAAGCCTCGCGGGGCAGACGACAGGAACCTTCCTCGGGGAGCAGCCTCGTCGAGGCGGGCTCGCGAGGAGGCGGAGAGATCAAGGCAGGGTACCTCACGAGGGTGCCACAGTGGCCTTAAGCCATGACGACGATCCCGAGGCGAGGTGAGGCGCCAGAGGCGCCCGGCCCGCGTAGTGTCCTCTTTTCCCCTTTGGTGCAAAGGAGGCAAGCATAGACCAAGGCATCAGGCAAAGGTTATTGCTTCGGTGCAACAAGACCAAGACCAGCAGAGCGGCAGGATGGAGGTCATCGTGGAGCCCCGGACGGCGTCACCGTCAGATCCTTTGGCAGCCGAAGACCAACTTTAGTCAGGATAAGTGTACTAGATGCCCCCCTTCAAAATGGCCAATTGTTGGCGCCCTTCCCGCTCATTATTTGGGGAGAGGCCCAGGGCCTCCCTCTATAAATAGGACTAGCCACCGAACAAACACAGACACACACACAGACACATCGACCGATCGATCAATCGGATAGAGCCCTAGCAGAGAGAGAGAGGCGACTGAACTCCCCCAAGCAGTTCATCGCACCAGCTCAAGAACAGCCCCTCGCGAGGCTGTTCTCCCTTTTGTATTGTTCATCATCAGCCCTTGAGGCAATCCACCACACCACACACTGGAGTAGGGTATTACACCACATCGTTGGCCCGAACCAGTATAAACCTCGTGTCCCTTGTGTGTTCTTCATTCGTAGTTCAGATCCCTCGCTAACCGTTCACGCATGAGCTGGTAGGGGAAAGATCTCCGTGCGCTCCCCAGTGTTCGAACCTCAAGGGTCTGCCTGAACCCGAAATCCGACATTTGGCGCGCCAGGTAGGGCTGCGCTAGAATCTTTCTTCCGCTGTTCGTGTGTGATCTTCCGTCGTGTCCATGGCTGACACTCGCTGAGCTCGCGCCGAGCGCCGGTCTGCTCGCGCCGCTCGAGTCGCCCAGACGGCTCCCATCGGCGGACACCCCCGTCGTTCCCGTCGCTTTGCCGCCAACGCCTGCTTGACCCGATGGGGAAGCGGCGGTAAACCTCGTCCCTGCATCCATCAGTGAGGTGAGAAGGCCGCACCGCCACTCCTTCACTCGCCCCTGCTGGTTCTTCGTCGCGCGCGCACCGCGCTCCCATGGAGGCCTGAGCCGCGCTCATCGCGGCAAACGAGCTCCTGCGCTACCGCCCCGTCGACGACGTCTACGAGGAGTGGCTCGACCGCGTCGCCGAGCTCATCCGCACCGCAGGGGGCTCCCCCGCGCCGTCCCTCTCGCTGCCTCGCTCCGCGACACGCGTGGGTGGCAAGGAGCCGGAGGTGCCCCCGCCACCTCCTTCCCAAGAAGGCGCCCTGGCTCCAAGGTGTGTGGCCCCGTGCCGAGACCCTGCGCGTCCGGCGCCCGCGCACCAAGAAAGGAGCTGCCAGGAGATCCCTCGTCCCCAAGAAGTTGCTCGCGTGCTCCCAGCACCGGAGCACCGCGACCACGCTCCAGCGCCACCGCGTCAAGACCCCGCGCTGCTCCAGGCAGCGATGCGCGGGAACCCACAAGAGCAAGCTCCACATCAGCAGAGAGGCACGGTGGCCACTGCAGGCTGCTGCGCCTTCACCGCCGAGCTACGCAGTGTCGCATGGCCCGACAAGTTCAAGCCAGACCTGCCTCCTCGCTACGATGGCACCGCCGATCCTGTGGAGTTCCTGCAGCTCTACGAGCTGGGCATAGGAGCCGCCAAAGAGGATGAAAAGGTCATGCCGAATTGGTTCCCCATGGGGCTGAAGGACGGGTCCCGAACTTGGCTCCTGAACCTGGCTCCCGGCACGATCTCCTCCTGGGACGAGCTGCGCACCCGCTTCATCGCCAACTTACAAGGCACTCGCGACCGGCCTCCGGCCGTGAGCGACATGCGCCGCATCAAGCAGCAGCCAGGAGAGACCCTGCAGAAGTACATCCAGCGCTTCAACTACGCCCGCCTCAGAATCCCCAAGGTGACTGAGGAAGCCATCATCTCAGCCTTCTCCGATGGTGTGCGTGACGTGAAGATGAAGGAGGAGCTGGCGATGCATGAAGACCTGTGCACATCACTAGAGCTATTCAACTTGGCGACCAAATGCGCCGGTGAGGAAGGCGCCTCCCTCCTCGATCTTCCAGCTGCTGATCCAGAAGAGAAGAAGCCCAAGGCCAAGGACGTGAAGCGCAAGGGGGCTGCAGTGCTCGCGGCCGAACCAGACACCAAGCGAGGTAGGGATCAGCCCGAGTCTTCCAAGGGCAGCCGGTACCGCGTGTACCAGGATCTTCACACCCACAACACCAACGAATGCCAAGAGCTCAGGGCCGTGCGAGAAGGGCGTTTGGCCGATGCCCTGAGCGCAATGATCGGGGCTACGGCCAAGGAGGAGGAAGAGGCGCAGGACGCTGGGAAGACCGTGGCCCTCGCCAAGGATGGCGTGACAGACGTCGCGAGGACCGTTGGCAGGACCAGCCTCACGAGGGAGGTTGCAGGGACCAACCTCGCGAGGGTCGCCCTCAAGGCAACGCGGGGCTCCCACCTCTACCGCAGCCGCCAAGGAGGTACAAAGACAATCATCAGGACGAGGGGGCTGGGGGCTTCCAGGAGCCGCGCGCGATCGCTTGCATCCTGGGTGGCACTCAGGCCCCAGCCTCTCAGCGCATCTTCAAGCAGTCCTCCCCAAGCCAGAGGCCACACGCCCTCTCAGGTGGTCGTCGTGCGTTATCACATTCAGTTCAGCGGATCAGCTCAAGTCTTGCGACAGCGGCGGAGTCCTCCCCATGCTTTGCTCGCCGGTCATCGACAGCGTGCAAGTCACCAGGACCCTCATCGACGGCGGAGCAGGACTCAACGTCCTATCTGTCGAGACATTCAACGATCTCCAAGTGCCATACGATCGGCTTCAGCCGACCAAGCCCTTCTCTGGAGTTACCGATGGCTCCACCGTCCCGATAGGGAAAGTTCGCCTTCCCGTCACCTTCGGACAGCGCAACAACTACCGCACCGAGCTCATCAACTTCGACGTCGCCCACATCCTCCTGCCATACAATGCCATCCTTGGGTACCCAACTTTGGCCAAGTTCATGGCGGTGACTCTCCACGGCTACAATGTCCTCAAGATGCCAGGAAGCGGAGGAGTCATCACAGTGCCTTGTGAGGAAAGGGATGTAGTGTGATCTCTTGAGCGTGCCTTCCAAGCCACAGCAATCGAAGACCCAGATCACAAGAGCGGGAGACTTCCTGAGGCGATCCCCAAGAAGATGAAGGCTTCACCTGGTCCAAGCCCTCGTGGGGTAGGCACCTCCAGAGGCATGGCAACAGGACCCGCACCCGTTCAAGGGGCGACACCCTCTGACGCATAGGAAGGCACGCCCGGCGCCCTCCTCAGGAAGGGCTCGGGGGCTCTTCCTTGGCAAGCCACCGACCTAGCCGGGGTCACGAGGGAGGCGCTCGGGCACCACTTGGAGGCGTGCTTCAAAGCACGTTTCCCTCAGGAAGGTATGAGGCAAGGAGGGCCAAACCCTCAGGAGTTCATCGCGATGAGCACCCAGGAGCTACAGGATTCAAGAGTCATGCGCGGTTGTCGCCGGTTGCCTGCCGTGGCCCCGCATCCAGGCGAGGATGCTGGGCTGCGAATCTGCATCAACATACCAGGGCTCAGCCAGGCCACATCTCAGGAGCGCCTCTGGCCCTCACGCGTGGGATGTTGCGAGGGTCAACCTCACAGCTATGTTCGCATGCCTTTCGGTCTGCTGAACATGGTCGCCGCCCATCAGCGCCTGCTGAGGCGCGCTCCGGAGGCTCAGGAGGTCAAGCAACGCGCGGTCCTGGCAGAGATGGAGATGGCTCTCGAGGAACCCCGTGCCCGGAGCCTCCGAGGCTCAAGTCAGGAGGGCTTGTGAGGGGCCGGCGTCCTCATCGCGCGTCGTTCGCTACCTCAACATCCCTTCACCCCGACCATATCGGGTGACACCTTTCCAAGTTTCGTTTTTTGGTGAGGCGCCTCAGGCTGCATCATTCCCAGGCTGCGTGGGTCCGTCCCTGCGGCATGTATCTGTTTTGCTTATGCTCTTTACTTACCTTGTTGGGGGCGCCCCTCGGGCTGCATTATCCCCAAGCTGCTCGGGCCAGACCCAGTAGCGTATGCTTTCTCCGCGCCTATCTAAATGGATTTGCTTATTCATACATGACATGCTCGACCTAATCGCCTGCTTGATTGACACCTACCTTTGGACCCACTCGCTCAGGCACGACACTTGCGCAAGGGTCTGTCCCTGCAACGCCGACAAATCTGAGTGGCTGAGCTCTGGCCGCGGCAGCCCCACAAGGCGCCACCTCACCAAGCCCTCAGTGCCCCCGATCACTCCCTCGGAGTGACCAATGGTTGGCTGGCAGCCGTAACGACGAACCTTGTTTCCCCTCGTGACTCATACACAGGATCTGCTCTAGGAGTAACGCTGGCGGCATCGCGAGGCTTCTCTCCTCCTCTCCGGCGTGATCCGCTTGCACGTTAAAAGGGGGGTACCTGAGCATCGCGACTCATGGGCTCTTACTGGCTCTCCAGCCCTCACCCCCTGGCCTTGACCCACGGCATCGCGACCTGTCATACTAGCGGCGGCTGAGCTTGCTCGAGGGCCGGGACCTGAGGACGTAGAGCATTAAGGAAAGCACGGGGGAGAGGGAAGAAGCTCGCGAGGTCCCGACCCAGCAACACCTCAATTGCCGTCGCGCAGACAAGGCACCTCATCGAGCACCGCTCCAAACCCGCAAGACAAGTCACGCAAAAACTGATCCGACTCAGCGCTAAACCCTCGCCTACTGTTGTTCTGTCACAGCAAAGCTGCCTACCTTTCTTGCCTGCGGAGGCTTCTTGAGCGCTAAAGGGGACCTCCTGAGCATCACGACTCAGGGGCTCTTACTGGACCTCAGGCCGCTCACCTCCTGACCTATCATACCAGCGACGGCTGAAGCCTGCCTGGGGACCCGGACCTGTCATCATAAAGCACCAAGCCCTCACGAGGAAAGAAAGGGGGAGCTGAGCTGGGGCAGAACAAGCATCTCGCACAGATTCATCATAGGGACATAATATTCACGAAAACATGGCCAGCGCCTTACATACCCCCGCGGGGTGCTACTTCGATTCTTTGCAGGAAATAAAAGGTGCTAATCCTAAGGAACGCCTACTACGCAAGCCTCCGCAGGAGACGCCATCATCAACAGTGGGCCGCCAGGCGCCGGCGCCAACCCCATCCAGATCACCGGCGCTGGTAGCCTGAAGCGCCCGCCTGGCTCCGAGCGCGGCGCGATCTCGGGGGCTCGTAGCTGTCGCAGCTCGTCTCCGGAGTCGCCAGAAGCTCAGAAAAGGCGCTGGACCCTCTGTCCCCTTCGCTGCTGCTCGAGGAGCTGCCGAGGGGGCGACCGGCGGGCCTAGTCCTCGCGACGATGGCGCCCCGACCGGCCTTCTCGGGGCACCATTCCAGCCGGCGTCCTTCCGCATCGAAGACCTTGAAGAACATTAAGGAGGCGCCATCGTATTCCACGTGGATCACGAGGGTGCCCCTCGTCCAACAGACCCGGGCGATCTCGCCCCAGCCTCGGGTCATGTAGACCTTGCCCGGAGCGACGACCGCAACCTCCGCTCCGGTCGCGGGGGTGCTGCAGCCAGCATGCTGCAATCAGAGCTCCAGAGAGCCCCTCTATGGGATCTCGAAGGCGAAGGAGGGCGGAAGGCGAATCCAAGATTGAGGAGGCATGGCGGCATGACGTACAAGCTCTCGGGAGGAGCCCTCGTCATGGACTCTAGGAGGAACAACGCGCACCGCCGTGACCCGCCGACACCGACGGCGGCGTCATCCGTGGCGCTCGACGTCTACTCCTCCAGGGCCCTCAATCCGGCCGTACAAGGGCAGCGGGAACCCTGGCGGTGGCCGCTCGTACCAGGGCCTCGATACCTCCTGCCGGGCGCCCTCATCTCGGCGGCAGAGGACTAGCCGTTTCTTCGGCGGAAGCGATCGGGACCCTCTCGGGGGGCCTTTCCCTTCTCTTCTGCAAAAAACCGGCGGATCGGAGCCATTGTCGCAATGTGGAGCAAGGGCAAGGATGGAGAGGAAGGAGCAGCAAGAAGAGACGGACTGGAAGGGCTCGCGCCGTTCCGTACTTATAGCCGGAGGAGGCCAACCATCGGCCTCCATGATCACAGGTAATCATAACCCATTTCTGCATGCAGGGACTTGTCAAGTCATGCGGTTGCCGAGGCGTCGTGGGGAGGCGGAGACGCCCACGACCAATCAATCGCCATGCGGCGCCCAAGGCCATAATTTGTTGGGGCTACTGACGCAACCGCACTTGCCAGCTTCTCTGCTAAGCCAAGTCGGGCGCGCCTTGGGCCGGGGGCTACTGTCGGCGATGCAGGAGCAGGGGTCCCAGACTTGCCTGCTTGCGGCCTGTGGCATGGCTCAAGTGGGGGCCCAGCACGGCCCAGCTTCATCAGCTCAAGCTCAAGACCCTCGTGAGGGGCCAAGCCTCGCGGGGCGGACGACATGAACCTTCCTCAGGAGCAGCCTCGTCAGGCAGGCTCGCGAGGAGCCAGAGAGATCAAGGCAGGGTACCTCATGAGGGCGCCCTGTGACGCAAGCCATGACGATCGAGGCGGGCGAGGCGCCCGGCCAGCAGATGTCCTCTTTTCCTCTTTGGTGCAAAGGAGGCAAGCACAGGCCAAGGCATCGGGCAAATGTTCTGCCCGGTGCAACAAGACCAAGACCAGCAGAGCGGCAGGATGGAGGTCATGGTGGAGCCCAGGACGGCGTCACCATCAGAACCTTTGGCAGCCGAAGACCAACTTTAGTCAGGATAAGTGTACTAGATGTTCCCCTTCAAAATGGCCAATTGTTGGCGCCCTTCCCGCTCATTATTTAGGAAGAGGCCAGGTCCTCCCTTTATAAATAGGACTAGCCACCAAACGAAGATAGACACACACACAGACACATCGACCGATCGATCGATCGGATAGAGCCCTAGCAGAGAGAGAGAGAGGCGACTGAACTCCCCCAAGTAGTTCATCGCACCAGCTCAAGAACAGCCCCTCGCGAGGCTGTTCTCCCTTTTGTATTGTTCATCATCAGCCCATGAGTCAATCCACCACACCACACACTGGAGTAGGGTATTACACCACATCGGTGGCCCGAACCAGTATAAACCTCGTGTCCCTTGTGTGTTCTTCGTTCGTAGTTTAGATCCCTCGCTAATCATTCACGCATGAGGTGGTAGGGGAAAGATCTCCGCCCGCACCCCTGTGTTCGAACCTCAAGGGTCTGCCGGAACCCGAAATCCGACAGCAGGGGTTGAGGAAGAAGCAAGCGTGCAAAAAAAGACGGGTCTGTACCCCTATATAAAGGTCGCGAATATCGAACTTCTCCTCCTAGGCCTCAAAACTTGCCTATTCCCTCCGAGTTGTACCCAAGTGACGGTTGGGTTACCCATGTCTGGGCTGATAAAATCCCTTAAAAAGGGAGAGACATGATCTCCGCTGGGATAAGACATGCTAATAAAACCACGTCTCGAGACGTGGGATGGCGGGCTAGCTAACGATTCGAAAATAATGGCCGAGCAGGCGTGATGTCATGTTACCAAAAAGTTCTCAGCGGGTTGGACTCGTGAAATATTATATATCCTCTGCACTTGTGTATACAGGTCCGGCTACAATTATTACATCTGAAGACTATCTTGGAGTTCGGGAAAAGGGAACCCGCCTTGCAATGCCAAAGACAATCTGCGCGCCGGACTCCTCGTCATCGAAGCCAGGTTCAGGGGCTACTGAGGGAGTCCTGGACTAAGGGGTCCTCGAGTGCACGGCACATTATCCATGGGCCGGACTGATGGGCTGTGAAGACATGAAGGCCGAAGACTGTACCCATGTCCGGATAGGACTCTTCTTGGCATGGAAGGCAAGCTTGGCGATCAACTATGAGGATTCCTTCCTATGTAACTGACTTTATGTAACCCTAGCTCCCTTTGGTGTCTATATAAACTGGAGGGCGTAGTCCGGAAAGGATAGAGACATTACCATAGTCATACAGGCTAGGCTTCTAGGGTTTAGCCATTATGATCTCGTGGTAGATCAACTCTTGTAACACTCATATTCATCAAGATCAATCAAGCAGGAAGTAGGGTATTACCTCCATAGAGAGGGCCGAACATGGGTAAACATCGTGTCCCCCGTCTCCTGCAACCATCGACCTTAGACGCACAGTTCGGGACCCCCTACCCGAGATCCGCCGGTTTTGACACCGACACCTTGGAACGCAGATCTGCTACGCTTCGGTGGCTCACCCCAGGAGCAATGGTCAGACCGAACGCGTCAACGCACAAGTCCTGAGGGGCCTCAAGATCAGGACCTTCAAGAATAAGCTCGATGCATGTGGCAGGGGCTGGCACGACGAGCTCCAGTCCGTGATGTGGTCCATCCGCACCACCGCCACCAAGCCGGTGGGTGAGACCCCATTCTTCCTCGTCTATGGAGCAGAAGTGGTCCTCCCTCATGAGGTCAAACATCACTCCGCGCGGGTCCTGGCATTCGATAAGGCGCAGTAGGACGCCATTCTGGGGATGGACCTCGTGTTGGGGGAGGAACGCCGCCGTGAAGACGCGCTGCAAGCGGCAAGGTATCAGCAGGCGCTGCGGTGGTACCATTGCCGCAACATCCGCTCCAGGACGCTCGTGGTGGGTGACCTCGTCCTGAGGCGGATGCTCTCCAGGGAAGGGCTGCATAAGCTCTCGCCCATGTGGGATGGCCCGTTCAAGGTCATCGATGTCTCCAGGCCTGGCGCCGCGCGCCTGGAGACATAGGACGGGGTACCCATCCAGAACGCCTGGAACATCCAGCACCTCCGGAAGTTCTACCCATGAAGAAAGGACAAGCGCCTGTGAAGAAGGCCCAGTGCCTGTGAAGGTCTCCACTCGTGACACTATCACATAAAAATGAGTGGGGCTGTACACGCCCCGGAGTCTCAAGAGAGCCGCCCTCGGGCCTCGGGGGCTCCCTTCCATGTCCTAGTGGCAGCACTTAGCTCCACGCTGGTGAGAAGACTTGAAGACTAGACTAGGTGCCGGACGCGGCTTTTCATTTGCTTTCCGCAGTTGGCTCGCCCCTCTTTAATTGAAGTTCGCTTCTGGTGTTCTCGGCTGATTTGGTTATGTTGCCTTCTGCCTCTATTTCCATCTTTGGCTTGGCCTATACTCTCTCTCGCATTCCTCGCGAGGGGGCTAGATAGGTGCCCTCGTGAGCGTTTTTTCTTTCCCTCGTGAGTGTTTTTCCTTGTTCCGCCTTTCGTTCGCTTTTCACGAGGCACCCTCGTTCAAGCGCGCAAGCTGGGGCACCTCTCTTAATCTGTGCCCCACGGGTACCGCAATACAAAGCGCTGGGTCAAGGCCAGTGGCGCCTGCGACCAAGGCTCGGGAAAACGTTAAGCCTCCTAACGAATTTTTTTTGCAGTTTCTAAGCGCCTACCAGGCCAAGGGGGCCTCGACAAGCACCAGGAAGTGAGCACCTCGTGGAGAGGAGACCACCCCAAGCAGGCCAAGCTAAGTTATCTCTACATAAAACGACGATGTTGCGACACAGCACAGGGACGATGAACATAGCATAATAATTCAGAAATCATAGTTTGTTGCACGCCCCTCCGGGGCCCATACTGGTTTTCTTCTAATGCAGGAAGGAAAGGAAGAACAAAATAAAAGTGACGCGTGCCCCTACAGGGGACCATGAGGGCGGGCTCTTGGCGCCATCCTGAGCTCAGCCAGACCCCGCCTCGCGCTTCACGGAGGCGTGGCGACGAGATGACCCGCTGCCACCTTTGAAGCGGGCGCGGCGGCGCGGTGGCTGGTCGTAACCACCGTTGTTGGAGCTCTCGCCGTAGGAAGAGCAACCATAGATGGATGAGACGCGGTCGACGCCAAGGGCGGGTTCGCCCTCCTCCTCATCACGACCATCGCCAAGGCCGAGCACCTCATCGCCGTCGTTGACCTCGGGGCAGCACCCGGCGCGGTGACCATCTTCCCCAAACACCCTCATATAGAGGGTCGCATCGCCGTCGTACTTGAAATGGAGGGTGCACCGCTTGCCCAGGCTGCGCGCGCGGGCAAACGTCTTCCAGCCGCGGGCCAGGGCTATGTTGCCCGCGACGGAGACCTCAACCGCGACCCAGGAAGCCCTGCTGCAGCAGCCGTCCGCCTGTAGCTAGAGCCCACCTGGACCTGCGGCCGGCAGCTCGTCGACAAAGAAGCGCGGAAGCTGAAGCGAGTTGCCGGCCGGGTGCTCCGACCAGACGATGAACTCCGGCAGCACTTCCTCTGAGTGGAAGCACGACCGGGGAGGTCGAGCGACCACGACACGTCTCCCTTCATCTACAGGGCTGCCACGACTAGAGCGACCGCTGCCATGCGAAGTGGCACCGCCGCGGCCGCGGAGGGCCTTGGCGGGGGTCGTGATGCGCTTGCGAGTACGGCCGCGTCCACGCTTGGGCGCCGGAGAGCCGAGCCCCTCGCGAGGGGCTTTCCCCTTCTCCGCGGCGGAGAACCTTTTCGACGGTGCCATTGGAATCGCTGCTGGCAATGGAGCAAAGGGAGAGAAGCGAATGGAATGGGAAGAGATGGGCGACGGGAGCTCTACCCCCCCCCCCTCTTCATTTATAGTAGGGGAAGGCCAACCTGCGCCCCCCATGATCACAGGTAATGATGGTTTTTCCTTGCATGCAGCAAGGACTCGTCAAATCGGGTAGTTGCCGAGGCAGCATGGGGAAGCGGAGACACCCACGTCCAATCATCTGCCACCCGTCGACCAAGGCCATAGGCTGTTGGGGCCCGCGGCGCTCCGCACTTTCCCTTTGGCTTTGCCTCGAAGCCATGTCCGAGCGCGCCTAGGGCCCGGGGGCTACTGTCGACGTTCTGGGAACGGGGGTCCCCAGACATGCCTGCTTGCAGCCCACGGTGTGGCTCTGCGAGCGGGCCCATACGACCCATCTTCACCAACAAGCTTTCAAGACCCTCGCGAGGGGCCAAGCCTCGTGAGTGGGACGACACAAGACCTCCTCGGGAGCGGCCTCACCAGGCTGGCTCGCCAGGGGTGGAGTGATCAAGGCAAGGCAAACCTCGCGAGGTTCTAGTGACGTGAGCCTTGACGAAAGAGACCAGGCAGGCGCCAATGCGCACAGTGTCCTTACTTCCTCTTTGGTGAAAAGGGGGCAAGCGCAGGCGAGGAGTTCTGAGGCATCAGGCAAAAGTTTTCCATATCAGTGCAACGGGACCAAGACCAGCAGAACGGAAAGATGGAGGTCATCGTGGAGCCCAAGACGGCGTCACCACCAGAGCCTTTGGCAGGCGAAGACTACTTTTGTCAGGATAAGCTGTACTAGATGTCCCTTTTCACTACAAAAAAAGACACTTCCGTGATGGTACGTGTTTGTCACAGTAGGTCACATTTTCTTTCATGCATGTACATCCATGACAAATTTATGACAGAATCAAGATAGTCATACCTGTACTGTCGTAGAAGTGTATCATGACATTACCAAAATTATCATCACGGAAGTGTCCACTTCCATGACGATAAATCGCGCGTCACAGAAGTGCTGTCGTCAAGGGTGACCGACACATGGCATCCATCGTAACGGAATGTCGTTAGCTATCGGGTCCGATTTTGGATCCGATAACCCGTTAACAACCCGGACCAATAGGGATTTTCCACGTGTAAAATCATCATTGGCCGGAGGATGTCATCCACTAATTGGACAGGAGGCGCCTATGATAGGTCGACACTTGGCACGACCCAACAGTGGCCCATTGAAGTGAAAAAGGCCGGCCCAGTAAAAAATAGCAGACCGGCCCATATAAGGCCTACTTGTGTCAGGTCCATTTAAGCCCACGGCCCATACAAGATGTGCTAATTCAGCCCGTCAATGACCCGTTAAAGATTTGATACCATTGCAGCCCATCGTCAGTTCGAGCCCGTTAGCAGCCCGCTATATATTTTGGCCCAATATCGGCCCGGTGAGATTTCGGCCTGTTAATGGCCCATTAAGTGGATGGGCCAATTTTCACGATGTACATCTTTGGCCTTTTAGCGACCCATTTAAATATTAGGCTAATTTCCGGCCCGGTGTGTCTTTCAGCCTGTTGACGGCCCATAAAGCAGTTGGGCCATTTGTAGTCGGACCTGAGTTTCGGCCTTTTAGCGACCCATTTAAGTGTTGGGCCAATTTCCGGCCCGGTGTGTCTTTCAGCCTGGTGGCGGCCCATATATCTATTGGGCCATTTGTAGTCGGACCTGAGTTTAGGCCTTTTAGCAACCCAATTAAGTGTTGGGACAATTCTCGTCCCTGTGTGCCTTTCAGCCTGTTAACGGACCATAAATGAGTTGGGCCATTTGTAGTCGGACCTGTGTTTTGGCCTTTTAACGGCCCATGCCCTTCATGGTCCAATACCAGCCCGGTTTCTCTTTCGGCCTGCTAAAGGCCCACAACACAGTTGGGCCATTTACAATACGACCTGACTTTCGGCCTCTTAGCAGCCCATGCTCTACATGGTCCAGTACAAGCCCGCTGTCTCTTTCGGCCTGCTAAAGGCCCACGGTATCGTTGGGCCATATGTAGCCCGAACTTAGTAACGGCCTGTTAACGACCCATGAAATCAATTGGGCCCACCCGTTGCCCGCATTGATGTCAGCCTGTTAACAACGCGGGAGTTAAGAGGGCCGACCATTAACTTTCGGCCTGGTAACGGCCCATTAACTTAATGGGCCCACTAAAGTTTGTACATGTCTTCAGGCCAAATTAGATAATTTAGCCCATTACGATGAGCAATAATGCATAGGACCAAAACCGATCAAGCAAAGGTACGGCATACAGGGAAAAACGTTGCACATCCAGCATATATTATAGGAAATTACATCCAGTGGGCAATCAAAGATTGATGCCAGTGCAAATAAATGAACAGAACCTAACGATCTACAACGTCACAATCTGCAACCTCAGCACGGATGACGCCCATAAGCATGTGGGCAAGTTCTTGCTGTTTGCTACACTCTCTCTGAAAACATTGATCAGTTGTTGTGTCGCACGACTCTGCACCTCTGATTCCTCCACCATTTCCATCATTCCTTCAACTATTAATTGGTTCACAAACATACATTTTTTTCTGTTGCATTCGAGAGCGAGGAGGATCTTGAGCAGATTCGGATGGCGATTTTGGCAGTGCTTGTATTATTGATAGTGGAGAGTGTCTCGACCATCGCATCATAACATAAATTAGGAGGGAACCAAACAGATTAATCATGAGTTATTGGCATATTACACGGCCTCGATTTATTGGGCCAGAAACAATGGGGTTATGCGTTGCTCTTTTCGTAGTTTGTCTTCTTATCTTCAAAGCACCGCACCAAATTAACACACTAGCATTGCTATCATTGGCCAAGTCAGATAATAGGAAAGCAACATTGGCACAACGAACGTTTGGGCAACTAGCCAACACCAAATTAACACAATATGGCACAGCTATCATCAGCCAGGTAAGGTAATACGAAAGCAACATTGACACAATGAATGAATGGGCAACCAGAGGAGCACTACAATTCAAGATGCGCATGATATGAGATAGTACACTCATGCAAAGCAGTATGCAAAACTACTGTGCAGTTTTCTTTACAAAACTCAACATTGGCGCCTTTTAACATTTTGCTACAACAAATTTTAGATCGCATAAAGGTTGGATTCACGCCGATTAACAAAATACATGCCGATGTAAAAATATAGTGATATACAATGTACTTACATCGACATTGGAGCATGAGAGAATTCCATAATATATTTTCCTTGAATACAATGCCAATGAAGGAAATCTTCTATCATTTAACCTTATTTTCTAAAAGAGAGATGGGTAAGAAACATGTAGAAAATATAATCAGAATGCTATAAAATTTCATGATGCGAGGATACGCACACGCTTCTTAGAATGGAGTTGACATTCTTTTTGCCGGATTTGGGCGGACTAGTTCTTTGGCCACTGGAATCTTCTTATTATTAGTGGGAGTTGGGTTTCTCTGTGCTGGAGCAGTATCTATGAAAAATGGAGTGGTTTATTATCTCCTGGCGTTTGGATCTTTTGCAAAGACCTGGTTTGTAACCCTTCAGGTTCTAACATAGTCGTCTTCCCCTTGCATGCCTTATATAGAATAATGGTGCTTCAATTATAAAAGATGCTACAACAGATATGGAATAGGTACTGAAGAATAGAAAGGCGTGACATATTGACATGTATTCCCTCCATCCGGAAATAAATGGATGGGTCTAGGCGTATTTCAGTTCTAGATACATCCAGTTTAATCCTTTTTGCGACATGTAATCTGGACGGAGGGAGTATGATGTAAGAGCTAGGGATACGACAGGACAACACAGTAAAAAAACACTGAAAACCCATTGCAGAACCAAATTAAGCAAACCCACTGATATGAGATAGTACACTCATGCAGCTCAGGATGCAAAACTACCAGGCAGTTTTCCTTACAAAAATCAACATTGTGGCCTTTAATCATACATTTTGCTACAACTAAATTTAGATCAGATAAAGGTTGGATTCACGTAATTAACAAAATAAATGCTGATGTAAAAATATAGTGATATACAACAGTACTTACATCTGCATTGAGTCTGAGAATTCCTGCAAGAATCTTTCCTCGCTGCATTTATACCAATGCAGAAATTCTTCTATCTGTTAAGCTTATTTTCTAAAAGAAAGATGGGTAAGAAATATGTGGAAAATATGTTCAGCATGCTATAATTTCATGATGCAAGGATACGCACACTATCGGTGTACTAGAGTAGGGGTACCCTAGTATCCCGTACTCGTGCAAGGCGATTCTTGACACCCAGACAGCAGGGTTTGCTGGTCACCGCCAAGATCCTCCGTGGCTCCTTTGGAGCCATTCAAGAACAAAGTATTTGACTATGAAGACAAGGCCCCGGCAAGAGGAGCTTGCCGGGAAGGCCACTCGAGGCATGCAGAAGACAAGGCCCCGGCAAGAGGAGCTTGCCGGGAAAGCTCGGAGCGCAACAAGCCTCCGAACGTGACAAGGATTCGGCCGCGGCAAGGCGCTTGCCGCGGCAAGCAACCTCTCTCCATCTCCGCTCCAGCTCATCCAACAACGTGTCGCCATGGGACCATTCCATGCGGCAGCGTGTCAAGAGGTCGCAGCCAGCGGAGAGCAGCGATAAGCGGCGCCGACAAGCTTGCCATCGTGGCGGCGGTGGCGCACTGACGGTCTCTGTTGCCTTTGTTTGGGCGACATACGGCGGGCATTTATTGCTTTTGTCCCTTGCCGTCGAGTTAGGTATTTTGCACTATACACTGTTCAAGTAGGTGTACCAACTTCTGTTTTTACATTTGTACCCTCGTCTATGTTGCCACGCCGGAGACCCTTGAGCATATAAAAGGAGGCCCATGGGCAACGAGAGGGGTTCGGTTCATTCGACTCACTCGAGACGGATACGCTCACGCTTAGGTTTTGTAGCTTGCATCGCTCCCTAGCAATAACACAATACATAAAACAACCAGCATTAGGTTTTGTATCTCTCCGGAGAGCTCCGAAGCTGGGTAAACTGCTCGTGTGCCTCGCCTCGATCCGCTCTTCGTGCGATCTCCGCCCCCCCCCCCCCCCTCCGAACCACAAGGGGCCTGGTCCGCCGGCCCCATAGGTGTTCGTGGGTACGATCAGCCTCCTCGACATCTTTGGCGCGCCAGGGAAGATGGACAGAAGCTGTTGGCAGAGATACACGGAGGCATATGTGGTCACCACATTGGCGCAAGAGCACTTGCGGGCAAAGCTTTCCGACAAGGTTTCTTCTGGCCGACAGCCCTCCAGGATGCAACTGCACAAGTAACCAAGTGTGAAGCGTGCAAGGTTCCATTCCAAACAGATACACCAGCGGCTCAAGCTCTCGGGCGATCCCTTTATCCCGGCCCTTTTCGATTGGGGGCTCGACATCCTCGGCCCTTTCCCCGAGCTGTCGGGGCTTTGAGTACTTGTACGCCGCCATCGACAAGTTCACAAAGTGGCCAGAAGTGGAAGCGATGAGGAAGGTGACGGCACGGTCGTGATCCAAGTTCTTCAGTCGATTGTTCCGCGTTTGGAATCCCTAACGGGATCATCACCGACTAACGGCACAAAATTCTGAGTCGCACCTTCATGCAAGACGTCCAAGATCTTGGCGCCAAGGTGCCTTTGGCTTACATTGCTCACCCAAGAAGCAACGGTCAAGCAGAAAGGGCAAATGCTGAAGTGCTGCGCGGGCTCAAGACCAGAACTTTCGACAGGCTGCACAAGTGCGGAAGAAACATGATCGAGGAGCTGCCGGTGGTTCTTTGGTCGATCAGGACGACGCCAAATCGAGCCAATCGCGGACACCCTTTGCTCTAGTCTATGGAGCAGAGGCAATTCTCCCCACGGAACTCGTATACGGATCACCTCGAGTGCTCGCTTATGATGAGCTTGAGCAAGAGCAGCTGCAACAAGATGGCGCGCTGCTCCTTGAGGAGGATCGTCTTCAGGCCGCTGTGTGAGCTGCTCGCTACCAGCAAGCTTTGCGTCGCTACCATAGCCGCAAAGTTAGTGCCAGAAGTCTCGAGGAAGGCGACCTTGTTCTTCGGCGTGTCCAGTCCGCCAAGAATTCAAACAAGTTGACGCCGAAGTGGGAAGGCCCCTATCGGGTGAAACGAGTCACTAGGCCTAGCGCTGTCCGCCTTGAGACCGAAGATGGCATTCCGGTGAGCAACTCCTGGAACATTGAGCATCTTCGTAAGTTTTACCCATAGGGCGCGTTTGTCGGAACCTGTTCCGGCAACCACCTTTTGTACAAGTCTTGCCGCTGTTGCATGTAATCCTTTGTACAAAGTCGGGCGCAGACCGATCCATCGATAAAGCTCATGCGTTGCGCACAACTTGTCAAATTCATGCTTTCATCATTTTATTGCATGTTTTGGCTAACACTTTGTGCAGCAACCACACCCGATAAGCAAAATCGAGCCGTTGGGCTCCATAACTTTATGTTCTCTTCTTTCTCTTTTCTTAAAGAAAGGAAGGCTCCCTCGCGCACAAGTTAACCAGGGGGGAAGGAGAAGATAATACTATGGACCAAGCATCGCTCGAGGAAGTTTCGCCTTATCGGGAAGCAAGAGACAGAAAAGCTAAGTTGCCAAAGTTTGAGCAATCAATTTTTAATTTTAAGTTGTCTTCCTCGAGCGATAGTACTTTGTATGGAAAACACAATGGCGCAGAGGAACCAACTCGCAGCTAGTCGGCGCCCTTACTTTGTTTCGAGTCCGCTCAACAACTTAAGTGAGCTGCAGCTAGTCGCGACAAGGTTGCTTGTCGGAGGCGGCACGCGGCGAAATCTTGACGTTCCGCACTCGGCCTTTCATGACAAAGGCGCCCGCACCGACAAGTCCCCCAAATGCGTAGGGCGAAAGCATTACAAAGGAAGGAGTCAAGTAGAGGAAATAACGTTGCATTGATCGCCTAAGATAGAGTATATTACAAAATAACTTGTCGCTGATCTAACAAAGTGTTCTAAACATGATCGGCAGCTGACAAGGGAAAGATAAAATTGGCGGCCTAGTCTACGCGGTCGCCATCAATCCGCTTGATCATGTTCACCTTGTCCACAATGGGTGCGACAAGGGCTTTGAGCTCCTCCACGTTGGCATCTGGCGGCAAGGATCTCGAGGGCGCCCGGCCGAGGTTGAGGCCTGATTGCGGAAGGCCACCTTTATCAACACCTTCTCGAGGGCCCCTGCACAGATCTGGCGTGATTCCTCGGCGGCTGCTTTGGGGACCTCTTCCCGGAGTCGCTGGAGGCCCGTCTGCGCCTTTGAAGAATAAACCGAGTTTGGCGCTGGGTTGGAGATGCTTCGTCGAGGAGTATGCAAGGTCCGCCATCCCGGCTCCATCAGCTCGTTGTGAATATCAGCGGTGTCCACAAGACCTTCGGTCCAATGCTCCACACTCTCCCTCAAGGCGCCTGGTGGAGACAACGTTCGCTAGCAGCTCCTCCTTGGCCTTGATCGTCTCCAACAAGCCCACCTCCGCTCTCGGGCGCCATCCAACGTCACGTGTCGAGTGGTCGCTTCAGCTCAAGATCCGCCTTGGAATCTTTGGCGGCGAGCTCCTTGCCCCTATCGGCGAGGCAGCCCCCGGCTCGCCAAGGGTGTAAGCGTCCTTCTCGGCGCTCGTGCTTGAGCGTGGCAAGCTCCTCGCCACTCTTCTTGAGGCTGGCCTCGGCTGTGCCACCTTCGCCTTCAACTCTTCCTTGGCGGCCTCGGCGGCTGCGGCAAGATCCTTCGCTTCCTTAAGCGCCCCGCCAAGTGACTCCTCGCGGCAGGCAAGGTCTTCTTCGTGGCTGTCGGGTTGACCTTCCGCTGCGCCCATTCGCTTTCCTCGCGGAGAGCTTCTCGGCAGCCGGCCGCTGCTCCTCCTCACTGCGGCCTTCTCAAGGATGAAGGCCGTGCGCTCTTAAGCAAGTTGCCCCCGCGCCGCTTTACGTCGCGGAGAGTTTCTTGGTTGGCGCTCCGGAGCTCTTCGCAGCGCTTCTCCATGTCCGCTCCTGCCCTCGTGACAAGTGCTTCCAGGACTCCAACTTGGCTTCCAGGCGTAGAGCAACAGCAGCTTCTTCAAGTTGCTCCTCCTCGACCGCCGATGCTTTGCTTGGCGCGTCCTGGCGTCAGCCCAATGGAGGCGAGGCTTCGCCCGTCGAAGGTCTCTCCTTCGACCGGCGCCTGAGCTTCGACTCGGGGGAGTTTGATGAAGACACCCTCGCCCGGCCTTGGTGGCCGGGCTGGGGCTCCCTCGAACTGGCGCTGGCAGCGGCGGGGAGTCGGATTTGTCGGTGTAGCGCCTGGCGCTCCCTGCGCCTCAGGGGCCGTCGGTCTGCATCGCCCGACCCTCGCCCGGCTGCGTCAGGCCTCGGTGGCCTTCTCGCCAACAGGCTCGTCGGCGACGACCTCTTCTTCCACAGCAACGACCTCTTCTTCCACGACGGCGGCCTCGTCGGTGTTGCCGCGCGCTTCCTCCTCGACGGCAGCCTCGACCTCCATCGGCTCTGCGTCAGACGAAGAAGGAGCAGTCAAGCAAATGTTCAAAAGAGAAACAAAATAAAACAAGCCCAAGGGAGATTTCGTGTAAGGAAATTACCTGCAACGGATCCGCAGCCATGGCCTCGACCACTTTGGAGGGTCACCGGCTGTCCCTTGCCGGGGTAGCCTCCCTTGCCGGAGTGGTCTCCCTTTTCGAGGGCGCCTCCTTTGGAAGAATCCTCCCTTGGCGGTGTAGTGGCAGCAGCAGATTTCGGGGCGGCTTCGAGGCCTCCTGATTAGGGCTGCTTTCTGCTCCTACACAAGCAAACAATCGGTATCAACGAAGAAGGAGCACCCCCGCACACCTAATAGTAAGGAGAAAACCACACACTTACTTTGGGGGCTGTCTGGGGCTGCTCTGAGGAAGGGGTTGCCGGGTCCGGCAAGGGGGTCTCAGGCGTCCCCTGTTGCCGGGAGAATCGTCCTCAACGGCGGCCGTCCGGGATCTTAGCCCTCTTCGACGCTCTGGGCCAGCGTCACGAAAAGGAAAGAGTCGAGAACGAAGCAAATCAGATCCAAGATGAAGCAATAAAATTGAAGAAATACAAACACAATATCAAAGCTTACTCTTCATCTTCCTCCTCGGAGCTGAGCGCGGAGAAGTCAAACTCCGGCTCGCCTCCGGTGTGGCGAGGCGGAGGAGTGGGCTCTCTTGGCCGCTTGGCGGAGGCGTCGGCGGTGGCCTGGGAAGATCCGCCCGGTTGTCGCAAAGCAGTGTGAGGCGCTCTCGCGGCAACATCGCCATCATGCGGTAGAGAGTGCGTCCTGTGGCGCCTGCTGTGGGCGATCTGGCCTTGACGCCCGACTGCGTCTCCGCCGCGGAGAGCGCCTCTTCAGCGGGCCGGGAGGCTCCGGGCCGGTAAGTCGCTGGGTGGTGGAGAAGAAGCGTCCTCGGCGGGTCCACTCGACTCGGCCTCGGGCTCGACAAGCTCGTCCTCGCCAGCGATCTCCCTTCACTCGGCAAGGCTTGCCGCCTTCGCCGCGTCCGCCTCCTCCACGGTGTACCCGAAGGCTCCGGGGCCGGACAAGGCAGGTGCTTGCCGCCTCCTCGGCTTCGGTGGCAATACGCGCCATCTCCTGCGTCGGTGGTGTCGTGGAGTGAGCCTTTTACGCTCGTCGGAGGCGGATCGGCACTTCTTCCAAGTCGTCGAAGAACTGCTTGCACGACCTCGCCGGGAGGCTCCTGCCAGGTTGGAACGATTCCATGGGAATCGCACAACGACATCATGGCGCGGATGCGGTCGAGCGCCGAGTTGTTGCACAATGGGACGACCCCCCTCGGCAACCTAAACCACTCAGGGTGATCAGGGTCGTTCTTGAACAGCTCTAGCAGCATCGCATCCAGCTCCAAGACGGTGAAATTCCAGTTCAGGCCCGGGCGCAACCTCATGATGTACGCACGCATTTTGGAACTCCCAAGCAGGCCTCCTCCTCTCCTGCAAGGGAGCGATGCGGCGGCGAAGGAAGTCTGCGCCAACTACGCCTACGGTTAGTCCGGCAAGCCTGAGGCGCAAAATCCGGGTCACAGCTATCTTCAACCTAGCATCCTCCGGTGCCAAGCTACTCCAATCTCTGCCGCGCACTATTGGGGTTTGGCGCACGACAGTGAAGGGCTGCAGGTTCTCCTCTACGACCCAACACCAATTGGCTCTCCACTCCTCCCACTTGTTGCGGAACTCTCCTTCCAGATAGGCTTCTTTCTTGCCGATGCTGGAGACCCAAGCTATCCCTCCGGCAAGTGGCTCTCCTCTCGGGCTGGGCACGAAGAAGTGGCGGAAGAGTGCCACATTTGGGTGGATCCCGACAAAGTTTTCGCAAAGGTGTGCGAAAACTGCCATGGTCAAGATAGCGTTGGGGGTGAAATCAAGGAGGCGGAGGCCATATGTGTTCATGATATCGCAGAAGAACTCGGAAAAGGGCGGGCAAAGCCCGCAATAGAAGAAAAGGGCAAAGAAGGGATACCCAGTTGGGGCCAAATCAGAAGCGGAGGCGGGAGTACCTTCAGGCGCTGGATGCGCACGCGTCTCCGTCGACCAAAAGAGATAGAAGAGCTCCCGCAGCTCCTTTGCGCCGAGCTGAGGGGAGAAGATGGTCCGCTCCTTGCGCAGCGCTGCGAGCCGCTGCGCCTCGGCCGACTTGACGCCCTTCTCCTTGTCGGCTCTCGGAGCCATGGCGAGGGCGGCGGAGGAGGCCGACGACGGTGAGTGCGCTTGTGGCGAAGAAGGGCGCCGCTCTCTTTCGCCTTTGGAGAAGAAGGGGGGAGCGGCGGTGGGTTTCTTGACAAGACAGCAATGGCGGAGTGGACGGCCTGCCCCTGTTTCCCCCGCTTATAAGGAGGGGGAGGGGGCGGACGTTCCGCTTTTCCTAATAAAGAAACCCCCACGACCACGCCCACGATGTCTCGCACGACGCCACGTTCGGTGCGTGCCGTTAGTGGGGGTCGTGGTGGGTCCAGAGCGAGTTGCGGCGTGATCGAGGGGCAGCGATGTGGCAAGACTGCTTTTGGGCCAGCCCGTGGCGCTTCGGCACGATGTCGGCCCAGAGCCTGGGGGCTCTGCCGGTGTACTAGAGTAGGGGTACCCTAGTATCCCGTGACTGCACCTGCAGACAGCTTGCAAAGACCCCGCTGCAGGGTTTGCACTGTCACCGCCAAGATCCTCCGTGGCTCCTTTGGAGCCATTCAAGAACAAAGTATTTGACTATGAAGACAAGGCCCGGCAAGAGGAGCTTGCCGGAAGGCTACTCGAGGCATGCAGAACACAAGGCCCGGCAGAGGAGCTTGCCGGAAAGCTCGGAGCGCAACAAGCCTCCGGACGCGACACAAGGATTCGGCGGCAAGGCGCTTGCCGCGACAAGCAACCTCTCTCCATCTCCACTCCAGCTCATCCAACAACGTGTCGCCATGGGACCATTCCATGCGCTGGCGTGTCAAGAAGGCTGTGCAGCGGGAGGAAACAGCGATAAGCGGCACGACAAGCTTGCCATCGTGGCGGCGGCAGCGCTTTTGACGGTCTCTGTTGCCTTTGTTTAGGCGACCTGCAGACGGGCATTTATTGCTTTTGTCCCTGTCAGTCGAGTTAGGGTATTTTGCACTGCATACCTTTGTTCAAGTAGGTGTACCAACTTCATTTTACATTTGTACCCTCGTCTATGTTGCCACCGTCGGAGACCCCTTGAGCATATAAAGGAGGCCCATGGGCAACGTGGGGGTTCGGTTCATTCGACTCACTCGAGACCAGATACGCCACGCTTAGGTTTTGTAGCTTGCATCGCTCCCTAGCAAGAACACAATACATCAAACAAGCAGCAGTAGGAGTTTTATCTCTCGGAGAGCTCCAAAGCTGGGTAAGCTGCGTGTGCCTCGCCTCGATCCGCTCTTGATGCGATCTCTTCCCCGAACCACAAGGGGCCTGGTCCGCCGGCCCCATAGGTGTTCGTGGGTACGATCAGACTCCCCGACACACACGCTTCTTAGAATGGAGTTGACATATTTTTGCTGGACTGGAGCGGACTAGTTCTTTGGCCACTGGAATCTGCTTATTATCAGTAGGAGTTGGGTTTCTCTGTGCTGGTGCAGTATCCATAAAAACTGGAGTTGGTTTATTATCTCCGGGCGTTTGGATCTTTTGCAAAGACCTGGTTTGTAACCCTTCAGATTCTAACATAGTCATCTTCCCCTTGCATGCCTTGTATAGAAGAATGGTGCTTCAATTATAAAACATGCTACAGCAGAGAGATGTAATAGGTACTGAAGAATAGAAAGGCATGACATATTGACATGTATTTCCATCCGGAAAAAAGGGATGGGTCTAGGCGTATTTCAGTTCTAGATACATCCTTTTTATCCATTTTGGCAACATGTAATCCGGATGGAGGGAGTATGGTGTGAGAGCTAGGGATACGACAGGAAAACACGGTAAAAAAGCACTAGTTGAATGAAAACTATATGCTAGCGGAATACGTACAGAAAAAACTAAGGCAACATACACGTGTATGGTTGGGAAACTAAGATGGCATTGCAACAGAGCACTAGATCAACACTTCAATGTAAAAAACATGGTATGGTACATAAATGAAGTACATACTGATGAATAACGATGCATAAGATATTCAGAAGCATGATGTCCAAATTAAGCAGATGGCATTGCGATAGAGCAAGGACCTTGTGGGGTGAAGAGGATTCAACATCTTTCTGCAAGTCTTATGAAGAACTTCCTTTACATGTTCCATCATATTGGGTATCATTGACATCAAGTTTATTAGCCTTTACATTGCTCCGTGAGGTTCTTGTGGATATATTAGTGTGTGCAATTATATCTGACATGCATGGAAGACAACTAGTAGTTAGATTTATCTAATGAATGCCTGTAGGAGACGACATAAATAGTAGGACTGGGGTTAACTAGCAGCAACAGGTCTCAAAAACTAAAGGGAGAACATAGATGAAAGCTACAGAATATGTATCATTTGTACTCGAGATTAACTACATGGCACACAAAAGTATTAAAGAACAACATAGGTAATACTAGAATTGGTATAATACTATAATCACCAGCCTGTGGGATAGCATTGGCTGATGGATGATAACTATGGAACAACGTTACCTAAAGAACAAGTATCTTAGCTGAACTATGGAACAACGTTAACTCCTGAACAAGACCTGTAAGATCAGCATGAATATACAATGAAATGTGATAATCTATTTTCCATGCTTAGATGAATAACAAAGCCATAAATGTTGCACACAAGTAAGATGAGGGTACAAACTATCTGGCCGCCATCCATAGGAGTGAGCATCATGTGCTGACTTGTCGATGGCCCTGCAGTTCTTGTGGCTGTCCATGTCGGGCATGCACATTCGATGCAGGGATCTGTTGAGTGGGGACTATAGCTCCCTTCTGGTGTATGCTTCCCTTGTTGGAGCAGTTGTGGTGAGTCGGAAGATGGTGTGGCTGAAGATGCAGATAACGCATAATGTTAAGAACGACACATTTCTTTGATCTGAAGAAATACACTAAGAGATCAATAGCAAGGTACGAGAGTGGTCACACGTGTGTTGACTAAGACTAAATTGGGGTCACACGATTTTATTTTATTTTGGTACTGTCCCATCTATGCCAGATGGCTTGATGGCCGTCTTGTGCCTCCGGCCGACATCATAGGAATCTTCCCCGAAGAGCCAGCGACCAATGGCAGAGCAGCTTGCCTTCGCCGTCCGTGGCCCCGGCCAAAACCCCGCTCCCCGCCCACTGCACTGCCGTGGTTGCGCCGCCCCCGGGCCAATCCATAAAGACTCCCCGTCACCCAGATCCGGCGGCGGCAGTACCTTGAACCCACACAACTCTAAGATAGCCATCTAAGTGCTGCTTCCGCGGCGAACTTGCGGCCCTGCACCCTTACGTTATACACCAGCCAACCGGCATCCTAGGAGCTCTACCGCCTCGAGGGGTGCTGCTTCCCATTGGGAATCGATTGGCCCAGAATGAAAATTCAGACAAATGAATCCTAAATAAAGTGATTTGAGATGAGGGTGCGACCCGGCATGGTGAAGTAGGCAGGTCCAGCTGCCGAGTCGGTGAGGCCGGCGCGGTTGCGGTGGCCACCGGCAGCAGCGAAACAGCGATGTCGTGACGGTCGACGGCTACGGGGAAGCAACGCCGGGACTCCGGACGGATCCGAAGTTGGAGCCGCTCCGGCACCGTGAACAACGGCGGGGGTGAATCGGCTCCGGTACGGTTCATGCGGCCGTCGTCGAGGCAGCTCCAGCAGCACGGAGTAAGAGGCACACGGCCCAGTGCACGACGGCAAATGGACAGCGTCTCCGGCATTAGGGAAGAGGGCGGCTGTGAAATTGGTGCGACAGGGGGCGCCATGGAGGAGGGGCTGAGGTTTCGCGGCTCGGGAGAAGGGAGCTTCCGAGGAGAAGGTGATTTGGCGCCCACGAGGTATGAATGGGGGTGGGGGAATTGGGAGGGGAGTGGAACCATGTTTTATGGACGCATTTGTCTGAAATGTGAGGGGGAGTTACAGTTCTACCCCTGCCTTTAGGCTTCTCGGCTTGGGATGCATGTCTTGAGGGTCGGGGATAGTAGAGTAACTTTGCTTCTACCCAAATAGTGGGCCGGAGAGATTTCGGGCGAGGGGGGCGTGTTTTGAAATATAGTAGGCGCGAGCGATTTCGGGCGAGGAGAGCGTGTTTTGAAATAGTGGGCGTGTGCTATTTCGGGCGAGGAGAGCGTGTTTTGCCGACCATGGTTTATGAATTATTTGGCACATGTCATTTCGGCCGAGAAGAAGGCGCACTTGGATGAAGTTACGAACCTACCCTCGATGCACAACGGGCCAATTAATCTGTCTCCCACATAGGACAGTAATTTTGCGTCTCCCATTTATTTGCTCGGGCGAATTCCACCGAGCAGACGATGTTTAACGGTTCGTTCAAAATTTGGGAGAACGAGCATCCACGTCTACCTTACCAAGTCGATTCGAATCAAGCTAAAAAAAGTCGATTCGAATCAAATTTTGAAATATTAGCTTGCCACTTCTTTTTTAGATGGAGAGATGATGCTCGGGAGTAATGTGTTTTTACATGCTTGTTGCTAGCGATTTACTATATGACAAATAGTTGACTCACTAAAAATGGGAATCAAACCCAGAATGAAATATCTTGATTCAATGAAATAGCTTGTTCACCAGGTCAAAATAGTGAACTTAATCCAAAATTGAACACCTCTATCGAATAGCATGTTGTACAGTATTATAGTACTCCATGAACATGTTGAAAGTCAAATTACTGAACTTGTTTGATATACACATATATCCGTTCATGTGTGGATTGCAGACAACATGTTCTCCAATTTAAATATTTGAATACAAGCTTATATCGAAACATGGTTTATATCAGTCTTTAATGCGTAAAACGCGACCTCCCCCTCTCCCGGACTCCTGCTCTCTCTCTCTCTCTCGCCGACAATCTTCAATTCTGTCGCACGCATCCAACACACAAACCTTGTTGGTCCTCTCTCTTTCTCTCCATCTCTCTCTCTCTCTCTCTCTCTCTCTCTCTCTGTGTGTGTGTCGGTGGGGGGGGGGTCTTTCTAGTTCGCATGCATATATACTCCATCTATAGGCCTCTGTCGCCCACTATGTATGATTCTCTAGTCCAAGCTAGATATCTTAGGTGCACTCATCGTACGCACACAAATTCCTTGGCTCGTTTCCCGTAACTCTCTCACGCACCACTCTATCGTCTCGGAGCTCTTCCCCCTCTCTCTCAAACTCTTCATCTACCTGGGTCACACATACACATGCATATCTCACTCACACTCGATAGGCCCATCTAAAACTCTATCTCTCTCCCTCGTTCTCTCTCCATCTCACACGCACACACACACAATCTCATGCCTAGCTAGCCAAGTATGATGGTCTCTCACTAATTGTAGGCACACGCAGTCCCCCCTATATGTATATGACTAGCTAATCTTAGTCTACATCACAAACATGTGCATGGTCTATCTCGATTTCTCTCGGGGCATCTTTCTATCGCGCACGCACCTCCCTCCATCTCCCACCCATATAGTCCCCTCACGATCTCGAGGGGGTCTCTCTATCACAAACACACCCTCTCGCCCTCCCCATGTGTCCATGTTCTCCATGTGTCCCTCTCGACCTTTGTTCCCTGTTGGCCAAACCTCTATTGGACATGTGCTATAGGGGTGTCTCTCTCCGTTGCAAACAATCACACACTAGCTATCTTCGTGTATCTCCTCGCCTCGCTTTTCTATCTCGGAGATGCATGCGTGATATGTTCGCCTAAGAAATGAAAAAATACTCTCTCTCTCTCTCTCTCTCTCTCTCTCTCTCTCTCTAATTTATCGTTTATTGTCACTTTCTCTTTCACACACATACTCTTTTTGCACACTTACTCATTCTCCTTCACACGCACTTGATCCCTCTTGACTTAGGCACTCTCCTCGGTCCATAGCATATTGATTTATTGAGAAGTCAAACATCACAAAGTTTGACCATGTACGTGGAGAAAAACAATTACATCTGGAACGACAAACATATACCATTAGATTCACCATGAGATGTATTTTCGTATGATGTATCTTTGGTATTGAATATATAAATAACATTTGTGTAAACCTGATCTAAGTTTCCAAAGTTTGACTTATAAAAAAGTTACATGCACTGCATTATCGAGCGGATGGAATATCTCTTTCCCCCTCTCAGCTATCTGACGCACCACTCAGCCTTATCGGGGCTCCTCAATCTCTCTCAAACTTTATATCTCCCTGATTCACACATACACATGTCTCACTCGCGCTATACATATAGACCCATCCAACGCTCTCCGCCCTTGTTCTCCCTCTATGTGACACGCACCCCCCTAAAAACTACCATAATCCCTCACTCCATCATAGGCGCAAGCACTCCCCCCCCCTAAGTATGATTATCTCTCACTAGCCATCAGGAACACACGTATTGTCTCCTTCCATCCATACGTCTATCTCAATATCTCTCGGGGTATCTTCTATCATGCACACACCTTGTCACTCGATCTCCTACCCATGTAGTCCCATCACGATCTCCAGGGGATCTCTCTATGACAAACATACACTCTCTCTTCCCCATGTCTGCATTTTCTCCATACATCTCTCTCGACCTCTCTCCCTTGTTTGTCAGACCCCTCTTGGCCACGTGATAGGGGTGTTGCTCTCTAGGTTGTAAACAACCACACACTATCTCCTCACCTTGCTTTCGTTGTCGAAGATGCATTTGTGTTATGTTTGCATAAGACACACACGTTTTTTCTCGACTTTTATCGAGTGTTGTCCATGTCTCTTTCACACACGCACACACACTTTTTTCACTCACTCTTTCTATTTCTCTCTCTCTCTCTCTCTCTCTCTCTCTCTCTCTCTCTCTCTCTAGTTAGGGACTCTCTCACGTCCATAAGCATATGGATGTTTTGAAAAATGAAACCTCAGAAAAGTTTGACCAGGTATATTTGGAGAAAAACATTTACATCTGGAAAGATCATTAGATTCATCACAACATGTACTTACTTCATACTATCATTTATCTTTGGTATTGTAGATATAAGTAATTTCTTTATAAACTTGGTCAAAGTTTCAAAAGTTTGACTTTTAAAAAAATGTTGGAACTACATTATCGAACGGATGGAGTAGCTCTCTCTCTCTCTATCTATCTCTGCTATCTCTCATGGGCCTCCCCTCTCACACGAACACTCTATACCGACGGATTATATGCTCACTGTGTCAGCGTATAGCTCCGTATATTGTTTAGTTGACCGGTCAACCAGTCCACATGCTGCCTTGTCAGCTCGTGTTCTGTATCTTCGTGTGCTGGCCCATGTGGCAGTGGGTGAAAATAAGTAAACTAGAGGCCCATCTGACACGCAGTGAAGTAAACAAAGCTGAAACAATTCGGGGTAGCACCCATCACGCTAGTAAATTGAGGGTGCATTAAGGACACATTTCTTTCGGGTGGAGGACGTACTCGCACACGCCCAGCACACAACACACACCAGCACACGTGTACACTACCGGCGTCGCTGCCGGTTGAGATGGACGGCGAGGCAGCCAACAAGCAGAGGCGGCTCGAGCCAAAACCGCATCCGGTAAGCCTGGACTTCATCAGCAGCCTCCCCGACGACATGCTGCTCGTCATCATCGGCCTCCTCCCCACCAAATCTGTCGTGCGGACCGCCCTGCTCTCCCGGCGGTGGCGCCCTCTGGCGCGCGTCCCTCTCAACCTCACTGCCGACATACCTGCCTTTCTACGACGGGGATTGCAAAAGCATGGCCGCAGATCTCCAAGATCCTTTCATCGCACCACAGGCAGCCAGACGCCTTGACATCCGGGTGATGTTCAAGGGTACCAAGCGCAAGGTCCAACCCAAGTTCGACGAGTGGTTCTTATCCCCGCTCTAGATCAGCTCGAGGAGCTCAGCTTTGAAGCTGGACGATGTCGCTCGTCAGCCATTCTGTCCCGCTCCGCCTAACGGCCAGCATTGCGCCGCGTCAGCTTCAGCTCCTGCTATATTCCCCAGATTAATATCGCACCCGCCCTTCTTCTTCCTCAACTCAAGCAACTCGACCTCTTCGACCTTGTCATCTCGAAGAAGGCTATGGAGCACTTGCTCCGCAGTTGTATTGTGCTCGAGTACCTTTGTCTTGAACAGATCCACGGGTTCATTTATGTGTCTTGCTGGCCCCGCAACAAGACATAAATTGGGAAGAGATCACTCCAGCTGTTCCACGTTATGGTCATTGAGAATGTGCCTTTCCTTGAGAGATTGCTTGTATCGGATCGAGAAGGTCCAACAAAAATAAGGGTCATTGACGCTACCGAAATTGACGTTGGTGCACTCGTCTGCCAAATTCTCCGAACTCTTTATTGGATCCGTAATCGTTCAGGTACAACACTCATCTTCTTCTACGTCTTCTTGAAATTCACATTTTTAAATTTCTTCTTGATGTATTTACGACCATCCTCCAGAAAATGATTCCCACAAGCTTGACTCAGTCTATGTGCACAGTGAAGATCTTGGCAATAAAATCTATCGACCCCAATCTGGATCAAGTTGTTGGATTTCTTACATGATTATCGTGCACGGAGAAGCTACTCATCGAGGTGAAACTTCTTTCCTATTAGTAAACGGTAATCACAACTTAGCTCAAATTTTTCGTAATTTTCCCAAATTACGATGACAAGTGTAGTGTTCAAAACGGCATCTACGCACTACACCGAAAGAAATGTTTTTAGTATTTTTTTCTCACATGATCATCTGCATCGTATTTTTGTTGTACTACTATAGTAGCCTAGGCTAGTCATAGTGGAAAGTAACTTAGACTACTCCAGTAACTCTATGGTTATCCTAAGAGCAAGTACTACCTCTGTCCTGGTTTACTCTTCCTATTTTGTAGTATGAAAATTTGACCATAGATTTAACTGACAAAATGTTGATGCATGTCACTAAGAACTATATCGTTGGGTTCGTATTTGAACATAATTTAAAATGGTGTAATTTTTAGTGACATGCATTGGCATTTTCTTACATAAATATATGGTCAAAATTTTATAGTAAATAAGAGGTAGTACAAAAGTGGGCTATAACGGCTGAGGGAGTCCTGGATTAGGGGGTATCCGGACAGCCGGACTATAACCTTTGGCCAGACTGTTGGACTATGAAGATACAAGATTGAAGACTTTGTCCCGTGTCCGGATGGGTGTAACACCCCAAAGATTTAACCAGGTTTTAATTATTAAAAAATTTCCAGGAGTTTAATAAAATTGCTTTCTGGAATTTTCTGTTGATTTCAGAACCCTTCCTTTTAATATTGAGGAGTTTTACCCAAGTGGAAACATTACAAAATGAATTGGACTTCTATGCTCTCTCAATATAACAGTTCTTAATCAGTAGATTTATTTATTTAATTATTTTCTCTCTGAGCTTTATTCCTTAAAATGACTTCCATTTAGTTTTGGAGCTCTTTTTGAACTACACCCATTTGATTAATTTAACTAAATTTCCAACCAAAATTTGGAGATGTCATGTGATGTTTCTAAATCACTTTTATGAAAAAATATATTTCATTCATTGATTAATTTGAGCTCTACACCTAATTTTCAAATCTGGTCCAGTGGGCAATTTTGCACTACAGCCTATTTAAATATTTCTTTAAAACCTCCACCAAATTTATGGGATGTCAGTGGTAGCATGCCATCCAAGTTTATGCAAAAACCTAGTGTTGTTCTTTGGAAAAATTGAGTGAATTAACCTCTTTTTCATTCTGGTCCAGCCTTGTGATTTCACTGCAACCCTATTTATCTTTGCTCTAGTGACCTCGTGCTTTCTCCTGCTTGTAGTCAACCCTGCAAAACCCCTAAGTCCAGGAGCATGCACCCATTGGGACATTTTTGGTTCATGTAATGATACCATTTACCCCCGTCTGTAATTGAAGTTTTGCAAAACTTGCACTAACAAGTTTCTTCATTTGGCAAACTAACCTCCCCACCCTCTCATTCATCTAAAGATACCCCACTGGAAGATTTGACCACCCCAAGTACTGCCTAGATGCCTCTGGCATTTTGTCAAACACCTTGTGTGCATAAACAGATTTGGCATGGTTGAAGGTTTTGTGTTGTGAACTATCTCCTTGTCCCAAACCAAGTTGTCTAGTAGCCTTCTATATGCCTCTAACCTAGGTCTGTGGATTTGCAGTGGCTCTCTAGCAACTTTGGTCACCCTGGCATTTCGTCGAACGAGTGCCGTGCACACCCAGAGCACGAGCAGAGCACGCGTTTTGCACGTGCTCGCGTCTGAGCCAGCACCCCCCCTGGATAAGTTTCCCCAATTTCATCCAAATCCTCTCACTCTCGCCACGTCACGCTAGAAGCCCTGACCGCCTCGTCGCCCCCTGCAGCGTCGCCAGCCAGCCTCTTGTCGCAAGACGCTCACGTCAAGATCTGCCACCGCCATGGGCAAGACCGCCCAAACCACCACATGGGCAGCTCGCCTCCTCGACAGGTGGAGTGGTGCGTTAGCCCTCGGAGCTAGCCAGCCACCGCCACGCCGCCTCAAAGACAAGATATGGCCGCACGACGACGAGCTGATCCACGCCCGCCGCGAACCTACTTGGTTGTGCTATAAAAGGAAGCCCCCGAGCTCCCCCGATCACTCAGGCAGCCTCACGCAGTCCTCCTAGTGCCCCGTTGCCACCAATTGAAGAGGAGAAGGCCGTCTTCAACCTCTCCGGCCAGCTCGGCCGCCGCCTCGTTCCGGTTCACCCCGGGGCCACCAGAACCTCCCCCACCATTCCATCACCACCACGCTGCTCCACATCATCTTGCGGAGCCGCCCAGACCCCAAATGACGGCGGAGCATCACCCTAGCCCGAGCTCCCAAATCCACCGAAGCTTTCCTCCGCCGCAGAGTTCGCCGCCGGCGATTCCCTCCACCTCCGACGACCCTACAACCACCGGAAGGACCGCCCCTGATCCGCAGATCCATCCCTGCCCTCAGCTCCCCGCGAGGAACTGCCGTTCGCCGGCGACAATCGCTGGAATCCCGCCTCTACTCGCGCAGAAGAAGAAGAGGGAGGGGAGACCAGTCAAACATGACTAGTGGGCCCCATGGACCCACTGTCGGCGACTCCCCGCATGGTCCACGCTGGATAAGTGGAGGCGTAAAACCCCAAGTACGCCTCCTCTGACCGAAAATGTAATCTCGTTTGAAACGTTTTCTTTTTCTGTTTTTATTAAAAACGGATTCTTACCAAAACTTTGACTAGCTATAACTTTTTAAATATAACTCCAAATGAGTTGATTCTTTTTCCTACCTCTTTCAAATATTGTCTAGTTTATTTTAAGATTTATTTCAAAAAAATTGAGACAACTTTTTCGTACTGTTTTTAAACTATATATTGATTCAAATTTTTTTAATAGGATTTGTGGAGAGACGAGAAAACCTTCAAGATTTTTGGAATGCACCCTGCCTCCCCACAACTTTAAGGCAAGCATTCTGAACCCTGGCATAATATTGTGTGTGATATTAGACATGACGACAACACCACCTCGACATGGGGCATACATCATTTTATGTGATTATGTGTTCCTACTCATGAGTGCATATTAATGGTTTCATGCTATTGGAGTTGATATGGTTGTGATGGTAATCACTGTCATATGCTTTTCATGCATACCGGAAGGGAATCCGGGAAAGCCTCTGTCTTGGTTAGACACGGTCTTGTCCCTAGCCCTCCGTCGAGACGGTCATGTCCGGTATGGCATGATGGGGTACGTCGCGGGACGATTCTGTCTGTTGGTTGATGTATATATATTGTTATGCTAATCATGCAGGGAATATTTAAACCTCCTGAGTCGACCGTAGATCGAGTCTTGTCCCGGTAACCCCCATACTTGTTTTGTGCTGCCACTTGCCCCTGCCATAGTTAGGGTACGGTTCAGTAAGTTGTCAGTCCCTTTCCTAGCACACACCATACAGAGAGGCCTTGGTGGAAGATACCGGAGGCATCCGGTAGGCATGCCACCTGGTCCGGGAGCATGGGTGTTTCGGTTGTAGCCGAAGGGGTAGCTCCCTAGTTTATGCTGCAAAGATAAATTTTTGATCCCATGTTACGTCGAGGTTGTAGCCTCCCCACTTAGAGTTTTGCTTAACGGGTGTCATGGGTGATTCCAGTCACTGGTAAGTTGGGCTGGTGTGCGCGGACAGGTGTGTTTTCAATTAAAAGGCCATAGACGGAATTAGCCCCAATGGACTAAAGGAATCCGTTACTCGTGGGTAAAGAGTACACCCTCTGCAGAGATTAAGTCTATTCGAATAGCCGTGTACGTGGTTAAGGATTACAGTCTGGGATGAGTCAAGTATCGGTCTTAGTGTCGGTCTTCGGAGGAGAAACTGTTAAACCAGAACTGGGATCACGACTTGAGACTTGTGATGATTATGATTATTATTTTGTTGTGGACTAAACCGCTATATTATTGGAATTATAAAATATCCTACCTCCTGGATATTCACCGTGATTATTTATAAGCCCTTTATGTGGTGTCATTTGAGACGCCTCGATCATGACATGTTTGGTTAGTTGTTTATTCTTATAAGCCCTTTATGTGGTGTCGCTGAGACGCCCGACTGTGGCATGCTTGTTATTTATTTTCTTTATAAGCCCTTTATGTGGTGTCGCTTAGACGCTCGACTGTGGCATGCTTGTTATCTATTTATTTTATAAGCCCTTTATGTGGTGTTGCTCAGACGCCCGACTGAGGCATTTCTCTTTGTTCACTAACCTTTCGAGGTGTCGCTCCAGACACCCGATCGATGCATTTTATTACTACTATGTTATTGCATATCCATAAATAACCTGCTTGCATGCATCAGAGATTTTATTTTTGTGACTGACGTCATGATCTTAAAATATTTTCAGCACATAATTATCGTTGTTATATGATACCCGTGTTCATAATGTTTGCGAGTACATTCAAAAGTACTCACTGGCTTGTCCCTGGCTATTGTCTTGGCCAGATTTCTTGCGCGGAGAGGAGCGACCGTGATGACAGTCCTGGAACCTAAGCATTGGTGATAGCAGTCTCGTGAAGATAGGAGTTATCCTGGTCAGCTGTACCTGTGGGAAATGGAGTCCCATAGACACTGATGATTCACAAATCGCTTCCGCCATCAACCACTAGAAACCGTTTGTTGTACTCACAGGCCAGAATGGTCTTGTACTTCATATTTTGTACTTTTGTTTGGAATTTCTGTATCAAGTTGGTGCCTCATCAGCTAACAGTAATCCTGGGGCTGGTGAGCACAAGGGCCATTTTCTGGAAATTAATACCCGGAAAACCGGTCGTCACAAACTTGGTATCAGAGCCAGGCTGACCATTGGCTAATCCTATATTAGCCAGGTCGATAATCCTAGGTAAACCAACCTTTCAGACCTTAACCAAACCCCGGCCAAGCTTCTCGTGCAAGATAGCCACACAGTGACCCCGACACCTTTTGACAGTCGGTGCCCAATCTAGCATCTTAGCCTGTCGATCACGCGCCAGTGACCGATGCCCATTATGTCCCATTCGCAAGTGTGCGAAGGAAGACTCTGTCCCCTTTTCTATAAAAAGGGCACGCTAGCCTCAACCCAGCACAGCACATCCTCTTCCCCGAATCGAGCCATAATGCCTGGCCCCGTAGTGCACAATGAGACCACAGCAACCAACCTTGGAGGTTTTGTGACCATACTGGCAAACCTCACCCGTCGTGCCTATGCGTTAGAAGAGCCCCCAGAATATGTTGTGTACCAAGGAACCTTGAGCGTTGAGAGCCGTCAATTCTAGGCCACTGTGCACATCTACGGTAGGGGTCTGTCGCCAGAACGCCCCTACAGGTTCACCGGAAGGACCACTTCCTTCGAGCCACAAGCCATCCAAATTAGCTGCTCGAGAGGCTATAGTTCAACTCCGGCAGTTGTCACCCAGAGTTAACTGTCGCTCGTTCTACTACTACCCCAGGCGTGAAGGGTATGGTAGACCACCCCAAGTTGCCAACGGAGATCACGAGACGGAACCTGCATTGTTGCACCTAGTGCGCTATGTAGGTGCACTAGAGGCACTGTTCGATCAAATCACCATTGATCTGATCGCAGCTCGTGGAGAGCTGGTTCGCCGAGCCCCGGCAAGCAGGGAAGCCGAGCCCGACGCCGACAACCCAGTCGTGCTGTTCGGACACCCGATCGAGACCCTGAGGTCAGCCCCAGCCATCAGCCAAGGTACTTTGATGACCCCAGAAGTGCTTCGTCGCCTTTTGGGAGCACACTCCAACGGGATTGTGGCCAACAATACCCGCGATGGTCATCATCACCACCCGACCACAAGCCCCTCAACCACCTCCAGCTAATCCCGACGGTGAGACCCGTGGAGAAGCCTCGACATCCACAAGGCACGCCCGTTTGGACATAAATGAGGTAGACTAAGTCACCCAAGTAGCGCCAAGTCTCAGTGTATCCTCGCTTTGTAATCGTGTGACCTTGTAAATAAACGCAGCCTGTTTTTGTGCCTCTGTTTTAATAGTAACCTTGCATAAATGCGTTAGCCTGCAGTTGCATTTTTTTTAGGCACAGCTACAAAAACCAACCCCGACGACACCCACAGTAACACATCACTTTTGTGAGATATGTGTATCTGTGGCTTTGACCCCGACCCTTGGAGCTGATCTGGCAAATTTATTACCTTTCACCACGGTAAATAACCAGCCCGGTTCCTATATAAGAAGGCCACCTCGTGACCTTGCCAAGCACCCCTCACCTCGTGCACCACCCTCACAACCATTTCTTGCCATGACGAGCCCAAGTATTTATCTGAGAACCCCAGATGCAACCCCGGGTAGCTTTGTCAAAATATTGTTGGACTTTACCTGCAGTACCATGGGTTCTACCCAGCCACCCAGTACGAGCTGTTCAAATCGAGAATCACCCCTTTCACCTCGAAATGTTAGGCAGCAGTACACATCCCTCCCATAGACTCCAACCAAGACCCAACGGAGGTCTCCTTCGTGGGAAAATCTATGCCAACCCCACATATGGCCATAGAAGCCGCTGCGTACGAAGCGATTGCTCGTCTTCGATTCGCGGTAACCTATGCCAGCGAACGAGGGTATTATTACTTTCCGAGCCGTGCAGCACCCAGAGAAGTAATATCTTTTCCGGGTGGACGATTTGAGAGAGACCAAGATCTTGGACAACCTTGTCCAAAGACGTCATCGCTCAAGAACGTTTGAACCAGCGAGTAATGGGTTATCTCCAGAGTCTCGCTGATTTGAATCCTCAGATTGCCATCGGCAGACCACTGAGGCCCGACCAGGAGAGACACATACATCGACTAGTCAACCCACTCCCTCCGATAGAAGAGGAGTGTGTCCCAGTACCAGAGACATTTTCGCGAGACCCCGTCCAGTTACCGTCATCATTTTAGACGTCACTGTTGTGTTTATTATTTGCAACATTTGTTATTTCGTTGTAATTTATGCATGGTACCCTAAGTTTGTGCGACGAGTCAATTATTTGGTTTCTACTAATATGAGTAGTTTTCTTTGTGATTTATTTTCTTCAAGTTAACCTTTGTCCCCGCAACAAAATCCTGGAGTGAGATTTCTTTTCCCTGAGTTGCTGCATCATGTATTTTCTCACGACATGCATTATTTTTTATTCACGCAACACCACGTCAGCAGACCCCCAACCACTCGGGCTCACACACTGCTAGCAAAGACATGTAACCATGTTGCGTCTCACCGACACCTCCCTAAGCACACCACAGCCTCCAAAGGAGAGATTAGCGGATAATCATCCGGATACTAATCACCTCCGGCACACTGACAACAGTTAACACCCGGCATCACACCTAGTCCTCGTGATCACCGCCACCGCGGAGAGCCAGCACCCGAAGGCAGCATCACGGCGACCATCGAGGATCATCGCGCAAGACAGAGCACGGAGAGCCCCAAAGATCGCCGCCAGCCCTCCGCACACCAGGATCACGTACCAGTCCGGCACCGCGTCCGCCATTAGAGCCTCGTCTAGAGCTCCGATAAGCAGCAATGGAGGAGAAGGAGGAGGAGGAGCGAGGCCAGGTGTGAGGAAGAAAGAAGGAGCACCGCGGTCGATTTATAGCTCGAGATCGGTGTACGGTGGGCGAGGTCCACCAGTGCCGCTCGACGCCCGATCGCCGGTGTTCGGAGGCGAATCCGCGAGCAGTGCCGACAGCACACTGGCCCGCAAGGTGAGTGCACGCTGCACCGGCAGCAAGCATGCCGCGCACTACCGCAGTACGGCCTAGATGCCCTACGAGCTAGACGTCGCCGGTTGAGAAAGCGCGGGAAAACGCGCAGGAGAGAGGAAGAAGAGAGAGCCAGAGGAAGAAGGAGAGACCGACAGTGGGCCCTGGGTCCACCTGTCAGCCAGAGGGAGCACTGTGCTCTCGGGTACGACCAGCGTATTTTAGAATTTAGAATTTATTCTAACGTAGAAATCGCTCGTTTTTCCCTAAAACATGGATTTCTCCACTCAACACCAGTGTCCCACACTGTGGTTTCACACCACTTATTGCCCTCTCACTGTAGCCGCATTTTACCATTTTAGTAAAGTAATTGTTTTGATTTGGTAATAGTTTTATTTAAAAAAACAATCCTTAGCAAATCTCGAGGACGAGATTTTTTTCAGGGGGGTAGTATTGTAACACCCCAAAGATTTAACCAGGTTTTAATTATTAAAAAATTCCAGGAGTTTAAAAAATTTTGCTTTCTGGAATTTTCTGTTGATTTCAGAACCCTTCCTTTTAATATTGAGGAGTTTTACCCAAGTGGAAACTTTCCAAATGTATTGTACTTCTATGCTCTCTCAATATAACAATTCTTAATCAGTAGATTTATTTATTTAATTATTTTCTCTCTGAGCTTTATTCCTTAAAATGACTTCCAATTAGTTTTGGAGCTCTTTTTGAACTACACCCATTTGATTAATTTAACTAAAATTCCAACCAAAATTTGGAGATGTCATGTGATGTTTCTATATCACTTTTATGCAAAAATATATTTTATTCATTGATTAATTTGAGCTCTACACCTATTTTTCAAATCTGGTCCAGTGGGCAGTTTTGCACTACAGCCTATTTAAATATTTCTTTAAAACCTCCACCAAATTTATGGGATGTCAGTGGTAGCATGCCATCCAACTTTATGCAAAAACCTAGTGTTGTTCTTTGGAAAAAATGACTGAATTAACCTCTTTTTCATTCTGGTCCAGCCTTGTGATTTCCACTGCAACCCTATTTATCTTTGCTCTAGTGACCTTGTGCTTTCTCCTGCTTGTAGTCAACCCTGCAAAACCCCTAAGTCCAGGAGCATGCACCCATTGGGACATTTTTGGTTCATGTAATGATGCCATTTACCCCCTGTCCAGAATTGAAGTTTTGCAAAACTTGCACTAACAAGTTTCTTTGTTTGGCAAACTAACCTCACCACCCTCTCATTCATCTAAAGAGACCCCACTCTGGAAGATTTGACCACCCCAAGTACTGCCTAGATGCCTCTGGCATTTTGTCAAACACCCTATGTGCATAAACAGATTTGGCATGGTTGAAGGTTTTGTGTTGTGAACTATCTCCATGTCCCAAACCAAGTTGTCTAGTAGCCTTCTATATGCCTCTAACCTAGGTCTGTGGATTTGAAGTGGCTCTCGAGCAACTTTGGTCGCCCTGGCCTTTCGTCGAACGAGTGCCGTGCACACCCAGAGCGCGAGCAGAGCACTCGTTTTGCACGTGCTCGCGTCCGAGCCAGCACCCCCCTCCCCCCTGGATAAGTTTACCCAAGTTCATCCAAATCCTCTCACTCTCGCCACGTCATGCTAGAAGCCCCGACCGCCTCCTCGCCCCCTGCAGTGTTGCCAGCCAGCCTCTTGGCGGCACGCCCGCGGCTGCATCCGCCACCGCCATGGGCAGCACCGCCCAAACCACCACAGCGCGCCAGCTCGCCTCCCTCGACAGTGGAGTGGTCGTCGTTAGCCCCTAGAGCTAGCCAGCCACCGCCACGTCGCCCTGCAGCACAGTAGGGCGGTCCGCCGACGAGCTGATCCATGGCCGCCGCGGACCGACTTGGTTGTGCTATAAAAGGAAGCCCCCGAGCTCCCCCGATCACTCAGGCAGCCTCACGCCATCCTCCTAGTACCCCGTTGCCACCAATTGAAGAGGAGAAGGCGGTCTTCAACCTCTCCGGCTAGCTCGGCCGCCGCCTCGTTCCGGTTCACCCCGGCGCCACATGGACCTCCCCCACCATCCCATCACCACCACGCTGCTCCACATCGTCTTGCGGAGCCGCCCAGACCCCAAACGACGGCGGAGCATCACCCTAGCCCGAGCTCCCAAATCCACCGAAGCTTTCCTCCGCCGCAGAGTTCGCTGCCGGCGATTCCCTCCACCTCCGACGACCCTACAACCACCGGAAGGACCGCCACTAATCCGCGGATCCATCCCCTCCCTCAGCTCCCCGCGAGGAACCGCCGTTCTCTAGCGACGATCGCCGGAATCCCGCCTCTACTCGGGCAGAAGAAGAAGAGCGAGGGCAGACGAGTCAAACATGACTAGTGGGCCCCCTAGACCCACTGTCAGCGACTCCCCGCGCGGTCCACGCTGGATAAGTGGAGGCGTAAAACCCCAAGTACGCCTCCTCTGACCGAAAACGTAATCTCGTTTGAAACATTTTCTTTTTCTGTTTTTATTAAAAACATATTCTTACCAAAACTTTGACTAGCTATAACTTTTTAAATATAACTCCAAATGAGTTGATTCTTTTTCCTACCTCTTTTAAATATTGTCTAGTTTATTTTAAGATTTATTTCAAAAAAATTCAGACAACTTTTTCGTACTGTTTTAAACTATATATTGATTCAAAAAAAATTAATAGGATTTGTGGAGAGAGGAGAAAACCTTCAAGAGTTTTGAAATGCACCCTGCCTCCCCACGACTTGAAGGAAAGCATTCTGAACCCTGGCATAATATTGTGTGTGATATTAGACACGACGACAACACCACCCCGACACAGGGCATACGTCATTTTATGTGATTATGTGTTCCTACTCATGGGTGCATATTAATGGTTTCATGCTATTGGAGTTGATATGGTTGTGATGGTAATCACCGTCATATGCTTTTCATGCATACCGGAAGGGAATCCTGGAAAGCCTCTGTCTTGGGTAGACATGGTCTTGTCCCTAGCCCTCCGTCGAGACGGTCGTGTCCGGTATGGCATGAGGGGGTACGTCATGACGATTCAATACATTGGTTGATGTATATATATTGTTATGCTAATCATGCAGGGAATATTTAAACCTCCTTAATCGATCGTAGATCGAGTCTTGTCCCAGTAACCCCCATACTTGTTTCGTGCTGCCAATTGCCCCTGCGATGGGTAGGGTACAGTTCAGTAAGTTGTCAATCCCTTTCCTAGCACACACCTTACAGAGAGGCCTTGGTGGAAGATACTGGAGGCATTCGGTAGGCATGCCACCTGGTCCGGGAGCATGGGTGTTTCGGTTGTAGCCGAAGGGGTAGCTCCCCTAGTTTGCGCGCAGTATAAATTTTTGATCCCATGTTACGTCGAGGTTGTAGCCTCCCCACTTAGAGTTTCGCTTAACGGGTGTCGTGGGTGATTCCAGTCACCGGTAAGTTGGGCTGGTGTGTTCGGATAGGTGTGTTTTCAATTAAAAGGCCGTAGACGGAATTAGCCCCAATGGACTAAAGGAATCCGTTACTCGTGGGTAAAGAGTACACCCTCTGCAGAGATTAAGTCTATTCGAATAGCCGTGTCCGTGGTTAAGGATTACAGTATGGGTTGAGTCAAGTGTCGGTCTTAGTGTCGGTCTTCGGAGGAGAAACTGTTAAACCAGAACTGGGATCACGACTTCAGACTTGTGATGATTATGATTATTATTTTGTTGTGGACTAACCCGCTATATTATTGGAATTATCAAATATCCTACCTCCTGGATATTCACTGTGATTATTTATAAGCCATTTATGTGGTGTCGCTGAGACGCCCGACTGCGGCATGCTTGTTATTTATTTATTCTTATAAGCCCTTTATGTGGTGTCGCTGAGACGCCCGACTGTGGCATGCTTGTTATTTATTTTCTTTATAAGCCCTTTATGTGGTGTCGTTGAGACGCCCGACTGTGGCATCCTTGTTATCTATTTATTTTATAAGCCCTTTACGTGGTGTCGCACAGACGCCCGACTGAGGCATTTCTCTTTGTTCACTAACCTTTCGAGGTGTCGCTCCAGACACCCGATCGATGCATTTTATTACTACTATGTTATTGCATATCCATAAATAACCTGCTTGCATGCATCAGAGATTTTATTTTTGTGACTGACGTCATGATCTTAAAATATTTCCAACACATAATTATCGTTGTTATATTATACCCGTGTTCATAATGTTTGCGAGTACATTCAAAAGTACTCACTGGCTTGTCCCTGGCTATTGTCTTGGCCAGATTTCTTGCACGGAGAGGAGCGACCGTGATGACAGTCCCGGAACCTAAGCGTTGGTGATAGCGGTCTCGCGAAGATAGAAGTTATCCTGGTCAGCTGTTCCTGTGGGAAATGGAGTCCCATAGACACTGATGATTCACAAATCGCTTCCGCCATCAACCACTAGAAACCATTTGTTGTACACACAGGCCAGAATGGTCTTGTAGTTCATATTTTGTACTTTTGTTTGGAATTTCTGTATCGAGTTGGTGCCTCATCAGCTAACAGTAATCCTGGGGCTGGTGAGCACAAGGGCCATTTTCTGGAAATTAATACCCAGAAAACCGGTCGTCACAATGGGACTCTCCTTGGCGTGGAAGGCAAGCTTGGAAATACGGATATGTAGATCTCCTTCCTCGTAACCGATTCTGTGTAACCCTAGCCCCCTCCGGTGTCTATATAAACCGGAGGGTTTAGTTTGTAGGACCAAGAACAACAATCATACCATAGGCTAGCTTCTAGGGTTTAGCCTCTCTGATCTCGTGGTAGATCAACTCTTGTAATACCCATATCATCAATATTAATCAAGCAAGATTAGGGTTTTACCTCCATCGAGAGGGCCCGAACTTGGGTAAAAACATCGTGTCCCTTGTCTCCTGTTACCATCTGCCTAGACGCACAGTTCGGGACCCCCTACCCGAGATCCGCCGGTTTTGACACCGACATTGGTGCTTTCATTGAGAGTTCCTCTGTGTCGTAATCATTAGGCTTGATGGCTCCTTCGATCATCATTGGCGATGCAGTCCAGGGTGAGACTTTTCTCTCCGGACAAATTTTTGTATTCGACGGCTTTGTACTTCGGGCCAATTCGCTTAGCCATCTGGAACAGATTGAAAGTTATGCCCCTGGCCATCAGGTCAGGTTTGCAAGACTAAACTACACGGCCGACATACGTGGAGACTTGATCTTCACCGGATTCGAGCCCCTGCCAAGTGTGTCGCACTGTCACGATGGGCATGATTTAGCTCTGCCGCTGGACAATGTTCAGGAGATCGCACCTGCAACCACTCCGACCTTCCATTCAGAGCCAATTGCGCCATCCGTGGACGGGTGGTTAGACCCCGCCAAGGAGGCCGCAGCCTCAACGGCGATCGAGCCGAATACCAGCCTTACCCTTCGCGAGACCCGTAACTCCAAACTGCCGGACTCCCTTCCGGACTCCGAGCCACCCGTGCCCCTACTGCCGGACTCCCTTCCGGATGGGCGCCGATCATGGAGTTCACCGCCGCGAATATCTTTCAGCACTCGCCCTTCGGCGACATACTGAACTCACTGAGATCTCTTTCCTTGTCAGGAGAGTCCTCGCCAGATTATGACCGGCAGTATTGGGATGCGGATGACGAAGAAATTCGACGCCCACCCACCACCCACTTCGTAGCCACTATGGATGATTTGACCGAGATGCTCGACTTCGACTCTGAAGACATCGACGGTATGGACGATGATGCAGGAGACGAACAGGAACCACCCCCATAGGGCCTTGGACTGCCACCTCATCATATGATATATATATATATATATATATATATATATATATATATATATATATATAGTGGATACACCCAAAGAAGGCAATGGCGGCGGGACAACGGGGGATGACCCCTCCAAGAAGCAACCCAAGCTGCCGGGCGTCGGCGCCGCTCTAAGTCCCGCCAAAGCAAAAACGGTGATACCGGCACAGGAGATAATAACACCCCGGACAGTGCCGAAGACAACTCCCTCCAGCAAGATTCAGCGCAGGAGGATGGAGAAGCCAGCCCTCCCGAGAGACCGGCAGATAGAGAGGTAGAGGATGATAATTACATGCCTCCCTCCGAAGACGAGGCAAGCCTCGACGATGATGAATTTGTCGTACCTGAGGATCCCGTCGAGCAAGAGTGCTTCAAGCGCCGGCTTATGGCCACGGCGAATAGCCTTAAGAAAAAGCAGCAGCAACTTAGAGTTGATCAAGACCTGCTAGCTGACAGATGGACGGAAGTCCTTGCAGCCGAGGAATATGAACTCGAACGCCCCTCCAAGAGCTACCCAAAGCGCAGGTTGCTACCCCGATTAGAGGAGGAAGTTTAAAACCCACATCTCCAGTGTATGACGCGGCTGATCGGCCACCTCGTAGACGCGATAGAGATGCTTCTCGGCCCACAGCTCAAGCCGCACCCCGGCGTCACTCAAAAAATACCAAGGCACGGGGAAATGCGCTGGACCTGCAGGACATATTGGAGGACAAAGCAAAGCAAGCAAGATCGATCTACGGATCACGAGGGCGCCCCACCACACAAGACGATAACCGTCACGCCGGATACAGTAATCGTAAATCCGGTCGGGCCGAACACAGCAGACAAGACTCATTCGAGCTACGTCGTGATATAGCCCAGTACAGAGGCGCCGCACACCCTCTATGCTTCACAGACGAAGTAATGGATCATCAAATCCTAGACGGTTTTTAACCCGTAAATATTGAATCATACGATGGTACAACAGATCCTGCGGTATGGATTGAGGACTACCTCCTGCATATCCACATGGCCCGTGGTGACGATCTACACGCCATCAAATACCTCCCACTCAAGCTTAAAGGACCAGCTCGGCATAGGCTCAACAGCCTGCCAGCAGAATCCATTGGCTGTTGGGAAGATCTGGAAGCGACATTCCTCGACAACTTCCAGGGCACTTATGTGCGACCACCAGATGCCGATGACTTGAGCCACATAATTCAACAGCCACAAGAATCGGCCAGGCAATTCTGGACACGGTTCCTGACCAAGAGAAATCAAATCACCGACTGTCCGGACGCAGAGGCCCTAACAGCTTTCAAGCATAACATCTGCAACGAGTGGCTTGCCCGGCACCTTGGCCAGGAAAAGCCGAAATCTATGGCAGCCCTCACGACGCTCATGACCCGCTTTTGTGCGGGAGAGGACAACTGGCTGGCACGCAGCAATAACATATCAAACAACCCTGGTACTTCGGATACCAAAGACGGCAATGGTAGGTCACGTCGCAACAAACACAAGCGCCGCATCAACAGCAACAATACATAGGAGACGGTAATCAATGTCGGATTCAGAGGCTCCAAACCCGGTCAGCGGAAAAAGCCATTCAAACGAAGTACTCCGGGCCCGTCCAGTTTGGACCGTATACTCGATCGCTCGTGTTAGATACATGGCACTTCGACAAGCCCGATAACCACACCAACAGGGATTGTTGGGTGTTCAAGCAGGCCGGCAAGTTAAATGCCGAAAACAAAGACAAGGGGCTACATAGCGACGAGGAGGAGCCCCAACCGCCGAACACTGGAGGACAGAAGGGGTTTCCCCCACAAGTGCGGACGGTGAACATGATATACACAACCCACATCCCCAAGAGGGAGCGGAAGCGTGCGTTAAGGGACGTATACGCGTTGGAGCCGGTCGCCCCAAAGTTCAACCCATGGTCCTCCTGCCCGATCACTTTCGATCGCAGGGACCACCCCACTAGTATCCGCCATAGCCGGTTCGCCGCATTGGTCCTAGACCCAATCATTGACGAATTTCACCTCACTCGAGTCCTTATGGACGGCGGCAGCAGCCTGAACCTGCTTTACCAGGACACAGTGCGAAAAATGGGTATAGATCCCTCAAGGATTAAACCCACAAAAACAACCTTTAAAGGCGTGATACCAGGTGTAGAGGCCCATTGCACAAGCTCAATCACACTGGAAGTGGTCTTCGGATCCCCGGATAATTTCCGAAGCGAGGAGTTTATCTTCGGATCCCCGTTCCGCAGTGGCTATCATGCACTGCTCGGGCGGACCACATTTGCAAAATTCAATGCGGTGCCACACTATGCATACCTCAAGCTCAAGATGCCAGGACCTCGGGGGGTCATCACAGTCAATGGAAACACAGAGCGCTCTCTCCGAACGGAGAAGCACACTGCAGCCCTCGCAGCAGAAGTACAAAGCAGCCTCTCAAGGCAATCCTCGATCCAGCGACCAAACGCCTCAACGCCTTCAAGCGGCGCTGAGTAATCTGCAACAGGACCGCTGGCACATTCCGAGCTCAAGATAGCAATGCGGCCCCTACCCCAGCCCCAGACAAACGGCGACATACGTGCCACGCATACATAATTACGCATTGAAAATACCATGGGCACAGGGGGAGGGGCACGACTACGGCACGCCCAGAAACGCGGCTCAACCACACTAGGGGCTCCCTACTTTGTTATTTTTTCTCTCTTTCAGGACTTTATTCTCTGAAAGCCCTGTCCGGCAGCATAATTGCCGAACACACGATACAAGGACCAGGGGGGCCGAAAGCTACGTCGCATCATGAAACTCCCAGGTGGTCTCTATAACGAGCGAAATACCTGTTTTAAATAACATTCTGCAGCTTACCCTTGGAAGAGACATGTCAAATAGTCCCATTTTTTGCTTATCGCACTACTTGTATTGTCCCGCTTTAATGCACCCCTCTATGAATAAACAATGCATAGCACTAGTCTATTTCCGCATTCTTTATTCCTTCCCTTTTATGTATATATGTTCATTCATGATATTTTGCACCCGTACACTTTGGTACAGCCAATACGCCAGGGGCTTTAGTACCCCATAATCTGGCGTGAGAAGTCCGGAAACTTTCACAAGTGCGGCACCCCGAACTTATAGCATTATATGCATCGGCTCCGAATCATGTCTTGGGTCAATAGTTGGGTTTGCCCGGCTCCCATGTTTTGGTACCTTACGTTCCCCTATATCGGCTAAGGTAGCACTGGGAGAACTACTGCGATTGTGCCCCGGTTCAGCTGGGCTAAGCACCTCAGTAGAGAAAGCTAAAACTGACTGTCATGATAAGGCGAGAGCTGGTCGCTGTTCGAGAGGTTTCGAGTCCCTAAAGACTTATGCCGCTTAGGGCGAGGAGTCGGCTTTGTCCGGCTTAGGCGTGTATAGCGCCCCGAACTCGGTCTTCCGAATACTAGGGGCTTCGCCAAAATTTAAAATTATAGAATTCTCTGGCAAAGTGAGAGTGATAAAGCATTATAGTCTGATTGCCTTGTTCGTTGTGCTGAGCACCTCCCTCGAAGGACCCAAGAATGGGAAAAAGAGCGCTCAGGTTTATCCCGAACACCCCAGCACTCGTGGCATGGGGGCAGAAGCCGACGACTCGCCATCTCTCAGATTTAATAAACGGCCGCACAGAAGGTAATATTTTAAATTCAAACAAGCGTTGCATAGCGCATATGAACAAGTTTTCAGCGTACAGGATCACACGAGCGAGTTTACTCAAATATTACATCTTTGGAACATTCATCCGCCGCAAGGGAGCACCCTTCAGGACGCTCTCATAGTACATTTCAGGGTGGCGATGCTCCTTGCCCTATGGTGGCCCATCCTTCACTAGCTTCTCGGCGTCCATCTTGCCCCAGTGTACTTTAACACGGGCAAGCGCCCTGCGGGTGCCCTCGATGCAGACGGAGCGCTTGACGACCTCAAGCCAAGGACAGGCATCCACAAGCCGCCTCACCAGCCTGAAGTAGCTCCCTAGCATGGCCTCTCCAGGCCACAGCCGGACTATAAGACCCCTCATGGCTTGTTCGGCCGCCTTATGGAGCTCGACCAATTGCTTCAGCTGGTCGCTTAAGGGCACAGGGTGTTCGGCCTCAGTATACTGAGACCAGAACACCTTCTCCGTCGAGCTCCCCTCCTCGGCTTGGTAGTGCTTTGCGGCATCCGACACCTTTGCAGGCAAATCTGCGAATGCTCCTGGAGAGCTCCGGACTCGGGTAAGTAACAAGTAATTTACTTTCACATGCTTGCTTTGCATAATGAATGCCTTACCCGCCGCTATCTTCTTCATTGCCTCAATTTCTTGGAGGGCCTTTTGGGCTTCGGCCTTGGCATGCTTGGCGCTCTCGAGGGCCGAGGCAAGCTCGGACTCTGATTCGAAGTCAAGCTCCAAACTCTCGTGTTTTTTCACGAGAGCCTGGAGCTCTTGCTGCACCTCTGCAACCCGCGCCTCTTGTTTCCCCCGCTCGGTGCACTCCGTGGCCGCTTTGTTTTCGGCCTCGGACAGCGCTTTCTTTAGGGTCGCCACCTCGGTCGTGGCCCCTGGTATATCCACAATGATCATGTCATTTTTTTTGCAACTACATCTTTTTTATATCCGTACACAAGGTATTACTTGCCTTTGTTCTCCTCGAGCTGCTTCTTGGCAAGGCAGAGCTCTTTCTTGGACCGCTCGAGGTTACGCTTCAACAGATCGACCTCCGCCGGTCGCGGTAGAGGTCAGCAGCGAAGCCTGCATACGCATATCGACGTACTTATGTTAGACTCCTGCGAATATACATAGATCCTCTCTTCAGCTTTTCTTTGTGAGCACCGAACAGAGCATCAGGGGCTACTGTCTATGCGGTAATATTTTCATATATTTTTAAATACGTACCTCAAAGCCTATTAGAAGGCTGGCACAGGCTTCAGTTAGTCTGCCCTTGGCGGACTGAACCTTCTGGATCACCGCACTCATAATAGTGCGGTGCTCCTCGTCGATGGAGGCGCCGTTAAGCACCTCCAGCAAATTATCCGATGCCTCCGGTTGGACGAGGTCACCAGCACGGTAGGCTTGCCCCTCTTAGTGGGGGGCTGCCTGCCGGAGTCCGAAACCACTGGAGGTTCCGGTGCGGTATCCGGCCTAGGGCCGAACATGGAGCCCTTGGGAGCCTTGCTCCCTTTGTGCCTGTAGTCCGGAAGGTTGCCTTGTGGTGCCTCCAAGACTACCTCCCCTCGGCTTGGTCCCCTTTGAGACAACACCTCGGCGTTGCCCGTAGGGCGAGGGGTGGAGGCGGTCGGGAGTGATCCTCCGCTACTCATGGCCGACGGGTCCAAAGAACCGCTCGACGAGGATACATCGATACGGGCTCGGGACGGACTGCATAACCGTGTCCGGCATTAGAAGAAGTTGTGCAATTAAACGGTGCCATGAGTTACTCTGGTGTCCGAATACTTACGATCTCGCCAGGGGCTTAGCCCTGGGCGGCCACTCGTCTTCGTTGTGGGCGGCGGTGGCGGAGTAGTCCGGAGGGAGATTCCTTCCCTTCTTGGACCCTCCGGCCTCCCCAGTTGGGGCGGCCTTCCTCTTCTTATCTTCCCCGGCTGGAGGGGAAGAACCTTTATCTGCCTCCTCCTCATTTCCACGGGAGGAGTGCATCTCAGAGTTATCGGGCGATGAGTCCGATAACACCTGGCGCCGGGAACTCTTTCAGGTTCCCGTGGCCTTCTTCTTGATCTTCTTCTCCGGCACCTCGTAAGGCGCCGGAGTCAGCATCTCCGTCAGGAGAGCATTGGCGGGGTCTTCGAGCAGGGGGGATGGACAATCAATCTACCCCGATGTCTCCACCCATTCCTGTCAAAGGCATGGAAGCTCAGATCCCACACATAGTCGGACTGTGAAAAATGAATACCCTATAAGGGATAAAATGACTTACCGCGTTGGCTTGGCGCTTCGCGCTGAATCCGTGATCCTTGGTAAGGGGAGGGGGAACCTCGGCGCCATCCTCGTGTGTTGTGTCGAAGAGCTCGCTCAGAGCTTGGTGCTAGGCCGGGTCAAACTCCCACAAGTTGAACGCCCGTTGTTGACACAGGAGGATCCGGCGGATGAGCATGACCTGGACTACGTTGACAAGCTTGAGCTTCTTGTTCACCATGTTTTGGATACAGGTTTGGAGTCTGGTCAGCTCTCCCGGACTACCCCAGGACAGGCCCTTCTCTTTCCAGGAGGTGAGACGCGTGGGGATTCCGGATCGGAACTCGGGGGCCGCCACCCATTTGGGGTCACGCGGCTCGGTGATGTAGAACCACCCCGATTGCCACCCCTTTATGGTCTCCACGTAGGAGCCCTCGAGCCATGTGACATTGGGCATTTTGCCCACCATGGCACCTCCGCACTCCGCTGGCCGCCACCACCTTCGGTTTGACATTGAAGGTCTTCAGCCATAAGCCGAAGTGGGGTTTGATGCGGAGGAAGGCCTCACACACGACGATGAACGCCGATATGTTGAGGATGAAGTTCGGGGCCAGATCGTGGAAGTCCAGGCCGTAGTAGAACATGAGCCCCCGGACGAATGGGTGAAGAGGAAATCCAAATCCGTGGAGGAAATGGGTAAGAAACACTACCCTCTCATGGGGCCTGGGGGTGGGGATGAGCTGCCCCTCGTCTGGGAGCTGGTGTGTGATATCTTCGGACAGGTATCCGGCTCCCCTCAGCTTCTTGATGTGCCCCTCTGTGACGGAGGAGACCATCCACTTGCCTCCTGCTCCGGACATTGTTGGAGAAGGTTGAGGATGGGAATGTGGAGTTGGTATTTGGAGCTCGAAAGTCTTGTGAGAATGGATGAGCAAGGAGGAAGAAGGTGTGGGTAGGAAAAGGTGAATCCTTATCCCTTTATATGGGCAGATAAAACTATGTGCCTCGACCAGCCTGGTAAAACTCGCTTATCCCCCAAACGCCGTAATCAATGGCGCGGTTGGGTTACCCACGTCCGTATTGATGAGAATCCCGTGATAAGGGGACACGATCTCTGCTTCGACAAGGCGTGCCAAGGAAACCGCCTCACGAAACCCGGTGAGGTAGGGTGTGAAAAACGATTCGAAAAAGGCTTGGTTGTGATGTGATGTCACGCTACGGAATAGGTCAGCAGATTAGATTTGTGAAAATATTATTCTCTCTACGGTGGTATGTGGAACTTGTTTTGCAGAGCCGGACACGATCCTCGTGTTCAAAATCTTTTATGAAGTATCCGGACGAGGAACCCGCCTTGCAATGCCGAAAACAATCTGCTACGCGGACTCGCCGTCATTGAAGCCTGGTTCAGGGGACCACCGAGGAGTCTGGATTAGGGGGTATCCGGACAGCCGGACTATAACCTTTGGCCGGACTGTTGGACTATGAAGATACAAGATTGAAGACTTCGTCCCGTGTCCGGATGGGCCTCTCCTTGGCGTGGAAGGCAAGCTTGGAAATACAGATATGTAGATCTCCTTCCTTGTAACCGACTCTGTGTAACCCTAGCCCCCTCCGGTGTCTATATAAACTGGAGGGTTTAGTCCGTAGGACCAAAAACAACAATCATACCATAGGCTAGCTTCTAGGGTTTAGCCTCTCTGATCTCGTGGTAGATCAGCTCTTGTAATACCCATATCATCAATATTAATCAAGCAGGAGTAGGGTTTTAACTCCATCGAAAGGGCCCGAACCTGGGTAAAAACATCGTGTCCCTTGTCTCCTGTTACCATCTTCCTAGACGCACAGTTCGGGACCCCCTACCCGAGATCCGCCGGTTTTGACACCGGCAACGGCCCTCCACTATGTAGGCCAAAACACGTGCCAAATTCACGTGTGATGCATTTGGCTTCGATGCCCCTCCATTGCTCACCTGGTGCCCCAATCTGGATCACCTACTTTGCTCCGGTGCCAAATTAACTCACGCAATGAAAAAACACTTGCGTGGGAGAGAGAGAGAGAGGACTGAGGCAATAAAAAACACTTTGTTTGGGAGAGTGAGAGGCTGGTGTTGTTGGTTTGATTGATTTGTTTATACATGTGGGTCTGTGTGCACAGTGGTGCCAACTCTCTCACATCGCGAGAGCGGTGCCAAAATCTTTTGATTTGACATCGATGCGTATTATGTGGCATACTTTTGCGAAATATGGCATCGGCCACATAGTGGAAGGCAACAAATGCCCAAGCTCTTTACGTACTCCTAGATAAATGAGAGGAAAGAGAAAGAGAGAGAGAGAGAGAGAGAGAGTGAAAAAATATCACTAGCCAGCCAACCCTATCGTATGAGCGAATGATATTGGTACCTCTTGATGACACGGCAATCTTATACAGCCAGCTTCTCTAATATGTTCTCTTCTTTTGAAGATTAAAAAAAGACCCGAAAGTGAAAAATGTGTTGCACTATAACAATCTCATCGAATGCCTTAATCTCCATTTTATAGAAATTGATTTGATCGACTATCGAGGCAGCACATCTAAGATTAAATTGGCCAGGTTCTTTGTTCTGGAGGCAAGTGTGCTCAAGGTAATGAGGTTTGGCATTCTCTCGCGCAACAATGAATGGCGTGCTGATAACCGCAAGCGTCTAAGCCTAAATGACAAAGTATCCGCAGAAGCTGAATTTGTTTTTGAAACATCAAGTGGCCAGAGACTCTAAAACTTATTTGCCCATTAGTGACTTGTCATGGCGGTGGATTTTAGTTTATACAATAATGCTGCATCCACCTAAAGTAACGAAAGTTCTTACGTAAACTTCCTAGTAATTCCCTCTTCATAGGTGCAGCATTACTCCTAACATTTGTAATATCAGTTTGAAACTTGAAATATTGCCGTGTCCTATTCCTGCGTTTTCAAAATCATGCGAGTCAAACAGGTCCTGAGTTGGTGATGATGTTGTGCCTGCCATCTTTCACCAATAGCCGTCGGATCTAGATCTCGACGATACAAACCAAACTTCTCCAGCTTTGCAAAAGATGCCCGCACTTGTTCCCTATTTACAAACAACTCCTTGTCTCTCACAATCAACCTTATCTCCTCCCAACCACATCTAGAAGGCCATGGAAAAATCTGGCGTGATGGCCGCTGCCGGCGCCGTCCACCCCCCAATCTTGGTTTCCGTGCAATACACGGGCATCTACGCATGGGAAATTATGTCGAACACGGCTAGTTGTAAGCAGGCTAGGTCTACAGCCATGTTGATAGTGACTGCAGACGGTGAGGCTGACTATGGTATGCCGAACACGGCGCCTATACTCAGGTGTCATCTTTGGCGTAGGGTCTTGTCACTTCACTGTGAGGAGCAGCACGTAATAATTTAACCAACGGGTAGTACAGTGCTACTACATTGGTAGTACTACTACTACTAGTACTAACACCACCATCTGGATTTAGTAGTACTACCACGTCCATCTGGATTTAGTATTTGACTAGCAATATCTAGTAATGCATGTCACCAAAAATGTACTACTCCCTCGGTAAATAAATACATGGTGTATTGTTTTATTCCTATCGGCAAGGTAACTTAATGTCTTTTTGCTACTTAATAGGATTACATGTAATGAACTAACCACCGCATGTGATGTGTGGTAGTCTCAAGTCATTGAATGCATGCACGGGCACGTAGGGGACGGCTTCATTGACTTACGCACTGCCTTTGGGTGTATGACACGTGGGTCCAACGGGTGGCTGGCCAACTGTCATACAGCCAAAGGCAGGTGCAAGAGGGCGAGGAGTAGATGGCCAACACGCACGTGAATTCAACGCAGTCTGCACTTCTCATATAAAGGCTCCCGCCAGTCCAATCTACGAAATCCTACGCACCTACGCACCCAAGGGCAAGAGTGATCACTCCAATCGCAAGATTAGTTGACTAGAAGCTAGACCCATGGAGGTGATGAGCGCGAGCATCAGCCGGCTGTGCCAGATGGTCCACGACGCCGGCCTGCGGCCCGGCACCGAGGAACGTCTCCAGGTAGTGCTTGAGGCCGCCAGGGCGAGGGGCCGCTTGGACGACAGCTTCGTCTCCTTGTTCGACGAGGTCCTCGTTGGCTTCCTCGACAAGTTCACCGTCCTCAAGAAGCTCGCAGACGACCTTGACGTACGCCTCCAGCCCACGCGCCCAGGCTCTGCGATGTCTGCCACCCTCAACGGCCTCTATGGTGATAACCTTCGTGATGCAATCGGTGGCTCGCGATCGCCCGCCATCGCTACCGGAGAATGTCCACCTCGAGGTTGCGCCGCCGATGCTGGCGCAAAGCAAGACACCATCGACATAATCACCCACGTCTACGCGCAAATCGTCCACAAGGACTACTACATGCAAGAGGAGGATGATAGGACGCTGGCCTTCTTGGACCACAGGGCAACCTTGGACGGCATTGTTCAGAAGCACGTTGATCTTGCCGCCAATGCCGCTGCTCCTCACACGTCAGTTGGTGACCCAGTGCACTAGGGCGTGAGGATGGCGTTGATGGATCCGTATGTATCTTTATCTGTCCGTCAAATCCATGTAGTAGTATATGGTACTACTAGTAATTATCTTACCTTTTGCATCAACTTCATAATTTTCCTACATACTCCATGCATGAACCGCGCCAGAACCAAACTTCTCATTACTCTAGGGAAAATCATTACTTCTATCTATCGGTTGCCCCATGGAGCAGAACCAAATTTTACAAGTTACAAGTTCAAAAGAAAAAGCCTGCTGTGTTCGCGTCGCACCCCCACACGGTTTGTACGGCACGCTGCTCAAGGGGGAATGCGTGCTGTGTTGCATTTTCACTTACAAGTGGGACCGCAGTTGAGCAAACCAACTATCGGAAAACCGCCACCCCACCCACCGCGCGATGGCTTAGAAAACAGGAGGGAGAAGAGATGGCTGTAGCTAGCACGGACTCCAAGAAAATTGGTGTCGGATGGGACTCGTGTGGGTGGCGTGTGCCGTACTGCTAGACATGAATGCTAGTTATGGCCCATGCCACCCCACTATATCGAGGTGCTGGTTACTCCACTATATCGAGTACGTAGAACAAATTTCCTGGAGTCCGTGCTCAGCTCTCCTCTATCTCTCTTCTCAGCCAGCCAGCAGACGGGCGGAGCCCATCGTCTGTTTGCTCATATGCGGCCCCACATGTCAGTGAAAACGCAAGAGGACCCACCGAACCTGCACATCTTTCACCTCGACGTGCTGGTGATGAAAAACAAATCCAATAAAGATCTTCGGTGGCCGCTTTTGGAGTTACTCAAGAGTAGTAAGATTCTATTTACGCTTTAACCCAAGATGCACATCACGTGGCTTCACCTACCACTCTATTTTCTTGCATGACACGACACGGATGTCGGATGTCCCACGTGTCGGCAAAAGGAGGAAGAACTCGACCAAATCTTCAGTTATGCTCTCGGATTAGACTAGTTGGGCTAACTTAAAATTTTATTGTGTAGAATGGATGCAAGTTTTGGTATTGGGAAGAAGAGTACAATGATATATTGATAGAGCGCAATTTAGTAGATGTTCTAGCACTTTTAGCTAGCATAGAGGCTAGAGATGAGACTAGTGCACTTGTTGATAGAATAGAGGCTAGACACGTCTACTTCTTTACACTCGAAGAAGAAAGAAGCACGCAAGATCGAGCCTCCGCAGATCAACAATGAATGCATCCAGAAGCACTAATCCAACTTACAGGAGCAGTTATGGAAGTTGGATATCTTCTAAAATGTATTCTTGTGTTTCTTGTTTTCTTTGGTCTTGCTTTTCTAGTCAAAATGTTAGTGATGTATTTCCATGTACCAAAAAATCAATGATGAAAAAAGATTTGTGTTTGCAAAGAAAAGTGTACGCGGCCGAGATGCGGTCGCGCATTTGGTGCATGACCACCGCATCCGAGAAATGGTCCGACACGACCCCATTGCCCTACCCAATCAGACAGAATCCAGGCAAAATGGAGGTCCGTTTGGGGTCGTGCATTGGAGTTGGCCTTACAAGTGGGACCGCAGTTGAGGAAACCGACTATCGGCAAACCCCCACCTCGCCCGCCGCGCGATGCCTGAGTTAGAGAACCAACTAGGTTGAAGAGATTGTTGTAGCACAGACTCCAAGAAATATGGTGTCAAATGGAAGTCGTGCTGGTGGCGTGTGTCGTACTCCTAGACGTGAATGCTTGTTCTGGCCCATGCCACCCTAATACTCCTAGTACTACTTATAGTAGTATTATCGAGGATTCGAGGTGTTGTTTATGTACAGCGAACACATTAACATATGGTCCACCTCACACTATGGCCAAATTTCATGGAGTATGTGCTAGGTTAAAAAGTGTTCTTTGTGAGGATGGGTGGCTGGTCTCAAGTTTAAAACTTGTTGTATTACGTACGCAGACGTAGAGATAGTGTGGCATGTGAAGATAGTACAAATAGTGTACTATTGTTGATTGGCCTCATCCGATAACATGTTGCAATGCACATACAATTATGTTGATCACCAAAATGTACATCAAGTGGATCAATAGAATACCCCATTGTCACCGGGTATCCCACGCAAGACATACATCAAGTGTTCTCAAATCTTTATAGACTCAATCCGATAAGATAACTTCAAAGGGGAAAACTCAATCCATTACAAGAGAGTAGAGGGGGAGAAGAAACATAAGATCCAACTATAATAGCAAAGCTCGTGATACATCAAGATCGTGCCAAATCAAGAAAACGAGAGAGAGAGATCAAACACATAGCTACTGGTACATACCCTCAGCCCCGAGGGTAAACTACTTCCTCCTCGTCATGGAGAGCGTCGGGATGATGAAGATGGCCACCGTTGAGGGATCCCCCTCCGGCAGGGTGCCGGAATAGGGTCCCGATTGGTTTTTGGTGGCTACAGAGGCTTGCGGCGGCGGAACTCCCAATCTATTCTCCGTTCTGGAAGTTTTAGGGTACGTAGGTATATATGGGTGCAGGAAGTACGTCAGTGGAGCTTTGGGGGCCCACGATGTAGGGGGGCGCACCCTAGGGGGGCGCGCACCCTAGGGGGGCGCGCCCCCCACCCTCGTGGGCACCTCCCTTCTCTCCTTACGTGGGGTCCAAGTCCATCCGGTAGCTTTCCTTCCAAAAATAACTTCACTAGTTGATTTCGTTCCGTTTCGACTCCGTTTGATATTCCTTTTCTTCGGAACACTAAAATAGGCAAAAAAACAACAATTCTGGGCTGGGCCTCCGGTTAATAGGTTAGTCCCAAAAATAATATAGAAGTGGATAATAAAGCCCAATATTTTCTAAAACAGAAGATAATATAGCATGGAGCAATCAAAAATTATAGATACGTTGGAGACGTGTCATACGCCTATGAATGAAATCAAGGAAACTAAGTACAAGGCCTTACGAATAGGTAATTACCCTCATGTACTTCTCCTTACTCAGATACTTGCGGCGACACTTCTTCTTGGCCCTCCTAATGTTAGTCGAGGCGTAGTAGTCTCGAATAGCCTGCACCCTAGCCTCGTGTCGTAAGTTCTGAAGTAGGCGCTTGCACTCGACTTCGAGAACCCTAGCCGCCTCCGCCTCGTGTTCCTCAGCAACCCTATAGAAGGTCTGCAATCGAACAAGACTACACTGATTAGTACAATCACTAGGTAATGTTAATTTTTAATTCTGTAAAGTAGAAATTACCCAAAACCGACGCCTCACAATGTCGGCCACCGTCTCGCACACAACACCATCGACCATCACCTCTGGCGGGGCCGGGGCAGCCACGTACATCTCCCAGCTCATTGCTAGCTATGGAGCTTGACCCTCGCCGGGCAACGTGACCCACCCCGGGAAGTGCTGCTGGCAAATCACACCAAGGACCTGGTTGGGCCTGCGGACACCATCGGGGTGTATCCAACCCCTGCAGTATGACAAGGCCAACACATTAGATATTAATTTGAAGAAACATGAAGGACAAAGTTTAAAACAGAGTAAATGCACTTACTTATCCCCATTAGGCTGAATCAACAACCTCTGATCGCGGGTCGCCGGCACGGCCGGGAGCTTCATACCACCATGCTGGTAGACCTTCTTGCCCAGATCAACCAGCTCGCCATTTCTAAAACTATCGTCAGAACCGGTCTCTTCGCCATCAGCATGGCCACTAGTCTCCGGAGTTACCTAGGACGAAAACTCTGAGACCGGAGTCTCGTGGGACGAAGACTCCGGGCCCCGAGTCTCCTGGGACGAAGGCTCGGCGACACGAGGCTCGTCAGCCCGAGGCTCTTGGACCGAAGTCCGAGACGGGTCCAAGTCTGACGGCTCCACATGAGACGGAGCGCTCTGGTGGTCCAGAGAATCAGCTGCGGGTGGCGGCAAGGAAGGCACAACAGCCTTCCTACCTCTCCCGCCACCACGTCCACCTCTAGATCCCCTCTTCGTCTTCCCCCCACCTCTCCCGGTCGAAGAAGAAGGTCCCGCCGGTGTCACCATGCTGTCTACGAGCGCTCTCCGAAGCTGCTGGGGTGGATTATAGCCACCCCTCCCAGCACACGCCGAGGAAGCAGGAGGCTCAGAGCGCTGTCGACCCGCGCCCACCACTATCAACACCTGCAATGACAAAGAGTAAACGAAATTAGTACAATATAAGCATAATAAAATAATTGGTGGGTGAAAACAACACCAAAACCCCTTTCTGATATTTCAAGCTTTTGGAATATTTACATAGAAATATTCTCTATAAATTCCAAGAAAATTCTAGCATGTAAAAATGCCATATTAGGTTATCTTGCCAAGTCATCTCTTCAAGAACAAAATGACATCACCAAAACCACTCAAAATAATTAACCTAACTAACCTAGAAACTAACCTAGAAACTAATCTAGAAACTAACCTAACTAACCTGGTCTAAAGATAACTAACCTAACTAACCTAGAAAATCAAACTAACCTAGAAAATCAAACTAACCTAACTAACATCTTCTACTTATTCTAAAGATAATAACCTAACCTAACTAACCTAGGAACTAACCTAGAAACTAACCTAACCTAGTCTAAAGATAACTAACCTAACCTAACTAACCTAGAAACTAACCTAGCTAACTAAAATAAAATAAATTAACCTAAAATAAACTCCTTTCCCCCCTCGATCTTTCTTTTTCTTCTTCTTCCTTCTTTTCCTTCTTCCTCTTGTCTTCTTTTTCTTCTTCATTTTCCTTATTTTCCTTTTTCTTCTTCAGTTCTAATTTTTCTTATTTTCTTCTTAATATAAAAAATAACCTAAAATTTAACCTACAGTCTACTAACCCAAAAAAATCTAACCTACAATCTACAATCTACTATCCTAATTAAAGCAACTAAATCTACTAACCTAATTAAAGCAACTAAATCTACTAACCTAAAGCAACTAAATCAACTCACGTAAATCAACTAACCTAAAGCAACTAAATCTACTAACCTAAAGCAGCTAAATCAACTAACCTAAAGCAACTAAATGTACTAACCTAAAGAAACTAAATCAACTAACCTAAATCAACTAACCTAAAGCAACTAAATCTACTTATCTAAAGCAACTAAATAAACTAACCTAAATCAACTAACCTAAAGCAACTAAATGTACTAACCTAAAGCAACTAAATCAACTAACCTAAAGCAACTAAATCAACTAAATCAACTAAAACAGCAAGAAAAAAAGAAAAAAAAGAAAGGGCAGAACCTCACTAGGGGGCGGAGCGGTGACGGGCGGCGGCAGGCGGCAGCGGGCGGTGGGACGGAGAGGCGCTGTAGCGACCCGACCTCAGACGGTCAAGCCTCTGTGTTACTGTGCCATCCCTGGATCAGTATGCTGGCACACACTGTACATCAATGTATATATCAACGTGCAATCACATGTATAATTAACGTAAAACTGATATATACCTCATAAGTCACAATGAAACAAATAGTCGGGTGTGGAGTCCCATCAACGCCATCGGCAGGTTGAGTGTAGACCGTAACCACATGCCGTACTCTTACTCGTCGGAGTAAAATATCTCGCAACATGATACGTTGCAGCCGTGTAGGTCGATTACATTGAATGTACCGCAAGATCACAACATGAATAAACAGATGGTAAAACTATACTATATGCAATATGGCTTTGTGGCTCGTATGCGAGTTTTGTTTGCGTAAAAGCTGGTTTTATTTTCCCTACATCAAAGGAATAGAATGAAGTCTGTACTAAGGAGTTTTCTATCATGACATGGTTCCGTAACCGATGTCTCATAGCCCAAAATTCATCATATGTTGCCCACAATTAAGTTATCAATCCGGTGTTGAGAGTTCCGAGATAGATCCAAGTCCAGAGGCTCAAATTGTCCGTAATCGGGACACGGCTAATCGATTAGGTTTAAAACCCTCTGCAGAGGTTTGTACACTTTACCCGCAAGATTCGGTCCCTCTTTTACGTTCTCGCACTTCGTGGTGTTTGAGAACAAGACGACCAAACATGGTCTTCAGAAGAGTTCCTCGACCACTGTCGGTACTCATCCCATCCTACCGTAGTTCTACATCTGCTAGTACCGTCCCCAGCCAGAGTCACCACTAAGGTCAACCAAGCCAGAGCCCATAATGACTTGCGGTTGCAGGTAAGCTTCCGGGCATGAAGTATTCTTCCGTCTCTTTGAGTCTGGGTGAAGTTTTCCGCAAGATGTCATGGCGCTTCTCCATGCATCCCGGCCAACCACTGGTTCCTCCAGGGTGCCCGTCAACCGTCCTTCACCCAGTAGTGTGTATTGAATTCCTGTCTCGAGTCTTGAAGTCTTGAGGTCTTGAAGATGCAGTCCTTGCAGATTCCGTCATGGAGTTTTCGTCATTGACGTAGAATCCTCCATTCTCCCACCACTCCCGAGTACTCATACCAAACCCCGTCTACTATAGCGTAGCATTAAAATAAAATATCGTCCCGGGCTTGATAACAGGGGAATGGGTTCCTACCTCATGCATACTACTCAACTACAAGGATTCAATAACACTACTGAGGGGTGGTTGCAAAGATGTCACTAAATGCAATAAAACATAGGTATGAAAGCATGGTCAAAGTGAACTTGCCTTGTTGACGATCTTCGAAAACTAGGGATTCTTAGTAGCAATCTTCGCACTCCGGAAATTCTACCAAGGTAAACAATAACTATAATAAGCACATAGCAGATGATCACATAACACAATAGCATACATAGTAACATAACACACCAAACAAACAAATCAAAACCCAAAGGGGAAAACTCAAAGAAAACCAACTCAAGTTTTCCTACTTCAAACAACAACTAGAAATAGTTTTATATAACAAAAATTTTCTTAACATAACCTAATCATGGATTTATGTTAACTTAACAGAAAAGAATGCATTAAGCAACTAGGAGCAAAAAGAATCAATTTAAAATCTATTATGAAACTCCTATTAGGCCTAATTCAATTTCTATTAAGAAAAATGAAATAAAACTTTTATTTATTATAAATAAAAGTTCATCCTATAAAGTGACAGAAACTATCCTAGAATAATCAATCACAAGTTAAAAATAAATTTATTTACTAATTAAAATAATAGGAAAACAGTAGCTAGTTAATTAATTAGGATTAACAAGATTCTGCTTAAAACTATTTTTTTATTAATCCTAAAATGCCCAAATTAATTTCTATGGTTTGGCAATGTCAAAACAAAATTGGGACAAAAAGAATCATATAAAAATAATTTTCCTAGCTCATGTTATAACAGATTTACTATTCTGACTAAAACTAAAATAAAGCAATTTTAATTAATTTTGACATAGCTAAATATATTTTCTACAGAAACTATAGAAAATTTGCAAACCAAAAAAAAGAATCACCTAAAAATATTAAACAGAATAAAAGATATGAATTTTTCAAAACAGGAACTATTCTGTTAAAACAGAAAACGAAAATAAAAGAAAAATGGCCTAATGGGCCTAAACTACGACTGGCGTAATATAAACTAAACGGGCCCTAGGGTTAAACTAGTCGGGCCGGGCTAAATAAAATAAACCCTAGCTAAAAACTAAACCGGACTAAACCGGTCGAACCGGGCGGTTTTATTTAAAAAATACCCCTTCGGGGTGTTCTAATCCTAACCATCGATTTGAGATCGGACGGGGGAGGGGATCTCCGGCGACTTACCGGAGCTCGGCGGCGGCGGCGTGTGTGGCAGTGTGGTGGCCTCTCAGTCGTCGGGAGGTCGGTGGAAACTCCAGTGGTCTTGAGGCTGAGGGGGCTCTTGGTGGAGTCAGGCGAGCTCGGGAGGGCTAGGGCGGCGACGGCGCAAATGGCGGCGGTGGCGGCTCGGGCTCCGGCGAGCTCGAGAGGGAGGAGGAGGGATTCCGGCGAGGGGCGAGGGGGGGACTGGGGTGCGGGGGAGGGGTTCTTATAGGGGAGGGCCTCGGCGTGGCAAGGGAGGCGATCAGGAGGGGGATCGGATCCCGGATCCGTCGGGATCCGTGATCGGCCAGTCTTGGCGAGTGCGTGGGCGGGGTTGAAGGAGGGAATGGGCTGGCTCGGCTGGCTGTTGGGCTGGCAGTTGGGCCGCTGGTGGGCAGTCTTGGTATTGGTGGGCCGATGGCCTAGGCTGGCGCTTTGAGGGGGTTTCTTTTTAAATTTTTATTTTTTTTAATAAAACAAAAACAGAGATATCTTTTAAAATATAAATATTTTATATAGGACATTTATATACCAAAATGATCAGGGAATATTCCCTATCATTTGTACATTTTCAAAGGCAAAATCCAAACTTTATAAAAATTCATTTTTTTCAAATTCAATTAAAACTCGATTTGAATTCAAAACTTTTGGCATTGTTTTCCTCTGATATTTTTGGAGTGTCATATTTACTCCTCTCATACTTTTGCTCAAGTATTTATCGGGCATAGATTTTGATATGATTCCCACTTGCCAAAGTTTGAATTCAAATTCCAAAACTCAAATTTGAAAGAGGGTTTCAAGGCATTTTCAAATGACTTTCATTTTGATACTTTTTAACTTCCAACTCATATTTCATATAATTAAAGAAGTCATTTTATCTTCCCTCGTGAAAATCATTGAGTTGCATAAAGCTTTGAATTTGAAATATTCCCAAATGAAATTCAAATCTTTTCCAAAACCTTTTTCATTTCAAAATGGAAGAAGTCCTGTCATCTTCACTCTAGGCTTTGGTGTTGGAATGAACTTGAATTCAAGGGATCCAAAAGGTAAAGGGAAAGTTTGGGAAAGTCATTTCATTTCCTCTCATTCAACTTTCAAAAGTTTTCAAATTCCACTCAGTTTCACTCAATCAATCAAACCATCAATCAGACAACAAGCATAGTTATTTATTTAATATAACATTCCAAAATTTAGAATTTTGGGATGTTACAAACCTACCACACTTAAAATGAATCTCGTCCTCGAGATTGAAGAAACTAACAAGAAAAGGTTAGGGGTTGGGGTCTTCTAGTAAATATTTTGGTCAGAAAGGTCAGGGGTGCTACCACACTTAAAAACAAGGTTACAGTTCCAATAAACTCAGATACTTCCTCTGGAGTGCCGACAATGTATGTCTCTTCACATATCTTACAATAATTCCTTCATTAGCGCTCTTCTGTCAGAAGCATAAAGTTTTCCTCCAAATCTTGGGTCGGTTTGTCAAAGTTGAAGTTAAATCCAGACCGGATCTTCTTAGCTGATAGGTGCATGTCCATTCTAGACAACTATCGAAACACTCATGGTGGTCTACCATTAATGGTTTCTCCTGCGGAAATGGGTGCAGGTTGAACTTCATCGTATAACCTACGATTGGCAGCGGTTGCTGTAAAGGGTTCCATCGTACTACCATTCTATGGTTTTATGGCTTATCGCGTCGACACTCTTCTAAGGTTTTGAAGCTCTACGATTTTCCATCAACATATGATAGTTCATGATAGAAGTCTTCGGTATGGGGGCCAATCCATCCCGTACTTGAATCATTACCACATATGTAAATATCGAATCACGTATTCTAACACTTGGGCATACTCACAAGCATTGCAGAATTTCTCTTGTTCTCGAACTGGTTTCGAGTAAATCCATGGTTTTTGCAAACCAAACAAAACATCTATCGTTACTTCACCACTCTCAGGTTTTTGCATAACCTCCTACGAAACGTAAGCTGATTGGATCACTGATTCTTCCAAATTTATTCCTTTATCAAGGTTACATCTGTTCCTTATCAAAATCCACAGGCACATGGGTTATGGCCCACTTCAACACTAGTGCATCTTTAACTCATCCTTGGAGTAACTCTCATGTTACACCTCCTTTAAATCAGAGTACTCTGTTTCTTCATACCATCATATCAAAAGCAAAACTCCAACTTATTTTGTCCAGCTTCCTTCTATGGACCGTCATGAATAACACATTTCTTTCTTCATTGATCCTGTGGCTTTATAGAGTACTATGACCAAAAGAAGTGCACAAGTTTATCCATAAAGTCTCATTATTTTCATATCAATCTTTCATTACATCCTTAATCATTTTCGTAAATCCAAATTTCAAAAGGTACTTTGTTACAAATGCTGCCACCCACATGATTTGGTATGGTGGGGCATTACTTCCAACTTTATTCATTTTTCCTCCTCGAGGATTCTTGATCCTTTGGAAGTGTGCGACATGAGCCTTGAAATCTTCAATCTTCTGTTTCATCGTGGTGGCCTTGAGCTTCATCACCATCATCTCTGTCACGCACTTCGCGTAGGTATTCTGAGTATAACGGAGTCTTGCTTCAAGTATTTCTCCGATCTGGCGTATGGCTTCCATGGCTGCTTCACGAACGACATCGAAGAAAGTTGCTTGTGGCACACGTGAAATGAAAAAGTACTTGTCCCATCATCTTTGGGCAAACTCCTTTCAAATGGTGGAGGTGTACCTCCACATACCAAAGTTCCACTCCCTTTTGCATGAAAGGGTAGCCTTTGTAGATGCATCTCCTTCAAGGTGAATATGCTTCATCATGTCCCTCGGGATCTTGGTAATCATGATCACTTTCGTCGAGGGTCATGATTGTTTCCGGACCTTTAAGGAAAGACTCATAAAGGGTTGTCATCTGCATGTGTAGGATAAGAGAGGTGCTCAGAACAAGGGATGTATCTCCATGGGGAAATTGCAATTGTCTCCAGAAAAGTTTGGTGTTCAGTTGTCCATGGGTTCAAGATTTGGGTGCAGTTGAGATAGAAAGAGAAAAGCAATTACCCACTCATCAACAAAATTATCGTTTTGTAATGGGCCGTTCTACTATGGTTTCGCTTTCTAGGTCCTCATTTCTTGAGGTCTTCAATGCTCGGGAGTTTCCAATTCCTGATCTTTGTTCCCATATGAAGACTTTCTACCATTCTTCCGTAACTTACGTCTCTCATGGTTGAAATAAATACAAGCCTCTGAATATCGCATCTATCCAACCATTCAATAAACACACAAAAATAATAGCAACCAAGCATTCATTTATTCAATCAATTCTACAAGATCGCCACCCACATAAATTGGTATGGTCGATACTTAAATCAAGGAAGCGTTCATCTTTATTTCTCTCATGGTGGGATACTACTAAGCTAATTTATTAGGAACTTGGTCATTGTCCCCACTGGGGTTTCTTACGTGTGGACTTGATCTCCTCCAGTTCTTACGCTAGATTTTCCTGTCGACGCGGAGTTTCTTGTGGCGACCACTGTATGTCTGAAGTTGTTCCTTGAGCTTACGGATTTCAACGTCCTTGGCATGAGACATGGTCCTGCTGCTTTTCAGTTCTCGACGTATTCTCGAGATCTCGAGGTTCTCCTCCTCCAGCTTGTTTACCTTGGTCTACGAGTCTTGACCTCTTCTCGTAGTGCTTCATTGTCGAGCAGGGCTTCCGTGGAGGTCCATCTGAAGATTCTTGACGTATTGTTCCAGATCCTGATTGTACACTAAAAGTGGGGAGAACTTCATCTTTTGCGCTTCCGTCAAGGCAATAGTTGCTCCATCAAACTTCTGCCATCCCATCCTTCCAAAGAAGTGTGGGTTTAGTGCAACCACGATGGCGATAGCATAAGCGTGCAATAGCATCATGGACGGCGGTGTTGATGCCCATATCACGATCACCATTTATAGTTCGAAGATGATGTCTGCAGTCTTGGGGGCTTCTTTACGACCAAAAACTTGGGTCTTGACTCCCCACGATCTGGGCGTCCTCTTAGTTGCCTTGATCTCGGTATCGGTAACCCGGCTGACTGACTAGCTCCACAAGGAAGGGGCCTCCAAGAACCTTCTCGTAGTGTTCTCTTTTGTTCAGAATGTAGCTCTCCATCTATAGTTTGAAATAAGGAAGGTTCAAGTAATAGGAATCGGTGTTATGAGAGTAGTACAAAACAAAGGTCATTCCTATTGGGGTCTTCATATTACTAAGTCATTTTCTAGGGTCACGTTCTCTGACCAACATGTGCTCGATACCATTTCATGTAGCGACCCGACCTCAGACAGTCAAGCCTACGTATTCTTGTGCCATCCACAGATCAGTATCTTTGGCACATGATACATCAATGTATATATCAAAGTGCAATCACATGTATAATTAACGTAAAACTGATATATATACCTCATAAGTCACAGCGGAAACAAATAGTCGGGTGTGGAGTCCCATCCCCCCCTCGCGCCCGAAACCCCTACGCCCCGGTCGCCCGACCGCATCACCCCTCTCTCTCTCTCTGGCGGTGGACCCCGCCCCGTCTTCAACCCATACGCCTTCGCCGCGCGCCGCCACGATCGCGGATCCCGTGAGATCCGGGATGTCGATCCTCCCGATCGCCCCTTGCCAACGCCGAGGCCCCGCCTATATAAGCCCCCTCCACTTTTATTCCCCCTTACCCCCTCGCCGGAGCCCCTCCTCCTCTCTCTCGCCGTCGCCGGAGCCCGAACCTCCCGCCGCCGCCATTTGCGTCGTCGTAGCCGCCCTAGCCCCTCCCGACCTCCACCGACTCCACCAAGACCCTCCCCGAGCTCGTCCGCACCCGTCGGGCCACTCCACCGACCTCCCCGACGACCGGAGAGGCCAGCCTTTTCGCCGCCGTCGCCCGCCGCCCGAGCTCCGGTAAGTCACGGAACTCCACCCAGCCGTCCGATCTCCCATCCACGGCGTGAATTAGAACACCAGAAGAATATTTCTTTAAATAAAACCGGTCCGGCCGGTTAGTTCTGATTTATTTTAGTTAGGGTTTTATTTTTTTAGCCGGCCCGACTAGTTTAACCCTAGGCCCGTTTAGTTTATATTACGCTCAGTGCGTAGTTTAGGCCCATTAGGCCCTTTTTCATTTATTTTTGTTTTCTGTTTTAACAGAATAGTTCCTGTTTTGAAAAATTCATATCTTCTATTCTGTTTAATATTTTTAGGTGATTCTTTGTTTTGTTAGTTTGCAAATTTTCTATAGTTTCTGTAGAATATATATTTAGCTATGTTAAAATTAATTAAAATTGCTTTATTTTAGTTTTAGTCAGAATAGTAAATCTGTTATAACATGAGCTAGAAAAATTATTTTTATATGATTCTTTTTGTCCCAACTTTGTTTTGTCATTGCCAAACCACAGAAATTAATTTGGGCATTTTAGGATTAATGAAAAAAATAGTTTTTAGCAGAATCTTGTTAATCCTAATTAATTAACTAGCTACTTGTTTTCCTATTATTTTAATTAGTAAATAAATTTATTTTTCACATGTGATTGATTATTCTAGGATAGTTTCTGTCACTTTATAGGATGAACTTTTATTTATATTAAATAAAACTTTTATTTTATTTTCTTAATATAAATTAGATTAGGCCTAATAGGAGTTTTACTATAGCTTTTAAATTGATTCTTTTTGCTCCTAGTTGCTTAATGCATTCTTTTCTCTTAAGTTAACATAAACTCATGATTAGGTTATGTTGAGAAAATTTTTGTTATATAAAACTATTTTTAGTTGTTGCTTGAAGTAGGAAAAAAACTTGAGTTGGTTTTCTTTGAGTTTTCCCCTTTGGGTTTTGATTTGTTTGTTTGGTGTGTTATGTTACTATGTGTGCTATTGTGTTATGTGATCATATGCTATGTGCTTATTATAGTTATTGTTTGCCTCGGTAGAATTTCCGGAGTGCGAAGATTGCTACTAAGAATCCCTAGTTTTCGAAGATCGTCAACAAGGCAAGTTCACTTTGACCATGCTTTCATACCTATGTTTTATTGCATTTAGTGACATCTTTGCAACCACCCCTCGATAGTGTTATTGAATCCTTGTAGTTGAGTAGTATGCATGAGGTAGGAACCCATTCCCTGTTATCAAGCCCGGACGATATTTTATTTTAATGCTACGCTATAGTAGGCGGGGTTTGGTATGAGTACTCGGGAGTGGTGTGAGAATGGAGGATTCTACGTCAATGGCGACAACTCCATGACGGAATCTGCAAGGATTGCATCTTCAAGACCTCAAGACTTCAAGACTCGAGGCAGAATTCAATACACACTCTTTGGGTGAAGGGCGGTTGTGGGCACCTGGAGGAACCAGTGGTTGGCGGGATGCATGGAGAAGCGCCATGACATCTTGCGGAAAGCTTCACCCAGACTCAAAGAGGCGGAAGAATACTTCATGCAGGAAGCTTACCTGCAACCGCAAGTCATTATGGGCTCTGGCTTGGTTGACCTTAGTGGTGACTCTAGCTGGGACGGTACTAGCAGATGTAGAACTACGGTAGGATGGGATGAGTACTGGACGGTGGTCGGAAGGAACTCTTGGAAGACCATGTTTGATCGTCTTGTTCTCAAACACCACGAAGTGCGAGAACGTAAAGAGGGATCGAATCTTGCGGGTAAAGTGTACAAACCTCTGCAGAGGGTTTTAAACCTAATCGATTAGCCGTGTCCCCGGTTACGGACAATTTGAGCATCTGGACTTGGATCTATCTCGGAACTCTCAACAACGGATTGATAACTTAATTATGGGCAACTATGATGATTTTGGACTATGAGACATCGGTTGGCGGAACCATGTCATGCTAGAAAACTCCATAGTACAGGCTTCATTTATTCCTTTGATGTAGGGAAAATAAATCAGCTTTTACGCAAACAAAACTCGAATCTGAGCCACAAAGCCATATTGCATATAGTATAGTTTTATCATCTGTTTTCTCTTATTGTGATCTTGCGGTACATTCAATGTCTTGACCTACACGGCTGCAACGTATCATGTTGCAGATATTTCCTCGACAGTAAGATGCGAGTGCAGGTTACGGTCTACACTCAACCTGCCGATGGCGTTGATGGGACTCCACACCCGACTATTTGTTTCATTGTGACTTATGAGGTATATATCAGTTTCGTTAATTATACATGTGATTGCACTTTGATATATACATTGATGTCTTTATGCGTGCCGACATCTTGATCGAGGATGGCACGCAACAGGCTTGACCGTCGAGGTCGGGTCGCTTCTGGCGCCAGCGGTGGGGCGGGGTGGCGGGTGGCGCCGTGTGTGGCGGCAGCGGGCAGCGGGCGACGGCCTCGGGGGTTAGGTGCGGTTGGAGTCGGCGGTGGAGGGGGCGGTGGGGGTCGGCGGCGGCGATGGCGGTGGGGGTCGGCGGCGGGGGCGGTTCGGGCACGGGGACAGCGCGGTGAGGGGAGAGAAAGAGGAGGGCACGGGTGCGGGTGCTGACCTTTTTTGATAGGTCAAATCTCTTTGTCGTCTGCTAGCAGACGTCAAAGAGCCTAGGTAGTGGGTTGGGGCCGGGGGGAACGGCCGTTAGGTGGGCCAGTTTCTTGACCGTCTGTTAGCGAACGGCAAAAAAGCTTTGTCGTCAGCTACCCGACGGCAAAGAAAGTGGTCGTTAAGTTCTCCTTGTTAGTGGGCCACCTACCCTCTTTGGCATTGGCTAGATGAAGGCAAAGCTTCTAAGCCTTCATCTAGCGGACGGCGAAGAGCAGGCTGACGGTAAACATGTTCTTTGCCGTCAGCTAGCTGACGGCAAAGAGCTGGCTGACGGCAAAGACCCTGATTCCAGTAGTGCATATATATAGGTGGGGGAGAGGGGAGGCGCCCCAAGTGGGGCCAAATCCCACTTGGGCTCCTTCCCATAGCCGCGCCTCCCCCTGCGATGTATGTGTGAGGGAAGAAGGCACGGGGAGGTGGTACCCCCACATTCCTTTCTCTCATGAGGAGGGAAGGCAGGAGGGGCCAACCCTCCCCCTTTCCTTCCCCTAGGTCCGGCCGGCTAAGGAAAGGGGCGCACCAGCCCCTTGTGGGCTTGTGTATGCCTCCCCTTGGCCCATTAGGCCCATAGACCTCCCGGGGGTGTCCGGAACTCTTTTCGGCGATCCGGTGCACTCCAAAACTCTTCCAGTGTCCGAATGGTATCGTCCTATATATCAATCTTTACCTCCTGACCATTCCGGAGATCCTCGTCATGTATGTGATCTCATCAGGGACTCCGAACAACAGTCGGTCATCAACATACATAATTCATATAATAGTATATCATCAACGAACGTTAAGCGTTCGGACCCTATGGGTTTGAGAACTATGTAGACATGACTGAGACACCTCTCTAGTCAATAACCAATAGCCGAACCTGGATGCCCATATTGGTTCCTACATATTCTATGAAGATCTTTATCGCTCGAACCTTATGACAACATACATAATTCCCTTTGTCCGTCAGTATGTTACTTGCCCGAGATTTGATCGTCGGTATCTTCATACCTAGTTCAATATCATTCCGGCAAGTCTCTTTACTCGTTCCGTAATACATCATCTTCTAACTACCTCCTTAGTCATTTTGCTTGCAAGGCTTCTTATGATGTGTATTACCGGGAGGGCCAAGAGATACCTCTCCGATACACAGAGTGACAAATCCTAATCTCGATCTATGCCAACTCAACAAACACCTTTGGAGATACCTGTAGAGCATCTTTATGATCACGCAGTTACGTTGTGACGTTTGATAGCTCACAGGGTACTCCTGCGGTATCCGGGAGCTGCATAATCTCATAGTCGAAGGAATATGTATTTGACATTCAAGAAAGTAATAGCAAGAAATTGAACGATCATATGCTAAGCTAACGGGTGGGTCTTGTCCATCACATCACCTAATGATGTGATCGCATTATCAAGAGACAACGCATGTCTATGGTTACGAAACCTTAACCATCTCTTGATCAACGAGCTAATCTAGTAGAGGCTTACTAGGGACACGGTATTTGTTTATGTATCCACACATGTATTTAAGTTTCCGGTCAATACAATTCTAGCATGAATAATAACTTTTATCACGATTAAGTAAATATAATAATAACCATTTTATTATTGCCTCTAGGGCATATTTCCATCAGCTACAAATCCATTACTCCTGGCATGCTACAAATCCATTACTCCGAAATGAAGAAGTTGCCTTCCTTGATCCGTATATCATGCATTTTGGCAATGTTGATTCTGATAAAGGTCAGTGCGTTATGGCGAATTACCTGCACAAGACAATTCTTCAAAGTCCTCGGCACAAGCACAACTTTATCGTGCCTTACTTCGAAACAAAAGTTAATTCCTCTATGCTTGCACATATACACTTGCGTACTGTGATGTCAATCTCATTCTCATATTACATTGTTGAACTTTTTTGCATCAATGAACACCAGATCGTCCTCTCACTAATGCCCCTGGAACTGCGCTTATTTCTTTGATTCCAGGAGAGACCCAAAGAAGCCCTGGACAGCTCTGAAAACAGTTCTAAATGTTTCTCTTTCGATGTGTCATAAGTCCGACCGTAAGAACATGCTGCATTCGCATTTCAAATTTCACACTAGCTTCTATTGCCAGCAACAACCAAAAGATGAAACCATGCACATGTCTAGCTACTATGCCATGGTCCTCATGGATGACTATGTGCGCGCGGGGCCACTTTTGAGACGGGATTCAATGTTGAAGCAATGGTCCGAAGAGAATGAGAAGGAAGTTAAGCTAGCTCACTTTTGGATAGAGCATGAGCGCCTTCAGAGGGTGCTCACGAATATCATCAATCGCCATGTAGTAAGGGATGTTGTGATGTTCTACTATGACACAGATAGTGAAGAAGAACGAGAGTTGAGAATTAAACATCAAAATGCCGATGGATATTATGGCAAAAGGATGAATATGCATGCTTTCTAGAAAAATGTTAAATTATGTCATGACACAATGCTTGTTACCTTCTGGTCTCTACTTTATATGTATGTGTGTCATATGTTTATGCATTTACCTTGTGATCTTTTCTACATGTATATATTTTGAATGTTATTGTGTGCTAAAAATAATAGATGAGTCCGGTAGAAGAACTGTGGGACGGCGTATCTGCGGCGGACATTGAGAAGCACTATCTATGGATACAGGACAAGTATCGGGCAGAGTAGCTCAACGAGGTGTTGTTAGCTTGAGTCAGAAGTATTCCAATGGCCCAGTGTTCTCTCCGAGCGGTAGAGAAGATAGCGGAGAGGCGGTTCAGTCACCTCGAGGTGTGCATCGTCAAGGAGGCGACCTCGGATGAGATATTGAGGATCTGGCCGGGTCTGAGTCCAGCCACCATACCCACGCCAGGTGTGGTAGTTCAATTGGCTTTTCAAGAGGACAAATCTTTGGTTCTAGTGCAAGCGGCCCGTTGGTCCCTGTTTTGTTCCGTCCAATAGTTATTCATGGAGTTGTCCGGCTTCTACGAACGCTCTATGTGTTGAACATCATCCGACAATCTTTTCACTCCTAAACAACTCGTGGAACCATTAATTATGTGTAACGACCGACAAATATATGCTTATCATTAATAATGCACTTCTGATATTTTCTTTATAACTAATTTTCATTAATCAGCCATCATTGTAATGTGGTGCGTGTATGTGGATCAACGTTAAAACTAGAATTTATGTATCCCATGCAATCTGATGATCTGATCCAGGCTCGGTATGTTGTAATAGCATCAATTCTGCATCGATTAATAATAGTGGCGGCCAGTAGAGAGACCCCGCAATTGCTACACAAAACTTCTTTGGCGGGCGGCCTAAGCCGCCCACCACTGCTAACGGGCTACCACTAGCGGGCGGGCGCCCGCCACTGATGACATGTTAGCAGTGGCGAGATGTCGGTGTCAGGCAGCCCTGGGAGCATGGCCCGCAACTGATGGCCTTTTTGCACCCGCCATTGCTAGGCATTCCTGCAATAGTGCATTTTCAGGTTTTTAGACACCGACACCGGTAATGGATCCCCCCTCCTGCAGAGTACCTGAATAGGCCTCCAGATTGGATCTCCTCGGGATAGAAGCTTGCGATGGCGGAAAATTCAGTGAAAAATCTAGCAAAGTGTTTCACAAAATAAGGAATTTATAGGTGGAAGAATGGACGTAAGGTGGTGGACAGGGCCCGACACGATATAGGGGCGCAGCCAAGGCCCTGGCCATGCCAGCTGGACGTGTGGGGCACCCTGTAGCTCATTTCGTTCCCTTTCGGTGCTTTTCTCGAACCTTCATGACTCGAAAAAATTGTATTGAATCCTCATTTTTTTACCTCCATAGATTTTGATTTTCTATAAAGTTAAAAACATGCACAAAACAATAACTGGCACTGGGCACTGAATTAATATGTTAGTACAGAAAAATAATCTAAATTGGTATAAAAAGTATATAAAAGTGATAATATAGTAGCATGAAACAATCGAGTTGGGCCATCCAAGTACCTACCCGGATCATCCGGCCATAGCCCAGACAATCCGGGTAGCTACCCAGACAGTCTGGCAATGCATGTGCGCATCTTGGCCCTTCGAGATCATGTAATCCCCCTCTCTCGCCCCAAATGCACTTGTACTATACATAGTCGCCCCTACCTCCATTCTATGGTTAGTAAAGTATGTTGAACTAAATGAGAAAACAATGCTCCTTGAATCCTAGAGGACCAAGACCTCCTAAGGGAGAAGAATCTCTCAAGATTATCACAACCCTCTTAAGGGAGAAGGATCCACATCATAGGATCACCAAGACCTCCCATGGGAGAAGGATCCCTTGAGATCATATAGCTCCCATCTCCTTAAGATTTGGGAAGTACTACCTTGCCACTCTTTTCCTCTTGTTGACCTTGTAGTCTTGTGGATCTTGTGTGTTTGCAAAATTAGTGGATGTGTGATTTGGATCTTCTCTTGAGTGAATTTCCTTCTTGTTCTGGAGTGGACGGCTAGACCCCCTCCAAGTGTGAAAGATTAGGCAACTTAGGGTCCCTACCCTACATCAAGGCTCATCGCCACTAGCTGCCTGCAACACAGGTTTGCAGCAGTGGCAACACATCCACTGTCGCCTTGTCGCAGTCCACCTTCGCCATTGTTGTAGCCACTGGCCTTCCTGATGAAGGATGTCCAATGAGATGGGGGAAGAGAAGAGCTGGGCTCTGCATTTGATCAATCATTTAGGAAGAGAAGTGTCGACGTGGCGAAGGGTGCGGTGTGTGCTGCCGAAGTAGGACAGGAAGGGAAAATATTGAGCTGACTAAGAACGGGTGGACGGAGAGTTACAAAGATAAAAAAAGATAAGGTAGAAACGAGTGGTGGGCCCACGGGCCGCTAGTGTCCTTATAGGGCGGCCGAAGTGTGTGTCGTATCAGCAGGCTGATACGGATCTTGTACCTTAATTATTCTCAAAAAAGAAAGATCTTGTACCTAATTTAATTGGCAGCTAAAATTAATTTTCTACATGTAATCATATTAACAACGAAAAGATATGTAAATCACGGTCATTACTACATGCCTCCGTTGCAACTTTCTAATCTATATCTATACCTACTATTAAAGGAAGGTGATATTCTTGGTTTCGTCCCACTTGGTTTGGTCCGCTTCAATTAATTTTTGCGTATACTATTTGGTTTCGTTACTTGCCACCTGTTTTGGCCCAACGGAGGAAGCTCACCTAACGGCGCATTGTGGCCCACGTCCAGATAGGTGAGAAAAAATAAAATAGCAGTTGGCAGGGTTCGATCTCATAATCCGCCAATCGGCCATACACAGTTTGTCCAACTGACCCAGCTAGAGATATGCGAGATTTTTTTTCTCCCGTTGCAACGCACGGGCCTTTTTGCTAGTAAAAAGATAAAAGGAAGAAGAAGGTTATTCAAAACTTTCTTTTTATGCGACTTTACTCGAAACCATTGTATAATCTCTACTTTTAATGTCTGAGTTGGTCAATAGCCTTCACGGTTTATTTTGTTTTGATCTTTTTTCGTCGTTTTTTTCATCCCGTCCCACCACCCCTCCTGCTAAACAACGAAAAAAACCACTCCTCTCTCCCAACGAAACCCATGCACACACATACGCACACCACCGGTTGTTGGATAAAAACACAGCTCTCAAACTCACCCTCCGGGAATCCTCCTCATGATCGCCCCAATCCCGCCTGCAAGCCATGGCGGCCGCCCCCAGATGCCTTGTCGATCCTTCTCCACACGCTACCACGCCTCCCTTGCGAAGACGCCTCGCCATGGATCTCAATCGGCGCCACGACGGCCATGGCCTCCCCACCCGCCGACGTTCCAGATCCGGCCATCATTGACCCCCTCCACATCAGTGATCGGTCAAGGTAGGGAGTGTGGCTCTATCCATCTTCCTACGCATACCGCGTCCGTGTATCCGGGCAAGGGTGCTTGTGAGACCGGGAGGCGATCAAAAGGAGGAAGAGGAGATCCATGGTTGGGGATACATTCAACGACCTAGGAATCATCCTCCCTGACGTCGTACTCGAAGCCCGTAGCCATTGCCTCCTCAATCTACGTTGGTCAGCAGCAGCAAGGTCAGCCCCCACTCTATATTTTCTTAAGATCTTGCGTCGCCATGGTGACTCCACAAAATTTGTACATCCATTGCTGACGTTGGCATTTATTCAGCAGAGAATTAACAACACTAGACCAAAGCAAAGGGGGTCAGCCTGAATGGGACGTATCACCTTCCAGAGGACTCACCCTAGCTAGCCTGCACAGTACCTTTCATTAGCACTTCTCCTAGTAAGTTTGCAAATTTTGGATCCACCACTTTTGGATCATGCTTGGTGTGTGCTGACGCTGCGCGGGGAACATGATGGTTTTTCTCTGAATCATGCATAGTTCTCTCAGTATTGTACGTGTTGTTCTCTCGTGTTGTCCTCTGCATGATGTGTGGTCTCGTGTTGTTCTCTGCATGATGTGTGGTTGATGGCCTGATGGAGATGCGGAGGCGACGACTAGCGGCTATTCTATTTACACCTGACATGGTTGAGAGGCTAGGGAGCACGCAATTTTGCACTCATATTTGGTCGGCGGGGGAGATGAATATGGGAGAGACGTGGCTGGGAGTTGCACCAGTCATTTTTCCGCCCTCTCTATGTTATCCCTTTGCACTAGTCGGTAATTGCTTTTCGACCAGGGGATAGGGTAGCGTACATGAACAACAAAATTGTAGAAGGTGAGGAGGACAGTTTGAATGACAACATTATGTGGAGTATTGAGATGAAGGTAAGACATGTGTAATCTGAATTGAGACATATGGAGAGCTTATATAGTATGTATGTGCAATCTTTAATTGTAGGTTGAATTCTTGTTCTCTAGATCCACCTTCACCGACATCACGCGCTTGTCTGTGACCTCCCACCAGCAGCGCCTTGAGGCCACCCACATAAGCGACCAAGCAATTCCATGTTGTCAACCTGCTACTTCACCAACGACATCGAGGAGGTCGTGGGTGAGAGCTACTGTCCTCCTTGGAGAACATGCTGGTGCCCCATGCGTACGAAGAAGAGCTAAGACACTCGCATGGGTGCTCAAGGAAATACACCATATTGAGCGAGGTTGGATTAAAGTTTCTTCATTCTTCACTACCTATTCTTGTGCCTTTAGGTATTTCAGATAAGTATCGTATGCTGCCTGCAACATATAAGGGAAACAAAACAGGATTACAAAATACTTATGCTTCTTCATAGTTGTCCAATTGGTTCTAAAATTTGTCGAGTGGTGGACTATTTTACATTAACTAATAAATAACATTGCTGCACACATGAGTTGGTTTGCAATGAAGTGGGCCAGTATACATGTTTTTGTTGACTGAATATTTTTCATAAATATGGGGGTATGAAGATAATCTATTCTTTCTTTACCCCATTGACAATGGGACAATGATCTTTTTGTGCTTTAGATTAAAAAAACAGACTCTAATCTGAATCTAACGAGTAAAAAAATTATCACTGTGTTTCAGAGTGTTACACAATTTATCAACAAGAGCAAAGACTCTAATCTGACGATGTAGAACAGCTTTAATGTGACAGAGGATTGTGGTGGTTGATGTATTCTGCACCTGGTAGTAGACTAAGAAAGGAACATTATGTATGGAACACAATGATATTCACAGCACCCCTGCACTATGTGAGATTTAGAAGATATTCAAATTAGTGTTTGTTGATAACTGCAAATTTCATGTGTCCGAGTTTCATATTTTTCTATCCCTGTCAACGTACTAATCTGTTGTTCTTTGATGTGCAGTTGGTACCGCCGGCGGATGCATCCATGTGCTAATCTGCTGGCAACGAGTAGGCGGAGCCAAACGAGTGGGGGCCTCCAGCCAGCTGGGAGTGGACAACAACACCAGGTTTGTTAATTACTCAACAAGTCACAGATTAATCTATTTTTTATTAGTTTGGAGTGGATTATCAGGCCTGCCGCGCAATCATAGATTTACCTTTTGATTTATGTGGGTGGACAAAAACACCCTTTCTGAAGTTTTCTAGGGATTGTAATGAAGCACAAATTGTTCAGTGATAACAATCCCTTCGAGCTCCCTCAACCCTTCGCCAACACTTCTTCAGTTTCTCACCACAAGTGAGTTCTCTCTGCACCAGCATTATTGTTAATCAATGTACGAGCCGGTAATCAGAGTTTAGATACATGCTACTAATGCTAGCGCACTCCCCACATGGACAGAGTGGCGGCCGAATGATATAGTTAAACAATTAACTGATTTGGTAGAAGAGACGAACCTTATTACGGACAAAGAGAGATGCATAATTTTCCTAATTTGTTTATTATTGGTCGTTCCATGCATCGTTCGGGGTAAAAAATACCTAGAACATGAGTTTTTCCATGTATACTTATCCATGCGTGATGGCACTACACCGCATTAGCATACTTTAAGTTTGTCCTTGTATTATCTCTTATTCAGGGTAGAAATGCTCGGAACAAACAAATGACGAATTGTAGTGTAGTCATTCTTGGAGTTAAAGATTATGTTTATAATTGATCATCACTTGGGATGCTGCCAACTTGCAGGGTCGATGAGACATTAAATTGCCATATTGCTTTCCCCTCTTATTCACTGTTGTAAGCTTGGTTCTCAAGGAACTTCTCATTGTTGTACATGTAGGTTGTGGAAAATAGAAATAAAATCTATTTGTTCATTCTTCTACTGTACCACCGATCCATCTCCCACTGTTCAGTAAATTTCAGTTATGTGCTTAAATTTAAGGAAGCCATCATCTTCTAAAACATATTGTTACCTACTCAAACATATTGTCTTCCTTTGTGTTTCCGATAAATTATTTACAAAAACACACGTAAAATAGAAGTTGCAGAACCTGCATTGGACCATGCTCATTTGCTTTGTCCATTTTTTCGAAGAAATAATACTCTCTAAATTCCTAAGCATTCAGAATTATGACTTAGTGTGCTATTACATTTCCCAGTATCGGACGCTATATTTTCTGTGGGAATCATTGACACAGTTCCTTCAGAAAGTTGTATCACTGAAATGGACAAACTGCTCTTATGTAATTCTACCACCCATTCTGATTATGAGGCAAATATACATGTTATGCAAGCGTACTATATATTGTTCAGGATAGTGTGTGTGACATATGTGGGAACGGGGAGTGTCGGTGTCAAAACCGGCGGATCTCGGGTAGGGGGTCCCGAACTGTGCATCTAGGCGGATGGTAACAGGAGACAAGGGACACGATGTTTTTACCCAGGTTCGGGCCCTCTCGATGGAGGTAAAACCCTACTCCTGGTTGATTAATATTGATGATATGGGTAGTACAAGAGTAGATCTACCACGAGATCAGAGAGGCTAAACCCTAGAAGCTAGCCTATGGTATGATTGTTGTTCGTCCTATGGACTAAAACCCTCCTATTTATGTAGGCACCGAAGAGGGTTAGGGTTACACAGAGTCGGTTACAATGGTAGGAGATCTACATATCCGTATCTCCAAGCTTGCCTTCCGCGCCAAGGAAAGTCCCATCCGGACACGGGACGAAGTCTTCAACCTTGTATCTTCATAGTCCAGTAGTCCGGCCAAAGGCTATAGTCCGGCTATCCGGACACCCCCTAATCCAGGACTCCCTCAGTAGCCCTTGAACCAGGCTTCAATGACGACGAGTCCGGCGCGCATATTGTCTTCGGCATTGCAAGACAGGTTCTTTCTCCGAATTCTTCATAGAAGATTTTGAACACAAGGATAGTGTCTGGCTCTGCAAAATAAGTTCGACATACCACCGTAGAGAGAATAATATTTACACAAACTCAATCTGGCGGCGTATTAGCGGCGTGACATCACACCACGGCCAAGCCTTTATTGAATCGTTTTATTGTCCAACCTCGGTAGCGTTTAGCGAGGTGGTTTCCTTGGCACGTCTTGTCAAAGCGGAGATCGTGTCCCCTTATTCCGGGATTCTTATTAATACGGCGTGGGTAACTTGATCGTGCCCGTTAGCACGCCTCCTCTATCGGCGAGTCCCGAGCGGTCGCAGGGAGGGCTCACCTGGTATTCAACCTCTTTAAAAAGATACCAAGGCCCTGCTCCTTTTTCTCAATCTCAATCGAATCCGCCCCTCGCTCCGAGTTCCAACACCCAAAGCTCCAGATTCAGGCCCTTCAGACCTTCGATGATGTCCGGCTCCGACCTTCAAGGCCGGTGGATGCCTTCCTCCGTCACGGAAGAAGACGTCCTAAAGCTAAGAGATGCTAGGTACCTTACCGGCGAAATCTCGCATAGGCTGCCCGCCCAAGGGAAGGTTATTCCCACTCCCAAGCCCGGTGAAAGCGTGGTGATCGCGTCTCACTTCCTTCGGGGGCTAGGCTTCCCGACGGACCCCTTCGTGAGGGGGGCTCATGTTTTATTACGGGCTGGAATTTGACGACTTGGATCCGGAGTCCATCCTCCACATCTCATCGTTCATCGTCAGATGAAGCCTTCCTTCGCATTACCCTCACTTCAGATTGTGGCTCAAGACCTTCAAAGTGGAGCGAAGATGATCAAGAAGCTGAGCGGAAGTCTTGGAGAAATTGTTATAAGCAAGAATCTTGACGCTTCATGGCCCGAGGCTCCTTTCAAGAGGAGCTAAGTTTATGCAACAAGAGTGGTTTTATATCCACAGCTGGGGCACCAAATGGGTGGCGCCACCCGCTTTCGCTCGGGTCCTCCACCGCTGGTGGCGTCATGGGTCGATAAAGGGCTTGGTAGGGGGCCGTCAGGGCGTGCCCTTGTTGAAGGGCCGTATTCGAGACCTCCTAGAGAGAGAGATCAATCTGGTCGTAGTAGCGCAGGTCATCTTGATCGTCGCATCCTGCCTTGCAAATGTCGCCCTCCTCACTTTGTGGGAGTTCAATCCGGAGGGACCACGAGCTCTCCAACATTTTATGGGCGCAACGCCCATGGAGATGTACAAACTGTTCTTCGGATCACAAGCAATGTGTCCTGTCTTGACCGAGGACACAAGTCTGAGCTGCAATTGCCCGGATGCTCAAGTAAGTAGTCACGTACCAGGACACGCTATCCATGTATTTATCATAAAGTTGCCCTTAAAAGAGTTGTCCCTTAAACAGGAGTGGATAGCGAAAGCAAAAACTGATCAGGTGTACGGCCCCCTCCCAGAGACCACGCCGGATCCCGTGTTAACCAAAATGCTGGAGGCTGCGCCTTTGGAAGAAGGCGAAGGGGGGAACAAGGAAGCTACTGCCTCCGTGAAGGAGGTTATCAAGAAAGGAGGATCAAGAATCCCTCCATCCAAGGGAGAAGAGGACCGCCTCTGAAGATCAGGAGACCAAGGCCTCAAAGCGGGGAAGAAATCTTCACGGAGGGTCTGTGGCCGGGAGATGCCCGGCCGCATTATTTCCCAAGGAGATCAGCCCTCAAGTGAGCCGTAAGTAGGCAGGGGAGTTTTAAAATAAGAGACATCCCTGTTTTATTTACGAAGATGACCGAAATTTTACCTTGTAGTTCGGATCTCGGCCCTTCTCGTGAGCTTCGTCTTGAGGATCTTCGATGGGAGATGATGGAGAGCGGAACGCCTCCCCTGCCGTACCGCCTAGCGAGGTGGGCGATCACGAGGTGTCGTCGCGGAGGTTTCTTGAATCCGGCGGGCGGAGGCGGTCGTAGGGCCCCCGAGCCCTCCGTGTGCGGCCTTGAAAAGGACATCGAACGAGTCCGGCACCTCTGGTGCACGGTCGGAGGAGTTGAAGGATCTGCTCGGCGAGTGTCTATCTCGAGAGGATCACCGTGCATTGATGGGTACGGTGATTGAAAAAATTCATCGGCGGAAAGCGGGTTGTACGAGGCCGCGGGGAGTTCTTGACGGGTTTTGAGGTGCGATGCAATGATGTACCTTTTGGCGGTTCCGCATATATAAGATGCACCTGTGTAGATAGTAGCCCACGAGACTCGATGCGTTGTCAAAATGACGGCGTGCGAGGATCATAATCCAACTATAATATGCCGCCCTTCCTATGTAGGTGGCGGAGGCGTCCGTGGCTAGCCAGTGATGAATTTGCCGAACTAAAGCGGCAACTTGGCGTGGCGGATGCCGACATCGCGCTTGTCGATAAGCGGCTTGACGAGTCACAAGGTATGCGGTTTCTCCGCGGACACACAGTAAGGGAGCTTGATGCCCGTGCCTTACAACATGTATGCTTGATGCGGATGGTGCGGCGCCATGGAGAACCTTAGGGGCCGGAGCTTGCAGGAGCCAAGGAGCGAGGCTAGAAAAAGTGATGCGGCTGCCTTAAAAGGCGTAGAAGAGCTAAAAGCCGAACAGTACTCGCTTTGCCAAGCAAGAAGGAAATGGCCGAGATGGCCGTGAAGTTGAAGCATGCTACCGTCCGGCTGCGAGCTTCTTGAAAAAGAAGGTCGGCGGAGCAAGAGACTGAAGAAGGCCACCACCGAGGCCAAGGATGCTCGCTCTGCGATGAGAGCTATGAAGGAGGAGCTATGTCAGGCCGGAGATATCGCGGCTGGAAAGCCCTTTCTGCTGCGGAGGAAGTTCACGGATCCTAAATATGCTCAGTTGGACCGACTATGGAGTAGTGAGGATGCTTATCTGGACTTGGCGGCGAGTGCCGCGGACGCGGCCGAACACTTCGGATATCAAAAGGATCATGAGATGGAAGAGCTTTTTTGGTTGCAGTTCCGTAATCCAGAGCGTCCACTTCCATTAACCAATCGTTTGGCCGAATAGGCGGAGCTGAATAGGTTGTCCGGACTTGCCATGAAGGATGTCGTGACTCATTTGTGGCGAAAAAGGCCCGAGTCGAAGAGTTATTTTGGCTTGGTGCAGCAGTTCCTTGGTGCGGTGCCGCATATCAAAGCAATGAGGCGGTTAGCATGCATAGAGGGTGCGCGGATGGCTCTTGCCAATGTCAAGACATACTGGGCGGAGATGAAGGCCACCGATGTTGCGTCCCAAGATTCGGACGGAAGCCGAGAACCTGTCGAGCACTATTTTGAGGAAGTTCTGCAGGGCGCTCGTTTAATAGAGACGCAGTGCTCGAAGGATATTATATTCGAATAACATGTATTATTGTGAAACAATATTTCGATGGAATATAAAAGCTTTTTATACTTGTGCCTTCAAGAATTAAAATACCTCATGTGCGGCCGTTAATGTATATGTGTATATAACTTTGAAAGATGGCGGTCTTTGGCTTGACCCCACGCATATAATGCGGGGTGTTTCTTGACGCCTTTTCATACTTGATCCAACGTCTTGGTCCTACAAAGGAGGTGATAGCGCAGCAAACTAGGCAACCGGACTATAATGCTTTATCACTTTCACTTAGCCATAGGAGTTCGACAGTGGGGCTACTCCGCGCTCACCCAAATTCAGGGCGCGTATGTGCCAGACCGGGAAACGGCCCTTCATCAATGCGGAGGAATTCTTAAGATTCCAGTGGTCATCGAGTGGTTGACCAGTCTCACGCTATATCATGTGATCGGTTTTCGGCTTTCTCTCTTGAGGTGCTCGCTTTGGCGAGCAAGAACTGTCGCGATAGTTCTCTGGTGCCACATTAGCCGATAGAGCGGAGCGTAAAGGCTGACAAAAACACGGGGCAGGCAAACCCAACATTTGACCAAAGACATGATTCGAACTGATGCATATAAGGCCTAACTTCGAGACGCGAACACTCCCTAAGGTATTCGGTCTTTATGAAAGCGGGCGAACAATCGCCCTTGGTAATAAACCCACGGTGTCCAGTGCAGCGCTGAAATTACAGCGTGGCCTATGCCAAAATGCCAGCCTCCTCCTCGGTTATTGCAAGAAACCGGGGATGTGTATCAACAAGAGACGAAAAAAAAGGTTTACGAGGGTCTTAATCTGAAAGAATCCTTTAGCGGGTCCCTCTTGCGTCTGCGCTTTGTGTCTCCGTTGTGCCGTATCCTGGATGGGTGTAGCACGGTGTTCATCTGTAAAAGAGAGGAACTTAGTTGAAAAAGGTTGTGCGAAAAATGTACGTTATAAATAAATGAAGTACAATTCAAGAAGTGAATAAAATTGAGCTTTATTGTCTCTTGTTGTGCATGCGCGTAGCCCCTTATATGAGGGTATGCGTCTTGTAAGCCCTTGTATGTTTAGTAGGACTCGTCCGGTAGTGTCAAAGTGCAGACGACTGTCTAAGTGCTTTTATTGGTGAAGTCGGTTTATTGTGTGGCTGTCGAAGGAAACATACGATTTTCGGACTCGAGGAACCCTCGATGTTTCCTTTTAACGAGATGATGCAGCGTGGACGGGCATTTTAAGTGTGAGAGATGCATAATGCGGTATTGCGTTAAAGCGGTAAAGCTTGGCGTCCCAATAGTGCTTGATAGCTACTTGTAAATGGGGCGAGGTGGAAGGTTAACTTTTCGGCGGAAGTTATGCAGTGAGCGAACACAACTACTAGCGATGAGAGCCCGTACAATGGGCATATGGGCTGGCATTACCCCTTGAAAGGAAGTGTTGCTATGGCGAAATTTGGTTGGGTCTATCCCCATTTTGCGGATTGTGTCCTGATATAGCGAGGTTTAGATCCTTCTGCCGTCCATTAGGACTTGTGTAAATTGGAGTCCGCCAATTATCGGATCTAATATCAAGGCAGTCCAACCTGCATTCCGTATACTTCTAGAGTAATCCCGATGGTCGAAGGTGATTGGTTTTAACAACCCGATGGCGGACTCCTCCGGATAGGCCGTATGGTAGCGATACCTCTATGGGCGCCGCTCTATTTTTCCCTTTTGTCACGTGAAGTGAGTTTACTGTTTTGATTTCTTGTGGGAAATTCTTTTGTTTTCCGGTGCTCTACTTTTGGGGTTCGCCATCGTCCTCGCTTGGTGTGTCGAGCCCCTTGTTTTCGGCATTGAGTTTGCCGGACTGCTTGAAGACCCAACAATCTCTGTGGGTATGGTTTGCGAGCTTCCAGAATCTTGTCGATTTGGCATATCTTGTCCAAGATTTTGTTTAAGTTAGATAGCTCGTCCTGTTATCCCTAAGGGGCAGCTTTTTATGATTCTGCCAGCGAGCTTTTGAATCCGGCGTTGATCGCCATGCTCTTCGGGTTGTTTCCCTTGGTCCTATTTGGTCCTTGCTGCGTCTAGGTTTCCGTTCCATCCGACTTGGATGTACTTGGGTCATTTGGTGCTTGCATCTTGCCAACCAGCTATCTTCTCCAGCATAAAGAGGTCATGAGGCTTGTTAATGCGGCCATTGTTCTTGGCTTTTCTTGGCGAGGTGTCTGGCGAGCCATTCGTCTCAGACGTTGTGTTTGAAAGCTGCTAAGGCTTCGGCGTCCGGACAGTCGACTATTTGATTCTTTTTAGTAAGGAATCTGTTCCAAAATTTCCGGGCTGACTCTCCGGGTTGTTGAGTTATGTGACTTAAATCGTTGCCATCCGAAGGTCGGACATAGGTCCCTTGAAAATTTTCCCGAAAAGCATCCTCGAGCTCCTCCCAACTTCCAATGGTGTTTTAGGGAAGGCTTTTAAGCCAATGCCGGGCTGGCCCTTTGAGCTTGAGGGGTAAGTATTTTATGGCGTGGAGATCATCTCCTCTAGCCATGTGTATGTGGAGGATGTAATCCTCAATCCAGACTCGAGTCTGTTGTTCCGTCGTATGCCTCTATGTTTACGGGCTTGAATCCCGGAAATTCATAATCCGGCACCTTATCGGTGAAACATAGGGGTGTGCGGCACCCCTATATTTAGGTGTACCATGATGTTCGGATACTTGATGTGTTGCATTGCTTACTAGAGCTTGCTTTCTTGGCCCGTAGATAGATCTAAGCGGGCCATCTTTTGATGTGAATCCTGTGCGGATCGCATCTTAGAAGCTTGTGTCTTGACTCCGTTTGCTGCTCTTTGTTTGCCATGGGGTTGTCCATCCGGCCAGGGTGGCCACTTTGTTTTTGATTGCGGGGCTCTGGCCTCCTCATCAAATTCGGGCGATAACTTCGCTTTGGGTAGCTCTTTGTTCGGCTGTCGCCGTATTTGTCTCGCGGTGTTGAGTACTTTGCTCCATCTTATTACGAGTGCATCTTCCGCTATTTTGAGCTTCCGCTTCGCTTTTTCAGGCTACGTGCGGTGGTAATGAGCCTTTTGTGGAGGTTCTTCTGCTCCGACAACTTGTCCGGCGTGAGATCGTCCGACCGTTATCTTCGCCGGGATGGGTTGTTTATCCAGGTTGTCTGTTAGGACGGTTGCCGATAGCATGTTAAATGCGTCCACGGTTCGCCTGCTCTATGGTTAGATGCAATATGGCTGTTGTCTTTGTCGGCGGGACTTTGAGCGGCGCTTACGTCGCCGTTTTGACTGCTTTTCGAGGGAATGGTCCTTCGTAGCGTCCCATTGTTCCTCGTCGTCGCTTCCTTTAGGTGTGTCCACCATGTATACATCGTGAGATGGGGTGGTTCTCCAGTGTCCTATAGGTGCTGGTTCATGTTCCTCCCCTACATCGTCGTCCATACCGTCGATGTCTTGAGTCAAGTCGAGCATGTCGGTTAAATCATCGGCGGTGGCTCTGAAGTGGGTGGTGGGTGGGCTTTGAATTTCTTCGTCGTCGCATCCCAACCTTCTGACCATAATCCGGCCAGGGCTCTCGATAAAGAGAGAGACTTTAGTGAGTTCAAGATGTCGCCAAAGGGCGAGTCTTTGAATGATGTCCGCGATGAATTCAATGATCGGCGCCCAATCGGATTCGATTGGCGGGGGTGCGGAATGCTCGGAGTCCGGAGAGGAGTCCGGCACCTTGGAGTCACGAGCTTCGCAAAGGACAGGGTAGGTGTACGGCTCAATCACCGTAGAGATCGCAGCCCCCGAGGCGGTGTCCAGCCACCCGTCCTCGATCGGCGCAGTCGGCTCCGAGCTAAAGGTCGGAGCGGACACTGGTGCAACCTCCAGGACCTTTGTTTGCGGCAGAGCTAGATCATGCCCCTCGTGGCGGGCGGCGCGCTTGGGCGTGGCTCGAACCCGTCGAAGATCAAGTCTCCGTGGGCGTCGGCCCGTGTAGTTCAAACTTCCAAATCGACACGATGGCGGGGCGTAGCTTTCAATCTGCTCCGGATGGCCAAGCGAATTGGCCGCAGCCAAAAAGCCGCCAAATATGAAGATCTGTCCGGGGAGAAAAGTCTCACCCTGGAGCGCATCGTTGTCGATGATCGGAGGGGCCATCGGGCTTAAAGATGACGACACAGAGGAACTCTCAATGAAAGCACCAATGTCGGTGCCAAAACCGGCGGATCTCGGGTAGGGGTCCCGAACTGTGCGTCTAGGCGGATGGTAACATGAGACAAGGGACACGATGTTTTTACCCAAGTTCGGGCCCTCTTGATGGAGGTAAAACCCTACTCCTGCTTGATTAATATTGATGATATGGGTAGTACAAGAGTAGATCTACCACGAGATCAGAGAGGCTAAACCCTAGAAACTAGCCTATGGTATGATTGTTGTTCGTCATACGGACTAAAACCCTCCGGTTTATATAGGCACCGAAGAGGTTAGGGTTACCTGAGTCGGTTACAATGGTAGGAGATCTACATATCCGTATCTCCAAGCTTGCCTTCCACGCCAAGGAAAGTCCCATCCGGACACGGGACGAAGTCTTCAACCTTGTATCTTCATAGTCCAGGAGTCCGGCCAAAGGCTATAGTCCGGCTATCCCGACACCCCCTAATCCAGGACTCCCTCAGGGAGGAAGATGAATATCATGTTGTTATATCATTCACAAAAAGTAAGGCGTTGAGATTTGCCACGAGGAAAGAGTGGAGGCTTCCAGAAGAAAAGGAGTTCTGGTACCTTTGGAACATATCGCTCTGAATCCTCTTGGACAAGTATGATTCGGAGAAAAGAAAGAAAATTATCTTTGTTTTTATGGAGAACACGGTTTCTCTGAGATAAATGTGTCCTGATGATGGCAAAGAAACCATTTCGAGACCGGTGATGTTCCTTGTGCAATATGAGGAGGAAATCGAGAATGCAATAAGCTATCTGTTTGTTGAATTTGGGAAACAAGAGTTCTTTGGTCTGTCGCATCTAGACACACCACGCCTAGGAATCGGCCGAGCGTCGAGCCAAATGCAGTGGAAAGAGCCGTGCGAAGGTGTTGTAAAGCCCGAACAACAGCGCTGCCTTTTTGTCGAGCCTGAGCTAAGCACAGGCTAGCGCGATCGCACGAGATCATACGGGGCATGTTGTCTTCTCGGTGAGTAAATCGACGAATAAATGCGGATAAGTTGAAGAGGCAGAGGGGCAAGCTATCCTGATGGGTCTGGTATCGTTGTCGAGACTGTACCAAGGCCCACTGATCATTGAGGCTGACAACAAAATGATTGCAAATGAATTGGGCCAAGAAAGATCAAACCGATCGAGATGTTTCTAGGTTGTCTATGAGATAAAAAACACAAGCCGGGTCTTCAGTTCAGTTCGGGCCAAGGCCATCATAAGGGAACAAAACTGTCTAGCACATGAGCTCGCTGCCAAAGCTAGATGGCATGAGGACTCATTGATAATTGCGGGCGTGCCCGAGGATCTTCGTTCGCTGATGCTATTTGAATGTACCAAGTGATGTATTTGGTCCTTTTTTAGGTAGTCGTCCTCAAAAGGAAATATACATGTTATGAAATGCCTTCCAAGTCAACCACATAGCCATTTTTTGACGAACTGGTGGGAATTTGTTTGTCGATGAAATTATTTCTACATTAAGCAAATAAACAGTGTGATGAACTTAACAACTGTAGCGAACCGGCCTCAGGCGGTCAAATCTCTGTGCTTAAGTGTCATCCCTGGATAGGTAATGTTGACACACACAGTACTTGAGTATTTTAACAGAGTTCAATCACACACTTAATACATCGAATGTCTCAAAAGAGAAATTATTATAATAATATGGTTGAAGGCCATCTAAATAAGATAACAGCGGAAGCTTTGAAGGTAAATGAGTCCATCAACTCCAACGGCATAGACGAGTGCACGACAACGACCTAGCGCAACTTACTCTTGGTCTAAAACCTCTGCAACATAATACGTTGCAGCCTGTGTAGGTCAGCACATGGAATATGCTGGCAAAATAACACTATAGAGCAATGTACATGTAACATCTATAACTATATGCATATTTGGCTGGTGGAGGCTCTATGGTTAATTTTTTGCAGAAAGCTAGTTTTTTCCTACAATTAAGGGATATATTTTATTTAACTACAAAGTTTGGTGAAAACATTGAGAAGGTTCCTCCAACTCAATCCCAAATTAATAATCATCAACCCAACAAATTGATTAAGTATAGTGATGAGTTCAAATCAATAGTTCAAGTACCAGATACTCAAGATGACCATAACCGGGGACACGCCTAACCATGATTAGTTTGTACACTCTGCAGAGGTTTGCACACTTTTCCCGACAAGACTCGATCTCCTCCATTGGATTTCTCGCACTACAAGTTGTTTGAGAAACGTATGACCGAGACACAGTCTTTCAAAACAATTCACTCTTTACTCTGGGTAGATAGTACCACCTACTTTCCCCTACATCTGCTAGCCTACCACTGAAAGAGGTCACACAACATACTCAACTATGCCAGAGCCCATAATCGCTTGTGGCTGCACACGGAAGCTTTCAGCATGAATAATCTTATGATCCCTTTGAGCCTGGGTGGCAAACCGTAGGATGATCACACGGGTACTCCGGGATATCCCAGGACAACGCTGGATTGCTCCAGGTGCCCAGACAACGACTGGGTGCTCCAGGGTGCCTCAACCAATCCACCCAGATGTGTATGAACGTAGCCACCTTAAATTTAACCATTAATTAAAACTCTCACATCTGTCATGGATCACTCAAACCCAAACCACGTCTACGAGCATAGAATAGCAGTATAAGCATAACGTAGAAGTAACTCCCAGGGTTTGAATTAAAGACAATAGGTTCTACCTCATCGACTACTTCCCAATACCCACAAGTATTCAAGTCCTAACCATGCAGTGTTTGAGGATTGAAAACTAATGCATAAAAACTGGGTAATAAAGGGTATGATAAAAGTGTTACTTGCCTTGCTGATGATCTGAAAACCCTAGTAACTCATAGTAGCACGCTTCGCACTCTGAAAACTCTATCGTGAACAAACAGTAGCATACATAACCACTCAAGCATAAGATGCAAGGGTAAAACTCAAGACAAAAGATCCAATCTGAAAGTTCAACTGAAGAGCTTCGATTTGCAAAAAGAATAAATCAAATCGGAGCTACGAAACTCAAACTACGATCAAAAGAAGTTTGAATTCAAATCTGCTTGAAAGAAAATTTTAATTTGTCAAAATCATGTTCAAGTTGATTATCTGGAAAGAGGGGAACAAGTCAAAGATTTTGGCGTTGGTTTCACTGGATTTGGACGAACGAGCAAAAAGTTGCGAGGGTTTGAAGATCAGGGACTAATCGGTGAGAAAAGTATTCGTGGATTGATCCCTGGCCAAAAATAAACAGAAAAAAAATCTAACGAACGAACGTTCGCTATGAAACCCTAACGAACAGAAACATTCGCTACCGAGGATTAACGGACGAACATCCGCAAATTAAAACCGAACGTAAAAACCTAGAAAAACCCTAAAAATAAACCAATCTAAACCGAAGAACAAAAAACCAAAAAAAGAACCAGTGAACCGGGACGGTTTTATACCGGTTAACGGCGGCGGCGGGGTCAACAGTGGCGACGAAATCCGGCGGATCCGGCGAGGCAAAGCGGCGATGGCGGCGCGGAACAGTGACGGCGAACGGCGATGCGTGGGCGGCGGCAACAAGAATAACGGCGAAGCGGCGGCTGAGTGGCGTGACTAGCGGCTGCCGCGGCTCCGGCTTCTTGGGAGGTGGCGAGCAAGGCGTCGGGTGAGGAGAAGGGGCGGCGGCGGTAGCTCCTTATAAAGGTCGAGGGGGGCGGCGTTGCTTGGGCGAGGGGGCGGCGCGAGGGAAGTCCGAGCCGGACTCCTCGGCGTCCGTGCGGTGGCGGGATTCCTCCTGCTCGGGAGGGAGGCGGTGGCGCGTGAGCGGCTGCTTTCGGTGAGCCTTGACCCCGATCAGGCGGAAGTTTTAAATAAAACTACTTAGAAAGAAAATCCTATAAAAAAATTCTAAAAATTCCAGAAACAATTTTCATCATCTAAACCTAATATTTAGAACAAAGTGAACATTTTTTTGGCCTAAAAATGCAATTTTCAAAAATGCATTTTTTTCTAATTCAAATAAAATATAAATTTGATTTTAAAATTTCTCCTCCAATATTCCTCTCTTTTGAAGAAGTCATTTTATCTTCTCTCATTCATTTTATAATTGGAAATAATTGGAGAGAAAAATATTAAAACCAAATTGATCCTCCTTTCAAATTTGAGGTTAGTTTTTCACCTTTGTGTTTTCTCTTTTAGGGTCTTTCTGACCTTGTTATTACTGCACATATGTATTTTTGTTTGGGAGTAATAAAATTGCTGTGGGGCCTAAGCCCTACAGTTTCAGGTCAAATTTTTTTTGATAAAAATTCAAATATGAAAATTTGTGAAACCTCCAACTCTCTCCTTGGGTCCTTGAGTTGCTTAAGATTTCTAGGATCTCAACCAAAATGCAAATAAAAATATGATATGCATATGATGACCTATGTATAACATCCAAATTGAAAATTGGGATGTTACAAACTTACCCCCATTAGGATGAATCTCGCCCTCGAGATTCGGGTTGGCTAGAAAATAGGTGTGGGTGGTCTTTCCGTAGATCTTCTTCTCGCTCCGAGGTGGCTTCCTTCTTGGTATGGTGGCTCCACTGAACTTTGAAAAACTTGATAACCTTGCTGCGTGTAACTCGGCTGGTGTGAATCTTGACCGGTTTCTCCTCGTAAGTTAGGTCACTATCTAACTGAATTGCCTCGAGGGGCACTGTATCTCTCAGAGGAATATCAGCCATCTCAGCATGGCACTTCTTCAACTGGGAAACGTGAAACACATCGTGAACTCCTGACAATCCTTCGGGTAATTCCAACCTATAGGCCACCTCTCCCATACGTTCCAAAACTCGGTATGGTCCTACAAATCTCGGGGCTAGCTTTCCCTTAACTCTGAATCGTTTAACTCCTCGGAGTGGTGACTGTCGGTGTCAAAACCGGCGGATCTCGGGTAGGGGGTCCCGAACTGTGCGTCTAGGCGGATGGTAACAGGAGACAAGGGACACAATGTTTTTACCTGTGTTCGGGCCTCTCGATGGAGGTAATACCCTACCCCGCTTGATTAATATTGATGATATGGGTAGTACAAGAGTAGATCTACCACGAGATCAAGGAGGCTAAACCCTAGAAGCTAGCCTATGGTATGATTGTTGTTCGTCCTACGGACTAAAACCCTCCGGTTTATATAGACACCGGATAGGTTAGGGTTACAATGGTAGGAGATCTACATATCGTATCGCCAAGCTTGCCTTCCACGCCAAGGAAAGTCCCATCTGGACACGGGACGAAGTCTTCAATCTTCTATCTTCAAAGTCTAGGAGTCCGGCCAAAGATGATAGTTCGGCTATCCGGACACCCCTAGTCCAGACTCCCTCAAGAGGCCCTGAACCAGACTTCAATGACGCATTTAGTCAGCGCGCATATTGTCTTCGGCATTGCAAGGCGGGTTCCTCCTCCGAATACTTCATAGAAGGTTTTGAACACAAGGATAGTGTCCGGCTCTGCAAAACAAGTTCCACATACAACCGCAGAGAGAATAACTTTTGCACAGATTTGCTGACGTATTCCGCGGCGTGACATCACACCACGGCCAAGCCTTTATTTGAATCGTTTTTTACTATTCCACCTTAACGCGTCTAGCGAGGCGGTTTCCTTGGCACGTCTTATCAAAGCATAGATCGTGCCCCCTTATTCCGGGATTCTCATCAATACGGACGTGGGTAACCCATCCGCGCCATTGATTACGACGCTTGGGAGATAAGCGAGTTTTACCAGTCGGTGGGGGACGCATAGCTTCGTCATTCCATATAAGGGATAAGGATCATCCTTTTCACCCACGCCTTCTTCCTCCTTTGCTCATCCATTTCACAAGACTCGAGCTCCAGCGCCCAAGTCCGCACACCTCACCTCAACCTTCTCCAACTATGTCCGGAGCGGGAGGCATGTGGATGGCCTCCTCCGTCACGGAGGGGCACATCACAAAGCTGCGGGAGGCCAGATACTTGTCCGGCGACATCGCGTGTCGGCTTCCCAAAAAGGGGCAGATAACTCCAACCCCCAGGCCCCATGAGAGGGTGGTGTTTCTCCCCCACTTCCTCCGCGGACTAGGTTTTCCACTTCACCCATTTGTCCGGGGGCTCATGTTCTACTACGGCCTGGACTTCCACGATCTGGCCCCGAATTTCATCCTCAATATCTGAACGTTTATCTCGTGTGCGAGGCCTTCCTCTGCATCCAGCCCCACTTCGGCTTATGGCTGAAGATCTTCAATGTCAGGCCGAAGGTAGTGGGCGGCCGTCCAGCGGAGTGTGGAGGCGCCATGGTTGGCAAGATGCCCAATGTTCTATGGCTCGAGGGCTCCTTCGTGGAGACAATAAAGGGGTGGCAATCGGGGTGGTTCTACATCACCGAGCCGCGCGACTCCAAATGGGCGGCGGCCCCCGAATTCAGATCTGGCTCCCCCACACGGCTCACATCATGGAAAGAGACGGGCCTGACGTGGGGTGATTCTAAGAGCCGACTGGACTCCAAACTCAAGCGTCCAAACACGGTGGACAAGAAGCTCAAGCTTGTCAACGTAGTCCGTGTTATGCTCATCCACCGGATTCTCCCGTGCGACAACGGGCCTTCAATTTGTGGGAGTTTGATCCGGCACAACACGGACCTTAAGCGGCTCTTGACACTACGCACGTAAGATGCCTAGAAGGTGCCGTTCAAGGGCGCTGAAGCCCCGCATCCGCCATCAAGATCGCGGATTCAGCTCGCGACATCAAGCCAGCCGAGGTAAGTTATTTTACCCTTTACGGGACTCTTTTTCATAGATTGACTCTATGTGGGATCTAAAACTCCCTAACCTTTCGACAGATCGGTGAAGACGCCTGGACAGATTAACCGGCCCAGCCCTTTGCCGAAGACCCAGTGGACGCCCGATCGACGGGCTGCCGGATCCGGTACCTCATGTGGTGCCGGAGAAGAAGGTTAAGAAGGAGGCCACGGAACTCGAAGGAGCTCCCGATGCCGAGTCTTTGTCGATTCTGAAACATAATCTTCTCCTGAGAATGTGGAGGAGGAAAAAGAAGCCTCTCCCCCAGCGGGGGAGGAGAGGAAAAGGAAGGCCGCCCCAACTGGGGAGGCCGAAGGGTCCAAGAAGGGAAGGACCCTTCCTCCGGACTTCTCCACCAACATCGACAACGACGAGGAGGAGTGGCCAACAAGGGCCAAGCCCCTGGCAAGATCGTAAGTGTCCAGATACCCATGGCTTTTTCATTGTATATTGTTCTCTAATGTCGAACAATCATGCAGCCCGCCTAAGGGCGAGTTCGCCGCTTCGTCGAGCGGGTCCCTGAGTTCGTCGGAAATGGAGAGTACTTCACTTCCGGCCGCCTCCTCGCCTCACGCCATGGACGATGCCGAGGTGGTGCCCAAAGGGGGGCCTGGTCAAGAGGAGGTGGCGCAGGAGGCGCCTGCAAGGCAACCTCCGGACTCAGGCGTGTGGGGCGAGACCCCAGGGGCTCTAAGCCCGACCCTCGTCCGGACTCCATACCGAACCTTCAAGAAGTTCCGGAGTCCGCAAGCGGTCCCTTCGTAGGGAAGGGTAAGACGTCGGTGTCCTCCGTCCAACCGGAGGTACCGGATAGCGATCGGAGGCGCTAAGGTGCTTCCATCGAGGAGGAGCACCGCCTTGTTATGAGCGTGCAGTGATCAAGAAAGTTGATCCACCAAGAGCGGGCTGGTGAAGCCTGTACCAGCCTTCTAACGGGCTTTGAGGTAAGTTTAGAATATGTAAAAATATTACCGCATAGACAAGAGCCCACGATGCTTAGTTCGGTGTTAGGAAAGAAATGTCGGACTAAGGATCTAAAAGATATACGCAGGAGTCTAACATAAGTATGTCAATATGGGAATGCAGGCTGGCTGCTGACCTCTGCCCGCTCGGCTGCGGAGGTCAATGCATTGAAGCGGAGCCTCGAGCGGTTCGAGAACGAGCTCGGCCTTGCCAAGAAGCAGCTCGAGGACAAGGAAGGTAAGTAATACCCTATTAAAGAAATACCTTATAGAAAGGATTTGGTTGCAAAAAATAACATAAATAACATGTGTACTGCAGGGGCCACGAGCGAGGTGGCGACCCTGAAGGAGGCGGTGTCCGCGGCCGAAAACAAAGCGGCTGCGGAGCGCACCGAGCGAGAGAAGGGGGAGGCGTGGCAAGAGCTCCAGGCTCTCGTGGAAAAACACGAGGGTTTGGAGCGTGACTCGAAGACCCGAGAGTCCGAGCTTGCTTCGGCTCTTGAGAGTGCCAAAGCTACTAAGGCCGAGGCCCAAAAGCCCTCCAGGATATTGAGGCAATAAAGAAGATGGCGGGTAAGGCATTCTTTATGCAGAGCAAGAATGTGAAAGTGAATTACCTATTACTTACCCGGGATTCGAGCTCTCCAGAGCATTCGCAGATCCGCCTCAGAGTGTGTCCGATGCCGCCGCATTCTACCGCGCCAAGGAGGGAGCTCGATGGAGAAGGTGTTACGGTCTCGGTATCTTTGAGGCCGGACATCCAGTGCCCCTAAGCGACCGGTGAAGCAGCTAGTCGAGCTCCACAAGGTTGCCGAACAGTGCCATGAGGGGCCTCATAGTTCGGCTGTGGCCATTGGAAGCCATGCACAGGAGCTACTTTGGGCTAGTGCGCGGGTGGTGGACGCCTTTGTCCATGGATTGAAGTCATCAAGCGCTCCGTCAGATTGAAGGTGCCCGTCGGGCCTTGCCCGATGCTAAAGTGCACCGGGGCAAGCTGGATGCGGAGAAGCTTGTGACGGACGGGCCACCGAAGGGCAAGGAGCATCGCACGCAGGAAATGTACTATGAGGGCCACACGAAGGGTGCCCGCCGTATAGCGGATGAGTGCTCCAAAGATGTAATTTTTAATAGACTCGCATATGTTATCCTGTATCTTTGAAAACTTGTTCATATGCGCTTAAGCAACGCTTGTTAATTTAAAATATTACCTTACAGGCGGCCGTTTATCAAATTTGAGAGATGGCAAGTCGTTGGCTTCAAATTTCCCCATGCCACAGTCTTTGGGGTGTTCGGGATAACTTTGAGCGCTCTTGTTCCCATTCTTGGGTCCATCGAGGGAGGCGCTCAATGCAACGAACAAGGCAACTGGACTTATAATGCTTGAACACTCTCACTTAGCCATAGAATTCTATAATTTTAAATTTCGGCGAAGCCCCTAGTATTCGAAGACCGAGTTCGGGCGCTATCCATGCCTTGGCCGGACAATTCGGTTCCTCGCTCTAAGCGGCATAAGTCTTTAGGGACCGAAAAACCTCTCGAACAGCGACCAGCTCTCGCCCTATCATGACAGTCGGTTTTAGCTTTCTCCATCGAGGTGCTCAACCTAGCTCAACCGGGCACAATCGCGGTGGTTCTCCTAGTGCTACCTTAGCCGATATAATGGAACGTAAGGTACCAAAACATAGGAGCCGGGCAAACCCAACTATTGACCCAAGACATGATTCGGAGCCAATGCATATAATGCTATAAGTTCGGGGTGCCGCACTTGTGAAAGTGTTCGGACTTATCACACCATAATTTTGGGGTAGTTAAGCCCCTGGTGTATTGGCCGTACCAGATTGTACGGTTGCGCAACATATCATGAAATGAACATATATATAGATATAGAAAGGAGTGCAATAATAGGCAAGAGCTATATATTGGTTATTAAAAAGAAACTACAAATAAAAGCAGAACAATACAAATTGTGCGATAAGCAAGGGATGGGACTATTGGACATGTCCCCTCCGAGGGTAAGTGGAGGATGGTATGTAAAACAGTTATAATGCTCGTAATAGAGACCACTGGACACTCGCAGTTTTTACGCTTCCTGGCTGTTGCATCGTGTATTGGGCGCGAATGGAGACGGGGCTTCTGGAGAACAGAGTCCTGAAAGTAAGAAAAAAGAAAAAAGAAAAAAGAAAAAGAATGACACAATTGAGAGCCTATGGTGCGGTTGAGCCGCATTCTGGGCGTGCCGTGGTCGTGCCCCTCCCCTTATGCCCATGGTATCTCCGTATGAAGTTATGTACGGCGAGTAATCTTGGCTTCGCAATTTTCGCGAGGGCTGGGGTTGGGGCCGGATTGCTACGCTGCGGCTTGAATCGTGCCAGCGGTCTTGTTGTAGGTTACTCCGGTGGCAAAGCGGTGTCCGGACGCTTAGTGGCCGGACTCGAGAATTGTTGTGAGAGGCTGCTTTGCACCTCTGCCGCGAGGGCCGCCGTGTGCTCCTCCGTTCGTAGAGAGCGTTCGGTGTTTCCATTGACCGTGATTACTCCTCGAGGGCCTGGCATCTTGAGCTTGAGGTTTGCGTAGTGCGGCACCGCATTGAACTTTGCAAATGCGGTTCGTCCGAGCAAAGGCGTGATAGCCGCCATGAACGGGACTATGTCGAAGATTAACTCTTCGCCGGAAGTTATCCGGGGATCCGAAGACCACTTCGAGTGTAGCGAGCCTGCATAATTGGCCTCTACACCTGGTATTACGCCTTTAAATGTCGTCTTTGTAGGTTTAATCCTTGAGGGGTCTATGCCCATTTTATGACCGTATCCCGATAAAGCAGGTTCAGTTGCTACCGCCCATCCATCGTGACTCTGGTGAGGTGAAATCCGTCAATAATTGGGTCAAGAACCAATGCGGCGAATCCGCCGTGGCGGATGCTAGTGGGGTGGTCCCTTCAATCAAATGTGATCGGGCAGGAGGACCAAGGGTTGAACTTTGGGGCGACTGGCTCCATCACATATACGTCCCTTAGTGCACGCTTCCGCTCCCTTTTGGGTATATGGGTTGCGTATATCATGTTCACCGTCCGCACTTGTGTGGGAAAGCCCTTCTATCCTCTATTGTTCGGCGGCCGGGGCTCTTCCTCGTCATCGCTATGCAGCCCCTTGTCATTGAGTTCGGCACTTAACTTGCTCGCTTGCTTGAACACCCAACAATCCTGTTGGTGTGATTGGCTAGTTTTTCGGGGTGCCATGTATCCGCACAAGCGATCGAGTATTCGGTCCAAGTTGGACGGGCCTGGGTATTTCTTTTGAATGGCTTCTTTCACGACCGGGTTTAGAGCCTCTGAATCCGGCATTGACCGCCAGATCTTCAAAGATTATCGCCGTTAATGCGGCGCTTGTTCTTGTTGTGACATGACCTGCCATTGATGTCCTTGGTATCCGAACTACCAGGGTTTTTGGTCAAGTTCTTGCTTCGAGCTAGCCAGCTATCCTCTCCCGCACAAAAGCGGGTCATGAGTGTTGTGAGGGCTGCCATGGATTTCGGCTTTTCTGTCCCTAGGTGCCGGGCAAGCCACTCGTCATGGATGTTATGTTTGAAGGCTGCAAGGGCCTCTGCATCCGGACGATCAACGATTTGATTTTTCTTTGTTAGGAACCATGTCCGTAATTGTCCGCCGATTCTTGGTTCTGCTGAATTATATGACTAAGGTCATCGGCGTACGGTGGTCGCATATATGTGCCCTCGAAGTTATCAAGGAATGCGGCTTCCGTGTCCTCCCAACAACCAATTGATTCTGGCCGGGCAAGCTGTTGAGCCAATGCCGAGCTGGTCCTTTAAGCTTGAGTGGGAGGTATTTGATCGCATGTAGATCATCACCGCGGGCCATGTGGATATGGAGGAGATAGTCCTCGATCCAGACCGCAGGATCTAAGGTAGCATCATATGATTCGATGTTTACGGGTTTGAAGCCCTCAGGGATTTGATGATCCATTACTTCATCTGTGAAGCATAGTGGGTGTGCGGCGCCTCTGTATTGGGCTATATCACGACGTAGCTGATATGAGCTTTGTCTACTGTGTTCGGCCGGCCGGGTTTGTCAGATCCGCGCGACGGTAATCATCCAGAGTCGTTCGGCGCCCACGCGATCCGTAGATCGATCTTGTATGTTTTGCCTTATCCTCCAATATATCTCGCAAGTCCGGCGCGTTTTCCCGTGCCTTGGTACTTTTTGAGCGGCGTCGGGGTGCGGCTTGAGCGGACGGCCGAGAGGCTTCTTTGTCGCGGCCACGGGGTGGCCGGTCTGCCACTTCATGCGCTGGTGATGTAGGTTTGGGTGCTGCTTCCTCTAATTGGGGTAGCAGCCTGCGTTTGGGGTAGCTTTTGGAGGGGCGTTCGAGTTCATACTCTTCGCCGCAAGGACTTGATCCATCCGCCGCCTAGCGTGTCTTGGTCAGCTCTAAGCTGTTGCTGCTTTTCTTGAGGTTGCTTGCCGTGGTTATAAGCCTGCGTTTGAAACGCCTCTGTTGGCGGGATCCTCGGGCACGACGAATTCGTCGTCGTTGAGGCTTGCCTCATCTTCGCGGAGGTGCATAATTATCGCCCTCTACCTCTCTTCTGCTGCCTTTGTCGTGCGGACTTGCTTCTCCCTCCTCCTGCGCCGAGTCCCGCTGGAGGGGTTGTCTTCGCACCTTTGTCCGGTGTTATTATCTCCCATGTCGGAATCACCGCTTTTGCTGTGGCGGATTTAGAGCGGCGCCACGACGCCGGCGCTCGGTTGCTTCTTGGAGGGGTCATCCTCCGTTGTTCCATCGTCGTTCCCATCTTTTGGGATGTCCACCATGTATATGTCATAGAACAAGGTGGCCTTCCAGTGCCCTGTAGGCGCTGGGTCTTTGTCGTCTCCGGCATCTCGTCCATACCGTCGATGTCTTCGGAGTCGAAGTCGAGCATGTCGGTTAAATCATCGACAGTCGCTACAAAGTGGGTGGTGGGTGGGCGTTGAATTTCTTCGTTGCCGTCGCAGATCCCAACCTTCCCGTCCGTAGTCCGCCAGGCTCTCCGGATAAAGAGAGAGACTTTAGTGAATTCGAGGATGTCGCCAAAGGGCGAGTGCTAAAAGATGTCCGCGGTAAGTGAACTCCATGACCGGCGCCCAATCGGATTCGATTGGGGGCGCGAGGGTTCGGAGTCCGGAGAGGAGTCCGGCACCACGAGTCAAGGTCTTCGCAAAGACAGGTGGATGGAGTTCGGCTCAATCGCCCGTAGAGATCGTAGCCCCGAGGCGGTGTCCAACCACTCGTCCTCGATCGGGGAATCCGCCCGGATTAAGGGTCGGAGCGGATGCTAGTGCGGCCTCGTGGCAATCGCTCGCGGCACAGCCTAGATCATACCCATCGAGACAGTGAGCCACGCTCGGCTGTGGCTCGAATCCATCGAAGATCAAGTCTCAGCGGACATTGGTCTTATAGTTCAAACTTACAAATCTGACACGATGGCTGTGGGGCGTAGCTTCGATTCGCTTCCGGATGGCTGTTTAATTGGCCCGCAGCAAAGCTGCCGAATCACGAAGATCTGCCCGGGAGAAAAGTCTCACCACGGACCGCGTCGTTGTTGATGATCGAAGGAGCCATCGGGCCTATCGGTGACGCATACGAGGAACTCTCAATGAAAGCACCAATTTTGGTGTCAAAACCGGCGGATCTCGGTAGGGGGTCCCGAATCGTGCGTCTAGGCGGATGGTAACAGGAGACAAGGGACACAATGTTTTTACCTGTGTTCGGGCCCTCTCGATGGAGGTAATACCCTACTCTTGCTTGATTAATATTGATGATATGGGTAGTACAAGAGTAGATCTACCACGAGATCAAGGAGGCTAAACCCTAGAAGCTAGCCTATGGTATGATTGTTGTTCGTCCCCACGGACTAAAACCCTCCGGTTTATATAGACACCGGATAGGTTAGGGTTACACAGAGTCGGTTACAATGGTAGGAGATCTACATATCCGTATCGCCAAGCTTGCCTTCCATGCCAAGGAAAGTCCCATCCGGACACGGGATGAATGTAACGCCCTCGATGCGGCTATATCTCCCACGTGTCGAAGCACGACTTAGAGGCATAACCGCATTGAAAGCAATGTCGCAAGTGAGGTAATCTTCACACAACCCATGTAATACATAAGGGAAAGAGATACATAGTTGGCTTACAATCGCCACTTCACACTATACATGAGTAAAGCATTACATCATACATATACAATCAAGGTCCGACTACGGAACCAAAATAAAAGAAGACTACCCCAAATGCTACGGATCCCCGATCGTCCCCAACTGGGCTCCACTTGATCAACTCAAAGCGAAACAAGACAATGAACAAGATCTTCATCGAGCTCCTCCTTGAGCTCGGATGCGTCACCTGCACGGTTACATCGGCACCTGCAAACTGGTTTTGGAAGTATCTGTGAGTCATGGGGACTCAGCAATCTCACACCCGCAAGATCAAGACTATTTAAGCTTAAAGGTAGGACAGGGTAGTGAGGTGGAGCTGCAGCAGTTTACTAGCATATATGGTGGCTAACATACGCAAAAGAGAGCGAGAAGAGGAGGCAAAAGCACGGTCGAACAACTATGATCAAGAAGTGATCCTAGAACAACCTACGCCAAACATAACTCCAACACCGTGTTCACTTCCGGACTCACGAGAAGAGACCATCACGCAGTTACACAAGCGGTTGGTGTATTTTAATTAAGATCAACTTCGGGTTTCTACAACCGGACATTAACAAATTCCCATCTGCCTCATAACCGTAGGCACGGCTTTGAAAGATAATACCTGCAGGGTGTCCCAACTTAGCCCATGATAAGCTCTCGCGATCAACGAAGGATATTCCTTCTCCCCGGGAAGACCCGATCAGTCTCGGAATCCCGGCTACAAGACATTTCGACAGCAATAAAACAAGACCAGCAAGGCCGCCCGATGTGCCGACAAATCCCGATAGGAGTCGCATGTACCTCGTTCTCAGGGCACATCGGATAAGTCAAGCTACGAGTAAAACCAAGCCTCGAGTTTCCCCGTGGTGGCCTTGCAGTTGCTGCCGGTTCGGACCAACACTCGGAGGAGCACCGCCCGGGGGATAAAATAAAGATGACCCTTGAGTCTGCAGAACCCAAGGAAGGGGTATATGTGGTAGGTAGTCAAATGGTAAAGCCAAGGTTGGGCCTTCTTTGGAGAAGTCTTATTCAAAGCGAACTGTCAAGGGGTCCCATAAATCACCCAACCGCGTTAGGGACGCAAAATCCGGGAACATAATACCGATATGACGGAAACTAGGGCGGCAAGAGTGGAACAAAACACTGCATAAGGCCGAGCCTTCCACCCTTACCAAGTATATAGATGCATTAATTAAATAAGATATATTGTGATATCCCAACAAGTAAACATGTTCCAACAAGGAACAACATCTCCATGTTCCAACAAGGAACAAACTTCATCTTCACCTGCAACTAACAACGCTATAAGAGGGGCTGAGCAAAGCGGTAACATAGCCAAACAACGGTTTGCTAGGAATGGTGGGTTAGAGGCTTGACATGGCAACATAGGAGGCATGATATAGCAAGTGGTAGGCATCGTAGCATAGGCATAGCAAAAGAGCGAGCAACTAGCAAGCAAAGATAGAAGTGATTTCGAGGGTATGGTCATCTTGCCTGAAATCCCGCAAGGAAGAAGAACGAGTCCATGAAGAAGACAAACGGACGTAGTCGAACGAATCCTCACAACTCCAGAAGGAAACCGAAGCTAACGAGAGAAGCAACCCGGAAAGAAACAAACAACATAGTAAACAACCATCACATAAACATGGCATGATGCGCAAACAAGTATGATGCATTCCCGGTTTAAATAGCATGGCATGGCAATATGCACAAACAAAACTACAAGTTAAGTGGAGCTCAATATGCAACGAGTTGCATATTGACAAAACACCACATCAATTATTTAGTTCTCTCTCGGTTATGTACCCAACAATGTTAAATATTGGTTAACATGGCAAGTGGTGAAGCATAACAAAACTATACCATCTAAACAATTTAAATGGGGCCGGATATAAAAACAACAAATCCGGTAAATCCCCATATGCATTTAGCAATTTAATGCAACAACAATTTTAAACATTTAAATGTTGTTATCATGACGCGGATGACATATACAAGTTATATGCAATTTTTATGCAAATGTTGACATCTAATATGATAGGGAGCATTTGGTCACCATGGCGGAACAAAAGGGGTGCCACGGCAACGATAACGAAAATGGCGCCACGACAACATATCGGTTCCAGTAGCTCATGGAGATAACGGTGCAAAAGGAAGCGTGCTGATGTGCGAAACATGCTAGAGATGGTGGGGTGCTCCCGACTACCGGGTTCCCACGGGCTAGTGGCATGGAAACGAGTGACAATTCGGACACGGTGCAAACACAAGCATCTCATACAACACATGCATTCGTTCACGGGCGGTCGTCTCAGGGTTATACCTTCAAAGCGTGCATTTCGGAGCGGATCGAGTTCAAAGCGGTGTAGAGGAAGTAGTTGTTCACGGGCCGTAGTGGAGGCAGTCGTTCTCGCGACGGTAGTGGAAGTAGACGTTCACGAGTCGTCGTGGGAAGTAGTCGTACACGGCGTCGGTAGAGGTACTCGCGATCTTGGCGACGGTAGTTGTACACGTTTTTCGTAGATGTCCGGTCGTCGGTAGAGGTACACACGTTGTCGGGTACTTGTCGGTCCGGTCTTGGTGTAGATGTACATGGCAAACGTAGTGGTACTTTGCGCCGCCGCCCTGGAACTTTTAATAAATCCACGGAGGTAGTCTTGGCGTTCTCGGTCTTGCGGTGTGTAGTCGAACTTGGCGTCAACAAGGCAATGGAGGTAAATGGCGCAGGCGTGCATAGGAGCCTGTGGTCACCGGGGCCAAACAGAGGGCCTTGGCGGACTTCGATAAGGCGGCAAAGAGGGTTTGAAGGTGGAGCTCAAGAGAAAACCACAACAAAGAAAGCCAGCAGGAGGCCTTGTCATGACAGCGAGCAGCGACCTTGGTGGAAGCGATGTGGTGCAGTGCAAAGAGGCCAACAAGGTGTTATGTGGTGATGGCCTCGAGAGGGCCATGGCGATGCGGCGGGAGGAGATGGTGAAACAGAGGCCATGGTCGGTCACCGATGCAAAGGGGGCAACGGCAATGAACTTGGGCGCCAACAAATGGCGAACTTGGCAAAGGAGGCGGCAGGCGTGGTCGCGGGCTCATGACGGAGGGCGGAGGAGCTTAGCGGCGATGGCGAGGAGGTTGTGGAGGTCAAGGCGTCCATGGCAACAGGGAAAGCGGCAGTTCAAGCGGAGCTTGGCGAGGTGCAAAGGAGGACGAGGGCATGACGTGGCGGAAGGGCGCGACAACGATGGGGTCTCGGCGGCAAGGGAAGAAGGCGCTGGGGAACGGGCACTGGCTGGTCGTCGACGAGGGCGACGGGGAGGTCCTGGTGGCGCGGCACCAAGGGCGGCGAGGAGGTGGTCGGGCGTGGGGGTCTCAGGGTGGAGGAGGCGAAGGGATCGGGCGTTGCGGCGCTAGAGGGAGGACGAGGGAGAGATGGAGACCGATGGGAGTGAGGAGGAGGTTGGGCTAGGGTTTAGGAGGGGCGGCTGACTGGGCTGGTGGAACGGGCCGGCGCGGGAGGTTGGGAGGCCCAGGCTGCTGGGCTCCTTCTCTCACTCTCTTTCTCTAGTTCTCTTTTCAAAACAGAAAATAAAGAGAAAGAAAAAGGGAAGAAAAGAAAGGTTAGAGAAAGAGTTGGGCACGGGGATAATTTCCACGGACTCGTAAAAATGTGCACGGTCCATGAAAAATAGGAGTGGCAAGATTGCAGGAATTAAATTCAAAGTCATTTGAATTTAATTCAAAAGGTTTGAGCAAGGACTAGAATTAGAGGTTTCCAAAAATGTTGGGATTTTGGTGGAGCTCGAGGAAGATGATGAAAGAATAAATGGCAAAGTTGGAGATCAAGAATTAAGACAACAAAGGCATTAGGATATTTTGTAACTGTGTTTGCGGTAAATCCAAATAATTGGAATATTTACTATAGCTCTCTAAATATCGAGAGGATATGTTTTAAAGAGAATCACCATGTGAATTCCCTCGATTTAAATGGATCAAAGATCCATGCCATTTATTTAGTTGAGTTGCAAAAGATTTATGAGATGATGGCATGATGAAACACACGGCGAAACCCGGAATATATGGAAGTCTTCTGGAGCGTCGGTCTCGGGGCGTTACAATGAAGTCCTCAATCTTCTATCTTCATAGTCTAGGAGTCAGGCCAAAGATGATAGTTCGGCTATCCGGACACCCCCTAGTCCAGGACTCCCTCAGTGACACATGAAGATATGCTCTGTCTCCGATTTCATAGACTACCTCCTTGCGTTTAGTATCGACGTAACTCTTCTGCCTAGACTGAGCTACCTTCAGTCTATCACGAATCAACTTTAACTTCTCTTCAGATTCTTTGATTAAATCTGGTCCAAACAACTGACGGTCTCCAACTTCATCCCACATCAATGGTGTCCTGCACCTTCTTCCATACAAAGCTTTGAAAGGTGCCATCTTCAAACTAGCCTGGTAACTGTTGTTATATGAGAACTCTGTGTAAGGAAAGTTATCATCCCAACTAGATCCATAATCTAGTGCACAAGCTCTGAACATGTCCTCCAGAATCTGATTGACTCTCTCGGTCTGTCCATCTGTCTGCGGATGAGAGGCTGTACTGAATTCTAGCCTAGTACCCAAAGTCTGGTGCAGTTGATTCCAAAACTTCGAGGTAAATTGTGTTCCTCTGTCTGATATGATGATCCTCGGAACTCCATGCAGACATACGATCCTGGTCATATATATCTTGGCCAACTTTGCGCTCGTATAAGTGGTTTTCACAGAGATAAAGTGAACCACTTTGGTCAAGCGATCAACTACTACCCAAATAGAATCATATCCTGACCGTGTCCTGGGTAATCCGGTGATGAAGTCCATGCCAAGCTTGTCCCACTTCCATTCGGGTATCAGCATAGGCTGTAGTAATCATGCTGGCTTCTGGTGTTCTGCCTTCACTCGTTGACATACATCACATACTGCTACATACTCGGCAATATCCTTCTTCATTCCTGTCCACCAGAAACGTTCCTTCAAATCCAAATAAATCTTGGTGTTTCCGGGGTGAATCGAGTATGGCGAGTCATGAGCTTCCTGAAGTATTAACTTCCTGATCTCCACATTACTGGGCACATATACACGATCCTCAAACCATAAACTTTCGTGCTCATCCTCACGAAAACCCTTGGCTTTTCCTTTGCTCATCTTCTCCCACCATGAGGCTGAGGGTCCATCCAATTGATGTGCGGCAAAGCGCGCCTTCTCAGCATCTGTGCAACCTGCGGTGGTCAGCTCCCTTCCAATCCTGCGGAGCCAGTCATCAACAACAACAACAACAACAACAACAGCCGGGAGGTTAATGTCCAGCTGGGACAGGCGGTTGTGCAACCCAGACATTTTGAGTATGTGCTCACTGACAGAACGCTTTTGGAGCCCCGGTTCTAAGCTGTAAAGCATGCCGCACTGAACGAGGGAGTAATCATCAGCACGAGACTGCCAAGCGTTCATAACGTCTTGGTTCTCTGGGATGGGTGCTTCACCTAGCGGTGCTTCTAGGACATATTGTTTCTTGGCTGCTATGAGGATGATCATCAGGTTCCGGACCCAGTCCGAATAGTTGCTACTATCATCTTTCAGCTTGGTTTTCTCTAGGAACGCGTTGAAGTTCATGGTGACATGAGCGTTGGCCATTTGATCTACAAGACATTTTGCAAAGATTTTAGACTAATGTTCATGATAATTAAGTTCATCTAATCAAATTATTTAATGAACTCCCACTCAGATTTGACATCCCTCTAGTCATCCCAGTGTTACATGATCCGAGTCGACTAGGCCGTGTCCGATCATCACGTGAGACGGACTAGTCATCGTCGGTGAACATCTCCATGTTGATCGTATCTTCCATACGACTCATGTTCGACCTTTCGGTCTCTTGTGTTCCGAGGCCATTTATGTACATGCTAGGCTCGTAAAGTTAACCTAAGTGTTCTGCATGTGTAAAACTGTCTTACACCCGTTGTATGTGAACGTAAGAATCTATCACACCCGATCATCACGTGGTGCTTCGAAACAACGAACTTTAGCAACGGTGCACAGTTAGGAAGAACACTTTCTTGAAATTATTATAAGGGATCATCTTATTTACTACCATCGATCTAAGTAAACAAGATGCATAAACATAATAAACATCACATGCAATTATATAGTAGTGACATGATATGGCCAATATCATATAGCTCCTTTGATCTCCATCTTCGGGGCTCCATGATCATCTTGTCACCGGCATGACACCATGATCTCCATCATCGTGTCTCCATGAAGTTGCTCGCCAACTATTACTTCTACTACTATAGCTAACGGTTTAGCAATAAAGCAAAGTAATTACATGGCGTTGAATCAATGACACGCAGGTCATACAATGACACGCAGGTCATACAATACTTAAGACAACTCCTATGGATCCTGCCGGTTGTCATACTCATCGACATGCAAGTCGTGATTCCTATTACAAGAACATGATCTCATACATCACAATATATCATTCATCATTCATCACAACTTTTGGCCATATCACATCACAAGGCAATTGCTGCAAAAACAAGTTAGACGTCCTCTAATTGTTGTTCCATCTTTTACGTGGCTGCAATAGGGTTCTAGCAAGAACATTTTATTACCTATGACAAAGCCACAACGTGATTTGTCAACTTCTATTTACCCTTCATAAGGACCCTTTTCGTCGAATCCGCTCCAACTAAAGTGGGAGAGACAGACACCCGCTAGCCACCTTATGCAACTAGTGCATGTCGACCGGTGGAACCTGTCTCACGTAAGCGTACGTGTAAGGTCGGTCCGGGCCGCTTCATCCCACAATACCGCTGAAGCAAAATAAGACTAGTAACGGCAAGAAAGTTGACAACATCTATGCCCACAACAAATTATGTTCTACTCGTGCAAGAGAGAACTACGCATAGACCTAGCTCATGATGCCACTGTTGGGGAACGTTGCATGAAATAAAATTTTCCTACGTTCACCAAGATCCATCTATGAGTTCATCTAGCAACGAGAGAGAGAGAGAGAGAGAGAGAGAGAGAGAGAGAGAGAGAGAGAGAGAGAGATGCATCTACATACCCTTGTAGATCGCGTGCGGAAGCGTTCAAGAGAACGGGGTTGAGGGAGTCGTTCTCGTCGTGATCCAAATCACCGGAGATCCTAGCGCCGAACGGACGGCACCTCCGCGTTCAACACACGTACGGTCAGCGTGACGTCTCCTCCATCTTGATCCAGCAAGGGGGAAGGAGAGGTTGATGAAGATCCAGCAGCACGACGGCGTGGTGGTGGATGCAGCAGGGCTCCGGCAGGGCTTCGCCAAGCAACTATGAGAGGAGGAGGAGGTGTAGCAGGGGAAGGGAGGCGCCAAGACATAGGTGCGGCTGCCCTCCCTCCTCTCTCCTTTATATAGGCCCCCTGGGGGGGGGCGCCGGCCCTGGAGATGGGAATTTCCCAAGGGGGCGGCGGCCAGGGGGTGGAGTGCCCCCCAAGGCAAGTGGGGTGCGCCCCCCACCCTAGGGTTTTCAACCCTAGGCGCAGGGAGGGCCCAAGGGGGGCGCACCAGCCCACTAGGGGCTGGTTCCCCTCCCACTTCAGCCCACGGGGCCCTCCGGGATAGGTGGCCCCACCCGATGGACCCCCGGGACCCTTCCGGTGGTCCCGGTACAATACCGGGTGACCCCGAAACTTTCCCGATGGACGAAACTGCACTTCCTACATATAATTCTTTACCTCCGAACCATTCCGGAATTCCTCGTGACGTCCGGGATCTCATCCGGGACTCCGAACAACATTCGGTTTGCTGCATACTCATATTCATACAACCCTAGCGTCACCGAGTGTGTAGACCCTACGGGTTCGGGAGACATGCAGACATGACCGAGACGGCTCTCCGGTCAATAACCAACAGTGGGATCTGGATACCCATGTTGGCTCGCACATGCTCCTCGATGATCTCATCGGACGAACCACGATGTCGAGGATTCAAGCAACCCGTATACAATTTCCTTTGTCAATCGGTATGTTACTTGCCCGAGATCCGATCGTCGGTATCCCAATACCTCGTTCAATCTCGTTACCGGCAAGTCGCTTTACTGCATCAGTAATGCATGATCCCGTGACCAAACACTTGGTCACTTTGAGCTCATTATGATGATGCATTACCGAGTGGGCCCAGTGATACCTCTCCGTAATACGGAGTGACAAATCCCAGTCTCGATCCGTGTCAACCCAACAGACACTTTCGGAGATACCTGTAGTGCACCTTTATAGTCACCCAGTTACGTTGTGACGTTTGGTACACCCAAATCACTCCTACGGTATCCAGGAATTACACGATCTCATGGTCTAAGGAAAAGATACTTGACATTGGAAAAGCTCTAGCAAAATGAACTACACGATCTTGTGCTATGCTTAGGATTGGGTCTTGTCCATCACATCATACTCCTAATGATGTGATCCCGTTATCAATGACATCCAATGTCCATAGTCAGGAAACCATGACTATCTGTTGATCAACGAGCTAGTCAACTAGAGGCTCACTAGGGACATAATCTATGTATTCACACGTATATTACGATTTCCGGATAATACAATTATAGCATGAATAAAAGACAATTATCACGAACAAGGAAATATAATAATAATCCTTTTATTATTGCCTATAGGGCATATTTCCAACAGTTTCCCCCTCCCAGAGGGAAGTTTCCCAGGCAGAACTGCTCCGCCGGAGCCCTAGATTGGTTACGCCAAGGTTTCACCTCGTGGCGGCGGAGTCTCGTCCCGAAAGCTTGCTTATGATTTTTTCTTGGACAAAAGACTTCATATAGCAGAAGATGGGCACCGAAGGGCTACCAGGGGCCCACGAGGCAAAGGGCGCGCCGAGGGGGATAGGGCGCGCCCCCCACCCTCGTGGCCAGGGTGTGGGCCCCCTCTGGTATTTTCTTTGCTCAGTATTTTTTATAATTTCCAAAAATAACTTCCATGGAGTTTCAGGACTTTGAGTTGTTCAGAATAGGTCTCTGATATTTGCTCCTTTTCCAGCCCAGAATTCCAGCTGCCGGCATTATCCCTCTTTATGTAAACCTTGTAAAATAAGAGAGAATAGGCATAAGTATTGTGACATAATGTGTAATAACAGCCCATAATGCAATAAATATCGATATAAAAGCTTGATGCAAAATGGACGTATCAACTCCCCCAAGCTTAGACCTCGCTTGTCCTCAAGCGAAAGCCGATAACGATAAATATGTCCACATGTTTAGAGATAGAGGTGTCGATAAAATAAAATACGGACATGAGGGCATCGTGATCATTCTTATAACAACAACATATATGTATATTATCATATGATTTCTTATGCTCAAGTAATAATCTATTCACTATGTCAAGTATGAATCAGAAACTTCATTGAGAACCAGCAAACTATAATCTCGGTCATTGAAGCAATTGCAATTTATCATAACATCAGAAAGAGTCTATGTAAGAGCTTTTCAGCAAGTCCACATACTCAACTATCATTTAGTCTTTCACAATTGCTAACACTCACGCAATACTTGTGGTTACGGAGTTCTAATCAGACACAGAGAAAGATAGGGGCTTATGGTTTCGCCTCCCAACCTTTTACCTTAAGGGTAATGTCGACAATAATAGCTCATGCTAACTTACATCCAATTAGATATATATATATATATATATATATATATATATATATATATATATATATATATATATATATATATCAGGGATCTTTCCAACACACTGTGCTTGCCAAAGGATAAAATGTAAAAAGAAAAGGTGAAGATCACCATGACTCTTGCATAAAGTAGAAGGTAAAAGTAAAAGATAGGCCCTTCGCAGAGGGAAGCAGAGGTTGTCATGCGCTTTCAGGGTTGGATGCACAAAATCTTAATGCGAAAGAACGTCACTTTATATTGCCACTTGTGATATGGACCTTTATTATGCAGTCCGTCGCTTTTATTTCTTCCACATCACAAGATCGTATAAAGCTTATTTTCTCCCACACTAATAAGTCATACATATTTAGAGATCAATTTTATTGATTGCAATCGATGACAACTTACTTGAGGGATCTTACTCAATCCATAGGTAGATATGGTGGACTCTCATGGCAAAACTGGTTTTAAGGGTATTTGGAAGCACAACTAGTATCTCTACTTGGTGCAAGGAATTGGCTAGCATGAGAGAGAAAGGCAAGCTCAACATGTTGGATGATCCATGAAAATGAAAGTATACTTTATCTCAGATATAAGAAAACATAACCCATTACGTTGTCTTCCTTGTCCAATATCAACTCTTTAGCATGTCATATTTTAATGAGTGCTCACAATCATAAAAGATGTCCAAGATAGTATATTTATATGTGAAACCTCTCTTTCTTTATTACTTCTTATTAATTGCAACGATGACCAAAACTATGTTTGTCAACTCTCGACAACTTTCAATCATCATACTCTTTCTATGTGAAGTCATTACTCTCCATAAGATCAATATGATCTATTTGTTTCTTTTTATTCTTTCTTTTTATTTTATTCCCTCAAGATCATGGCAAAATAATCAAGCCCTTCACTCAACACTAATCTTTATTATATATAGCTCACGTACTCGGTTACATAGAGGGATCATAAAGCAAAAATCAAAACTAAATCATACCAAAAACTTTATTCTACTAGATCAAGATATTACTAAAAGGATCGAACTAAGAAAAGCGGTAAAGATAGGAGTGTGATGGTGATACGATACCAGGGCACCTCTCCCAAGCTTGGCAGTTGCCAAGGGGAGTGACCATACCCATGTGATTATGTCTCCCTTGCTGGTGAAGAAGATGGCGGTGATGATGGGTAGTCGCACATCGATCGTAAGAGATCCTCCAACTTGTCGATAATGCCCTTGAGTGCAACAATATGCTCCTTCAACAAAATATTTTTCACGTGTGAGATACTTGTTTTGTATACGAGCTAACTCAATCATCTTGAAAGCTTCGATCTCAGTTGGGGTAAAGAGATCTGGAAGGGTGTCTTGTTCTTCTGCTGTCGGAGCCTGATCTTCCATAGTGTTCTTGATCCCATCATCCTTGTTGATCTCCTCGGGTTCTTCTCTCTTCAGCTCTATCTTCATTAGCCAAGCATCGTTGCCCTGATTGTTGGAGGAGGGAGACGACATGATGCCTGGCCTTCACGACTCTGACAGAAAACAGCTCGAAACAAGAACAGAAGATATTTGCGTGATACAGGAGTCAAAACCTTCGGGAGATTATATAATGAATTTTTACCAACCAAAATACGTATCGTGCAAGAAAATGGAGTCCGGAGAGCGCACGAGGTGCCCACGAGGCAGGGGCGCGCACAGGGGGTAGGGTGCGCCTCCCACCCTCGTGGAAGCCTCGTGTCCTTTCCGAACTGCTTCTTATTTCCCTATTTTTATAAATATTCCAAAATGGAGAAAAATTGCCATTAGAACTGTTTTGGAATCTATTTACTTACCGTACCACATACCTATTCATTTTCGGAGTCTGAAACATTCTGGAAAGTGTTTCTTATGTATTCCTCCGGGGTTATGGTTTTAATAATATTAGTTTCAACATTTATAGGATTACCTGAGATATAATGTTTGATTCTTTGACCGTTCACCACCTTCGGATTTGTGCCTTCAAAAATGTTGATTTTTATGGCGCCGGAACGATAGACCTCTTCAATAACGTAAGGACCTTCCCATTTAGAGAGAAGTTTTCCTGCAAAAAATATTAAACGAGAATTGAATAGCAACACGTAATCACCTACATTAAACTCACATTTTTGTATCCTTTTGTCATGCCAGCTTTTAACTTTTTCTTTCAACAACTTGGCATTCTCATAGGCTTGGGTTCTCCATTCATCAAGTGAGATAATGTCAAATAACCTCTTCTCACCGGCAAGTTTGAAATCATAATTGAGCTCTTTAATAGCCCAATATTCCTTATGTTCTAATTCGAGAGGTAAGTGACATGCTTTCCCGTAAACCATTTTATACGGAGACATACCCATAGGATTTTTCTATGCAGTTCCATAGGCCCATAATGCATCATCAAGTTTCTTGGACCAATTCTTTCTAGATCTATTAACAGCCTATTGCAAAATTAATTTGAGCTCTCTATTGCTCAATTCTACTTGACCGCTAGACTATGGGTGATATGGGGATGCAATTCTATGATTAACGTCACACTTAGCAAGCATCTTACGAAAAGCACCATGAATGAAATGCAAACCACCATCAGTCATTAAATATCTAGGGACTCCAAACCTCGGAAAAATAACTACTTTAAGCATCTTAATAGAAGTGTTATGATCAGCACTACTAGTTGGAATAGCTTCTACCCACTTAGTAACGTAATCAATAGCAACTAAAATATGTGTATATCCATTAGAGGCGGGAAACGGTCCCATATAATCGAAGCCCCAAACATCAAATGGTTCAATAACAAGTGAATAATTCATAGGCATTTCTTGACGTCTACTATTATTACCAATTCTTTGACATTCATCACAAGATAAGACAAACTTACGGGCATCTTTGAAGAGAGCAGGCCAATAAAAACCGGATTGCAATACCTTATGCGCAGTTCTATCTCCAGCGTGGTGTCCTCCGTAAGCCTCGGAGTGACACTTGCGTAGGATCTGCTCATGTTCATGCTCAAGTACACAACGCCTAATAACACCATCTACTCCTTCTTTATAAAGATGTGGGTCATCCCAGAAGTAATGTCTTAAATGATAGAAAAACTTTTTCTTTTGCTGGTATGTGAAACTAGGTGGTATAAATTTAGCAACAATGTAATTAGCATAATCAGCATACCATGGAGCAGTACGAGAAGCATTTATGAAATTCAGTTGTTCCTCAGGAAAGCTATCATCAATGGGTAGTGGTTCATCAAGAACATTTTCTAACCTAGACAAGTTGTCTGCAACGGGGTTCTCAGCTCCCTTTCTATCAATAATATGCAAATCAAATTCTTGTAGCAAGAGAACCCATCTAATAAGTCTAGGCTTAGCATCTTTCTTTTCCATAAGGTATTTAATAGCAGCATCATCAGTGTGAATAGTTACTTTAGAATCAACAATATAAGGTCTGAACTTATCACAAGCAAAAGCAACTGCTATGAATTCTTTTTCAGTAGTAGCATAATTTCTCTGGACATTGTCTAGAGTTTTACTAGCATATTGAATAACATTTAATTTCTTATCAACCTTTGCACATGATTTCAAAGGGTAAATTCCAATCAGGTGGCTGAACAATAGGTGCAGAGATTAATGCTTTCTTAAGTATTTCAAATGCTTCTACACAATCATCATCAAAGACAAAAGGAATATCTTTTTGTAATAGATTAGTCAGAGGCCGACAAATTTTTGAGAAGTCCTTAATGAACCTCCTATAAAAGCCGGCATGACCAAGGAAACTTCTTATACCTTTAATGTCCTTGGGACATGGCATCTTTTCAATAGCATCCACTTTAGCTCTATCAACTTCAATACATCTTTCAGAAATTTTATGCCCCAAGACAATGCCTTCATTAACCATAAAGTGGCACTTCTCCCAATTCAAGATAAGGTTAGTTTCTTCACATCACTACAACACTCGATCAATGTTGCTCAAGCAATCATGAAAAGAGGATCCGTAAACGGAGAAATCATCCACGAAAACCTCACAAATCTTTTCACAAAAGTCAGAGAATATAGCCACCATGCATCTTTGAAGGTAGCAGGTGCATTACATAAGCGAAAATGCATACGTCTATAAGCAAAAGTACCGAAAGGGCAAGTAAAAGTTGTCTTTGCTTGATCATCAGCTGACACAGGTATTTGAGGGAAACCAGAGTAACCATCTAGAAAGCAAAAATGTGTATGTTTGGATAATCTTTCTAGCATTTGATCAATAAAAGGTAAGGGGTAATGATCTTTTTAGCAGCCTTAATTAACTTGCGAAAATCAATTACCATCCTATAACCTGTAATAATACTTTGCGGGATCAATTCATCTTTATCATTAGGAACGATAGTAATACCTCCCTTCTTAGGGACACAATGGACAGGACTTACCCACTGACTATCAACAACGGGATAAATTATACCTGCCTCAAGGAGCTTTAATATTTCCTTTCTTACCACTTCTTTCATCTTAGGATTCAACCAACGTTGGTGATCAGTAACTGATTTGGCTTCTTTCTCCAAATTAATTTTGTGTTGGCATAGAGTGGGACTAATGCCCTTAAGATCATCAAGAGTATATCCAATAGCAGCACGGTGCTTCTTCAGAGTTTTCAATAATTTCTCTTCTTCATGCTCTGAAAGGTTAACACTAATAATAACAGGATATATCTTCTTTTCATCAAGATAAGCATATTTAAGAGTATCAGGTAATCGTTTAAGCTCAAACACTGGATCACCCTTGGGTGGAGAAGGATCCCCTAGGACTTCAACAGGCAAGTTGTGTTTAAGAATAGGTCCCTGTTTAAAGAATACTTCATCTATTTCCCTTCTTTCATTCATAAACATATCATTCTCATGGTCTAGCAAATATTGTTCTAAAGGATCATTATGGGGTACGGCAATAGAAGCAAGGCCAATAATTTCATCTTTACTAGGCAATTCTTCATCACGGGGTTGTCTACGAAATTTAGAAAAATTAAACTCATGAGACATATCATCCAAACCAATAGTAACAACATCCTTTTCGCAGTCTATCTTAGCATTAATAGTATTCAAGAAGGGTCTACCAAATATAATGGGACAAAAGCTATATTGTGGGGAACCAAGAACAAGGAAATCAGCAGGATATTTAGCTTTCCCACACAAGACTTCAACATCTCTAACAATCCCAATTGGTGAAATAGTATCTCTATTGGCAAGTTTAATGGTAACATCAGTTTCTTCTAACTCAGCGGGTGCAATATCATGCATAATTTCTGGATATAAAGAAATAGGAATTGCACTAGCACTAGCACCTATATCACACAAGCCATGATAACAATGATGTCCTATTTTAACAGAAATAACAGGCATGCCTACAACAGGTCTATGTTTATCTTTGGCACCAGGTTTAGCAATTCTAGCGGTCTCATCACAGAAGTAAATAACATGCCCATCAATATTATTAGCCAAGAGATCTTTAACCATAGTAATACTAGGTTCAACTTTAACTTGCTCAGGAGGTTTGTGTGTCCTAATATTACTTTTCTTGACTATAGTTGAGGCTTTAGCATGATCCTTTAATCTAACAGGGAAAGGTGGTTTCTCAACATAAGCAGTAGGAACAACAGGATCATTATAAGTGATAGTATTTTCTTCAACTTTAATAGGTGCAACTACTTTTACTTCAACGGGAGGATTATATTTAAACCACTTCTCCTTAGGGAGATCAACATGAGCAGCAAAGGATTCACAGAAAGAAGCTACTATCTCAGAGTCAAGTCCATATTTAGTTCTAAATTTACGGAAAACATCGGTATCCATAAAAGATTTAACATAATCAAACTTAGGTGTTATACCTGACTCTTTACCTTCGTCGAGATCCCAATCTTTAGAGTTGCGTTTAATTCTTTCCAATAAATCCCATTTGAATTCAATAGTCTTCATCATAAAAGAACTAGTACAAGAAGTATCGAGCATGGAGCGATTGTTGTCAGAAAGCCGAGCATAAAAATTTTGAATAATCATTTCTCTTGAGAGCTCATAATTGGGGCATGAATATAACACTGACTTAAGCCTCCCCCAAGCTTGAGCGATTCTTTCTCCTTCGCAAGGCCAAAAATTATATATATAATTATGATCACGATGAACAAGATGCATAGGATAAAACTTTAGAAGAAATTCCAATTTCAGTCACTTGTAGTCCCATGATCCCATATCATCACATAGCCTATACCATGTCAATGCATCTCCCTTCAAAGATAAAGGGAAGACCTTCTTCTTGATAACATCATCGGGCATACCTGCAAGCCTAAATAATCCACAAACTTCATCCACATAGATTAAGTGTAAATCTGGATGCAAAGTTCCATCTCCTGCAAAAGGATTAGCTAGCAGTTTCTCTGTCATACCCGAAGGAATTTCAAAGTAAACATTTTCAGTAGGTTCAGTAGGTTGAGGAGCAACTATTTGCTCTAATGGTCGGGGGTGAAGATACCCCGAACAAGCCCCTCAAAGGATTACTTTCCATAGTAACAAGTGACAGTAAATTTCAGCACACTATATAACTTTTTCCTTACCAAATTCCACCTTCCAAAGGCGCTTCACTCCCCGGCAATGGCGCCAGAAAAGAGTCTTGATGGCTCACAAGTGTAGGGGATCTATCATAGTCCTTTCGATAAGTAAGAGTGTCGAACCCAACGAGGAGCAGAAGGAAATGACAAGCGGTTTTCAACAAGGTATTCTCTGCAAGCACTGAAATTATAGGTAACATATAGTTTTGTGATAAGGTAATTTGTAACGGCTAACAAGTAACAAGTGTAAATAAAGTGCAGCAAGATGGCCCAATCCTTTTTGTAGCAAAGGACAAGCCTGGACAAACTCTTATATAGAGAAAAGCGCTCTCGAGGACACATGGGAATTATTCTCAAGCTAGTTTTCATCACGTTCATATGATTCGCGTTCGGTACTTTGATAATCTGATATGTGGGTGGACCGGTGCTTGGGTGCTGTCCTTACTTGGAAAAACATCCCACTTATGATTAACTCCTATTGCAAGCATCCACAACTACAAAACAAGTATTAAGGTAAACCTAACCATAGCATGAAACATATGGATCCAAATCAGCCCCTTACGAAGCAACGCATAAACTAGGGTTTAAGCTTCTGTCACTCTAGCAACCCATCATCTACTTATTACGTCCCAATGCCTTCCTCTAGGCCCAAACAATGGTGATGTGTCTTGTAGTCGATGTTCACATGACACCACTAGAGGAGAGACAACATACATCTCATCAAAATATTGAACGAATACCAAATTCACATGACTACTAATAGCAAGACTTCTCCCATGTCCTCAGGAACAAACGTAACTACTCACAAAGCATATTCATGTTCATAATTAGAGGGGTATTAATATGCATAATGGATCTGAACATATGATCTTCCACCAAATAAACCAACTAGCATCAACTACAAGGAGTAATCAACACTACTAGCAACCTACAGGTACCAATCTGAGGCTTTGGGACAAAGATTGAGTACAAGAGATGAACTAGGGTTTTAGATAAGATGGTGCTAGTGTAGATGTTGATGCAGATTGGCCCCCTCCCAATGAGAGGAGCGTTGGTGATGAAGATGGTGATGATTTCCCCCTCTCGGAGGGAAGTTTCCCCGGCAGAACAGCTCCGCCGGAGCCCTAGATTGGTTCCGCCAAGGTTCCACCTCGTGGCGGCGGAGTCTCGTCCCGAAAGCTTGCTTATGATGTTTTTTCTCGGACGAAAGACTTCATATAGAAGAAGATGGGCACCAGAGGGCTACCAGGGGACCCACGAGGCAGGGGGCACGCCCAGGGGGGTAGGGCCCGCCCCACCCTCCTGGCCAGGGTGTGGGCCCCCTCTGGTATTTTCTTCACTCAGTATTTTTTATTATTTCCAAAAATAACTTCCGTGGAGTTTCAGTACTTTTGGAGTTGTGCATAATAGGTCTCTAATATTTTCTCCTTTTCCGGCCCATAATTCCAGCTGCCGACATTCTCCCTCTTTATGTAAACCTTGTAAAATAAGAGAGAATAGGCATAAGTATTGTGACATAATGTGTAATAACAGCCCATAATGCAATAAATATCGATATAAAAGCATGATGCAAAATGGACGTATCAGCCAGCGTGCGTAGTGTCCTTGTTTCCTCTTTGGTGCTAAGGAGGAAAGCGCAGGCGAGGAGTTCTGAGGTGTCAGGCAAAGGTTTCCGCATCGGTGCAATGAGACCAAGACCAGCAGGACGGCAATATGGAGGTCGACGTGGAGCCCAAGACGGCGTCACCACCAGAGCCTTTGGAAGGCGAAGACTACTTTTGTCAGGATAAGTTGTACTAGTTGTCCCCTTTCAAATTGGCCGTTGTGGCATCCCTTCCCGCTCAATATTTAGGAAGAGGACCAGGGCCTCTATAAAATAGGACTAGCCACCACAGTAGGAGGCAACGAGTTTGGATCCTCACACCCTCAAGTTCACCATACACAAGAACACCTTTCCTCAGGAGGCTGTTCTTCCCCTTGTAGTTTTCATCCCTAGCCCAAGAGACAATCCACCACCACCACACTGGAGTAGGGTATTACACCACAACAGTGGCCCGAGCCAGTATAAATCATGCGTCCCTTGTGTTGCGAGTTCGTCGAGCTAGCCTAGATATCCTGAAGTGTGTGAGGGCGTGATCTGTGAGGGAGAGATCTTCGCGCGCACCCCAGAGTTCGAACCTTAAGGGTTTTGCTGGAACCCGAGATTTGACATTTGGCGCGCCAGGTAGGGATGCGCCGAAGCTTTCCTTCCGTTGCTCCGCGCCCCGTTGCTTCGTCATCTCCATGGCGGACGCTCGCAGAGCTCGCGCTAAGCGCCGGGCTGCCCTCGCCATCCGCGTCGCCCAGACGGCTCCCGTCTGCGGGCCACCTCGTCGTTCTCCATCGGCTACCACCACCGGCCCGGCGGGGAACAAGCAGCAAGCCTCCTCACTGCACCCCTTGGTGCGGCGGGACGGCCGCACCACCACTCCATCGCTGACTTCGGCCGGCTCGTCGTCCCACGCCCGTCGCGCTCCCACGGACGCGCAGGCCGCGCTGTGCATGGCGCGCGAACTCCTGCGCCACCGCCCCATCGACGACCTCTACGAGGACTGGCTGGACCGCATCGCCGAGCTTGTCAGCGCCGTAGGGGGCTCCCCAGCACTGTCCCTCTCGCTGCCTTGTCCACCGCCGGCTATGGGCGACGTGGCTCACGGAGCACCTCCACCACCTCTGCACCAAGACGGCGCCCTGGCGCCCAGGCGCGCGGCTCTGCGGCGCGACCCTCCGTGTCCGGTGCCCCTGCGCGAAGAAGGAAGCTGCCAAGAAGTCCCTCGCCCACAAGAGAGCGCTCAACCGCTCCCTGCACCGCCATATCAGGATCACTAGCTGCGGCAGGGCCCCGCGCCGCTTGCCGTGGCAGCGCGCGGGCGCCAAGACCAAGCTCCACCTCCAAGATGGGCCCCGGTGACCACGGTCGGCTGCCGCGCCTTCACCCCCGAGCTACGTAGCGTCGCTTGGCCGGGCAAGTTCAAGCCGGATCTGCCTCCTCGTTACGACGGCACCCCTGACCCCGTAGAGTTCTTGCAGCTCTATGAGCTGAGCATCGAGGCGGCCAACGGCGACGAGAAAGTCATGGCGATCTGTTTCCCCATGGAGCTCAAAGACGGCGCTCGTTCATGGCTCCTGAACCTGCCACTAGGCTCGATCTCCTCCTGGGACGAGATGCGCGACCGCTTCGTCGCCAACTTCCTGGGCACTCGCGACCGCCCCGGCCATGGGTGACTGCGCCAAGGCCAAGCAACAACCAGGAGAGACCCTCCAGAAGTACATCCAGCGCTTCAACAATGTTCGTCTCAAGATCCCCAAGGTGACGGACGCGGCCATCATCTCTCCGTTCTCCGATGGCGTCTGCGACGTCAAGATGAAGGAGGAGCTCGGCATCCACAAGGAGTTGTGCACATCCCTGGAGCTGTTCAACCTGGCGACAAAGTGTGCAAGGGCTGAGGAAGGGCGCCTTTCCCTTCTTGAGCTCCCAGCTGCAGACTTGGAGGAGAAGAAAGCCAAGGTCAAGGACGTGAAGTGCAAGGGAGCAGCCGTACTCGCGGCAGAGCCAGACACGAAGCGCGGTAGGGACCAGCCTGAGTCATGCAAGAGCAGTTGACCGTTCTGCGCCTTCCACAACATGCACAGTCACAACACCAATGATTGTCAGGAGCTCAGGGCCATTCGCGATGGACACTTCGGTCGATACCCGAGTGCAACGACTGGGGCTACGGCCGAGGAGGAGGACGTGGCGGAGGATGCTGGGATGACCGGGGCCCACGCCTGGAGTGGCGTGACCGGCCCCGTGAGGACCGCTGGCAGGATCAGCCTCACGTGGGTGCCTGGAGGGATCAGCCTCGCGAGGACCATCCTCAGGGCAACATTGGGCTTCCTCCGCTGCCGCCCCCACCAAGAAGGAACGACGAACACCATCAAGATGAGGGGGCTGGGGGCTTCCAGGAGCCACGTGCTATCGCCTGCATCTTGGGCGGAGCTCAAGCCCCAGCCTCACAACATATCTTCAAGAAGTTTGCTCGTGAGGTGAACGCAGTCCTCCCCAAGCATGAGGCTACTCGCCCGCTCAGGTGGTCCAAGTACGCCATCACTTTCAGTTCGGCAGATCAGCTCAAGTGCACGGCTACCGCTGGCGCTCTCCCAGTGCTTTGTTCACCCGTCATCAGCAACGTACAAGTCATCAAGACCGTCATCGACGGCGGCGCAGGACTCAACGTCTTGTCCGTCGACACGTTCGGCAACCTTCAAGCGCCCTACGACCAGCTTCAGCCTACCAAGCCCTTCTCAGGAGTGACCGACGGTTCCACCACACCAATAGGGCCGGTCAGCCTCCCTGTCACCTTCGGAGAACGCAACAACTACCGCACCGAGCTCATCGACTTCGACGTCTCACACATCTGTCTGCCGTACAATGCCATCCTCGGGTACCTGCCCTGGCCAGGTTCATGGCAGTGACGCACCACGGCTACAACATCCTCAAGATGCCAGGGAGCGGCGGGATCATCACAGTCCCCTGCGAAGAAAGAGATGCGGTGTGCTCCCTCGAGCGCGCCTTCCAAGCAGCGTCAATCGAAGACCCCGACAACAGCGCAACTCCCTCCTGAGATTGTCCCCAAGAAGAAGAAGTAGCTACTCCGTGCAGGACCTCAGGAGGGTAGCGTCACGAGTGGTACCTCGTCAGGATCGGCACCAGCACCTGGGGCGCCTCCCTCCCTCGCATAGGAAGGCACGCCTAGCGCCCTCCTTGGGCAGGGCTCGGGGGCTCTCTTTTGGAGGGCCTTAGACCTCACCAACGTCACGAGGGAGGCGCTCGGGCACCACTTGGAGGCGTGCTTCGCGGCACGTCTCCCTCAGGAGGACACAAGGCGAGGAGCGCCCACCGTTCAGGAATTCATTACCAAGACCACTCAGGAACTGCATGGCGCGAGAGCCATGCGCGGCGACCACCGCTCACTGGGCGCAGCTCCCCATCGGGGAGAGGATGCTGAGCTGCGCGTCTACATCGACGTCCCGGGACTCAACAGGGTCGCGTCTCAGGAGCTCTTCTGGCCTTCGCGCGTTGCGAGGGTCCACCGCACAGCTATGTTCGCATGCCATTTGGCCTGCCGAGCATGGCGTCCGCCTTTCAGCGCAACTTGCGGCGCGTCCTGGCGGCTCAGGAGGCCAGGCACCATGCCGTCCTGATGTAGATGGAGACGGTCCTCAAGGAACCACCTGGACCCCCAGAGCCTCCTGAGGCTCAGGGTCCCGGCGGCTCGTGAGGAGCAACTCCTTCGCCACGCATCTTCAGCTGCCCCAACATTCCTTCATCAACAGAACCAGGTGACATTTTCCAAAGTTTATTTAGCTGGGAGCGTCCCTCGGGCTGCATCATTCCCAGGCCGCGTGGGTCCGTCCCTGCGACATGTATCCCTTTCCTATGTCTTTAGCTTACCTTGTTGGGGCGCCCCTCGGGCTACATCATCCCCAAGCCGCTTGGGCCTGGTCCAGTGGCAAGTATTTCCCCTGCGTTTACTTGAGCCAGTTTGCTTTCAATGCTTAATCTATCTATGACTATCACCTGCTCGATTGTCACCCACTGCGGGAGCCGCGCGTCGGTCGTCTTTCTTCAGGACCCTTCGCGTGAGAAAGGTTAGGCACGGCGTCTGTGCTCGGGCCCGTCCCTGCAGCATCGATAAATCCGATGGCTGAGCTCTGACTGGCGGGCCGGCCCCGTTCACGTCACCTCCTGGGGTCGTTGGTGCTTGGCCTTCTCACGCGATAACCTCAGGAGATTCGTTCGGCGCTAGTTGTCTGACCACCTCGCAGGACCCACACAGCAAACAAGAACCAAGACCAGGCGCAACCCGCCTTGAGGTAGGGCCTCTTGAGTCCCGCGCTGACTCACGAGTGCCGAGACACACCTCGTCTAGCCCTGCCGTGCAAGCCACGTGTCAGGGCGGGGCTGTACACACCCCGGGGGCTCTCCGCAGTAGGGAGTCCCCTCCCACGTACCAATGGAAGCACCATGCTCCACCCTGGCCGTCGACACTGCCGAGGAGCGGCTATGCCCATGCAAGTGGGGAAGCGCTATGCTCCGTGCTGGTGATAAACAATTGAGGGCGGCCCCACGGCCGCATCAACCTCAGGGAGCCCCTGAGCTCAGTGTCCCGCCTCACCGCAACACCTCCCATCGGGAGAGTCGCGCGAGGGGGCTGGGCACGGGGGCTGTGCTCGGGTCACGCCCAAGCGTACGCCACCCAACCAGGTCCCCCGGACCTGGTCGTCGCGCGCCCCTCCCGAGCCGAGCCTCGGCGAGGGCAAAGGTATGAAGGTTGTTTGCACGTCAAGGGGGACTCATGAGCATCGCGACTCAGGAGTCTAACTGGTCATGTAGCCCCTCACTCCTTGGGTCCGTCCTGGTCTCCGGTCGGCCCAACGGTGGTTGAGGTATGCGCGGGGCCGGGCTCTGCCGACGTAGAACACTAAACCTATCCTCGTGTCTGCTTCCTATAAGCTCTTTGCGCGTCAAGGGGGACTCCTGACCATCGCGACTCAGGAGCCTAACTCGTCACGTAACCCCTCACTCCTTGGTTCCGTCCTGGTCTCCGTCAGCCCAACGGCGGTTGAGGTATGCGCGGGGCCGAGCTCTGCCGACGTAAAGCATAAAGCAAATATGAAGAAAATCGCTAAATCTCAAAGAAAATATTACAAGACATATTGTTCTCCCAAATATCAAGCACAAGTCTAAACGTCTCCACGAGGCATGATGCGTGTTGCAGGAGTAAAACAGGAACGCTGCCGCGAGTAGGTCACCCCTGGACACCGCCGTCGCCCCCAAGAGGTGCTCCGCCCTTGCCGGCGTCGCCTTCACCTGTACCGCTAGCCGGAGCCACAGGGTCGGTAGCACCGCCGGTCGAAGGCGCGAGAGCGGCCATGAACTTCTTCGTGGGGCCTCCACTGGCCCTTTTCACAGGCGGCGGCGCCGCACAACGCCTCGTCCATAGGCTCCAGCAACTCGTCCAGTCGGGCAGCTGGATCATGAAGATGGAGGTGACTGAAGACACGCGTCAGTGTAGCTGAGGAAAGAACGCGGGCTTCTGCCTCGGCCATAGGACCGATGCCGCTCACAACCTCCTCAAGCACGACAACCAAGTAGGGAAGCAGCTCACAGGGGGCCCTCGCCGGTGGTCGGCCGGCCTCTCAAGCCCTTCTTCTCAGACAGCGTGTTCAGCGCCGCACGGGACCTCTTCTCGAGGAGCGCGAAGGCCACGCGGTCCTCAGACAGGACCTTTGCCTTGGCGTCAAGACTGGCCTTCTCCGCCTCCACCTTCCGCTCGAGCTCCTCCAGCCAGCTGCGCTCTGTGGCATGCGCTTTCGCCAGCTCAGCATCACGATCCTTGATGGCGTCCTCCCGGGCCCTCATCTTCTCCTCCTCCGCCTGGCGGCCACGAGCTACTTCCGTGCGCAGATCACGCAGATTCTTTAGTTCGGCCTCTAGCGCCTGGCAGCGATCCTGGGCGGCTTCGGCATCCTTCAGCGCCACTTCACGAGCAGCTGCAGCTTGGGCGGTGGCTTGCTTCTCCTTTTCGGAGACCGCCACGGCTTGGCTCAGCGTCGCTCGTACGGACACGTCGGAATGAAGCCAACCGAAGACCAGCTCCAGGCGCCCGGCTACCAGGTGGGAGTCGGCGCCCTGGAGATCTTCTCGCAGCTGGGCCATCTCCAAAAGGGCGCGCTCCAAGACATCAGGAGAAATAGAGGGACCTGGAAGCACTGGTGCAGCAGGAGGAGGTGATGTCGTCACCAGTGCCTGGGAGACCAAGGGCTCCTGAGCCTTCAGGACCTCAGCAGCCGAGCCAGACATCAGCACTTCCGGAGCCAGCGGGGCCTCGGGGGCTGACTCCTCCGGACGACGCCCCTCCAGGCTTCGTGAGGGCGACCGGGCCGGAGAGGTGCGAGTGATGTCGCTTCCTTTCTTCGCGGAGGGGGGTGCGGCCGCTGCAGATGGTTCAGTCCCAGGCGTAGCCGCTGCATCCTCCTTCCTCTTCTTCACCGCAGGTGGCGGCCTGGTCAACCAAGGACGAACGTCAGGAAGCAGCAGTATAAGCAAGAACAACATGAAGATCGAGTACTTACTGGTCCACCGCGGCGTAATCCACCCTCCGCTTGCTGAGCTTGAAGCCCGAGAGCCTCGGGGCTTGAGGCACAGGCGCGCAGGCTCCAAGAGCAGAAGCCAGAGCAGTGGAGGGGCCGGAGGCAGCCTCAGGCGGCGTCAAAGCCGGGGCAACCTCTCGGGAGACCAGCGCTGACCTACCCCTCGCCGGGACCACGGGCGGCTCCCCCTTCTCCTGGCGGGTGTCGGCCTCGTCGTCGTCTGGCAGGGTGCGGAGGATGTCGGCCTTACTCAAGGGGGAGGTCTCCCCCATCCCTTCAGGGGTCACCTCCGAGTCCTCCTCCTCTTCTTCCTCCCTGCGGGACTCACCATAAGACAGCTCCAACGCCGCCGGCACCGCAGGGGCCCTGGTGGGTGCCGGCGGCACCAGCCCGCGCCTGTCAAAGGTCGGCCTGGCGGCCACGACCTGCACTCCATCCTTGCGGCAAAACAAGGGATTGAAGACGCTTGGCGGGTAATCCTGGTCGTCCCCGACCAGGAGGCGCAGAGCTGCAGCCAGCTCACCGTCAGGCAAGGCTTCCGGGCTCAGGCGAACCTTGTCCTCTTCCTCCCCAAGCCTCCACAAGGGGCGCGTACGCGCCTGAAGCAGGGCCATGCGCAGCATCAAGAATTCCCTCAGAAGCATGGTCCCAGTCACCTTCGCCGCCTTCGCGTTGTCCGGCTTCAGGTCAGATTTCATCTGCTCCAACACCAACGCCGCCCGCTCATCAGTGAGCTTCGCGCAAGACCACCCCTTGTCGGACTAGGGCATCTTCGTTGGCAGCGTCAAGCGTGGGTGGACGCACTTGGCGTCCATCAGGACCCACTCGCTCCGGAAGCCGTCGGCCTTCCTTCCGATTTTCGAGATTGAGTTGGCCTTGCCGGCGGCGATGAAGTTGGCACACCCGGAGGTATGACCCTCGTTGTGTAGGATCGAAAGTATGTCTAGAGGGGGGTGATTAGACTACTTGACCAAATAAAAACCTATCCTTTCCCCAATTTTTGTTCTTGGCAGATTTTAGCAACTTTGGACAAGTCAAGCCATCTTAACACAATTCAAGCAAGCGTGCAAAGAGTATATGAGTAGCGGAAAGTAAAGCATGCAACTTGCAAGAATGTAAAGGGAAGGGTTTGGAGGATTCAAACGCAATTGGAGACACAGATGTTTTTGTCGTGGTTCCAATAGGTGGTGCTATCATACATCCACGTTGATGGAGACTTCAACCCACGAAGGGTAACGGTTGCGCGAGTCCACAGAGGGCTCCACCCACGAAGGGTCCATGAAGAAACAACCTTGTCTATCCCACCATGGCCGTCGCCCACGAAGGACTTGCCTCACTAGCGGTAGATCTTCACGAAGTAGGCGATCTCCTTGCCCTTAAAAACTCCTTGGTTCAACTCCACAATCTTGTCGGAGGCTCACAAGTGACACTCTAGCCAATCTAGGAGACACCACTCTCCAAGAAGTAACAAATGGTGTGTTGATGAAGAACTCCTTGCTCTTGTGCTTCAAATGATAAGTCTCCCCAACACTCAACTCTCTCTCACAGGATATGGATTTGGTGGGAAGAAGATTTGAGTGGAAAGCAACTTGGGGAAGGCTAGAGATCAAGATTCATATGGTAGGAATGGAATATCTTGGGCTCAACACAAGTGTAGGTGGTTCTCTCTAAGAAAAATGTAGGTTGGAAGTGTAGATTCGTTCTGATGGCTCTCTCCACTAATGAAGAGGAGGTGGAGGGGTATTTATAGCCTCCACACAAATTCTAACCATTACACACAACTTGCCAAACTCGGTGGGACCGAATTGATAAACTCGGTCGAACCGATTCAGCAAATCTACTGACCGTTAGGATATTCGGTGGGACCGACATGCAACTCGGTAGGACCGATATGGTTAGGGTTAGGGCATAACGTAATCTCGGTGAGACCGATTACACAAACTCGATGAGACCGATTTTGGTAATAAGCTAACCAGAGAGTTGGTCGGAGTAAACTTCGGTGGGACGATTAAGCTCATTTCGGTGAGACCGAAATGTTACAAAAAGGAAATAGAGAGTTTACATTGCAATCTCGGTGGGACCAATCGCTCATCTCGGTGGGACCGAAACATTATGAAGGGAAACAGAGAGATTACAACCCCATCTCAGTGAGACTGAGATCCCTATCGGTGAGACCGATTTGCCTAGGGTTTGTGGTAGTGGCTCTGACATCTGAACTCGGTGCCGCCGGATAGAAAGAATCGGTGGGGCCAAGTTTGACTTTTGGTTTAGGTCATATGTGGATGTGAGAAAGTAGTTGAGAGCTTTGGAGCATATCACTAAGCATTTTGAGCAAGAGCCTCATTAAGCAACACCTCATCCCTCCTTGATAGTATTGGCTTTTCCTATAGACTCAATGTGATCTTGGATCACTAAAATAGAAAATGTAGAGTCTTGAGCTTTGAGCTTGAGCCAATCCTTTGTCCTTAGCATTTTGAGGGGTCCACTTTTCTCATCCATGCCATGCCAATCATTGAGCTTTCCTGGAATATTAATCTTGAAATAGTATTAGCTCAATGAGCTATATGTTGTTAGGAATTACCAAAACCACCTAGGGATAGTTGCACTTTCACGTTGACGCGGAGGAAGAAGAAGTGGCGCAGAAGAGCCACGGACGGCATCACGCCGAAGTACGCCTCACAGTAATAGGCGAAGATCGATCAAGAAGGATAGAGTTGGGATGAAGATGCAGTACCGCAGCCCGTAGTGGCCGAGGACCTCCTAGAAGAAGTCAGAGAAGGGGGGAACCAGCCCCGCGGCGATGCTGCTCGTGAAGAAGGGGAAGAAGGTGCTTCCCTCGGGCTCCGGCATGGCGGAGCCGGCCCGGAGCTCAGTCTTCCCCATTCCATTGTTTTCCCCCGCTGTCTGCAGACGGGTGGCGGCGAGGCTCTTCTCCAAAACGTTGGGTGCATCGAGGGCCGGCTCGTACCAGGCTGGCGACGAGGCAGGCTTGACCTTTCGGGAGACCATTGGTCGCTGATGCGAAAGAGGATGGGAGCTGATCTGGAGATTTTGGAAGCAAGGAGCAAGGAAGGGGATCTGGAGCAAGGCTAAAGGGAGCAATGAAGGCACGCGCTGTCTGCACCAGCCTCTTGGCAAGTCGGGCAGTTGCCGAGGCAGCGTGGGGAAGCGGAGACGCCCACGTCCAATCAACCGCCACGCGTCGACCATTGCCGTAGGCTGTTCGGGCCCGCAATACTCCGCACTTGCCCTTTGGCTTCGCCTCGAAGCCAAGTCCGAGCGTGCCTTGGGCCCGGGGGCTACTGTCGGCGTTCTGGGAACGAGGGTCCCCAGACTTGCTCGTCATGGCCCATGGCGTGGTTTCATGAGCGGGCCCGTACGGCCCATCTTCACCAACGAGCACTCAATACCCTCGCGAGGGGCCAAGCCTCGCGAGGCGGACAACACAAGACCTCCTCGGGAGCAGCATCATCGGGCCGGCTCATGAGGGGCGGAGAGATCAAGGCAAGGCAAACCTCGCGAGGTTCTCTTGATGTGAGCCATGACGATCGAGACTAGGCGGGCGCCAGCGCGCGCAGTGTCCTTGTTTCCTCTTTGGTGCTAAGGTGGCAAGCGCAGGCGAGGAGTTCCGAGGCGTCGGGCAAAGGTTTCCGCATCGGTGCAACCAGACCAAGACCAACAGGACGGCAGGAGGGAGGTCACCGTGGAGCCCAAGACGACGTCACCACCAGAGCCTTTGGCAGGCGAAGACTACTTTTGTCAGGATAAGCTGTACTAGCTGTCCCCTTTTAAATTGGCCGTTGTGGCATCCCTTCCCGCTCAATATTTGGGAAGAGGACCAGGGCCTCTATAAATAGGACTAGCCACCACAGTAGGAGGAAACGAGTTCGGATCCTCACACCCTCAAGTTCACCATGTTGGAGATATACCCTAGAGGCAATCATGTATGATGATATTTCCTATGTGTTTATGAATAAAGATAGTCCTTGGACATAATCAGTGATGTGTATCGACAAGTACGTGACTTGTTTGTGGGACTATGCATTGTATGATAACTGTCCTAAAAGGTCCATAGTCGAAAGGGCTGTGTGGACGCGCAGCCAACTAGACTAGCATATGACACGATTGATGGCTTGGTCTCACTAGCCATGGATCATTGGATGCTAACCGGATAATATGGGCTTGGAAAGGTCTGGTCAGATTCGACATAGTCGGATCCGAGTCGAGATAAGGTCTGAGTCGGACAGACCCAATTATGAGACGCAGCGATATGTCATCTGTGAATATCTAGTACAACATACGCTCTATGTCATAAGACCTGAGCTGGCACGTGTACTCGGGATGGTGACAGACTTGCTTTGGGCCGACCAAACGCTACTCCGTGACTGGGTAGTTACAAAGGTAGGTTTCAGGCTTGTCCAGACCCATGCTGCGAGACATCGTCGAGCAAGATGGGATTTTCCCCTCCGACCAGGAGAGATATACTCTGGGCCCCTCGTGTGATCCGACCAGGATAAGCATGGCCATGCGACAAGGATTATGAGATAATCCAGATAGTGGTCGGCATCACTGGAACGAGAAAATAGTCGGGCTAGCACAAGGATGACAGACTCGCCTTGAGCTCAACAACATATATCGTGTGGCAAAAGGAATGGAACTGTGATGTACAGGTTCGCTAACCAGCTTCATAGTCTGCTTGGTGTTCGGCATGCCTTGCTAGAGGCCGCTACAACCGTGCAGTTCGGAGGTGATCCGAACTGCGCCCAAGCCGACTTGAACCTAAGGGATCGCGCGCTTAATGGAAGGAACCTACAAGGTCGGATCCGAGGACACTGGTCGGATGTGATCCGAGCTATATTCGGATTGTGGCCGAGTAGACTTATGGGCTTTAGGGTCCGTGCGAGGCCCAAGTGTTGAGCCCGCGACGGATGCCTATATATAGTGGATGTGCGGCACACTCATGGGGAGCTGATTGCTTCGGCGCTGTCACTAGGGTTTGCATGTGTTGCGAATAGACACCTCCACTCGCCGCCGGTTGTGTGATCGGACCTAGCAGTCCGCCTCACGACGTTCCTCCTGCACGCGGGATACCATTAGAGGCGGTGCACTTGCGCCGCTCCGGCGAACCTGTACGTGGGAACCGACGAGCGACTGTTCGTGGGAGATCGTACGAGGAGGAGACGATCCACGCGGACGCGCTGCCCCAATACTTCTTCCGCTGCACGGCACTGCGCGTCTAGTGGTAACGAGCTGTGATCCATCTCTTGTAGCATGTTCTTGGTTCTTCTGCGTGTAGGAATATTTTAATTTCATTTGACGCACCCTATCGTAGAACCCAACAGTCGTATCAGAGCCTCTGCTATAGGATTTGGATTCAGATCGCATGCATATTAGATATGTGGAGGCGACAGATGAGATCTGTCGTCGTTTATGAGATTGGCTATGTGCACAGTTGATGATATCAACTGCACATAGGGATCGATGAGGCTATGTTTTCTGTCAATCGAGATCGATGAGGTCGTGACACGATCTACTCCTACCGGTCGGTTATCCGCCATCGGGGTTAACAGTGAAACATAAATCCAAATCGGATTCGCGATGATCGATGAGATCGGTCAGATCAGAGAATCCGGCATGATCGGAGTTTAGATGTGATCTGTGATTTACGAAAACGTCGGGCGCTGCTCAGACCTGATAGGGCGCTGCCTTGAACCCGACCGTCGTGTGCGTAGCGCCTTGTATTTCGTACACGATCACACAAACCGGTAGAATGTATTCTATGCATAACTTTGTTTTGCAGGGTTTGATGTGAATAGTATGGCTCATGTGTATGTGATGCATGTGTGTAATTTATACATGGCCTGCGCGTCATGTTTGTCAGCCGGCAGGAGCCAAAGTGTTGTCATTATATTGTATAACGACCTGCGTGTCGACTTGTGACTCTATGTAAAATGAATTACTAGTTGTAGTTGTTGGATAATAGAGACCACGTCGGTGGCTTGGCGTCCCGGCATGACAAACAAGATGGAGTTCCTAGATGGTCATCGGAGTCGGAGCCGACCTGGAAGAACGTCCATGAAGGAGCCATACTGTTTCACAATATATGTTTATTTGTGATTGTTATGCTTCTTGTTTTCTATGCATGTTAGAATGGTAGAAAGATCCCTCATGAATATCAAGCTTAATTGCCATCCCGATGTTGCACCTTCGCACGTCAAGTACGTCTAGTAGTGGGCTCATAAAATTGAGGTGCTGCTGGGTGTCCTTGAACTGAAGGGTTCGTGTCGGACACGGACATGCACTGCATCCGGTTAACTTGACAAGGCTATCAAAACGGTTTTGGGCCTTGTGGCAAAGAAGGTTGGGGGCCGGGGTATGAGATACCTTCCCGACCGACAAGAGTTGTATAGACATACGATTAGCAAGGAGTTGCTTACTGGATAGGCATGTTGTCTAGCAGTGATGCTAAAGCTCACCAGTTGCATGTGCTAGTCGGATCCTGAATCACTGAAAGTATTTTCGTTTAAGGCTAGAATTACTCTACATAAACACATTTCTTAGTGATTGCACATTTTTTGCTAGTGATCAATGGCACCACATGCTCAACCCAACTTTGCATTGAAATCAATGCTAGAAAAGGATAAACTGAATGGAACAAACTTTACCACCTGGTATAGAAATCTGAGAATTGTTCTCAAGCATGATAAAAAGGAACATGTACTAGAGGATCCACTTCCAGAGGAACCTGCTGATAATGCTAGTGCCACAGCCTAAGAATGCCTACGTAAACTCGTTGATGAATCAACGGAGATCACCGTCGATGTTGGCTTGTATGGAGCCCGATTTGCAACAACATTTGAAAAATGTTGAGGCTTACAATATGATCGAGAGTCTCAAGAGCATGTTTCAGACACAGGCTAGGACCGAAAGGTTCAACGTCTGGCGATCCTTGATGGATTGCAAGCTGAAGGAAGGTGATCCACTGAGCCCATATGTGATCAAGATGATTGGAGATGTGCAAGCTTTGGGTCGGTTGGGCTTCTCGCTCTTGGATGAGCTGGCTACTGATGCAGTTCTGGGTTCTCTTCCGCCCAACTATGGGACGTTCATCTCGAACTACCATATGCATGGCATGGATAAGAAGCTCACTGAATTGCATGGGATGCTTAAGGTGGCAGAGCAGGATATTAAGAAAGGCACGCATCAAGTGTTGATGGTGCAGAAATCGGCTAAGTTCAAGAAGAGTTGGTCTAAGAAGAAGGCTAAGGAAAAGGGCACGGAGATGGTAACCTCCGCCGCTGTGCCGAAGTCTGGACCGGACTCGAAGACCATTTGCTATCATTGCAAGGAAACTGGTCACTGGAAGAGGAACTGTAGCAAGTGGCTTGCAGAGCATGGCAAGAAGGCCGGGAATGCTACTTCAGGCAAAGGTACACTTGTTGCATATGTTATAGACATTTACCTTGCTGACATACCTAGGATCTCTTGGGTATTTGATACTGGATCGGTTGTTCATATTTGCAACTCGATGCAGGGGCTGGTAAGAACTAGGCGTGTGGCACAAGGGGAGATTGACATCGTGGTCGCAACAAAGCAAGAGTTGCTGCGTTGGAGGTCGGCACGATGCAGCTCCAGCTTCCTTTCCGGATTTATTTTGGAATTGAATAATTGTTATTACATTCCTGCACTTAGTCGGAACATTATTTCTGCCTCATGTTTGATGATTCGTGGTTATGAATTCAATTTAAAGGACAATGGTTGTTCGTTTGATTTGAATGGTATGTTCCACGACTATGCACCCATTGTTGATGGGCTATTTATATTGAATCGAACAGGAACCGGTCTATAACGTGAATGTCAAGAGGCATAAGCCTAATGAGATAAATCCGACATACTTCTAGCATTGCCGGCTTGGACACATTAGTCTGAAACGCATGAAGAAGCTCCATGATGATGGGCTTCTAACTTCGTCCGACTTCGCATCGTTCGAGACATGTGAATCATGCTTGCTTGGCAAGATGACTAAGTCTCCTTTTGCAAAGAGTTCCGAGAGGGCGTTTGAGCTATTGGAACTTATACATAGTGATGTGTGTGGTCCAATGAGCACAACTGCCAGAGGTGGCTATCAGTACTTCGTGACTTTTACCGACGACTTGAGTAGATATGGATATATCTATTTGATGAGGCACAAGTCAGAAACTTTTGAAAAGTTCAAAGAGTTTCAGAATGAGGTTGAGAATCAGCTCGGCAAGACTATAAAGCTTCTACGATCTGATCGTGGAGGTGAGTACATGAGCCAAGAGTTTGATGATCATCTGAAAAGTCGAGGTATAGTACCTCAGCTCACACCTCCGGGTACGCCACAGAGAAACAGTGTGTCGGAAAGGAGGAATAGGACCTTGTTGGACATGGTCCGGTCTATGATGAGCAAGTCGGATTTACCCTTGTCATTTTGGGGATACGCTCTAGAAACTGCAGCTTTTACACTTAACAGGGTACCATCAAAATCCATAGACAAGACACCACATGAGATGTGGACCGGGAAGAGTCCTAGTTTGTATTTTGTAAAGATTTGGGGTTGTGCAGCATTTGTCAAGCGACTTATGTCAGACAAGCTTACACCCAAGTCGGATAAATGCATATTCATGGGATACCGAGGGAAACCTTGGGATATAGCTTCTACAACCGAGAAGAGAACAAAGTATTTGTTGCTCGGAACGGGGTTTTCCTTGAGAAATAGTTTCTCAGTCGGGAGGCCAGTGGGAGGACGGTCCGACTCAAAGAAATTCGAGTACCACTCGGGGACAGCTTGGCGGGTGATGAGATCATACCGGAGTCAGTCAGGGAACCTGTAGTGGAAGCGGGACCGGAACCATGGAGGTTGGAAAGATTGCACAGAGTTCGCGATGTATTGTTGCTAGAAAGCAACAACCGGCCATGTATGCGAAAGCGGTGGTGAGCCCAGATTCCGAGGCATGGCTGGAGGCCATGAGATCCGAGTTAAAGTCCATGGATGAGAATCAAGTCTGGGACTTGGTTGATCCGCCGCCTGGCGTAACGGCCATTGGTTGCAAATGGGTCTTTAAGAAGAAAACCGATGTGGATGCAAATGTTTAGATCCACAAAGCTCGGCTTGTCGCTAAGGGTTATGGATAAGTTCAAGGAATTGACTACGACGAGACTTACTCGCCGGTAGCGATGCTGAAGTCGGTGAGGATCGTACTAGCTATAGCTGCATATTTCGATTACGAGATATGTCAGATGGATGTCAAGACGGCTTTCCTTCATGGAAATTTAACTGAGGACGTGTATATGATACAGCTTGAGGATTTTGTCGATCCGACTAGCACTAGTAAGGTATGCAAGCTCAAGAGATCCAATTATGGGTTGAGGCAAGCATCTCGGAGTTGGAACATTCGTTTTGATGAGGTCGTCACTGGTTTCGGTTTCATCAAAAGTGAAGAGGACTCTTGTTTATACAAGAAGTTAAGTGGGAGTTCAATATTGTTTTTGATCTTGTATGTGGATGACATACTACTGATCGGAAATGATGTTTCGATGGTGAACTCGGTCAAGGAGTCATTGAATGGCAAGTTTTCGATGAAGGACCTTGGTGAGGCAATGTACATTTTAGGCATTAAGATCTATAGAGATAGATCGAGGAGGCTGCTCGGCTTAAGCCAGAGCACGTACATAGATAAAGTGTTGAAGCGGTTCAACATGAGTGAGGTGAAGAAAGGGTTCTTGCCACTCTCACATGGTATAAGGCTAAGCGAGACTCGGAGTCTTCGACATCTGATGAGCGAAGTAGGATGAGTAGGATTCAGTATGCCTCGGCAATCGGATCCATCATGTATGCCATGATATGTACAAGGCCAGATGTTGCTTTTCCGATAAGCCTATCAAGCAGATACCAGGCCAATCCACGTGAGAGTCACTGGGCAGCGGTAAAGACTATTTTGAAGTACCTGAAAAGGACTAAAGAAATGTTCCTAGTTTATGGAGGTGAGGAAGAACTCGTCGTAAGGGGTTACGCCGACGCTAGTTTCCAAACCGACAGAGATGATTGTCGATCACAAATTCAATTCGTACGTCATGAATGGAGGAAGCAGTGAGCTGGATGAGTTCCAAGCAAGATACGGTGGCCGATTCTACCACGTAAGCGAATACATTGCGGCTTGTGAAGCTCTGAAGGAAGGTGTTTGGATCCGGAACTTTCTGGATGATCTTGGTATTTTCCCAGCCTCGGTAAAACCGTTGGACCTTTATTGTGATAATTCTGGTGCCATCGCACAAGCCAAGGAGCCGAGGAATCACCACAAGGTCAGACACATAGATCGGAATGATCACCTGATACGAAAGATTGTAAAGAATGGTGATGTAGAGTTATGCAAGATTCACACGGATGCAAATGTTGCAGATCCAATGACTAAGCTGCTTCCACAACCCAAGCATGAGGGGCACGTTAGAGCTATGGGCATTCGTTGTCTATTTGATTGACAATAGTGCAAGTGGGAGACTGTTGGAGATATGCCCTAGAGGCAATCATGTATGATGATATTTCCTATGTGTTTATGAATAAAGATAGTCCTTGGACATTATCAATGATGTGTATCGACAAGTACGTGACTTGTTTGTGGGACTATGCATTGTATGATAACTGTCCTAAAAGGTCCCTAGTCGAAAGGGCTATGTGGACGCGCAGCCAACTAGACTAGCATATGACACGGTTGATGGCTTGGTCTCACTAGCCATGGAGCATTGGATGCTAACCGGATAATATGGACTTGGAAAGGTCTGGTCGGATTCGACATAGTCGGATCCGAGTCGAGATAAGGTCTGAGTCGGACAGACCCAACTATGAGACGCAGCGATATGTCATCTGTGAGTCTCTAGTACAACATACGCTCTATGTCCTAAGACCTGAGCTGGCACGTGTACTCGGGATGGTGACAGACTTGCTTTGGGCGGACCAAACGCTACTCCGTGACTGGGTAGTTACAAAGGTAGGTTTCAGGCTTGTCCAGACCCATGCTGCGAGACATGGTCGAGCAAGATGGGATTTGCCCCTCCGACCAGGAGAGATATACTCTGGGGCCCTCGTGTGATTCGACCAGGAAAAGCATGGGCATGCGACAAGGATTATGAGATAATCCGGATAGTGGTCGGCATCTGGAACGAGAAAGAGGTCGGGCTAGCACAAGGATGACAGACTCGCCTTGAGCTCGACAACATATATCGTGTGGCAAAAGGAATGGAACTGTGATGTACATGTTCGCTAACCAGCTTCATAGTCTGCTTGGTGTTCGGCATGCCTTGCTAGAGGCCGCTACCAACCGTGCAGTTCGGAGGTGATCCGAACTGCGACCAAGCCGACTTGAACCTAAGGGGTCGCGCGCTTAAGGGAAGGAACCTACAAGGTCGGATCCGAGGACACTGGTCGGATGTGATCCGAGCTATATTCGGATTGTGGCTGAGTAGACTTATGGGCTTTAGGGTCCGTGGGTGGCCCAAGTGTTGAGCCCGCGACGGACGCCTATATATAGTGGAGGTGCGGCACACTCATGGGGAGCTGATTGCTTCGGCGCTGTCACTAGGGTTTGCATGTGTTGCGAATAGACACCTCCACTCGCCGACGGTTGTGTGATTGGACCTAGTAGTCCACCGCACGACGTTCCACCTGCACGCGCGGATACCATTACAGGCGGTGCACTTGTGCCACTCCGGCGAACCTGTACGTGGGAACTGATGAGCGACTGTTCGAGGGAGATCGTATGAGGAGGAGACGATCCACGCGGACGCGCTGCCCCAACTCTTCTTTCATTGCACGGCACTGCGCATCTAGTGGTAACGAACTGTGATCCATCTCCCGTAGCATGTTCTTTGTTGTTCTGCGCATAGGAATATTTTAATTTGCAGTTGACGCACCCTATCATAGAACCCAACACACCACACACAAGAACACCTCTCCTCAGGAGGCTGTTCTTCCCCTTGTAGTGTTCATCCCTAGCCCAAGAGGCAATCTACCACCACCACACTGGAGTTGGGTATTACACCACAACGGTGGCCCGAATCAGTATAAATCATGTGTCCCTTGTGTTGCGAGTTCGTCGAGCTAGCCTAGAGATCCTAAAGTGTGTGAGGGCGTGATCTGTGAGGGAGAGATCTTCGCGCGCACCCCAGAGTTCGAACCTTAAGGGTTTTGCCGGAACCCGAGATCCGACACTTTCCCCCTGCCGCCGTCGGCGTGGTCCGCCGGGCCATTCCCACACGATGCTGGCGAAGGCGGGCCGTTCTTTTCCCCCGCGCACATTGGGGGGAGCGGGGGCCCCCTGATGGTGGCGGTGCTCCTCGGGCGGAGGCAGTCCGTTCTTTCCCCGCTCGCGCTTTACGGGCCGTGGGTGCCCCTGATGCGGCGGCGCGGCTGTTGGCTGGGGGGCGCATGGTGGTGCGGCTGGCTAGCGGCGTCCACTCCGCCCAGGTCTGGGCCCTTTTGGGCCCCATCTGGGTTGGGGCAGGCCAACGATCCGATGCGCGGCGGTGCGGCTCCGTGGTGGTGGTGGCGAGGCATCGAGGTGTGCGGGTGGTGGCGGCTTTTGTCGGGCGATGTGCTGCAGTGTGGCAGCAGGGGTTGCCCAGACCCATTTGGGCTCGGCCGGGCCACTAGGCCCCTGCTAGGCCCGTGCCATCACGTCCGGTCGGCTTCGTGGCAACGAGGAAGGTTGTCCCCTCTCGTCGGCTGAGTTGCGGATGCCCCCGAGCCCCTTGGATCCTCTTCCCTCCTCCAGGTCTCGTCTCGGTGGCCTCAGGAGATGAGGAAGTTGGTTCAGTGACCATGGTGGCAAAGGCTGGTGGGCGGCAGGTTGGTTGGTGCACTTCAGATCGTTTGAGGTGGTGGTGATTGTTTGGGTCGGTGAAATCGCTAGGGCTCGGCCTGCAGGCGACACCGAACCTTCCTAAAGGGCGTCGGGTATACCCCTTCCCCACTGTCCTATGCGTACTGAGGGAAACCCAGCAGTGGCGTCATCGTCGCATTCCTGCTTGAAGGTGTTGCTCGGAACGCAACGCTTCGGGTGCTAGGAGTGCGGTGGTACTTCACCGGAGGGTGCAGCGGTTACGGATCATCTTTGTTTCGTTGATCTACCGATGACGGGATTTGTTTCTCTTTCTTTTTCTCTCGTTTTTATTTTGGGCTTGTTTGTAATACAGGCGCCAGTGAGCTGGTTGTATCGGATGGCTACTTTATAATATAAAGCGGGGGGAATTCTTTATCGTCAAGCGCCTAAATCCATATTATGTAATAGTTTGCCCGCCAATTGCATATTGCAATGAAGTTTCTGGTTGTAACATCTTGGAACATTTGTGTAAAAGGAAGAAATCCTTCATGTGTTGTGTTTAATTAATGGATAATAACAATGCACATGCTTTCATGAGAAAAATGATTTTAAGAATTAAAAAAAGGCATTCAAGTGTTATTATCATTTGTAATGCAGTGCAGAATAAAGAGTTCAATGTTTGTGTACCACCTTTATTTTGTGCATCAGGTGTATAGAGTCGAATTACATTTTTTATCAAAGTACATTGCAAGCGTATTATTCCAAAAAAAAATATTATTGCATATCTTTCTATCTATGTAAAATTTAACATGCAACCAATACAAATTTTCAAAAGCCCGTGGCAACGCATGGGCAGTCTACTAGTAGTAGTAACTTTCTAACAATTTTCTTTTTTGGCGAGGTTATTCGAAACCTGGAACGCCACCATCCTCACTTTGCTGAACCTGTAGGAAAATTATGGCGACCCCACTCATACTCGTCTATCTGTCCTGAGCAGAGTGGAACCATCCTCGGCGTTTGTTGTTCCACTGCAGCGAGGAAAGAACTCCAAGGAACAAGTTACCAAAAAGTTCATAAAAAATGCATAGTGCTAGATCGACTCTCAGGCTTGGTCTTCAGGTGGTGGTGTAGAAAGAACTCCAAGGATGAAAGCGTCAGTCGATGTAGATGGAGCTGGTGGAGTAGGTGCTGGAGCTGGTGGCACTGAAGCTGTAGCTGGTGCAGATGAAGTTGCTCTGGTGTCTGTAACAGGCATAGCAGCAGATCTCTGACCTCTGGGCACTCTAGCAAAAGCATCAGTGGTTGTCTTGCCCTTCTTCTCCTGCACTTCGTCCTGAAGTTGCTCAACAATGATCGTATCTCGTTGAACTTCACATCTAAGTCATAGAACTTCGCTCCATGATCCTCTGCAGGCTCTCCTGGTTTTGAGTCGTGGTGGCATCCCTTCTCAATCCTCAGAGTGGAGGCAATCAAGTAGCCAAGCTGATCTTGCTTGCCCTTTAGAAGATACTGAGATGCCTTATCCATGGTTGGCATCTTTGCAGCTTTTTCAGTCCTTGCCTTATCCCTCTTTGCTTGAGCTTGCACAGAAGATGGTTCATTTTCATCCATGACCACAGTGTTGTCCTCAAAGTCTGGGTAGATGGGCAGGTGCTCCTTGTCCAGCTAATATGTGCCAGTACCCATCTTGGAGTTGATTAGCTCCTGGATCTGTGGGGCATACCAACAACTTCTCTTCTGATCTGCAGTTGTTCTCTTTATGGTTTCCACCATCAGACTCATGACTTTGAACTTATGTGGGACATCAAATATGTGCAGCAAGTTGATGGAGTGTCCTCTGATCATTTTGTGATCTCCTGATTTTGGCAATAAAGTGTGCTTGAGGATCCAGTTGATTGTGGGCAGGCCTGACAGCAAGTGTTTCACAGACCCAAATTGGTGAGTCTCAAGATCTGCATCAGGAATCTCCTTGTACATGCTAGCCATTGAGTTGTGATCCTTCTTATTCTTGTCATAGACATCCAAGTTATCCTTATTCTCCTCAAGAGCATTGATCAATTTGGCCCATTCATCAAGTGTTGACTGGTACCTAGTACCTTCAGACATCCAGACAATTCTTCCATCTGGGTAGAAATGAGCTATGGAGTAGAACTTCATAATAAGCTCATCATTCCACTTTGTGAGCTTCTTCCCAACAAAGTCCACTACTCCACAAGCCTTGAAACTATCATAGACTCCAGGATAGTGCTCTTCATTCTCCTTGATGTACTTCCAGTCCGCCCATTTCATATCACAGACTATGGGCTTCTTGTCAAGCAACACTGTCTCATAGAAGTCCTGTTGTTCCTTTGTATGGAACCTGTAGTCCACAGTAGTTCTTCTCCTGGTGGCATATGGATCTGAATCTCTCCATAGCCTCAATCCTGAATCCTTTCTGATTTTCATGTTCTCAGCAACTAGATGAACATCATTGTGATCTGGAATTTTGGGCTTCAACTTCCTCAAGACATGTGACTTATCATCTTCTTCTTCCATAGCAGCTTCAGGCACTGGGGCCTTGTTCTTCTCTGCTGCTGGGATGTTCCTTGTACTCCTCTTGGGTGCAGTTTTGGGTTTTGGAGCTGGAGCAGCAGTCTTGGGAGCAGCTTTGGGCTTGGATGGAGCAGCCCCTGATTTGATAGCATCTCCCATAAGCTTCTGAGTCTTAGGTGTTGGTGAAGCATCCTCTTCCTCTTCCTCTTCTTCAGAGTCTCTCATCATAGAGGGCTTGCCAAGAACTCTGGCAGTGGTCTTCTTGACCCTCTCTTTCCTCTTCTTGCCATCTCCAGTTTCCTTGGGTTCAAGAGTGAACTCCATTATCTCTCCTGTGGCAACTTTCCTTGGCTTAGACATTGGCTGTCTGGAGCCTTTGTCTCCATTCCTGGCTTAGTTGCAACAGCTGTGTCATATTGCTTTTTCAGCACTTTCTTCTTTGAGGTGGCCTCTTCCTCATCAGCCACACAGTCTTCATCCTCAGAATCTGAGGTTCTCTTCTTGCTGGCCCTGGTGGCTGCCCTAGGCAAGTTGCTGGGTGTGCTCCTGCTTCCATCATCAGAGCTGCTAAAGGGACTAGTGCCCTCACTCATGTGAACCTGCTCCTCATACTTGTTCTGACTATCACTCTGATCTGACATGATGCAAACACTGACAGCTGACCATGTGAATAGATTATAGATGAGGTAGATTGGATGAGCATCACAAAGTGCAGAGGTTTTTGCAAAAGAATGAATCAAAAACTTAGTTTTAGTTTTCCACAGAAAGCATTTCGGATCTACCGATTTGAAATCAAGCAGCTTTTGGAACCTAAACTGGTGAACTCAGTCAGACCGAGTCATAGTTTGGTGGCACCGAGATTGCTAGGGTTTCACAAGGACTTGAACTCGATCACACCGATTTGTAATTCTCGGTCAGACCGAGAATCACATGTGCAATGGCCTGAGCCAAATCGGTGGAACCGATTTCAAAAACTCGGTCGGTCCGAGATGATTTCGGCGGAAACCTAACCCTAAATTTTCAATCCACAACTGAACTACAGAGTGATTTCGCTGGATAGAGTGATTTCAATCGTGGCAAGATACATGGCAAAAACAATGTGCTAGGAATTGGAGTGAGATTAGCACAAAGATCAAGTCCATACCCTAATGCGGAGATGGACCTGCTACGGCGGCAACGGCGGAGACGATCCCGTTGATGGCAGCGGAGACCAGCGGCAGGAGGCAGCTGGCGATGAGGAGGAGGATCCGGAGACCCAGGGAGGCAGAGCAGGCTGAGTGCGGGCGAAGGGGTTCGGAAAAATTTCCAAATTTTGGCCCGGGGATATATATAGCCTGACCCTGTCGGTGTGACCGAGTGGAACAACTCGGTGGCACCAAGATACATAACTGCAAGCAGTTACAGCAACTCGGTGTGACCGAAACGTTCAAATCGGTTGCACCGAGATTGAAAACCTAGATCGAATTAGTGATCTCGGTATGACCGAAATGGATGAATCGGTTAGAGCAAAACGCACAAAGAAGTTTTGGAAGTTTAAGTCTATGACGAATCGGGGACTCCGAGTGCTCCTCACACAGAGTGGTTCAAATATGACTTGATCAAACTTTGTGATGTAGCATGAATAGAGTTTGAGACGAGAAAAGCATAGATAGCTAGAGAAGGTTCTTAGGCATTCTTGTCCATCCACTTGGCAAAAGAAAAGGAACCAAGCAATCAAAACAACAAGTGGATGTCCTCGAATGAGTAAATTATGCAACCAACATACTCACACAATAAAATGGAAAATGAAATATGTGGCAAAGCATGCACAACCAATTCTAGCATCTATCAAGCAATTGGCGATGACTAGGTCATCTATATATGAGTATATTGACTTAGGAGTCAAATGAGAACATTTGATCATAGGTCATACTCATCGCTTTAAGCACAAGTGGGGTTACCACTTTTACATAAAGCATTGTTGTGTTCACATCATTAGAGTTGCTTTAGCTCAATTCTTAGAGTAAAGCTCCCTCTAGATGTGAGATCCCCCTTAAGAGGGATGAACTAACCTTGGGTTTCGTCGATGATGAATTCATGTAGGTGTTGAAGATGTGGATGCTCAAAGTTGATGTAGATCATTTGGAGCAATCCTTTGGAGTGAGTTGTGCTACCTCTTGAGCACTGCGTTGGATTTCCCCGAAGAGGAGAGGATGATGCAGCAAAGTAGCATAAGTATTTCCCTCAGTTTTTGAGAACCAAGGTATCAATCCAGGAGGAGGCCACGCGCAAGTCCCTCGTTCCTACACAAAAACAATAGCTCCTCGCAACCAACGCGATTAGGGGTTGTCAATCCCTTCACGGTCACTTACGAGAGTGAGATCTGATAGAGATGATAGATAATATTTTTGGTATTTTTGATATAGAGATGCAAAGTGAAAAGTAAAAGGCAAAGTAAAAAGCAAAGCAATAATAGAGTGATGAAGATTGATATGATGAGAATAGACCCGGGGTCCATAGGTATCACTAGTGGCTACTCTCAAGAGCATAAGTAATCTACGGTGGGTGAACAAATTACTGTTGAGCAAATGACAGAATTGAGCATAGTTATGAGAATATCTAGGTATGATCATGTATATAGGCATCACGTCCGAGACAAGTAGACCGACTCCTGCTTGCATCTACTACTATTACTCCACTCATCGACCGCTATCCATCATGCATCTAGAGTATTAAGTTCAAAACAGAGTAACGCCTTAAGCAAGATGACATGATGTAGAGGAATAAATTCATGAAATATGATAAATACCCCATCTTGTTATCCTCGATGGAAAAAATACAATACGTGCCTTGCTACCCCTTCTGTCACTGGGAAAGGACACCGCAAGATTGAACCCAAAGCTATGCACTTCTCCCATGGCAAGAAAAACCAATCTAGTAGGCCAAACCAAACTGATAATTCGAAGAGACTTGCAAAGATCTCAACAAACACACCGCAAAAAGAAGATTACATCGAATAGATCTCCAGAGAGAGGGGGAGAACATTGTATTGAGATCCAAAAAGAGAGAATAAGCAATCTAGCTAATAACTATGGACCCGAAGGTCTGAGGTAAACTACTCACACTTCATCAGAGAAGCTATGATGATGTAGATGCCCTCCGTGATGACGGCCCTCTCCGGCGGAGCTCCGGAACAGGCCCCAAGATGGGGTCTCGTGGATACAGAAAGTTGCGGCGGTGGAATTAGGTTTTTGGCTCCGTATTTGATCATTTGGGGGTACGTAGGTATATATAGGAGGAAGGAGTACGTCGGTGGAGCAACAGGGGGCCCACGAGGCAGGGCGCGCCCACCCTCGTGACCACCTCTTTGTTCCTTGGAGTAGGGTGCAAGTCTCCTGGATCACGCTCGTGAGAAAATCATGTTCCCGAAGGTTTCATTCCGTTTGGACTCCGTTTGATATTCTGCTTTCTTCAAACACCGAAATAGACAAAAACAACAATTGAAATTTGGGCCTCCGGTTAATAGGTTAGTCCCAAAAATAATATAAAATTGGAAAATAAAGCCCAATATAGTCCAAAACAGTAGATAATATAGTATGGAGCAATCAAAAATTATAGATACGTTGGAGACGTATCAGGCATCCCCAAGCTTAATTCACGTCGTCCTCGAGTAGGTAAATGATAAAAAGAGAATTTTTGATGCGGAGTGCTACTTGGCATAATCTTCAATGCAAATCTTCTTAATTGTGGTATGAATATTCAGATTCGAAAGATTCAAGATAAAAGTTCATATTGACATAAAAATAATAATACTTCAAGCATACTAACAAAGCAATTATGTCTTCTCAAAATAACATGGCCAAAGAAAGTTATCCCTACAAAATCATATAGACTGGTATGCTCTATCTTCACCACACAAAGTATTTAAATCATGCACAACCCCGATGACAAGCCAAGCAATTGTTTCATACTTTAACATTTTCAAAACTTTTTCAATCTTCACGCAATACATGAGCGTGAGCCATGGATATAGCACTATATGTGGAATAGAATGGTGGTTGTGGAGAAGACTTTTTTTTTATTTGATTTGGCATTATTCAACAATAAAAAAATAAAAGAGGGGAAGATAGTCTCACATCAACTAGGCGTATCAACGGGCTATGAAGATGCCCATCAATAGATATCAATGTGAGTGAGTAGGGATTGCCATGCAACGGATGCACTAGAGCTATAAGTATATGAAAGCTCAACAAAAGAAACTAAGTGGGTGTGCATCAAACTCGCTTGCTCACGAAGACCTAGGGCAATTTGAGGAAGCCCATCATTGGAATATACTAGCCAAGTTCTATAATGAAAAATTCCCACTAGTATATGAAAGTGACAAAATGAGAGACTCTCTATCATGAAGATCATGGTGCTACTTTGAAGCACAAGTGTGGTAAAAGGATAGTAACATTGTCCCTTCTCTCTTTTTCTCTCATTTTTTTATTTGGGCATTTTCTTTTCTTTATGGCCTCTTTTTTTTCGTCCGGAGTCTCATCCCGACTTGTGGGGGAATCATATTATCCATCATCCTTTCCTCACTTGGGACAATGCTCTAAAAATGATGATCATCACAATTTTATTTTTTTTCTTACAACTCAACAATTACAAATCGATACTTAGAAAAATATGACTCTATGTGAATGCCTCCGGCGGTGTACCGGGATATGCAATGAATCAAGAGTGACATGTATGAAAGAATTATGAACGGTGGCTTTGCCACAAATACGATGTCAACTACATGATCATGCTAGCAATATGACAATGATGGAGCGTGTCATAATAAACGGAATGGTGGAAAGTTGCATGGCAATATATCTCGGAATGGCTATGGAAATGCCATGATAGGTAGGTATGGTGGCTGTTTTGAGGAAGGTATATGATGGGTGTATGATACCGCTAAAAGTGCGCGGTATTAGAGAGGCTAGCAATGGTGGAAGGATGGGAAAAAGTGCGTATAATCCATGGACTCAACATTAGTCATAAAGAACTCATATACTTATTGCAAAAATCTAGAAGTTATTCAAGCAAAGTATTACGCACATGGTCCTAGGCGGATAGATTGGTAGGAAAAGACCATCGCTCGTCTCCGACCGACACTCACAAGGAAGACAATCAATAAATAAATCATGCTCCGACTTCATCACATAACGGTTCACCATACGTGCATGCTACGGGAATCGCAAACTTTTAACACAAGTATTTCTCAAATTCACAACTAATCAACTAGCATGACTCTAATATCACCATCTTCATATCTCAAAACAATTATCAAGCATCAATCTTTTCTTAGTATTCACCGCACTCAAAAGAAAGTTTTACAAATCTTGAATACCAAGCATATTATTATTATTAAGCAAATTACCATGCTATTAAAGACTCTCAAAATAATCTAAGTGAAGCATGAGAGATCAATAGTTTATATAAAACAAATCCACCACCGTGCTCTAAAAGATCTAAGTGAAGCACATAGAGCAAAATTATAACGCTCAAAAGATATAAGTGAAGCACATAGAGCAAAACTACATAGCTCAAAAGATATAAGTGAAGCACATAGAGTATTCTATCAAATTCCAATTCATGTATGGCTCTCTCAAAAGGTGTGTACAGCAAGGATGATTGTGGCACACTAACAAACAAAGACACAAATAACACAAGACGCTCCAAGCAAAACACATATCATGTGGTGAAGAAAAATATAGCTCCAAGTAAAATTACCGATGGAAGTAGACGAAAGAGGGGATGCCTTCCGGGGCATCCCCAAGCTTTGACTTTTTGGTGTCCTTGCATTATCTTGGGGATGCCATGGGCATTCCCAAGCTTATGCTCTTGCCACTCCTTGTTCCATAATCCATCAAAAGATTTCACCCAAAACTTGAAAACTTCACAGCACAAAACTCAATAGAAATCTCGTGAGCTCGGATTAGAGAAAGAAAACAAAAGACCACTTCAAGGTACTGTAATGAACTCATTCTTCATTTATATTTCTATTAAAACTACTGTATTCCAACTTCTCTATGGATTATAAACGATTTTTCTAGCCATAGATTCATCAAAATAAGCAAACAACACACGAAAAACAGAATCTGTCAAAAACAGAACAGTCTGTAGTAATCTGTCACTAACGCAAACTTATAGAACACCAAAAACTCTACCAAACTAGGAAGACCTATACAATTTGTTTATTGATCAGCAGCAATTTGAATCAGTATTTTATCACGTTCTGGTGATTTTTAACAATTCTGGCACTGAGCGCAAAGTTTCTGGAAATTACAGCAAGATCAAATAACTATCATCCAAGAAGATCATATAGGTCTAACTTGGAACAAACACTAATTAAAACACAAAACCACATCAAAAACAGAAGGTAGATGGATTATTTATTCCTAAACAGAAACAAAAACAAAAAACTAAAAATAAAATTGGGTTGCCTCCCAACAAGCGCTATCGTTTAACGCCCCTAGCTAGGCATAAAAGCGAGGATAGATCTAGGTATTGCCATCTTTGGTAGGCAATCCATAAGTGGCTCTCATGATAGTTTCATATGGCAATTTTATTTTATTTCTAGGAAAGTGTTCCGTGCCCTTTTTTAATGGAAACTGAAATCTAATATTCCCTTCTTTCGTATCAATAATTGCACCAACCGTTCTAAGGAAAGGTCTACCGAGAATAATAGGGCAAGAAGGATTGCAATCTATATCAAGAACGATAAAATCTATGGCACATAATTCCTATTTGCGACAATAAGAACATCATTAATTCTTCCCATAGGTTTCTTAATAGTGGAATCCGCAAGATGCAAGTTTAGAGAGCAATCATCAAAATCACGAAAATCTAGCAAATAACACAAAGTTTTGGGGATACTGGAGACACTAGCACCCAAATCACACAAAGCATAAAACTCATGATCTTTAATCTTCATTTTAATAGTTGTTTCCCACTCATCATAGAGTTTTCTAGGGATAGAAACTTTCAACTCAAGTTTTTCTTCATAATATTGCATCAAGGCATCAACAATATGTTCGGTAAAGGCTTTATTTTGACTATAAGCATGAGGAGAATTTAGCACGGATTGCAACAAGGAAATACAATAAATTAAAGAGCAACTTTCATAATTAAATTCCTTGAAATCCAATATAGTGGGTTTAGCAACATCTAGGATTTTATTTCTTTCAATCCCACTTTTATCAATTTCATCATCAAGATCTAAATACTCCGTATTTTTGGAACGCCTTCTAGGTAAAGGAAGATCATATTCAGTTTCATCAAGATTAATATTGCAAAACAAAGATTTAATAGGGGACACATCAATAACTTTTAGATCTTCATCTTGATTTTCATAGGAATTGGAAGAACACGCTTTAATAAAGGCATCTTTCGTAGCACGCATCCTGGCGGTTTTGTCCTTGCACTTATCAATGGAAATGCTCATGGCTTGGAGAGACTCATTGATATCATGCTTAGGAGGAATAGATCTAAGCTTTAAAGAATCAATTTCAAGAGAAATTCTATCTACGTTCGTAGCCAAATTATCAACTTTAAGAAATTTCTCTTCAAGCAAGGCATTAAAATTCTTTTGTGAATTCATAAACTCTTTAACACTGTTCTCAAATTCATAGGGCATCTTATTAAAAATTTCCATAAGAGTTGTTGTAGGAATTTCCATAATTATTAGAAGGATTACTAGGATAAGGCCTAGGATTAAAATTCCCTCTATACGCGTTGTTACCAAAATTATTCCTACCAACAAAATGCACATCCATTGATTCATTATTATTCTCAATCAAAGTAGACAAAGGCATATCATTAGGATCAGAAGAAACACTCTTAGTAGCAAATAATTTCATAAGTTCATCCATCTTTCCACTCAAAACATTGATTTCTTCTATCGCATGCACTTTTTTATTAATAGATCTTTTGGTAGGCATTGAGAATAATTAACCATAATATTATCTAGGAGTTTAGTAGCATCTCCTAAAGTGATTTCTGCAAAAGTGCCTCCCGCGGCCGAATCTAAAAGATTTCTAGAAGCAAAATTCAATCCGGCATAAAATTTTTGTATAATCATCCACAAATTCAAACCATGAGTAGGGCAATTACGTATCATTAATTTCATTCTCTCCCAAGCTTGTGCAACATGTTCATGATCAAGTTGTTTAAAATTCATAATGTCGTTTCTAAGAGAGATGATCTTAGCGGGAGGAAAATACTTAGAGATAAATGCATCTTTGCACTTGTTCAAAGAATCAATACTATTTTTAGGCAAAGACGAAAACCAAGCTTTAGCACGATCTCTAAGCTTAAAAAGGAAATAGCTTCAATTTAACAACATCATTATCGACATCTTTCTTCTTTTGCATATCACATAAATCAACGAAGCTATTCAGATGAGTAGCGGTGTCTTCACTAGGAAGGCCGGCGAATTGATCTTTCATGACAAGATTCAACAAAGCAGTATTGATTTCACAAGATTCAGTATTGGCAAGAGGAGAAATCGGAGTGCTGAGGAAATCATTATTATTGGTATTGGTGAAGTCACACAATTTGGTAGTATCTTGAGCCATCGCGACAAACAAGCAATCCAACACACGAGCAAACAAAAGGCAAGTGACAAAAAGGCAAACGGAAAAAGAGAAGGAGATTCGGACAGAGAGGGCAAATAAAACGGCAAGGGTGAAGTGGGGGAGAGGAAAACGAGAGGCAAATGGAAAATAATGTAATGCAGGAGATAGGGATTGTGATGGGTACTTGGTATGTTGACATTTGCGTAGATTCCCCGGCAACGGCGCCAGAAATTCTTCTTGCTACCTCTTGAGCACTGCGTTGGATTTCCCCGAAGAGGAGAGGATGATGCAGCAAAGTAGCGTAAGTATTTCCCTCAGTTTTTGAGAACCAAGGTATCAATCCAGTAGGAGGCCACGTGCAAGTCCCTAGTTCCTACACAAAAACAATTGCTCCTCGCAACCAACGCGATTAGGGGTTGGCAATCCCTTCACGGTCACTTACGAGAGTGAGATCTGATAGATAATATTTTTGGGATTTTTGATATAGAGATGCAAAGTGAAAACTAAAAGCCAAAGTAAAAAAGCAAAGCAATAATAGAGTGATGGAGATTGATATGATGAGAAATAGACCCGGGGGCCATAGGTTTCACTAGTGGCTTCCCTCAAGAGCATAAGTATTCTACGGTGGGTGAACAAATTAATGTTGAGCAATTGACAGAATTGAGCATAGTTATGAGAATATCTAGGTATGATCATGTATATAGGCATCACGTCCGAGACAAGTAGACCGACTCCTGCATCTACTACTATTACTCCACTCATCGACCGCTATCCAGCATGCATCTAGAGTATTAAGTTCAAAACAGAGTAACTCCTTAAGCAAGATGACATGATGTAGAGGGCTAAATTCATGCAATATGATAAAAACCCCATCTTGTTATCCTCGATGGCAACAATACAATACGTGCCTTGCTGCCCCTTCATCACATCGGGAAAGGACACCGCAAGATTGAACCCAAAGCTAAGCACTTCTCCCATTGCAAGAACTACCAATCTAGTTGGCCAAACCAGACGGATAACTCGAAGAGACTTGCAAAGATAACCAATCATACATAAAAGAATTCAGAGAAGATTCAAATATTATTCATAGATAATCTGGATCATAAACCCACAATTCATCGGTCTCAACAAACACACCGCAAAAAGAAGATTACATCGAATAGATCTCCACGAGAGGGGTGGACAACATTGTATTGAGCTCCAAAAAGAGAGAAGAAGCCATCTAGCTACTAGCTATGGACCTGAAGGTCTGAAGTAAACTACTCACACTTCATCGGAGGGGCTATGGTGATGATGTAGAAGCCCTCCGTGGTGGATGCCCCCTCCGGCGGAGCTCCGGAATAGGCCCCAAGATGGGATCTTGTGGATACAGGAAGTTGCGGTGATGGAATTATGTTTTTGGCTCATGTTCTGATCGTTTGGGGTACATAGGTATATATAGGAGGAAGGAGTACATCGCTGGAGCAACAGGGGGCCCACGAGGCAGGGGGGCGCGCCCTAGGGGGGCGCCCCCACCCACTACAAAAAAATACACTTCCGTGATGATACGTGTTTGTCACAGTAGGTCACGTTTTTTGTCATGCATGTACATCCATGACAAATTTAAGACAGAATCAAGATAGTCATACATGTGTCGTCAGAGAAGTGTTCCATGACATTACCAAAATTATCATCACGGAAGTGTCCACTTCCATGACGATAAATCGCGGCCACGTAAGTGCTTTTCGTCAAGGGTGACCGACATGGCATCCACCGTAACGGAACGCCGTTAAGCTATCGGGTCGATTTTGGATCCGATAACCCGTTAACAGCCCGCCAATGGGAAATTTCCACGTGTAAAATTTCGATTGGCCGTCAGGGCCGATGATGTCGCCCGTCCATTGGAGGAGACATGCCAGTGGTACGTCGACATGTGGCTGGGCCCAACAGAGGCCCATATAGGTTAAAAAGGCCGGCCAAGTCAAAGGCCCGTAGAACTTAATCAGGTACTAGTGGGCCAGCCCAATAATGGCCTGCTTAATAAAGGCCCATTTACAGCCCGAAACTAGATCTGGCCCGTTAATTGTTCGCCCAATATTTGGGCCCATTTATGGCCCGAAGCTAGATCTGGCCCGTTAATTGTTCGGCGAATATTCGGGCCCAACTACAGCCCAGTGACTTTCGGCCTATTAGAGGCCTGATGTAGACATGGGACCATTTCAGCCCGGTGTGACTTTCGGCCTGGGAATGGCCCGTGCTGCCCGTGGGCCATATATGGTCTGACGGGACATCAGGCCCACTAACGGCCCGTGCTAAAGGTGGCAACAGTTAAGCCCAACGTGACTTTGGGCCTGTTAAAGGCATGTCACGTAATTCGGCCCGTTGATGCCTGTACTAAGCTTTCGGCCTCTTAAAGGCCCATGATATTAGTGGGCCAACTAAGGCCCGAGATATGTTTCGGCCTGGTAACGGCCCGTGAGCTAATCGGGCCCATAACGCCCGGTCTACATTTCGCCTCTTTGAAGGCCCGTCGACGACTAGTGAAAATTGAGGCCCAACATGCATTTTGGCCTGCTAAAGGCCCGTGGTTTCATCTCGGCCGTAACAGGCCAGTACAATATTCAGCCTATTAATGGCCCAACGCTACCTGAGCCAAACTAAGCGCTGGGTCGACAAAAGGCCCAACTAAAATATAGGCCGGTGTAAGTTTGGGCCTGGCGCAATGTGTGAAGGAACCAATCATTCGGGCCCAAGAAAGACGCAGGCTGGCCCAATTGTGGCCCGCTAAAAACCTGGCCCGTTATCGAATGTTTCGGCCCGGTCGACTACATCTGATTTTTTTTTCAAATAGCGAATGATGGCAGTAACTAGTAGGAATTAAGAACGAACCTACTCTATACAATAAAGAAATTATGGCATAGTAACAAAAAATAAACCTACACTATACAATAATGGATTTAAGGTATATTACATCCACTGGGCGTCGAAGTTCGCCACCAGTGATCATAAAGCAAAACGAAGAAGCAGATTACAAAAACTGGGCACCATTGCAGCGTAACAAAAAAATATTGAACCGAGACCACTTCCAAGACAGTTCAAGAAAGGTTAGCCTTGCGGGGGAACTGCTGCGCAAGCTGCTGATCAAGGCTGTGAGACCGGCCTAGCATGTCGGTCATAGCTTCCAGGTGTAGCTGTTTAGTGATGAGGTTCTCATTGGTGTTCTGCGCAATCTTCCTTAGAGATAGGACTCAAGTCAAAGTTGAGTTGCAGAACGCCTTTCTGCTAGAACTTGGGACTGAAGAAGTCGAATTGATTCAGACAACGAATTCTATGAGCTTGTCTGACTGTTAGTCTCAAGTAACTTGAACACTGCATCAAGACAAGACTTTGGGGTTGTCTCACTATCTTCAAGATGTTTTGCCTTCTTTGCTGCAATATATGTTGGGTTTGTCTCACAGCCTTCGGCAGACTTGTGCATGCCATCAGGCATATCACCCTGAAACAAAGCAAAGAGATGACAGGTTTTGCACATGTATAAACAAAGATGATAACTGTTCTGTCAATTCTATCCAATTTCAAATTAGAAAATAAAGAGTAAGTTCAAAATATCAATAGCATAATTTTGCATTGTTCATAATGCGGGGAGCTTCACCACACTCTTTGGATTACCATGTAAACATAACAAGCATAGATGAAGGGCAAAGAAAATCATTGTATCTATTTTGGATAATGTGCATGGCATGTTGTTCATATCATCAACCACATCAAGAAGATAAAACAGGAGATGACAAGGTGCAAACGTAATGCTTCACCACACACTGGATTATAGATCCACAAAACCAAGCATACATATAGGGAGTATTAAGTAATGTGCATGGTATGAATAAGAAATTTGGTTTTACAAGTAAAACTTAGAACTTACGGTTCTTATGAACATGCATTTTGGTAGAAACAGCAAACTAAACAGCAGTAAACAATAGGGAGTATGAGCAAATTAAACAGCAGTTGAGGATAAAGGCTTTAGAAGGACTGACTTACATTAATAGTTAACACCGGCTTTATAATGCCCTTCTCCATGTCAAGGGAAGGATAACTCAAGAATTTCAGCACATAATCTTCTTCATAAGCATTGCATGTACTCTACATTTTGTAGAGAGTAATTATAGATATGATAATACTGGAAGGGATAGAGGATAATGAAGATAAGATGCAGATTGATGCTACATAATCAACTACCAATCCTTGGAAGTACAAGCGTTCTGAGGACAAAATGTACCGACAAGAGCAATGGGCTACACTTACGCACTAGCATTGTCTCAGGTGTTCTACTTGTTGGTAAGATTAAATATAGATCTGATCTTCTTTAGTAAATGGTGGGCGAGGGAGATAAGATGCGAGAATGCTACAAAATGAACCAATCCTCCTCCCATAATACAAGAGTGTTTTGAACACCGGTGTCTTTGTACAAAACGTTCTTATATTATGGGACGGAGGGAGTAGCTCTTAATGTAAGTACAGTGATAGACCATGTTCAGTCCTTACAAGAGGACTGCAGAGCTAAACCTCTTCAAAAGCATTGGGTTGATTCTAAATTTGTGTAAGAGTCCATACGGATCTTATAATGTCCACCAAATGGACGATTACGAGGCTAACATGTGCAGTGATGCTACATAATCAAACAGCTATGAAAGTAAGTATGGTCATACACAGGCAAGAGGTACTCACAAGAGCAATGCAAGGTGCAGTATAGTTGCGAGATTCTGTGGTCCCTTGAGAACGAATGTTCTTACGCTAACGACTTTTCGTACAAGTGAGACATTAATGCAAATGCAGAAATGTAGGTGATATCATAAACGATTACCTTATCTTTGCGGCCGAGACCAATGTGTAACAAGATTATTCCGATCCACCGTCGGATAAATGTAGCACCGGAGACTTTACAGAAATTTCGTTCAGAGGCTTGCCATCAAAGTGCGCTTGCCTCAGGTAGGAACGATACTTCATCAACGAGTGCTTGAAAAGCGCAACCAACTCTTGCTCGTCATCACAATCCAGTTTGCTACTCACCTATTTAAAAGAATGAAATTGTGTGTCTTCTGTCAGCAGAAACATATGCAGTAATGACCATGAATAACATTAGTACATTACTTACGCGTAAGTTGCGGAGGAAGAATGGAAATTGTTCTGTGTCTGCGGTATAATCTTTCCATGAAGGAAATATGCGCACAAAGTTCCTGACGACAACATAAGCTTCATCTTCTAAACTAGGAAGAAATGGAACAGGGGTCCTATTTGCTGCAATTGGGGCTCTCTCTGGTTCGAAAAGGGATTTGGCAACTGGATTTGGTGTACTCTTTCTTTGGAATGGGGTTTTATGTCAGACAAATTGGTGCTATGTCAATCGGCATAATCATACTGTTTGCTTTCTGATTTGGGGTCTGCTGAGTTGGGGCATCAGAAATGACCAGTGTAGTAGGGCTAGAGTGTGCTAGAGTTGGGGTATTTTGTGGGTCAGGTGATATTGCAACTACACCTAATGGGCTATTTGATTTATCAGGTGCCACTACCTTTTCCAAATACTTTGCTTGTGCTCCTCCACGATCAGCAATCGCCCTCTTCCTTTTGAACGTCTGATACACAAGAACAACATTTGAATGGATAAATATGGTATGATGACAGATGGAATATGTCTTGAAAGCTGGATAGGCAGGTAATATTCACATACGCGATGTGTAAACTAAGCTAATGGCAGTCAACAAAGTAGAAGCAATGCAAAGCATCAGTTGCAAGATATGTGCGAGCAATGTAACCTTGGAAAGTTAGAGCAAGTACCTTGATGGGTGAATAAGATAGGGCATCTTCCTCTGACTCCTTCACTAGGGAGCTACATTGACTTAGGTCTCCCTCTAGCTCGGAATCACTGTTAGGATCATATTACGAGCATGAATCAGAGGTGGAGAGCGTTTCCATTGCATTGCATCCAGACTTGATTTCAGTCCCTTAATGCCAAGTTTGACAGCCATGGCATTGTTCTCGCTTTATTCTTTTCATGCGCGCAAGCTCATAATCATTATGATGCTGTTCGTAATCTGAGATTCATGAAAACATAAAAAGTAGTTAGATTATCTATGGAATGCATTATGGATTCAACTCGGAGAGTGTCTCCCTATAAATCCCTGCATATGCAAAGTTCACGTCCCCAACCGTCTTGACGGACCACACACGTAAATACAAAACCCTTATGTCTCTATAACAGCAGGCACACATTTCAAAACTGAAGTAGGAACATTAGAATCATATGAAATTCAGATTTGAACAAATAAACTAAGCAATTATGAGTGGGCGTAATGTTTAGCATCAAGGGTGGAGTGTTGGTAGTGCGACACAAAGCAAGTAGGCATATTGTATTCCATGTAAAAGATCGAAACCTATGTAAAAGCTGGAAATGACACTTTCTTTCTATACAATGTTGTTCGTTACCCACACATGATGGAAGAGATCACATAGAGAAATACTATTCACTCAGTCTACGGTTCCAAAGATATAGAAACACGGTGGTCCACCCTAAAAGAATATTGACAACAAATATGACAAGGCAAGCATAGATGTAGCGAATCAATCATTTACTTGTGAGCTTATTAGGACAAGTATGTAGAATTGTAAATGCAGAAGAGACCGTCCAAAATCTGAATGAAGAAGTTTGTCTAGCACTTATTGTTTGCAACTAATTGACGTGAATAATTGGATATTATATCGAATGAGTAAGAAAGACAAGTAAAATTGTCAACAAACCTGGCTTGCAGTAGTAATCTGGGTCAATGTCACTACGACCAACAATCCAAAATGACTAGTTTCTGTTCTGAGGGCCAGAATTTTGAAAACCCTGTGAACTTTAGAGGTACTAAAGATTATCGAAATACATGTGAACCATTAAGTGTAGGTAGCACTGAGCACACAACAAACCCTAATGACAGTCCTGCCTAATGAGTAATGAATCAATTAGAAAATGGGTGATGAGGAGTGGCTGCTGAGTGTTGAGGACGTATCTTAGGATAAATCGGGTTGGCTTGGTGGGTGCTGCATGCGAGAGCCCTGAACGTACTGGGAAGGTAGGCACGGCGGCGCGCCCGGGCAGCGGTGACGCTGTTGGGCGAGCGGATCCTGGCCTCCTGTTAGTCTGGCGTCTCCTCCTAGAGCCATGCCGTCCGGGGACGGCAAGTCACCGGCGAGGCAAAGGCCGGGGCGTAGTAGAGATCGGAAGCCTTGGTAACAGAGGGGAATCGGGGCTGGGACGACCCAAAATCCTGTGGGTGGGCCGCCCACCGTGGGCACCACAGAGAGATACACACCCGAGCGGCTCGAAACTAATTTAGGAACATTTAGCTGACCAATTAAACAACTCTGTTTTAATAATATCAGATTCGTATTTGAACATCTAAGCTTGTTTAGCTTGATGCGTGGAGCAGTGTTATTATGACACGAAGCACGTATTCTGATCGTATAGTGATCATAAAAGGGGGAAACTCTAAGCATATTTTTTAGCAAAAGAGGGTTTCCCCTCCGATTTCTATTAAAGAAATCACCAAGGAACCAACATGATCAATTAAACCCTAAGCATGATCAATTAAACCGTATTATGGTTGTGCCATGGCAGATTTGAAGCTGCAAACCGTAGGAATGATATTTAGCATCCATTGTTTGCTTCGAACTAAGAACTAAATTCTAAGAGCTGAAAAGGAAGTAGAGTAACCAAGTTAAGATCTATTTTCTGGTTGAGATCAAAAGTTGAGGAGATATGAAGTACCACCTCTCTTGCGGTGCCGTGTAGGCATCGAAGTGCGATAATTTGTCGGTGGCGTTGAAGCAGATCTGCGACGGTAGACGGGTGCATTGGGGGATAAGTCCCGTTGCGGTGGAAGAGAAGGTCGTGTGAGCGGCCCCGGCAAAGAGGACGACGGCGCCGATGAAGCGAGAGGACGCGATGCAAGGCTATTGGTCCGTCGCCGTGGATGAGAAACGTCCATCTCTAGTATGGACGACGCGTGGTAGGCGCTCCGGCATGGTGGAGGACGGTGGCGATGGATGTGGTGGAGGACGGCGGCGATGGATGCGGTGGCGGACGGAGGCTGGTGTGGGGATGGGGTGTTCTAGCAGACGGTGTATGAATGGGAAAATGGAGGGAGAGGTACGGGGAACCATGTTTTTGGGACGCGCCTGTCTGAAATATGGGAAAGTTACGAACTTAGCCCCCGTTTAAAATTTCGACGTCTCGTCGGTTGGGGATAGGACAGTAATCTCGCATCTTGTCAATATTTGCCCAGAGCGATTTTGGGAGAGGAGAGGGTGTTTGGCGCCCATGGTTGGCACCCACGGTGTATGAACGAGGCTGACAGGTAGGGCGGTTGTGTCACGTCTGTGTGAAGTTACAAACCTGCCCCTATTGAAAATATTTGCCTACATCGATTTCGGTCGAGTCGAGTTTGTTTTGACGCCCACCGTGTATGAATGGGGAATGGAGGGAGAAACAGAGGTCTTTTGGACGAGCTTGAATCAAATGTGTTTTGCCGCCCATGTTTGATGCCCACCGTGTCGGAATGGGCTCAGAGGCGGTCGTGTCACGTCTAATTGAAGTTACTAACCTACCCATATTAGAGCAGTGGAAATTGGGGCCGATGGATTGTCCGTGTAATGGGTAGACAGTAATTTCCATCTCCCAAACACTTGGCTTCGGGCAGCCGACGTGGGAGTGGACATTTTGCTGCTTCTTTCGAATTTTGGGACAATAAGCATCCACGTTTACCATGGCAACTAAATTCGAATCCATTTTGTATTCATATATGAATCTTTATAAATCATTCTATGTGTTTTTATATATCTTCAAAAGGACGACAAAGATGTATTCCACTGTCATATATGAATATGGGTTACAAATGCCGGTACTCAAATTCAGAAACTAGTATCCAGTTTAAGGTGAATTCGAATATTTGGAACACTTCATGTCCAACTCAAATGTCACACGCAGCATAATGTGTACTCCCATTTAGATATGTACACAAGCGATGTATCAAGATTCAAATACTGAGTCAATCAACCAAGAATTTAACGAACTAATGAGACATTTAAACACTTATAGAGTATATGGATCAATAATATCAACTAACATACATAAGCCAGCCATTTGTACTTTTTTGGCTACAACATCTTCCTTTTTTTAGCCAGCATCTTGGCCCTTTCCAATGCGTGCCACTTATGGTCCATCTATACTACTACTACTGCTGAATGCACATTCAACCCGATTGGCATATTTGTAGGTCTGGCACAACAATCCAAATGAAATGTCTCCGAGCCTTATCAATTAATATAGACTTGTGCTCAAATAAAATTACAAACAAAAAAAACAATTATTACATGAGCTCTAAAACAAATGGTTTGATTGATTACATGAACAGACAACACAAAGTTATTCAACTATGGAAATAACATTTCACCTATGATTTACCAAGTAGGAATTTAATTTCCTTTTTTCCTTCAGGACCTTAACAATCTGGTCAGTCTCAGCTTGCTTAGTTTTGAAATCCACCAAATATTTAATGGTTGTCTTGAGTACTTCTTGTGATCGTGTTGTTTGCTTCCTCAGCATGTCAACTTCATCTCTAAGTGCAGAAGAAGAATCTCTTTCTACCACTAGTTTAACCTCTAGAGTATCAGCAGTTGGCAATTCATAATGCACGATTGGGTCGGTGCCACTGCTGTGGGATGATGCAACGTCCATGGGGACCTCGCTCTTTGATCTTGGGCTAACCTGTTTTGCCATTAAAGTTCCGATTGGATTCGGAAAAGTTGAATTTAGCAAAACATCTCAACCGGGAGTTATAACAGCAAACTAGTTAAACAAACAAGGAATTAAAGAGTTTCAATTGGATCTTTGAAAAGTACTAGTTATTAACATCATTGTAACTCATGTTGTAGCAGCAAAGCGATTAAACAAACAAGTAGATATTTAAGTTAAGGCAAACAGGTAATTCTTAACAGTAAGTATCAAACACATAGATAGGCGTAGTCTACAATTGATTAACAGGCTGTGCCATTATGTAATCAGTAGCAAACTAAATTAAGCCAAGCAACATAATTGAACAATTTTGCAATAAGTGGCTAGCTAAAATTCCGAGAAGCAGGTAACTGAACTTACGCTAGTTCTTTGTACAGGCACACTACAACTTCTTTTTAGCTTACAAGGTTGTACAAAGGAGTTCATGGCATCAATTGCTTGGATACGCAGTCCCAATACTTCTTTCTTCCCACAATGCATGGGTAAGTCGAGTGGTTAACCTGGTAAGATGTTGCGTCCTTGATATGTTATATGAGGATGTGTAGTCAGACTAGTTGTAGCCAAACACATCACACTGGCTTTTACTGTATATTTCATGCGATTACTTTTGGCATATCGAGATCTAAGCAATCTACAATAGGATGAAAAGACTGGCATCTTTCACATTATTGGCGAACTCAGTTCATAGAAACCAGCAATTCAACCATTCTATGGGTAAATCAAAAGCGCCCCTAGAATATTTTTCACTATCCAATCATACATGCAAAAAGGGGTGACGCCACCATAGGGGCTGGTATGGGCGGCTGTCGGGTTTCGGGTTCCGGCAGACCCTTGAGGTTCGAACACTGGGGTGCGTGCGGAGATCCAACCCTCCACCGTCTCGCACCTCGCCAAATCGTCGGGACCGAGACTACTAAATGGAACAGCACAAGAGACACGAGATTTATACTGGTTCGGGCCACCATTGTGGTGTAATACCCTACTCCAGTGTGTGGTGTGGTGGATTGCCTCTTGGGCTGATGAGGAACAATACAAGGAAGAACAGCCTCGTGAAGGTCTGTTCTTGGCGGGTGCGATGAACTGCTAGGTGGTGTTTAGTCGCTCTAGCTACCGGTTTCTTGATGATGATTCCGATCCCTCCGCCCTGGGGATGGCTACTCCTATTTATAGGCGAAGGCCCTGGACCTCTTCCCAAATATTGAGCGGGAAGGGCGCCAACAATTGGCCATTTTGAAGGGGAACAACGGGTACACTTATCCTGACTAAAGTTGGTCCTTGCCTGCCAAAGGCTCTGGTGATGACGCCTGCTTGGGCTCCACGATGACTCCCTTCCGGCTACCGGGCTGGTCTTGGTCTTGTTGCATCAAAGCGGATGCCTTTGCTTGATGCTCGGCCGCGCTTGCTCCCTTTGCACCAAAGAGGAAAGGAGGACATCATGCGGGCTGGCGCCCGATCGGGCGCCCTTGGTCGTCATGGCTTGCATCATGGGCACCTCGCGAGGTACCCTGCCTTGAACTCTCCGCCTCCTCATGAGCCACTGACGAGGCCGTGCTCGAGGAAGCTCCTTGTCGTCCGCCCAGGCTCAGGCCCCTGCGAGGGTCTTGAGCTTGCGTTGATGAAGATGGGCCGTCCTGGGCCTCCTTTGAGCCACGCCGCAGGCCGCAGGCAGGCAAGTCTGGGGACCCCCGTTCCCAGAACGCCGACAGTAGCCCCCGGGCCCACGACGCGCCCGAACTTGGCCGAGCAGAGAGGCGAAAGGGCAAGTGCGAAGCGTCGCGGGCCCTAACAGCCTGCGGCCTTGGGCGACGCGTGGCGGTTGATTGGACGCGTGCGCACTGCTTCCCCATGATGCCTCGGTAACCACCCAGATTCGACAAGTCCCTGCATGCAGTCGGTCATGATTACCGGTGATCGTGGAGGCCGACGGTTGGCCTTGCCCGGCTATAAGTCTGGAATGACGCGCCCTTCTAGTCTATCCTTTCTTGTCTCTCCTTCTTCTCCATGGCTCCACCAAGGAAGTTCTTGGCCGCAGAGAAGGGGAAGGGCCGTCAGGTCGAGTCTTCCTCTCCTCCGCCTAAGCATGGTCGAGGTCGCCCTCGCAAGCATCCGTGGCCTCCACGGCACTCACCCGTGGTCGTGGGGGAGGCTCTCAGCGTGGCGATGAGCGGTTGGACATGGTCGGAGGGCGTGCCCCGGCCGCGCGTCCCCTGAGGCCACGCCTCCATGCTGCTGAAGCGCTGCCGGAGTTCATGGTGTGGGCGGAGGAGCCGTCCGGCGTCCGGCTTCAGCTCCCGCGCTTCCTCCTGGGTGAGCTCCCAGTGGCGCCTGGTGGCCTCTGGATCCAGCCGGATGGCTGCTGTGATCGGGCCGTGGGCTTCTCTGGAGGTCTGCTCTGAGGAACCTGTTCTGACCATGGTGGCGGGCGTTCGCTCATGGCGTGGTCTTCGCCGCCCGGTGCTCCCTGCACTTCAAATGCACGACGGTGACACCACCCTCTACGTGAGGGTGTTCGGGAAGACGGTCGCCGCATGGGGTGCTGCCACGAAGACGACGATCATGGCCGAGGACTCAGCCCGGTGTGGATGGAGGGGGCAGCGGCGGGCGGTGGCGATGCCGTGACTCCTCAAGCTTCACCAGCTCTTCTTGGGTGGTGATTCTTCCGGCAATGCGGCCAGCCCCACGCCGCTACGCTGCTTGGGGGGTGGCAGCGGGTCCGCTCGCCGCCGCGCCCCGGTGAAGCGCGAGAGGGAGTCCGCCTGAGCTCCGGAGACAGCTCGAGCCTTCCAAGAGGGCCGACACGGGGCGTGCTTCACCTGCCTTTGTCCCTTTCCTTTCTTTTCTCCTGCGCAAAAGACAACAATGTGTGGCCCCGTGGGGGCGCGTTTAGGTTAACGCCGTTAATTATTGTACTGCTTTTGTTATCCTGACATCGTTTTCTACATTATCGCCCATTCGCAAGTGAACTCCAGCCGTGGCATGGGGCGACCGATCCAGCCCCGTGTTCACGTTGTGCTGCCCGTGAGGCATGGTCGGGAGGGTGCTCGGTATGGACCAGGGCCGTGAAAACTTGAGCGATAGGGGTAGGAACGCCATGAGGGCTCGAGGCTTACGCCTCGTGAGTCCCTACACAAGAGAAATCGAGGCAGAGAGCGAAAAAGATCGAAGAACCACGGACCAAAAGATGGCGATAGTTTCGATAAAAACTCCAAATGGGAATAACTAGTTAACTGCAGAAAGCAAATGAAAAAGCCGCGTCCGGCACCTAGTCTAGTCTTCGACGTCTTCTCACCAGCGCGGAGCTAAGTGCTGCCATCGGCGTGGGAGGGAGCCCGGGGCTGAGGCCGCACTCCTGAGACTCCGGGCGTGTACAGCCCCAACTCATTATTACGTGAGAGTGTCATGGGCGGCAGGCTTCACAGCGTTGGCCCTCTTCACGTGCTCGGGCCTTTCTTGGGAAGCAAGCTTCACGGGCGTTGGCCCTCTTCACGGGCTCGGGCCCTTTCCGAACGCGACAGCTTCACGGCGTTCGCCTTCTTCACGTGCTCTGGGCCTTCCTTACAGGAAGCAAGCTTCACGGGCGTTGGCCCTCTTCACGGGCAGCAGGCCCTTTCTGTAACGCGACAGCTTCACAAAGGCGTCCGCCTTCTTCATGTGCTCTGGGCCTTTCTCAAAAAGATGAGCTTCCACAGGCATTCGCCTTCTTCACGAGCATTGGGCCTTTTCCAAAAGGATGAGCTTCACGAGGCATTTGCCTTCTTCACGAACCTTTGGGCCTTTTCCAAAAAGGATGAGCTTCACAGGCATTCGCCTTCTTCACGAACCTTGGGCCTTTTCCAAAAGGATGAGCTTCACAGGCATTCACCTTCTTCACGAGCCTTTGGGCCTTTTAGGGGTAAAACCTTGGAGGTGCTGGATGTTCCAAGCGTTACGTATAGGTACTCCCTCTTGAGTCTCCAAGCGCACGGAGCCGGGCACGAAACATGAACAACCTTGAACGGGCCCTCCCACATGGGAGAGAGCTTATGCAGTCCCTCCCTGGAGAGGACCCGTCGGAGCACGAGGTCCCCTACCTCGAGAGTTCTGGGGCGGATGTTGCGGCAGTGGTATCGCAGAAGTGCCTGCTGGTACCTTGCCGCTCGCAGCGCAGCTTCTCAACGGCGCTCCTCCCCCAGCACGAGGGCCGTCCCTCGCATGGCGTCCTGCAGCGTTTCATCGAACGCCAGGACCCGTGCGGATCGACGTTTGACCTCGTGAGGGAGGACCGCTTCGGCTCCGTAGACCAGGAAGAAGGGGGTCTCTGCAGTTGGCTTGGTTGCGGTTGTGCGGATGGACCACAACACGGACGGAAGCTCGTCATGCCAGCCTCTGCCGCAGGCCTCCAGTTTCTTCTTGAACGTCCTGGTCTTGAGGCCTCTCAGGACCTCTGCGTTGGCCCACTCGGCCTGTCCATTGCTACGGGGGTGCGCCACCGAAGCATAGCATATCTGCGTCTCAAGGTTAGCGCAATATGTTTTAAAAAGTTAACTGGTGAACTGCGAACCGTTGTCGGTGATGATGCGGTTCGGCACTCCGAACCGGCTCACGATGCCCTTGATGAACTTGACCGCAGAACCAGCGGGGATGGTGCGAACGGCCTCGACTTCGGCCCACTTGGTGAATTTTGTCCACGGCGACGTAGAGGTAGCGATAGCCCCTGGAGCCGAGGAAAAGGGCCGGGATGTCCAGCCCCGGACCGCGAATGGCCAAGTGAGGGGCATGGTTTGAACCTCCCGCTGGCTGGTGGATCTGCTTGGCATGGAATTGGCAAGCCTCGCAAGCCTTCACGAGTTCAACAGCGTCATTGAGCGTAGTGGGCCAATAGAAACCGCTGCGGAACGCCTTGCCGACGAGGGCCCGTGACGACGAATGGTGCCCACAATCTCCACCATGTATATCGCGGCCAGGTTCCTTCCCCTGTTCCTGGTGATGCAGCGAGGATACATCGTTCGGTCGCTTTCGGTAGAGCTCTCCATCCATGATGTTGTATGCGTGGCTTGCCGCGCCACGTGCTCTGCCTCCTCCTCCTTCTCCGGCAAAGTTCCATGCGTTAAGTAACTCTTGAGCTTCGTGATCCGGCACCCTCTTGAGGTTCCCTCGTTAGGAGCAGGCGTGCTCTCGAGGCCGGGCCACAGTGGGGCTCCCGAGGCAGGTGGTGAGGGAGCTCCACCCGAGGCTTTGTGCTCGATAACGGCGGCAGGGCTGAGGGCTTGAAGAGCCGTTCCTCAAAGACGCCCGGCTCTGGGGTAACCTCCTAGAGGCTCGTTTGGCGATGTCGTCGGCCTCTTGATTGGTGCCCTTGAGCACGTCTGCAGCTCCAACCCCGAACTGTTTCTCCATCCTGCGGACCTCCGCAAGGTAGGCCTCCATGTGTTCATCTCTTGGCTCGTACACCTTGTTGGAGCAGTTGACGAGGAGCTGCGAATCGCCCTTGATGGTAAGGCGCTTCACCGCCAGGGCAGCGGCAGCCTTCAGACCCGCTATCAGCCCCTCGTATTCTGCTATATTGTTGGAGACCTTCTCGCCCTGCTGGAAACAGAGCTGCACGACATAGTAGAGCTTGTCCTTCTGGCGCTTCGCTTCCTGGGGAGAGGGATCGATCCTCGCCGGCCCTGAGGCCCGGTGCTTCTGTCCATTCGGCCACGAAATCTGCCAGCGCGGCCCCCTTGATGACTCTGGTTGTGCTGAACTTGAGCTGGAATGCTTGCAGCTCATTGTTCCACTCGGCGACCCTTCCGGCCGAGTTGGGGCTCCTGAGCACCCTCTCCAGGGGGTATGCCGAGACAACCTTGATTGGATGACCCTGGAAGTAGTGCCGCAGCTTGCGCGAAGCCACCAACAACGCGAGGAGGAGCTTCTGCGGCATGGGGTACCGTGCCCTCGCATCCCGTAACACTCTGCTGACGAAGTACATCGGGTGCTCGACGAGGCTAGGGGCGTCGGTGCTGGTGGCGTCTTCCGGAAGCTGTGGTGCCTCCCAAGGTGACGGCGCCTCCAGAAGCTGGGTGCTTGGATGGAGGGCCTCTCCTGCCCTTGGTGTGCTCTGCTGCGACGGCTGATCTTCTTCCGTTGCGGTGCTGGCTTCTGCGAGTTCCTTCTGATTCGGCCTTGCCTTAGCTCGGGTGGCGCGTGGTCTTGGCTCGACGCCTCCTCCCTAACTGCCACCAGTGGCTGCTTGGCGGAGTAGGGAGTGGCGGCGAGGTAGAGTACCAAGGGCTCCTGAGGGCGCGGGGCCACCATCACTGGAGGGCTGGTCAGGTACCTCTTGAGGTCTTGGAACGCTTTGTCGGCCTCTTTAGTCCATTCGAAGGGCCCCTTTTTCTTCATCAGCTGGAAGAAAGGCAGCGCCCGCTCCCCCAATCGGGAGATGAAACGGCCCAGCGCCGTTACGCGCCCCGTGAGCTTCTGCATTTCCCTGAGGGTCTTTGGTGGGCTCATATCCTCAATCGCCTTTACCTTTTACAGGTTGGCCTCGATGCCTCGGTGGGACACGAGGAAACCCAGGAGCTTGCCCGAGGGAACTCAAACACACACTTCTCCGGGTTGAGTCGCAGGCTCACCGTGTTGAGGCTCATGAAGGTTTCTTCCAGGTCTTGTATCAAGGTCTTGGCCTCATGAGACTTCACCATGATGTCGTCGACGTAAGCCTCCACATTCTTCCCGAGCTGTGGGCCCAAGGTGATGTGCATGAGCATTTGGAAGGTTGCCCCGCGTTGCGCAGCCAGAATGGCATGCATGTATAGCAAGACACTCCACACGGGGTTAAGAAGGCCGTCTTTTCCACGTCTTCCACCGCTATCTTGATCTGGTGATACGGAAAAAGGCGCCCAAGAAGCATAACAGGTCACACTCGGCGGTGGAATCGGCGATCCGGTCGATGCGAGGGAGCGGGAGCGGATCCTGCGGGCATGCTTTGTTGAGGTTGGTGAAGTCGACACACATGCGCTCCTTTCCTCCCTTCTTTGGCACCACCACGGGTTGGCCAGCCAATCTGGTATCGGACCTCGTGAATAACCCCACGGCTTCTAGCTTGCGGGTCTCTTGGACGATGAAGGCCTGCTTTTCGGTGGACTGCCTTCTCGCCTATACGCTTCACAGACGCACGCGTTGGGGCACACGTTGAGGTGGTGCTCGACACGCCCGTGGGATCCCCACCAGTGATCGGGCTCCTGTGCGAACACCTTCTTGTTCGTGACGCATGAACTTGACCAGGGCTTCCTCCTGTTCGGGCTCGAGGTTGGCGCCTATGGTGAAGGTGGCGTTTGTGGACCCGTCCTCGTCGACAGGTATCTGCTTGGTCTCCGCCTTGTCTTGAGTGAACAACTGCTTCTTCTTGGTCGGTGCAGCCCCCTTGGGCTTGAGGGCTTCCGCATCAGCGGGCTGCGCTGCGGCCGCCGTCTTGAGGGCGAGCTGGCGCTTCATGACCTTCTGCCAGTATCCCCGGCACGGTGAGGACGCCGCTGCTCCGGGCATCTTCATGAGGTTGTACCCGGGTGGGTTGCGGCCATGAATTTGGCCAATGCTGGATAGCCAAGGATGGCATTGTAGGGAGGCCGATGGGGGCGATGTCGAAGTCGACCAGTTCCGTGCGGAAGTTGTCGTAGGTGCCGAAGGTCACCGGAAGCCGGATTTGCCCCAAGCAGCTGGATGACCCTCCTCCTACGCCCGAAAAAAGGCCGGCTGGGCTGCAGCCACTCCCTGGGTATGCATAGGAGGTTGAAGGCCTCGACTTCGTTACGCCTTGGCGCGCCGCCCGTCGATGAGGGTCTGGTGACGGCAACTGGCAGATGGTGGGTGTGCGAGCATGGGGAGCGCACCCGAGCCGCCGAGTTGGTGGGGTGGTCCCGAGAGTCGAAGGTCAGCCCGCCGACGGCTCCGTCCGGCCCAAGGGAGCCCCCTGCTGCGTGGAGGCGGCGCCGACCCGGCGGACGAATGTCTTGACATGGCGGCTGGAAGGCGGCGCCTGCGAGCCGCCCAGGAGGGCCGCGACGACCGGAGGAACGGGCGTGACGGGGTAGGTGACGAGGAAGCTGCGCGGCTCCTCCCCAGAGGTCGCCGAGGAGCGCATGGACGATGCTTGCTGCCCGTTCCCCGCCGGGCCGGTGGGGGTGTTTATAGCGGGCAGTGAGGAACGACGAGGGCGCCCGCCGTCGGAAGCCGTCCGGGCGACATGGGAGGCGAGGGCGGCTCGGCGCTCGGCGCGAGCCCGACGAGCGTCAGACATGGTTGCGGTGGTCGGGAAAGAACGAGGCGACGAAAGGAAGATTCCGGCGCACCCCTAACTGGCGCGCCAAATGTCGGATTTCGGGTTCCGGCATACCCTTGAGGTTCGAACACTTTGGGGTGCGGAGATCCAACCCTCCACCGTCTCGCACCTCGCCCGAATCGCTGGGACCTAAACTACTAAATGGAACAGCACAAGAGACACGAGATTTATACTTGGTTCGGGCCACCATTGTGGTGTAATACCCTACTCCAGTGTGTGGTGTGGTGGATTGCCTCTTGGGCTGATGAGGAACAATACAAGGAAGAACAGCCTCGTGAAGGTCTGTTCTTGGCGGGTGCGATGAACTGCTAGGTGGTGTTCAGTCGCTCTAGCTACCGGTTGCTTGATGAGGATTCCGATCCCTCCGCCCTGGGGGTGGCTACTCCTATTTATAGGCGAAGGCCCTGGACCTCTTCCCAAATATTGAGCGGGAAGGGCGCCAACAATTGGCCATTTTGAAGGGGAACAACGGGTACACTTATCCTGACTAAAGTTGGTCCTTGCCGCCAAAGGCTCGTGATGACGCCTTTGCTTGGGCTCCACGATGACTCCCTTCCGGCCGTTGGGCTGGTCTTGGTCTTGTTGCACCGAAGCGGATGCCTTTGCTTGATGCTCTCGCTGCGCTTGCTCCCTTTGCACCAAAGAGGAAAGGAGGACAACTGCTGGGTGGCGCCTGACCGCGCCCTTGGTAAATCATGGCTTGCGTCATGGGCACCTCGCGAGGTACCTCGCTTGAACTCTCCGCATCCTCATGAGCCAACTCGACGAGGCCGTGCACGAGGAAGCTCCTTGTCGTCCGCCCATGAGGCTTGGCCCCTTGCGAGGGTCTTGAGCTTGCGTTGATGAAGATGGGCCACGCTGGGCCTCCTTCGAGCCACGCCGCAGGCCGCAGGCAGGCAAGTCTGGGGACCCCCGTTCCCAGAACGCCGACAGCGGCCGCCTCAGGTGGCTGGAAAGTGTGCACCTAGTTTGAGTCATCCAGGTTGGCCCATGCTAGTTTTGTTCGTCCCAACGCATGAGCAGGCAATGTAAAAAATGAAGAAAAATGTTTCAAATTGGATGGGCCAATAACATAAGTGCAAGGCAGGTCCTATAGCAGGCTCGCGGCCCAAACGAGTGCCTCCCATATAGATCAACAGCAGGAAAAATCCCAATTCATTCGCTCCAGCCTCCTGTCTGGTTCGCTCCTAACCTAGCCGCTGCTGGACAGACTGACACAGCCTTCCTCGCGCCCTTGTTGGAGGGCGGTCACCGGGCTTCAAGCGAACGGAAGGACAAGAAGATGAAGATCCAACCACGGTGTAGCTGCGTGGGAGGCAGCGGCGGCAGACGGGCATGGCATCGAGCTTGCATAAGCGGACGATCGCAGCTTGCAAGAGTAGCATGCATAGCGAGCAAGTACATCACATCCCTGATTATATCTAATTCAACTCTTCAATTTCTGGCCAATAGTTAAACCTGACGGTGTTGTAAAACTGCTTGTATGTAGGGAATCTATGAGAAAATGAAACTAATTTCTACTTATTTTATAACTCCCACAATCAATACTGAACTGACTGAATCTGATGTATCTAATCAAGTTTCCGGTGAAAACATACAAGCTCATGTTGTTCTTGAGCCTGAAGTGTCTAATGAGCAATTCGCTAATGAAGGATTTGATGCAAACATTTTACATGCTCTGGTGATGAACATATAGTGTCTAATAAGGGATCTAATGCAAGCATTTTGCAAGCTCATTGAAGGATTTAGTGTCTAATGATGATCTACTATGTTGAGAGAGACAGAGATTTGCAGGCATTGATAACAAGCAAATTATAGTGCATTTTCATAGCTTGAGGAAACGTCGAGGCCATCCACCAGAAAGTCCCCATATCATGACAACATAGCAGAAATACTTTTCTAATCTGTTGTTTGAAACTATTGGCATACTTGTGCAGGATAGATGTATTGATATGCAGTTTGCGCACTGGTTATACGTGCAATTACACTTTGATATTTTCAGCCAGAGAACGAATAATTCAAGAAGGTACAGACCATGTTTGTAGTCCTTGTACACCATGTTGCATTTTGTGTTTTTTGGTGCTTGCATCATTTAGTGTTTATAATCTGAACTACTTTGGATCATTAGCTGGTTTTCAAAGTGCATGTAGCTTCACATTTCTCAAGTTATGTTGATTTCCAGAGTGCAAGTGCCTTCGTATTTTTTAAGTTAAATGTTCGCCCCTAGTAACTTGAATTCGTGGATCAGCCACTGCACACAAATCATACACGAATGCCAGTACGAATTAAATGAAATGCAGGGACTTATGCTAGCTCGTTGTATAGGCTCACTGCAGCTCTGCTTGCGCTTGGGATGTTCAATGTACAAGTCCATGTTACCACTTGCTTGGATGTGCAGGCCTTGTGCTCCTTGCATCCCCTCTGCATTTTTGACACGGCGAATGGTTGATCAAATAAGAGGAATCGACCTTGATGTTGTACCGGAGGACAGATACTTACAAGGTTATACGGGTGTGCAAGGTTGATCAAATAAATGGATTTGCTTGTTTCAGATGATATCTCCAGAAGAAATAAGAGTTAAAGTCAGAGTTGCATAGGCGTGTAAGCTAAGAGAGCAGTGAAAGGATATCCAAACATCGTCGGAACGAAAGGCACAAGGGAGTGATGTGTGGATACCTAGTTTGGGCCGGGCGTTTGGGCATGCTCGCCTAGCTAGAGTGCGGGTCACTTGAGCCGTTGAGGGTGATCTTGTTGGCGTTGGCTGGCCGCGCACGGATGCAGATCTTGAGTGGCAGCGGAGCGCTACGATGCGGTGGACGAGACCGTTGGTGAAGCCCCAACGGCCTCGGGGGGCGGAGGTGCGACGATGTGCTCGGTGAAGTAGCCCCGGTGAGCTGGGAGACGGCGTCGGTGAAGTGCACCTGATGCGGTGGAACTCGGTGTCTGTGAGGCACGTCGGTTGCGGCGGCCGACATTGTCGGTGGACCACCCGGTGCGGTGGACGAGGGCATAGATGAGGTAGCTCCGGTGCGGTGGTGAAGCGCGACCGTCGTCTTTGTTGTCGTCGTCCGGCACAGAGGTGGGGAACGGTGGGGAAAGAGACAAGATGAGGGGCGATTCGAGGGATGGCGGCGAATTAGGGATTTGAGCAATCTGGGCGCGGAAGGGGATGGTGGAGAAGAGAGATTTTGCAAGGCTGGAATTGGGGCCGCCAGATATTTCAATCCGAAACGTGGAAGCACAAACTTATATTGTCGTCGTCCTTTTTTTTTGGGGGAGGGGGGTGGGTGGCTGGGTGCTACGCGTCCGTCGGACACACGCGACCACCCCGACAGATTATGCTTGGTGCCTTAAGGCACCTGCCTTTTAGGTCCATGACATGTGGGCCCAACAGGTGGCTGGCCCACATGTCGCCACCCAAGGGTAGTTGCCTTTAAGGCATCAAGCAGCGTCCACCCGACACGACCTCGATGCACTGGTGCGCCTACATTTGAGAATGCAAACGAATCTTCTTTCATTTGCAAACGAATATGTATGTATTACCATGCATGTGTTTTCCTTGCAATAATTAGTCATTCGAAACGAGATACTCCATCCGTTCACTTTTGTAAGTCGTTTCAGACAACTTAAAATGAAATATAAATTAATTAATGAGGAGTTATTTGAAAAAAAATCGAAACGGTACCCACGCTAACGTGGATTAGAGTGTGTCACATAATTAGTTATTTGAATTAGAGTGTGTGTCACGTAGTTAGTTATTTGAATTACAGTGTGTGTCACGTAGCGATCTCCAATTCTAACGTGGATTTCGCATTTCACTGTATCCACGCTACTTTTTTAATACAAATTCATATGTAGATGATGAACACCATGGTAGTGAGGAAAATTTTGGATGGATTCAAACGTATGACCTACAAAATAGCACAACAAATTGAGCCAATGTCAACTTTTCAAAACTTAGTATGGCACGAATTCGAAATAATTACCCGTATGCCTGGTCCTCGGTTCAAATCTTACAATGTACACCGAATTGAAACATCGATATTAAGTCTCGTACTATGTACATTCAAATGTTGTTGTTAGCCCCCCGCGCACAAACGCTACATACTTCCTGTATCGGTCAATCTTCCTCTCCTAACCACCTTAGCAAGCTATCGATTTCCAACACACGTTCATTCTTTCTCTCCATGTTTCGATCTCTAAGTCTCTCAACTACACAACCCCTTTTTCCACTCCTGTTACCAAATGTATTTGCCTCACACAGCCGCCATTGCACCCCATGTCGAGCTCTCTCTCCCCCCCTCTCCCTCTCACCCTCTCGCGCTAAATACATGCATTTCCTATCTAGCCCCCCCAACCTCTCGTGCGCACAAATGCACGTTGTATATCTAGGTCACTCCATCGAGACTGTCTCACTCTTTCTTCCGCACGGCGGGCCACACTCGCTCAATCTAGCTCTCTTTATCTGAGTCTCGTTTAACCTTGTTTTCTTTCACACACACAAATGATATATCTCCCTGTTCGGGCCTCGATCGACACACTCTATACTCTCTCACGCAGATTGTCTATCTAGGTCAGTCCATTCAAGCCGCCGCCACTCTTTCGACCTCATGGTGGGCCACGCTCACTCAATCTCTCTCTCTCTCTCTCTCTATCTCTATCTCTATCTCTATCTCTCTCTCTCTCCGTATGTCTCAATTTACCTTGCTCTTTCTCGGACAAAATCGATATATCACCATGTTTGAGCCCAATTTGACCTATTCACATTGTATACTCTCTCATGCACATCGTCTATCTAGGTCACTCTCTCCAACCCGTCTCACTCTTTCGATCGCACGGCGACCCTATGGGATAGGTTAACCTTGCTTCCTCCCACACACAAAATATATCTACACGTCTGTGACTGGATCATCCCTCAAGCTCTATCTTACAGCCCTCACCCTTACCAAAAGCTCAATCGGACAATATCTCTCTGGAGCATATATATTTGTTCAATGAATGTCGGACCACACTCACTTTGTCTCTCTATCTGTATGTCTCTCGATTGACCTCGCTTTCTCATACCGTATCTTCCACGCGTTGAAGATACTACCTCTCCATCCCTCGCAAAGACGGGGCTATTTACATTGCGAGGGGCACTCCAACCTTGGATTAATTTGTGTAGGCATTTATTCCGGTCGGTTTAGATTATATTTTCGTAGCATTCGGCCCACAACTACTCCAAACGCCGTTGCAACCCACGCAACTCCCCTAGTTGATTTCCCCTGGCTTGGTCATTGCTCTCTCGCACGTCCTTTCTCGCCTTCAACGTCGCACCATGGTATTATTGAAAAAACTATGTTGTTCTCTTTAATTATTATAAACAAGCTACAAAACTACACACCGATAGTCCACTTGGAATGGAACAAATTTAGACCCACAAATTAAAATGCTACAAACTACACACCGAGGGGCCCACATGTCATGAAACGAATTTGGACCCATATACAAATTAAAAAATAAAGGACGAGGATCGAACATGCGACCGGGCCTTCAAGCCGCACGTCAATAGGCAACATACGTAGAATAGCAATGTTTGTTGTACCCCCTTTGTTCACATAATGTTTTTGTATTACCACAGTCTAATTAACGGATAACATGTAATATTATTTTTAGTACTATTCGCCTTCACTTACTGGTGGGTTCCATGTGTGCTCTCTCTCTCTCCTCCCCTTCTGCGTTTAGACGCACGGCAAACAGGAAGAACTCGCGGGGGATGTTGCCGTTGACCATATCTGGACGCGTTCACAAGTCACGGCGCCAGTTTCACATACTAGCAGCACTAGTCAGTGTGTACGTGCAATGCACGTTAATTTGGAAGTATATTAAGTGCATGTGAATATTAACTACTAGGATATTATTTGCGTGTTGTCATGTGATTAGCACTATTTTTGGCATGAAATTAACTGCACGCTAAACGTGTTGAGCGCTCGACATTGAAGCAGTCTAGGCCGTTGGATGACAAGGAATACATTTGGCTTGATGACATTTTACATTTAATTTGATACGGCTCTAGCAGAACATTCAATCAATCAGACCATACATTTCGTTCAGTCTGACTCCAACTTTAAATTATACGACGATCGATATAAAATAAAAGGAAATGATAAAAACTCGGATTTTAATCATGGCAATCCGAATGTTTTTCATGGAAAATTTAGATTACGCGGCGGCAGCGGGGGCGTCTCGCGGTGGGAAGCGGCTCCTCTGCCGTGCTCTGTGTGTCGTCGGGCCACTGACCGACAGCGACGGCGGCGTCTTGTGTCGTTGTTGGCGTACTCCTGGACGTTGGCCTAGCTTCAAGGAAGGCCAAAATGTTCTGGACTTGAGCGAAGTCAAGCTGGCGGGAGGAGGCGATGGCGTTGGTGCAAGGAAGCGGTCGATGACGGCCATCCATGGCGCCGAGGGGGCACCGCACCCGCTGGGACAGCGTTGTCAACGGCGGCGGAGACATTCGTGTGCACGGGCACCGCACGGGCGGCGCATGTCGCTGCACACGCAGCGCATGCACCGGCAGGTGCACGGGCACCGCACGGGCGCAGCGCTGCTGCTGACGCGCAGGCGCATGCGCTGGCAGGTGCACGGGCACGTGAAAGTCGGCAGGGACCTCATGGAACCCCGTGGCATCAAGCTTGGCGACAATGTGCGGCTCCCAGCCCATCAATGCCACGGGGATGGGCGCTGGCGATCGGGCGACGGGAGCGGAACGGGAGCGGGACAAGCGGCGTCTTCCCGCAAGGCCAGTTCAAGCTCGTCCTAAAGCGCCTTATGTTCTTGAGACTCCGGCTGGGTGTCTTCCTCATGAAACTGGAACACTAAGGGCAGACAATTGTGATGCGGCATGGCGTATGTTTAGGTCAGGCTAGTTGGAGGTAGACGACAGGAGAATCAGAGAGGAAGAGAGAGGATTGTAGCGATACCGGGTAGTGCGGGGTTGATTTTAAACTGCGGCGCCGGCGACATTAAAAGTGGGAGCAGTTGGGACGACGGTGGGCGGCGGAGCCTGGTCAAAGGGCTCGCCTCCCGGTGAGTCTGCACAGCGGTCTGCTCGCACGCCTCCCTGACAGCCGGGGCAGTGGTCTGCTCGCATGCCTCTCGTCGACTCACACGCTTGCTGGGACGGCACCTGCCAATTAGAAGCGGGGACTCGTGGCGGCACGTAAACACCCACGGTTTCAATAGTGAAAGCATTCGCCTTAACGTGACAGGTCTTTGTTCCAAAATACCTTGGCTCTTCATTTGTGCAACTTGTCATAAGCAGCTTGTCTCGAATTGAAGAAAAAACTTACGAAGTAATAGTTGTGCCATATCACGTGACCATGCTCAGTTTCAAGAATTTATGCTCACTTTTGGATTTTCTGAAATTTAAGATCCAGGATTCAAACAATATCATAACCTGCATCATGCAATAAATTTTCAAGCCGTACATCTGTCCTGTTGTATTTACGAAGAAAGGATTTGGTCAAACATTTTGCTTAGTTAAACCTCCTTTCCGGTTTATAGGGCTCAATTCAAAAATCTGACCAACCAAGGTAGATGGTGAGTGGTGGAACAATTGTTGTAGTTTGCAAAACCACTCAATTAATGCACTTGTTTTCCTCAAAAATTGTGTTTACGAATGCATTAATTGCAATGCATGCATGCGTAAAGTACATGCATTGGTCAATTTTCTCATTATACTTGCATGTAATGATTTATTGCAGCTTGAAATCTGAACATGTGATAGGGATCAACCAAATTGAGACTTATAAAATGGGGAAACTAAAATTTTGAGATAAGCCCTATAAACCGGAAAGGAGGGAGTAAAAGGATAATCTCTCCGTACCAGTGCATTGCCTGATATATTAACTCAAGTACTAGGCACGAACAAACGGGCTCAATTCTGTGCTCATCCTGGTGTAGTAGTAGTACTAGGCAGTGCAGTTGACGGGTGACCTTGACGAGCGGCATCGAAGCGAATTGAACTGCGTTTCGCACGGTAGGTAACATTGTCTAGTTACGTAAAGCATCCCTCCATTGTTTATTGGTAGTCATTATGGACCGGGACATGTGGGAATTTCCTAGGGCTGGAATTCTGGCGGCGGATATTTCGACTTGAAACATCGAGGCTCGACTAGTTGGGGTTGCCTAATGCGTACCACGCACGCCACCAAGGACACGAGCCCGCTTTTTTAGGATCAACACGAGCCAAGGTCTGGCTGGTACGCCGTTGGGTCCTACCATTTGAGAATCTGAAAGGAACCTTTTAAATTGCCGAATCTAATCTATGTGTATTACAATACCCGTATTTTCCTTGCAAATGCTAATCTCAACGTGGTAATTGATTTATGACGAGTTGTTGAATTAGAGTGAATTTGTGATATAGTGATCTCAACGTGGATTTCACATTTCATGGTATCCATAGTAAGTTTTCCAATGCAAATTCAAATTTAAAAGATGAATGGTGAGAAAACTTTGTATGTATCAAGCATATGACCACACACACACACACACACACACGGACACACACGCACGAACACAACAACAATCCAATAAGTATAGTGCATCTATTTTTCCAACCCATGCATGTATGACACGAGTTCAAAAATACTCCTTCTGTTCCTAAATATTAGTCTTTTAGAGAGTTCAACAAGTGACTACATACGGAGCAAAATGAGTGAATCTAGACTCTAAAATATGTCTATATACATTTGTATGTGCCAGTCCATTTGAGGCCTCTAAAAAGACTAATATTTAGGAACGAAGGGAGTAAAATGTAAGACATCCATTGTCCTCAGTTCAATATTTAAAATGAACATGAAACTGAAACATGAATATTAAGTCTAGTACTACTGTACATGCAAATGTTGTGTTTAGGCGGAGCTATGATTGTCGGGGGTCAAACCCTCGACCTTAGATAAAATTGTGGAGCTCTGTTTAGGGTTGTTTAGATTATATTTGTCCCCACCCTCCCAACCACCGATTGGTTGTGCACCCCCCACCCCTCCTCCCCGGGAGAATATCATGTGCCCCCATACCTTAGATGTTATATGCCGATACGAGTTGCTTGGAGCTTGTAGATCTGAGATATAACAGCTCATATGATGTGTCTTAATTTTTTTGCAGGAAACCTTGATGAGTTTGAGAATTGCACACAATTTGTACAAAAACTACTTAGATGCCCTTTGATCCCATATCCAACGACCTCGAAGCTCGTATCACCGTAGAATCTAAGATGAAGGAGGACATCATATTCTCCTGTATGTAAGAATATCATGTGCTACCACACCTTAGATGCTTTGGTGATACAAGCTCTTCGGAGGCGTTGGATTTGTGACCCAACACCTCCTCGGTGGTTCGAATGGATTTTTGCAGGAAAGCCCCAAAAGAGTTCGGCCACTGCTTACAAGGACAAAGACTGCTCAGATGTCATTGGATCTCAGATCAAACAACCTCCAAGCTCGTATCACCGTAGCATCCAAGCTGCGATAGCACCTTATGTTTTCTCGCATGGGAGAGTATGAGGTGCTCCCGCACCGTAGATTCTATGGTGATACGAGTTCACTGAGATCTAACAGCCCACAATAGGAGGTTTGAATGTTTTTGCAATATACGGTTGATAGAGTTTGGGAAATGCGCAGAAAGTACAAGTACTATGCACGTGCCATCGATCATCGATCATACGACCTAGATGCTCATATCACCGTAGCGGGTAATTAAGCTACGGGGAGCACCTAATATGAGCACCGAGGAGCCGTTGGATCGAAGATGCAGCGGCACACACGAGGCCTGAATGTTTTATTTGCAAAAAAAACTTTGGAGAGTTAGGAAATTGTGCATAATTACAAAGACTACTCCCAAGCCATTGGATCTCACTTCCAACGGTGTAAAAACTCGTATCACCATAGTATCTAAGCTGCGGGGTGGATGTGATATTCTATGTTGCTGTCATTTTTGTTCATAAACTTGCAAAATGTGTGTAACTCGTGCCGTTACATGTCTAACCGCGCAAAGTGTTTGTTAAAAAAACCATCCTACACTGAAATATCGGAACAACACACGGGGGTCCCACTTGTCATTAATCAAATTTGGACCTAAAACTAACAAATCTGAAAGACGAGATTCGAGCGGCAACCTGGACTACAAAGCGTAAGTCGATAGCCCGAAAAACGAACGGTTGTTGGCTTTGTCCCATAACTTGATTTTATACAAGACTGCGTTGAGTAGAGTAGAGGGAGTGCCTCGTCAACACGTGCATGACCGTTGTCTCACTTACGGGTGGGTCCCAGGTCTGCGATCTTAATCTCTCTTCTCTCCATCGTCTAATCTTTGCACGGGCACACACGAAGAGCGGCGCTAGCTTGTCGTGGTGTTATTACAACTAAAAAAGCTTGGAAAATAGAAGAATCGCCTAGAACAAGAGACGTGGCTGGTCGAGACGGAGCTAACCGTGCCACGTTTGCATGATGAAGCTGTGTGGCTAGTGGGGTGTTTTCGACCGACTGGCTGGGTCCCGAGGTCGAACCATAGGTACTACGTCTGATACAGTATATTTTTACACCCACATTTTTCCTCCGTGCCCAGATGTGGCACGCCCTACCGCGCGGTTTCGGGGTCCTCCCGGGTGGTGCACGCATATATTCTTCATGACGTGGGACGCCCTACCGCGTGTTTTCTGGGTCCTCCTCGATCGTAGCACTGAAGCAAGTAAATGAGTCGTCAAATCACGAAAGACCACCTTTCCCGCCGAGTACATCAGTGAAGCACGGTGGCTAGCTAGTTGGGCTAGTTCGACCGATTAGCTAGGTCGCCGCCACATTTGTTTTTCACCCTTTTATCTACTTGCGGCAGGTAAATTTAAATATCCACCACGGCGTTGCTCACGGTGTTTGGGTGCGGCAGGATTTTTAATTTTTGATTTACGGAGCGGTAGCGGCAGGATTTTTAATTTTTGATTGACGGGAGGCGAGCACGGTAGCAATTAGTCACGATGACTCCGCTGTAAAACCCACCGCTCCCGATGTGAGAAGTCGTCGACCGGTGTTTTACCATGGTGAAAACCAAAAGATTCCCCGCTCCTCGGCTGGCTCCCTCCGCCTTCCCGTAGATTGCATTGCCTTTCAGCCGTTTTGCCTCCTTTGCTTCCTCTCCCCATTGCTTCTACCTGGTGCCATGGCGGCGCAGCAGATCATGGAGTCCGAGGTGAGGCGCTTGACACAGGAGTTCCATGCCAAGGATGCGGAGCTCAGGGCCAAGGACGTGGAGCTCCATGAGCTCAAGGAGGAGAGGAGTGCCATGCTCCTCCGTTATGTGCGGGAGTTGCTTCAAAAGCGGCAGGCGTCCACCACAAAGATGCTCGAGGCATCGGCGGTGTTGCTGCAGAAAGCGGCAGATACGATAGGCCATCAGGGGAGCCGGCTGGAGCGCGAGCGGGCTGATAGTGACGAGGTCCAGGATCGCCTCAGCCACTTGGTGAACGAAGTTGCCACACATGTGTTGCGGCTGCGTGATGCCTACCGTCGTGCCAGCGCGACGATGCCGGCCGCCGGGCTAACCCCGTTCGACCACCCGGTCGACTTCAACGAGCTGCGGCTTCCTGACCTGGTCTCATTCTTCACCTATATCTCCGAGGAGCTGAGCCGTCTCCGTGTGATGGTGGGAGCTGAGCTGGACAAGGAGGGGTTGCGCGCTGCCGTCACCGTTGCATGGCGAATCCTTTCAGGGCTCCGTCACCGGAATCCATTCGTGCCATTGGACGCCGTCTTTGACGAGCTGGTTCCCGTGGACCGGGAGCGGGCTCTGCGGGCGGTTGCACCCTGCATCACCAGCGTCATGCGCCTCGAGAAGCAGAGGGACTTCGGTGGTGTTTAGGCGCTGTCGGTGTCAAAACCGGCGGATCTTGGGTAGGGGGTCCCGAACTGTGCGTCTAGGCGGATGGTAACAGGAGACAAGGGACACGATATTTTTACCCAGGTCCGGGCCCTCTCGATGGAGGTAATACCCTACTCCTGCTTGATTAATATTGATGATATGGGTAGTACAAGAGTAGATCTACCACGAGATCGAGAGGCTAAACCCTAGAAGTTAGCCTATGGTATGATTGTTGTTAGATCCTCTGGACTAAAACCCTCCGGTTTATATAGACACCGGATAGGGTTAGGGTTACACAGTCGGTTATAATGGTAGGAGATCTACATATCCGTATCGCCAAGCTTGCCTTCCACGCCAAGGAAAGTCCCATCCGGACACGGGACGAAGTCTTCAATCTTGTATCTTCATAGTCTAGGAGTCTGGCCAAAGATGATAGTTCGGCTATCCGGACACCCCCTAGTCCAGGACTCCCTCAGTAGCCCCTGAACCAGGCTTCAATGACGACGAGTCCGGCGCGCATATTTTCTTCGGCATTGCAAGGCGGGTTCCTCCTTCGAATACTTCATAGAAGGTTTTGAACACAAGGATAGTGTCCGGCTCTGCAAAACAAGTTCCACGTACCACCGTAGAGAGAATAATTTTTGCACAGATCTGCTGACATATTCCGCGGCGTGACATCACACCACGGCCAAGCTTTTATACGAATCGTTTTTTACTGTTCCACCTTAGCGCGTTTAGCGAGGCAGTTTCCTTGGCACGTCTTATCAAAGAGGAGATCGTGCCCCCTTATTCCGGGTTTCTCATCAATACGGACGTGGGTAACCCATCCGCGCCATTGATTATGGCGCTTGGGAGATAAGCGAGTTTTACCAGGCTGGCGGGGGACGCATAGCTTCGCCCGTCCATATAAGGGGATAAGGATCCACCTTTTCACCTACGCCTTCTTCCTGCTTTGCTCATCCATTTCACAAGACTCGAGCTCCAAATACTAAGTCCGCACATCCCACCTCAACCTTCTCCAACTATGTCCGGGAGCGGGAGGCAGGTGGATGGCCTCCTCCGTCACGGAGGGGCACATCGAAAGCTGCGGAGGCCGGATACTTGTCCAAAGCAACATCGCGCACCAGCTACCCGACAAGGGGCAGCTCATTCCAACCCAGGCCCCATGAGAGGGTGGTGTTTCTCCCCCACTTCCTCCACGGACTAGGTTTTCCACTTCACCCATTTGTCCGGGGGCTCATGTTCTACTACGGTCTGGACTTCCACGAACTGGCCCCGAATTTCATCCTCAACATCTCGACGTTTATCGTGGGTATGCGAGGGCCTTCCTCTGCATCCAGCCCCACTTCGGCTTATGGCTGAAGATCTTCAATGTCAAGCCAAAGTTAGTGGGCCGCCGCCAAGCGGAATGCGGAGGCGCCATGGTTGGCAAGATGGCCAAAGTCCTATGGCTCGAGGGCTCCTTTGTGGAGACCATAAAGAGGTGGCAATCGGGGTGGTTCTACATCACCGAGCCGCGCGACTCTCAATGGGCGGCGGCCCCCGAATTCCGATCTGGCTTCCCCACACGACTCTCATCATGGAAAGAGACGGGCCTGACGTGGGGGAATTCGGACAAGCTATCCGGACTCCAAACCTGCGTCCGAAACCTGGTGGACAAGAATCTCAGGCTTGTCAACGTAATCCAGTGATGCTCATCCGCCGGATTCTCCCATGCCAACAACGGGCCTTCAAATTGTGGGAGTTCGATCCGGCACAACACCCAACTCTGAAAGGCTCTTGACACTATATGCGAAGATGCACGGAAGGTCTTGTTCAAGGCGCCGAGGCTCCCACATCCGCCATCAAGATCGCGGATTCAGCTCATGACGTCAAGCCAGCGAGGTAAGTTATTTTACCCTTTATGGGACTCTTTTCTCATAGTTTGACTCTATGCGGGATCTAAAACTCCCTAACCTTTAACAGGACTGGCTGAAGACGTCTGGACAGATTAACTGTCCAGCCCCTTTGCCAGAGGACCCAGCGGACGCCCGATTGACGGGGCTGCTGGCTCCGGTACCTCATGTGGTGTCGGAGAAGAAGGCCAAGAAGGAGGCCATGGGAACTCAAAGGAGCTCCCGACGCCAGGGGCTGTCGGACTCATCGCCCGACAACCCTGAGGCGGAATCCTCCTCTGAGGAAGAGGAGGAGGAAAAAGAAGCCTCTCTCCCAGCGGGGGAAGAGAAGAAAAGGAAGGCCGCCCAAACTAGGGAGGCCGGAGGGTCCAAGAAGGGAAGGACCCTTCATCCGGACTTCTCCACCAATGCCGACAACGACGAGGAGGAGTGGCCAACAAGGGACAAGCCCCTGGCGAGATCGTAAGTGTCCGGATACCCATGGTTTTTTTTCATTGCATAGTGTTCTCTAATGCCAAACAATCATGCAGCCCGCCCAAGGGCGAGCTAGCCACTTCGTCGAGCGAGTCCCTGAATTCGTCGAAAGTGGAGAGTACTTCACTTCCGGCCGCCACCTCACCTCACGCTGCGGACGACGCCGAGGTGGGGCCCCGAGGGTGGCCTGGTCAAGAGGAGGTGGCGCAGGAGGCGCCGCAAGGCAGCCTCCCGGACTCTGTGCGCGAGGGAGCGAGACCCCCAGGGGCTCTAAGCCCGACCCTTGTCCGGACTCCATACCGGAACCTTCAGCGGTTCCGAAGTCCAGCAAGCGGTCCCTTCGTAGGAAGGGTAAGACGCTGGTGTCCTCCGTCCAACTGGAGGCACCGGATAGCATCTTGGAGGCGCTTAACAGCGCCTCCATCGAAGAGGAGCACCGCCTTGTTATGAGTGTGGTGATCCGAGAAGTTCGATCCGCCAAGAGCGGGCTAATCGAAGCCTGTACCAGCCTTCTAACAGGCTTTGAGGTAAGTTTAGAATATGTAAAAATATTACCGCATAGACAGTAGCCCTGATGCTTAGTTCGGTGTTCGGAAAGAAAAGCCGGACTAAGGATCTAAAAAGATATACGCAGGAGTCTAACATAAGTATGTCAATATGCAAATGCAGGCTGCGCTGCTGACCTCTGCCGCACTGACTGCGGAGGTCAATGCATTGAAGAAGAGCCTCGAGCGGTCCGAGAACGAGCTCGGCCTTGCCAAGAAGCAGCTCGAGGACAAGGAAGGTAAGTAATACCTTATTAAAGAAATACCTTATAGAAAGGATTTGGTTGCAAAGATAACAAGAATAACATGGGTGCTGCAGGGCCACGAGCGAGATGGCGACCACGAAGGAGGCGGTGTCCGCGTCAAAACAAAGCGGGCTGTGGAGCACGCCAAGCGAGAGAAGGCGTGGCTGGCAGAGAATGCGGCAAGAGCTCCGTGCTCGTGGAAAAACATGAGGGTTTGGAGCGTGACTCGAAGACCCGAGAGTCTGAGCTTGCCTCGGCTCTTGAGAGTGCCCAAGCTGCTAAGGCCGAGGCCCAAAAAGCCCTCCAGGAGATTGAGGCAATAAAGAAGATTGCGGCGGGTAAGGCATTATTTATGCAAAGCAAGCGTGTGAAAGTGAATTACCTATTACTTACCCGGATTCGGAGCTCTCCAGGAGCATTCACAGATTTGCCCCGTAGTGTGTCTGATGCTGCCGCATTCTACCGCGCCAAGGAGGGGAGCTCGACCTAAAAGGTGTTCTGGTCTCAAGATCTTTGAGGCCGGACATCCGTGCCCTGAGCGACCATTGAAGCAGCTGGTCGAGCCCCACAAGGTCGCCGAACAGGCCATGAAGGGCCTTATAAGCGCGGTGTGGCCATTGGAAGCCATGCACAGGAGCTACTTGGCTTAGTGCAGCGGCTGGTGGACGCCTGTCGACGGATTGAAGTCATCAAGCGCTCCGTCTGCATTGAAGGTGTCCGTCGGGCCCTTGCCCGTGCTAAAGTGCACTGGGGCAAGCTGGATGCGGTGAAGCTTGTGACGGACGGGCCACCGAAGGGCAAGGAGCATCGCACGCCCGAAATGTACTATGAGGGCCTCCTGAAGGGTGCCCGCCGAATAGCGGATGAGTGCTCCAAAGATGTAATTTTTAATAGACTCGCATTTGTTATCCTGTATAATGAAAACTTGTTCATATGCGCTAAGCAACGCTTGTTAATTTAAAATATTACCTTATGTGCGGCCATTTATCAAATTTGAGAGATGGTAAGTCGTTGGCTTGACCCCCATGCCACAGTCTTTGGGGTGTTCGGGATAAACTTGAGCACTCTTGTTCCCATTCTTGGGTCCATCTAGGGAGGCGCTCAACACAACGAACAAGGCAACCGGACTTATAATGCTTGGACACTCTCACTTAGCCATAGAATTCTATAATTTTAAATTTCGGCGAAGCCCCTAGTATTCGGAAGATCGAGTTCGGGGCGCTATCCACGCCTTGGCCAGACAACTCCGGTTCCTCGCTCTAAGCGGCATAAGTCTTTAGGGACCCGAAAAAACCTCTTGAACAGCGACCGGCTCTCGCCCTATCATGACGGTCAGTTTTAGCTTTCTCCACTGAGGTGCTCGACCCAGCTCAACTGGGGCACAATCGCAGTGGTTCTCCCGGTGCTACCTTAGATGATATAACGGAACGTAAGGTACCAAAACACGGGAGCCGGGCAAACCCAACTATTGACCCAAGACATGATTCGGAGCCAATGCATATAATGCTATAAGTTCGGGGTGCCGCACTTGTGAAAGTGTTCGGACTTACCACACCATAATTTTGGGGTACTTAAGCCCTCGGTGTATTGGCCGTACCAAAGTGTATGCAGGTGCGACATGTCATGAAATGAACATATATATAGATAAAGAAAAGAGTGCAATAATAAGCAAAAGCTATGTATTGTTTATTCAAAAGGTACTGCAATGAAAGCGAATGATACAAATAGTGCGATAAGCAAGGGATGGGACTATCTAACATGTCCCCCTCCAGGTAAGCTGCGGGATGGTATGTAAAACAGGTATAATGCTCGTAATAGAGACCACACGAGCACTCGACGTAGCCGCTTCCTCGGCTGTTGCATCGTGAGTTCGGCGATTCTAGTGCGGACAGGGCTTCGGAAAGCGGAGTCCCGAAAGGGAGGAAAAGGAAAAAGAAAAGAATGATACAATCGGGGCCCCACAGTGCGGTCGAGCCGCATTCTTGGCGTGCGTGGTCGTGCCCTCCCCATATGCCCATGGTATCTCCAGAGCATAATTATATGCAGCGTAATACTAGCTTCGCAATTTCGCGAGGGCTGGGGTTGGGGCCGGATTGCTACGCGTGCTTGAATCGTGCCAGGCGGTCTTGTTGTAGGTTACTCCGGGCGCGCTTGACAGTGTCCGAACGCTTATTGTCCGGACTCGAGAATTGTTGTGAGAGGCTGCTTTGTACCTCCGCCGCGAGGGCCGCCGTGTGCTCCTCCGTTCAGAGAGAGCGTTCGGTGTTTCCATTGACCGTTATTACTCCTCGAGGGCCTGTCATCTTGAGCTTGAGGTATGCGTAGTGTGGCACCGCATTGAACTTTGCAAATGCGGTTCGTCTGAGCAGTGCATGATAGCCGCTGCGGAACGGAACGATGTCGAAGATTAACTCTTCGCTTCGTAAGTTATCCGGGGATCCGAAGACCACTTCGAGTTTAACTGAGCCCGTACAATTGGCCTCTACACCCGGTATGACGCCTTTAAAGGTCGTCTTTGTAGGTTTAATCCTTGAGGGGTCTATGCCCATTTTGCGCATTGTATCACGATAAAGCAGTGTTCAGTTGCTACCGCCGTCCATCAGGACTCTGGTGAGGTGAAATCCGTCGATAATTGGGTCAAGGACCAATGCGGCGAAACCGCCATGACGAATGCTAGTGGGGTGGTCCCTTCGATCGAAGGTGATCGGGCAGTAAGACCATGGGTTGAACTTCGGGGCGACTGGCTCCATCGCATATACATCCCTTAGCGCACGCTTTCGTTCCCTTTTGGGTATATGGGTTGCGTATATCATGTTCACCGTCTGCACTTGTGTGGGAAAACCCTTATGTCCTCTATTGTTCGGCGGCCGGGGCTCTTCCTCGTCATCGCTATGCAGCCCCTTGTCGTTGAGTTCGGCACTTAACTTGCCTGCTTGCTTGAACACCCAACAATCCCTGTTGGTGTGATTGGCTGGTTTTTCGGGGGTGCCGTGGATCTGGCACAAGCGATCGAGTATTCGGTCCAAGTTGGACGGGCCCTGGGTATTTCTTTTGAATGGCTTCTTCCGCTGACCGGGTTTAGAGCCTCTGAATCCAGCATTGACGGTCGTATCTTCAGCATTATCGCCGTTAATGCGGCGCTTGTTCTTGTTGCGACGTGACTCGCCATTGCTGTCCTTGGTATCCGAACTATCAGGGTGTTTGGCCAAGTTGTTGCTTCGAGCTAGCCAGCTGTCCTCTCCCGCACAAAAGCGGGTCATGAGTGTTGTGAGGGCTGCCATGGATTTCGGCTTTTGCTGTCCTAGGTGCCGGGCAAGCCACTCATCGCGGATGTTATGTTTGAAGGATGCAAGGGCCTCTGCATCCGGACAGTCAACGATTTGATTTTTCTTTGTGAGGAACCGTGTCCGTAATTGTTCCGGCCGATTCTTCCGCTGCTGAATTATGTGGCTAAGGTCGTGGCGTTCGGTGGTCGCACATATGTGCCCTAGAAGTTATCAAGGAATGCGGCTTTCCGTGTCCTCCCAACAACCAATTGATTCTGTTTGGCAAGCTGTTGAGCCAATGCCGAGCTGGTCCTTTAAGCTTGAGTGGGAGGTATTTGATGGCATGTAGATCATCACCGCGAGCCATGTGGATATGGAGGAGATAGTCCTCGATCCAGACCGCAGGATCTGTGGTACCATCGTATGATTCGATGTTTACGGGTTTGAAGCCCTCAGGGATTTGATGATCCATTACTTCATATGTGAAGCATACTGGGTGTGCGGCGCCTCTGTATCGGGCTATATCACGACGTAGCTCATATGAGCTTTGTTCATCGTGGTTCGCCCGACCGGGTTTATCAGATCCGCGTGACGGTAATCATCCCGCGTCGTTGGGCGCCCACGCGATCCGTAGATCGATATTGTATGTTTTGCCTTATCCTTTAATATATCTCGCAAGTCCGGCGCGTTTTCTCGTGCCTTGGTACTTTTTGAGCGGCGTCGGGGTGTGGCTTGAGCGGAGGGCCGAGAGGCTTCTCTGTCGCGGCCACGCGGTGGCTGGTCTACCATGTCGTGCGCTGGTGACTTGGGTGCTTCCTCCTCTGATCGAGGCAACGGCCTTCGTTTGGGGTAGCTTTTGGAGGGGCGTTCGAGTTCATACTCTTCGGCTGCAAGGACTTCGGTCCATCCGACTAGCAGGTGTCTTGGTCAGCTCTAAGCTGTTGCTGCTTTTTCTTGAGGCTGCTTGCCGTGGCCATAAGCCCGCGTTTGAAACGCCCTGCTCGGCGGGATCCTCGAGCACGAAAAATTAAATAAATCGTCGAGGCTTGCCTCATCTCCGGAGGGAGGCGCATAATTATCGTCCTCGACCTCTCTTTCTGTCGCACTGTCGTGCGGACTTGCTTCTCCCTCCTCCTGCGCTGAGTCCTGCTGGAGGGGCTTGTCTTCGGCACTGTCCGGGGTGTTATTATCTCCCGTGCGGGAATTACCATTTTTTCTGTGGCGGGATTTAGAGTGGCGCCACGACGCCGGGCGCTCGGTTGCTTTTTGGAGGGGTCATCCTCCGTTGTTCCATCGCCGTTCCCATCTTTTGGGATGTCCACCATGTATATGTCGTATGATGAGGTGGCCTTCCAGTGCCCTGTAGGCGCTAGGTCTTGGTCGTCTCCGGCGTCGTCGTCCATACCGTCGATGTCTTCGGAGTCGAAGTCGAGCATGTCGGTTAAATCATTGACAGTGGCTACAAAGTGGGTGGTGGGTGGACGTTGAATTTCGTCGTCCGTATCCCAACCTTCCTATCCGTAGTCCGGCCAGGGCTCTCCGGATAAAGAGAGAGACTTTAGTGAATTCAGGATGTCGCCAAAGGGCGAGTGCTGAAAGATGTCCGCGGCAGTGAACTCCATAACCGGCGCCCAATCGGATTCGATTGGCATGGGCGCGGAGGTTTCGGAGTCCGGAGAGGAGTCCGGCACCCTGGAGTCAAGGTCTTCACAAAGGACAGGGATGGAGTTCGGCTCAATCACCGTAGAGATCGTAGCCCCCGAGGCGGTGTCCAACCACTCGTCCTCGATCGGGGAATCCGGCTCGGATTAAGGGTCAGAGCGGATGCTGGTGTGGCCTCCAGGGCACTGTTCGGCTGCAGAGCTAGATCATGCCTATCGAGACAGTGCGGCACGCTTGGCTGCGGCTCGAACCCGTCGAAGATCAAGTCTCCGTGGATATCGGTCGTATAGTTCAAACATCCAAATCTGACCTGATGGCCAGGGGCGTAGCTTTCGATCTGCTCCAGATGGCCAAGCGAATTGGCCCGCAATGCAAAGCCGCCAAATATGAAGATTTGTCCGGGGAGAAAAGTCTCACCCTGGACCGCGTTGTTGTTGATGATCGAAGGAGCCATCGGGCCTATCGGTGACGACACAGAGGAACTCTCAATGAAAGCACCAATGTCGGTGTCAAAACCGGGCGGATCTCGGGTAGGCGGTCCCGAATCGTGCGTCTAGGCGGATGGTAACAGGAGACAAGGGACACGATGTATTTACCCAGGTTCGGGCCCACTCGATGGAGGTAATACCCTACTCCGCTTGATTAATATTGATGATATGGGTAGTACAAGAGTAGATCTACCACGAGATCAAGGAGGCTAAACCCTAGAAGCTAGCCTATGGTATGATTGTTGTTCGTCCTATGGACTAAAACCCTCCGGTTTATATAGACACCGGATAGGTTAGGGTTACACAGAGTCGGTTACAATGGTAGGAGATCTACATATTCGTATCACCAAGCTTGCCTTCCACGCCAAGGAAAGTCCCATCCGGACACGGGACGAAGTCTTCAATCTTGTATCTTCATAGTCTTGGAGTCCGGCCGTGATGATAGTTCGGCTATCCGGACACCCCCTAGTCCAGGACTCCCACAGTCGTCTTTGTGGGTTTAATCCTTGAGGGGTCTATGCCCATTTTGCGCACTGAATCCTGATAAAGCAGGTTCAGGTTGCTACCGCTGTCCATCAGGACTCTAGTGAGGTGAAATCCGTCGACGATTGGGTCAAGAACCAATGCGGCGAATCCGCCATGACGGATGCTAGTGGGGTGGTCCCTTCGATCAAATGTGATCGGGCAGGAGGACCATGGGTTGAACTTCGGGGCGACTGGCTCCATCGCATATACGTCCCTTAGTGCACGCTTCCGCTCCCTTTTGGGTATGTGGGTTGCGTATATCATGTTCACCGTCCGCACTTGTGGGGGGAAGCCCTTCTGTCCTCTATTGTTCGGCGGCCGGGGCTCTTCCTCGTCATCACTATGTAGCCCCTTGTCATTGAGTTCGGCACTTAACTTGCCTGCTTGCTTGAAGACCCAACAATCCCTGTTGGTGTGGTTGGCTGGTTTTTCGAGGGTGTCATGTATCTGGCACAGGCGATCGAGTATTCGGTCCAAGTTGGACGGGCCCTAGGTATTTCTTTTGAATGGCTTCTTCCGCTGACCGGGTTTAGAGCCTCTGAATCTGCATTGACCGTCAGATTCTTCATCATTGTCGCCGTTAACGCGGCGTTTGTTCTTGTTGCGACGCCGACCTGCCATTGTCTGTCATTGGTATCCAAACTACTGTGGTTTTTGGTCAAGTTGTTACTACGAGCTACCTGTTGTCCTCTCCGCAAAAAGCGGGTCATGAGTGTGGTGAGGGCTGCCATGGATTTCGGCTTTTCCTGTCCTAGGTTCCGTGCTAGCCACTCATCGCGGATGTTATGTTTGAAGGCTGCAAGGGCCTCTGCATGCGAACAGTCAACTATTTGATTTTTCTTGGTTAGGAACCGTGTCTAGAATTGTCTGGCCGATTCTTCTGGCTGTTGTATTATGTGGCTGAGGTCATCGGCGTCTGGTGGTCGCACATATGTGCCCTGGAAGTTATCAAGGAATGCGGCTTCTAGGTCCTCCCAACAACCAATTGATTCTGCTGGCAAGCTGTTAAGCCAATGCCGAGCTGGTCCTTTAAGCTTGAGTGGGAGGTATTTGTTGGCGTGTAGATCATCACCGCGGGCCATGTGGATATGGAGGAGGTAGTCCTCGATCCAAACCGCAGGATCTGTTGTGCCGTCGTATGACTCGATGTTTACAGGTTTGAAACCCTCTGGGATTTGATGATCCATCACTTCATATGTGAAGCATAGTGGGTGTGCGGCGCCTCTGTATTGGGCTATATCACGACGCAGCTCAAATGAGCTTTGTCTCATCGTGTTCGCCCGGCCGAGTTGCTATATCCGCCGTGACGGTTATCATCACGTGTCGTGGGGCGCCCACGCGATCAGTAGATCGATCTTGTTTGCCTTGCCTTGTCCTCTAATATGTTTTGCAGGTCTGGCGCGTTTCCCCGTGCCTTGTTCGAGCGGCGCCGGGGTGTGGCTTGAATGGAGGGTCTAGAGGCCTCTCTGTCACGGCCACGGGGTGGCCGGTCAGCCGCATCATGCGCTGGTGATGTAGGTTTGGGTGCTGCTTCCTCTAATTGGGGTAGCAGCCTACGTTTTGGGTATCTCTTGGAGGGGCGTTCGAGTTCATACTCTTCGCCTGCAAGGACTTCGGTCCATTTGTCAGCTAGCAAGTCTTGGTCAGCTCTAAGCTGCTGCTGATTTTTCTTGAGGCTGCTTGCCATGGCCATAAGCCTGCGTTTGAAACGCTCTGCTCAAGCGGGATCCTCGTGCACGAGAAATTGCCGTCGTTGTCGAGGCTTGCCTCATCTTCGGAGGGAGGCACGTAATTATCGTCCTCTACCTCTCTTTCGCCGCCTTTGTCGTGCGGACTTGCTCCTCCCTCCTCCTGCACCGAAGTTCTGCTGGAGGGGCCGCCTTCGGCGCTGTCCGGGTATTATTGTCTCCGTGCGGAATCACCTTTTTCTTGTGGCGGGATTTAGAACGCGCTGGCCGACGCCGGCGCTTGGGTTGTTTCTTGGAGGGGTCATCCTCCGCCGTTCCATCGCCATTCCCATCTTTTGGGATGTCCACCATGTATATGTTATATGACGAGGTGGTCTTCCAGTGCCCTATAGGCGCTGGGTCTTGGTCGTCTCCGGCATCGTCGTCCATACCGTCGATGTCTTCGGAGTCGAAGTCGAGCATGTCGATTAAATCATCGACAGTGTCTACAAAGTGGGTGGTGGGTGGGCATTAAATTTCTTCGTCGTCCGCATCCCAACCTTCCTGACCGTAGTCCGACCAGGGCTCTCCTGATAAAGAGAGAGACTTTAGTGAATTCAAGATGTTGCCAAAGAGCGAGTGCTGAAAGATGTCCGCGGTAGTGAACTCCATGACCGGCACCCAATCGGATTCGATTGGCAGGGGCGCGGAGGGTTCGGAGTCCGGAGAGGAGTCCGGCACCTTGGAGTCACAGTCTTCGCAAAGACAAGGATGGAGTTCAGCTCAATCGCCGTTGAGATCGTAGCCCCCGAGGCGGTGTCCAACCACTCGTCCTCGATCGGGGGAGTCGGCTCCGAGCTAAGGGTCGGAGCGGACGCTGGTGCGGCCTCCAGGACACTGTTCGGCGGCAGAGCTAGATCGTGCCCATCGAGACAGTGCGGCGCACTTGGCTGTGGCTCGAATCCGTCGAAGATCAAGTCTCCGCGGATGTCGGCCGTGTAGTTCAAACTCCCAAATCTGACCTGATGGCCAGGGGCGTAGCTTTCGATCTGCTCCAGATGGCCAAGTGAATTGGCCCGCAGCACAAAGCCGCCGAATACGAAGATCTGTCCGGGGAGAAAAGTCTCACCCTGGACCGCGTCGTTGTTGATGATCGAAGGAGCCATCGGGCCTATATAGGTGACGACACAGAGGAACTCTCAATGAAAGCACCAATGTCGGTGTCAAAACCGGCGGATCTTGGGTAGGGGGTCCGAACTGTGCGTCTAGGCGGATGGAAAGAGGAGACAAGGGACACGATATTTTTACCCAGGTTCGGGCCCTCTCGATGGAGGTAATACCCTACTCCTGCTTGATTAATATTGATGATATGGGTAGTACAAGAGTAGATCTACCACGAGATCGAGAGGCTAAACCCTAGAAGCTAGCCTATGGTATGATTGTTGTTCGTCCTATGGACTAAAACCCTCCATTTATATATAGACACCGGATAGGGTTAGGGTTACACAGTCGGTTACAATGGTAGGAGATCTACATATCCAGACGCCAAGCTTGCCTTCCACGCCAAGGAAAGTCCCATCCGGACACGGGACGAAGTCTTCAATCTTGTATCTTCATAGTCTAGGAGTCCGGCCAAAGATGATAGTTCGGCTATCCGGACACCCCCTAGTCCAGGACTCCCTCAGGCGCCCTCTACATGGGCATGTCCATGTGTCGGCGCAACATGACTGTTGGATCAAACTCAGACGGTGCAGATCAGTCACTGTAGCACAAAGCGTGTGGGTGTGTTTGGTTGCATTCTCATCTCAATATAGTTGTTTCGTCTTTGAGTATTTTTGTCAACCTACTAGTGTGTACTCATGCACCCTTCATGCACTCTGCCAAACACCCAAAAGTGGGTCGAGAAGGGAACTTTTGCTCCCATCCCGTGCACCCTTCATACACCCTGTCTAACACTATAGGATGTGCTTCATATGGTTCATGTTTCGTGGAGTATTGTAGCACCGTACTCTCCGTGCGCTGTGGACCTAGTTCTGTTAACATTGATCTCACCGTTCATTCTCGACCGGACAGTCGAAAAAGCGGTACTATGTTACATATAGGAGTAGTTGACATGCGCACAACATCATTTGTTATCGTCATATCTTACTACACTAGCAACAAGATTGTGTAGTACTGACGTATGAACCACTGCACATGCCTAGTAGTAGGAGCATTGTGTATGTTCAAGTGGCTGCCGTGTTTCGCACTCCTCCGTCGTAAGAGTGGAAACGCTTGCTGTAATCATTTTTTTCTTCAGAATGAAAAACAGTGGACACGCTCTACCGTGCGGATCCTCCTCCAACCATGCACTAAATTACTCACTTTCGCCGACGCAGGGACACCCAAAGACTGGGTCCACCAGCCATGCACTAAATTACTCCGTCAGAGTGACGGTAGACTACCCGATTGAACCGCCGCAGTAATGCCCAATGAGCCGTCAAATCACAAAACCCCTCCTTTCCAAAGATAAGTTGGACGGACGAAGCAACCATCATTTCACTCTTCTCTCTCAGCTTCCTCTCTTGAAGAAAACCCCCACTCGCTTCGCTTCTCCCTCATCTCGTTCCTCCTTTCACTCTTCTTTGTCAGCTTCCTCTCTTGGATGGACGCCGGACCACCGGCCGACCTTATGTCTATGGCTCTGTCCAAAACCGTCGAGGCTCATTGTGGGAAGAAGCGCAAGCACCCCGCCGAGACTACCGCAGACAAGCTCAAAGCCATTGCCCTGTCCAAGCCCCCCTCTCCGGGATCCCTCATTAAGCAAGTCCAGGTAATGTCTCTTGTTGACGATCTTTTTCTCGATCTTGATTGTGTTTTTTCATCTAACACGCAGTACTAGTACTGGTAGTACAACTTTCTGGGTGATCTTGCATGTAATTTTTGTGTGCCAAATGACGGTTCTAAATTCCTCTTTTGACCAAAACATGCGAGAGGTTGACACTGATTTCTTATAGATTACTTTCAACTACTCCCTTTGTCCCAAATTTGTTGTCTTAGATTTGTCTAGATACGGATGTATCTAATACTAAAATGTGACTTGATACATCCGTATCTAGACAAATCTAAGACAAGAATTTTGGGACGGAGGGAGTACTTTATGAACATCAATGCTACATTTTAAGAGGGTATATTTGCCCCAGTAACTTGTGTTATGGATATTGCATGTAATCCCTCTGCTCTCATGCCTTTGAAGACATGTTCTAGTGTCTTTGTTCACTCATTTTTGTGCGTATATGTAGTCATATATGGAGTATAATATCGAAAATCATCTTGTATTTCTGAACGGAGGTAGTAATGAAATATGGTTTTTGTTTGAATTAGAACCAGGTCCATGGTGGAGATGAAGTTCTTAAAGTCATGCCATGTGAACTGGAAGACCTGATGATGAGTTCTCTGCTTTGAACTATCCAAATTGTTGTGTCCTTGTGGCCACGTGTCCTGAACTAGTGTTTTCCTGTAGCATTGTTGTCAGGCGTGTTCTTGAGGATGTACTTGACCACAACAATTTCCTGGTTGTGCCTTCGATTACGAAGGGTGTGGTTCTTGTAAAGCTTCCCAACAAATCTGATGCGGCCTGTCTTCATCATCATGTTTATGAGTGGAAAGACCACTCTGTTAGGTTCTCCAAGGTTGACAAGATGGTGATGGTGCATGTAGACATCTCACATGAAGTCCATGGCCTAGTCAGTTATGCGGGGTTCATCCCGTAGGTCGGTGGCAAGAAATAGTCTGCAGAGTTTAGTTAGTGCAACTTTGCTTGTCTGTAGTAAGTACTATTGTTCAATACTTGATTTGTGTTTGTGAACCCTGTATTGTTTATTAGTCTGCCGCTTTTGGTGTGTGGTCAGTCCACGAGAACGGTCTATGTTAATGTCTGTCCACTCAATTGAGTCTGTACATTTTGAAGTATCCAGATCATATTTTTTGTGAGGACGGTTTATCAATTATGGTTACACTCAATATCTGTATGCATTGCAGGGTTTATCACACCCACCAGGATTTCCAGTCCATGGATGTTCGCCATACGATTTGTCAAGACCTTTGGACTGTCACCTTGTGGGAGTAGGCGGGGCCCTGCATGCCACGCGTAGTTGGATGATCAATCTTACATTTAGTACTTTAACATAGTGATTTCCTGGTAAGGATTCACTCGTATCACATCAAGTAAATCTTATTGATTTACTGTCTAAATCTTATTGATTTAATGTCATGTTTTCTTTCTTTTCCTGCAATTTTACGATGCAGGTTTTGCCATGTGACATTCATCACAGAATAAACTGTTTGGTTTGCTCTACGATGCTATTTTTGCAGGTTTCACTTCTTATGTTGTAGCGACCCGACCTCAGACGGTCAAGCCTACGTATTCTTGTGCCATCCTCGGATCAAGATGTCTTTGGCACAGTACATCAATGTATATATATCAAAGTGCAATCACATGCATAAATAACGTAAAACTGATATATACCTCATAATACTCAGCGGAAACAATCAAACGGGTGTGGAGTCCCATCAACGCCATCGGCAGGTTGAGTGTAGACCGTAACCTGCACTGCGTACTCTTTCTCGTCGAGGAAATATACGCAACATGATACGTTGCAGCCGTGTAGGTCGATACATTGAATGTACCGCAAGATCACAATATGAGAAAACAGATGATAAAACTATACTATATGCAATATGGCTTTATGGCTCAGATGTCGAGTTTTGTTTGCATAAAAGCTGATTTTATTTTCCCTACATCAAAGGAATAGAATGAAGTCTGTACTAAGGAGTTTTCTATCATGACATGGTTCCGCCAACCGATGTCTCATAGCCCAAAAATTCATCATATGTTGCCCACAATTAAGTTATCAATCCGGTGTTGAGAGTTCCGAGATAGATCCAAGTCCAGATGCTCAAATTGTCCGTAATCGGGACACGGCTAATCGATTAGGTTATAACCCTCTGCAGAGGTTTGTACACTTTACCCGCAAGATTCGATCCCTCTCTTTACGTTCTCGCACTTCAGAGTGTTTGAGAACAAGATGACCAAACATGGTCTTCCAAAGAGTTCCTCGACCACTGTCGGTACTCATCCCATCCTACCGTAGTTCTACATCCGCTAGTACCGTCCCCACCAGAGTCACAACTAAGGTCAACCAAGCGAGCCCATAATGACTTGCGGTTGCAGGTAAGCTTCCGGCATGAAGTATTCTTCCGTCTCTTTGAGTCTGGGTGAAGCTTTCCGCAAGATGTCATGGCGCTTCTCCATGCATCCCGCCAACCACTGGGTTCTCCAGGGTGCCTGGCCAACCGCCCTTCACCCAAAGAGTGTGTATTGAATTCTTGTCTCGAGTCTTGAAGTCTTGAGGTCTTGAAGGTGCAGTCCTTGCAGATTCCATCATGGAGTTGTCGTCATTGACGAGAGTCCTCCTTCTTCACACCACTCTAGTGCACTCATACCAAACCCCGTCTACTATAGCGTAGCATTAAAATAAAATATCGTCCGGGCTTGGTAACAGGGTGATGGGTTCCTACCTCATGCATACTACTCAACTACAAGGATTCAATAACACTCTTGAGGGGTGGTTGCAAAGATGCCACTAAATGCAATAAAACATAGGTATGAAAGCATGGTCAAAGTGAACTTGCCTGGTAATACTTGATGAAGATAACAACGCTGTCGAAAATGACTTGGTAGAACTAATCGTCACTCCGTTGAAAATCTATATAGTCAAACATAGCATTCACATAAGCAAACATCCTAGCAAACAATTTTAGCACTTCGAAATAACAATCAAAACAGCAAGGAAAATCGATAATAAAACTCAAACAAAATCAAAAGAAACTTCAAATAAAACTACAAAGAAAAACTACTAACGAAGATCTATGACTTTGCTACAAACATCTAATATAGTTTTGCCGTAAGTAAAAACTTAACAACAATTAAAATACTAAACTAATAAATTAACAGAAAATAAAATGTAAAATAACTAATTTAACAGAAAGTATTTTTTTCCATAAAATTTTATTTGCAAAAGAAACAAATAAAAAGCTTTTATAAAACTCTAACTATGACCTATAGAAGGTTTCATACAAAACTAAGGAAAATAAATTTTTTTAAAAGTAAAAATAAATTTTCTCCTGTTGTCTAACAGAAACTCAACTAATTTTGTCAAAAGTGACAAAAAGAAATAATTTAAAACTAATAAAAACAATAAATAAAAAGCTAAAACAGAACTAATATTAAAACAGTACTGTTTTGCTAAAAACCTAATTTAAATTAACCTGAAAATAAAATACTAAATACTACTGGATAAACAAAGGTCCTAGAGACCAGGAGCAAAAAGAATTAATTAAAACCTATTTTTAAACTCCCGGAATAAGCAAAACAAGCTTTAATTCAAATCTGATCTAACTCAATTTTTATAAATCAAAACATAGACAAATAATATATTTTTGTAAAACTACAAGAAAATTGTGATCTAACGCAAAAAGAATCAGCATCATTGGACTTCTAGATCAAAAGTTATAAGCTAAACAAGAACGGAACTAAATCTGTTACGGAAATAAATCTGAAAAACGAGAACGGAGTTACCAGACGTGAGGCAGAGAGATGGCAGGAAGGAGACGGCGATGTGGAGGGCTGCTCAAGCGAGGGGGCGAGGTCGCCCGGCGAGGTGGGGGGTGGCGGAGGAGGGGTCGGGCGCTGGGGAGGTTCCAGGAGAGCTCCTGGTGAGCGTTCTAGGTAGGAAAAGGAGGACGGTGGCGAGGAGGCTACAGGCGGAGGGGCGTGGTGATTCGACAAGTGGACCGAGGAGAGGGAGGGGGTTTTATTGGCGGTCTCGGGAGGCGCTGGGATGGAAAGACGAGGAAGATCGGGAAGGTGGAGATTCCTGTCTCCATGGATATGGAAAGCTTCAGAACGTGAGAGGAAACAGAGGAAGGAGATGATCTCTTGTTGGGCTAGAATAGGAAAGTGCTTAATGGGCCAGCAGGTTTTTCCTAATAAAACGATTCCATTCCTATTTTTAAAATTAGGAAACTAAAACAATAAAAAGGAAATCAAATCAATTCGGAATAAAGGGTTTTTATATACTAAAATTATCGTAAAAAATAAAATGTAGATGATGAGCATTATTCCACGGCCAAAATAAAAACTTAAAAGAAAATGTTTTTCAGAAAATCCCTAAAGGCTTTATTTCTTTTTGCAAATAATTTTTAAATAAAAACTTTGGTTTTTCTTGGCTCAAATATTTTCAAAAATGCCCTGATTTTGGAGGGTCATTTTCCTCCGCTCTTTCTTGCTTGCAAGAATTTATTTTCGGGTATTTCTCGGGGAAGAAAAATAGAGAAGCAAGTGCAAATATTTGAAAGAATTAAATTGCAAAACTCCGTTCAAATTCTTTATAGTTGAAGAAGTCATGTCATCTTCTCTCATTGATTTTAATAGGATGAATTTGAATTTACGGAGAAGGGAAAGTCATTTTATTACCTCTCATTCAAAAGTTTTTGAAAAGGTTCAAATTTCACTCAAGTTTAATTCACTCAAGCAAACAAACAAACAATTCAATTAATTATATTAACATTCCAAAATTTGGGATGTTACAAACCTACCACACTTAAAATGAATCTCGTCCTCGAGATTCGAAGAGGCTAGCAAGAAAAGGTTTGGGGTTGGGGTCTTCTAGCAAATGTCTTGGTCAGAAAGGTCTGGGGTGCTACCACACTTAAAAACAAGGTCATGGTTCCAATAAACTCAGATATTTCCTCTGGAGGGCTGACAATGTATGTCTCTTCAGATGTCTTACAATAGCTCCTTCATTAAAGCTCTTACATCGAGAAGCATAGAGTTTTCCTCAAAAGCTTGGGTCGGTTCGTCAAAGTTGAAGTTCGTCCGAGACTGGATCTTCTTAGCGGATGGGTCTGTGTCCATTCTAAACAACTATCGAAACACTCATGGTGGTCTACAATTTATGGTTTTCTCCTGCAGAAAACGGGTCTGGGTCGAACCTCACCATATAACCTACGTTTGGCAACGGTTGCCTGTAATGGGGTTCCATCGTCCTACCATTTTATGGTTTTATGGCTTATCGTGTCGACACTCTTCGAAGGCTTTCAAGGCTCTCTGATTTTCCATCAACATATGATAGTTCATGATAGAAGTCTCCGGTATGGGGGCCAGTCCATCCCGTGCATTTGAATCATTACCACATACGTAAACAGTGAATCACGTATTCTAACACTTGGGCATACTCACAAGCATTGCAGAATTTCTCTTGTTCTCGAACTGGTTTCGAGTAAATCCATGGTTTCGCAAGCCAAACGAAACATCTATCGTTACTTCACCACTCTCGTGTTTTTGGCGTAACCTCCTACGTAAACGTATGCTGATTGGATCACCGATTCTTCCAAATTTATTCCTTTATCAAGGTTACATCTGTTCCTTATCAAAATCTTGGGCACGTGGGTTATGGCCCACTTCAACACCGGTGCAGCTTTAACTCATCCTTGGAGTAACTCTCATGTTACACCTCCTTTAAATCCAATAGTACTCTGTTACTTCATACCATCATATCAAGAACAAAACTCCAACTTATTTTGTCCAGCTCCCTTCTATGGACCGTCGTGAATAACATGTTTTTTCTCCATTGACCTTGTGGCTTCTGAGTACTATGACCAAAAGAAGTGCACAAGTTTATCCATAAAATCTCATTATTTTCATATCAATCCTTAATTACATCCTTAATCATTTTCGTAAATCCAAATTCCAAAAGTACTTTGTTACAAATGCTGCCACCCACATGATTTGGTATGGTGGGGCATTACTTCCAACTTTATTCATTTTTCCTCCTCGAGGATTCTTGATCCCACTGGAATTGTGCGACATGAGCCTTGAAATCTTCAATCTTCTTTTTCATCATGGTGGTCTTGAGCTTCGTCAACATCATCTCTGCATGCACTTCGCTTAGGTATTCCCGAGTATAACGGAGTCTTGCTTCAAGTATTTCTCCGATCTGGGCGTATGGCTTCCATGGCTGCTTCACGAACAGCATCGAAGAAAGTTGCTTGTGGCACACGTGGGATGAAAAAGTAATGCCCCATCCTCTTTGGGCAAACTCCTTTCAAATGGTGGAGGTGTACCTCCACATACCAAAGTTCCACTCCCTTTTGCATGAAAGGGTAGCCTTTGTAGACTGCATCTCCTTCAAGGTGAATATGCTTCATCATGTCCTTCAGGATCTTGGTAATCGTGATCACTTGTCGTGGTCATGATCGTTTCAGGCCCTTAAGGAAAGACTCATAAAGGGTTGTCATCTGCATGTGTAGGATAAGAGAGGTGCTCGTAACAAGGGATGTATCTCCATGGGGAATTTGCAACTGTCTCCGTAAAAAGTTTGGTGTTCAGTTGTCCATGGGTTCAAGATTTCGGGTCTGGTTGAGATAGAAAGAGAAAAGCAATTACCCACTCATCAACAAAATTATCGTTTGTAATGGGCCGTTCTACTATGGTTTCGCTTTCTAGGTCCTCATTTCTTGGTCTTCAATGCTCGGGAGTTTCCAATTCCTCAGCTAGGTGTTTCTCCTCACAATGAGGGCATCCATCCTTGTGTTCCTCCTGGTGTGTCCTATTCCTCCACAAATCTTGGAGGCATAAGGTTTCTTCTTCGGTTATCATGGTGCCTCCGGATGAGACGTGATCCCAACAGGTCTTCTTGAATTCCTCCCAAGTCTTTGCTCCATTCCATCCCTCAGATAGCTTGATGCATCTGCCACCATGTTGCAGCACTTCCTTCAAAATCTTGAAGAGCGTCACGATACTTCATTCTTCCTTGAAACCAAATTGCTCCCGGGTTATTCTCCATGTTACGAATCCATAGCTACGCCTACTGGGTTTTCGTCCAGAGAATATCAGTCCAACTTCAATCATCATCTATGGGGTCCAAAAGTTTTGGGATGAGATATGAGAGAGGTGGGGAGGGATACACACAATACAAACAATAGTTTTTGAAGAAACGGGTTTTACTTTGTGGCTGTCGGAAAACATCAAACAAATGACAGCTCACAATTCATCGCATCTAACGAAGGTGTATAACATGGATTTGGTCCTCTAACGGTCAAATAATTCTTCCGATTCTTCAAGTAAATGCGAGTCTTCAACTGGTGTAGCTTCAACTCTTCTAATGCATGGTCAAATCCTCTTTACTCTGAAGAGGCCATCAGTTATCCGATATCTTGTCCTTCTTGGAGCGGCTTGATTGATTCTTCATGTGATCAAAAGGGAAAAGGGGTATATTCTAACTATTTGAGGTGAGAGTGTCTATTTGATAAAATCAAAAGAGATGAGAAGTAAGAGTCTTTTTGAAAATAAAGTTTTAGAGATTTCCTGTCCTAGGGCTTTCCGGTTTCTAGGGTCACGCCCTACAACAACATGTGCTCGATACCATATCTGTAGCGACCCGACCTCAGACGGTCAAGCCTACGTGTTCTTGTGCCATCCTCGGATCAAGATCTTTGGCACACACAGTACATCAATGTATATATATCAAAGTGCAATCACATGCATAAATAACGTAAAACTGATATATACCTCATAATACTCAGCGGAAACAATCAAACGGGTGTGGATTCCCATCAACGCCATCGGCAGGTTGAGTGTAGACCGTAACCCTGTACCGTACTCTTTCTCGTCGAGGAAATATACGCAACATGATACGTTGCAGCCGTGTAGGTCGATACATTGAATGTACCGGCAAGATCACAATATGAGAAAGCAGATGATAAAACTATACTATATGCAATATGGCTTTATGGCTCAGATTCGAGTTTTGTTTGCATAAAAGCTAATTTTATTTTCCCTACATCAAAGGAATAGAATGAAGTCTGTACTAAGGAGTTTTCTATCATGACATGGTTCCGCCAACCGATGTCTCATAGCCCAAAAATTCATCATATGTTGCCCACAATTAAGTTATCAATCCGGTGTTGAGAGTTCGAGATAGATCCAAGTCCAGATGCTCAAATTGTCCGTGAATCGGGGACACGGCTAATCGATTAGGTTATAACCCTCTGCAGAGGTTTGTACACTTTACCCGCAAGATTCGATCCCTCTCTTTACGTTCTCGCACTTCGAGTGTTTGAGAACAAGATGACCAAACATGGTCTTCCAAAGAGTTCCTCGACCACCGTCCGGTACTCATCCCATCCTACCGTAGTTCTACATCTGCTAGTACCGTCCCCAGCCAGAGTCACAACTAAGGTCAACCAAGCGAGCCCATAATGACTTGCGGTTGCACAGGTAAGCTTCCGGCATGAAGTATTCTTCCGTCTCTTTGAGTCTGGGTGAAGCTTTCCGCAAGATGTCATGGCGCTTCTCCATGCATCCCGCCAACCACTGGGTTCTCCAGGGGTGCCCGGCCAACCGTCCCTTCACCCAAAGAGTGTGTATTGAATTCTTGTCTCAAGTCTTGAAGTCTTGAGGTCTTGAAGGTGCAGTCCTTGCAGATTCCATCATGGAGTTGTCGTCATTGACGAGAGTCCTCCTTCTTCACACCACTCGTGCACTCATACCAAACCCCGTCTACTATAGCGTAGCATTAAAATAAAATATCGCCCCGGCTTGGTAACAGGGTGATGGGTTCCTACCTCATGCATACTACTCAACTACAAGGATTCAATAACACTCATCGAGGGGTGGTTGCAAAGATGCCACTAAATGCAATAAAACATAGGTATGAAAGCATGGTCAAAGTGAACTTGCTCGGTAATACTTGATGAAGATAACAACGCTGTCGAAAATGACTTGGTAGAACTAATCGTCACTCCGTTGAAAATCTATATAGTCAAACATAGCATTCACATAAGCAAACATCCTAGCAAACAATTTTAGCACTCGAAATAACAATCAAAACAGCAAGGAAAATCGATAATAAAACTCAAACAAAATCAAAAGAAACTTCAAATAAAACTACAAAGAAAAACTACTAACGAAGATCTATGACTTTGCTACAAACATCTAATATAGTTTTGCCGTAAGTAAAAACTTAACAACAATTAAAATACTAAACTAATAAATTAACAGAAAATAAAATGTAAAATAACTAATTTAACAGAAAGTATTTTTTTCCATAAAATTTTATTTGCAAAAAGAAACAAATAAAAAGCTTTTATAAAACTCTAACTATGACCTATAGAAGGTTTCATACAAAACTAAGGAAAATAAATTTTTTTAAAGTTAATATAAATTTTCTCCTGTTGTCTAACAGAAACTCAACTAATTTTGTCAAAAGTGACAAAAAGAAATAATTTAAAACTAATAAAACAATAAATAAAAAGCTAAAACAGAACTAATATTAAAACAGTACTGTTTTGCTAAAAACCTAATTTAAATTAACCTGAAAATAAAATACTAAATACTACTGGATAAACAAAGGTCCTAGAGACCAGGAGCAAAAAGAATTAATTAAAAACCTATTTTTAAACTCCCGGAATAAGCAAAACAAGCTTTAATTCAAATCTGATCTAACTCAATTTTTATAAATCCAAACATAGACAAATAATATATTTTTGGAAAACTACAAGAAAATTGTGATCTAACGCAAAAAGAATCAGCATCATTGGACTTCTAGATCAAAAGTTATAAGCTAAACAAGAACGGAACTAAATCTGTTACGGAAATAAATCTGAAAAACGAGAACGGAGTTACCTGTACGTGAGGCAGAGATGACAGGAAGGAGACGGCGATGTGGAGGGCTGCTCCGGCGAGGGGGCGAGGTCGCCGGCGAGGGTGGGGTGGCGGAGGAGGGGGTCGGCGCTTGGGGAGGTTCCAGGAGAGCTCCTGGTGAGCGTTTCTAGGTAGGAAAAGGAGGACGGTGGCGAGAAGGCTACAGGCAGGGGAGGCGTGGTGATGGGAAAAATGGAACGAGGAGAGGGAGGGGTTTTATAGGCGGTCTCGGGAGGCGCTGGGATGGAAAGACGAGGAAGATCGGGAAGGTGGAGATTCCTGTCTCCATGGATATGGAAAGCTTCTGTAACGTGAGAGGAAACAGAGGAAGGAGATGATCTCTTGTTGGGCTAGAATAGGAAAGTGCTTAATGGGCCAGCAGGTTTTTCCTAATAAAAACGATTCCATACCTATTTTTAAAATTAGGAAACTAAAACAATAAAAAGGAAATCAAATCAATTCAGAATAAAGGGTTTTTATATACTAAAATTATCAGAAAAATAAAATGTAGATGATGAGCATTATTCCACGGCCAAAATAAAAACTTAAAAGAAAATGTTTTTCAGAAAATCCCTAAATGCTTTATTTCTTTTTGCAAATAATTTTTAAATAAAAACTTTGGTTTTTCTTGGCTCAAATATTTTCAAAAATGCCCCTGATTTTGGAGGGTCATTTTCCTCCGCTCTTTCTTGCTTGCAAGAATTTATTTTTCGGGTATTTCTGGGAAGAAAAATAGAGAAGCAAGTGCAAATATTTGAAAGAATTAAATTGCAAAACTCCGTTCAAATTCTTTATAGTTGAAGAAGTCATGTCATCTTCTCTCATTGATTTTAATAGGATGAATTTGAATTTACGGAGAAGGGGAAAGTCATTTTATTCCCTCTCATTCAAAAGTTTTTGAAAAGGTTCAAATTTCACTCAAGTTTAATTCACTCAAGCAAACAAACAAACAATTCAATTAATTATATTAACATTCCAAAATTTGGGATGTTACATATGTCGTGTCAGTAACGAAGGCACTGTCCATCACTTATATTACTGGAAAAAATTGGATCAGTCTGTTGTCTGAGTACAAGCTGAATCCCTATGATGAACTGCAGTTTGGTTTAACAAAACGCATACAATTAGTCTTTTCTCGCTTAAAAGAAATGAAGAAAAAAACTGGATCACGGTCACGGATCCTAGTCAAGTTAGAAAGCTGATCATAGCAGACCAGACACGATCGCTGCTGTCTCAACAGATCGAGCACCGACAGTTGCTCTAGCACTAACTTGGCGGCAACAACTCGATCCGATCGGTGAGGATTGGGCACCGACAGCGTCGGCGGACCGATCGATCTACGGAGGATCGGGCATCGACACCGCACCAGCTCTACAAGGAGCACCATCTCCGGCAGAAGAAATGCTTCGCACTGCACCAACACTTGCACTTGCATTTGGTCCAGCCTGCAGCAGTTGCACCGCAACAATCGGGTTGCAGTTCGCACTTCATATAACAAAGTCCTTACACAAACCGACATGTCCACCTTCTTGGTAAGCATTGGCCGCCCAAGTGCTTCGTTCTTTTTTCTTTCCATGTTGTTTCACATGATTCACTGTGTTGATCTAACTGTTTGGGTATGTCTTCTTGTTTGCGAACAGAGAATTCCTAGAGCAACGAGGGAGTCGTTCAACTATCCGGGCGACCGCGGCCAAGTTTCCCTTACCATGCGCAGCCTTGGTGTGAATGAACCTGCTCAATATACCGTAAGTACAAAGGATGGTCGCATGATGATTGATGCTAAAGGATGGTCAAGATTCAAATCTAAATCATATCTTGCGGTAGGGGATGATGTCAAAATCGAACTTTCTCGGCAAGGAGAGCTGGTCCAAATCAACTTTGAAATTCTTCAAGAGCAGACGCAATCGCCGAACTGATCTATCCTCCGAGAGATTTTGATGTAATAATCGGCATGGTGAAACAAGTGTCCTGTGTGTATAAGTAGTATGACAGTATTATTTATCACATGGTATATCATTGATAGAATTGCAACTCTGATTGCTGGTTAGGGACTGTTGTTCGATTTCATTCCAACAGTTGTCATGCTTTATTCGGTATTGGCCTTGCGACAGCATCTAAAACCAGCGCAGTACCGATCGCTTGCAATATGAAAAGCGCTGAGGTAGAACACATGGGCCCCCAAACATGCAGGGTCGGCCTGCGGCCCAAAGTCCAGAACCGTGAGCCTATCTGAGTAAAAAGAATCTGAGTATTATATTCTCAGCTGAACCCCCGTAAAAAAAAGCTGAACCCCCATAATGCCCGTGCATTGCAGAGGGAGTATATTTCTCGGCAAGGTGAGCCTGCGATATAAAAGATTTGTATATTTCTTGCTGTGGGGAGTATCTCTACGTCAAAAATATATTTATGCGTAACTAGTTACTCTGTCTTTCTACTTCCTTTTGCTGATATGTGGGCAACCGACAACGGGTCCACGTGCCATATGCACAAATTAGAGTCCACAACTTCACGGTAGACACACCCCGGTCAGAAGCGCCAAGATAATGCCCAATGAGCCGTCAAATCACAACCCCCCCTTCCGGCTTTAGCGAAGAAGTCGGACGGAGACGAAGCGGCAATATTTCACTGGGCCTGAATCCCCTTCTCCCTCTTCTGCCTGTTCAGAGAAAACCCCCGCTCGGTGATTGCATAGGGTTTTCTCATGGAGAACCAGGTAAGAATTCTTCATCCATCCCCGATAAATCCAAGTCCCTTGGTCGCAGGTAATCCTGGGATGGCAGCCGCCACCGTTGATGCATTTTTCTTCGTACTGAATCTAGTGTGTTTCAGTTGCAGTGCCCAAAGTGCGAGTACCCTACAGATTTCTGCACCCTCGGCGAGACGCCACACTTGTTCCTTCTCATTCTACCACAACATTTTGAAACGCGCATAGTATGTTCCTAGAATCCTCTTCTCTATCCGGGAGGGTGGGGTTTTTTTGAACATGTTGTGTTGTCATATTATTTTTCCTGCAGTTTATTATTTGCTCTGCCAGAACACATGTACTCAAGATGCCCGGCCTTTCCATAACTGAATACACTAGTTTAATGGTCACAGTGAAGAGAAGCCATGGATATTACTTCCGAGTTGGGTTCATGAACCAAGAATATCACTGCTTTTTTTATGGCCGAACTTGGATAAACTTTTTCAAGTGTTACGGACTGAAAGTTGGCGCACGAATGTTGATGGAAATAGCAGAATCTGCTCTCATCTTCACTGCGATCTTCCACCCCGACGTCGTTCCAATTGTTCATCCATGTTAGTTTTGTATCTTGTTCTTGCTTGTTGCCTCGATTACTTCTTAATCCACTTATTCTGTCTAACTAATCACAACTTAACTTTAGAAGTAGCAACTAATCTCTCACGAAGATGCTACTTCTAACTAATATTTTCTTATAATTGGTGGCACGTGTAGGTTTTTTCAGAGTTAAGCAGTCAGCTCGTTTGTTACTCTGTAATAAGTCGGCTGTTACTAATGGCACTAAAGTAGATTGGATCGACATCCACAAGTTCCTACACTTTATTGATCGTCTTGAGGTCCTTGTGGGGCGTTTCAATGGTGGAAGGCCACGTGGGATATGTGTGCCACTGCTACACTCGTTGAGCAGGTCCAACTGTGTCGAGAAACTTATGGTACGAGCTGTTTTCTATTATATATGTTGTTCATAAACTATTGCTTATACACAGTTTTACAGCTGTGATCTTCTTGAAACAGGAACTGCCGAGTTTTATTGTTCCTATACAGATGCCTGGCCATGGTCGGGTCAGACTTGTGCTTGGTCACAACATGATGTTTATGTCGACCTACTCAATTCCCCTTGGAGGTGAAAAGATACTTATTCGTGGGTGGTCTCAGATAATGAAGGCCCGTCCATCTTGGAGAATAGGATGTAAGATTATGTTCATGCTTTTCCATGGCTCTAAAGTGAATATCCTGTTTATTGACCACGTTGCGAGATGAAGCCGCTTTCAGAAGGTTGTTGATGCGCGGGGTGGCGCCTGGGCCTTGGCGGCCTCACCCTTGGTTAACTGTAGGCAAACTAGCATTGTTCGAGGCGTGCTTTGTACGGTTGAACCTGTATATGTACTCATACTGCTTTTAGCTTTGGTTGTTAAGTGCCCCTGCTGGTTTCAGTTAAGGTTGTTAAGTACTCCTGCTGCTTTTACAGTCTGTCGTGTTTCTTCAGTCCTGTCTTCCTCCAGCCGCCAAAACCAAACTAGCGCCGGCGGGGCCGCCTGCTTCCGCCTCCCACGGCTGGCTGCGCCTCAGCGCACGCATCGCCGCCCCATCGTCTCCTAAATCGTTAACGCCGACGTCCTCCGCGCGCTTTGGTGCGCTCGCCGCGGCGCCGCCCTCTCGCGTTGTCAACATGGTCAACAAACAACAGGAATCGGCGTAAATGCGTGGAGAGGATGACAAGAGGGGCCCACCACGTCGGCGTATGGAAAAATAAAATGCTTCCTCCTAGTGTTTTCACGACATCCGGGACCCACGACATTGTGAGCGTATATAGTCAATAGACAAGAGAACAACACAAGATCGGCCGACACACGGGACGTAGCTACTCGAGCAGATTTTTTTTTTGGTATTGTTGAGACGGAGCAGGATCCGAATCGGGTTGTGGCCCGTCTAGCCCAAAGCTTATATTTTATGTTCACCATGTGACCAGACCAGCTATTTTTTCCTTGTGAAAATTAGCCCGATTTATTTTTACGAAGAATACCCAATCCAGGCCTACTTATTTTTCTACATACGATGGGCTGCAACTCTTTCAAGACGCCCGCAAATCTTTAAAGTAATATGAAATGGGTTGTAAATATAAAACAGATGACAAATTGGCAATTAGTTTATAATTTCTGATTTTTTCACATTTTTAGATTCCTATTTCAATCGGGCATTAACCTAATTCAAATATATCTTCAAAGTACTTTAAATCTGGCTCGACGTTTCGGTATTAAAAATAGTTTGGAACCCACAGAATATGCGAAATTGGCCTCGCCAACTAAAAACGCATCGCAATAAATTGCATAAGAAGTTGCCATGAGCTATTTATAAATTATTAAAAAAAGAGGGAGTGGTCTGACTTGTGGGCCTGTTTAGTTGACGCGTATGCAAGATTTTTTAGTTATTATATACTACGTCAACAAACGATTCTAGCAGACGTAACCGTTGGATGTCAATCCAACGGCCGTCGTGTTTCTTCAATCTATGATCTTCTTGCTCCAGCCGCCAAATGCAGCGCCAAGGGACCGCCGCCTCCGCCTCCCGTGGCGGCTGTGCCGCCAAGCAGCCTCAAAGGTGCCTACTACTCCCAACGCTGGCCAAGGCATCCCTCTACTCACCCGCACCCCTGTTATTCTCAAGCGGCGACGGCAGCCTCACACCGTAGCCAACCATTGAACCCTCGTACTCCTCTCCGCGTGGGCATCCATCGCCGCGTCTTCCCGGCTCTGCGTCGTCCCCTTCCTAGGCCTTGCCGTCGTCCACCGCCCTGGTGCTCTCGGCGCGGCGTGGTCAAGGTGGTCAAGGAATGGCTTCCATCGGACGTGGACTGTTCGTGGAGAGGCTGACAGCTGGGTCCACGGCCGCAGCAAGGAAGTGCCTCCTTATTACGCGCAAAATAATTATTCCTCCACCTGAAAGCGGGGACCCACCAGACGGGCCATCGTATTTCACGAAAAAAACATTTCCCCCTGTCTGCTGGGACACGCCAGCTACATCTTCGCACGCAAGGAAGTGCATCCGAAACAAAACGATTCGCCCCCCTGACTGCTGGAACCCACCAGCTACATCTTCGCACGCAAGGAAGTGCGTCCGGGCCAAAAAAACCCAAAACAATTTGCCCCCCTGACTGCTGGGACCCACCAGCTACATCTTTGTAGGCAAGGAAGTGCCTGACAGTCAGGACCCACCTGGTCGAAGCGTACGTAGCGTTGTCATTCTGGTCGCGAACGTGTACATACATACTGGTCGTTGTAGAGGCGCGCACGTGCCGTAGTAGAGGCGCGCACGTAGCATGTACACGTACGTACAGCGGCCAGGGTGCAAGAAAGAAAATACGGCCACGTATGTGTACATACGGGCGGGGTCTCGAACGCCTACTCGCGCATATGTACGGCGAGGGCTCGTGTACATGGCTGGTTCGGAACGGAGAAATAGCGTCGTCGTCGTGTTCATGGGGAGCCAAACCGGCTGGGTCGGAATGGAACAGGCGATGGAAACGAGGAAACGGCCTTGTGTTCGACCGGCCATGTTCGAAACAGGATCCTGTTCATCGGGAGGGGTCTGGCGTACCGCTAAACGGAGGAAACGGACCTCCTACGGTCGAAACAGGGGTCCTGTTGATCGGGAGGGGTGTGGCGCACCGCAAAACGGAGGAAACAGAACTCCTACGGTCGAAACGGGGGTCTTGTTGATCGGGAGGGGTGTGGCATACCGCAAAACGGACGAAACAGACTTGTGTTCGAGTGCTACGGTCAAAACGGGGGTCTTGTTCATCGGGAGGGGTGTGGCGTACCGCAAAATGGGACTCCACGGGATACTGTTCATCTCCACCGTCGACCTCCTCCAGCCTCCACGGGCTACCGTCGACCTTCTCCAGCCTCCATGGGCTCCTGTTCATCCAGCCTCCACCGCGCGCTACTCCACCGGCTACTGTTCAACCACCCCTCCACGGGCACCCCTCCACTGTCTACTATTCATCCAGCCCTCCACACCACGGGGTCCTATTCATCAAGAGGCAACGCCACTGCTCACTGTTCATCCAACCCCCCCCCCCCCCGCAACACTCACTATTCGTCCAATCGATCGGCTTGATTAGCGGCAGCAGCGAATCTAATCGCTCCATCGGGTTGATTAACAGCCATCGATCGATCACTCGGGTTCAAGAACGCGTAGCTGCGGTGCAATCGCCGGGTTCGATTAGAGCCCAACGCCTCGCTTCGGGTTTAGTTAGAGCCAATGCCTCGCACACACGCACGCACGCACGTACGAGAAACGCAGCATCGCCGCCCCGACCTCCCACCGTAACCGGCAACTCCCCGAAATTTTCCTCCCCCTCGCTTCTACCACGGTTTTTTCGTCATGGACGGCCCAAAGAATGTCATGCAGCTGAGTCTCTGGCCCGCCCAGGACGAAAAGCCCATTTTTTGTCATGATTTTTTTGTCATAGAAGTAGGAGCCCAACACATCTATGATGATACCGGGTTTCGTCACAATTATCATCATAGAAGTGTCATATGTATGACATAAAAAAATTTCGTTCACCCCAAAATGTCACGGATGTGTCTTTTTTTTGTAGTGACCCTCGTGACCGCCTCTTTTGTCCCTTGGAGTAGGGTCCAAGTCTCCTGGATCACGTTCGGTGAGAAAATCACGTTCCCGAAGGTTTCATTCCGTTTGGACTCCGTTTGATATTTTGTTTGTTCGAAACACTGAAATATGCAAAAAAACTGCAATTCTGGGTTGGGCCTCCGGTTAATAGGTTAGTCCCAAAAATAATATAAAAGTGGAAAATAAAGCCCAATAGAGTCCAAAACAGTAGATAAAGTAGCATGGAGCAATCAGAAATTATAGATATGTTGGAGACGTATCAGGCATCCCCAAGCTTAATTCCTGCTCGTCCTCGAGTAGGTAAATGATAAAAAAGAATTTTTGATGCGGAGTGATACTTTGGCATAATTTCAATGTAAATCTTCTTAATTGTGGTATGAATATTCAGATCCGAAAGATTCAATACAAAAGTTCATATTGACATAAAAATAATAATACTTCAAGCATACTAATCAAAGTAATCATGTCTTCTCAAAATAGCATGGTAAAAGAAAGTTCATCCCTACAAAATCATATAGTTAGGTTATGCTTCATTTTCGTCACACAAAGATGTTCCCAACTTCTATACCCCGATGACAAGCCAAGCAATTGTTTCATACTTAAATAATCTCAAACTTTTTCAACCTTCACGCAATACATGAGCGTGAGCCATGGATATAGCACTATGGGTGGAATAGAATATTATGATGGGGATTGGGTGGAGAAGACAAAAAAGGAGAAAGTCTCACATTGACGAGGATAATCAACGGGCTATGGAGATGCCCATCAATTGATGTCAACATGAGGAGTAGGGATTGCCATGCAACGGATGCACTAGAGCTATGAATGCTCAACAAAAGAAAACTAGTGGGTGTGCATCCAACTTGCTTGCTCATGAAGACCTAGGGCATTTGAGGAAGCCCATCGAGGAATATACAAGCCAAGTTCTATAATGAAAAATTCCCACTAGTATAAAAAAGACAACTTATGAGACTCACTATATGAAAAACATGGTGCTACTTTGAAGCACAATATATGAGACTCACTACATGAAGAACAAGGTGCTACTTTGAAGCACAAGTGTGGAAAAAGAGATAGTAACATTGCCCTTTTTATTTATTTTCTTTTTTTTTGGGCCTTTCTTTTTTTTGGCCTTTATCTCTTTTTTTTTTGATTGGGCAATGCTCTAATAATGATGATCATCACACTTCTATTGATTACAACATAAGGATTACAACTCGAAAGTAGAACAAGATATGACTCTATATGAATGCCTCCGGTGATTGTACGGGATGGTGCAATGAATCAAGAGTGACATGTATGAAAAATAATGCATGGTGGCTTTGCCACAAATACGATGTCAACTACATGACCATGCAATGGCAATATGACAAAAGTAAAGTATGTCATGATGATGATGAACGGAATGGTGGAAAGTTGCATGGCAATATATCTCGGAATGGCTATGGAAATGCCATAATAGGTAGGTATGGTGGCTGTTTTAAGGAAGATATAGGGAGGTTTATGTGTGATAGAGCGTATCATATCACGGGGTTTAGATGCACCGGCGAAGTTTGCACCAACTCTGAAGGTGAGAAAGGGCAATGCACTGCAATCAAGAGGCTAGCAAAGGCGGAAAGGTAAAAGTGCGTATAATCCATGGACTCAACATTAGTCAAAAAAACATATACTTATTGCAAAAATTTAGAAGTCATCAAAAATCAAGTACTACACGCATGCTCCTAGGGGGATAGATTGGTAGGAAAAGACCATCGTCATTCCCCAACCGCCACTCATAAGGATGCACAAGCCAGGTACACTTCATGTTTCAAATTTGTTACACAACTTTAACCATACGTGCATGCTACGGGACTTGCAAACTTCAACACAAGAATTTCTCAAATTAACAACTACTCAACTAGCATGACTTTGATATTATCACCTCCATATCTCAAAACATTATCAAGCATCAAACTTTTCTTAGTATTCAACACACTCAAAAGAAAGTTTCACTTGTCTTGAATACCAAGTATATTAATATTAAGCAAATTACCATGCTATTAACGACTCTCAAAATAATCTAAGTGAAGCATGAGAGATCAATAGTTTCTTTAAAACAAATCCACCACCGTGCTCTAAAAAATCTAAGTGAAGCACTAGAGCAAAAATTATCACGCTCAAAAGATATAAGTGAAGCACTATGAGCAAAACTATCAAGCTCAAAAGATATAAGTGAAGCACATAGAGTATTCTAGCAAATTCCAATTTATGTATGGCTCTCTCAAAAGGTGTGTACAGCAAGGATGATTGTGGTAGACTAACAAGCAAAGACGCAAATGATACAAGACGCTCCAAGCAAAACACATATCATGTGGTGAATAAAAATATAGCTCCAAGTAAATTACCGATGGAAGTAGACAAAAGAGGGGATGCCTTCCGGGGCATCCCCAAGCTTTGACTTTTGGTGTACTTGGATTATCTTGGGGGTGCCATGGGCATCCCCAAGCTTAGGCTCTTGCCACTCCTTGTTCCATAATCCATCAAAAGAATTTACCCAAAACTTGAAAACTTCACAACACAAAACTCAATAGAAATCTCGTGAGCTCCGTTACAGGAAGAAAACAAAAGACTACTTTAAGATACTGTAATGAACTCATTATTTATTTATATTGGTGTTAAACCTACTGTATTCCAACTTCTCTATGAATTATAATCTATTTTACTAGCCATAGATTCATCAAAATAAGAAAACAACACACGAAAAACAGAATCTGTCAAAAACAGAACAGTCTGTAGTAATTTGTAACTAACGCAAACTTCTGGAACTCCAAAAAGTCTACCAAAATTAGACGACCTAGAAAATTTGTTTATTGATCAGAAGAAATTGGAATCAGTATTTTATCACGTTCTGGTGATTTTTAATAATTCGGGCACTGAGCGCAAAGTTTCTGGAAATTACAGCAAGATCAAATAACTATCATCCAAGAAGATCCAATAGGTCTAGTTTGGCACAAACACTAATTGAAACATAAAACCACATCTAAACAGAGGCTAGATGGATTATTTATTCCTAAACAGAAGCAAAAACTAAAAACTAAAAATAAAATTGGGTTGCCTCCCAACAAGCGCTATCGCTTAACGCCCTATCTAGGCATAAAAGCAAGGATAGATCTAGGTATTGCCATATTTGGTAGGCAATCCATAAGAGGCTCTCATGATAGATAAATATGGTAATTTTATTTTCTTTCTAGGAAAGTGTTCCATGCCTTTCTTTAATGGAAATTGGAATCTAATATTCCTTCCTTCATATCAATAATTGCACCAATCGTTCTAAGGAAAGGTCTACCAAGAATAATAGGACATGAAGGATTGCAATCTATATCAAGAACGATAAAATCTACGGGCACATAATTCCTGTTTGCAACAATAAGAACATCATTAATTCTTCCCATAGGTTTTTTAATAGTGGAATCCGCAAGATGCAAGTTTAGAGAGCAATTATCAAAGTCACGGAAATCTAGCAAATCACACAAAGTTTTGGGAATAGTGGAGACACTAGCACCCAAATCACACAAGGCATGAAACTCATAATATTTAATTTTAATTTTAATAGTAGGTTCTCACTCATCATAGAGTTTTCTAGGGATAGAAACTTTCAACTCAAGTTTTTCTTCATAAGATTGCATCAAGGCATCAACAATGTGTTCGGTAAAGGCTTATTTTGACTATAAGCATGAGGAGAATTTAGCACGGATTGCAACAAGGAAATACAATCAATTAAAGATCAATTTTCATAATTAAATTCCTTTAGATCCAAAATAGTGGGTTTAGCAACATCTAGGTTTTTATTTCTTTCAATCCCACATTTATCAATTACATCATCAAGATCTAAAAACTCCGAATTCTTAGAACGCCTTCTAGGTAAAGGAAGATCATATTCAGTTTCATCAAGATTCATATTGCAAAACAAAGATTTAAAGGGGGACACATCAATAACATTTAGATCTTCATCTTGATTTTCATAGGAATTGGAAGAACTCGCTTTAATAAAGGCATCTTTGGAAGCACGCATCCTAGTGGTTCTTTCTTTGCACTAATCAATGGAAATTCTAATAGCTTTGAGAGACTCATTGATATCATGCTTAGGAGGAATAGATCTAAGCTTTAAAGAATCAACCTCAAGAGAAATTCTATCAACGTTCCTAGCCAAATCATCAACTTTAAGCAATTTCTCTTCAAGCAAAGCATTAAAATTCTTTTGTGAATTCATGAACTCTTTAACACTACTCTCAAATTCAGAGGGCATCTTATTAAAATTTCCATAAGATTTGTTGTAGGAATTTCCATAATTATTAGAGGAATTACTAGGATAAGGCCTAGGATTAAAATTCCCTCTATACGCGTTGTTACCAAAATTATTCCTACCAACAAAATTCACATCCATAGATTCATTATTATTCTCAATCAAAGTAGACAAAGGCATATCATTATGATCAGAAGAAAAACTCTTAGTAGCAAATAATTTCATAAGTTCATCCATCTTTCCACTCAAAACATTAATTTCTTCTATCGCATGCACTTTTTATTAGTAGATCTTTCAAGTGTGCCATTGAGAATAATTAACCATAATATTATCTAGAAGTTTAGTAGCATCTCCTAGAGTGATTTCCATAAAAGTGCCTCCCGCGGCCGAATCTAAAAGATTTCTAGAAGCAAAATTCAATCCGGCATAAAAGTTTTATATAATCATCCACCAGTTCAAACCATGAGTAGGACAATTACGTATCATTAATTTCATTCTCTCCCAAGCTTGTGCAACATGTTCATGATCAAGTTGCTTAAAATTCATAATATCGTTCCTAAGAGAGATAATCTTAGCGGGAGGAAAATACTTAGAGATAAAAGCATCTTTGCACTTGTTCCAAGAATCAATACTATTTTTAGGCAGAGATGAAAACCACGCTTTAGCACGATCTCTAAGCGAAAAAGGAAATAGCTTCAATTTAATGACATCATTATCGACATTTTTTTTTGCATATCACATAAATCAACGAAGCTATTCAGATGAGTAGCGGCATCTTCACTAGGAAGGCCGGCGAATTGATCTTTCATAACAAGATTCAACAAAGTAGTATTGATTTCACAAGATTCAGTATTGGCAAGAGGAGCAATCGGAGTGCTAAGGAAATCATTATTATTGGTATTGGTGAAGTCACACAATTTGGTAGCATCTTGAGCCATCACGACAAACAAGCGATCCAACACACGAGCAAACAAAAGGCAAGCGAGAAAAGGCAACGGGAAAATGAGGAGGAGATTGGGAAAGAGAGGGCGAATAAAACGTCAAGGGTGAAGTGGGGGAGAGGAAAACGAGAGGCAAATGGCAAATAATGTAATGCGGGAGATAGGGATTGTGATGGGTACATGGTATGGTGCTTGACTTGCTCTTGCGTGAGCCACCCCGGCAACGGCGCCAGAAATTCTTCTTGCTACCTCTTGAGCACTGCGTTGGATTTCCCTGAATAGGAGATGATGATGCAGCAAAGCAGCGTAAGCATTTCCCTCAGTTTTTGAGAACCAAGGTATCAATCCAGTAGGAGGCCACGCACAAGTCCCTCGTACCTGCACAAAACGATAGCTCCTCACAACCAACGTGATTAGGGGTTGTCAATCCCTTCACGGTCACTTATGAGAGTGAGATCTGATAGAGATGATAAATAATATTTTTGTTATTTTTGGTATAGAGATGAAAAGTGAAAAGTAAAAGGCAAAGTAAAAACAAAGCAAGTATTAAAGTAATGGAGATTGATATGATGAGAATAGACCCGGGGGCCATAGGTTTCACTAGTGGCTTCTCTCAAGAGCATAAGTATTCTACGGTTGGGTGAACAAATTACTGTTGAGAAATTGATGTAATTGAGCATAGTTAGGAGTATATCTAGATATGATCATGTATATAGGCATCACGTCCGAGACAAGTAGACCAAACGATTCTCGCATCTACTACTATTACTCCACTCATCGACCGCTATCCAGCATGCATCTAGAGTATTAAGTTAAAACAGAGTAACGCCTTAAGCAAGATGACATGATGTAGAGGGATAAATTCATGCAATATGATAAAAACCCCATCTTGTTATCCTCGATGGCAACAATACAATACGTGCCTTGCTGCCCCTTCTGTCACTGGGAAAGGACATCGCAAGATTGAACCCAAAGCTAAGCACTTATCCCATTGCAAGAACTACCAATCTAGTTGGCCAAACCAAACGGATAATTCGAAGAGACTTGCAAAGATAACCAATCATACATAAAAGAATTCAGAGAAGATTCAAATATTATTCATAGATAATCTGGATCATAAACCCACAATTCATCGGTCTCAACAAACACGTCACAAAAAGAAGATTACATCGAATAGATGCACTTACGAGAGAGGGGAGAACATTGTATTGAGATCCAAAAGAGAGAAGAAGCCATCTAGCTACTAACTATGGACCCGAAGGTCTGAGGTAAACTACTCACACTTCATCGGAGGGGCTATGATGATGTAGAAGCCCTCCGTGATGACGGCCCTCTCCGGCGGAGCTCCGGAACAGGCCCCAAGATGGCATCTCATGGATACAGAAAGTTTCAGCGGTGGAATTAGGTTTTTGGCTCCGTATCTAATCATTTGGGGGTACGTAGGTATATATAGGAGGAAGGAGTACTTCGGTGGAGCTCCGAGGGGCCCACGAGGCAGGGGGCGCGCCCCCCACCCTCGTGACCGCCTCTTGGCTCCCTTGGAGTAGGGTCCAAGTCTCCTGGATCACGTTCGGTGAGAAAATCATGTTCTCGAAGGTTTCATTCTGTTTGGACTCCGTTTGATATTACATTTCTCAAATCTTGAAATAGGCAAAAAACAGCAATTAGAATTTGGGCCTCCAGTTAATACGTTAGTCCCAAAAATAATATAAAAGTGGAAAATAAAGCCCAATATAGTCCAAAACAGTAGATAATATAGCATGGAGCAATCAAAAATTATAGATACGTTGGAGACGTATCACTCTCCAAGAAGTAACAAATGGTGTGTTGATGATGAACTCCTTGCTCTTGTGCTTCAAATGATAGTCTCCCCAACACTCAACTATCTCTCACAGGATATGGATTTGGTGGAAATAAGATTTGAGTGGAAAGCAACTTGGGGAAGGCTAGAGATCAAGATTCATATGGTAGGAATGGAATATCTTGGCCTCAACACAAGTGTAGGTGGTTCTCTCTTAGAAAAATGTAGGTTGGAAGTGTAGATTCGTTCTGATGGCTCTCTCCAGGAATGAAGAGGAGGTGGAGGAGTATTTATAGCCTCCACACAAAATCTAACCGTTACACACAACTTGCCAAACTCGGTGGGACCGAATTGATAAACTCGGTCGGACCGATTCAGCAAATCTAGTGACCCTTAGGATATTCGGTGGGACCGACATGCAACTTGGTAGGACCGATATGGTTAGGGTTAGGGCATAACGTAATCTCGGTGACACCGATTACACAAACTCGGTGAGACCGATTTAGGTAATAAGCTAACCAGAGAGTTGGTCAGGTAAACTCGGTGGGACCGATTCGCTCATTTCGGTGAGACCGAAATGTTACAAAAAGGAAACAGAGAGTTTACATTGCAATCTCGGTGGGACCGATCGCTCATCTCGGTGGGACCGAAACGTTACGAAGGGAAACAGAGAGATTACAATCCCATCTCGGTGAGACCGAGATCCCTATCGGTGAGACCGTTTTGCCTCGGGTTTGTGGCAGTGGCTATGACATACGAACTCGGTGTCACGGATAGAAAGAATCGGTGGGGCTGAGTTTGACTTTTGGTTTAGGTCATATGTGGATGTGAGAAAGTAGTTGAGGGCTTTGGAGCATATCACTAAGCATTTTGAGCAAGAGCCTCATTAAGCAACACCTTATCCCTCCTTGATAGTATTTGCTTTTCCGATAGACTCAATGTGACCTTGGATCACTAAAATAGAAAATGTAGAGTCTTGAGTTTTGAGCTTGAGCCAATCCTTTGTCCTTCGCATTTTGAGGGGTCCACTTTTCTCATCCATGCCATGCCAATCATTGAGCTTTCCTGAAATATTAATCTTGAAATAGTATTAGCTCAATGAGCTATATGTTGTTAGGAATTACCAAAACCACCTAGGTATAGTTGCACTTTCACGTTGACGCGGAGGAAGAAGAAGTGGCGCAGAAGAACCACGGACGGCATCACGCCGAGGTACGTGATACGTCCATTTTGCATCATGCTTTTATATCGATATTTATCGTATTATGGGTTGTTATTTCACGTTATGTCACAATACTTATGGCTATTCTCTCCTATTTTACAAGGTTTACATGAAGAGGGAGAATGCCGGCAGAATGCAGAATTTGGAAAAGGAGCAAATATTGAAGGCCTATTCTGCGCAACTCCAAAAGTCCTGAAACTCCACGGAATACCATAAAATAAATAAAGAAAAATCGTCGCCAAAGATGAAGGCCAGGGGGCCCACACCCTGCTCACGAGGGTGGGGGCGCGCCCTCCCCCCCTGGGCGCGCCCCCTACCTCATGGTCCCCCTGGTGGCTCTCCGACGTCCATCTTCTCCTATATGAAGTCTTTCGATGAGAAAAAAATCAGAAGCAACCTTTCGGGACGAGACTCCGCCGCCACGAGGCGGAACCAATCTAGGGCTCCGGCAGAGCTGTTCTGCCGGGGTCACTTCCCTCCGGGAGGGGGAAATCATCGTCATCATCACCACCAACGCTCCTCTCATCGGGAGAGGGCAATCTCCATCAACATCTTCACCAGCACCATCTCATCTCCAAACCCTAGTTCATCTCTTGTATCCAATTCTTGTCTCCAAGTCCGGGATTGGTGCTAGTAGGTTGCTAGTACTGTTGATTACTCCTTGTAGGTTATGCTAGTTGGTTTATTTGGTGGAAGATCATATGTTCAGATCCTTTATGCATATTATTGCCCCTCTGATTATGAACATGAATATGCTCTGTGAGTAGTTACGTTTGTTCTGAGGACAAGGGAGAAGTCTCGCTATTAGTAGTCATGTGAATTTGGTATTCGTTCGATATTTTGATGAGATGTATGTTTTCTAGCCTCTAGTGGTGTTATGTGAACGTCGACTACATAACACTTCACCATTATTTGGGCCTAGAGGAAGGCATTGGGAAGTAATAAGTAGATGATGGGTTGCTAGAGTGACAAAAGCTTAAACCCTAGTTTATGCGTTGCTTCGTAAGGGGCTGATTTGGATCCATATGTTTCAGGCTATGGTTAGGTTTACCTTAATAATTTTGTTGTAGTTGCGGATGCTTGCAAGCTTGTTCAAGTAAGAACAGCACCCAAGCACTGGTCCACCCACATATCAAATTATCAAAGTACCGAACGTGAATCATATGAACGTGATGAAAACTAGCTTGATGACATTCCCATGTGTCCTCGGGAGCGCTTTTCCTATTATAAGAGTTTGTCCAGGCTTGTCCTTTGCTACAAAAAGGATTGGGCCACCTTGCTGCACTTTATTTACTCTTGCTATTTGTTGCTCGTTACAATTTATCTTATCACAAAACTATCTGTTACCACTTATTTGATTTGCAGAGAATACCTTGCTGAAAATTGCTTATCATTTCCTTCTGCTCCTCGTTGGGTTCGACACTCTTACTTATCGAAAGGACTACGACAGATCCCCTATACTTGTGGGTCATCAAGACTCTTCTCTGGCGTCGTTGCCGGGGAGTGTAGCGCCTTTGGTAGGTGGAATTTGGTAAGGAAAATTTTATATAGTGTGCTGAAATATACTGTCACTTGTTACTATGGAAAGTAATTCTCTGAGGGGCTTGTTCGGGGTATCTTCACCCGTCGATTGGAGCAAAGAGTTGCTCCTCAACCCATCTGAACCTATTGAAAATGAAACTCCTTTTGAATTTCCTTCGGGTATGATGGAAAAACTGCTAGCTAATACTTTTACAGGAGATGGAACAAAGCATCCTGATGAACATCTACTCTATGTGGATGAAGTTTGTGGACTATTTAAGCTTGGAGGTATACCCGATGATGTTGTTAAGAAGAAGGTCTTCCCTTTATCTTTGAAGGGAGATGCATTGACATGGTATAGGCTATGTGATGATACGAGATCATGGAATTATAAAAGATTGAAATTGGAATTTCATCAAAAATATTACCCTATGCATCTTGTTCATCGTGATCGCAATTATATATATATAATTTTTGTCCTCGCGAAGGAGAAAGCATCGCTCAAGCTTGGGGGAGGCTTAAATCAATGTTATATTCATGTCCCAATCATGAGCTCTCAAGAGTGACAATTCTTCAGAATTTTTATGCTCGGCTTTCTGATAACAATCGCACCATGCTCGATACTTCTTGTGTTGGCTCTTTTATGATGAAGACTACTGAATTCAGATAGAATTTATTGGATAGAATTAAATGCAACTCTGAAGATTGGGACCTCAACGAAGGTAAGGAGTCAGGTATGACACCTAAGTTTTATTGTGTTAAATCTTTTATGGATACCGATATTTTCTGTAAGTTTAGCACTAAATATGGACTTGACTCTGAGATAGTAGCTTCTTTCTGTGAATCTTTTGCTACTTATGTTGATCTACCCAAGGAGAAGTGGTTTAAATATCATCCTCCCATAGAAGTAAAAGTAGATGCACCTATTAAAGTTGAAGAAAAGACTGTCACTTATAATGATCCTATTGTTCCTACCTCTTATGTTGAGAAACCACCTTTCCCTGTTAGAATAAAGGATCATGCTAAAGCTTCAACTATGGTTCGTAAAAGCAATATTAGAACTTATGCACCTCCTGAGCAAATCAAAGTAGACCCTAATATTTCTATCGTTAAAGATCTCTTGTCCGATAATATTGATGGGCATGTTATTGAATTCTGCGGTGAATCTGCTAGAATTGCTAAACCTTGTGCTAAAGATAAACATAGATCTGTGGTAGGCGTGCCTGTTATTTCTGTTAAAATAGGAGATCATTTTTATCATGGCTTATGTGATATGGGTGCTAGTGCTAGTGTTATACCTTATGACTTGTATAAAGAAATCAAGCATGAAATTGCACCCGCTGAGTTAGAAGAAATTGATGTCACAATTAAACCTGCCAATAGAGATACTATTTCACCAGTGGGAATTGTTAGAGATGTTGAAGTCTTGTGTGGGAAAACTAAATATCCTGCTGATTTTCTTGTTCTAAGTTCCCCACAAGATAGCTTTTGTCCCATTATATTTGTTAGACCCTTCTTGAACACTGTTAATGCTAAGATAGATTGCGAAAAGAATGTTGTTACTATTGGCCTGGATGATATGATTCATGAGTTTAATTTCTCTAAATTTAGTAAACAACATCATGAGGAAGAATTGCCTAGTAAGGATGAAATTATTGGTTTTACTTTTATTGTCGTACCTCCTAGTGATCCTTTAGAACACTATTTGCTAGATCATGAAAATGATATGTTCATGAATGAAAGAAGGGAAATAGATGAAGTATTCTTTAAACAGGAGCCTATTCTGCAACACAATTTGCCTGTTGAAATCCTAGGGGATCCTCCTCCACCCAAGGGTAATCCCGTGTTTGAGCTTAAACCGCTGTTCGATAATCTTAAATATGCTTATCTTGATGAAAAGAAAATATATCCTGTTATTATTAGTGCTAACCTTTCAGAGCATGAAGTAGAAAGATTATTGAAAACTCTGAAGAAGCACCGTGCCGCTATTGGATATACTCTTGTTGATCTTAAGGGCATTAGCCCCACTTTATGTCAACATAAAATAAACTTGGAAGCGGATGCCAAACCGGTTCGTGATCCTCAACGACGTTTGAATCCTAAAATGAAAGAAGTGGTAAGAAAAGAAATACTCAAGCTTCTGGAGGCAGGTATAATTTATCCCGTTGCTGATAGTCAGTGGGTAAGTCCTGTCCATTGTGTCCCTAAGAAGGGAGGTATTACTGTTGTTCCTAATGATAAAGATGAATTGATCCCGCAAAGAATTATCACAGGTTATAGGATGGTAATTGATTTCCGCAAATTAAATAAAGCTACTAAGAAAGATCATTACCCTTACCTTTTATTGATCAAATGCTAGAAAGATTATGCAAACATACACATTATTGCTTTCTAGATGGTTATTCTGGTTTCTCTCAAATACCTGTCTCGGCTAAAGATCAATCAAAGACTACTTTTACATGCCCTTTTGGTACTTTTGCTTATAGACGTACGCCTTTTGGTTTATGTAATGCACCTGCTACCTTTCGAAGATGCATGATGGCTATATTCTCTGATTTTTGTGAAAAAAATTGTGAAGTCTTCATGGACGATTTTTCCGTCTATGGTTCCTCTTTTGATGATTGCTTGAGCAATCTTGATCGAGTTTTGCAGAGATGTGAAGAAACTAATCTTGTCTTAAATTGGAAAAAGTGCCACTTTATGGTTAATGAAGGTTTGTCTTGGGGCACAAAGTTTCTGAAAGAGGTATTGAAGTTTATAAAGCCAAGGTTGATGCTATTGAAAAGATGCCATGTCCCAAGGACATCAAAGGTATAAGAAGTTTCCTTGGTTACGTCGGATTTTATAGGAGGTTCATTAAGGACTTCTCAAAAATTCCCGGCCTCTGACTAATTTATTACAAAAATATGTACCAGTTGTCTTTGATGATGATTGTGTAGAAGCATTTGAAATACTTAAGAAAGCATTAGTCTCTGCACCTGTTGTTCAGCCACCTGATTGGAATTTACCCTTTGAAATTATGTGTGATGCTAGTGATTATGCTATAGGTGCTGTTCTAGGGCAAAGAGTTGATAAGAAATTAAATGTTATCCATTATGCTAGTAAGACTCTAGACAATGCTCAAAGAAATTATGCTACAACCGAAAAGGAACTTCTAGCAGTTGAATCTGCTTGTGATAAATCAGACCCTATATTGTTGATTCTAAAGTAACTATTCACACCGATCATGTCGCTATTAAATATCTTATGGAAAAGAAAGATGCAAAACCTAGACTTATTAGATGGGTTCTCTTGCTGCAAGAATTTGATTTGCATATTGTTGATAGAAAAGGAGCTGAGAACCCGCTGCGAGATAACTTATCTAGGTTAGAGAATGTTCTTGATGACCCACTACCTATTGATGATAGCTTTCCTGATGAACAATTAAATGTCATAAGCACTTCTCGTAGCACTCCATGGTATGCTGATTATGCTAATTATATTGTTGCTAAATTTATACCACCTAGCTTCACATACCAGCAAAAGAAAAAGTTTTTCTATGATTTGCAACATTACTTTTGGGATGACCCACATCTTTATAAAGGAGTAGATGGTGTTATTAGACGTTGTGTGCCTGAGCATGAACAGGAACAAATCCTACGCAAGTGCCACCCCGAAGCTTATGGAGGACACCACGTTGGAGATAGAACTGCACATAAGGTATTGCAATCCGGTTTTTATTGGCCCACCCTCTTCAAGGATGCCCGTAAGTTTGTTTTGTCTTGCGATGAATGTCAAAGAATTGGTAATATTAGTAGACGTCAAGAAATGCCTATGAATTATTCACTTGTTATTGAACCATTTGATGTTTGGGGCTTTGATTATATGGGACCTTTTCCTGCCTCTAACGGATATACACATATTTTGGTTGCTGTTGATTACGTTACTAAGTGGGTAGAAGCTATTCGAACTAGTAGTGCTGATTATAACACTTCTATTAAAATTCTTAAGGAAGTTATTTTTCTGAGGTTTGGAGTCCCTAGATATTTAATGACTGATGGTGGTTCACACTTTATTCATGGTGCTTTTTGTAAAATGCTTCCTAAATATGATGTTAATCATAGAATTGCATCTCCATATCACCCACAGTCTAGTGGTCAAGTAGAATTGAGCAATAGAGAGCTCAAATTAATTTTGCAAAAGACTATTAATAGGTCTAGAAAGAATTGGTCCAAGAAACTTGATGATGCATTATGGGCCTATAGAACTGCATATATGAATCCTATGGGTATGTCTCCGTATAAAATGGTTTATGGAAAAGCATGTCACTTACCTCTCGAACTAGAACATAAGGCATATTGGGCTATTAAAGAGCTCAACTATGATTTCAAACTTGCCGGTGAGAAGAGGTTATTTGATATTAGCTCACTTGATGAATGGAGAACCCAAGTTTATGAGAATGCTAAGTTGTTTAAAGAAAAAGTTAAAAGATGGCATGAAAAAAGGATACAAAAGCGTGAGTTTAATGTAGGTGATTATGTATTGCTATACAACTCTCGTTTAAGATTTTTTGCAGGAAAACCTCTCTCTAAATGGGAAGGTCCCTACGTTATCAAGGAGGTCTATCGTTCCGGTGCCATAAAAATCAACAACTTCGAAGTCACAAATCCGAAGGTGGTAAACGGTCAAAGGATCAAACATTATTTCTCTGGTATTCCCATAATTGTTGAAACCAATATTATTGAAACCGTAACCCGGAGGAATACATAAGGGACACTTTCCGGACTGCTTTTAGACTCAAAAGGAATAGGTATGTGGTACGGTAAGTAAACCGACTCCAAAACAATTTTCAAGGCAATATTTCTCCGTTTTGGAATATTTAGAAAAATAAGTAGCAGTCCGGGAAGGACACGAGGGCCCCGCGAGGGTGGTGGGCGCGCCCCCTACCTCGTGTGCCCTCCGGACTCCGTTTTCTTGCACGATACGTATTTTGGTCGGTAAAAATTCATTATATATTCTCCCGAAGGTTTTGACTCTCGTATCACGCAAATATCCTTTGTTCTTGTTTCGAGCTGTTTTTCTGACAGATCTAGATCATCATGACGTCCCCAAGTGCTTCCAAGGACAAGTTCTTCGAGAAGGTGATCAACCCTTACCTCGTGGAGGTGCTGCGACACCCTCAAACCATTGAGATACGTGATGGGTTGCTGCACGTCCGCGATGTTGAGTGACCCAAGGGAACCGGAAGCATGGAGGCGAGGCTCGAAGCAATGGAGCAACAAGTTTTCAAGTGCCAGGGGATGGTGGAGCGTGGAATTAACGCTAGCCACAAGATGCTCGGGGAGTTCACCAACAACTACGAGCCGGATCCCAAGAACACCGAGGAGGCCATCTTCAAGCTACATGAGAAGATCGAGCACCTCCAAGCCCAAATCTATGATCTGCAAAATCAAAACTGTGAGTATGAATATAGATTCAAAAGGATGAGTTTGGCTGCAGATTTGAGGATTCCGGAGACTCAATCATCCTTCTATGATGGTGAGCCTATGCCATGGAAGGTGGACGACAAACCTGCATCATCAACAACACCTCCACCTTCACCGACGAACAAGGAGATATAATCACATGGGTATGGGCACTCCCCTTGGCAACTGCCAAGCTTGGGGGAGGTGCCCCGGTATCATATCACCATCACAACTCCTATCTTTACTGTTTTTCTTAGTTCGATACTATTAGTAGTCTCTTGATCTAGTAGAATAAAGTTATGGCATGATCTAGTTTTGAGTTTTGCTTTATGATCTCTCTATGTAATCGAGTCCGTGAGCTATATATATAATAAATTTTAGTGTTGAGTCAAGGGCTTGATTATTTTGCCATGATCTTGGGTGAACAAAAGAATAAAAAGAATAAAAAGAATAAAAAGAAACAAAGAGTTCATATTGATCTTATTGAGAGTAATGACTTCACATAGAAAGAGTATGATGATTAAAAGTTGTTGGGAGTTGGCAAATATAGCTTTGGTCATCGTTGCAATTAATAGGAAGTAATAAGGAAAGAGAGGTTTCACATATAGATATATTATCATTGACATCTTTTATGATTGGGAGCACTCATTAAAATATAACATGTTGAAGAGTTGATGTTGGACAAGGAAGACAACGTGATGAGTTATGTTTTCTTATATCTGAGATAAAGTATGTTGTCATGGATCCTCTAACATGTTGAGCTTGCCTTTCCCCCTCATGCTAGCCAAATTCTCAGCACCAAGTAGAGATACTACTTGTGCTTCCAAATACCCTTAAACCAGTTTAGCCATGAGAGTCCACCATATATCTACCTATGGATTGAGTAAGATCCTTCAAGTAAGTTGTCATCGGTGCAAAGCAATAAAAATTGCTCTCCAAAAATGTATGATTGATTGGTGTGGGAGAAATAAACTTTATACGATCTTGTGATATGGAAGAAATAAAAGCGATTTTGACTGCATAATAAAGGTTCATATCACAAGGGGCAATATAAAGTGACGTTCTTTCGCATTGAGATTTTGTGCATCCAACCATAAAAGTGCATGGCATCCTCTGCTTCCCTCTGCAAAGGGCCTATCTTTTATTATTATCCTCTACCTTATGCAAGAGTCATGGTGATATTCACCTTTCCTTTTTCATTTTATCCTTTGGCAATCCCAGCATGTTGGAAAGAACATGATATATGTATCTAATTGGATGTAGGGGAGCATGAATTATTATTGTTGACATTACCCTTGAGGTAAAAGGTTGTGGGGCAAAACTATAAGCCCCTATCTTTCTCTGTGTCCGATTAAACCTCCGTAACCACAAGTATTGTGTGAGTGTTAGCAATTATGAAGGACTAAGTGATAGTTTAGTATGTGGACTTGCTTTTAAGCTCTGACATAGACTCTTTCCGATGTTATGATAAATTGCAATTGCTTCAATGACTGGGGTTATAATTTGTTGGTGCTCAATAAGGTTTCTGATTCATACTTTTGCATTGTGAAAAGATCATCACTTGATCATGAGTAATCATATGACAAAATCTTTATATGTTGCTGTTATGAGAACAATCATGATGCATTCATGTCCGTATTTTATTTTTATCGACGCCTCTACCTCTAAACATGAGGACATATTTATTTTTATCGGCTTTTCGCTTGAGGACAAGCGAGGTCTAAGCTTGGGGGAGTTGATACGTCCATTTTGCATCATGCTTTTATATCGATATTTATTGCATTATGGGCTGTTATTTCACGTTATGTCACAATACTTATGGCTATTCTCTGTTATTTTACAAGATTTACATGAACAGGGAGAATGCCGGCAGTTAGAATTTTGGGCTGGAAAAGGAGCAAATATTGGAGACCTATTCTGCGCAACTCCAAAAGTCCTGAAACTCCACGGAATGTCTTAAAATAAATAAAGAAAAATCATCGCCAAAGATGAAGGCCAGGGGCCCACACCCTGCTCACGAGGGTGAGGCGCGCCATCGCCTCGGGCACGCCCCTACCTCATGGGCCCCTGGTGGCTCTCGGCGCCCATCTTCTCCTATATCAAGTCTTTCGATGAGAAAAAAATAAGAAGCAACCTTTCGACGAGACTCACGCCACGAGGCGGAACCAATCTAGGGCTCCGGCAGAGCTGTTACTGGGGACACTTCCCTCCGGGAGGAAATCATCGTCATCATCACCACCAACGCTCCTCTCATCGGGAGAGGGCAATCTCCATCAACATCTTCACCAGCACCATCTCATCTCCAAACCCTAGTTCATCTCTTGTATCCAATTCTTGTCTCCAAGTCCGGGATTGGTGCTAGTAGGTTGCTAGTAGTGTTGATTACTCCTTGTAGTTGATGCTAGTTGGTTTATTTGGTGGAAGATCATATGTTCATATCCTTTATGCATATTATTACCCCTCTGATTATGAACATGAATATGCTTTGTGAGTAGTTACATTTGTTCCTGAGGACAAGGGAGAAGTCTCGCTATTAGTAGTCATGTGAATTTGGTATTCGTTCGATATTTTGATGAGATGTATGTTGTCTAGCCTCATGTAGTGGTGTTATGTGAACGTCGACTACATAACACTTCACCATTATTTGGGCCTAGAGGAAGGCATTGGGAAGTAATAAGTAGATAATGGGTTGCTAGAGTGATGTAAGCTTAAACCCTAGTTTATGCGTTGCTTCGTAAGGGGCTGATTTGGATCCATATGTTTCATGCTATGGTTAGGTTTACCTTAATACTTTTGTTGTAGTTGCGGATGCTTGCAATAGAGGTTAATCATAAGTAGGATGCTTGTTCAAGTAAGAACATCACCCAAGCACCGGTCCACCAACATATCAAATTATCAAAGTACCGAACACGAATCATATGAACGTGATGAAAACTAGCTTGATGATATTCCCATGTGTCCTCGGGAGCGCTTTTCCTATTATAAGAGTTTGTCCAGGCTTGTCCTTTGCTACAAAAAGGATTGGGCCACCTTGCTGCACTTTATTTACTCTTGTTATTTGTTGCTCGTTACAATTTATCTTATCATAAAACTATCTGTTACCACTTATTTCAGTACTTGCAGAGAATACCTTGCTGAAAACCGCTTATCATTTCCTTCTGCTCCTTGTTGGATTCGACACTCTTACTTATCGAAAGGACTACGACAGATCCCCTATACTTGTGGGTCATCAGTACGCCTCGCAGTAATAGGCGAAGATCGACAGAAGAAGGATAGAGTTGGGATGAAGATGCAGCGCCTGCAACCCATAGTGGCCGAGGACCTCGTAGAAGAAGTCAGAGAAGGGGGAACTGATGAAGTCATATACCTAGGGTAGGGTCATGGACCTGTCCAAGATACCCTCCCTAAGGTCATCCTTAGAGTAAACTGCCTACCAGTCGACCTGGTAGGTTTGCACTCGACAGATTCAAAGACACTTGACCATGAAGACCCACTCGACCACCAGGAGTCCAAGAGCCACTTGGTGTCCAAACGTCTGTAGATTAAGTAGTCTTTATGGGCATGATGACACTTTATGTAAGGCATTACCAGTAACGCCTATTCTTAATGTACCTTAAACCCTCCGCTACATGGGCTGGCTGGGGTCCTGGCGCACTCTATATAAGCCACCCCCCTCCACAGGCAGAGGGGTTCGCACCCCTGTAATTCATACGCATATAATCCAGTCGACCGCCTCCGGGCTCCGAGACGTAGGGCTGTTACTTCCTCCGAGAAGGGCCTGAACTCATAAACTCGTGCGTACCAACTACTCCATAGCTAGTACCTTGCCTCTCCATACCTACCCCCCATTCTCTTGTCGGGACTTAGAACCACGGCGATTTGGCGCCCACCGTGGGGCTGGTGTTCTAGCGATTTGTTGGAGAAGTTGGGATTCTTTCGATCTCCTACATCATGGTTTCAGGTGGAGTTTTGGTCGAGGGCGCGAGATCCATCTCGTGCGCTCACTTTCATCGCCGACGACTCCGCTTGGCTTCGTGGAGGCTCCTCTCGACGCCGACGCTCCCCGTCCGTCCATGGGCAACGCACTTCGGCGTGTGCGTCACATGGCGTCCTCCTGCGGCAACCGTCGACCCAGTATGGGTCGGTTCTTGTGCCGTCCTCACTCCCAGTCTCCCGCCGGCGCAAGCGCTCTGGTCGGTCGAGGCTTCAGCGGTGGGTGAGACATGCGATGGCTCGCCAGTCGGCCACGTCCCAAGTCGTGGCAATCGAGCCCGACGAATCTCTCTACGGCCTGTTTGATCTGGCCGACCGCTCAGAGAGATCGCATCCGAAAAGCGATAGCAGCGATCCGGCGGCAGAGGTTCTGATGGTCAACGGACCACGCAGTCCTCCTGGATACCCCCGCACCGATGGAGGCGACGGTGGAGGTGATCCTGCGCAAGATCGTGAAGAGTACCAACCCGAGCCCCTCACTTCGCTGTAGAGGGAGGAACTTCACCGCTGAAACATAGATGCGCCTCACACTCCAATCGTTGGAGAAACCCCCGAGGCTCGTGCCTTGGATGCTGCGTGCTTGGCCAACTTGGCTGAGCGCACTCGATTGGAGAACCTCCAACGAGTTCTCGACAAGCGCACGCGACCACGGGTTCCAGAATCGATTCGACGTCAGCTCTTTCCACCACAAACTCAGGTATATCGAACTCCGATTCAGAATTTAGCAGCTGCAGCCCGTATTGCAGAATCAATTCAGCCTTCCCAGTCGGAGGCGGGTAGAGGTTTGCAACAGATCAGAGATTTACTCCGGGCAGCAGGAGATCAAAACTATCGTATCACAACACGAACAGGATTCACAGCAGATCTGTCACTGCGAATTCAGTCCAGTCGGCCCATAGTCTAAGATCGCCCCCGAGGCATGAGGAACGTAGAGGCCGGCGTGATGATCAGTACAGGAATCGCGAGCCGTATGAGCACCGATTCGATCGCAATGATCGACGTCGAGTGTCCACCCCTCCCCCAAGGGGTGGATCATATGCTCCTCGACAACAAGATGATGACGACAAAGACAAAGGTCTTTGGCGAAGGGTTCCATCGACCCCAGAGAGCCGTGCTTTGATGCAAGATCCATCATCGTTCAAGGCTTGGTCGGCGAGAACAGAGCTCACCGAGAAGGTCATGACAGAGATGTTCCCTCCAGCAGCAGAGTTCATGTCTCGGGGCGAGTGTTTTAGCAGGGCCATCGAGCCGCGATGATTCCTCCCAACTTCGGGTTGGCGATCGGTGTCGATAAGTTCACCGGTGAGTCCAAGCGACACTTGGCTTGAGGACTACCGAGTGGCTGTTCAGATTGGCGGCGGCAACGATGAGGTAGCTATGAAGCATTTGCCTTATGTTGGAGGGTTCGGCGGAGCATGGTTGAATCAGTTAGCACCCAAGCAGTATTTACACTTAGGAAGATCCGGCCCGAGTGTTTGTCGGGACATTTGAAGGGACTTGCAAGCGACCAGGATTGATGAGCTGCGATCGTGTGTGCGTAAGTCGAATGAAACTTTGAGAGATTACATCCAGAGATGGATAACCTTGCACCACACAGTTGAGAATGTGTCTGATCACCAGGCAGTCTGTGCTTTCAAGGAAGGTGTCAAGAACAGAGAGTTGAGTTTAAAATTCGGTCGGACAGGAGATATGACCCTGAGTCGGATGATGGAGATATCCACCAAGTATGCTAATGGTGAAGAAGAGGATCGGCTCCGGAGTGGTAAGTACAAGTCAGCCGCTAATGAAGCCGGCGGAGGAAATTCTAGTCGGAAGCAGAAGCGCAAAGCCGAGCCAGCCGCTCCCGGAGAAGCCTTGGCTGTGACCCCAAGAAAGTTCAAGGGGAAACCCAAGGGTCCATGGAACCCCAAGAAGGTGAAAGACCAAGATGCGAATGATGTGTTAGACTTGCCATGTCACATTCACACGAAGAAAGATGAAGAGGGTAAACTCATTTACCCAAAGCATAGCACTCGACAATGTCGGCTCTTGATTCAGCGGTTCAAGGGAAGCAGCCCAAGGATAAGGAAAAGGGTCGGATAAAGTTGAGGACAAAGAATATAGTGATGGTGGATACCCCTGTGTCAATTCCACCACGATGATTTTTGGCCGACGTTGAAAGCAAAAGTCGATTGAAAGTTATCAACCGAGAAGTGAACATGGTCGCTCGTGACGCCCAATTATCTGAAATGGTCCCAGACCGCCATCACATTCGACCAGTCCGATCATCCGACACACATTGCCACCCCTGGGAGGCAAGCGTTGGTGGTCGACCCAGTCGTCGAAGGCACTCGTCTGACAAAGATTTGATGGATGGCGGCAGTGGCCTGAACATCTTGTATGCAGAGACGTTGAAAGGGATGGGCATTCCGATGTCCAGACTCAACACCAGTAACATGAGTTTCCACGAAGTCATTCCTGGAAAGAAGGCTGAGTCACTCAGTCAAATTGCTCTTGATGTGGTTTTTGGTGATTCGAAGCATTTCCGCAAAGAAAAGTTGACCTTTGAGGTCGTGGATTTCCAGAGCGCTTATCACGCTATTCTGGGAAGGCCGGCGTATGCTCGTTTCATGGCCCGACCATGTTATGTGTACCTCAAGTTGAAGATGCCCGGCCCCAAGGGTGTGATCACTGTCACTGGCAATCGGAAGAAAGCGGAAGAATGTTTCCAGAAAGGCTCTAAGATTGCTGATGCTCAGATGGCAGTGGTAGAATTGCAAGAATATCAGAATACTGCAGATCCGAGTGATTTGTTGCGAACCAAGAAGCCGCTCTGAGTCGGCATTTGATCGTCGAGGTGAGACGAAGCAGGTTCATATTCACCCGACCGACCCCAATGCTGCTCCGACCAACATCTCAACAACACTCGACTCAAAATAGGAAGAAGCGCTCGTCCAGTTCCTCCGTGAGAACTGGGACATCTTTGCATGGAAGCCTGCTGACATGCCGGGTGTTCCCAGGGAGCTGGCTGAGCACCGTCTGCGAGTCGACTCAAAAGTCAAACCTGTCAAAGAACATCTTCGATGGTCCGCCATCCAGAAGAGAAAGGCCATTGGCGAGGAGGTGGCTCGACTCTTAGCAGCATAGTTTATCCGAGAAATTTACCACTCCGAGTGGCTCGCCAATGTGGTCATGGTCCCTAAGAAGGACAATTCACTGCGCATGTGCATCGACTTCAAACATATCAATCGGGCCTGCGAAAGATCATTTTCCTCCCCCGCATCGACCAAATAGTCGACTCGACTGCGGGATGTGAGCGGTTGTCTTTTTTGGACGCATATTCCGGGTACCATCAGATCCGTCTGTATGGACCCGACGAGATCAAAATATCTTTCATCAGTCCATTCGAGTGCTTCTGTTATGTCACCATGCCATTCGGCCTCAAGAATGCCGGAGCCACGTTCATGAGGATGATTCAGAAGTGTTTACTCACTCAAATCGATTGAATGTGGAAGCATACATGGATGACATTGTGGTCAAGTCACGGAAAGGTTCCGACCTGTTAACTGACCTTGCTGAAACATTTGCCAATCTCAGGAGGTATGATATCAAGCTTAATCCATCAAACTGCACATTCGGAGTTCCTGGTGGAAAGTTACTCGCTTTTCTCATTTCTGAACGAGGAATCGACGCTAACCCAGAAAAAGTTGGCGCTATTCTCCGAATGAAACGCATGCATGCGTGTGCACAATGTCGAAGCTTCTTGGATGCTTGGCCGCTTTAAGTCGATTCATCTCTCGCCTCGGTAAAAAGGCATTGCCTCTTTACCGATCGATGAAGAAGTCGAGACAAGTTCGAGTGGACTCGAAGGCGATGCAGCGTTATGGAGCTCAAAGCTCTACTCTCCACCCAGCCGGTGCTTGCTGCCCCAATCAGCAAAGAGCCGTTGCTGCTTTACATTGCAGCCACAGGATAAGTCGTCAGTACAGTACTTACGGTCGAGCGGGAAGAGGAAGGAAAAGCCTTCAAAGTTCAGCGCCCAGTATATTATCTTTCTGAAGTGTTAACCCGTCGAAGCAAAGATACCCTCATTATCGTAAGCTTGTGTATGGGATTTATATGACCGCAAAGAAGGTTGCTCACTACTTCTCCGATCATTCCATTACCGTAAGCGAGGCCCGTTATCGAGAGATTCTGCACAACAGAGACGAATCGGTCGAGTGGCGAAATGGGCGATTGAACTTCTTCCCCTTGATATCAAGTTTGAGGCAAAGAAAGCCATCAAGTCCCAAGCAATAGCAGATTTCATCGCCGAGTGGATTGAACAACAGTTTCCGACTCAAGTTCACTCGGAGCACTGGACTATGTTCTTTGATGGTTCCAAGATGCTAAATGGTTCTGGTGCTGGGGTAGTATTGGTTTCCCCCCGAGGAGATAAGCTCAGATATGTGCTCCAGATTCACTTTGATTCTTCCAACAATGAAGCAGAATCTGAAGCATTGTTGTATGGGTTATGATATGGCCATTTCACTCGGCATCCGTCGCCTCATGGTCTATGGCGACTCAGACACAGTGGTTAATCAGGTGATGAAGGAGTGGACGTCGAAGTCCAGCCATGGTAGCTCTTGTAATGTCTGATGAGGAAAATTTGGAAAAAGAAGTTTGAGGGTTAGAGCTCCATCACATACCCCGACCGAAAAATCAAGCTGGCGATGATTTGGCGAAAATAGGTTCCAAGAGGGAAGCCATTCGGTGATGTGTTTTTGGAGCACATCCGCACACCGTCGATTCAAGAGGATCCTTTCACCGAAGAAGTTCCACAGCCAAAAAGTGCCACTGATCCGACTGAAGTTGAGGTCCCAGCGGTGGTCGCCTTGGTCATGGAAGTCGTTGTCATCACTCCCGACTGGACAGTACCGTACATCGCATACATCCTGAGGAAAGAGCTCCCAGAGAATGAAGAAGAGGCTAGACAGATCATCCGTCGATCCAAGGCCTTTACTGTGATCAAGGGACAGTTATTCAGAGAAAGCGTGACTGGAGTCAGCCAGAAGTGCATAACGCCATAAGAGGGTCAGATAATCCTTGATGATATCCACTCCGGGACCTGTGGTCACCATGCGTCCTCTCGGACCATCGTGGCTAAAGCATACCGAGCGGGATTTTACTGGCGAAAGGCAAATGAAATGGCAAAGGAAATAGTCGACAAATGTGAAGGATGTTGGTTCTACTCCAATATGTCACACAAGCCCGCCTCAGCATTGAAGACCATTCCACTCGTCTGGCCTTTCGCTGTTTGGGGGTTGGATATGATTGGACCGCCGAGAAGCTGGCAGGAGTGGTTTCACTCATTTGCTTGTGGCGATCAACAAGTTCACGAAGTGGATCGAAGCTAAACCTATCAAGAATCTTGATGTGCACCGCTTTGTCGGTTTAAATCGAGAATTGATATTCAGATATGGAGTTCCGCACAACATCATCACGGACAATGGGTCAAATTTCGATTCCGACAAGTTCAAAGCTTTTGCGCCTCTCAGGGCACGCGGGTCGACTATGCTTCAGTCGCTCACCCCCAGTCGAATGGACAAGCTGAACGAGCAAATGGTCTAATTCTCAAAGGACTGAAACCTCGATTGATGCGTGATCTCAAGCATGCAGCAGGAGCGTGGGTCGACGAACTTCCGTCGGTTCTTTGGGGATTGCGGACCACTCCTAATCGTTCGACTGGGAGAACTCCATTCTTTATGGTCTATGGAGCTGAAGCAGTTCTGCCGAGTGACCTGCTTTACAATGCCCCCGAGTCGAACTCTACTCTGAAGCTGAAGCAGAGCAAGCCCGTCAAGATGCAATCGACCTCCTTGAAGAGGAGAGAGAGATGGCCCTGATCCTCTCGACCATCTATCAGCAGGACTTGCGTCGATTCCACGCCAGAAATGTGAAGAGCCGAGCCTTTCAGGAAGGAGATCTGGTCCTCCGACTGGATCAACAGAAACCACACAAGCTTGCTCCCACTTGGAAAGGCCCCTTCATCGTCACCAGAGTTCTTCACAATGGGGCTTACCATCTTTACAACGTCGAGCCTTGGTCGATGAGCCTCGGGCATGGAATGCGGAGCTACTCCGCCCCTTTTACACTTAAGAGCTCACTCGGGTGAGATGTAATAAAAGTACTTCTATAGTTTGTCTATATAAATCAAGAAGATTATAATTTTCCCAGTGATTGTTATTACTTTTTGTTAAAATTCCCCCCCCCCCCAGTGGGTGACTTAGCTGTGAATCCGTTTCGCCTAAGTTTGTAAAAAAAATCCTTACCGAGTGTCGAGCCTGTTCGGGAACGTTGCAGAAAATTAAAATTTTTCCTACGGTTTCACCAAGATCCATCTATGAGTTCATCTAGCAACGAGTCATGGGAGAGTGATTGCATCTACATACCACTTGTAGATCGCGTGCGGAAGCGTTCAATGGAACGGGGTTGATGGAGTCGTATCGCCGTGATTCAGATCACCGATGACCTAGTGCCGAACGGACAGCACCTCCGCGTTCAACACACGTGACGGAGTGGATGACGTCTCCTCCTTCTTGATCCAGCAAGGGGAAGGAGAGGTTGATGATGATCCAGTGCACGACGGCGTGGTGGTGGATGCAGCAGACCTCCGGCAGGCTTCGCTAAGCGACTACGGGAGGAGGAGGAGGTGTAGCAGAAGGGAGGCGCCAAGGGCTTCAGTGGCACGGCCACCCCTCCCTCCCTCCCTTTATATAGGTGCGAGAGAGGGGAGGGCACAGCCTTGCCCCTTCCTCCAAGGAAGGGTGCGGCCAAGAGGGGGAGGAGTCCATCCTCCCCAAGGCACCTCGGAGGTGCCTTCCCCCTTTAGGACTCTCCCCTCTCTCTTATCTCCAGGCGCATGGGCCTCTTGGGGCTGGTGCCCTTGGCCCATATAGGCCAAGGCGCACTCCCTACAGCCCATGTGCCCCCCCGGGGCAGGTGGACCCCCCCGGTGGACCCCCGGACCCCGTTTGGCACTCCCGGTACAATACCGATAATGCCCAAACTTTTCCGTGACCAAAATAAGACTTCCTATATATAAATCTTTACCTCCGGACCATTCCGGGACTCCTCGTGACGTCCGGGATCTCATCCAGGACTCGAACAACATTCGGTTTGCTGCATACTCATATTCATACAACCCTAGCGCCACCGAACCTTAAGTGTAGACCCTACGGGTTCGGGAGACATGCAGACATGACCGAGACGGCTCTCGGGCAATAACCAACAGCGGGATCTGGATACCCATGTTGGCTCCCACATGCTCCTCGATAATCTCATCGGATGAACCACGATGTCGAGGATTCAATCAACCCGATATCTGATTCCCTTTGTCAATCAGTATTTTACTTGCCCGAGATTCGATCGTCGGTATCCCAATACCTCGTTCAATCTGGTATCGGCAAGTCACTTTACTCGTCTGCGTAATGCATGATCCCGTGACCAAACACTTGGTCACTTTGAGCTCATTTTGATGATGCACTACCGAGTGGGCCCAGTGATACCTCTCCGTCATACGGAGTGACAAATCGATCTCGATCTGTGTCAACCCAATGATACTTTCGGAGATACCTGTAGTGCACCTTTATAGTCACCCGATTACGTTGTGACGTTTGGTACACCCAAAGCACTCTTACGGTATCCGGAGTTACACGATCTCATGGTCAAAGGAAAAGATACTTGACATTGGAAAAGCTCTAGCAAAACGAACTACACGATCTTGTGCTATGCTTAGGATTGGGTCTTGTCCATCACATCATTCTCCTAATGATGTGATCCCGTTATCAACGACATCCAATGTCCATAGTCAGGAAACCATGACTATCAGTTGATCAACGAGCTAGTCAACTAGAGGCTCACTAGGGACATACTGTGTTCTATTTATTCACACGTGTATTACGATTTCCGGATAATACAATTATAGCATGAATAAAAGACAATTATCATGAACTAGGAAATATAATAGTAATCCTTTTATTATTGCCTCTAGGGCATATTTCCAACAGTCTCCCACTTGCACTAGAGTCAATAATCTAGTTACATTGTGATGAATCGAACACCCATAGAGTTACGGTGTTGATCATGTTTTGCTCATGGAAGAGGTTTAGTCAGCGGATCTGCGACATTCAGATCCGTATGCACTTTGCAAATTTATATGTCTCCATCTTGAACATTTTCACGGATGGAGTTGAAGCGACGCTTGATGTGCCTGTTCTTCTTGTGAATCCTGTGCTCCTTGGCAAGTGCAATAGCTCCAGTGTTGTCACAGAAGAGTTTGATCGGCTCCGACGAATTGGGTATGACTCCTAGGTCGGTGATGAACTCCTTCACCCAAATTGCTTCATGTGCTGCCTCTGAGGCTGCCATGTACTCCGCTTCACATGTAGATCCCGCCACGACGCTCTGCTTGCAGCTGCACCAGCCATCGCTTCCACCATTCAACATATACACGTATCCGGTTTGTGACTTAGAGTCATCCAGATCTGTGTCGAAGCTAAGCGTCGACGAAACCCTTCTGACGAGATCTTCGTCACCTCCATCACCGAGAAACATGTCCTTTGTCCTTTTCAGGTACTTCAGGTTATTCTTAATCGCTGTCCAGTGTTCCTTGCAGGGATTACTTTGGTACCTTCCTACCAAACTTACGGCAAGGTTTACATCAGGTCCGGTACACGATGGCATACATAATAGATCCTATGGCCGAGGCATAGGGGATGATGCTCATCTCTTCTTTATCTTTTGCCATGGTGGGACATTGAGCCGAGCTCAATCTCACACCTTGCGATCTGAGGCAAGAACCCTTTCTTGGACTAATCCATTTTGAACTTCTTCAAAATCTTATCAAGGTATGTGCTTTGTGAAAGACCTATGAGGCGTCTCGATCTATCCCTATAGATCTTGATGCCTAATATGTAAGCAGCTTCTCCAAGGTCCTTCATTGAAAAACTTTTATTCAAGTAGGCCTTAATGCTGTCCAAGAGTTCTATATCATTTCCCATCAAAAGTATGTCATCTACATATAATATGAGAAATGCTACCGAGCTCCCACTCACTTTCTTATGTAAACGCAGCTTCTCCATAAGTGCAAGATAAACCCAAACGCTTTGATCATCTCATCAAAGCGAATGTTCCAACTCCGAGATGCTTGCACCAGCCCATAAATGGATCATTTGGAGCTTGCATACCTTGTTAGCATTCTTAGGGTCGACAAAACCTTCCGGTTGCATCATATACAGTTCTTCCTTAAGATAACCGTTAAGGAACGCTGTTTTGACGTCCATCTGCCATATCTCATAATCATAGTATGCGGCAATTGCTAACATGATTCGGACGGACTTAAGCTTCGCTATGGGAGAGAAAGTCTCATCGTAGTAAATCCCTTGAACTTGCCGATAATCCTTAGCGACAAGTCGAGCTTTATAGATGGTGACATTACCATCCGCGTCGCCTTCTTCTTCTTAAAGATCCATTTATTTTCTATCGCTCGCCGATCATCGGGCAAGTCTGTCAAAGTCCATACTTTGTTTTCATACATGGATCCTATCTCGGATTGCATGGCTTCAAGCCATTTGTTGGAATCTAGGCCCGCCATCGCTTCTTCATAGTTCGTAGGTTCACTGTTGTCTAACAACATGATTTCCAGGACAGGGTTGCCGTACCACTCTGGTGCGGAATGTGTCCTAGTGGACCTACGAAGTTTAGTAGCAACTTGATCCGAAGTACCTTGATCATCATCATTAATTTCCTCTCCAATTGGTGTAGGCACCACAGGAACATTTTCCTGAGCTGCACTACTTTCTGGTTCAAGAGGTAGTACTTCATCGAGTTCTACTTTCCTCCCACTTACTCCTTCCGAGAGAAACTCTTTTTCCAGAAAGGATCCGTTCTTGGCAACAGAGATCTTGCCTTCGGATCTAAGGTAGAAGGTATACCCAATGGTTTCCTTAGGGTATCCTATGAAGACGCATTTTTCCGATTTGGGTTCGAGCTTTTCAGGTTGAAGTTTCTTGACATAAGCATCGCATCCCCAAACTTTTAGAAACGACAGCTTAGGTTTCTTCCCAAACCATAATTCATACGGTGTCGTCTCAACGGATTTAGACGGTGCCCTATTTAAAGTGAATGTAGCTGTCTCTAGAGCGTATCCCCAAAATGATAGCGGTAAATCTGTAAGAGACATCATAGATCGCACCATATCCAATAGAGTGCGATTACAACGCTCGGACACACCATTACGCTGAGGTGTTCCAGCGGCGTGAGTTGTGAAACGATTCCACATTTCCTTAAGTGTGTACCAAATTCGTGACTTAAATATTCTCCTCCACGATCGATCGTAAGAACTTTATTTTTCGGTCACGTTGATTCTCTACCTCATTCTGAAATTCCTTGAACTTTTCAAAGGTCTCAGACTTGTGTTTCATCAAGTAGACATACCCATATCTACTCAAGTCATCGGTGAGGCCGAGAACATAACGATATCCTCCACGAGCCTCAACGCTCATTGGACCGCACACATCGGTATGTATGATTTCCAATAAGTTGGTTGCTCGCTCCATTGTCCCGGAGAACGGAGTCTTGGTCATCTTGCCCATGAGGCATGGTTCGCATGTGTCAAATGATTCATAATCGAGAGACTCCAAAAGTCCATCGACATGGAGCTTCTTCATGCGCTTGACACCAATGTGACCAAAGGCGGCAAAGTGCCACAAGTATGTGGGACTATCGTTATCAACTTTACATCTTTTGGTATTCACACTATGAATATGTGTAATATTACGTTCGAGATTCATTAAGAATAAACCATTGACCATCGGAGCATGACCATAAAACATATCTCTCATATAAATAGAACAACCATTATTCTCGGATTTAAATGAGTAGCCATCTCGCATTAAACGAGATCCAGATACAATGTTCATGCTCAAACTTGGCAATAAATAACAATTATTGAGGTTCATAACTAATTCCGTGGGTAAATGTAGAGGTAGCGTGCCGACGGCGATCACATCGACCTTGGAACCATTCCCGACGCGCATCGTCACCTCGTCCTTTGCCAGTCTCCGCTTATTCCGCAGCTCCTGCTGTGAGTTACAAATATGAGCAACGGCACCGGTATCAAATACCCAGGAGTTACTACAGTAATCGGTAAGGTACACATCAATTACATGTATATCAAATATACCTTTAGTGTTGCCGGCCTTCTTATCCGCTAAGTATTTGGGGCAGTTCCGCTTCGATGACCCTTCCCTTTGCAATAAAAGCACTCGGTCTCAGGCTTGGGTCCATTCTTTGACTTCTTCCGGCAAGCTGGCTTACGGGCGCGGCAACATCCTTGCCGTCCTTCTTGAAGTTCTTCTTTCCTTGCCCTTCTTGAACTTAGTGGTTTTATTGACCATCAACACTTGATGTTCTTTCTTGATTTCAACCTCTGTGACTTGACATTGAAAATACTTCGGAATGGTCTTCACCATCCCCTGCATATTGTAGTTCATCACAAAGCTCTTGTAGCTTGGTGGAGCGGCTGAAGGATTCTGTCAATGACCGCCTCGTCCAGGAGGTTAATGTCCAGTGGACAAAGCGGTTGTGCAACCCAGACATTTTGAGTATGTGCTCACTAATGTAACTGTTTTCCTCCATCTTACAACTATAGAACTTGTCGGAGACTTCATATCTCTCGACCGGGCATGAGCTTGGAAAACCATTTTCAGCTCCTCGAACATCTCATATGCTCTGTGTTGCTCAAAACGCTTTTGGAGCCCCGGTTCTAAGTCTGTAAAGCATGCCGCATCTTGAACGAGGGAGTAATCATCAAGACGAGACTGCCAAGCATTCATAATGACTTGGTTCTCTCGACGGGTGCATCACCTAGCGGTCCTTCTAGGACATATTGTTTCTTGGCTGCTATGAGGATGATCCTCGGGTTAGGACCCAGTCCGAATAGTTGCCGCCATCGTCTTTCAGCTTGGTTTTCTCTAGGAACGCGTTGAAGTTCATGTTGACATGAGCGTTGGCCATTTGATCTACAAGACATATTTGCAAAGGTTTTAGACTAAGTTCATGATAATTAAGTTCATCTAATCAAATTATTTTAATGAACTCCCACTCAGATTAGACATCCCTCTAGTCATCTAAGTGTTACACGACCCGAGTCGACTAGGCCGTGTCCGATCATCACGTGAGACGGACTAGTCATCGTCGGTGAACATTCTCATGTTGATCGTATCTTCCATACGACTTCGTGTTCGACCTTTCGGTCTCCGTGTTCGAGGCCATGTCCGTACATGCTAGGCTCGTCAAGTTAACCCTAAGTGTTTTGCATGTGTAAAACTGTCTTACACCCGTTGTATGTGAACGTAAGGATCTATCACACCCGATCATCACGTGGTGCTTCAAACGCATTTAACTTTAGCAACGGTGCACAGTTAGGGGAGAACACTTCTTGATATTGTCGTAAGGGATCATCTTATTTACTACCGTCGTTCTAAGTAAACAAGATGCATAAACATAATTGTAGCGACCAGACCCGAATGGATCTAGCGCTCTGTGCTCAGTGTCATCCCTGGATCAGTAATGCTGACACCACACAGTACTTCGAAGGATTTATAGCAGAGTAGCAATCACACACTTATTACATCGTTGTCCACAAGGGAACTTAATACAATAATATGGCTTAAGGCCATCTAATAATAACAATGGAAGGCTTGGAAAACGAGTGAGTCCATCAACTCCAACGGCATCACCGAGTATAGAACCACGACCTAACACCTTATTCGTCAAATGCGAAAAGTCGCAACATGAAAAGTTGCAGCCAAAACGGGTCAAGACACATGGAATATGGCAATGTAACACATAGAGAACAATCAAGCAACAAGCCTATACTACATGCATATTTGGCTGGTGGTAAGGCTCTCTGATTTACATTTTTGCATAAAGCTGATTTTCCCTACATCAAAGGAATAATTTTATTTAACTATCATGGTGGTTGTTAAACATTGAGAATGGTTGATGACATCCTCAATCCCAATTAAAAAGTACTCATTAAAACCCAATACATTTTTATTGGTAACATGTTGAGATTCACATGATATTCAAGTACTAGATACTCAAGATTTGTCCATAACCGGGGACACGGCTAATCATGATTAGTTTTTACACTCTGCAGAGGTTTAGCACTTTTCCCCACAAGACTCGATCGCCTCCGCTTCGTTCTCGCACTACATGGTGTTTGAGAAGCGGATGACCGAGACATAGTCTTTCAAGCGCTTAGCACCTTACATGTGGGTAGACCGTACCAACCTACATCCCCTACATCAGCTAGCCTACCCGTAAGAGTTCGCACAACTTAGTCAACTACGCCAGAGCCCATAATTGGCTTGTGGCTGCACACGGAAGTTTCCGGTTTGAATAATCTTATGATCCCTTAGAGCTGGGTGGCGGTCCGAAGATATCTGAGCAAGTCTGATAGAAACCAGGTGCCTCAATCCACCCGGATGTGTGTTTAAGTTGCCACCTTAGATAAACCATTAATTAACAATCTCACATCTGTCATGGATATTCACTCACCCAATCCACGTCTACTAGCATAGCATAGCATAATAAGCAAACGTGGAAGTAACTCCCAAGGTTTCATAAGTAAAACAGGTAATAGGTACTACCTCAATCTACTTCCCATCCCACAATTTAATTAGATCCTAAACATGCAAGTGTTTGAGGGTTTGATCTAATGCAATAAAACTGGGTAGTAGAAAAGTATGATCAAGCGTTACTTGCCTTGTCGATGATCCATGAGTCCTAGAGATTCGAAGTAACAAGCGGCGCACTCCGGGTGATCTAACGCAGACAAACAACAAGCATACAATAAGTACTCATCTAATGCACAGGAAATCTCGAATAAAAGATCTAACCAGTTAGTTCAACTTAAGAACCCTGGTTGCAAAAGAATCGAATCAAATAAAACATCGAAGGTCGGAACTCGAGAGAGAACGACTCGGTTTAGCAAATCTGAAATTAAGTCAAAATTTTATAGTAGCAAAACTCTGTGTAAGTAGGTTAGTCGGAACGGCGGTTTCGTTACGAAACTCCAGGCGCTTGAATCACCTGATTCCGATAAACGAGCAAGAAATAAAACATATTTGAAAATCAGATCGGAAATCGAATCAGAAAAATAACGGATTAAATCCGATTTAAAAGAAAACGACGAACGGATTAAATAACGGACGTTCGTTAACAGAACTAATCCAACGAATGCGTTCATTGAAACGAACGGGTCGGTGAACGTTCACTAAATAAGAAAACCGAAAAAAATAAAACCAATCTAGGTTTTTGAAAAAAAAAACCGAACATCTTTTATTTTAAATAAACCAGATCGGTCTTTTAGGGAAAACCGGATCGGAACGGCGCGGGGCGGTGGCTACCTCCGGTGATCGCCGGCGGGCTCCGGGCGGCGCGAGGGGCGGCGGGCTTCGGGGTTCGGGAGACGAGGGGCGTGGGTCCGCGTCGTGACGGAACGGCGGCGGCAAGGCCCTTGGGCGGCGGACTCGGCCAGGCGGCGGGCAAGGGGTGAGGTGAGGAGAGAGGGGGTCCGCGGGTTAAATAGGAGGGTGCTCCGCTTGGGGAAGGCAACGGAGCCGGGCGGAGTCGGACACCGGCGGGCGGCGTCGCTGCCCTCGAAGCGGACTTTGGCGCGCGGGCGTGGCGTGTGAGGGAGAGGGCGGGCGCTGGGCGGGCTGGCCGGGCTGGGCTGGGCCTTGGCCCGTGGGGCGTTTTTTAAATAAAAACCAAAACGAATTAAAAAAAATACCAAACGAACTCCGATTTAAATAAAACAAAATTTCCTCGACTCCTAAAAATGAGTCGAACAAAATGAACTTTAAAAACGGCAATATGCATAATATTTTTAAAATGCTCATTTTTGCCTAAGCAAAATAAATCTTCCAAAACCAAATTTGATTTATTTATAATATCTTCATTTTTCCTAAGTATTGGGAAAGTCATATTATTCCCTCTCTTAATATTTTTATAGGAAAAACTTTATGAAGATAATTAAATAAATCCAATGATCCTATTTTCAAATTTGAGAAATCCCAAATATGAAAATAATGAAACTTCCAACTCTCTCCGAGGGTCCTTGAGTTGCGTGAAATTTTCTAGGATCGGAAAATGCGAGAAAAATATGATATGCATGATGACCTAATGTATAACATTCCAAATTGAAAATTTGGGATGTTACAATAATAAACATCACATGCAATTATATAGTAGTGACATGATATGGCCAATATCATATAGCTCCATTGATCTCCATCTTCGGGGCTCCATGATCATCTTGTCACCGGCATGACACCATGATCTCCATCATCATGATCTCCATCATCGTGTCTTCATGAAGTTGTCACGCCAACGACTACTTCTACTTCTATGGCTAACGCGTTAAGCAATAAAGTAAAATAATTTACATGGCGTTCTTCAATGACACGCAGGTCATACAAAATAAAGACAACTCCTATGGCTCCTGCCGGTTGTCATACTCATCGACATGCAAGTCGTGATTCCTATTACAAGAACATGATCTCATACATAACAATATGTCATTCATCATTCGTCACAACTTCCGCCATATCACATCACATGACAATTGCTGCAAAAACAAGTTAGACGTCCTCTAATTGTTGTTGTATCTTTTACGTGGCTGCAATTGGGTTCTAGCAAGAACATTTTCTTACCTACGAATAACCACAACGTGATTTTGTCAACTTCTATTTACCCTTCATAAGGACCCTTTTCATCGAATCCGCTCCAACTAAAGTGGGAGAGACAGACACCCTTGACCACCTTATGCAACTAGTGCATGTCGATTCGGTGGAACCGGTCTCACGTAAGCGTCACGTGTAAGGTTGGTCCGGGCCGCTTCATCCCACAATACCGCTGAAGCAAGATAAGACTAGTAGCGGCAAGCAAGTTGACAAGATCTACGCCCACAACAAAATTGTGTTCTACTCGTGCAATAGAGAACTACGCATAGACCTAGCTCATGATGCCACTATTGGGGAACGCGTTGCGAGAAAATTAAAATTTTTCCTACGGTTTCACCAAGATCCATCTATGAGTTCATCTAGCAACGAGTCATGGGAGAGTGATTGCATCTACATACCACTTGTAGATCGCGTGCGGAAGCGTTCAATGGAGCAGGGTTGATGGAGTCGTACTCGCCGTGATTTGATCACCGATGACCTAGTGCCGAACGGACAGCACCTCCGCGTTCAACACACGTACGGAGCGGATGAGTCTCCTCCTTCTTGATCCAGCAAGGGGGAAGGAGAGGTTGATGATGATCCAGCGGCACGACGGCGTGGTGGTGGATGCAGCAGAACTCCTGCAGGGCTTCGCTAAGCGTCTTAGGGAGGAGGAGGTGTTGTAGCAGAAGGGAGGCGCCAAGGCCTTCAGGGTACGGCCCCCTCTCCGTCCCCTCCCTTCATCTCGGTCCAAGCGAGGGGGGGGGTGGGCGCAGCCTTGCCCCTTCCTGCAAGGAAGGGTGCGGCCAAGAGGGGGGGAGGAGTCCATCCTCCCCAAGGCACCTCGGAGGTGCCTTCCCCTTTAGGACTCTCCCTCTCTCTTATCTCCAGCGCATGGGCCTCTTGGGGCTGGTGCCCTTGGCCCATATAGGCCAAGGCGCACCTACAGCCCATGTGGCCCCGGCAGGTGGACCCCGGTGGACCCCGGACCCCTTTCGGCACTCCATAATACCGATAATGCTCAAACTTTTCCGTGACCAAAATAAGACTTCCTATATATAAATCTTTACCTCCGACCATTCCGGAACTCCTCGTGACGTCCGAGATCTCATCCGGGACTCAACAACATTCGCTTGCTGCATACTCATTCATACAACCCTAAGCGCCACCGAACCTTAAGTGTAGAGACCCTACGGGTTCGGGAGACATGCAGACATGACCGAGACGGCTCTCGGGCAATAACCAACAGCGGGATCTGGATACCCATGTTGGCTCTACATGCTCCTCGATAATCTCCTCGGATGAACCACGATGTCGAGGATTCAATCAACCCCGTATACAATTCCCTTTGTCAATCGGTATTTTACTTGCCCAAGATTCGATCGTCGGTATCCCAATACCTCGTTCAATCTCGTTACCGGCAAGTCACTTTACTCGTACCGTAATGCATGATCCTGTGACCAAACACTTGGTCACTTTGAGCTCATTCTGATGATGCACTACCGAGTGGGCCCAGTGATACCTCTCCGTCATACGGACTGACAAATCCCAGTCTCGATCCGTGTCAACCCAACAGATACTTTCGGAGATACCTGTAGTGCACCTTTATAGTCACCCAGTTACGTTGTGACGTTTGGTACACCCAAAGCACTCTTACGGTATCCGGGAGTTACATGATCTCATGGTCAAAGGAAAAGATACTTGACATTGGAAAAGCTCTAGCAAAACGAACTACACGATCTTGTGCTATGCTTAGGATTGGGTCTTGTCCATCACATCATTCTCCTAATGATGTGATCCCGTTATCAACGACATCCAATGTCCATAGTCGAAACCATGACTATCGGTTGATCAACGAGCTAGTCAACTAGAGGCTCACTAGGGACATACACGTGGTCTATGTATTCACACGTGTATTACGATTTCCGGATAATACAATTATAGCATGAATAAAAGACAATTATCATGAACAAGGAAATATAATAATAATCCTTTTATTATTTCCTCTAGGGCATATTTCCAACAGAGCCAGCCTCTCACTCGGGGGTTTAGCAGCGAATCCGTTTCGCCTAAGTGTTTAAAATCCTACCGAGTGGTAAGCCAGCCTCCCACTCGGGGGCTTAGCTGCAGTCCAAGTACTCGCCTAAGTGTTTAAAATCCTACTGAGTGGTGAGCCAGCCTCTCACTTTCGGGGCTTAGCTGCAGTCCAAGTACTCGCCTAAGTGTTTAAAATCCCACCGAGTGGTGAGCCACCTCTCACTCGGGGGCTTAGCTGCAGTCCAAGTACTACTTGAAGTGTTTAAAATCCTACCAAGTGGTGAGCCAGCCTCCCACTCGGGGATTAGCTGCAGTCCAAGTACTCGCCTAAGTATTTAAAATCCTACTGAGTGGTGAGCCAGCCTCCCACTCGGAGGCTTAAGCTACTTGAGTCAAGTACTCGCCTAAGTATTTAATACAATGTGCACTTTGCAAGGACGACGAGGTACAGGTCGACAGTTGCCTTCCCCTTCAAAGCAATGACACAAAAATCCTCCTTGGAGGCTTAGCTGCAGTCCAGTACTCGCCTAAGTTTGAAAAATCCTACCGAGTGGAGAGCAAACCTCCCACTCGGGGGCTTAGCTGCAGTCCAGTACTTGCCTAAGTTTGAAAAATCCTACCGAGTGGAGAGCAAACCTCCCACTCGGGGGCTTAGCTGCAGTCCAGTACTCGCCTAAGTTTGAAAAATCCTACCGAGTGGAGAGCAAACCTCCCACTCGGGGGCTTAGCTGCGGTCCAGTACTCGCCTAAGTTCGAAAAATCCTACCGAGTGGAGAGCAAACCTCCCACTCGGGGGCTTAGCTGCAGTCCAGCACTCGCCTAAGTTTGAAAAATTCTACCGAGTGGAGAGCAAACCTCCCACTCGGGGGCTTAGCTGCAGTCCGGGACTCGCCTAAGTTTGAAAACATACTGATCCACAAGGACGACGAGGTGCAGGTCGACTGCTACCTTCTCCTTCGGATCTACGCCACAAGTACAACGTGCGCTCCATCCCGATCCGCAAAGACGACGAGGTGCAGGTCGACTGCTACCTTCTCCTTCGGAGCTGCACCACAAGTACAACGTGCGCTCCATCCCGATCCGCAAGGATGACGAGGTACACGTCGACTGCTTCCTTCTCCTGCACCTGCAAGAGCCACAAAGTGTAGGTCGACTGGATCCACCTCAGAGCTGCATCTCCAACATTGAAGCGTAATCCGAGTGAAGAGCAAAGTTCACTCGAAGGCAAACAAAAGAATATTTTGACGAAAAGTAAAGTTCGGATAGCATCCTAAGGATGCAGAAGTACCCAGGCCTCAAGCCTGCTAAGGTTTATCGGTTACAAAAATCACTCGACATTCCGAGGCAAATTTAAGGTAGAGCATAAAAGTTTTTTACTCCTCGTGTGGAGGACCGGAAGGAGCCACAAAGCGGTCAAGGTCGATCCCATCGGCGATCCGGGTGGCAGCGGCGATGAAAGTTTCCATGAAAGATTGGAAATCATACTTCTTAGTGTTCGCAACTCGAGGGCCGCCAAATTGTCCTCCCGCTTCCTTGCAAAGTGGACACGAACCGTAGACAGAGCAACATCAAGACCGCTTTGGCGTAAGACTTCTTCCATTCTTGCACTCGACTTGGAACCTCATTCAGTCGAGTCATTAAGGATTCAAAGCCATTCTGAAGCGTCTGGTCCGGCCAGAGGGTTGAGTCGATCCGTGACACCGCAGCTTTCAGTCGAGCGAGATAGTCCACCACTCCAGCGATGCGAGACTCCAGTCGGAGCACGTTCATAGCGGCTTCATCCTTCACGGGAGAGTTGATGGGGTCCAGGCTTGACTCCACTCGACTGGTCTCTTCTTCGAAGTTCTGACAGAATTCTGCAAATACGACTCTAGTTCAACATAATGGTTCTATGGTGAGTCGATGATGACAAGTCAGTCGGGTAAGAGGATTTACCTTCAAGCATGAGGAATAGATTCTTGGCGAGCCCTCGCAGATAAACCTCCAAATCGTTCCTCCTCCCCGCCAGTTCGCCAACCTTGTCAGTCAGAGCAACTTTGTCATTCTTCAGTCGGCTAGCCTCCTTGTTGGCCGCGTCGAGAGCAGCCTTCAGGTTGGTATTCTCCTCTTCGAGTTTTCCGACTGAGGCCAGTTTCTCTTCCGCGAGCTTTGTTTTCTCCAAAGCCGCCTTCTGTGCCTCTACAAGGTCTTGGTCTTTCTTCTTCAGAGCCTCCTCCAGTTTGTCTGCAAAATAACAATAAGTCCAGAGTTGAGAATGGGTAGAAAGACAAAGACAGTCGTCAAGTTCTCACCAGCCATACCTTTTGCTTCGTCTCTCGCCTTTTGTAAGTTCTCCTGAGCGAGCTTCAAGTCAAGGTTGAGCTGGATCTGCTTGTTCTCCAATTCAGTATAGCGGGCCACGAGCTCGCAAGATTTCTGTGAAGAGTCAATCGACAAAACGTCAAAGACAAGTCACTTCTGAGTGACTTAAGAAAAATCATAGCATTTCTAAGACTACAGTCGAATCAAAACATTCGACAGTAGTCTCGGGGACTACACCCAGTGGGTGCACTCAGCGATGTTCCCCACCGGTTTTACTAATTCGGTTCGACCGATCATTGAAAGAGGCAAAAAGGTTATGATCCTAAAAACATAGCTAACTGTCAGCAGTCAGCTGTGTAAAAAAAAAGAAGTTCTTAGACTATAGTCGACTGCCCGCAGTCCACCATAGTCTCGGGGACTACACCCAGTGGGTGCACTCAGCGTGCCCCCACCGGTTCCAAAGATCCATTCGACATGGCCGGACCAGACCGAGTGAAGAAATTCAAAGTACAAAGACTATATTCGATCGCCTCAGTCCACCATAGTCTCGGGGACTACACCAGTGGGTGCACTCAGCGTGCCCCACCGGTTCAAAAACTCAATCGACACACCCACCAACACCCGGTGGGTGTACAGATGAAGATATGGAAATCTTGAGAAGAAGAAATTTCAGGTAGCATATCCTAACAGAACAAGCAACTTACTTGGACATTGCTCAAGAGCCGAAGCTTGCATCATAAGCCGCTGGCTGGCCTCCGGACCATCTTCACTTGCTCCATCATGATCCACCTTGGCGTATGGCCTCCTTGGTAGCACTCACTTGGTCTTCCGGGTCGTGGTGTGTGGCAAAAGGGATGGCGGGTCAGCAATCGACAGCGAAGGCGGACACTCGTCGGCACAAAGAAAGGACACAGAAGTCCGAGTGGTGTCGCCTCCCTCATGAGCTAGCGTCTCAGGCAGTGATACAACTAGAGTAGCCTTGCCAGTAGGCACCTTTTTGTCCTTCCTCTTCCTCAGTGGTGTTTCATCGTCGTCATCAGGAAGATCAATGACATGAGGTGGAACTACAAGCAAGGTTCAAAGGTAAAAATAAAAAATCCAATCGACTGCAAAGCAAAACTGCAGAGATCATACCAAGTTTGGAGGTGGCGGCATCTTCCATTTCCTGATCCTCGTGCTTAGCTGAGGTCTCGGAGGTGGCAGCGCTGCAGATTTCAGAAGTCAATGGATCAGTCAAAACGAGTCGACCAAAAGTGCACTCATGGTAGAAAAGAAATCACAAGTTCTGCTGATTACCCTGAAATGGTGGGAATGACCATCCTCATCTTAGGCAAGGCCTTCGCCGGCTTTGATGACGTTGCTCGGGGTTGCTTTGGCTGTTTCTCAGTTCGCACTAGAGAAGTCCTCCGAGTGTGCTTCGTTGAACGCCCGATGGGAGCGATAGCCTTACCTCGCTCGACCACCGGATCATGCGTCATCTTGGATCGCCTTTCCGAGTGGGGTGAATCCACGTCTCCCTCCTCTTCCTCATCCTCCTCCTCCTCTTCATCAGAGCTGTCGTTTTCCTCAGACTCCCATTCCTCCTGGCTTTCGCCTCAGCTTCCTTCTTCTTCTTCGTTGGTTCTTGCGCCCGTTGGGCATCGAGTACATCTCGGTGGTGACCTAGAAGACAGCAAAACAAGACGAAGTCACCGGCCGATTCGCAATGAACAGAGCAAATGCAACAGGATCACGATGGAGATCGGTGGTCATACCTTGTCCGGTTCGTAAGTTTGGTCGAGTGGTGGGATCCTCCTAGCTCCACGAGGGTTATCCTTGTTCCTGTGATGGCGTCATCCACCTCTCCAATGTGGCGTCGTCGACCTCCTGCAGGTGGACCCGGGTGGTGTCCTCGGTGCGGAGTACATCCACATCGGGTGACCTCGGTATTGGAGCGGCTGAATGCGCCGTCGAAGGAAAACCTCCAGAAGATCCATGCCGGTCACTTCGTCGCGAATGAGCTGAACTACATGCTCCATCAACAACTTAACCTGGGCCTTCTCCTCCGGAAGCACCTTCAGAGAGGACGGCTTGTTCACTCGATCCATGGAGAAAGGAGGGAGTCCAAATGATCGCCTCAAGGCCGATCGTCTTGGCAAGAGAACCAGGTCGATCGCCACCCCCGATCAATCGGGAAGAATCATGGCTGGAAAGGCACTTTTACCCTCATATGGACCCCAAGACCCCCACACATCTGGATTACTTGGGTTCTTTCGTCATTCGGATTAGCCTTTTCACCGTCGAGAGCGACAAGTGAATATGTGTTTGAAGAGGCCCCACTGTGGTCGACAACCCAAGAAGTTTTCACACAAAGACATGAAAGCGGAGAGATAGGCAATGGAGTTGGGTGTAAAGTGATGGAGTTGTGCTCCGAAGAAGTTCAGAAAACCCCGAAAGAAAAGATTCGATGGAAGAGAAAAGCCGCGATCCACGTGTGTGGCTAGGAGGACGCACTCACCCTCTTGAGGCTGCGGCTGCCACTCTGTCCCCGGAAGCCTTGCCGACCCGTGGGGGATCAGTCCCTCGTTGGCCAGGTCGTTGAGGTCTTTCTGGGTGATGGTCGAGCGGATCCAATCTCCCTGGACCCAACCTTGCGGCAGGCTGGACCTCGACGAGGATCCGCCCCGACTGGGCGCTCTCCCCTTCGCCTTAGCCGTCTCCTTCTTCGCCCTCTCCAAGGCCGCCGTCTTCTCCTTCACCATTGTCGCCGGCGGGACAGGAGCGGGGCAGCGGCACTGAGCAGGTTACGGGCACGGCGGATGAATCTGAGGACGGAGGAGGGGAAAATGAGGGCGCACTGTTCAAAATACCCTCGCCTGGCGCCTTATATGAAGACGCTTCCGAGTGGCTGACTGGTAGGCCCGGGCAATCCTGTCAAATCCCGCAACAGTCGCGCGCGCGATACGTGGCGAAAAAGGTGGCGTGGAGATCGAGGCGTCATTGCCTTATCCATCCGAGTGCCGCGGCCTTCTCCGCTTCACACGCTTCTCAAAATTGGGATCCCACTAAATCTGCTAACAGCGAAGCAACTTGTCAGACGACAGATTCCCTCCGATCCGTCGCTCGGAAATCTCCAAGTTCATAAAGTTCACTCGACAGATGTAGAGAATGGATCAAGGCGACTGAAAGAGAAGTTGACACCGTCACTGAAAGGTCACTGATCCAGAATAAAGCACACTCGCAGCGCGAAAAGCAGATCGGAAAGATTATCAACTCCTTCCTCACTCAAACCTCGATCCATTCGGGGGCTAATGATGAAGTCATATACCTAGGGTAGGGTCATGGACCTGTCCAAGATACCCTCCCCAAGGTCATCCTTAGAGTAACCGCCTACCATCGACCTGGTAGGTTTCCACTCGACGATTCAAAGACACTCGACCGTTAAGACCCACTCGACCACCAATAGTCCAATAGCCACTCGGTGTCCAAACGGTCTGTAGATTAAGTAGTCTTTATGGTCATGATGACACTTTTATGTAAGGCATTACCAAGAACGCCTAGTCTTAATGTACCTTAAACCATCCGCTACATGGGCTGGGGGTCTGGCGACTCTATATAAGCCACCCCCCTCCACAGGCAGAGGGGTTCGCACCCCTGTAATTCATACGCATATAATCCAGTCAACCGCCTCCGGGCTCCGAGACGTAGGGCTGTTACTTCCTCCGAGAAGGGCCTAAACTCGTAAACTCATGCGTACCAGCTACTCCATAGCTAGTACCTTGCCTCTCCATACGTACCCCCCATTCTACTGTCAGACTTAGAACCACGACAGGAACCAGCCCCGCGGCGATGCTGCTCGTGAAGAAGGGGAAGAAGGTGCTTCCCTCGGGCTCCGGCATGGCGGAGCCGGCCCGGAGCTCAGTCTTCCCCCTTTCATTGTTTTCCCTCACTATCAGCAGACGGGTGGCGGCGAGGCTCTTCTCCAAAATGTTGGGTGCGTCGAGAGCCGGCTCGTACCAGGCCGGCGACGAGGCAGGCTTGACCTTCCGGGGCACCATTGGTCGCTGATGCAAAAGAGGATGGGAGCAGATCTGGAGATTTTGGAAGCAAGGAGCAAGGAAGGGGATCTGGAGCAAGGCGAAAGGGAGCAATGAAGGTACGCGTTGTCTGCACCAGCCTCTTGTCAAGTCAGGCAGTTGCCGAGGCAGCGTGGGAAAGTGGAGACGCCCACGTCCAATCAACCGCCACACGTCGACCAAGGCCGCAGGCCGTTGGGGCCTGCGGTACTCCGCACTTGCCCTTTGGCTTCGCCTCGAAGCCAAGTCCGAAGCGCCTTTGGGCCCGGGGCTCTTGTCGGCGTTCGGGAACGGGGGTCCCCAGACTTGCTCGCCTGCCCACGGCGTGGTTTCATGAGCGGGCCTGCAGACGCCCATCTTCACCAACGAGCACTCAAGACCCTCGCGAGGGGCCAAGCCTCACGAGACGGATGACACAAGACCTCCTCGGGAGCAGCCTCATCGGGCCGGCTCACGAGGGGCGGAGAGATTAAGGCAAGGCAAACCTCGCGAGGTTCTCGTGACGTGAGCCATGACGATCGAGACTAGGCGGGCGCCAGCGCGCAGTGTCCTTGTTTCCTCTTTGGTGCTATGGAGGCAAGCGCAGGCAGGAGTTCCGATGCGTCAGGCAAAGGTTTCCGCATTGGTGCAACGAGACCAAGACCAGCAGGACGGCAGGACAGAGGTCACCGTGGAGCCCAAGACGGCGTCACCACCAGAGCCTTTGGCAGGCGAAGACTACTTTTGTCAGGATAAGCTGTACTAGCTGCCCCCTTTCGAATTGGCCGTTGTGGCATCCCTTCCCGCTCAATATTTGGGAAGAGGACCAGGGCCTCTATAAATAGGACTAGCCACCATAGTAGGAGGCAACGAGTTCGGATCCTCACACCCTCAAGTTCACCACACACAAGAACACCTCTCCTCAGGAGGCTGTTCTTCCCCTTGTAGTGTTCATCCCTAGCCCAAGAGGCAATCCACCACCACACTGGAGTAGGGTATTACACCACAACGGTGGCCCGAACCAGTATAAATCTTGTGTCCCTTGTGTTGCGAGTTCGTCGAGCTAGCCTAGAGATCCTGAAGTGTGTGAGGGCGTGATCTGTGAGGGAGAGATCTTCGCGCGCACCCCAGAGTTCGAACCTTAAGGGTTTTGCCGGAACCCGAGATCCGACACTTTCCGCCTGTCGCCGCCGGCGTGGTCCGCCGGGCCATTCCCACGCGATGCTGGCGGAGGCGGGCCGTTCTTTTCCCGCACGCACATTGGGGGGCGCGGGGCCCCCCTGATGGCGGTGGTGCTCCTCGGGCGGAGGCGGTCCGTTCTTTCCCCGCTCGCGCTTTACAGGCCGTGGGTGCCGGCGGCGGGCGCTTGTTGTTGGCCGGGCGCATGGTGGTGCGGTGGCTAGCGGCGTCCACTCCGCCAGTTCAGGCCCTTTGGGCCCCATCTGGGGGCGGGCCAACGATCCGATGCGCGGCGGTGTGGCTCCCTGGTGGTGGTGGCGAGGCATCGAGGGGTGCGGGTGGTGGCGGCTTTTGTTAGCCGATGTGCTGCAGTGTGGTAGCAGGGGTTGGCCAGACCCATTTGGGCTCGGTCGGGCCCCTAGGGCCCTGCTAGGCCCCTGCTGTCACGTCCGGTCGGCTTCGTGGCAGCGGCGAAGGTTGTCCCCTCTCGTCGGCTGAGTTGCGGATGCCCCCGAGCCCCTTGGATCCTCTTCCTCCTCCGTGTCTCGCCTCGGTGGCCTCAGGAGACGAGGAAGTTGGTTCCGTGACCGTGGTGGCAAAGGCTGGTGGGCGGCAGGTTGGTTCGTGCACTTCAGATCGTCTGAGGTGGTGGTGGTTGTGTGGGTCGGTGAAGTCCCTAGGGCTCGGCTCAGCGCCGCCGACCTTCCTAAAGGGCGTCGGTATACGCCTTCCCCATCGCCCTCTGCGACCGAGGGAAACCCAAAGATGGCGTCGTCGTCGCATTCTGCTTGAAGGTGTTGCTCGACGCAACGCCGGGTGCTAGGAGTGCGGTGGTACTTCACGGAGGGTGCGGTGATACGGTCATCTTTGTTTCGTTGATCTACCGATGACGGGATTTGTTTCTCTTTTCTTTTTTCTCTCGTTTTTATTTTGGGCTTGTTTGTGCTGCAGGCCCCGGTGAGCTGGTTGTATCGGATGGCTACTTTATAATATAAAGCAGGGGGGATTCTTTATCGTCAAGCGTCTAAATCCATATTATGTAATAGTTTGCCCGCCAATTGCATATTGCAATGAAGTTTCTGGTTGTAACATCTTGGAACATTTGTATAAAAGGAAATAAATCCTTCATGTGTTGTGTTTAATTAATGGATAATAACAATACACATGCTTTCATGAGAAAAATGATTTTAAAAATAAAAAAAAGGCATTCAAGTGTTATTATCATTTGTAATGCAGTGCATAATAAAGAGTTCAATGTTTGTGTACCACTTTTATCTTGTGCATTAGGTGTATAGAGTCGAATTACATTTTTTTATCAAAGTACTCCCTCCGTTCTATAATATAAGAACGTTTTTAACACTATTAGTGTTAAAAACGTTCTTATATTATGGAACGGAGGGAGTACATTGCAAGCCTATTGTTTCAAAAAAAATTATTATTGCCTATCTTTCTATCTATGTAAAATTTAACATGCAACCAATACAAATTTTCAAAAGCCTGTGGCAACGCACGGGCAGTCTACTAATAGTAGTAGTAACTTTCTAACAATTTTTTTTTTGCGAGGTTATTCGAAACCTGGAACGCCACCACTCTCACTTTGCTGAACATGTAGGAAAATTATGGCGACCCCATTCATACTCGTCTATCTGTCCTGAGCAGAGTGGAACCATCCTCGGCGTTTGCTGTTCCACTGCAGCGAGGAAATCCCTACGCGGTGCCAGGCCGCGTGAAGCCATCATCAATCACTCTCGCTCTGATTGGCAACGCCCACCAATCAACGCAACCTTCCGAACACGATACGGTCGGCGGACACCTTTCGTACTCCTATTTCCCCTCAGTCTTTGCACAACTCGACAGCGCATTTCTTCCTTTCGGGGCCCTCACTCCCCCGACGCTCTGGTCCCACCGCCAGCAAGCCACCTGGCCCCGCAAGCCAGCCGCTAGCAAACGCCTCAGCGCCCGCCTCCGCTGTACGGGCTGCGATTTTTTGCTTCCTTTCTCCAGACGACTCCCTCACGACACGAGGGCGTCGCAGTCGTACCTACGCGCTGCACCGCTTTTCCGGCACTCGTCGTTGTTACACCGAGTTTACATGTGGGCCGGTATGCGCAGACCGTGGGTGGGAGGCCCACGCGTCTGTGAGATTACGTGATATTTCGGCCAAGAATCCACCTACGCGTAGTTCTGCCGCACGTTACGTGGATAAAAAGGCAGGACCGTTCGGGGGGGCGAAAAATTGCGCACAGCAACCAACCGTGTCAGGGAAGGAATTGAGGCGAGCGAGAGAGAACCCCACATCACATGGCGAACGGCGTGGGCTCGGCGAAGGCGGAGATCTGCGCCGGGCTGGGCATGCCGATGGCGGAGCTGGAGCAGGTGTTCCGGCGCTACGACGCCAACGGCGACGGCAAGATCTCGGCGGACGAGCTGGCGTCCGTGCTGCTCGCGCTGGGCGCGCCCCCGGGGCCAGGGGAGGTGCAGAGCATGATGGAGGAGATGGACGCCGACAGGGACGGCTTCGTCGACCTCCACGAGTTCGCCGCCTTCCACTGCGGCCCCTGCAAGGGCGGCGCGGCCGCAGACGCCAAGGAGCAGGAGGCCGCCACGGAGGCGGAGCTCAAGGAGGCCTTCCGGATGTACGACGCCGACCGCAACGGGCTCATCTCCGCGCGGGAGCTTCACCGCGTGCTCCGCCAGCTCGGGGAGAAGTGCTCCGTTGCTGACTGCTCGCGCATGATTCGATCCGTCGACGCCGACGGCGACGGCAGCGTCAACTTCGAGGAATTCAAGAAGATGATGGGCGGCGGAGGTAGGAGCTAGGTCGGTAAGGGCCGGCCATGAGCAAACAATGCTGCATCTGCATGCCTCGTTGAGGGTTTTGTTCCTCCATGGTGCTTAATTTAATTTTAATTAATCTCAAAGTGAAAGGCTTAGGCTCCCCGTAATGCGAATACTAATGATGATGCGGGTGAAGTGATTAATTATGTAAATCTAATCTTCTAGTAGTAGTACTACTACTAATGATGATGGGTGTACTAAGAAATTTGGTCTGGGGTTGTTTGCAATGAATTAGAACTCGTTTGAAACTCTTTGTTATTCTGTTTGAAACTCATGCATAATCAATAACTATATTGTAATGGTTGTGAAAATCGGGTCTGGAAGTTGTTGGGGACGATGTTGAATCTATATACCTTTTGTTGTACTCAAATTACCAGTTTAGGGCATCATCAACGATGGATCATTAAAATGACCAGCTTAGGGCATCATCAACGGAAATCCTACAGCCCGGTCACATATCGCCACAAATTGAGGGAAGTTAAGTCCGGACGTCCGCCATGTCGAACTTTAGCTTGATCCCACCCCAAAAACCTCTTTCACGCGTCCGCTAGCGAAAAAAATTATCCCTAAAGTCGAAACTAAAAGGAACGTATAAACCAATGCTTCCATAGATTCGATCCTGGTTTATTTATAATTATAACTTCCACACCTATTCATTTGTTATTTGGAATAATTTCTCATATAAAAATACAAAGAGTCAAAGAAAGGATGGGAGATGTTTCTCATGTAGAGTCCTTCGTGCCATGCATTCACTCCGACGTAGGCCCAGTTCTTTTACTCCCATAATATCGACTCTCCACCCACCTTCTTACAGAATCTTGAACCCATATATTTTTACAATCCTAACTAGTTAAGGATATGAACAGCTAGGATTGTAAAAAAAATGGATACAAGATTCTGATAGAAGCTGGGTGGAGGGTCGATTCTCAAGATTCTTGGAGAATCGCCCAAAAGAACTGGGCTCTAATAGGCCACCTGCATTCACACACAGGTGCATGGTGTGTGTGTGTGGGGGGAGGGGGGGGGAGGTAGTTGGGGTGGGTGGGGTTATCTACGGAAAAGCCTACACCAGTTGCCCTGTTGAAGCTTCGCTGGTCTGCTTGCCCCATCAATTTAAAGTTGGACGGCCTGCGACGCAAACCCTATCCTGTCACTTCTCCCTCAAAGCCGCTCACACCACCACAACTTCACCACCGGCAGCTAGACCAAAGGTCTGACGTAGTGAAGTGGGCGCTTGACTCCGGATTCGTGGGGGAGGGGGGGCTTCGGTTCCAGTTGGCACCGCCGCCCACAGTTTTTTGGGGCCACCATCATCCACGACTCCGTCCGCCATCAAGGTGAAGCCAATTTGCTCGGATGGCGAGGAGCATAACTCGCCCCTTCTTGTTGTCGCGACCGTGGCAGACAACGAGTCATTGATTGACCATAGTCTGGCGCTGCGTTCCGACCGCACAATCTCGTCATCAAAATTGGGCGTCCCGTGAAGGAGGAGTTGCCCTCCCCGCAAGCGGGGCTACAGTTGGCGCTCGATCGTCGTCGCGAAGGAGGAATCCTCCTGGTCGTCTGATGTCGCTTGAAGCTACGTCGGTATTTCCCCAAAGAGGAAGGAATCATGCAGCACAACGGCGGTAGGTATTTCCCTCAGAAATGAAACTAAGGTTATCGAACCAGTAGGAGAACCAAGCAACACAACGTAAACAGCCTCTGCACACAAATAACAACACCTCACAACCCGACGTGTTAAAGGGGTTCTCAATCCCTTTCGGGTACGGCGCCAGAAACGGTGCGTGGATGGGATAAAGTTGTAGTAGATTGAAATAATAGATCGCAAATAAAATAAAGTGCAGTAAAGTATTTTTAGATTTTGGTTTAATACATCTGAAAATAAATGCAAGGAAAAAGTAAATCGCAAAGGCAAATATATGAGAAATAAGACCCGGGGGCCGTAGGTTTCACTAGTGGCTTCTCTCGAGAAAAATAGCAAACGGTGGGTAAACAAATTACTGTTGGGAAATTGATAGAACTTCAAATAATTATGACGATATCCAGGCAATGATCATTATATAGGCATGACGTCCAAGATTAGTAGACCGACTCCTGCCTACATCTACTACTATTACTCCACACATCGACCGTTATCCAGCATGCATCTAGTGTATTAAGTTCATGAAAAAACGGAGTAATGCAATAAGAACGATGACATGATATAGACGTGATCTATCTATGTAGAGATAGACCCCATCGTTTTATCCTTAGTAGCAACGATACATACGTGTCGGTTCCCTTTTTGTCACTGGGATCAAGCACCGTAAGATTGAACCCATTACCGGACACCTCTTCCCATTGCAAGATAAATAGATCAAGTTGGCCAAACAAAACCCAAATATCGAAGAAGAAATACGAGGCTATAATCATGCATATAAGAGATCAAAGAAACTCAAATAACTTTCATGGATATAAAAAGATATGGTGATCATAAACTCAAGTTCATCAGATCCCAACAAACACACTGCAAAAAGAGTTACATCATATGGATCTCCAAGAGACAATTGTATTGAGAATTCAGCGAGAGAGAAAGCCATCTAGCTACTAACTACGGACCCGAAGGTCTACAAAGAACTACTCACGCATCATCGGAGAGGCACCAATGGAGGTGGTGAACCCCATCCGAGATGGTGTCTAGATTGGATCTGGTGGTTCTGGACTCTGCGGCGGCTGGATGAATATTTCGTCGACGCTTCTAGGGTTTCTGGAAAATTGTGGTATTTATAGAGCAAAGAGGCGGTCCGGGGGCACCCGAGGTGGGCACAACCCACTAGGGTGCGCCTGGGCCTCCTGGCGTCTCAGTGGGTTGTCCCCTTCTCGACTCCCAGTGCAACCAGGCCCAATATCTTCCTACGGTCCATAAAAATCTCCGTGAAGTTTCGTGACATTTGGACTCCGTTTGATATTGATTTCCTGCGATGTAAAAAACATGGAAAAAACAGCAACTAGCACTTGGCACTATGTCAATAGGTTAGTACCAAAAAATGATATGAAATGACTATAAAATGATTATAAAACATCCAAGATTGATAATATAACAACATGGAACCGTCAAAAATTATAGATACGTTGGAGACGTATCAGCATCCCCAAGCTTAACTCCTACTCGTCCTCGAGTAGGTAAGTGATAAAAACAAATGTTTTGATGTGGAATGCTGCCTATCATGTCATATCATATTCTTTTCTTTATAGCATGGACATTTGGACTTTTATGTGATTCAAAGCAATAGTCTAGTTTTGACATAATAATTTAGATACTCAAGCATATCAACAAGCAACCATGTCTTTCAAAATATCGATGCTAAAATAAGTTATCCGTAGCCCATCATGCTCAAACATTGATCCATTCATGAAACACACTCGAATATTAGCTACACCCAATACTTAAGTACGATCATATTGCCTCCTAGTTGGTGCTTTTTATGAGAGAAGATGGAGACTCAAATTCAAAATAAAAAGTGCATAAAGTAAAAGAAAGGCCCTTCACAGAGGGAAGTAGGGATTTGTAGAGGTGCCAGAGCTCAAAGCGGAAAAATTAGAGATAAAAACATTTTGGGAGGTGCATCCATCCCACCAACGAAAACGACTTAGAGTTCTCAACACTTTCCATGCTAGATATGCCCTAGGCGGTTCCCAAACAGAAAATAAAGTTTATTACTTTTTCCACCATACTTTCACTTTCCATGGCTAACCGTATCCACGGGTGCCCTCTATACCAACACTTACCAGGAAATTTATTATTTGACAACATAAAGTAAATTCATTTTTGCATTTCGGGACTGGGCATCCCTAAGACCTTTGCCTTACTCTCGTGCAATGGCAAGTGAATAAAAACTCATCGTGAGAATAACACATCCAACATGGAAAATATTAGCCACCAGTCACCACTCCGCGAGCGAAACAAACACACAAAAGAGAAGTTTATTTTGAAAATTAGAGATGGCACATGCAAATTTGCTTAAAACGACAAAAGAATACCGCATATAGGTAGATATAGTGGACTCATGTGGCAAAACTGGTTTAAAGGTTTTTGGATGCACAAGTAGAGGTCATACTTGGTGCAAAGTGAAGGCTAGCAAAAGATTGGGAAGCGACCAACCAACAAACGGATAATCTCATAAGCAAGCATTAAACATAAATAACACCGAATAATACACCACAAGTAGGATATAATTTTCATTGCATGCCTATTGATTTTCGTACTTGCATAGTGATGCAGGACTAACCCGGTGTAGGCCGATCTTTCACGTTTGGAGTGGGATCCCTCGAAGAATACGATGAACGCGGGGAAGAACGGAGAGAAATCACAAGGGGAAACACTCAAGAACAAGTCCGATCACACATCTGAAGGAAATATGCCCTAGAGGCAATAATAAAGTTATTATTTATTTCCTTATATCATGATAAATGTTTATTATTCATGCTAGAATTGTATTAACCGGAAACATAATACATGTGTGAATACATAGACAAACAGATAGTCACTAGTAAGCCTCTACTAGACTAGCTCATTAATCAAAGATGGTTATGTTTCCTAACCATAGACATGTGTTGTCATTTGATTAATGGGATCACCTCATTAGAAGAATGATGTGATTGACATGACCCATTCCGTTAGCTTAGCACTTGATCGCTTAGTATATTGCTATTGCTTTCTTCATGACTTATACATGTTCCTATAACTATGAGATTATGCAACTCCGTTCACCGGAGGAACACTTTGGGTACTACCAAACGTCACAACGAATCGGGTGATTATAAAGGAGTACTATAGGTGTCTCCAAAGGTACTTGTTGGGTTGGCGTATTTCGAGATTAGGTTTTGTCACTCCGATTATCGGAGAGGTATCTCTGGGCCTTCTCGGTAATACACATCACATAAGCCTTTGCAAGCATTACAACTAATGAGTTAGTTGTGAGATGATGTATTACGGAACGAGTAAAGAGACTTACAATTAACGAGATAGAACTAGGTATTGGATACCTACGATCGAATCTCGGGTAAGTAACATACCGAAGACAAAGGGAACAACGTATGTGGTTATGCGGTCTGACCGATAAAGATCTTCAGAAAATGTAGGAACCAATATGGGCATCCGTGTCCCGCTATTGGTTATTGACCGGAAACATGTCTCGGTCATGTCTACATTATTCTCGAACCGTAGGGTCCGCATACACTTAAGGTTTCGATGACGAGTTATATTATGAGTTTATGTATTTTGATGTATCGAAGGTTGTTCGAGTCCCGGATATGATCACGGACATGACGAGGAGTCTCGAAATGGTCGAGACATAAAGATTAATATATTGGACGGATATATTTGGACACCGGAAAGGTTCGGAGAAGTTTGGAGCTCCGGAGGTTACGGAACCCCCGGGAGGTATATGGGCCTTATTGGGCCCATGTAGGAGGAAGGAGAAGGAACAAGGGAGGCGCGCCCCCAAGCCCAATCCGAATTGGGGAGGGGCCGGCCCCCTTTCCTTCTCCTTCCCCTCTTCCTATTCCTACTACTAGTACTACTTCCTAATACTAGTACTCCTTCCTTCCCTCCAAATAAGATAAGGAAAGAGAGGGAAACCTACTTGGAGTAGGTTTCCCCTCCTATGGCGCCGCCCCCTTGTGGCCGCCACCTCCTCCCTCCCTCCTTTACATACGGGGTAGGGGGCACCCTAGTACACACAAGTTGATCCTTGAGATCGTTCCTCAGCCGTGTGCGGTGCCCCTCCACCATATTCCACCTCGGTCATATCATAGCAGTGCTTAGGCGAAGCCTGCGCCGGTAGAACATCAAGATCGTCCACCACGCCGTCAGGTCGACGGAACTCCCTCTCCCGGAGCTTTGCCGGATCGGAGCCCGAGGAGCGCCATCGAGCTGAACGTGTGCCAAGAACTCGGAGGCGCCGGAGTAACGGCGCTGGGATCGGCCGGATCGCGAGGAGAACGCACGACTACTTCCTCTACGCCAGATCGACGAGGCGCCGAGTAACGGCGTTGGGATCGGCTGGATCGCGAGGAGAACGTCGACTACTTCCTTCACGTTGTGATCGCTTCCGCTTTGGTCTACGAGGGCACGTAGACAATACTCTCCCTCTCGTTGCTATGCATCACCATGATCTTGCGTGTGCGTAGGAAATTTTTTGAAATTACTACGTTCCCCAACGGTGGCATCCGAGCCTGGTTTTATGCGTTGATGTCATATGCACGAGTAGAACACAAGTGAGTTGTGGGCGATACAAGTCATACCGCCTACCAAAGCATGTCATACTTTGGTTCAGCGGTATTGTGGAGATGAAGCGGCCCGGACCGACATTACGCCAGACGCTTACGCGAGACTGGTTTCACTGCTACGAGCACTCGTGCTTAAAGGTGGCTGGCGGGTGTCTGTCTCTCTCACTTTAGTTGAACTGAAAAGCTACGCCGGTCCTTGAGAAGGTTAAACGGAGTCTATTTGAAAGTATCGTTGTGGTTTTGATGCGTAGGTAAGAACGGTTCTTGCTCAGCCCGTAGCAGCCACGTAAAACTTGCAACAACAAAGTAGAAGACGTCTAACTTGTTTTTGCAGGGCATGTTGTGGTGTGATATGGTCAAGACGTGATGCTATATTTTATTGTATGAGATGATCATGTTTTGTAACCGAGTTATCGGCAATCGGCAGAGCCATATGGTTGTCGCTTATTGTATGAAATGCAAACGCCTGTAATTGCTTTACTTTATCACTAAGCGGTAGCGATAGTCGTAGTAGCAACAGATGGCGTAAACGCGACAACGATGCTACGATGGAGATCAAGGTGTCGCGCGGTGGCGATGGTGATCACGACGGTGCTTGAGATGGAGATCACAAGCACAAGATGATGATGGCCATATCATATCACTTATATTGATTGCATGTGATGTTTATCCTTTATGCATCTTATCTTGCTTTGATTGACGGTAGCATTATAAGATGATCTCTCACTAAAATTATCAAGAAGTGTTCTCCCTGAGTATGCACCGTTGCCAAAGTTCGTAGTACCCAGACACCCCGTGATGATCGGGTGTGATAAGTTCTACGTCCATCTACAACGGGTGCAAAACAGTTGCACACGCAGAATACTCGAGTTAAACTTGACGAGCCTAGCATATAATGATATGGCCTCGAACACGGAGACCGAAAGGTCGAGCGTGAATCATATAGTAGATATGATCAACATAGTGATGTTCACCATTGAAACTACTCCATCTCACGTGATGATCGGACATGGTTTAGTTGATTTGGATCACGTAATCACTTGGATGACTAGAGAGATGTCTGTCTAAGTGGGAGTTTTTAATATGATTAATTGAACTTAAATTTATCATGAACTTAGTACCGATAGTATTTTTGCTTGTCTATGTTTCTTTGTAGATAGATGGCTCGTCTGTTGTTCCGTTGAATTTTAATGCGTTCCTTGAGAAAGCAAAGTTGAAAGATGATGGTAGCAATTACACGGACTGGGTCCGTAATTTGAGGATTATCCTCATTGCTGCAGAAGAATTACGTCCCCGAAGCACCGGCCGGGTGCCGAACTCTTTGCGAGAGCTGCGCCGAGAAGTTGTGAACGTCTGGCGAGCAAAGCCGATGACTACTCGATAGTTCAGTGTCCCATGCTTTACGGCTTAGAACCGGGACTTCAACGACGTTTTGAACGCCATGGAGCATATGAGATGTTCCAGGAGTTGAAGTTAATATTTCAAGCAAATGCCGGATTGAGAGATATGAAGTCTCCGATAAGTTCTATAGCTGCAAGATGGAGGAGAATAGTTCTGTCGGTGAACATATACTCAAAATGTCCGGGTATAATAATCACTTGATTCAACCGGGAGTTACTCTTCCGGATGATAGTGTCATTGATGTAATTCTCCAATCATCGCCACCAAGCTACAAGAGCTTCGTGATGAACTATAATATGCAAGGGATGACCAAAACAATTCCCGAGCTCTTACGCAATGCTTTGAAAGCCGGAGGTAGAAATCAAGAAAGAGCATCAAGTGTTGATGGTCAACAAGACCACTAGTTTCAAGAAAAAGGGCAAAGGAAAGAAGAAGGAAACTTCAAAAAGAACAGCAAGAAAGTTGCTGCTCAAGAGAAGAAACCCAAGTCCGGACCTAAGCCCTAAATCGAGTGTTTTTACCGCAAGGCATCGGACATCGAAGCGGAACTGCCCCAAGTATTTGGCGGATAAGAAGGATGGCAAGGTGAACAAAGGTATATGTGATATACATGTTATTGATGTGTACCTTACTAGAGCTCGTAGTAGCACTTTTGGGTATTTGATCTGGGTTCTGTTGCTAATATTTGCAACTCAAAACAGGGACTACGTAATAAATGAGCACCGGCAAAGGACGAGGTGACGATGCGCGTGGAAAGCGGTTCCAAGGTCAATGTGATCGCGGTCGGCACGCTACCTCTACATCTACCTTCGGGATTAGTTTTAGACCTAAATAATTGTTATTTGGTGCCGCGTTGAGCATGAACATTATATCTGGATCTTGTTTGATGCGAGACGGTTATTCATTTAAATCGAGAGAATAATGGTTGTTCTATTTATATGAGTAATATCTTTTATGGTCACGCACCCTTGAAGAATGGTCTATTTTTATTGAATCTCGATAGTAGTAATACACATATTCATAATGTTGAAACCAAAAGATGCAGAGTTGATAATGATAATGCAACTTATTTGTGGCTTGCCGTTTAGGTCATATCGGTGTAAAACGCATGAAGAAACTCCATCTTGATGGGCTTCGGAATCACTTGATTATGAATCACTTGGTACTTGCGAACCGTGCCTCATGGGCAAGATGACCAAAACGCCGTTCTCCGGAACTATGGAGCGAGCAACTGATTTGTTGGAAATCATACATACCGATGTTTGTGGTCCAATGAATATTGAGGCACGCCATGGTATCGTTATTTTCTCACCTTCACAGATGATTTGAGCAGATATGGGTATATCTACTTAATGAAACACAAATCTGAAACATTTGAAAAGTTCAAAGAATTTCAGAGTGAAGTGGAAAATCATCGTAACAAGAAAATAAAGTTTCTACGATCTGATCGTGGAGGAGAATATTTGAGTTACGAGTTTGGTGTACATTTAAAACAATGTGGAATAGTTTAGCAACTCACGCCACCCGAACACCACAGAGAAATGGTGTGTCCGAACGTCGTAATCGTATTTTACTTGATATGGTGCGATCTATGATGTCTCTTCTTGATTTACCGCTATCGCTTTGGGGATATTCTTTAGAGACGGCCGCATTCACGTTAAATAGGGCACCATCTAAATCCGTTGAGACGACACCGTATGAACTATGGTTTGGCAAGAAACCAAAGTTGTCGTTTCTTAAAATTTGGGGCTGCGATGCTTATGTGAAGAAACTTCAACCAGATAAGCTCGAACCCAAATCGGAAAATGTGTCTTCATAGGATACCCAAAGGAGATCATTGGGTACACCTTCTATCACAGATCTGAAGGCAAGATTTTCGTTGCTAAGTTCGGATCCTTTCTAGAGAAGGAGTTTCTCTCGAAAGAAGTGAGTGGGAGGAAAGTAGAACTTGATGAGATAATCGTATCTGCTCCCTTATTGGAAGGTAATTCATCACAAGAAATGGTTCTGTGACAACTACACCAATTAGTGAGGAAACTAATGATATTGATCATGAAACTTGAGATCAAGTTGCTCTTGAACTTCGTGGGTCAACCAGAGTAAAATACGCAACAGAGAGGTACGGTAATCCTATTATTGAAGTCATGTTACTTGACAATAGCGAACCTACAAACTATTAAGAAGCGAAGGTGAGCCCAGATTCAGCGAAATGGCTGGAAGCCATGAACTCTGAGATGGGATCCATGTATGAAAACAAAGTATGGACTTTGGTTGACTTGCCCGATGATCGGCAAGCCATTGAGAATAAATGGATCTTTAAGAAGAAGACCGACGCCGATGGTAATGTAACTGTCTATAAAGCTCGACTTGTTGCAAAAGGTTTTCGACAAGTTCAAGGGGTTGACTACGATGAGACTTTCTCACCCGTAGCGATGCTTAAGTCTGTCCGAATCATGTTAGCAATTGCCGCATTTTATGATTATGAAATTTGGCAAATGGATGTAAAAACTGCATTCTTGAATGGATTTCTAGAAGAAGAGTTGTATATGATGCAACCAGAAGGTTTTGTTGATCCAAACGGCGCTAACAAAGTGTGCAAGCTCCAGCGATCAATTTATGGTCTGGTGCAAGCCTCTCGGAGTTGGAATAAACGCTTTGATAGTGTGATCAAAGCATATGGTTTTATCTGAGACTTTTGGAGAAGCTTTGTATTTACAAGAAAGTGAGTGGGAGCTCAGTAGCATTTCCGATATTATATGTAGACGACATATTATTGATTGGAAATGATATAGAATTTCTGGATAGCATAAAAGGATACTTGAACAAAAGTTTTTCAATGAAAGACCTCGGTGAAGCTGCTTACATATTGGGCATCAAGATCTATAGAGATAGATCAAGACGCCTAATTGGACTTTCACAAAGCACATACCTTGATAAAGTTTTGAAGAAGTTCAAAATGGATCGTGCAAAGAAAGGTTTTTACCTGTATTACATAAGGTGTAAGATTGAGTCGGACTCAATGCCCGACCACGGCAGAAGATAGAGAGAAAATGAAAGATGTTCCTATGCTTCAGCCATAGGCTCTATCATGTATGCAATTTTGTGTACGGACACGGCGTATGCTTAGCTGTAAGCTTGGCAGAAGGTACCAAAGTAATCCAGAGTGGATCATCGGACAGCGGTCAAGAACATCCTGAAATACGAAAAGGACTAAGGATATGTTTCTCGTATATGGAGGTGACAAAGAGCTAGTCGTAAATGGTTACGTCGATGTAAGCTTTTGACATCGATCCGGACGATTCTAAATCGCAAAACCGGATACGTGTTTTTGTTAAACGGTGGAGCTGCCGGTTGGTGCAGTTCTAAACAAAGCGTCGTGGCGGGATCTACATGTGAAGCGGAGTACATAGCTGCTTGAAGCAGCAAATAAAGGAGTCTGGATGAAAGAGTTCATTTCCGATCTAGGTGTCATACCTAGTGCATCGGGACCAATGAAGATCTTACGTGACAATCTTGGTGCAATTGCCTTGGCAAAGGAATCCAGATTTCACAAGAGGACCAAGCATATCAAGAGACGCTTCAATTCCATTCGGGACCAAGTCCAAGTGGGAGACATAGAGATTTGCAAAATACATACGGATCTGAATGTTGCAGACCCGTTGACTAAGCCTCTCCCACGAGCAAAACATGATCAGCACCAAGACTCCATGGGTGTTAGAATCATTACTGTGTGATCTAGATTATTGACTCTAGTGCAAGTGGGAGATGAAGGAAATATGCCCTAGAGGCAATAATAAAGTTATTATTTATTTCCTTATATCATGATAAATGTTTATTATTCATGCTAGAATTGTATTAACCGGAAACATAATACATGTGTGAATACATAGACAAACAGATAGTCACTAGTAAGCCTCTACTAGACTAGCTCATTAATCAAAGATGGTTATGTTTCCTAACCATAGACATGTGTTGTCATTTGATTAATGGGATCACCTCATTAGAAGAATGATGTGATTGACATGACCCATTCCGTTAGCTTAGCACTTGATCGCTTTAGTATATTGCTATTGCTTTCTTCATGACTTATACATGTTCCTATAACTATGAGATTATGCAACTCCGTTTACGGAGGAACACTTTGGGTACTACCAAACGTCACAACGAATCGGGTGATTATAAAGGAGTACTATAGGTGTCTCCAAAGGTACTTGTTGGGTTGGCGTATTTCGAGATTAGGTTTTGTCACTCCGATTGTCGGAGAGGTATCTCTGGGCCTTCTCGGTAATACACATCACATAAGCCTTGCAAGCATTACAACTAATGAGTTAGTTGTGAGATGATGTATTACGGAACGAGTAAAGAGACTTACCAAGAATCTAGAGATTGAACTAGGTATTGGATACCGACGATCGAATCTCGGGTAAGTAACATACCGATGACAAAGGGAACAACGTATGTTGTTATCTTGATGCGACCGATAAAGATCTTCGTAGAAAATGTAGGAACCAATATGGGCATCCAGGTCCCGCTATTGGTTATTGACCGGAAACATGTCTCGGTCATGTCTACATTATTCTCGAACCGTAGGGTCCGCACACTTAAGGTTTCGATGACAGTTATATTATGAGTTTATGTATTTTGATGTATCGAAGGTTGTTGAGTCCGGATATGATCACGGAGATGACGAGGAGTCTCGAAATGGTCGAGACATAAAGATTAATATATTGGACGGATATATTTGGACACCGGAAAGGTTCCGGAGAAGTTTGGAGCTCCGGAGGTTACCGGAACCCCGGGAGGTATATGGGCCTTATTGGGCCCATGTAGGAGGAAGGAGAAGGAACAAGGGAGGCGCGCCCCAAGCCCAATCCGAATTGGGGAGGGCCGGCCCTTCCTTTCTCCTTCCCCTCTTCCTATTCCTACTACTAGTACTACTTCCTAATACTAGTACTCCTTCCTTCCCTCCAAATAAGATAAGGAAAGAGGAAACCTACTTGGAGTAGGTTTCCCCTCCTATGGCGCCCCCCTTGAGGCCGGCCACCTCCTCCCTCCCTCCTTTATATACGGGGTAGGGGGCACCCTAGTACACACAAGTTGATCCTTGAGATCGTTCCTTAGCCGTGTGCGGTGCCCCCTCCACCATATTCCACCTCGGTCATATCATAGCAGTGCTTAGGCGAAGCCTGCGTCAGTAGAACATCAAGATCGTCACCACGCCGTCGTCTTGTGGAACTCCCTCTCCCGGAGCTTTGCTGGATCGGAGCCCGAGGAGCGTCATCGAGCTGAGCGTGTGCCAAGAACTCGGAGGCCCGAGTAACGGCTTGGGATCAATTTGGATCGCGAGGAGAACGTCGACTACTTCCTCTACGTTGTGAGATCGACTCGAGGCGCGAGTGGCGTTGGGATCGGCTGGATCGCGAGGAGAAAGTACGACTACTTCCTCTACGTTGTGATCGCTTCCGCTTTGGTCTACGAGGGTACGTAGACAATACTCTCCCCTCTCGTTGCTATGCATCACCATGATCTTGCGTGTGCGTAGGAAATTTTTTGAAATTACTACGTTCCCCAACAACATCCTCTAGACAATCAAACACACAAGATCCACAAGGTACATGAACAACAAAGGGAAAGATACAAGGTAGAGTTCATCTCCGTGAGGAGGTCTTGAAGGGGGCCGCCCAAGAGGGGGTCTTGATGATATATCCCATGATATCTTCTCCTAGATGGAGGTCTTGGCCTTGAATGGAGTAGTGGTCTCTCTCTCTCAAGAGTAGAGGAAGGTAGGAGCAAAGCTCACATACAAATGAGCTATCACTTTGCTAACCTTAGAAAGGAGGTGGAGGTGGTCTATTTATAGTCTAAGCCACGAAGGGGTAAGTGGGAGAGGGATACAAGGCCAAAGGCCCGCGGCTGCGCACACAGGCGTCGGACGTCCGGAGGGGGTCGGACGTCCGGAAGCTCGAGACGGTCCGGACGTCCGAAAGTCTTCGGACTTCCGTAAATATCGCTTTGTCGCCGTGGCTCTAGTCGTCCGGAGGCGCTCGGTCGTCCGTGGCCTGGGAGGTGTCGTACGTCCAATCTCGGTCGATCGTCCGGTCGCTATAAATCTCGTCGGCAGGTCTCTTGGGATGGCTAGAGTTCCAGGTGTCGGACGTCCGGCGTAGTCCGGTCGTCCGGGCGCTATAGGGGTGTGGGACGTCCGGTGGCTTCCGGTCATCCGGTCGCTGTAGATTCCGCAGCTCCGTTTCTTCCGTCTTCTCTTCCATGCCTCCCTCGCGGATGGTGTAGTCGTTCCTTGGTGCTTGCACTCCTCCTTGAAATCCGTGAAGCTCCGACAATACCTATGCATGCACACGGGAGAAGTGTCAAGTAGTATACCATCCTCGAAGGGGTCAAGTGAACACATGTAAAGGAGAAGATTCACCTTTATGTATGAGAAGTAGAGGTCACACGTGTCACTTGCCAAACGGACTCTTGACATGGTGATGACCGTAGGATGCTCCGCATCATCCCCTCCCCCTTGGAAAAGATCCGACCTCGGATCGAAAACCAAATCACCATGGGAAAGAGATGTCGGTGTCGTGTCGAAGTGGTCGATCACCAAGCACTCATCGTCTAGTAACTCGAAATGGGGACTCTCCAATGTCGCACCGTCTCGTGATTCCTTCAAAATGAGCAAATACAACAAACACTTGGAAAAACAAATGTGGTTAGCATTAGTGCAAAACCAAGCATTCCGGAGGTGATTCACCAAACAAGTGTTGTCATCAAGCATAGCATAGGGTGTGACAAAGGATTGTGAGATGGCATGTAAGCAAATGAATTGAGTAAAATCAAGGTCATCATGGAAACAAGCATGTAAATGTGAGGTAGTGATGCAAATGCGTGTGACAAGAGAATAAGCATCTACCTCAAGATCATAGCAAACATGCATAAAGTGCTCGACAAATGGTCGATGGTAGGCATAGGAATCATTCACAACACCAAATAAGATGAGATGTCTAAACACATGGGTCAAGTACAAGACAATCCAAGCATAATGTGCATAGGGTGTAGTGAATATAGTGTGGCACTCAACACAATAGAAAGAGCAAGTGTTCATCATGTGTGAGGCAATCAAGTCAAGCATGTGACAAGCAAAGGGACATGGCATATGTGAAGAAATGATATTGGTGCAACCAATCATATGATAGTAGCAAGTAGACCAAGAATTGGATGCAACACACAAGGTATATATATCATGAAGCATGGAAATGTGGCAATCATGGGTGAAAGCAATATCTCGAACATGCGTGCAAATGGTGTAAGCAACACATGAAGTATGATCCACAATATCCAAGCTCAAGAAGGATGTCACCTTGAAGGCGTGTCCTTGTGCATTCTTCACAATGTCAAGTGGAAGCAAATACGGTGTAGAAGCGAGTCGTGGTAGAATGTATGAGGCTCGCTCGCAAGAGCTCGAATGGTCAACTCACGTGAAGTGGAAGTCGACACAAAGTCCAAGTATCCTACACATGCACAAAACAAAACAAAGAACGTATGCGCATGGTAGATAAACACATCATCCATCATGATGGTTCTCATCTTTTGCACATAACCATTAGAAGCACAAGTGCATGAATAATATGATGCAACAATGGCTAAATTCATGGCACTAGGTATATGGTGCAAAGAAGTAAGACAAGCATGCTTCACAAGAATTATGTCAAAATCTCCAAACATATGTGAGAATGCTATGGGGGCAAACTCATGAGCAATACTAATAGCATGGTTGCACTCAATACATGGCAAATCTAGCATGAGAGAGGCAACATATGGAGATATGTGACAAGAAGCAATAACAATCATGTGCAAAGCATGTAGATGGTTGTCATCAACCGCGTGAAATGAGCAAGTATGAATCATGGTTGATGCAACACAAGCAAGCATATCAATCATGTCGTGCAAACTAGTGGAGCGAAGATGCAACACACTAGAGGAAATCATGGCAATCATGTCACGTGAGCAAATAATAGGCATAGACAATGCACATGACATATCACAAGCACGAACACAAATCAAGATCATAGTATCATCATAGGAATGGTGCACAAAAGGAACATGGCAAGAACAAGCAATATTTCCACCAAGCTTGCAAATACACATACAAGTACTAGAATCAATCATCATGTGTAATGCAAAGCATGGGTCACAAATGCATGGCAAAGGCATAGGAATGGGCATATCATGCAAAGTAAACATGGTAATATGGGAAAAGGATATATAATGGAGAACAACCCATAGCCAAGTGAGGGCCATGTAGAAGAAATGCGCAAAGTCTTTGCGCGAAGAGAGCGGTGGTAAAGATAATCCTTGGGATCCCAAATCATCGTTGCTCTCTAGAGCTCGTTTTGTCAACTCATGGGATTGCAAAGTTGACAAGTATTCATGGGTACCTTGTTCATTCCACTCAAGTGTTGTAGGTGAGGTGGGAAAGACCAAACGGTGGTCATCTTCATCTTGATGGAACCATGTGGGGGGTGCATCATAGTCCACCATGGCCATCGTCTTGTCCAAAGGGACAACGAAGTCGTCGAGGATCGGCGCGTCATCATAAATGGGACCTAGAACCAAATGAGAAGACACAATAGAGGTAGAGGTCAAGTTGTTAGAAATGGAAATGGCCTCACGAGACCTATCAACTATCTCACTCTCTCTATGTGGTGGTTCACTCACTCCCTCAAAATAGGTGTACTCAAAGTCGCATATGGTGGAGTCACTCATCTCACTCAAGTGGTGGGGGTTGTGGCTCTCCTCACATGGGATTTGTGGCAACACATCATATATAGGGCTAGTGGTGAAGGCACTCTCACTCTCAATATGGTGGCACAAGTCACTCAAGTCATCATACGGCGCCGTGGTCGAGGTGAAATACTCAACCATCTCATCACCGTCGCCATGGATGAAGGCTGAAGATGGCACAACATCACTCTCCTCCATGACCGAAGGGAAAATTCCATGCTCGATCATCTCGTCATCGTCGTCGTGGATGAAGGTCGAAGATGGCACATCATCACTCTCGCCTCCTAAGATGGAAGCATCATCCTTGCTCGCCAACTTGTCGCTCGCCTCCAGAGCTTGGTCCTTGAAGGTCTTCGTAGTCGTACTTGTCGCCGCACCATCTTGAAAAAGAGTCAAGGTAGACTCGGCATCATCAATGCCACAAAGAGGGATGGCGGTGAAGTCGCACTTGGGAGCATCGTCTTGGAGCTTGTCGGGCTTGGACATGGTGGTGGTACTAGCCTCATGCTTGTCGTCGAGCTTGGTCGCCATGAAGTTTGCTTGGGGTGGAGAAGCCTTGGCCTTCATGAGTTCTTGTTTCGCCTTGAGAGCACCAATGTAGTAGTCGTCGATGGACTTGTAGTTCTCGAGGAAGATAGTCTTGGAGATGTCGTTGTTCAATCCCATCATGAAGTGGAACTTCATCGAAATGGGGTCGCCCACGCCACTCGTCAAGAAGGCAATCTTCATCTCCTTGAAGTACTTGTCGATGGACTTGGATCCTTGGATGGTGTTCTCCAATTGGTGAAGAAGTTGTTCCGTGTATGTTGGAGGCACAAACTCTCGCCGCAAAGCTCTCTTCGTCTTGGGCCAATTCATGTCGTAGGACTCCGAAGGTGTGTGAAGCCACCAAGTTGAGGCGTAGTCGTGGAAGTTTCTTGTGGCGCACTTCACTTGATCTTCGGGAGGAACTTGATGTAGCTTGAGGTAGTCGTCCATTAAGCGCTCCCACTCGAGATACTCCTCGGGTTCGTGAGTCCCATAGAAAGGAATCGCGTGGTCGATGTCGAGGTCGTAGTAGCTCATGGAAGTCGTGGACTTGAGCTTGGGGAGCTTCTCTTGAGCGTAGTCTTGGGGTGCTTGTTGGCGAAGATGCCGTATGTCCGTAGGCGAAGATGCCTTGAAGTCGCTTGGCGAAGATGCCAAGGGAGATGGTGAAGTCATTGAGCGGTTGTTGATGTAGAGCTCTTGACCTTCACGTTCTTGGTGGTGATGGTGTCGATGCTGATGTGATCTTGCCGGAGATGGTAGCTCGGAAGCATGTGCTCTTGAGCGTCTTCTCGAAGATGAGGAAGATCGCTTGTAGGACTTGATGAGGGCTTTGATCTCCTCCATTTGAGCTTGCATCTTGGCGTCGGAGTTGTTGTTCGTGGCATTGAACTCGTCGTTGTTGTTGTAGACCGAAGGTGAAATGCCTTGCCTATCCATCACAAGACTCGAGTAGAGGTGAGTAGGAAATGAGATAAACAATACCAAGTTACCTTTTCCCAAAGTTGAGGATGTATCCCGTTTCACTCAATGTGAGATGAAAGAATAGTGGAATTGGTACCGGACTTGTTCACTCACACCTATCAAGTAAAGCTTATGGTAGAGCTCGGTGAGGATAGTGGCACAAAAATTTAATGCAAAATGTTAGCAAGAGTCAATAATGTTGAAAGAGGTTCACAAATTCGCAAGAGAAACAAGTAGACCAATAGCAATGAATGGCACACGGAAACACACACATGGATAGATAAGTGGGGTCGTGCAACCAAGGAATGAGCTCAAAATGTGGAATCCACCAAAACGCTCGTGTTGCACAACTCAAGAGAGACGCTAGCACGATTGCTCAATAGGCGGATACGGCACTTGTGCACAACCTATAAGATGCAAAATGGATAAACTTTGTATCCCAAGTATGCTATGTATGTATGGTTCCCGGTGTGTCTCTCAATATGATCCAAGATGATCGGATATGACAAACGTATGTGCAATGTGGTATGATGCTATGGCACTTGCTTACAAGCTTCTTTGCTCTTTCTCTTTCTTTGCTTAAAAGCTTATTCTCTTTTTCTTTTCTATGTATGGCCACTTTTGCACAATGCACAAACCAAGATAGCTATTGTGTATATGCGGGAACAAACTTGTGACACAGGATATGATACCAATATGATATGGTATGTAGGCAATGGATGGTGTAGATCACTAATGTGCACAAGTAACGTGGCCCGACAATACTCAAATGGCTAGTCTCGATAGGCAAGTGACGCAAAATGGGCTAGGGGTTATCAATGCAATTTGCAAGGGGAATATACAATGGTGTCGTCGAGGTTACCATCCTTTGCGATGATGAGTGGCGGTGTTCTTGATGTAGATACCAAGATGATGGAGACTCGTCCCTAAGTAGCCGAAACACCTTAGGAAACGGAAAAACCGCGAACTCAAAATCTCAAATGACAAATGTCAAATGGTGGTAGAAGAAAAGCGGTGGTGGTTTGCACTTGGCAATGCGGAAGTGGAATGATGGGCTATACACGTGTTGGAGTTGAAGTTGCCGTCCCTAAGTAGCCGAAACACCTTAGGAGACATAAGCCACAACTCAAAAAAGCTCAAACAAAATTGGGTTAAGTTGGGGTGGAAGTGTATGGTGGGTAAGCCTATGCGGAAGTGGTGGTGGTGGTTGAAGAAGAAGCAATCATCCCTAAGTAGTCAAACACCTTAGGAGACTCGAATCACTACTCAAGCAACCACATATACAATGGGGAAAAAATTGGTTAGGTTGCGGAAGTCGGTGGTGGCTATGCGGATGATATGGTGGAGGGCCTAGGCAAACTTGTCAAATTTTGGAAAATTTGATGAAGTCAAATGGTGTTGGTGGTATTTTTGAGGGAAGGGGGATGTCAATAGATTCAAAACGAGCTAAAGAACGTCAAAATCAGAGTTCGGATGAATTAGTTATGGACAAAACAAAAATCAGCCGAAGTCTGAAACTACAGGTTACAGACGTCCATAAAGGTCGGATGTCCGGGGCGGCGGACGTCCGGAAAAGTCGGAAATCCGTAAATTCGGTTCGGGTTAGGGGTTCCGGTCGTCCGGGAAAGGTCGGACGTCCGGTCTTTCCTGGGGCTCCGGACGTCCGTAAAACATCGGTCGTCCGGCGGGTCGGGGTCAACGCGAAATCCGCGATCCGGGGCGCGATTTTGAGCGGAAAATGAAGATTTCGGGGCCAAAATTGACGAGATTTCGTGGATGGAAGATGGGGAAACTTGGGTAAATGCTAGATCCACTTGATACCAAGCAAATCCATGGATCAAAATCAACAAAACATCATCAAAACTAACAAATCACAAAAAAAAATTGGGGCTATTTTTGGTGGGGATTTTTGGATTTAGGACGAAATCAAGCAAAAGAAAGCTAGAAAAAGAGGGGTAGGGGCTCCAAAAACGTGATCAACGTGGCTCATGATACCAAGATGATGCAGGACTAACCTGGTGTAGGCCGATCTTTCACGTTTGGAGTGGGATCCCTCGAAGACCACGATGAACGCGGGGAAGAACGGAGAGAAATCACAAGGGGAAAAACTCAAGAACAAGTCCGATCACACATCCACTAGACAATCAAACACACAAGATCCACAAGGTACATGAACAACAAAGGGAAAGATACAAGGTAGAGTTCATCTCCGTGAGGAGGTCTTGAAGGGGCCGCCCAAGAGGGGGTCTTGATGATATATCCCGCAGGATCTTCTCCTAGATGGAGGTCTTGGCCTCCAATGGAGTAGTGGTCTCTCTCTCTCAAGAGTAGAGGAAGGTAGGAGCAAAGCTCACATACAAATGAGCTATCACTTTGCTAACCTTAGAAAGGAGGTGGAGGTGGTCTATTTATAGTCCAAGCCACGAAGGGGTAAGTGGGAGAGGGATACAAGGCCAAAGGCCCGCGGCTGCGCACACATGCGTCAGACGTCCGGAGGGGGTCGGACATCCGGAAGCTCGGGACGGTCCGGACGTCTGGAAGTCTTCAGACTTCTGTAAATATCGCTCTGTCGCCGTGGCTCTGGTCGTCCGGAGGCGCTCGGTCGTCCGTGGCCTGGGAGGTGTCGTACGTCCGATCTCGGTCGGTCGTCCGGTCGCTGTAGATCTCGTCGGCAGGTCTCTTGGGCTGGCTAGAGTTCTAGGTGTCGGACGTCCGGCGTAGTCCGGTCGTCCGGGCGCTATAGGGGTGTCGGACGTCCGATGGCTTCCGGTCGTCTGGTCGCTGTAGATTCCGCAGCTCCGTTTCTTCCGTCTTCTCTTCCATGCCTCCCTCGCGGATGGTGTAGTCGTTCGTTGGTGCTTGCAGTCCTCCTTGAAATCCATGAAGCTCCGACAATACCTATGCATGCACACGGGAGAAGTGTCAAGTAGTATACCATCCTCGAAGGGGTCAAGTGAACACGTGTAAAGGAGAAGATTCACCTTTATGTATGATAAGTAGAGGTCACACGTGTCACTTGCCAAACGGACTCTTGACATGGTGATGACCGTAGGATGCTCCGCATCACATAGGGAATCACAAACCTTAACACCAATATTCTTACTAAAGCATAATTACTAATCAACATAACTCACATATCACATCATCATATCTCAAAACTATTACTAAGAATCAAGTTTATTTTGTCCAATGATCTTCATGAAAGTTTTCATTATATCCTTCTTGGATATCTATCACTTTGATACTAATTTTCATGTGTTTCTTTTCATAAGCTCAAACAAATATAAGTGAAGATCATGAGCATACTTTTTCTTCTTTCTCTCAAAATAATTTAAGTGAAGCAAGAGAGAATTTCTTGAAAATTTTACTAACTCTCAAATAAATCTAAGTGAAGAAAGAGAGCATTTCTTCAAAAAATACTAAGCACACCGTGCTAAAAAAGATATAAGTGAAGCACTAGAGCAAGTCCATTGCTCATAAAAATTTAAGTGAAGCAAAGAAAGCATTTCTAACAAGTCATGACATAAATTTGGCTCTCATAAATTGGTGTGTCCAGAAAGGATTCATGACTTAAAGCACAAAATAAAACAAGCAAAGACTCATATCATACAAGACGCTCCAAGCAAAACACATATCATGTGACGAATAAAAATATAGTTTCAAGTAAAATACCGATAGTTGTTGGAAGAAAGCGGGGATGCCACTCGGGGGCATCCCCAAGCTTAGTTGGTTGCTCATTTTTGGATAATAGCTTGGGATGCCTGGGCATCCCCAAGCTTAGGATCTTCCATCCTTCATTCATACATCGTAAGATAACCCAAAACTTGAAAACTTCAATGACACAAAACTCAGCAAAAGCTTCGTGAGATCCGTTAGTGTGAGAAAAATAAATCACTACTATAAGTGTTGTATCAAACCAATTCTTATTTTGTTTTTGTATTATATCTATTGTATTCCAACTTTTCTATGGCGAAAACTCATCAAAGAAAACCATAGAGCCATCATAATAAGCACACAACACAAAAAAACAGAATCTGTCAAAACAGAACAGTCTGTAGCAATCTGATTTGTTCGAATACCTCTGGAACTCCATAAATTCTGAAAAACTAGGACGACCTGGGTAATTTTTATATTAATATTCTTCAAAAATTATTGACATTTTATCATGTTCTGGTGATTTTTAACAATTATTTTGGTGAGCACAAAGTTTCTGTCTTTTTCAGCAAGATCAAACGACTATCACCCAAGAAGATCCTATTGGTTCTACTTGGCACAAACACTAATTAAAACACAAAAAACACAATCATAATAGTAGAATAATTGTGTAAATACTCAAGAATAGAAAGCAAAAAGCAAAAATATAATTTATTCATTAGGTTGCCTCCCAACAAGCGCTATAGTTTTACGCCCTTAGCTAGGCATAAAGTAAGGATCTAAGTTTTGTAATCTTTCTTCTTAACTTTCCTAGAGGTATTTTCATCATGAGGCTTTGTAAACACAACATAAAATATGTTTTCCATACAAGCCTTATCAATCCTAAGTTGGTTTTCATCATACCCCTTTTTATTTCCCGCAACAATTCAAGAGTAATGTTGATTAACATTATTGAAAACTTGTTGGATTATATCTAAAACTGGGACTTCCTTTTTAAGATTCTCATCAAAGAATTTATTGTCCCAAAGCAAATGTCTCAAATCATAGTCACTATTGTAAAGAATTTCATCTATCATAGGTTTTTCATGATTCATACCATAAAAATCAAAGATTTCCCTAGCTTCCCGAATTATGTAGTCAAACTCATTCATGAGAAGGAGAGTGGCCAACTTTTTAGCCCTAGGGTTCTTTATTTTGGGAAGCTCAAAAAACAATCTTTGCAAAGTAGGATGAGTACGAATAAATTTACTTTAAAGTTTCAGAATTAGTGCTGAAATAGCATCCGCATAAGATCTAGTAGTTTTAATATAGGAGCATCATCACAACTTAGATTCCCAACACAATTGAAAAATTCTTGGGTACGTTCTTTTCCCATAACGTTCCCCGCCCCCAAGATAAAAGTTTTAGCATCCAGATTTCCCGTACATCCAATCTTAGGAGTTAGGCCATCATCTATTGGTGCCATACCGAAATCACTCATGATTGCAAGCAAAGGATAGATCTAACAACAAGATGGCGAATGGAAAAAGAGAGGCGGATAAAACGACAAATTTTGTGAAGTGAGGGAGAGGTAAACGACAGACAAATGGCAAATAATGTAAATTGCAAGGAGATGAGATTGGTGATTAGGAACCTGGTATATGTTGAAGATCCTCCCCGGCAACGGCGCCAGAAATCCTTTTGATGTTGTTTGAAGCTATGCCGGTATTTCCCAAAGAGGAAGGGATGATGGAGCACAACGGCGGTAGGTATTTCTCTCAGAAATGAAACCAAGGTTATCGAACTAGTAGGAGAACCAAGCAACACAACGTAAAAAGCCCATGCACACAAATAACAACACTTCGCAACCCGACGTGTTAAAGGGGTTGTCAATCCCTTTCGGGGTACGGCGCTAGAAACAGTGCGTGGACGGGATAAAGTTGTAATAGATTGAAATAATAGATCACAAATAAAATAAAGTGCAGAAAAGTATTTTTGGATTTTTGGTCTAATAGATCTGAAAATAAATGCAAGGAAAAAGTAGATCACAAAGGTAAATATATGAGAAATAAGACTCGGGGCGTAGGTTTCACTAGTGGCTTCTCTCGAAAAAATAGCAAACGGTGGGTAAACAAATTACTGTTGGGCAATTGATAGAACTTAATATAATTATGATGATCATTATATAGGCATCGCGTCCAAGATTAGTAGACCGACTCCTGCCTGAATCTACTACTATTACTCCTGTGACGCCCGGATAATCAAGCTACAGTAACCCTCTCCTAATGATGCCACATCACCATGATTACTGGTGTTAATCTCACGGTGATTCAAATCCTGCTCGAATTTAAATTCAAAATCATGTCAAACCGTAAAGTTTTGAGATGACAAAACTAAAATGTTTTGGATGTGACAAAATTCATAAGTAATATTAGTGGAGAAACCAACCTCTTTGAAAGTGTTTGATTGTCCTAAAGTAAACAAAACAGTAGGAAAACAATTAATTAAATGTCTTTCCAATTAATAAAATGTTAAACTATTTTATCTAGTTGCCCAAGTTTTTGTGGCATTAGAATATGTAGTAACACTATTTTAGAAACTAATTTTATATTTTATAAAACTATAGTAAATAGAAAATAAAGTAAACAATAAAAAGAAAATAAATAAAAAGAGCAGACAAAACAGAAAAGTAAAAAAAGGTAAACCCCTAGCCTAACTAGGCTTTAGCCCAGCCGACCCACCCGCGCCCCTGGCCTATATGGCCCGCGGTGCCCAACCCTAACTCGACCCACACCCCACAACCCCCACTCCACCCCGCTCTCTTCCCCCCGATCTGGATCGAGATCGGGGGCCCGCCTCGGCGCTCGATGCTGCCGCAGCCCGGATCACCACCTCGCCGGATGCCATCGCCGCCTCCTCCCCTGCGTCGAACCGTCCCCGTCATCCTCCCCACGCCCAGTCCCCTACGAACCCCCGTGAGGCCCCGCTCCTTCTCTTCCCCGCACCGCTGCTGCATCGTCGACGCTGCTCCGTTGCGGCCGCCGCACTCCCCCCGACCGCGACCACCTCCACCGCACTGCGCTCGTCTCGCTCTCACCGTCCTGCGGCCGTATCGTAGCTCTGCTCCCCCCGTGCTCCGGCCACCCCCATTGCTGCCGCTTGTCCTGTTGGATGCGCACGAGCGCCAGTGCTTGAACGCCCCCTTCAGGGCGCCAATCCATCGCCGGACGGCGAGTCCCGACCCCATCCGCCCGCTCACCGCTGACCCCTACCACTGCTCCCTACCGCCGTCGTAATGCCCAGCCACCACTTCCACAGCCCCACGAGACCATTCCCTCCTGTAGCTCACCGCAACCCACTGCTGCTGCTGCGCTCATCGCGCTCGCCGCATTTCTGGCGCCCTTGTGCCGGCGCACCCGCACCCCATCTCCGGCCGCCACGGCCGACTGCCACGCCCGCTCGCGCCCCGGCCATCCTTGGTGGCGTGCACCCGCCCGGCGCTCCTCCCGACCTCACTGGCTGCCTCTCCGCGGCTGCCAGTGGCTCTGCCGCCGGGCGCCGGTGTGCGTCATGCGTGCTCAAGACCTCTCGGGCTCGTGCTCGGGCGCCCACGCCACTGTCCGCTAGCGTCCGCCCCGCTAGGCCCCTATGGGCCACTGCCAGGGGGCCCCACGCCCCTTTTGATTAAAACAAAAATGAAAAACTATAATAATAAATAATAATAATTAAATTAGTGAATTAATTAACCTAATTAAAACTGTTATGTTAACACTAATAGTCTGTTTGTTAAACAGATCAATGACGACCGGGCCCCACATGTCAGGGTTGACCAGGTCAACCTGTGGACATGCTGACATCATGCTGATGTCACACTGGCACAATAATTACATTTTCTAATTTAATTAATTCTGTTAATTCTAAAAATGAAATAAAACTTTTAAAATTAATATAAAATAATACGTAGCTCGGATGAAAATACTTTGTACATGAAAGTTGCTCAAAACGATGAGACGAACCTGAATACACAGCCCGTCATCCGCCACACATCCCTAGCATAGCAAACACACAACTTCCCCCCTCCGTTTCATCTGTCCAAAAACGTGGAACACCGGGGATAGTTTCCCGGATGTTTCCCCCCTTCGCCGATATCACCTCCTACTGCGTTAGGGCACGCCTGGCACCGTTACTTGTCATGTCATGTATCGATATGCATCTGTTTGCATTGTATTCATTGTTTCTTCCCCCTCTTCTCTCTGGTAGACCACGAGACCGACGCTGCTGCTACCCAGTACGACTACCGTGTTGACGACCCCTCCTTCTTGCCAGAGCAACCAGGCAAGCCCCCCCTTGATCACCATATATCGCCTATTCCTTCTCTCCACTGCTTGCATTAGAGTAGTGTAGCATGTTATTGCTTTCGGTTAATCCTATTCGGCTGCATAGCCTGTCATTGTTGCTACAGTTGTTACCCTTACCTGCAATCATAAATGCTTAGTATAGGATGCTAGTATTCCATCAGTGGCCCTACATTCTTGTCCATCTGCCATGCTATACTACCGGGCCGTGATCACTCGGGAGGTGATCACGGGTATATACTTACATACATATTATATGATACATGTGGTGACTAAAATGGGGTCGGCTCGTAGAGTACCCGCAAGTGATTCCGATGTGGGGGCTGAAAGGACAGGTGGCTCCATCCCGGTAGAGGTGGGCCTGGGTTCCCGACGGCCCCCTACTATTACTTTGTGGCGGAGCGACAGGGCAGGTTGAGACCACCTAGGTGAGAGGTGGGCCTGGCCCTGGTCGGCATCTGTGGTTACTTCATAATAACACGCTTAGCGAGATCTTGGTATTTGATCTGAGTTGGGTCATTGACCTTATACGCACTAACCGCCACGTGGGACAAGATATGGGCAACCAGCGTCGTGGTATCAACCGAAGCTCTTTTTGACGTCAGTGACTGAGCGCCGCACGCCGGATTGGACCGTAAGCCCGCGCTTGTATTAAGGGGGATAGGTCTACTTCCGGCTGTGTACGCAACGTGTAGGTGTGCAATGGGCGATGGGCCCAGACCCCTGCGCGCTTAGGATTTAGACTGGCGTGCTGACCTCTCTGTTGAGCCTAGGTAGGGCTGCGATGTGTTGATCTCCCGAGGCCAGACATGACCCATGAAAGTGTGCCTGGCCAGAGGGATCGAGCGTGTCGGGTAATGTGGTGCACCCCTGTAGGGAAGTTGATCTATTCGAATAGCCGCGTCCACGGTAACAGGCGACCCGGAGTTGTACTTCGACCTTATGACAACTACAACCGGATACTTAATAAAACACACCCTTTCAAGTGCCAGATACAACCCGGTGATCGCTCTCTCACTGGGCGACAAGGAGAGGATCGCCGGGTAGGATTATGCTATGCGATGATACTTGGTGAACTTACCATCTACTCTCTTCTACATGTTGCAAGATGGAGGCTGCCAGAAGCGTAGTCTTCGACAGGACTAGCTATTCCCCTCTTATTCTGGCATTCTGCAGTTCAGTCCACCGATATTGCCCATTTACGCTGATACCCATGCATATGTAGTGTAGGTTCTTGCTTGCGAGTACTTTGGATGAGTACTCATGGTTTCTTTTCCCCCTCTTTCCCCCTTTCCATTCTTCTCGGTTGTCGCAACCAGATGCTGGAGCCCAGGAGTTAGACGCCACCTTCGGCGACTCCTACTACACCGTGGGTGCCTACTACCACGTGCAGGCCGCCACCGATGACCATGAGTAGTTTAGGAGGATCCCAGGCAGGAGGCCTGCGCCTCTTTCGATCTGTATCCCAGTTTCTGCTAGCCATCTTATGGCAACTTGTTTAACTTATGTCTGTACTCAGATATTGTTGCTTCACGACTTCGTCTATGATCGAGCACTTGTATTTGAGCCCTCGAGGCCCTGGCTTGTATTATGATGCTTGTATGACTTATTTTATTTTGGAGTTGTGTTGTGATATCTTCCCGTGAGTCCCTGATCTTGATCATACACGTTTGCGTATATGATTAGTGTACGATTGAATCGGGGGTGTCACAAGTTGGTATCATAGCCGACTGCCTGTAAGAATCCCCCTTCCACACTCCTTGGCCGAAGTCGAGTCTAGACATTACAAAACTTTTACTAACATGGTTGTGTGTCTTATGGACTGACGTCGCCATTTGGGTGGTATTAGGATCTTTTGTTCCTCGTCTTTACTCTGGGATTGTGATCTCTCTTCTATTCAGGTTAAATGATTTTTCTAAAATCTAACTTTAGGTTCTCGAGAATATTTCTCCCGGAGAGCCCCTTCAGTCCAGATGATCGCCTGCTGCACCAGAAAATTTTGAAGATACTCTCCGATGTTTCCCTGAGACCCTTGTGCCCTTCGGCGCAGTAAATTCCATACCACCGATAAATCCCTACGGAAAGCTACATACACTTGTCTTCCATAACTTCATTTCCAATTGTTCTTGTTATTACAAAATACCCTAAAATACTTCGGATATTTCGAGAATCCTTTGTGTCTGCTGCCTTGCACCTCTTTTTCCTCATGAATACAAGTATGAATAACTCCTCACACTTACTGGGGATTCGTTCATCCCCAGTTGTTCAGGTGTTTCGTAAAATTCTTTGAAATGCCATTCGATCTTCCGAAATCCTCAGTAGCCTATTGCTCTTGATTTTCTTTACCTGCTTGCATAATGGTTACTTCAATATGTCTAGCAAAATTCATTAAAATACTTTGTGATCGACATTCTGATAATGTTGATTCAACATGTGTGTGAATGCACACAATCATCAGTTATTCCCTGAAAATTATCCTTCCGGCTCGGACGTCATTTTGAACATGAGCTGGTTGTCGACCAATCAAATTGCCACCGTTTGTGCCTCTAAGTCTATTCAACTTACTTATCTTTTGATCGTAGCATCCGCTTTCCTCGATCCCCAATTTGGAAATCACAATTCTTTGTATTTAAGCTCTCGAATTATCCAGATTTTTCTATAATCTGATGCCTTTGCATTATTTATTCTTCTGGTTGAACATATATACTCACATCAGATTCTTTGCGGTCCGCCAGATCCTTTGGTGGATTATTATCCGACCGTTCCTGCATATTCTCAAAACCTTGAGTTCTTCCCCTGATACACAATGCCTTTGGTAAATTGTATCCCCCGGGGTTTGTCAACCATGCTCTATTTTTGAGCTTGTGTTAGTTACTCCTGAAGTTCGTGGTATCTGTTTCTAAGATGCCCCGATGAGTTGAGCCTATACCTTCCCTAAAATCATATGCACCCAAAAGTTTACACAAGTCATACCATTCTGGTGTTTTACCAGATAATTTTCTGCTCTACAACTTCTTCGAAGATGAGAAGTAAATGATAGGTTAGGCATTGAAGTAGTAGGAATCGACCCTGAACCATTGTGTTCATGCCCATGGAACCGATGTGGAACTTGTCGTGGAAGCTTCGTGCAAAACATTTAATCAGTTGGATAATTCTTTCGGTGTCATTAAATTGGATCCCTTGCAGCTATGGTTTCGGCCATATTGATATTCCTTGATTCCTTTTCTCGGACAAGTTAAAGTACTCGTCTTCTATAGATCAATACACTTGTCAACTCTCTATTTTGCTCTACCTGCGAGTATTACCCTCTGGTATCTCGATAATATCACCGAACCATGTTGCTTATTATGAGCCTTCATCAAGTATTATTCCTCATCGATTCCAGTTCTTCCCAGGTTCCGAGTTGTTAGTACTCGAGTACACCGATAAGTAAATCGGGTCAGCACCACGATTAAACAACTCTCAGTAATCCCCTTTACTCACGAGTTTGTACTCGACCATGTCATTCCTGGCTTGCTCGGCTATATCATTATCATGTCAATTTTATTTGTGCTACCCGTTCCTTACTCCTGGAGCACAACTTTCGATGATGAGCTAAGCTTACACCGATTTTTCCTTGTCATATCATTTCGACCTGAATAGCAAGCTTGATTTTGAGTTTGTGTCGTACCCGTGGTTCCAATAACCTTTGACTTCACCATTCCTTTTGCTTGATGCCGTCATTGATTGATTACATCTTCATGAAACATCTCGACTAATGTGTCGTGATCATCATCAACATTCTGAGCTCTCCTAGCACGATGACTGCTACGTCTTGAGCTTGCGTTGGTTTTCCCCAAAGAGGAGAGGATGATGCAGCACAGTAGCGTAAGTATTTCCCTCAGTTTTTGAGAACCAAGGTGTCAATCCAGTAGGAGGCCACGCACAAGTCCCTCGTACCTGCACAAAACGATAGCTACTCGCAACCAACGCGATTAGGGGTTGTCAATCCCTTCACGGTCACTTACGAGAGTGAGATCTGATAGAGATAATATTTTTGGTATTTTTGATATAAAGATGCAAAGTGAAAAGTAAAAGGCAAAGTAAAACAAAGCAAGTATAAAAGTGATGGAGATTGATATGATGAGAATAGACCCGGGGGCCATAGGTTTAACTAGTGGCTTCTCTCAAGAGCATAAGTATTCTACGGTGGGTGAACAAATTACTGTTGAGCAATTGAAAGAATTGAGCATAGTTATGAGTATATCTAGGTATGATCATGTATATAGGCATCACGTCCGAGACAATTAGATCGAAACGATTCTGCATCTACTACTATTACTCCACTCATTGACCGCTATCCAGAATGCATCTAGAGTATTAAGTTAAAAACAGAGTAACGCCTTAAGCAAGATGACATGATGTAGAGGAATAAATTCATGCAATATGATAAATACCCCATCTTGTTATCCTCGATGGCAACAATACAATACGTGCCTTGCAACCCTTTACATCCTTTGGGTAAGGACACCGCAAGATTGAACCCAAAGCCATGCACTTCTCCCATTGCAAGAACTACCAATCAAGTTGGCCAAACCAAACGGATAATTCAAGAGACTTGCAAAGATAACTCAATCATACATAAAAGAATTGAGAAGATTCAAATATTGTTCATAGATAAGCTGGATCATAAACCCACAATTCATCGGTCTCAACAAACACACCGCAAAAAGAAGATTACATCGAATAGATCTCCACGAGAGAGGGGAGAACATTGTATTGAGATCCAAAAGAGAGAAGAAGCCATCTAGCTACTAGCTATGGACCCAAAGGTCTGAAGTAAACTACTCACACTTCATCGGAGAGGCTATGGTGTTGATGTAGAAGCCCTCCGTGGTGGATGCCCCCCATGGAGCTCCTAACAGGCCCCAAGATGGGATCTCGTGGATACAGGAAGTTGCAGCGGTGGAATTAGGTTTTTGGCTCCTGTTCTGATCATTTGGGGGTACGTAGGTATATATAGGAGGAAGGAGTATGTCGGTGGAGCAATCAAAAATTATAGATACATTGGAGACGTATTAATGACTTCATGATGAGAAATACCATCCTTGCCCTCGATAATTTGTGTTATCATTGACAACCTTATTTCCTTCCCTCCAACACAAACTTGTTCATGTTAAGGAGCTCCTTGCTATCCAGCTTATGTTATGTTCTACCTTGGATTATTACCGTCTTTTATGTCAAGATTCTAGCGAGAATTTCACCACCTATTATGAATTCTTGACACAAGTAATACTTCTCACCATCTCTGTTCATTCCTTGGTCCCCGTGTTGATTCTAACAGGGATATCAACAAGTGAACGGTGCTGCTTGGATTCAGTACTTCTAGCAACCCTATTGCTTTGAAGTTAATGGTCGATATTTCATTCTTAGACCATTGGCTATCCAATCACCATTCTAACATTGATCAAGCTACCTAAGCCCATATTTCGGGTGCACCTTTCAATCAATGTTAATTGCGTATGTTTTCCTCGAGCATACCTCATTGTATCATTTGGTCTGACAAATGTTATCTCCTTGTTCACATAATTGTGGAAATCCATCCTTTGGAAATCTCGATGAATTGTTGCTGAGTCCATCAGCCACCTCCTCATCCTCTCCTTGGTTTATTGATGAACTCTTGTTTTGGAATTCGCTTCCATAGTTCATTTCCCGAGAGTCTTACAATGCAATCTCGTCAATTTGTGCTGCACCTTTTCTTCTCAGGCATCCTGAGTCTGAGGTATCGTAACCCATCAGATTCGAATGTCGGTCAGATATGATGGTTGGAACATATTTCCAAGAGTTATAACATTGGTCTTTATATGACCTGGTAGGTTGATGACATGCCTAGCACACCTGGCCGGAGGACCTATTGTTATAGTTTTCTTTTTAGCAAGGTTATCCATTCTTCCATGATAAAATTGTATGACTTATTCTATGAGTTGTTCCTGATGGATCCTTTGTGTATCGATAGTTTGACCTTTGCCTGAAGACCATGTCAATGCTATCTCGAAGCATGTATGTGGTACTCCGATTTTTAATAAGAACATTTGAAGCACAATGCTAAATTTTCTTTATCAAATTATCCAAACACCGTTGTATGGGTAATGCCATGAAATTTCTCCCCCTTTTCCTAAAGGGTTTTCTACATTATATCCTGTCACGAATATCATGCTCTGCTTGTCCTTGGGAAAGATATACCCCTGAAATATGTGTTTAAACACATTTTCCTTTCCATTGTTCTATTTAATCTGATAATCATATTTTCCTTTCCATTGTTTGGTTTAACCTTTCTTGTGATCTATATGATCTAAGCAGTAATATTCTCCTACTTATGAAAACACCTAGGTATACAATTATGTCAGCAAGACCCTGTTACTATTGTTTATGACATTACGGTAGCCACCGATGGACGAGAACTTTGCCTATTGGTCCGCCTCGTTCAACGAGCAGGAAAATGGTTCTCTTCGTCCTCGCCCTTGGTACCGATGTTGTTGCTGACATAAATGACATGCTATCCTCTAACATGCCTGGCTTGCATGATCACGCAAGACGTCTCCGCCCTTCCTACTTTTAACCCACATGGTGGGCCCATAACCCCACAGTCCCACATGATCGAAACCTGACTCTCCTATACCCCCTGTTTCCAAACTTATTCCTCGCGCCTGGCTTCGTATTTAATTCACGGGCCACCTTCCTAGTGCTCTATTCGGGTATCAGACGCAATACTTACTCTCGCTGCTCTGAACCCCTTTCTTACTCTGGTTCAGACTTCGAGCAACTATCTATCCGCTTGGAACCTCTTATTGTACCTTCATACCTTACTCTCGATGTATTTTATATGTTTAACTCGAGAGATAATCTTATTCTCATTGATGGGTTAACCCCAGATTGTTTCCCTCATAAGCATTCTGTTGTAGCCGAGCTGTCCCTTACCTATTCGTAAGTACGTTGGAGTTCCCGAAGAAAAGCATGACTTCACCATGATGACCTGAAGTAGAGAAATGAAGACGTCAATGTAAGGGATCCACCTCTTCGAGAAGAGCAACCAAGGCCGAGAAGATCCGTTAGAATTTCGTAACTAGACCTTCCCCCCTTCTCTACCTCTTAAATCTCGAGACGAGATTTCTTGTAGTGGAGGGGAATTGTGACGCCCGGATAATCAAGCTACAGTAACCCTCTCCTAATGATGCCACGTCACCATGATTACTAATGTTAATCTCACGGTGATTCAAATCCTGCTCGAATTTAAATTCAAAATCAAGTCAAACCGTAAAGTTTTCACATGAATAAACTAAATGTTTTGGATGTGACAAATAACTCATAAGTAATATTAGTGGAGAAACCAACCTCTTTGAAAGTGTTTGATTGTACTAAAGTAGAAAAAACAGTAGGAAAACAATTAATTAAATGTCTTTCCAATTAATAAAATGTTAAACTATTTTATCTAGTTGCCCAAGTTTTTGTGGCATTAGAATATGTAGTAACACTATTTTAGAAACTAATTTTATATTTTATAAAACTATAGTAAATATAAAATAAAGTAAACAGTAAAAATAAAATAACTAAAAAGAGTAGACAAAACAGAAAAGTAAAAAAAGGTAAACCCCTAGCCCAACTGGGCTTTAGCCTAGCCGACCCACCCGCGCCCCTGGCCTATATGGCCTGCGGTGCCCAACCCTAGCTCGACCGACATCCCACAACCCCCACTCCACCTTGCTCTCTGCCCCCCGATCTGGATCGAGATCGGGGGCACGCTGTCGGTGTCAAAACCGGCGGATCTCGGGTAGGAGGTCCCGAACTGTGCGTCTAAGGTCGATGGTAACAGGAGACAGGGGACACGATGTTTACCCTGGTTCGGGCCTCTCTACGGAGGTAATACCCTACTTCCTGCTTGATTGATCTTGATGAATATGAGTATAACAAGAGTTGATCTACCATGAGATCGTAATGGCTAAACCCTAGAAGCCTAGCCTATATGACTATGGTAATGAATATCTCCCCTTCCGGACTAAGTCCTCCAGTTTATATAGACACCGGGAGGATCTAGGGTTACACAAGGTCGGTTACAAAGAAAGGAATCTACATATCCGGTCACCAAGATTGCCTTCCACGCCAAGGAGAGTCCCATCCAGACACGGGTGCAGTCTTCGGTCTTCGTATCTTCATAGCCCATCAGTCCGGCCCATGGCTAACAGGCCGGACGCCCGAGGACCCCTTAATCCAGGACTCCCTCAGTAGCCCCCGAACCAGGCTTTCAATGACAAGATGTTCGGCGCGCAGATTGTCTTCGGCATTGCAAGGTGGGTTCCTCCTCCGACGGCTTCCAAGTAATGTATTCGGCTTATAATTCAATGTCGCACCCTCGCTTACAGGCATCCATGACTTCAGCTTCCACGTGTCGGGTGAATGCGGACGACCAGGGTATTTTTTGCAAATAACACCCTAGCCATGCAAGAAAGAGCGTCTATTTAAAGAGATTGGATCTCAGATCCATTCGGCTGCGTGGAAAAATCATCGAGATCGCCAGAGAGACCACTCCAACATGGCCAACATTACTAGCTCCTCTTCCCATTCCAACCTAGAGAGAGGCGAGTGGGAGAGGTGCTCTGTATCCCACAGCCAATTGGAGAAGCTGCAAACGCAGGGATTTCTCCCTCCTGCAGATCTTGTAACATCCCAAAATTTTAATTTGGAATGTTATACATAGAGCATCATTGCATATCATATTTTTCATTGCATTTTCTTTGCATTTTGCTCGATCCTAGAAATTCTACACAACTCAAGGACCCACGGGGAGAGTTGGGGATTTTCGTTATTTTAATATTTGAGTTTTCTCAAATTTTGAAAATAGGATCATTTGATTTTAATTATTTTATCTTCAATTATTTCTATTACAAAAATATGCGAGAGGGAAAATGACTTTCCCAAAATAAAGAAATAATGAAGATTTAATAATAAAATGAAATAAGATTTTATTTTGGAGTTTTTCGCCTTTTTATTTGAATTTAGGAAAAACGTGCGTTTTTCAAAATTGCATCTAGGCCCCAAATAAATGTTCATTATATCCGACTTGATTTTAGAAACTGGGGAAAATTTATTTCGGGATTTTTGGAGTCCGTTTAGTACTTCTTTTGATTTTTTTTCTGCGCATAATGTTTTATTAAAAAAACGAACCGCCTTTCGGGCCGTACCCGAGCGTGACTCCGCTCGGGGGCGCTAATAAATAGCGGCCTTCCTGGACCTCAACCCACCCGAGCCCGCCCGAGCAAACCCCAGCCGCCGCCGCCGCCGCCGTCGCCGCCGCGCGTTTTCCGAGGTTCGCCGCCGCCTCGATTCCCGTGCCGGTTTTATTTAAAAAAAACCGATCGGTTTTCTTGGTTTTTTTCTGTTTTTTTCGGTTTTTTTTATTTTTTCTTTTTCCGTACGAATCTGTTCGTCGTTTTTTTCTTTTTCTCGGATTTAATCCGCGATTTTTCCGAACGCGATTCCAGATCCGATTTTCGTTTTAGTATAACTTTTCGCTCGTTTATCGGAATCAGGCGATTCAAGCGCCTGGAGTTTCGTCTCGAAACCCTCTTTCCGAATAATCTACTTGAACAAGATTTTGCATCTGTAAAATTTGACTTAGATCCAGATTAGTAAAACGAAGCTGTTTTTTTTTCCGTCGTTTGACTTTCGTTGCTTCGTTTGATTTGATTCTTTTTGCTAACCGGAGTTCATAAGTTGAACAATCTGGTTAGATCTATTCGAGTTTTGTCTGTGCATTAGATGAGTACTTATTGTATACTTGTTTGTTTGTCTGCGATAGATTACCCGGAGTGCGCCGCTTGTTACTTCGAGTCTCTAGGTTTCGCGGATCATCAGCAAGGCAAGTAACACTTTGATCATACTCTTCTCATACCCAGTTTTTATGCATTAGATCTATTCTCAAACACTTGCATGATTAGGATCTAATTAAATTGTGGGATGAGAAGTAGATGAGGTAGTACCTATTACCTGTTTTATTATCAAACCCTTGGGAGTTACTTCTACGTTTGCTTATTATGCTATGCTATGCTAGTAGACGTGGATTGGGTGAGTTTATCCATAACAGATGTGAGATTGTTATTTAATGGTTTATTTAAGGTGGCAACTTAAACACACATCTGGGTGGATTGAGGCACCTGGTTTCTATCAGGACTTGCCTGTATTTCTTCGGACCGCCACCTGTGCTCAAAGGGATCATGAGATTATTCAAACTAGAAACTTACGTGTGCAGCCACAAGCCATTATGGGCTCTGGCGTAGTTGATTAAGTTGTGCGAACTCTTACGGGTAGGCTAGCTGATGTAGGGGATGTAGGTTGGTACGGTCTACCCACATGTAAGGTGCTAGTGCTTCTGAAAGACTATGTCTCGGTCATCCGTTTCTCAAACACCATGTAGTGCGAGAAACCAACGGAGGCGATCAAGTCTTGTGGGGAAAAGTGCGCAAACCTCTGCAGAGTGTATAAACAAATCATGGTTAGCCGTGTCCCCAGTTATGGACATCTTGCGTATCTAGTACCTGGATATCATGTGAATCTCATCATGTTACTGCTAATTAATATTGTTGGGTTAATGAGTAATTTTAATTGGGACCGAGGATGTCATCAACCATTCTCAATGTTTCACAACCACCATGATAGTTAAATAAATTTATCCCTTGCGGTAGGGAAAAATTGGCTTTATGCAAAATCAGAATCAGAGCTTTCCACCAGCCATATATGCATGTAGTATAGGCTTATCATTCCATTGTTCTCTATGTGTTACATAGCCAGCATATTCCATGTCTTGACCCATTTTCGGCTGCAACGTTTCATGTTGCGTGCTTTTAGAACGACAGTAAGGTGCTTAGGTCGTGGTTCTATACTCAGTGATGCCGTTGGAGTTGATGGACTCGCTTATTCTTCCAAGTCTTCCGCTGTTATCGTATTAGATGGCCTTAAGCCATATTTATTTTGTTAAGTTCTCTTTTGAGATATTCGATTGTAATAAGTGTGTGATTGCTACTCTGTTATAAATCCTTCGAGTAATGTGTGGTGTCAGCATTACTGATCAAGGGATGACACTAAGCACGTAGATCGCATCGCTTTGAGGTCTGGTCGCTACAGAGATGGTATCAGAGCACACGCTGACTGTAGGACACGACCATTAAGCTAAAGCCCTAGATCACTACTCTCTCTTCTCATTTCTGACTCCTCATCTTTTCTACTCTTTTAGGATGACGGAAGCGAGGATCAAGTTCACCCAGCCGGATGAGGATACACCCTTTGGACGACACCTGAAGGAAGTCACTAAGTACCTTAACATTGGATTACCAAGCTTCACCAGGACCTACAATTCCACTTTACCCGAAGAAGAGTCTTTGGAAGATTCAAGCTCAAGTTCCCAGAAGGACGTTTGCGCCAATCACGGAGCCCATAGAGTGTGTTTTCAATGCACCAACCTGGAGTTTGGGAAAGAGCATGGCAGCTCACATAACCATGGGGCGCATTGGAGAAGTTTATAAAGAAGACTTCAAGGATACTATCTACCAGATTTTCAGACGCCGAGATGAACAATGGGAGATAGTTGGCACTAAGAAGGATCGATCCATTGCAGCTTTCATCCAGGAGTTAAACCAGCACATTCGATGTCAGGAGAACCAGATGTGCGCAAACATGATGGAGTTGAAGGCAGCAAAAGCCAAGATTATCGAACTAGAAGGAGAACTGAAGGCCACTCGCAAGGACTACATGGAGGAGATTGTAGCTCTAGTGAGACAAAACGACGATCTTCAGCACCCGGAGGAGAAGATGAAGATAGCACCTGTCCAGAGAACTACATCATCATCGCATTTACACCGATTCGATCCTAGTGATGATGATTACGAAGATGAAGCTGGAGCAGATATCATGGAGTCTTCATCGGAGCAGTTTTTCTAGTTGACCACCATAACAGTAGTAGATTACCCCCATGTTATATTAGTTTTAGTTTCAGCACTTTGTAGCGGTAGATAGACCGTTGTATGCCCTTGTTTGAATTGATTTTAGTGATATTGTGTGATTTGTCTCATGTGCATATGGGTAGTGTTTCTCTCTAGATCTCATTCTATTCTAAATTATCTTCTTTTCATAAAACCCTCAGATGCCTCCGAGACGCGACCCCGAATTTGTTTTCCCGCCAGAGATCACTCAGTTGATTCAGCAGCAGAATGCCTTGATTCAAACATTGGTACAGAACCAAGGCAACAACAACAACAACAACAACCCACCGCCACCACCACTGTTGACCATCGACCCGTTTCTTAAGGCTGAATCCGCGGTGTTTTCCAATAGCACCGAGCCGATTGTTGCGTATGATTGGCTCCGTAAGATAGGGAGGGAGTTGACCACCTGCAGGATGTACAGATGGAGAAAGGGTGAAGTTTGCTGCACATCGGCTTGAAGGACCCGCAGCATGGTGGGAGAATTTTACAGCCACTTACCCTGTGGACACTGTCACATGGGATCAGTTTCAGAAAGCTTTTCGTACTGCCCATGTTTCAGCAGGAGCTATGGCCATGAAGAACGTGAGTTTCGCAACTTGCGCCAAGGAGGACGGTTGGCCACAAGATGTGGATGATTTCAGTAAGTTAGCACGTTATGCCCCAGATGACATTGCTACGGATGCAGCTAAGCAGGAGAAGATTCTAGAAGGACTGAATGATGAGCTGAGCATGCAGTTGATGGTAGCCACCTTTAATAACTACCAGGAGTTGGTAGATCGTGCGCTTATGATTGAAGGGAAGCAGCAGCAGATTGAAAATCGCAAGAGTAAGTATGGACAGGGGAAGAATAACTCTGGAGCTCAGCAGAAACTTCGCTTTACCCCGAAGACAGGAGGACAGTTTCAGCATACCCATGGAGGAGGTAGCTCGCACAACCATAATGGCACCAAGAATTGGAACGGGAATGGAGGAAGCAATGGACAGAACCGCACCAAACCGTCAACGCCATCTAAGGTAGACCTGAGCCACGTAACTTGCTTTAAGTGCCACAAGACTGGGCACTATGCAAACGAATGTCCAGAAGGCCAGAATGGAAATGGCGATGGAAGCTTAGGAAAGAAGCCGAATCCTTTCAATAAAGGACAAGTGAACCACGTTACCGTGGAGGAGGTTGAAGCTCAGCCAGATGCAGTAATAGGTAAGTTTTTGGTTAAGTCATTTACTGCAGTTGTTCTTTTTGATACTGGTGCATCGCATTCATACATATCAAGGGGATTTGTGGATAAGTACAAATTACCAACCCAAGCCCTTAGGTCACCCATGCTAGTAACCTCACCCCGAGCAGAATACATGGCTAGTATATGGTGTGATCGACTGCCATTAAGGATTGGACACTATGTTTTTCCCTCGGACCTAATAGTTCTGGAATCCCAAGGATTGGATGTGATATTAGGCATGGATTGGTTATCAAGTATGGAGGGAACATAGATTGCGCCAAGAAGTCAATTTTCTTACCACCCCGTAAGAAAGGAGAATCAAGTATGTATCACGGCATGAGCCGAGGAGAGCACATGTAAATTCCTTTATCGGGAGTTGTGCAGGAAGAAGTACCAAGGTAAGGGATTTCCGGACGTGTTTAGGAAGAGTTGCTGTGCATGCCACCGGATAGAGACATTGAGTTTCGATTGAACTACTGCCGAACCGGGCCGATATCTAAGAGACCGTATAGGATGCCAGCCCAAGATTTGGAGGAAATTAAGAAGCAGATTAAGGAGTTACTGGATAAAGGTTTTATTCGCCCAAGTTCTTCGCCTTGGGGATCACCTGTACTTCTAGTGGAGAAGAAGGATGGATCATTAACAATGGTTGTTGGTTATCGAGGATTGAACGAAGTGACCATTAAAAACAAATACCCATTGCCGATGATCAATGACTTGTTTGACCAGTTGCAAGGAGCTAAGGTGTTTTCAAAGATCGATTTGCGATCAGGGTACCATCAATTGAAGATTCGAGAGCAGGATACACCTAAGACAGCTTTTACCACCAGGTACGGGCTGTATGAGTACACTGTTATGTCATTTGGTCTGACTAACGCACCTGCCTATTTTATGAACATGATGAACAAAGTGTTTATGGAGTTTTTGGATAAGTTCGTCGTGGTGTTCATTGATGATATTTTGGTTTACTCGAAGAATGAAGAGGAGCATAAGGAGCATTTGCGTTTGGTACTTGAGAAGCACAGAGAACATCAGTTGTACACCAAGTTCAGCAAGTGTGAGTTTTGGTTGAAGGAAGTTGGATTTCTTGGACATGTTATATCCGGAGAAGGTATAGCAGTAGACCCCACTAAAGTTGTCCTTTGTAATAAATCGGGAAGCGCCAACGACAGTTGGAGAGATCCGGAGTTTCCTTGGACTAGCAGGATATTACCGGAGATTCATTGAGAATTTCTCAAGGATTGCGAAGCCGATGACAGAATTGTTGAAGAAGAATACCAAGTTCATTTGGACCGAGGTGTGTGAAGCTAGTTTCCAAGAGTTGAAGAAACGTTTGGTTACCTCACCAGTGTTAATTCTGCCAGATCAGACCAAGGATTATGAGGTGTATTGCGACGCTTCACGTCGAGGACTTGGAGCAGTGCTTATGCAGGAGGGGAGAGTTGTTTCGTATGCTTCACGACAACTTAAGCCTCATGAGCTAAATTATGCTACACATGATTTGGAGTTAGCAGCCGTAGTACATGCGTTGAAGACATGGAGACATTTCCTCATTGGAAACCATTGTGAGGTGTATACGGATCACAAGAGTTTGAAGTACATCTTCACGCAGAAGGAGCTAAATCTCAGGCAGAGGAGATGGTTGGAGCTCATCAAAGATTATGATATGAGATTGCATTATCACCCCGGAAAGGCTAACGTTGTAGCAGACGTGTTGAGCCGTAAGAGTCACGTCAATACATTGATGACGGGAGAAATACCAAAGGAGTTAGCCGAGGATCTTCGAGAGCTATGTTTGGAAATAGTTCCGAGAGGCTATGTAGCAGCATTGGAGATTCAGTCAACTTTGATGGACAAGATCAGGGAAGCTCAAAAGACTGACAAAGAGATTGCCTCTATAAAGGAGAGAATGAGCGAAGGAAAGGCTAAAGGATTTCGTGAGGATGAGCACGATACCCTATGGTTTGAGGACCATGTATATGTGCCCAATGACCCGGAGATCAGGAAGTTGATTCTACAAGAGGCACATGATTCACCATATACGATTCACCCTGGAAATACCAAGATGTATTTGGATTTGAAGAATACTTTCTGGTGGACCGGAATGATGAAGGATATTGCAGAGTACGTAGCAGTTTGTGATGTATGTCAGAAGGTGAAGGCGTAACATCGAAGCCAGGATTGTTACTGACCATTGCCTATACCCGAATGGAAGTGGGATAAACTAGACATGGATTTCATCACGGGATTGCCCAGGACTCGTTCAGGCTATGACTCGATTTGGGTTATAGTCGATCGTTTGACGAAGGTAGCTCATTTCATTCCAGTAAAGACTACCTACAGCAGTGCCAAATTGGCTAAGATATACATGACCAGGATTGTATGCTTGCATGGAGTTCCGAGGAGTATCGTATCAGATAGAGGAACCCAATTTACCTCAAAGTTCTGGAAGAAGTTGCATGAAACTTTGGGAACCAGGCTGGAGTTTAGCACAGCTTTCCATCCACAGACAGATGGACAAACCGAGAGAGTCAACCAGATTTTGGAGGATATGCTTAGAGCTTGTGCTTTGGATTATGGATCAAGTTGGGATGACAATTTGCTGTATGCGGAGTTTTCTTATAACAACAGTTACCAAACCAGTCTGAAGATGGCACCTTCGAAGCCTTATGCGGAAGGAGGTGCAGGACCCCGTTGTTATGGGATGAAGTTGGAGACCGCCAGTTGTTTGGACCAGATTTGATTAAGGAGTCTGAACAGAAAGTAAAATTGATTCGCGATAGGCTCAAGGTAGCCCAGTCAAGACAGAAAAGTTATGCAGATTCTAAACGCAAGGAGACAGAATACGAAGTCGGAGACAGAGTTTATCTTAGAGTATCGCCGCTTCGTGGAGTTAAACGTTTTGGAGTTAAGGGAAAGTTAGCACCTCGATTTGTAGGACCATATCGTGTTTTGGAACGCATGGGAGAAGTTGCGTACAAGTTGGAATTACCCGAAGGATTGTCAGGAGTACATGACGTGTTTCACGTTTCACAGTTGAAGAAGTGTCACGCAGAGATGGCTGATATACCGCTGAGAGACACCGTGCCACTGGAAGCAATTCAGTTGAATGATGATTTGACCTACGAGGAGAAACCGGTTGAGATTTTGGAGTATGCGCCAGAGTCACTCATGACAAGGTCATTAAGTTTTGCAAAGTTCGATGGAGCCACCACACGAGAGGATGAAGCCACACTGGAGCGAGAGGAAGATTTGCTTAAAGACCACCCTCACCTATTTTAGAGCCAACCCGAATCTCGAGGGCGAGATTCATCTTAAGGGGGTAGGTTTGTAACATCCCAAATTTTCAATTTGGAATGTTATACATAGATCATCATTGCATATCACATTTTTCATTGCATTTTCTTTGCATTTTGCTCGATCCTAGAAATTCTACACAACTCAAGGACCCACGGGGAGAGTTGGGGATTTTCGTTATTTTCATATTTGAGTTTTCTCAAATTATGAAAATAGGATTATTTGATTTTAATTATTTTATCTTCAATTATTTCTATTACAAAAATATGCGAGAGGGAATAAAATGACTTTCCCAAAATAAAGAAATAATGAAGATTTAATAATAAAATCAAATAAGATTTTATTTTGGAGTTTTTCGCCTTTTATTTGAATTTAGGAAAAATGGCGTTTTCAAAATTGCATCTAGGCCCCAAATAAATGTTCATTAAATCCGGCTTGATTTTAGAAACCGGGTAAAATTTATTTCGGGATTTTTGGAGTCCGTTTAGTACTTCTTTTGATTTTTTTCTGCGCGTAATGTTTTATTTAAAAAAACGAACCGCCTTTCGGGCCGTACCCGAGCGGGACTCCGCTGGGCGCTTAATAAATAGCGGCCGCCCGGACCTCAGCCCACCCGAGCCCGCCTCGAGCAAACCCCAGCATTGGCCGCCGCGCCGGAGCAGCGCGTTTTCCGAGGTTCGCCGCCGCCTCGATTTTCGTGCCAGTTTTATTTAGAAAAAACCGATCGGTTTTCTTTGGTTTTTTTTATTTTTTTATTTTTCTTTTTCCGTTCGAATCTGTTCGTCGTTTTTTTCTTTTTCTCGGATTTAATCCGCGATTTTTCCGATCGCGATTCCAGATCCGATTTTCGTTTTAGTATAACTTTTCGCTCGTTTACCGGAATCAGGCGATTCAAGCGCCTGGAGTTTCGTCTCGAAACCCTCTTTCCGAATAATCTACTTAAAGAAGTTTTTGCATCTGTAAAATTTGACTTAGATCCAGATTAATAAAACAAAGCTGTTTTTTTCCGTCGTTTGACTTTCGTTGCTTCGTTTGATTTGATTCTTTTTGCAAACCGGAGTTCTTAAGTTGAACAATCTAGTTAGATCTATTCGAGTTTTATCTGTGCATTAGATGAGTACTTATTGTATGCTTGTTTGTTTGTCTGCGATAGATTACCCGGAGTGCGCCGCTTGTTACTTCGAATCTCTAGGTTTCGCGGATCATCAGCAAGGCAAGTAACACTTTGATCATACTCTTCTCATACCCAGTTTTTATGCATTAGATCTATTCTCAAACACTTGCATGATTAGGATCTAATTAAATTGTGGGATGGGAAGTAGATGAGGTAGTACCTATTACTGTTTATTATCAAACCCTTGGGAGTTACTTCTACGTTTGCTTATTATGCTATGCTATGCTAATAGACGTGGATTGGGTGAGTGTATCCATGACAGATGTGAGATTGTTATTTAATGGTTTATTTAAGGTGGCAACTTAAACACACATCTGGGTGGATTGAGGCACCTGGTTTCTATCAGACTTGCTCAGATTTCTTCGGACCGCCACCTGTGCTCAAAGGGATCATGAGATTATTCAAACTAGAAACTTCCGTGTGCAGCCACAAGCCATTATGGGCTCTGGCATAGTTGATTAAGTTGTGCGAACTCTTATGGCTAGGCTAGCTGATGTAGGGGATGTAGGTTGGTACGGTCTACCCACATGTAAGGTGCTAGTGCTTCTGAAAGACTATGTCTCGGTCATCCGTTTCTCAAACACCATGTAGTGCGAGAAACCAACGGAGGCGATCGAGTCTTGTGGGGAAAAGTGCATAAACCTCTGCAGAGTGTATAAACTAATCATGGTTAGCCGTGTCCCGGTTATGGACATCTTGAGTATCTAGTACACGGATATCATGTGAATCTCATCATGTTACTTCTAATTAATATTGTTGGGTTTGTTAATGAGTACTTTTAATTGGGATTGAGGATGTCAACCATTCTCAATGTTTCACAACCACCATGATAGTTAAATAAATTTATTCCTTTGCAGTAGGGAAAAATTGGCTTTATGCAAACCATGAATCAGAGAGCTTTCCACCAGCCATATATGCATGTAGTATAGGCTTATCATTCCATTGTTCTCTATGTGTTACATTGCCAGCATATTCCATGTGCTGACCCGTTTTCGGGCTGCAACGTTTCATGTTGCACACTTTTCAGACGATGAGTAAGGTGCTTAGGTCGTGGTTCTATACTCAGTGATGCCGTTGGAGTTGATGGACTCGCTTATTCTTCCAAGTCTTCCACTGTTATTGTATTAGATAGCCTTAAGCCATATTTATTTTGTTAAGTTCTCTTTTGAGACTTTCGATTGTAATAAGTGTGTGATTGCTACTCGGTTATAAATCCTTCGAGTAATCGTGTGGTGGTGTCAGGACTCTTGATCCGAGGATGACAACGAGCACGTAGATCGGCTTGTTTGAGGTCCGGTCGCTCTGAATCTGGTCCCTATTCGAGCAGGATTGGCCTCCTTCCACGGCAAAACCCAGGCGGAGGATTTCCCCAATCTGTCTGCGGGAGAACGAGTGTGCCTCGTCCCCTATTTGCCGAGGGGCGTGGGATTTCCCATTCACGCAATCCTCTGAGGGCTTCTGGAGTATTATGGCCTCCAGCTGCACAATTTTATCCCGGCCTCCATTCTGCACATCGCGGGTTATGTTGCTTTATGCGAACTATTTCTGGGTATTGAGGCCCATTTTGAACTGTGGAGAAAGTTGTTCTGCCTTGTCCCGCACAACCACGAAGGATCAATATTTGAAGTGGTGGGAGCCGAAATATGGCGCATTGCTGAAACCGGATACCTCTCCGGCACGCCGAAGAAGGCGTCTGAAGAGTGGACCTCTGAATGGTTTTACATTGATGACGTTGTACTTCCAGATCCGGTCCGGAGAGGCCTCCCCGAGTTTGCGAGTGTTCCTCTGAATAAGCACCACAGCTGGCGCCCCCGGAGACCCGAGGAGGAAGATAGTGCGGAAGTTCGCCAACTCCTGAGCAAGATCAGGACGCTTGCCCAGTCCGGGTATACAATAGTCAAAGTGATGGCGACCTCCATAGTACGGGGAGTTCAGCCACTCCAATACAGATGTCTTCCCATGTTGAATTATAATGGGGAAGATGACACGTCCCGATGCGGCAGGAAAGGTCCGGACACCCCTTCCGCCCTAGCCAAAATATTGGCCAAACTGTTCAAAGGTGAGGAAGAGGAGTTCCTGCACATCACGCACAGAGAAGGATATTCCATGTACAATCCTCCTAGCTGGGTGATCCCCCAACTTTTTGCTCCACTCATTCCCCTCCCTGAGCTTTATTAACCCGTCTATCTATAACAGCACTGGCGAAAGACTTCTGAGGGGCTCTACAGCCCCGCCCCGCAGCCCGAGGGCCCCAATCGGGACCTTGACCCTAGATTCGAAGAGGATCCGGATATATTTGTGGTGCTGGAGAATGGCGTGTTTTACCAGGCGAGCTACGATGGCACCGAAGTGGCCATCATCGCTGATTACCCTGGTCTTCTCCCCGCTTCACATGTAAGTAGTCAGGAGACATCTTCCCCAAAAGGATTCCTCCGTTCCGCCTCACCCACCGCACTGTCTCGTGCTTCGAAGGGGAGGCGTTGGACATACCGTGCTACTCCAGGAGCGACTCCAAACAGAGCGGCCCCCGCACCGGGCAAGCTTTCGAAGAGAAAGGTAGGCGAAGACATGGTCAGGCCCTCGTCAAAGAGGTATGGGTTTGCAAATATGTTTTTTAATAGTCGCATCCAACTATGACTTGAAGGAAATATGCCCTAGAGGCAATAATAAAGTTGTTATTTATATTTCCTTATATCATGATAAATATTTATTATTCATGCTAGAATTGTATTAACCGGAAACTTAGTACATGTGTGAATACATAGACAAACAAAAGTGTCACTAGTATGCCTCTACTAGACTAGCTCGTTGATTCAAAGATGGTTAAGTTTCCTAGCCATAGACATGAGTTGTCATTTGATAAACGGAATCTCATCATTAGTAGAATGATGTGATTGACTTGACCCATTCCGTTAGCTTAGCACTTGATCATTTAGTTTACTGCTATTGCTTTCTTCATGACTTATACATGTTCCTATGACTATGAGATTATGCAACTCCCGATTACCGGAGGAACACTTTGTGTGCTACCAAAGCGTCACAACGTAAGTGGGTGATTATAAAGGTGCTCATGGTGTTTCCGATGGTACTTGTTGAGTTGACATAGATCGAGATTAGGATTTGTCACTCCGATTGTCGGAGAGGTATCTCTGGGCCCTCTCGGTAATGCACATCACTATAAGCCTTGCAAGCAATGTGACTAATGAGTTAGTTGCGGGATGATGCATTACAGAACGAGTAAAGAGACTTGCCGGTAACGAGATTGAGCTAGGTATTGAGATACCGACGATCGAATCTCGGGCAAGTAACATACCAATGACAAAGGGAACAACGCATGTTGTTATGTGGTTTGACCAATAAAGATCTTCGTAGAATATGTAGGAGCCAATATCACTACAAAAAAAAGACACATCCGTGACATTTTGGGCTGAACGAAAATCTTTTCTGTCATACTTATGACACTTCTATGACAATAATTGTGACAAAACACGGTATCATCATAGATGTGGTGGGGCCCTACTTCTATGACAAAAAATCATGATGAAAATGGGCTTTTCGTCTGGGCGGGCCGGAGACAGCCTGCATGACATTCTTTGGGCCGTCCATGACGGAAAAGACCTTGGTAGAAGCGGTAGCGGAAAATATCGGGAGTCCCGATTACGGTGGGTGGTCGGGGCGAAGCGATGCGCTGCTTTCTCTCGTGCGTGCAGCGTGTGTGCGAGGCATTGGGCTCTAACTAAACCTGAGCGAGGCATTGGGCTCTAACTGAACCCGAGCGATTGCACTGCTGGCTACGCGTTACTGAACCCAAGCGATCGATTGATGGCTGTTAACTGAATCCGATCGAGCGATTCCTTCGCTACTGCTGCTAACTAAAGTCGATCGATGCTGCCTCTGGATGAACAGTGAGCATTGCGGGGGGTTGGATGAACCGGCCCCGGTGGGGGGGGATGAACAGGACCCCGTGGTGTTGCCTCTGGATGAACAGTACCCTGATCGTTCGATCCGGTTGGCGCAGGATGAACAGGACCACCTTGTGGAGGGCAGGATGAACAGTAGACGATGGAGGGCAGGATGAATAGTAGCCCGTGGAGGGGTGGTTGAACAGGAGCCCGTGGAGAGGGCTGGTTGAACAGTAGCCGGTGGAGTAGCGCGCGGTGGAGGCTGGATGAACAGGAGCCCGTGGATGAACAGTCGCTGGTGGAGGCTGGAGGAGGTCGACGGTGGATGAACAGTAGCCCATGGAGGCTGGAGGGGGTCGACGGTGGAGATGAGCAGTATCCCGTGGCGTCCCGTTTTGCGGTACGCCACACCCCTCCCAATGAACAGGACCCCCGTTTCGATCGTAGCGCTCCAACACATGTCCGTTTCCTTTGTTTTGCGGTACGCCACACCCCTCCCGATCAACAGGACCCCCATTTCGACCGTAGGAGGTCCGTTTTTGCGGTACGCCAGACCCCTCCCGATGAACAGGATCCCATTTCGAACATGGCCCATCGAACACAAGGCCGTTTCCTCCGTTCTACGGTATGCCAGGCCTCGTTTCCATCGGCTGTTCTGTCCAAGCCGGTTGGCTCCCACGCGTTCCGTTTCCTCCCGATGAACACGACGCATTCCGTTGCCTCCCCATGAACACGACGACGACGTTGTTTCTCCGTTCTGACCCAGCCATGTACACGAGCCCTTGCCGTATGTATGCGCGAGTAGGCGTTCGAGACCCCGCCCGTATGTACGTACGTGGCCGTATTTACTTTCTTGCACCCTGGCAGCTGTACGTACGTGTACATGCTACGTGCGCGCCTCTACTACGACACATGCGCGCCTCTACATTGACCAGTATGTACGTACACGTTCGCGACTAGAATGACAACGCTATGTATGCTTCGACCAGGTGGGTTCCGACTGTCCGGCACTTCCTTGCCTGCGAAGATGTAGCTGGTGGGTCCCGGCAGTCAGGGGGGCGAATCGTTTTTTTTTGTTTTTTGCCTAGACGCACTTCCTTGCGTTCGAAGATGTAGCTGGTGGGTCCCAGCAGTCAGGGGGGCGAATCATTTTTTTGTTTTTTGCATGGACGCACTTCCTTGCGTGTGAAGATGTAGCTGGTGTGTCCCAGCAGTCAGGGGGAAACGTTTTTTTCGCGAATACGGTGGCCCGTCCGATGGGTCCCCGCTGTTAGGTGGAGGAATAATTATTTTGCGCGTAATAAGGAGGCACTTCCTTGCTGCGATCGTGGACCCAGCTGTCAGCCTCTCCACGACAGTACTCTTCCGATGGTAGTCGTTCCTTGACCATGTTGACCACGCCGCGCTGAGAGCACCAGGGCGATGGACGACAGCGAGGCCTAGGAAGGGGACGACGCGGAGCTGGGGAAGACGTGGTAGTGGAAGCCCGCGTGGAGAGGAGTACGAGGGTTCACTGGTTCGGCTGCGGTGTGAGGCTGCCGTCGTCGCAGGGCCTCGCCAGCGGTGGGAATAGTAGGGGGCGGTGAGGCCTCCGCGGCAGCACAGCCGGCCACGGGAGGCAGGAGCATGCGACACGACTGGCGCTGCTTTGGGCGGTTGGAGCAACAAGACCAGAGGTTGAAGAAGCACTACAGCTGTTGGATGGACATCGTACGGTCACTGGAGCTAGAATTGTTCATATCGACTAAGTTGACAAAGCACTCCGTTTCCGTCAACTTAGTAGGCCCACAAGTCAGCCTCCCACCAAGGTGGTTCCCAACCAGCAGGGGGAGTATTCATTTTTTTGTGCGTAATAAGGAGGCACTTCCGGTGGGTCCGAGCTGACAGCGGGGGGAACGTTTTTTCACGCAATACGATGGCCCGTCCGGTGGGTCCCAATAGTCAGGGGCAAACATTTTTTTTGTGAAATACAGTGGCCCGTCCGGTGGGTCCCTGCTGTCAGGTGCAGGAATCATTATTTTTCACGTAATAAGGAGGCACTTCCTTGCTGCCGTCGTGGACCCAGTTGTCAGCCTCTCCACGTATAGTCCATGTCCGATGGAAGCCGTTCCTTGACCACGTTGACCACGCCGCACCGAGAGCACCAGGGCGGTGAGCATCGCGAGGCCTAGGAAGGGGACGACGCGAGCGGGGAAGACGCAGCGATGGAAGCCCGCGTGGAGAGAAGTCTGAGGGTTCACCGGTTCGACTGCGGTGTGAGGCTGCCGTCGCCCTTGAGAATAACAGGGGTGTGGGTGAGTAGAGGGATGGCACGGCCAGCGGTGGGAGTAGTAGAGGCGGTGAGGCCTCCGCAAAGACATCGTAACCGCCACGGGAGGCAGGAGCACGTGGCACGAACGGCGCTCCTTTGGGCAGCTGGCGCAAGAAGACCAGAGGTTGAAGAAGCATTACGGCCGTTTGATGGACATCGTACGGTCACTGCAGCTAGAATCGTTCATATTGACTAAGTTGACAAAGTCCTTGGTACGCGTCAACTTAGTCGGCCCACAGGCCAGCTTCCGAAACGGTGCGCCCCAGATGTTAGGGGGAGGAATCATTTTTTGGGCGGGTGAAGCTAGAATATCCGAGATTGAAGAAGAAGCACGACATCCGTTGGATGGACATCCAACGCCACCGCCGCTAGAACCGTGTGTTGACTATAATAAGTTGACAAAGCCTTGCATACGCGTCAACTTCTTTTTTTAGGGGACGCGTCAACTTAGTAGGCCTACAAGTCTGTGGGAGAGAACTTATAGCCCATTTGTGATTTTTAAGAATGTACAACCCAGTTTTGAATTCTAATGGAATTTACTACAGCCCATTTACAGTTTGTTAAAAATACAACCAATTTTCTAGCTAGGACAACGATTAATAATTTCAACCAACCGTTCAAGACAGAATTCAATAAAAATTTCCCACATTTTGATGGGATCTGAAATATTTTTATCCCGAAATTTCTAGTCAGATTAAATATAAGTTTGTATTACATAAAAATCTAACGAAACATTGCACGCACAACAATTAAAAATTAAGATTTTCAAAATCCATAAATAATATTTTATAAACTAATTCCATGCTTGTTGCATTTTTTATAGTTACTGCCCAGTTTTTATAATTACATCCCATTTATTATTTTTTAAAGCCCATTTTCCTGTTAAGCCTAATGCATCCCTCCAAACGGAGAATAACAAGTTGACCTTGCCTGGGTATTCCTCAAAAAAACGTATAGCTGGGCTAGCCATTTTCATCTTGAAAAAAATTTAATATCTGGGCTGGATATCTGTCCTGGGCTAGACGGGCCACAGCCCGCCCAGTTAATACCCTGCTCTCCTCTGAACAACAATGAAAACATCGCCAAGAAAAACTCTGCAGTGCTCACGCCTCAAAAACACAAATACTGCTCGAGCTGCTTGGTCCCAGCTGTCGGCCACACCTTGTGCAACTCTCTCGTTTATTGACTACATAGGTTGACAATGGTGTGGGACCGTGATGTCAAGAAACCAGGAGGAAGCAAAAAAAATATAGTTGTACATAATAAGGAGGCACTTGCTTACGTACGACTATGGACCTAGTGGGTCCCTACTGTCAACCAGTCAAAAGAAAGTTATCTCCTGAATCCTCATGTTCATTGACCATTTTAACAATGCTCGGCGCCATGACGAGCACAAAAACTCAAAGGACGATAGAGAGGGCATCACGGGCCCTACGGATGGTCTGATACAGCGCCCGCTGCTCATTCAGGAAGCCAACATCATCGGACACCTATGAGCACCTTTGAGAGACTGAGACAGCATGAAACAGTAAGGCCGCGCTTGGGAGCTCTAGTTTATTTCACAACTGTATTAAGATACAAGTGTAATTTACTCGTCATCGGAAACAACACGTAAAATACAGGCGTAATGAAACCGAGGGCCCGAGGTCTGTAAGCAAAACCGGCGGGTTACGCGTGTAATTTGATAGATCGGTGTATATTTTACTAGTCGAAATCGAACAACCAAGTGCTTCGCCCGAGACCATCTGCTTTTATTTACAAGCGTCAGTTTTACAAGCGGTTTTGGTTGGAAAACGACGATCCAATCACGGCCTAAGATGATGAGTTGGTCGGAAGATCATATGGTTTCACGTCTAACCTACCCGACTTGTCGTATAGGCTATGAATGAAACATAAGACGATGAACTTTTTAAGCACGGAAACAACAGAAGTGGATGATCTTCCTAACAAGCAAATCAATGGCATTAGTTCGACATGCAAAACAATACAAAGCATTATTCTCAGGAGGCACGGTGAACAGCTCGTGATGCCGCATGCCACAACATTCCAAGCTCATCTTTGCAATCAAACACAAGGCCTGACATTACATAGACAATATTCAGAACAAACACTTAAAATATCTTACATAAGTCAACATTCATGTGACTATGCATCTCAGCAGAGTAAATATTTACTTCTGAACTGAAGACCGGAATAGGAAAAAACAATCGACGTTGCTCACAACAATGGGCTTCCCACTAAAAAATATCAAATGCATGTCTTCTGGCTAACATCAATCGGCAAAAATTGACAAGGTTTTGCAATTCCAATATATTAAACTAATGTCAACTTTGACAAGCTTTTTCCATTCAAAATAGGTAATGCCTATTGAGGGAGTCTCGGACTAGGGGGTGTCCGGATAGCCGGACTATCGTCACGGCCGGACTCCAAGACTATGAAGATACAAGATTGAAGACTTCGTCCTGTGTCTGGATGGGACTTTCCTTGGCGTGGAAGGCAAGCTTGGCGATACGGATATGTAGATCTCCTACCATTGTAACCGACTCTCTGTAACCCTAACCTATCCGGTGTCTATATAAACCGGAGGGTTTTAGTCCGTGAGGATCGAACAACAATCATACCATAGGCTAGCTTCTAGGGTTTAGCCTCCTTGATCTCGTGGTAGATCTACTCTTGTACTACCCATATCATCAATATTAATCAAGCAGGAGTAGGGTATTACCTCCATCGAGAGGGCCCGAACATAGGTAAAAACATCGTGTCCCTTGTCTCCTGTTACCATCCGCCTAGACGCACAGTTCGGGACCCCCTACCCGAGATCCGCCGGTTTTGACACCGACATTGGTGCTTTCATTGAGAGTTCCTTTGTGTCGTCACCGATAGGCCCGATGGCTCCTTCGATCATCAACAACGACGCGGTCTAGGGTGAGACTTTTCTCCCCGGACAGATCTTCGTGTTCGGCAGCTTTGCACTGCGGGCCAATTCGATTGGCCATCTGGAGCAGATCGAAAGCTACGCCCCTGGCCATCAGGTCAGATTTGGAAGTTTGAACTATACGACCGATATCCGCGGAGACTTGATCTTCGACGGATTCGGGCCGCAGCCAAGCGTGCCGCACTGTCTCGATGGGCATGATCTAGCTCTGCGAAATTAACAAAGGCCTCGAGGCCGCATCAAAGATCCGGCCCGACCCTTAATCCGAGCCGGATGCCCCGGATCGAGGGCAGTGGTTGGACACCACCTCGGGGCTACAATCTCTATGGGCGATTGAGCGAACTCCATCCCCGTCCTTCGCGAAGACCTCGACTCAGGTGTCGGACTCCTCTCCGGACTCGAACCCTCCGCGCCTGCCAATCGAATCCGATCGGGCGCCGGTCATGGAGTTCACTTGCCGCGGACATCTTTCAAAGACTCGCCCTTTGGCGACATCCTGAATTCACTAAAGTCTCTCTCATCCGGAGAGCCATGGCCGGACTACGGTCAGGAAGGTTGGGATGCGGACGATGAAGAAATTCAACGCCCACCCACCACCCACTTCGTAGCCATTGTCGAAAGCTTACACGACGTGCTCAATTTCGACTTCGAAGACATCGACGGTATGGACGACAATGTAGGAGACAACCATGAACCAGCGCCTATAGGATGCTGGGCAACCACCTCATCCCATGATGTATGCATGGTGGATACACCTCAAGGAAATGAAGACGAGGAACAACGGGACGCCACAAAGGATAAATCCCTCGAAAAGCAGTCAAAACGGCAACGTAAACGCCGAACCAAGTCCCGCCTCAACAAAGACCCAGCCATAGAGCAGGGCGACCCGGTGGACGACGAACAAGCTATCTAGCAATCGTCCCAACAAGACAACTTGGATAAACAACCCGTCCCCAGCGAAGACAACAGTCCGGACGATCTCACGCTGGACAAACTGTTGGAGCAAAATAACCTCCAGAAAAGGCTCACGCCATCGCGTAGCCTGAAAAAGGTAAGAGAAAGCTCAAAACAGCGGAAGATGCACTCGAGGATCAGATGGAGCAAAGTATTCAACACATGAGACAAATACAGCGGCGATCGCCGAACAAAGAGCTACCCAAAAGAAAGCTACTGCCCGAATTTGACGAGGAGGCCTTAGAGCCACCACAATAAAAAAGTAAGAAGGCCACCCGGTCGGATGGACGACCCCACGACAAAAAGAGAGCGGCAAATGGCGCCGCACACAAGCCGATATGCGATCCGCATAAGGACTCACATCAAAAGGATGGCCCAGTTAGGTCCGTCTATGGGCCAAGAAAGCAAGCTCTTCAGAGCAATGCAACACGCCAAATATCCGAACATCACGACACACCCAAATACAGGGGCGCTGCACATCCCCTATGTTTCACCGATGAGGTGCTGGATCATGAATTTCCAGCGGTATTCAAACCCATAAACATAGAGGCATATGACGGAACAACAGACCCTGGAGTCTGGATTGAGGATTACATCCTCCACATACACATGGCTAGAGGAGACGATCTCCACGCCATAAAATACTTACCCCTCAAACTCAAAGGGCCAGCTCGGCATTGGCTTAAAAGCCTCCCCGAAAATGCCATTGGAAGCTGGGAAGAGCTCGAGGACGGGTTTTGGGCAATTTTTTAGGGGACCTATGTCCGCCCTCCGGATGCAGACGATCTAAGTCACATAACTCAACAGTCCGGAGAGTCAGCCGGAAATGCAGAACAGGTTCCTTACTAAAAAGAACCAAATAGTTGATTGTCCAGGACGCCAAGCCTTAGCAGCCTTCAAACACAACGTCCGAGACGAATGGCTCGCCAGACACCTCGCCAAGAAAAGCCAAGAACAATTGCCGCATTAACAAGCCTCATGACCCGCTTTTATAGGAGAGGATAGCTGGCTAGCAAGATGCGATACCAATGACCCAAGTACATCCAAGTCGAGGATGGAACGGAAACCACGGCGCAACAAGGACCAGCGCCAGATTAAAAGGAACGGTCCAAAGAGCACGGCAGTCAACGCCGGATTCAAAAGCTCACGGCAGAACAATAAAAAACTGCCCCTTAAGGACAATAGCGATCAGCTATCCAACTTAAACAAAATCCTGGACAAGATATGTCAAATCCACAGTACTCCTGGGAGGCCTGCAAACCATACCCACAGAGATTGTTGGGTCTTCAAACAGTCCGGCAGACTCAATGCCGAACACATGGGGCTCGACACACCAAGTGAAGATGACGACGAGCACCACAAGCAGAGCCCCGGAAAACAAAAGAATTTCCCGCAAGAGGTTAAAACCGTAAACTCACTTCACGTGATCAAAGGGAAAAACAAAGCGGCGACCATTAAAATGCACGCCGCACACTGGTTGTCAAAACCAATCACCTTTGACAATCAGGACTATTCCGAAAGTATCCGGAGCGCAGGATGGACTGCCTTGATATTGGATCCTATAATCAACGGATTCCAATTTACACAAGTCCTCATGGATGGCGGCAGTGACACAAACCTGATATATCAGGACACAATCCACAGGATGGGGATAGACCCAACCAAAATTCGCCATAGCAACACCTCCTTTAAAGGGGTAGTGCCAGGCCCATATGCCCATTGTATGGGCTCCCTACTGTTAGAAATTGTGTTCGGTTCATCCGACAACTTCCGTCGCGAAAAGTTAGTCTTCCATGTCGCCCCATTTAAAAGTAGCCATCAAGCACTACCGGGACGCGAAGCTTTCGCCCGCTTTAATGCAATACCGCATTATGCATCTCTAACACTTAAAATGCCCGGTCCACGCGGCATCATCTCACTAAAAGGAAGTATTAAGTGTTACTCGAGCACGGATGAACGTGAGACTGCCTTGACAGCCCCACACCTATCCGGCTTCGCTAGTCAAAGAACCTGAATTGGTCATTCAAACCCCAGACACGGCTAGACGAGTCCGGCGCCTACTAGCGGCATACCCCCATACAAGGGGCTGCACACATGTAGCACAAGAGACACTAAAGCTCAATTTTATTCACTTCTTCGAATCGTACTCTGTTTATTTAATATAAAGTACATCTTTCGCACAATCCTTTTTCTTTTAAACTAAGTTCCTATCTTTTACAGATGAACAACGTGCTACACCCGTCCAGGATACGGCACAACGGAGACACAAAGCGCAAAGCGTGCGAGGGACCCGTTGCAAGGATTCTTTTCAGATTAAGACCGTGCGTAAACCTTTTTTACTGTCTCTTGTTGATATACATCCCCCGGTTTCTTACTATAACCGAGGAGGAGGCTGGCGTTTTGGCATTGGCCGCACCAGAAATTTTTGCGCGTACCTGGACACTAGGGGCTTAGGGCATTATTCCGTCCGTTATTATAAAGACCGAATACCTTAGGGAGTATTCGGCGTCTCGAGTTAGGCCTTATATGCATCAGCTCCGAATCATGTCTTTGGTCAAATGTTGGGTTTGCCCGGCTCACGTGTTTTGCTGCCTTACGTTCCGCTTTTATCGGCTAACGCGGCACCGGAGAACTATCGCGATTGTGCCCGGTTCGCCGGGCGAGCACCTCGAGAGAAAGCCGAAAACTGACTGTCATGATATAGCGAGAGACTGGTCAACCACTCGATGACTCCTTTGGAATGTTTACGATTCCTCGCATTAACGGCACCGGTTTTCGGTCAGGCACATACGCACCGAATTCGGGAGAGTGCGGTGCCCCTGTGGGCTATATAGTAGCCCCACCCTCGAACTCCTATGGCTAAGTGAAAGTGATAAAGCATTATAGTCCGGTTGCCTAGTTTGCTATGCTACCACCTCCTTAACAGGACCAAGACGTTGGATTAAGTGTGGAAAAGCGCTTTCTTTGCAAACACCCCCGCACTATGTGCGTGGGGGCTGAAGCCAAGGACTGCCATCTTTCAGGTTATATATACATATACATAAGCGACCGCATACGAGGAGTAGTTTACTACTTGAATGCACAAGTATAAAAAGCTATTATATCATATTGAAACATTGTTTTCACAAATCATACATGTCATTTAAACATAATATCCTTGAAAGCTGCGTCTCTATCAAACGAAAGCGCCTCGCAAGACTTCCTCAAAGTAGTGCTCGGCGGTGTACTCGGCTTCATCCGAATCTTGGGATGCAATGTCGGTGGCCTTCATATCTGCCTAGTATGTCTTGACACGGGCCAGAGCCATCCGCGCTCCCTCAATACACGCCGACCGCTTCATTGCGTCGATACGCAGTACCGCACCAAGGAACTGCTGCACTAGACCAAAATAACTCTTCGGCTGGGGTCCGCCCGGCCACAAATGGGTCATGACATGCTTCATGGCAAGTCCGGATAGTCGATTCAGCTCGGCCCATTCGGCCAACCGATCGATCAACGGAAGAAGACGTTCCGGACTATGGAATTGCGACCAATATAGCTCTTCCCTTCTGTGCCCCTTCTGGCCTCGGAAGTGCTCAATCGCGTCCGCAGTGCTCGCCACTAAGTCCTGATAAGCATCCTCCGAACTCCACAACTTGTCCAATTGAGCATACTTTGGATCCGTATACTTCCTCCGCAGCAGAAACGGTTTCCCAGCCGCAATTGCCCCGGCCTGACTCAGCTCCTCCTTGGCAGCTCTCAAGGCCGAATGGCAACTCTTGGATTCGACGGCGGCCTTTTTCAGGCCCTCTTGCTCCGCTTGGCGTTCCTTTTCAAGAACCCCGCAGCGGTCGGTAGTATCCTTCAAGTTTCTGGCCATTTCGGCCATTTCCTCTTTGCTTCCGCAGTGAGCAGCCCGTTCGGCTTCTAGCTCTTCGGCCGCCCTTAAAGCGGCCACATTACTATTTATGGCTTGCTCTTTCGCTCGGGCGAGTTCCGCCCGAAGCTCCTCCACAGCAGTGGCATGCATTAAGCATACACATAGTAAGACATGGGCGTCAAGCTCCCTTACCAGGTGCCCGCGTAGAAGTCGCATACCTTGTGACTCGTCAAAACGTTTATTGACCAGCGCGATGTCCGCATCCGCCTCATCAAGTTGCCGCTTTAGTTCGGCATATTCATCAGTCCGGGCCACCGGACGCCCGCCACCTGTTTAGGAGCGGCGATATGTTATAATCGAGATTTTGATCCTCGCACGCTGTCAATTTTGACAACATACCGGGTCTCAGGGCTACTATCTATCTGGGCGCATTCTATATGCATAAGCGCCGGAAGGTACACCATTTTTGCGTACCTCGAACCCGTCACAAGAAGCTTCTGACGGCTTCATGCAATCCGCTCTCCGCGGATGCAATTCTTTCAATCACCGCACCCATTAGAGCATGGTGATCTTCTGAGATAGCCGCTCGCCTGAGAAGATCCTTCAGCTCCTCCGACCGCACACCACTTGGCGCCGAACCTTCCGGCCCCGCCGGACTTGGGGGTGCCCTCCGCGACGACACCTCAGGGTCGTCCGCCTCGCATGAGGGTGCGACAGGTGGAGGCGTTTCACTCTCCATCATCTCCAGAAGAAGATCCCCCGAAGACGAGCTCTGCTGAGAAGGGCTTAGGTCCGAACTACAAGGCACAATTTCGGTTATCTTCATAAATAAATGCAGGGATGTTCCTTATTTACAAGACCCCTCCTTTTTTACTTACGGCTCGCTGGAGGGATGATCCCCTTGGGGAAATAGTGCGGCTGGGGTACTTCCCAGCGCCGGACTCTCTGACAAAGATTTCTTTCCCCTCTTGGAGGCCTTGACCTCCAGATCTTCCGAAGCAGTCCTCTTCTCTCCTTAGAGGGTGGGATTTTTGATCCCTCCCTCCTCAAAGGCCTCCTTCGTGGAGGCAGTTGCTTCCCTGTTCCCCTCGCCTTCTTTAAAAGGCGCTGCCTTCAACATCTTGGCCAGCATGGGATCCGGCGTGGTCTCTGGGAGGGGAGCCGGACACCTTATTAACTTTGCCTTGGCTATCCACTCCTGTTCAAAAGAAAAAAGCTCCTTTAAGGGGCATATATATATGATAAATGAATGAACAGCTTGTCCGTTCTGGGACTACTTACTTGAGTATCCGGGCGATTGCAGCTTAGTCCTGCGTCCTCAGTCAGGTCCGGACACTTCTCTTGTGATCAGAAGAACAATTTATACATCTCCACGGGCGTCGTGCCCATAAAATTTTGGAGAGCTCGTGGTCCCTCCGAATTAAATTCCCACAGGCGGAGGGGGCGACGTTTGCAGGGCAGAAGACACCGGATCAACATAACCTGCGCCACTGCGACCAGATTGAGCTCTCTTTCCTGGAGGCCTCGAATACGACCCTGCAGCAAGGGAACGTCCTTGGACGGCCCCCAGTCAAGCCCCTTGTTGACCCATGACGCCAACCGCTGTGGTGGACCTGAGCGGAAGGCAGGGAGCGCCATCCATTTGGTGCCCCTGGAGCGGTGATATAGAACCACTCCCATTGCCACAAACCAAGCTCCTCTTGAAAAGAGCCCTCAGGCCACGGAGCATCAGCACATTTGCTTATAACCGCCCCTCCGCACTCTGCTTGTTGCCCCTCGATCATCTTTGGCTCCACCTTGAAGGTCTTGAGCCACAATCCAAAGTGAGGGGTAATATGGAGGAAGGCCTCAAATATGACAATGAATGACGAGATATGGAGGATGGACTCCGGATTCAAGTCATGGAAATCCAGCCCATAATAAAACATGAGCCCCCGCACAAAGGGGTCCGTCGGGAAGCCTAAACTCCGAAGGAAGTGAGACACGAACACCACGTTCTCGCCGGGCTCAGGAGTGGGAATGACCAGCCCTGGAGCAGGCAGCCTAAGCGAGATCTCGCCGGTTAGATACCTGGCGTCTCGCAGCTTTAGCACATCTTCCTCTGTGACGGAGGAAGACATCCATCGGCCGTGCTGGTCAAAGCCGGACATCGTCGAAGGTCCGAAGCGCCTAAATCTGAAGCTTTGGGTGTTAGAACTCGAAGCGCGAGGCGAACTCGATGGAGGGTGTAAAAAGAAGAGGGCCTTGGTCTCATTATAAAGTGGTTGAATAGCAAGAGCCCACCCCGTGGTCGAATAGGACTCGCCTTCGATAGAGGAGGCGTGCCAACGGGCACGGTTGGGTTACCCACGTCCGTATTGATGAGATCCCGGAATAAGGGGGCATGATCTATGCTTTGATAAGACGTGCCAAGGAAACTGCCTCGCTAAACGCGCTAAGGTGGAACGGTAAAAATGATTCACATAAAGGCCTGGCCGTGGTGTGATGTCACACCACGGAATACATCAGCAGATCTGTGCAAAAATTATTCTCTCTACGGTGGTATGTGGAACTTTTTTTGCAGAGACGGACACTATCCTTGTGTTCAAAACCTTCTATGAAGTATTCGGAGGAGGAACCCGCCTCGCAATGCCGAAGACAATCAACGCCACGGACTTCGTCGTCATTGAAGCCTGGTTCAGGGGCTACTGAGGGAGTCCTGGACTAGGGGGTGTCCAGATAGCCGGACTATCGTCACGGCCGAACTCCAAGACTATGAAGATACAAGATTGAAGACTTCATCCCGTGTCCGGATGGGACTTTCCTTGGCGTGGAAGGCAAGCTTTGCGATACGGATATGTAGATCTCCTACCATTGTAACCGACTCTGTGTAACCCTAACCTATACGGTGTCTATATAAACCGGAGGGTTTTAGTCCATAGGACGAACAACAATCATACCATAGGCTAGCTTCTAGGGTTTAGCCTCCTTGATCTCGTGGTACATCTACTCTTGTACTACCCATATCATCAATATTAATCAAGCAGGAGTAGGGTATTACCTCCATCGAGAGGGCCCGAACCTGGGTAAAAACATCGTGTCCCTTGTCTCCTGTTACCATCCGCCTAGATGCACAGTTCGGGACCCCCTACCCGAGATCCGCTGGTTTTGACACCGACACCTATGATTGTGGAACGGGCAGGGTTTGTCATCTGATAGTCCGGTGGCTCATGGTGACGACGAATGATTAGAGAACCATTGATGTATTGTGCATGATGAAGTATTATTATGGAGGACACGAACCATCTAAATATTTTGTGCAGTTCCACTAAAATCAAGCTGGGCATCCCTGTGGATTTCGTATTTATATGCTGCCAGAAAACAAAGACACATCAGCACACACATGAATATTGGCCCCAGTGTCAACCCACCAATCGGTGGACTAACAAACTGAAAGTACAGTAAACAGATTACCATACCCAGATGCCCCATCATTGTGTCTTAGAGTGACATTGACATACTTGGAGTCCTGTCCTGGCTTCTTGGTACTTGTTTGGGCACTTGTTTGCCCAGTGTTCCTCCGAACCACAATTAAAGCAGCCATCTCTGCAGACTAGTCATGTCACCAGCGTCGACTAATACTCTGTAAAGCTTCTCGATCATTCCTTGTGTAATGTAGCGCAAATAGTGACTGCTTCTTTCTGCTAAGTGGTAAGACCAACTGGACCCACTAATGCAGCAGTTTGCCTTAGACACATTGGCTCATTTTGTGCAGTTCAACTAAAATCAAAGTCGGAATAATACCAAGCTTTAATTTTGATATCCCTGTAAGCAACAAAAGGTATAAGGGAAAAAATTACTGAGAAATAACGGTTGATGACTTGTACTCCCAGAAGAAAAACATCTACTGATCTACCTTCTTAATGGGAAACAAAGCAGGAGAGTAGCAATTTTCAATCAGTGTGATTCATTCATAGTAACTGAGACATTATCTTAACAATGCCTTGTTTCAACATGTATAAAGAACGACAGAGCAGAAAAGTATCATTCCTAAAACAATGCGACTGATTCATTTTAACAGAGACATTATCTGAACAATACCTTGGTTAAACATGTAGAAAGAACTACAAAGCAGGATCGTACCATTTGTAAAACACTGTAACTGATATATAATAACAGAGACATTATATGAACAATACATTTCTTAAACATGTACTCCGACCGATCCCTAACAGAAATGGTACTCCCGCCGATCCCTAACAAGTGTTGCAGTTTTGAACTAAGATTCAGTAGTTAATCCTGAGGAAAGTCAGTATTGAAAGTCGGTACTGACCTTTCAGGACCAAGATTTGAAACAACTCGTGAGGAAGACCTGAAAGAGATCTCAACACATATATGGAAATCCAAATTAAGCGAAGCAAAATGTCACAATAGCAACAAGTTGAATAGATATCCCTGTTTTAACAGAGGCAAAAAAGGAATCAATTACTGGCCAATAAAGGAGGATGAAACATGCGGCCATAAAAATGGTAATCCCGCCAATCCCTAACAAGTGTTGCAATTTTGAAATAAGATTGAGTAGTTAATTCTGAGAGTGGCATTGCTTAATTTTACCAGCGGCATTAGATTAACAAAAAGCATAAATAGTTCTAGGGGAGAGTGGGCGCAACAACAACATGGGCTTCCATCTACTTATAAAGGGGGTGATGCAGAGTTTGTTGTAACAAAGCAAGAAGCATAATGTCTGGGTTGGTCCTATTTTTGTTCACTACTTAATGGGAAAAGACAACAATACAATAGCTTCAGTTCAACATTTATTCAAAACACACTGCAAGATCATGTGGATGGGACATGGGACATGCCAGCACCATGTGCGTCCACACGTATAAATGGGTGATGCAGAGTATGTAGCCAAGCAGCATATCTGTGTTGGTCCCATATTTGTTCTCTTTGAAACTTTTTCCGATGTGAGGGCAGCAAATCTAGTCCTGCACAAACTACCCGACCCCCCAGTTTCTTTCCCTTTTCAATAAAGAGTTGGGTTCCTTACAGATGTGTGTACTGGGTTACCCCCTTTTTCCCTTTTCGACCAACAAAGCTGTTGGATAGCTAGTCTATACTACTTTCCCTCCCTCCTTTCCTCATTGAACCACGTCCTAGATTCATGCTCCACCCTACCGCACCCTTCTTTCGTCTTTGAACCAAGACCTATATTTGACTATAGAATCAAAAAAGATCAGCATGCAGCTAGACCAATGACGGTTTCAAAGAAACTTATACCTTAGGGTCGTCGGGATGTGGCAAGGCATGCGGCGGGAGGTCGGATCTGCTCACACTATGTACGGAAGCAAGGAAGAAGGGGTCGGTGGCCCTCCCGCACAGGTGCTGGGTGAAAGAGAAAAGCGCAGCCGGCAGTGGATTGCCTCCCTCGCCAAAGGCGATAGAGTGAACGCTGCACCTCCTCCCCTTCCCGGTGCGACGGGATCCGGACGCCTCCTTCGCGAGCTGTGTGTGAGGGGGGTGAGAGAGACAGAGGCCACAACACAGTCTTGTTTAGATCTAGTGAAGAGGGTGAGAGACAGTGAATATAGCAAACCCTAGCAAAGGAACGCTGAGCCTCCAGCATGTATATATATATGTAGTGCGGCGAGAGTGTGGAGAGTGCAAACCCTAGCGAACAAGCGCTGAGGCTCCAGCTTATATATATATATATATATACTGTAGTACGGACTGCGCTCCAGTGCCTTAACTACACCTGCTTTTGGCTGTATGATAGGTGGGCCAAGCACATTTTGGGCCCACCTGTCATAAACCCAAAGGCAGGTGCACTAAAGCAATGAAGCTGCATCCATATAGTACTCGTGTATACGACTAATATATAGTGGAGTGGTTTTCTTATTCTCTCCATAAAAATAGTTTTAAATTGTGTAAGTACGAAACGAAACTCTTTATTTAACGTACCAGTGAAGAAAACTACTACTCCCTCTGTTCCTAAATATTTGTCTTTCTAGAGATTTCAACAAATGACTACATACGGAGCAAAATGAGTGAATCAAGACCTTTGTAAAAATGTCTATATACATCCGTATGTGGTAGTCCATTACAAACCACTTAAAATACAAATATTTAGGAATGGAGGGAGTACTTCCGATGAAGTAACGATCCACGCGTCCTGGTCGCACTTCCTGTCCTTCACGTGCGGTACACTACCCTCCCTTAAGTGAACAACCACACATGTGCCAAATTATCAGAAACGTGTGAGAGTGTGTACAAATAAAGAATTTTAATTTCAATTATCGGAAAGGTTTGAGAGTATGTACATTTTGCCCTCTCTAATAATTATGGTTTGTTGTGTTCGGCCTTCTTGGTCAAACTTTACAAAGTTTGACTTCAATCAAATCTAATATGCGGAGTAAATAAAAATGGAGGGCTACTACGTCCATCCGGGTTTTTGGTCCACACCATTTTTTAATCAAAGTTAATAGTTGGACAAATAAAATTACAGGGGAGCTGGAGACAAAGTTGTGAGAAGGCTTAGAAATCAATACAAATCTTATGCTCTTAGTACCACCATCGATCCTTCTTTGAGGAAACATTTGGTTCATAGCCAATTGTGTGATAAAATTGCACCAACGTGAAAGACGACTGCGTCTCCAACGCAACCAAGGTGAACTGATGAAGGATACCATCTTTGTGGGTAACAAGCAAAGAGCACCGATGGAAGACAACTTGTTTTTCATTGAAAATCGATCAGCTTCACCAGCTGACGCAACCATGAGGCGCAACCATAAGCATCGATAGGTCATCATGGTGATGCATCATCCATTTGGCATCAAGTTTGGGTGAGGCACCTATGAAGTTCGACAAATCCTCACCGTGGTCTGTTTCTTCTCAGTAGTCAAGCTCGAGGAAGGAAGAACCACGTGGCGGAGGACAGTGAGGCGGAACAACAATGGCCATCCAATTCTGTGCAGTTCCACTAAAATTGAGGAAGACATGCCCGGGTATGGAGATACGCATCGCTGTTTCCAAAAATATTAGAAAGGGATATAGTGTTGTTACTTTGTTTTACAAGATTAACAACGACATCTCAATTGTCAATAAGAATTATGAAAAGTACACCAACAAATAGAAGCATCATGATTATCTTGATGGGAACTAAACCAGGATACCCGAGAAAAAAGCATTTCTTCATTTAACCAGTGATAGTATTAGATTAGCAGCAGCAATAGGAGCATATGGACAATGACCGCACAACCACCATGTACTTTTTGTCGAAACAAAATGTATACCTCCACCGAGGCATAAATCTGGACAACTTTTTGAGTGGCATTTCCTCTATAATAGTAGGTGATGTTGGACCAGTCGACGAACCCTAGCTACTATACATGGGGAGCTGGGGAGTAGTCGCATAGAAGAAAACCCGCATGCAGTGACCTGGGGAGCTGGACCAGTACAAGAAGTTATACCTCAGGTGGGCGAGATGTCGCTTAGGCGGGCGGGCGGGATCTGCCCACACGACGGCAGTGAACAAGGGCGCGGAGGACCTCTGTCCATGCCAGCGCCGGCTCTGAGAGGACGGTGCGCATCGGCTTCCTCCATCGCTGACGGCGACAATTTCAACGCTGCACCTCCTCACCTCCCGCAGCGGACAGGATTCGGCCGGATCTGTGACCACCGGTGAGGAGAGAGATAGTGTGGACACTGTCATCTTGTTTTGATATGGAGAGGGTGAGAGAGCGAGACGTGAGAAACTCTATCAAACAAGAGGCTATAATGGAGTAAAACAATCTCTCCATAGCAGTGGTTTTAAATAGAATACGCGCGTTCCTGGAAAAAAGAAAAGAAAACTGGCGGACAATTTTTTAACGTACCAAGAAAGAAAACTTGATCAAAAACACGCCCCCGCTTCCAGGTCGTGAGAGTCGTCGCACACACACACATAGAAATAGACATGCATATCCGTGTTTACGTAAAATTCCATTTCCATCTCCATCTCCAATCACATTTGTCCAACTGGCATATTATTTACATTGTTAATTATATACGCGGCAATATTAACGTACATCATCTCTTGTTTGCGGGCGCCCGGACCGCTGCCACGGCCGCTCCGGACAAACCCGAACCCTCTTCATCACCCGCGCGTGCTTCCCGCCCGAAACGGTCAGTGCGGGATTCATGCCCGGCCAGAGCGGACGCGACCTCTCACTGGCACCGGCATTGAAGCGGCGTGCCGGCCGAGAGAGCGTCGCCCGCGCCGCTTCCTGGTGCACGCGACTGCTCCGCATTCAAAGGTCGCAATAGACGACCACAACATGCATGTAAAAATTTCTTGGGAGTCCGTGCTACAGCTAGCTGTCCTCCCCAACTCGTCAATCTCTTCCAGTAGTACTAGTACTCCATGGCGTGATCCATCGACAAGCAGGCGGGGAAGTTATCGTATACTCGGTTTGCGATGAGTGGCATGCCGAGCGATCGTGTGGGGTCGAGCCGTGGAGGAGGGTGAGACACGAACGCGACAGATGTGATTTAAACGTTGGTTTTGCTCGATGGCGCGATCCAACGAAACGAAACATTGGTTTCTCTCTGTTTCCATTTTTTCTCCGAGAAAACGGAAACTTTCCACTCCATTTTCATTCCTACTCCAAGGTTGCCCCGTTACAACATTCCATCAAATATAAATGAAAACTAACCCGCATGCTGATGCTTCTCAATGATTCACAGATCATAGCCAATATTTACTTCATAAATAAAGACAAAAGTTGTGAGAGCGTGTACGAAAGAAATACCACTAATGGGGTCACTACGACTCAAACCCTAAACCCTGAACAAGATTTAATTTCCTGGCCAGGTAGAACCTGTCGAAGGAAAGACAACTGGCACCCTCGGATCATACGATGCTTTTGTGCAGTTCCACTAGAATCGAGCTGAGCATCCCTGATGGCAAAGATATTGAAGAACCGTGATTAGAATAATAGTACTGGCACTAGTTCATGAGGCATAAACTCATCACAAGTAGAAGCCGGTAGAAGTAGAGAAAGATCGACATGGAGATGGAGCTACGTGGGGAGCTACGGCAGTGGAGCAAGCTGGCTCCAAAAGGAAGATGGACTACTTGGGACGTCGGGCTGTAGCTAGAAGGGCGGTTGGGACGCGGCATCGGCCCATACCGCGGTGACCCCCGATTGGGACACACCGACTGTGGATTTTCTCCCTCGCCGATGTCGACCGTGTCTATGCAGAACATTGTTCCCTTCCCCCAGCTGCGGGATCAAGACGAATATGTGACCAGCGGTGTGGCCACCGTCGTTTGATGCTTGTGAAGAGAGCAACCCAGGAAAGCAGGCTTGTAGCTTAGGCTCCTGCTAGTGTATATATAGTGGTTTTCTTTTTCTCTCCATATCAACCATTTTATATTGTGTACGTGTCATTGAAGAGTGAAATGATGGTTGCTTCTTCCGACTAACTTACTGTGTGATTTGATTGCTCCTTTAGTGGCCCCTACACGTACTCCCCTACGTGTATGCAACGATCACACGTACACATGGACGCAAAAAGCAGCATGACGCCCTAATGCATGCATGTCCGAGCACACGACGGAACACACACGGTCACGCTCAAGGGCTCAACCTACACGTGCATGCACACACATACTCAGCCAGGGTGAGCTAGTGACCGTATAAACACCGTAAAATGTATATATTGAGCGCAATGAGCATATTATGATGTCCACTGTCCGTATTTTTACAAATGTACAAAGGATGCAAAGGTGTATTTATCTCGTTTGAAATTAAGCCATATTAACTCGAGAGGAGGCGGTATGGACTAGCATTACTTTGCTGTGTCCCGTCAACTTGCCGAACGAGGAGAATCTTGCAGGACGGGAGAAGCTTGCGCACGGTGGCTCGCAGGACAAGGAGAAACTTTTGACTAATGCAAGATGTCCTTCGCTCAAGCAGTGGACGTGCAACAGTTAATTCAGCGTCAGATTGCCAGAAGCATACAATATACTATTACTATTATTGTTGCACTTCCCGAAGAGGCGAACAGCCAAGCGCAAAGTTTACTAGTACTACTACTATAGTCTATAGAGGTACTATGCTAGTACTAGGAACCGGATGGAGGAGCATCTGCACTCTTTTTATTTTTTTAAAATGTGATAAAGCAATCTTCAACACATTTGGTTCTCTTCGAGGGTTCTCGCATGTGATAATGGAAGTTGATTGCATGGAACACAAGCCACAATTCTCTCTTAATTCTGGCTCATATCCTATTACAAATAGGAGCGCTCGGTAATATTTCCTCTCTTTTTTGTTATTCAGCATGTAAACAGGTCAGCAAACCTTGTGGTGCATCTTTGTGCGAACCGTGCTTGCTGCACTTTGAATGTGGCCGAGAGGTGGCTTGATGAAACACCTCGCTTCCTACTTCTTTTCTTGCGGGGTACCTCGCTTCCTAGTGACTAGTGTCTTGGCTGATCATCCTAAGAATGCTTATATATGAATAAAGCTCTCTCATTTACCCGCAAAAAAGATTAAGCCATATTAACCTAAAAGGAGGGAGTATGGACTAGCACTACTTGTTGGTGTGTCGTGTCAACTCACAGAACAAGGAGAAGCTTGCAGGACAAGGTGAAGCTCGCTTACACCTTTTGACTAATGCAACGTACCTCACCCAGGCGGTGGACATGCATCAGTTCATTCGGTGTCAGATTGCCAGAGGCATACACTGTAGTACCGAACATGTGGAGTACCATCATTGTTCGACTTCACGAAGAGGCGAAGAGCCAAGCACAAGGTTTAGTAGTACGAGTAGTACTACTACTAGGACCGCATGGTGGAGCCTCTGTACTCTTATTTTTCTTAATCTTTGATAAAGTATACATTTATTCCGGAGAAGGGCGGAAAACGGCAGCCCAACATGTAATGATGATATCGATCAACCATGCTCGAAAATATCTTGGCCTCTGTGCAAGCTCGTCTGTGTGTTCTCGCTCCTCGTCTCTCTCAAGGAACGGCGGGTTGGCCATTTTGCCGTCAATTGAGATCGGTTTGCTCACACTCCGGTCCCACATGTCAGTGATATGCCCAGACGAGGTGCGTTGACCGATCGCCATACACGCATTTGGTTTTGCACCTTCATACTACTCCTCCCTCCGTCACAGTTTACAGGGCGCGCTTCATTATGATGCATTTCTCTCAATGCATTTCCACCACTAGAGAGACTTTAGATGCGTTTGGTTTAATGCTCAATTAATTAGGGCATGGTAACCGCAATTTTCTCTCGATGTAGTACTACAGAGTGGAGTACGTGCATGCATGTGTCTACCCGAGGTGGAAGCACTGCATGCATGTGTGTACGCATTATTTCCTCTAGTAATAGACGCCGTGCTATAACTACCAATGCTATTTTTCAGGCCGACCGCTAGTCTCCTTGGTCTCAGAGATTTTCTCTTTTTATGAAGCGCGCTCTATAAACAGTGGCGGATGGAGTAGTATGAGCGGATTCAATGAAGAGCGTATTGATGGTTGCTTCTTCCGAGCAACTTACAGTGGGAAAGGTGGGGCTTATGATTTTACTGCTCATTACTCACTATTAATGCGGCGCAACGACAGCGGTCTGAGTCTCCCATGCGGCTGTGCACTACCCCCTCGGTTCTTAAATATACTACGGAGTATTTGTCTTTCTAGAGATTTCAACGAGTGACTACTCAGATATTTGTCTTTTTAGAGATTCAAATGGACATATTTTAGAGTGTAGATACACTCATTTTGCTCCCTATGTAGTCACTTGTTGAAATCTCTAGAAAGACAAATATTTAGGAATGGAGGGAGTACACATACGAAGCAAAATGAGTGAATCTACACTCTAAAATATGCCCATTTGAAATTTGTAAAAAGACAAATATTTAGGAACAAAGGAGTATAATTTTGTGCATGGCACATGGACCCGGATGCCGAAGAGGCTTCTGGCAATGCTATCAAGCTTCCAGCGTTTGTTTACATGATTGACGTACTATGCAAATAATTTTCCAGCGACATGAAATTGTACAATGGTGTGAGGTTTCAGCTTTTGTTTCGTGTGTCTTGCCATCGATGCTCTTTTGGAAACAATAAAAAACTAACTTGCTTGGTAATCTGAGCTAATATTTACATCACAACTGAAGACAAAGTTGTGAGAAGGTGTTAAATTATAATTGATCCATGCTTTCATTGGCAGCAACGTCCCCCCAGCTCTGTCTAAATCAACAAGGCATGTTGGGAGAAAAGTAGCTGTCTGGAGCATGCAACATTCAGATCATTTTGTGCAGTTCCACTAAAATAGAGCTGAGCGTCCCTGTTCCAAAGATATTAAGTGTGATTACGATAATAGAGGACTGCTGATGAAACAATAAACACACAAATAAAAGCCGGTCACCTTTGCAGTCTCTCTTAAGACTAACTAGTTGGAGAAGATTAGGCTCGGAGTTGGATGAGGACGATAGAGCAAAACTAATCTCCCTTTGTGCAGTCACAATGAAATGTAGAGACGTTGCCCGTGTGACATTTTGGCAGAACTGCACAAAACACTCTTAAGAAAAAAGTGACTTGTGCAGTTCACCAAAAGGTCGCAATAGCAACGAGGTGAAATGGATAGCCTTGTTTGCAAAAAAGAGGTAGAAAGGAAACAATTACTGGCCAAGAACAGTTGATGACACATGCGACGACAAAAAAGAAGCATATTCCTTGTTCTAAGGGAAGATAACAACACAGTTGTGTTTGTCTAAAACGGTGTGAGGACGAGATTGCAATATGGAAAGTACGCCGGACGAGCTACGTTTTGGGCAAAGAACTATGGAAGATCCACATGCAGCGACGTGGGAAGAAGGGCAGTGGAGCAAGGCCGGAGGGGATACCTGGAGGTCGTCGGGATGTAACTAGGTGAGCGGCGGCGGGCGGAATCTGCCCATACTGCGGCAGCGAGCAGGTGGCGTAGGCCCTACCACGCCGGAGCTTGGTCAGAGAGAACAGCGTGTGCCGCAGATCGGGACGTGCTGCCTCGGCGCCGTCGAACGGAGAAACAATGAACGTCCTCCCTCTCAGCCGGCGGACGAGATGCGGCCGAATCAGTGACCAACGGTGAGAGAGAGAGAGAGGCCACCGCAGCCTTGTGTGAGATACTCTGAAGAGAGACAAACCAGGCAGGCAGGCTCCATTGTATATAGTGGAGCGGACTTCCTTTTTCTCCATAAAAATCGTTTTATATTCTGTGTACGTGCCATTGAGCAATATAACTTTATTTAAATATAATGCGCTAACGCATCAAGTCGAACTTTGTTTCGTGCACGCCTGGTACACGACCTTCGTAGGTAAACAACTGCTACACGCGTTCAAATTAGCACGTGGGCTGCCATTTCTATAGAAATGAGGTCCACCCTATACCCGCGCGGGTGTGGCTGGGCATGAAGCGTGAGTACATGCACGGTGCACCTATTCTCTTGTATACGTACACCACCTATGTGGGGTTGTGTGAGAGAGATACAAACGTAGAGAGATATAGTGTGTGGTTCGTGAGAGTTTTTTTGGGGGGGGGGGGAGGGGAGGGTGGGGTCAATAAAAAATGTAACATATGCAATGTGTGTGAAATAGAGTCCTGGATATATCACATATATATATAGAGGGGGCGATCCATAAGAAGAGAGTGGAGGTATCATCAGCTTGAGTTGTCCATAGAATCAAAGAGAGGGATGATATGTGTGTGTGTGTGCGCGCGCGATCGATAAAGAGTGCCATCGAATTTGTGTGTGCCCACGTCAAAGATATAGAGTGGCTAGCCTACTGGAACGTGAGAGGGGACATGAGCAGTTTGTCACTGTGGCAAGGATACCTACCTCTGGCCTTCGACTATCGGTGTGTGGTGGGGGAGGCCTAATTAACTATAGAGGTACAATGGCTGGTATATGTGTGGAGGAGGAGAGGCCTACCTCATGTATTAAGGGAGATCGATCTACCTCATGTATTAAGGAGATCGATCGTCATCCATGCATATGTGTAGGAGAGGAATAAGGTTGGGAGAGAGACAGAGCTAGAGTGTTGGAGGGGTGGTAGTGGAGTTGCTTCTAACAAATGGTGGGATAGGCTTGCTAGACAACCGGAGGGCACGCCTGCAATATCAATAAGAGAGGGATGGCTACATGCGTCTGTGCACGCGTGTGAGAGATGGGTCGGAGGCATGCACGAATGATGGGGGCGATACGGAGGTGGTAAGCAGACATAACTACATAGGAAGACCAATCGTCCTTTGTCAGAGAAAGGAGAGACATAACTTGTGAGGTACGTCGATCGATGGGGGGAATAGTTAAAGTCGACCTAGGTATATGTTGGGAGATCGATTGGTACACATGCATGTGTGTGTTAGAAGCAAATGAGGCATGGGGAGAAGGATAGAGAGAGAGAGAGATGCATCTAGGAGGTGGTGCAAGAGTCATACTATATCGAGGGGGAGAAGTGTGCGAGTACGAGATCGATGAAAAGAGTGGTGGGAGTGAGGCATGGACGGTTATAAGACAAGAGGGGAAGCTTGTGTTTTGTGCTAGGCACACCTGGCTAGAGAGGCATATCGATCGATGTGTGCCGTAAAGAAGGAGCTGGGGGGCCTACACACACCATGGGTGAACGACCTAAAGTGAAACAGCATTTAATTTGCGCGATGGAGCTAGAGAATGCCGAGGAGGGTTAGAGGGATGCAAAAGGCTGCATGCACGAGAAAGTTAAGCGCTAGCTAGGTACAAAGATAAGAGGATTGTGTGGGTGTAAAAGACGAATAGAGATCATACTTCATTATAAAAAGCGAATTCGGATATTTGAAGAATTTATCATAGTGTTTTAAACCGACGCATGTGTGAATATATATAATGGTGATACACATGGTGTGGTTATGAACATGTTATACTACATATAATATATTTTATCTCTACTCTTATAAAAAATGGAGTTGTTGACGATGGTGCCATCCTACAATATAGGCCGTCCGATTTATCTCCGACGGATAGGAAGGAAACTATGGCAATTTTGAAAAAAGATACCCACACCCCTCTCCATATTTGCAAATTAGGCCTCCCCTTGATCATGTTGATGTTTTGTGGAATGAATGGGCATCTTGCTAGTACTACGTATAACATATAGAACATTGATCATAATTTGGGCTAATGTGTGGCTTTTGCAGCTCAGGTCTAGATACTTGTCATAATGTAGGGGGCGGGGCACTATACTATGTGTGATAAACACGGTGTACAAGTATGGAACATGGTTTAGATTATGAATATATAGTTAGTACATCAAATGTACTATTATTTGGATTCAACATCAAGTGTATTCAGAAAATAGAATTCGAGTTCATGTAGTACACATAGTTCATATCTATCTCTAAAGTAATCATGTGGTGTGTTATTAAGGTAATACACTAATGATGGTTGAAGTTGGCAACAATCATGATTGTAGATTTGTTATTGAAATAGAGAAACGAATTCAAATTCAGTTCGAATTGCAGCAGTAGTATAGACATTTGGAATGCACTAAAATGTTGGTATGAGTAAGTTACATGCATTATACAACAAGCGAAAAAATTTAGTTGGACATAACATGGATTCATACTACCGAATAGCATTTAATTGCACTAAATTGTTGGTATGAGTAGCTTTAAATAGCATTTTTATAGTAAAACGGGGCAAGACTCTTTGTGTGGTGTGAATAGTTTTATTTTTTCGTTTTCTTTTTTGTTGAGGGAAGTCCGAATTGATTTGGTACATACAAGTACAATATTGCACGTTAGGCTTGTCCCTAAAATTCAACCCGCGCCTTGTTATATCCCGAAAATTCAGATATCGTGCTCCGAAAACTAGCGCCTTCACAACCCACGCCTTGCTATCCCGAAATTACAACGCGCGCGAAAACTCCCTCCAGCTGCCAAATCCCGACACGCGAAATCCCCCTTCTAACCCTGAGCCGAAAGGGCCGCTAGTTCAAATCGGTGTGGGGTACTTTTGTAACACAACCTACATTTTGGACAAGCGCGTCCCTAAGTCATGGTTCACCCCCTCCCATCACCTCCTTTTTGCCATTCGAAATCCCAGGCTGCCATAACCTCTCCGCTCCAGCCACGAAACCCCACCCTCCTCCGTCTGCCACATCACCGCTGCCTAGCCGGAGCCTCTTCCCCGACGACATCGTCCACCGCAACAGCTCGACGTCCCTTGCCCACCTCCCCGGATGAGGATTCGTCGTCCATCTCGTCGTCCCGCCGGTTCAGCCGCCCCGTCCTCCACCTCCAAGGAGCTGCTCCGACGATCGCCTCGTCTATCGCGGCTGCTCCATCCCCACAGCGCCACCTTAACCTGCTCCACCGGAACCGCAACACCCTCTCCGACTCCTCGGACGAAGTTGAGGCCTACTCGGTGCCACCAAAGAGGTTCTACACTCATCGCATCACACCTTCTCCTTAGCTCGACCTCCCGGGTGCCGACGGTGCTCCATCCTGCACCCCCATGGAGCGGCTACCTTGAAGCCAGTGCCGCGGGCGACGTCTCCACGGAGGCTCTCCCCCAGTGTGAGCCCCCTTCGGTGGCGGCGTCCATACCAGCCGGATCTGCTGCTGCTGCTCCGGCTCTCGCTTCGCTTCCTTCGCTTCGCTTACTGCTCTACTGCTCGGCTCTCGCTCGATCACTTTCGCTTCGCCCAAGCTTCTGCTTTGCTCGGCTCTCGCTTCGCTTCGCTTTCGCTCTGCTCTCCCCCTCGTTCGTCTTTCTTTGCTTTCTGCTCAGTTAGCTACACTTGATCGAGATCGACTTTTAGGGTCGATCGATTTTCAGGGGTGGGGGCTCATTTGGAGTTAAGGAAGAACCACCGCACGGGCTCACGGAGAGGTAACCCACTATCTATCTTAGTGTCTGGGGTAGAAGGGGCCCTATTGGGGTGGCGGGGGCGGCGGCGGACCGGCGGTGGGGAGTTGTTTCGGGGCGGCGAGGCGGCGCTGGGGCTGACGGTTCAGCCGGTGGTGGCTGGCGGCTCAGGGGGGTGCAGGTTGAAGATGAACTGCAGGCCCTCCCTAAACTACATGTCAAGTGCCTCTCTGCTACCATTGCGTTCAGTTTCGACAGTAACATTCAGATTCCACAAGAAATTTCAGTTTCGATGATTAAGTTGAGTCAACAGTTTTTACCTCATCTGTTGTAGTCAGGTGGTTTTTGGTGATGTAAATTTTACATCTATTTTACATCATCTATTGGAGATGCCATTAGAATCCCACTTGAGATTGCCAATGTCTGTCTTGTGCTGCTCCAGCCTTGATGTCTTATAGCTCATCGGGGCTGCTCCAACGACAGAACGATCCATCACAATAGAGCAGTGCCCTGGACGCCGTCTACAGATTCCTCAGATCTTCCTCCACACCTCCGACAGCCACCTCTGCCTCAACTACTACAGCGACCAACCCAATGATGCTGAGGTCGACACGGCTACGGCAAAGAGGTTGTACACTTGTTGCATCACTTATTACTATACATTCATGTCGATCCATTAGGGCTATTTTGGTTCAACGGAAAAACATAGCAATAGGGAATTTTCCAATGGCACTCTACTATTCAATTATTCATGCATTTTGTTGAAAGGAATGAAGCAAAACATCCACCTGGACCTACTTTTCAAAATCCTATGCATGAAAACAAGACCAAGTGCATTAGTGGCGGAATAACATTCTAACTGTACACGCTTTCATACGGTTTCACTTTATTTTGGCCATGTTTCTTTGCATTCCTATGCTCTTCCAATTCCTGTAAATCAAACACTCAAGTTGACAGAAATCCTGTGTTTATAAATGCTTTGTTTACCATGTGCATTCCTATCCTATTCCGGTGTTTTTCCTATCCCTTCGTTTTTAGAATCATGCAAGCCAAATGAGCCCTTACAGAATTACTTCAGTTACAGGTAGGTGTCGAAGGGAACTTTGTGTGGTTTGTCCTACTCCTGTTGCGACGTCGTCCACCTCAACTGAGCTGCTCCATCGACAGAAACATCCACCAAACCTGACATCATGACTCCTGACCGTCTTTCGCCGCCTCAGATCTCCTTCCCTGCCACCGTCACCCACCGCAACGGCATCACCATCATCGACTCAGCAGATGAACCTGAGGAGTACACGGGTCCACAAGAGAGGTCGCACTCTTTTGTTTCTGCTTATGTTATGCATTCCTTAAAATTACCTATTACTTTATCATCCTGTTCACCCCTTGGACTCCAAGTCAGGTCCAAATTAGTGTTCAAACTTGAGTTCTAAATTAGTTGTGGGGCACATATCGAGGAAGCAATGAATAGTATCTCTGTCTAATATCTGGTTCACCTAGGGTATGTCTATGTTGTTCATCTTGGGTGGGAAACAAATAGTAAAACAATCATCATCTGTCTTTTTATTAAATTAAAGCAATCATCAGCCTGCTATCATTATTTTTGGATCCATCCACTGGTTGTTACCATCACTCTAAATTTCTGCATGTTCTCCTTACATAATCTCACCATATTTTTTTCGTATGCATGTCAGTTATTGTACACAGTCATGCTGAACATGTAGAGAAAAAGAGAAGAGTTTTGCGCGGCAATACAATGTCATGCAGACATCGCTCCATGGTGGGTTCAATGGCAAACCCTCCCCACCCCTCTCCAGATTGTAATCCAGGAGGAAGATATCTGTTCTAAGGTGGATCTGACGTCACGACCACTCCTATTTACCCCCAAGGTGTTTGCTCTACCTTGGCATGATGATGTTAGTCATATCATGCATATGTTGCCTTGCAGTGCCTACTTTTGACATCATATATGTCATCTTCTTAGTTTAGACATGTTTTGTAATGCCACCTATTTAGTTTCTATATCATATATGGGAATTGTGCAGTCTCATGTCTTTTAGCCAGCCATAATATACGTGAAATGTGCAATGCCATCCTGTTTAACCAGGCATCATATATTTGAATAATATCTTGCCCATACTTTTCTTCATTACATTTCCATTTGTCGACAATGTTTGTAATCAGCCAATTGGGTGGGAGATTGAAAAATCTGGAGTGAAAACAAGGTCTTCAGCGCAGACATTGCTACCTGTCGAACCAGATTTCTTGTTGGGTCCCGATAGCTCCTCGGAGATGGATTCAGCGACAGATGACCAGTCCTATTCCCCCACCGAGGTGTATGATCTAACTTGGCACAGTTATACTGCTCATATCATGCATATGGTGTCTTGCATTGCATAGATTAGACATCATATACACAATATTCAACACCATGTTCTTAGTTCAGACATCATATCTAATGCCCTCTGTTTAGCATATAAATCACGTATGTGAATTAAATGTTGCGATCCTGATTACTTAGATAACATGTAGGTGAATTATGTCATGCGATTCTGTGTAGTTATTCATCATATCTTTGAATTATGTTATGCTATGCTATCCAGTTTAGATAGACATCATATATGTGAAATTATGCCATGCTATCCGTTTTAGTTAAACAATATACATGTCAACTATTTCATGCCCTCTTTTTTCCACACTATCTATTGCATCTGTCTCTCATACAATGTCTATACATTCAACTATGTTTCCTGTTTATCAGCCATTTGAATTGGAGCGGGTGATGCCAACATCTAGCGGACTAGAAACACGGTCTTCAAATAAAACAGTGCTACCTCTTGGTGGAGATAGCACCCCGGTTGTACATGCACGAGAACCAGCCCTACCACACATAACCCAAACTCTCGCAGATTGTACCCCTACCGCGATGGACAGAGAACCAGCTTCACCCAATCTAACCCCAACCCCAGCAGATAGTAACCCAGTTCCTGTTGACACAGCACCATCTCCACCACACAGCTCCCAAACAAGAGCAGTTAGTAAGGCAGCTCCAGTGCCCAAAGGGCCAGTACTATCACGGCGAACCCCAACTCCACCAGTTAGTACGCCTATTCATGTGGAGGAAGCACAACCAGCTAGTCGTAGTTTAGCATCTATCGCATTTGATGTTGTTAAATCGTATGTGCGTATCTTCCCATCTTGGAAATATTATACTGAAGATGAAGGAAAATACCAGTTGCAGGTGTTTGTCCAGGAGTTATGTGTAAGTAATGTTATTCATGGCAATTACTTTGCTTTGTCCCAAACATCCTACCTCCATGATGGTTATAATACATCAAAATTTCCCATTTTTCTCTATAGAGAAGGACCGATTTGGAAACTCAGGATGAGGTAACCTTTGCTAATACCTCTGCTATCTTCAAGAATGCTTGGTGGCGGTATCGGAATTACCTGAAGAAAACGTACATTTACCGGCAAAGAAACTCATCAAATTCCCTTACGTTCTCCTGAGACACATTTACTGGACGATGAATGGGAACGCCTTGTTCTGTACTGGTCCCGAACCAAGAATGTGCTGACGGAACTCTCCCTCGAAGCTCTGCTGGATCGGAGTTCATGGGACGTCATTGAGCTGAACGTGTGGTGAACTTGGAGGTGTCGTACGTTCTGTACTTGGATCGGTTGGATCATGAAGATGTACGACTACATCAACCGCGTTGTTCTAACGCTTCCGCTTTCGGTCTACGAGGGTACGTGGACACACTCTACCTTCTCGTTGCTATGCATCACCATGATCTTGCGTGTGCGTAGGAATTTTTTTGAAATTACTACGTTCCCCAATAGTGGCATCCGAGACAGATTTATGCGTAGATGTTATATGCACGAGTAGAACACAAGTGAGTTGTGGGCGATACAAGTCATACTGCTTACCAACATGTCATTCTTTGGTTTGGTGGTATTGTTGGCTGAAGCGGCCCAGGCCAACATTACACGTACGCTTACGCGAGACTGGTTCTACCAACGTGCTTTGCACACAGGTGGCTGGTGGGTGTCTGTTTCTCAGACTTTAGTTGAACCGAGTGTGGCTACGCCCGGTCCTTGAGAAGGTTGAAACAACACTAACTTGACGAACTATCGTTGTGGTTTTGATGCGTAGGTAAGAACGGTTCTTGCTAAGCCCGTAGCAGCCACGTAAAACTTGCAACAACAAAGTAGAGGACGTCTAACTTGTTTTTGCAGGGCATGTTGTGATGTGATATGGTCAAGGCGTGATGAGATATAAGTTGTTGTATGAGATGATCATGTTTTGTTGAAGTTATCGACAACTGGCAGAAGCCTTATAGTTGTCTCTTTATTGCATAAGATGCAAGCACTAAATAATTGCTTTACTTTATCGCTATCTGATAGCAATAGTTGCAAGAGCAACAGTTGGCGAGATGACCATGTGACGACACATTGATATAGATCAAGATGATGGAGATTATGTTGTCATGCCGGTGATGATGGAGATCATGACAATGCTTTGGAGATGGAGATCAAAGGCACAAGATGATGATGGCCATATCATGTCGCATATATTGATTGCAGGTGATGTTTACCCTTTATGCATCTTATTCTGCTTTGATTGACAGTAGCATTATAAGATGATCTCTCACTAAATTTCAAGGTATAATTGTTCTCCCTGAGCATGCACCGTTGCGACAGTTCTTCGTGCCGAGACACCACATGATGATCGGGTGTGATAAGCTCTACGTTCACATACTTCGGGTGCAAGCCAGTTTTGCACATGCAGAATACTCGGGTTAAACTTGACGAGCCTAGCATATGCAGATATGTCCTCGGAACACTGGAGACCGAAAGGTCGAGCGTGAATCATATAGTAGATATGATCAACATAGTGATGTTCACCATTGAAAACTACTCCATCTCATGTGATGATCGGACATGGTTTAGTTGGTTTGATCACGTGATCACTTATATGATTAGAGGGATGTCTATCTAAGTGGGAGTTCTTAAGTAATATGATTAATTAAACTTTAATTTATCATGAAATTAGTCCTGATAGTATTTTGCAAATAATGTTGTAGATCAATAGCTCGCGATGTAGCTCCCCGTTTATTTTTGATATGTTCCTAGAGAAAAATGAGTTGAAAGATGTTAGTAGCAAAGATGCGGACTAGCTCCGTGATCTGAGGATTATCCTCATTGCTACACAGAAGTATTATGTCCTTGATGCACCACTGGGAGACAGAACTATTGCAGGAGTAGATGCAGACGTTATGAACGTTTTTGACAAAAGCTAGGCATGATGACTACTTGATAGTTCAATGCACCATGCTTTACGGCTTAGAACCGGGACTTCAAAAATGTTTGGAACTCCACGGAGCATATAACATGTTCCAAGAGTTGAATATAGTATTTCAGACTCATGCCCATGTCGAAAGGTATGAGACCTTTGAAAAGCACTTTGCCTACAAGATGGAGGAGAATTGCTCCGTTAGTGAGCATGTGCTCAGAATGTCTGAGTACTACAATCACTTGAATCAAGTGGGAGTTAATCTTCCAGATAAGATAGTGATTGACAAAGTTCTCTAGTCACTATCACCAAGTTACTAGAACTTCGTGATGAACTATAATATGCAAGGGATAACGGAAACAATTCCCAAGCTCTTCGTGATGCTGAAATCAACGAAGGTAGAAATCAAGAAAAACATCAAGTGTTGATGGTTGACAAGACCACTAGTTTCAAGAAAAGGGCAAAGGGAAGAAGGGGAACTTCAAGAAGAACGGCAAGCAAGTTGCTGTATTCAACCCAGTATTCAGAGGGACTGGTCACTGGAAGCGGAACTGCCCCAAGTATTTGGCGGATAAGAAGGATGGCAAAGTGAACAAAGGTATATTGAATATACATGTTATTGATGTGTAATTTACTAGTGTTTATAGCAACCCCTCGACATTTGATACTGGTTCAGTTGCTAAGAGTAGTAACTCGAAACGGGAGCTGCAGAATGAGCATAAACAAGTTAAGGGCGAGGTGACGATGTGTGTTGGAAGTAGTTCGAAGATTGATATGATCATCATCGCACACTCCCTATACTTTCAGGATTAGTGTTGAAACTTTTTTTGACTGTACAGAGTAGGGCAAAACCCCACTGCAAATTTTTTATATTATAAAATAAACAAAGGTCCAACAGTACAAAGGCTTGAGATAAGCCAGAAGAAAAAAACTAAAAAAACTAACTACATAAATTACAGAACAAAGTTGTCAAGCCAAGAACAGAAGGCCCTAGCATAGCTCTTCTTAATTCTAAATCTGAGCAAGTTTAGCTCCTCCAAGAAAATGACTTTCCACCTCTGAATACTGGGTTGAATTGCTTGAAAGATCAAATTATTTCTTGAGATCCAAATAGTCCAAGAAGCTAGGATGAAACTAAATAGGTGTTATTTGGTGTTTGTGTTGAGCATGAATATGATTTGATCATGTTTGCTGCAATACAGTTATTCCTTTAAATTAGAGAATAATTGTTGTTCTGTTTACATGAATAAAACCTTCTATGGTCGTACACCCAATAAAATGGTTTGTTGGATCTCAATCGTAGTGATACACATATTCATAATATTGAAGCCAAAAGATGCAAAGTTAATAATGATGCAACTTATTTGTGGCACTACTGTTTAGGTCATATTGGTGTAAAGCGCATGAAGAAACTCCATGCTGACGGGATTTTGGAATCACTTGATTATGAATCACTTGATGCTTGCGAACCATGCCTTATGGGCAAGATGACTAAGACTCCGTTCTCCGGAACAATGGAGCGAGCAACTGAATTATTGGAAATAATACATACTGATGTATGCGATCCGATGAGTGTTGAGGCTCGCGGCGGGTATCGTTATTTTCTGACCTTCAAAGATGATTTGAGCAGATATGGGTATATCTACTTAATGAAACATAAGTCTGAAACATTTGAAAAGTTCATATAATTTCAGAGTGAAGTGGAAAATCATCGTAACAAGAAAATAAGGTTTGTACGACCTGATCGTGGAGGAGAATATTTGAGTTACGAGTTTGGTCTTCATCTGAAACAATGCGGAATAGTTTCGCAACTCACGCCACCTGGAACACCACAGCGTAATGGTGTGTCCGAACATCGTAACCGTACTTTATTGGATATAGTGAAATTTATGATGTCCCTTACCGATTTACCACTATCGTTTTGGGGTTACGCATTAGAGACAGCTGCATTCACGTTAAATAGGGCACCATCTAAATCCGTTGAGACGACACCATATGAATTGTGGTTTGGCAAGAAACTAAAGTTGTCGTTTCTTAAAGTTTGGGGTTATGATGCTTATGTGAAAAAGCTTCATCCTGATAAGCTCAAACCCAAATCGGAGAAATGTGTCTTCATATGATACTGAAAGGAGACAGTTGGGTACACCTTCTATCATAGATCCGAATGCAAGACATTCGTTGCTAAGAATGGATACTTTATAGAAAAGGAGTTTCTCTCGAAAAAAGTGAGTGGGAGGAAAGTAGAACTTGATGAGGTAATTGTACCTTCTCCCGAATTGGAAAGTAGTTCATCACAGAAATCAGTTCTAGCAATGCCTACACCAATTAGCGAGGAAGCTAATGACGATGATCATGTAACTTCAGATCAAGTTACTACCAAACCTCGTACGTAAACCAGAGTAAGATCAGCACCAGAGTGGTACGGTAATCCTGTTCTAGAGGTCATGTTACGTGACCATGACAAACCTACGAACTATGAGGAAGCGATGATGAGCCCAGATTCCGCAAAATGGCTTGAGGCCATGAAATCTGAAATGGGATCTATGTATGAGAACAAAGTGTGGACTTTGATTGACTTGCCCGATGATCGGCGAGCCATAGAAATTAAATGGATCTTCAAGAGGAAGACGGACACTGATAGTAGTGTTACTATTTACAAAGCTAGACTTCTCGAAAAAGGTTTTTGACGTTCAAGGTGTTGACTACAATGAGATTTACTCACTCGTAGCGATGCTTAAGTCTATCCGAATCATGTTAGCAATGCCGCATTTTTGAAATCTGGCAAATGGATAAACAAAACTGCATTCCTTAATGGATTTATTAAAGAAGAGTTGTATATGATGCAACCAGAAGGTTTTATCAATCCTAAAGGTGCTAACAAAATATGCAAGCTCGAGCGATCCATCTATGGACTGGTGCAAGCATCTCGGAGTTGGAATATACGCTTTGATAAGTTGATCAAAGCATATAGTTTTATACAGACTTGCGGTGGATCCTGTATTTACAAGAAAGTGAGTGGGAGCACAACAGCCTTTCTGATAAGTATATGTGAATGACATATGGTTGATCGGAAATGATGTAGGATTTTCTGGAAAAGCATAAAGGAGTGTTTGAAAGGAGTTTTTCAACGGAAGACGTCGGTGAAGCTGCATACACATTGAGCATCAAGATCGATAGAGATAGATCAAGAATGCTTGATGAGTTTTTTCAATGAGTACATACCTTGACAAGTTTTTGAAGAAGTTCAAAATGGAACAGTCAAAGAAAGAGTTCTTGCCTATGTTGCAAGGTGTGAAGTTGAGTAAGACTAAAACAAAACCCGACCACGACAGAAGATAGAGAGAGAATGAAAGTCGTTCCCTATGCCTCAGCCATAGGTTCTATGAAGTATGCCATGCTGTGTACCAGACCAATTGTATACCCTGCCCTGAGTTTGGCAAGGGAGTACAATAGTGATCTAGGAGTAGATCACTGGACATTGGTCAAAATTATCCTTAGTGGAATAAGCATATGTTTCTCGATTATGGAGGTGACAAAAAGTTCATCATAAAGGGTTATGTAACATCCCAAAATTCTAAATTTTGGAATGTTATAATAAATAGATACATATGATTGATTGTTTGATTGATTCAGTGAAATTCGAAACTTTTTGAAAGTTAAATGAGAGGGAATAAAAGGACTTTCCCAAAATTTCATTTTGCTTTTATGATCTCCATGAATTCAAATTCTTTTCAAACACAAAACCCTAGAGAGAAGATGACATGACTTATTCCATTTGAATAAATGAAAAGGGTGTTTGAAAATATTTGAATTTCATTTGGAAAATATTTTCCAACTTAGAAACTTTATGCAACTCAATGATTTTCATGAGAGAAGATAAAATGACTTCTTCAAAACATATGAAATATGAGTTGGGAGTTTCAAAGGATCAAATTCAAAGTCCTTTTGGATTTTTTTAATTTGGAGTTATTTGGGTTTTATTCAAATTATTTTTCTCCAAAATAAAAATATATGGAAAATAGGGTAAGATGATTCCCTACATCAGAAAATTGGAGAGAAATAAATTTGAATTAATTTTGGTATTTTTACAATGATTTTACTGGATTTTATTAGAGCAGTAGCACTCTTTGCTTTATTTGAATTTGTGAGGATTTTATTTGACTCTAGAAAAATGTTCAGGTTGTAGGAAATCTTTTTCTGAAAATTTTGATATATTATATGCCTATGTGAAATTTTTATTTCATTTGTTTTTTTACTTTTCTTTGTCTCTGTTTATAAAAACAAATCTTCCGCCGACTAGGCCGGCCCAGCCAGCCCGTGCCGCTCATCCCCGAGCTCCGCTCGGTCTCCCGAGCCAGCACGAGAGCGCCGCCGCCGCCGTGACCGCCTCCAACTCCCGCCGCCGCCTCCCTTGCCCCCTCCTCCATGTCTCGATCCCCTCCCCTTCTATAAATAGCTCCGCCCCGGCCCCGCCTCTCTCTCCCCACGCAGAAGCCGTCGCCGCCCTCGCATCTCACACCTCGCCGCTGCCGGTGAGATCCGCCGCAACCGCCGCCATCGCCGCTTCTCGCATCTGCTCCACGCTGCGCCATCGCCGCTGCACAGCCAAGCTACCCGCCTCTGATCGCTGCCCGACGCGCCGCCCCTTCCCATCCCCTCCGCCGAGCCGGAGGATCGCCAGATCCGTCCCCGTCGAAAACCGCCCCGGGTTTTTTGATGAAAACCGCCTACGGTATAAAACCATCCCGGTTTCCCCGTTTTTGTTTTATAAAATCGTTTTCGTTTTTTGTTTAGTTATTCAGAGAATGTTTTCTGTTTAGGTAGTTCTAGTGAGCATATTCATTAGTTAGCGTTCGGCAGCGAACGTTTGTTACATAGGTTTTTCTTTTTCTGTTTTAATTTCGGCCAGGGACCTAGATGTAATTATCTTTCTTATAGATTAGTCCCTCAGTTTCAAAAGACCACATCTTTTTACCCGTTTATCCAAATCCAACGAAACCAACGCCCACTTCTTCGTTATGATCTCCTCTATCCAGTAATCCAACTCAAACATGTTTTTGAAAGTTTAAAATTTGAATTAGACCAGATTTGAATTCAAACTTCTTTTGATCATAACTTGAATTTTATAACTCCGATTTAGTTGATTCCTTTTGCAAATCGAAGCTCTAGACCTAAACTTTCTGATAAGGCCAAATTCACATAATTTTGGTACTGTTAGAAATTGTTTTATGTTGCAAGAGTTATTTGCTTGGTTTTGCTGTTTTCCGAATCGTCTTCTTCGTTCTTCTCGATCTTTTGAGTGATTGCTTATGTGTGGTTACTATTGCTTGCCTATGATAGATTGGTCGGAGTGTGACGAGTAGATCTATCAAGAGTTTTTGAGTGCGATTCATCTTCATCAACAGTACAGGCAAGTTCACACTTTGATCATATCCTTTTGATACCCAGTGTTTATGCATTAGTTTCACCCTCAAACATTGCATGAGTAGGATTGATAACATGTGGGTATTGGGAAGTAGTTGTTGAGGTAGAACCTATTGCCGTGTATATCAAACCCTTGGGAGTTACTTCTACGTATTGCTTATATTGCTATGCTATGCTCGTAGATGTGGTTTGGATGAGTGAAATCCATGACAGATGTGAGATGGTTAATTAATGGTTCAACTTAAGGTGGCAACTTAAATACACATCTGGGTGGATTGAGGCACCTGGAGAACCCAGTGTTGCCTGTATTTTTGGAAATCCAGGGGTTCCGTGTGATTTTCCTATGGACCGCCACACAGGCTCAAAGGGAACTGAGATATTTTCATGCTAGAAACTTTCGTGTGCAGCCACAAGCTATTATGAGCTCTAGCATAGTTGAGTAAGTTACATGAAGCTCTTGAAGAGGTGCATCAGCAGGTAGAGGGTTGTAGGTTTGGTATGGTCTGCCCGGAGTAAGGAGTTAATTTTTCTGAAAGACTGTCTCGGTCATCCGTTTCTCAAACACCATGTAGTGCGAGAAATCCAACGGAGGCGATCGAGTCTTGTGCGGAAAAGTGCGCAAACCTCTGCAGAGTGTATAATCTAATCATGGTTAGCCGTGTCCCCGGTTATGGAAAATCTTGAGTATCTTGTACTTGGAGTATCCTAAGTATCTCATCACTCTAAATTAATATTGATGGGTTGATAACTACTTTATTTGGGATTGAGTTGGAGGAATCTTCTCAATATTTTCAACCAACTTTGTATGCAGTAGGGAAAAATTGGATTTTCACAAAAACATTATAACCATAGAGCTTTTCCACCAGCCAAATATGCATGTAGTGATAGCTATTATTCATCATTACCCTATGGTGTGAATTTGCCAGTACATTCAATGTACTGACCCTTTGTGGCTGCAACGTCTCATGTTGCACGATCTTACGACTAGTAAGTGATACGTTAGGGTTACGATTTCTACAGTCAACTTTGCCGTTGGTGTTGATGGGAATCCACAACGTTGTTGTTACTTCCGTTATTTGGATTGAGGTAATAGTATTTACGTTATTTTATACATGTGATTTACCTCTGTTATAAATCCTCGAGTACTGTGTGTGTCAGCATACCGATCCAGGGATGACACTTAAGCAAAGAGACTTGACCGTTTGAGGTCGGGTCGCTACAAGATGGTATCAGAGCACATGTTGACTATAGGACGTGGCCCTAGAAACTGGCAAGCCCATAGGAAAGATTTCTCTACAACTTCATTTTCAAAAAGATCTTTTACCTCTCTTCTCTTCTGAGTTTATTCAAATATTCCCTTTTAGTGAGACTTTACCCCTTTTCCCCTTTTGACAACAAGAAGATTCGACTGATGAGACCACTACAAGAAGGACAAGATATCGGACAACTATGAACACTTTGGAATGAAGAGGATTTTTCCGAGCATTATAATGATGGAAACTACAACGGTTGAAGACTCCGAAGACTAGGAGAATTGAAGGCTCTGTAGAATTTCCAGATTTTGTATAACCTAGTGAAGCTACCCTTATGGAACTTGGCAGACTATGGAAGCTGTCAATTCCCGAGATCAAGGTGTATTGGAGAAAGACCGGAACATGGAGAGTTAAAAACTCAAAGATTTGTCAAGAAAACCCTAAGGCAAGAGATATCAACTGTGGAATGATAGCTCATGGCAATGACAAGGGAAGAAACATGGCTATCCATGATGTTATCGCCCGTTTATGCTATTGTCACCATCCTGAGTTAATCATGTAGATGCATGGAAGGATTGGATGGAAGAAGGCTGATGGAGCATCTATCGACAAAGGAAAAAAATTTAATCTTAGATGGTGTATCACCAGGATCTGGAGTATTACATCAAGAATTTGAAGATGGACCTTCAAGAAGTCGTATTTGACAAGGAAACATTTTGTGAAGAACTCAGGACCCAAAAGCTGAAAGTAGCGAAGCTGGAGGAGCAAAACCTCGAGATACCGGAGATTCATCAGGAATTGAAGGACACTATGACCATGGTTCATGCCAGACCCAGAAGTTCGGAATGCAACTCCAGAATATTAAAAGATGTCATAAGAGACTTCACGTCAACAGAGATGATCTGGCAAAATAACTTGAGAAGGACAAGCACGATGGGAAGAAGCCATCGGAGACATGAACAAGACTTGAAGAGTTTGGCGACTTTGAAGATTTATTGACCATTAGAAGACCAAACCCCTGTTATACCCACATTAGATGCGACGTTTGTGAGCTGTCATTTGTTTGATGTTTTTTACGACAGCCACAAAATAAAAATCTGTCTTTCCAAAACCATTGTTTGTATTGTGTGCATCCCTCTCTATCTCTCCTATCCCACCCCAAAACCCATGGATCCCATAAAGGAGGAATGGAGATGAGCTTGTATTGTCTGGACCGATGAGTCAATTGGAGACAGACCGATGGATTCAAAACATGGAGGATCATATGGAGAATGACCCTATAGCTGGAAAGGATATGACCCAGCATGCTCTTCAGTGTTTTGAAGGAGGTGCTGCTACTTGGTGAAGGATGTACCAAACCATCAATGGATGGCAAGGAGTAACCGCTTGGGAAAAATTTAAGTTGACTCTGCTAAAGTCTCGGCTTGTGTCCCAGAAGTTGAAGCCTTATGGAAATGACATGGAGAAACCTGGTGCATGCAAGATTTGTGGAGAAATAGGACACAACCATAAAGAACACCAAGATGAATACCCTCATAAGTGGGGGATTACCAAAGGAGTTAGCCGAGGATCTCAGGAACTTCGCTTCGAGATTGTTATTAAAGGTTTTGTTGCAGCAATGGAAGTTCAGTCTACATTGTTGGGAAAGATCCGTGAAGCTTAGAAGGATGACAAAGTGATTGATGAGATAAAAGAGAGGATGAGCACGACACCTTATGGTTCGAGGACCATGTATATGTGCCCAATAAGACTCACCATACTCGATTTGCCCTGGAAACACCAAGATGTATTTGGATTTGAAGGAGCGTTTCTGGTGGACTGGTATGAAGAAGGATATTGCGGAGTATGTAGTCGTAGGTGATGTATGCCAGAGAGAGTAAAAGCAGAGCATCAGAAGCCAGCAAGATTACTACATCCTATGCCGATACCCGAATGGAAGTGGGACAAGCTTGGCATGGATTCCATTACCGGATTCCCCAGAACCCGATCGGGATATGATTCTATCTGGGTAGTAGTTGATTCTCTTGACCAAAGTGGCTCACTTTATCCTAGTGAAAATCACCTATACAAGTGCGAAGTTGGCCAAGATATATATATGACCAGGACCGTATGTATCCATGGAGTTCCGAGGACCATCGTATCAGATAGAGGAACACAGTTTACCTCAAAGTTTTGGAATCAGCTGCACCGGACTTTGGGTACTAGGCTAGAGTTCAGTACAGCCTTTCATCCGCAGACAGATGGATAGACCGAGAGAGTCAATCAGATTCTGGAGGACATGTTGAGAACGTGTGCGCTAGATTATGGATCTAGTAGGGATGATAACCTACCTTACGCGGAGTTCTCATACGACAACAGTTACCAAGACAGTTTGAAGATGGCCCCTTTTGAAGCTTTGTATGGGAGAAGGAGCCAGACACCGTTGATGTGGGATGAAGTTGGAGACCGTCAGTTGTTTGGACCAAATGTGATCAAGGAGTCAGAAGAGAATGTTAAGTTGATTCAAGATAGACTGAAGGTAGCTCAGTCCAGGCAGAAGAGTTATGCAGACTCAAAAACGCAAGGATGTAGTCTATGAAATTGGAGACAGAGCATGTCTTCGTGTGTCCCCTCTGCGAGGAGTTAAACGATTTGGAGTTAAGGGAAAGTTAGCCCCGAGATTTGCAGGACCATACCGAGTTTTGGAGCGTATGGGAGAAGTGGCCAACAAATTGGAGTCATCCGAAGGAGTGTCAGGAGTTCATGATGTGTTTCGAGTTCCCCAGTTGAAGAAGTGCCATGCAGAGATGGCCAATATTCCCCGGTAAGGACACTTGACCCTGGAAAGGATAACGATGTTCCATGAAGTGGAATATGGACTTCATAAGTATAAGTTTTTATCTCGGTATGTGGGATATCCCACGAGGATGAAGAGATGAATTACTATTGGATATAAAGGAGGTATGATGTTGGAAATATCGATCAATGGAAATTCCATCATGAGTCTGAGTAATCATGTCCTAGTTTGGTGCCAATAGAAGGAAGGAAGACAATACAATTGGATGGATTTAAGAATACTAGGAAGTTGGAAGTTGGAATAATGATTAGTTGCCCGATGATAAGTTCAAGGACTACAAGTGACGAGATGGGCCATAACCCACAAGCCCCAGGACCTGCCAAGAAGCAAGCACATTCTTGCTGAAGGAAAAACCCTGTAAGAAGTTACGATTTTATCGATAGACTATCTTATAGGAGTTACGCCAAACCTGAGGGTTGGGAAGGAATGATAGATGTTTTGTTTGGCTTGCAGAATCCATGGATTTATCCGAACTTGGTTCGTCGACAAGAGAAATTCTGCAATGCTTGTGAGGATGACCGAGTGTTAGAATGCGAGATTCGCTAAACCATATACAAGGTAATGATTTGGGTGCAGGATGGATTGATCACCATACCGACTTAATATTATTATTCGCCTTGCTATATGGGATGGTAAATCTGAGTGACTTACCCATAGTAACGACGATCAAAATCTTGTTTAAACCTTAGAATGGTATAGCAATTTTTTCCCCTTGTACAAAGCAGTTGTTACCAACTGTAGGTTATACAGCGAGGATCAACCCAGACCCATTTCCAGAAGGAGAAACCATAAATTGTTGACCACCATGAGATATTGATAGTTGTTTAGTATTGGCGCCAGACCCGTCAGCTAAGAAGACCCAGTCTCGAAATAACCTTACCAAGATGAAAGGACAGGAGAATTAAGGAAAAGGTTATGCCACTACCGGAAGAGCCCAGAGAAGGAATTATCCTTACGACCTGAAAAGACCGACACTGTCAACAATAAGGATAGAGTATATGAATTTTGGTGGAACCGTAACAATGCTTCTAAGGGTGGTAGCACCCCAGCCCCTCGTGTTGATCGATGGATTTTGAGAAGACCCCCAAACCCTAACCTATTTTCTTTCTAGCCTCTCCGAATCTCGAGGACGAGATTCATTTTAAGGGTGGTAGGTTTGTAACATCCCAAAATTATAAATTTTGGAATGTTATAATAAATAAATAGGTATCATTGATTGAGTGAAATTCGAAACTTTTTGAAAGTTAAATGAGAGGGAATAAAAGGACTTTCCCAAACTTTCATTTTGCTTTTATGATCTCCATGAATTCAAATGCTTTTCAAATACAAAACCCTAGAGAGAAGATGACATGACTTCTTCCATTTAAATGAATGAAAAGGGTGTTTGAAAATATTTGAATTTCATTTGGAAAATATTTTCCAACTTAGAAACTTTATGCAACTCAATGATTTTCACGAGAGAAGACAAAATGACTTCTTCAAAACATATGAAATATGAGTTGCGAGTTTCAAAGGATCAAAATATTTTTCTCCAAAATAAAAATATATGGAAAATAGGGTAACATGATTCCCTACATCAGAAAATTGGAGAGAAATAAATTTGAATTAATTTTGGTATTTTTAAAATGATTTTACTGGATTTTATTAGAGCAGTACCACTCTTTGCTTTATTTGAATTTGTAAGGATTTTATTTGACTCTAGAAAAATATTGAGGTTGTAGGAAATCTTTTTCTGAAAATTTTGCTATATTATATGCCTATGTGAAATTTTTATTTCATTTGTTTTTTTACTTTTCTTTGTCTGTGTTAAAAAAACAAATCTTCCGCCGACTGGGCCGGCCCAGCTCCAGCCAGGTCGCGGCCCAGCCAGCCCGCGTTGCTCATCCCCGAGCACCGCTCGGTCTCCCGAGCCAGCACGAGAGCGCCGCCGCCGCCGTGACCGCCTCCAACTCCCGCTGCCGCCTCCCTTGCCCCCTCCTCCATGTCGCGATCCCCTCCCCTTCTATAAATAGCTCTGCCCTGGCCCCGCCTCTCTCTCCCCTCGCAGAAGCTGTCGCCGCCCTCGCATCCCGTGCCTCGCCGCCGCCGGTGAGATCCGCCGCAACCGCCGCCATCGCCACTTCTCGCCAATGCTCCGCGCTGCGCCATCGCCACTACACAGCCAAGCCGCCCGCCTCTGCCCGCCGTCCGACGCGCCGCCCCTCCCCATCCCATCCGCCGAGCCGAAGGATCGCCGGAGCTGTCCCCGTCGAAAACCGCCCCGGGTTTTTTGACGAAAACCGCCTACGGTATAAAACCGTCCCGGTTTCCCCGTTTTTGTTTTATAAAACCGTTTTCATTTTTTTGTTTAGTTATTCGGAGAACGTTTTCTGTTTAGGTAGTTCTAGTGAGCATATTCATTAGTTAGCCTTCGGCAGCGAACGTTCGTTAGATAGGTTTTTCTTTTTCTGTTCTAATTTCGGCCAGGGACCTAGATGTAATTATCTTTCTTATAGATTAGTCCCTCTGTTTCAAACGACCACATCTTTTTACCCGTTTATCCAAATCCAACGAAACCAACACCCACTTCTTTGTTATGATCTCCTCTATCCAGTAATCCAACTCAAATATGTTTTTGAAAGTTTAAAATTTGAATTAGACCAGATTTGAATTCAAACTTCTTTTGATCATAACTTGAGTTTTATAACTCTGATTTAGTTGATTCTTTTTGCAAATCGAAGCTCTTGACCTAAACTTTCTGATAAGGCCAAATTCACATAATTTTGGTACTGTTAGAAATTGTTTTATGTTGCAAGAGTTATTCGCTTGGTTTTGATGTTTTCTGAATCGTCTTCTTCGTTCTTCCCAGTCTTTTGAGTGATTGCTTATGCATGGTTACTGTTGCTTGCCTACGATAGATTGATCCGAGTGTGACGAGTAGATCTATCAAGAGTTTTTGAGTGCGAATCATCTTCATCAACAGTATAGGCAAGTTCACACTTTGATCATATCCCTTTCATACCCAGTTTTTATGCACTAGTTTCACCCTCAAACATTGCATGAGTAGGATTGATAACATGTGGGTATTGGGAAGTAGTTGATGAGGTAGAACCTATTGCCTTGTATATCAAACCCTTGGGAGTTACTTCTACGTATTGCTTATATTGCTATGCTATGCTCGTAGACGTGGTTTGCGTGAGTGAAATTCATGACAGATGTGAGATGGTTAATTAATGGTTCCACTTAAGGTGGCAATTTAAATACACATCTGGGTGGATTGAGGCACCTGGAGAACCCAGAGTTTCCTGTATTTTTGGAAATCCCGGGGTTTCATGTGATTTTCCTATGGACCGCCACCCAGGCTCAAAGGGAACTGAGATATTTTCATGCTAGAAACTTCCGTGTGCAGCCACAAGCTATTATGGGCTCTAGCATAGTTGAGTAAGTTACATGAAGCTCTCGAAGAGGTGGATCAGCAGGTAGAGGGTTGTATGTTTCGTATGGTCTACCCGGAATAAGGAGTTAATGTTTCTGAAAGACTGTGTCTCGGTCATCCGTTTCTCAAACACCATGTAGTGCGAGAAATCCAACGAACACGATCGAGTCTTATGGGGAAAAGTGCGCAAACCTCTGCAGAGTGTACAATCTAATCAGGGTTAGCCGTGTCCCCGGTTTTGGACAATCTTGAGTATCTCATACTTGGAGTATCCTAAGTATCTCATTACTTTAAATTAATATTGATGGGCTGATGTTGGTGGGAAACGACACCTATGGGATCACAAGAACCCCTTCTGCGGTTGCAGGGCGCGGGGGTTGAGAGAAGAGCGGGTCTAACAGAGAAGCACACGGTTCGTTTATCCAGGTTCGGGCCGCGAGGATGCGTGAAACCCTACTCCTGCTTTGGTGGATGTATTCTGTGTTCTTGAGCTAGCTACGGGGTGTAACAAGCTCCAAATAGCCGAATCCTCCTCCTGGTCGCCTCGGGCCTCCTTTTATAGGTAAAAGGGGTTGCCACAGTGGCACACGGGAGGTGGGAAGGTCTATAGTGGCACGAGGTTATCCCTTGTATTACAGGACAAGGTGCATTTAATGCATCACTTAGGTGTCCTCTCACTTTATTGGGGACGGGGGCGAGGCCCGTCCCGTCGGTCGCCGCTCCTCCAGGCTTCGACACACGCCCTGGCCAGCGGTGCATGTGGTGCCATGTAGGCAGGCAGGCAGCTGAGGTGGCGCGATGGCGGAGCCTCCACGAAGGGCTGCATGTAGCCACGTTGGTACCTGCCCAGCTGGTTGGGTCGGCAGCTGGATGCGAACAACGGTGGAGACATGGCTGGTGCGGGCCTGATGGTGCCCCTACTGGTGCGCTTGGTGAGAGACTTGTCAGGTGGCCCGGCAAGGGTCTTGCCGTGGCGCGCAGGTGTCCCTGGCAAGGATCTTGTCGGGGGTCTTCTGGGTTCCTTCGGCGAGGATGGCTGCTTTCCCATCCTCACTTGATCTTGACTGTTCTTTGTCTACACAATGATCTGCATGCCACCACAGAGGTGCCTCCCGAGCCCTGTCCCAACACATGTGTTGAGTGTTGGTGGGCTCGACGGTGGCTCGCTCGGCTGGCGTGGGCGAGATGCCCTGGCAAGGGTCTTGCCGGGGCTGCTGGGGCCGCCCCGGCAAGGATCCTTGCCAAGGAAACCTGCTTCGCCCATCTGATCTTTGTGGCCTTGGTCCTTGTCGTTGCTTTGCTTCGTCTTGGGCTTCGGTCTTACCTTTTTTCACCTCCTCTGCTCTGCTTGGTGTGGCCGTGGGCGTGGCTCCGACTTCCCGTGCACAGGTAAAGGGGTACAAAAATGTGCCCCTAGTTTTGTACACCGACAGGAGCCCCCGGGCCTGGGCCACACATAAGCGTGACACGTTGTTGGGTCAGGCCCAAAACGGTGCGCGGGCAGGCGGGGCGGTTTTTACCGCGGTAAGATTTTTCGCGCGCTACGCTTTCCATGACCCGCGCGCGCGGCGCGGTATGGAGGGGCGTGTGTGACGTGGGCGGCATGCGTGGGATGGTTTCCGCACGCATGTGTCAAATCACAGTAAATGGGCAGCTCGCGCCTTCCCCGTAAAAGGAGGGAGGTATGGAGGCGTGCTCATTTACTGAATGGGGCCAAGGCGCGGTCTTCAAGGCGTCCACTCCCCACGATCACGGGGTGGGGAGAGGTCGCCTCACTTGTCCCCTCGGTTCGGCACAGCGGCCACGCGTCTCCCATGCGCTTGGGGTGGCAAACGGTGGAGACGGGAAACCGGGCCGTCGCTGGTTGGGGCAGCGGGTCTGTCTTGGTTCCCTGCGCCTCCCGTGTCTTGATTGGCCGAGCAGGGCGGCCGAGCGCCAACCCCGCTCCTTTATAAAGAGCGGGAAGGGGGGATTGCACCCTGCATTCTTCCATCTTCTCCCTCCTTCTGCTTCTGCTTCTTCCTTCCATTCGTCATGGGGAAAGGAAATCCCGGTCCTTCGACGGTGGCGGCGAGGGTCACCGCTCGACAACGCGTCCCTCCTCCTCCTGCGCCCGCGGTGGCAGAGCCGGCCGCGAGGGGAAGGGGGAGTGGGCGAATCCGTGGGCGAGGTCGGGGCAGAGGCCGTAGCGCTCGGGGAAGAGGAGGACGGGGTGGCGCGCCGGCCTCGCCCCCGCCAGCAGCTCCTCCTCCGATGGAGGGCCATGCTGGGGACAACCCCTGCGAATTCTTCGTCAGGCTGCGCCGGCCGCCGCGCCGTCGCCTTCGCCTCCCGACTCCATTTGCGCGGGAGATGGAGCTGGATCCGCCACAGTCGTTGCGGCTGCACATGAGGGGCTGCGGGATCAGCGGCACATGGGCCGACATCGAGTTCCCCGCCCCTCACGTCATGTATCTCCATCGAGGGTGGAAGAAGTTCGCTCGTCTCCAAAGCTTGACGGAGGGGCTCATTCTCCATTTCAAACTAATGGAGGGTGGCCTCCTCTCTGTCAAGATCTTTGGGCACTTCGGGACTCGCGTAAGGTGCTGCGTGGAGAGCTCTTCTGATGACGAAGATCCTCCCTCGAGCGAGAGTGGCGAGGAGGACAGCGGCAACAATGACGAGGCCAGCGGGCGGTAGGATGACGGGTCCGACTAGGCGTCGTGCGCTGCTCCGAGCGGCACCGGCGACCCCATCATCCGTGTTGCCAGCTCCTTGAACTTCTCGGGGTCGTCTCCTTGGGCGGCTGGCGTTGGGAGGCTGCAGAAGAGGAAGATGGCGGGCGGCAAGGCCGTCAAGTCGGAGTACGTGGGCACCGACGCCTTCGACGCGTACTGACGTCCTGCTGCCTCGTCTTCGAGCTCTGCCTCCGGCGCCGCCATCACCATCCAGCCCTTGGACGGCCACCAAGATGTTCTCTTGGTGTCTCCTGCCACTCGTAGCTCGCCTAGGGGCCCCTTTTGCCCTTTTGCCTCCTTGACCTGCCTCCTGAGGAGAGGGACAAGAAAGGGATTACGGGCATCTTATCTTTTTTTAGTCTTGTAAGCCTTCGAGCCTTTGTTAACTTTAGAACTTGTAATCCCCTTGCTCATGTTTTTCATTTCGTATGAACTATACCTGTACGAAATGATTTTAAATGAAAAAGGGATGTTTGCCCGTCTTTTCGTTCGTAGGTAAAACCCACGACAAGGAGTAAATCCTTGTTACCTTTAAGATAAAAAATTTCTCGCCCGGCAACAGGCCTTGCCGCCCCCCCACTTTGCTTGACCTATCTCACGCACTTTGCGGAGGCAGGGATGAGGTGAGCTTAGGCTCCTCATTTCATTTCCTTGCTGCCGCGACTACGACCAAACTCGGTCCCAGGAAACGAGTCCTGGGGTCCGGAGTGAGGGGAGCACGGTAGCCTAAGGATAAACCGAGGTTTCACATACCTCAGTCCATAACGAAACACATGATAAGGGATAAAGAACTTATCTGAATCTGCAGCCCCCGACAACCTTTGGCTTGCCGCGGGTGTATCTTTGCTTCTGTAGCCCTCGGCAATACTGGCTTGCCGGGGCCTGGGCGCCGATCAGTCCCTTTTCTTCCAAAGCAGCTCGGCGAGGATATTCATGTGTCCTGCGAACCAAATAAGACATACAAGAACAGAAAGACGCGCACCCGACCTCTAAGCTAGGGGTTAGCCGCCGCTAAGCACTATCAACCCTAACCAAGGACGAGACTCGACCTAGCATGCATGCTATAACTTAGGGCGCCAGCGCTTCATTTATTCTCGCTCAGGGTCTGCGCCTGGCTTTGTACAAAGGGTCACATGCCTTGCGGCAAAGCTCGTACAAAAGGTGGCTTGCCGGGAGGCCCGGCAAGCCACGCCTTATGTGTAAAACTTGCGAAGATGCTCAATGTTCCAGGAGTTCCTCACTGGTACGACATCCTCGGTCTCCAGGCGGACTGCACCAGGCCTAGTGACTCGTAATACCTAATAAGGGCCTTCCCACTTTGGCGTCAAGTTGTTGGAATTCTTGGCCGACTAAACGCGCCGAAGAACAAGGTCGCCTTCCTCAAAGCTTCGGGGATGAACCTTGCGGCTATGGTAGCGGCGCAAGGCTTGCTGGTAGCGTGCCGCTCTCACGGCCGCCCAAAGACGATCTTCCTCAAGGAGCGTCCATCATCTTGGCGCAACGACTCTTGCTCAATCTCGTCATAAGCAAGCACTCGAGATGACCCGTATATGAGTTCCATGGAGAGAACTGCTTTTGCCCTGTATACCAGGGCAAAAGGTGTCTGGCCGGTAGCTCGATTTGGCGTCGTCCTGATCGACCAAAGAACCGCCGGCAGTTCATCAATCCAGCGCCTTTCGCTCTTGTGCAGCTTGTCAAAAGTCTTTCTCCTTAGGCCTCGCAACACTTCAGCATTTGCCCTCTCCGCTTGGCCGTTGCTCCGTGGGTGTTCCACGGAAGCAAAACAGACCTTGTTGCCGAGGTCTTGAATGTATTGCACGAAGGTATGGCTTGTGAACTGCGTGCCGTTGTCGGTGATGACTCTGTTTGGCACACCAAAACGGCGGACCAGTCCTTTGAAAAACTTGACAGCCGACTGAGTAGTCACCTTTCTCACTGCTTCCACCTCTAGCCACTTTGTGAACTTGTCGATTGCAACGTACAAGTACTCAAAGCCCCCGATGGCGCGAGGGAAGGGGCCCAGTATGTCGAGCCCCCAGACCGAGAATGGCCAAGAGAGAGGGATTGTTTGAAGGGCTTGAGCTGGTTGATGAAGCTTCTTTGAATGGAACTGGCACGCTTCACACTTGGTGACTAGTGCTGTGGGCCAGAAGAAACCTTGCCGGAACGCCTTCCCGGCAAGGGCCCTTGACCCTATGTGGGAGCCACATATGCCTCCATGTATCTCTGCCAACAGCTCCAGTCCTTCCTCCCGGGGATGCACTTGAGTTTGACACCGTTCGGCCTTTTCCGGTACAGGACGTCATCGACGAACTGGTACAGGGCGGACCGACGGGCTACTTTCTCTGCTTCTTCCTGCTCCTCGGGAAGCTCCCCTAGTCTGGAGGAATTGGACGGTATGCTGCGCCCATGCCAGAGCCTGAGGCTCGACGGCAAGGACTAAAGGCATCTCTTCCGTCATGGGAGCGACTGTCTCTACAACCAGGGCCTGATGCCCCGCTGGAGTCAATTTCTCTTGGGAAGGCTCAGCGTCCGCGGCACTACCCTTGTCGGCGGCCCTGGGGGGCACAGTCGTTCTCCGCTCGGGGGACGTGCTCCGCCTGGATACCGTCAAAGCGTTCCTCCAGTTTCCTCACCTCATCTACGTATGCTTTCATCAGTGGGCTTTGATAATCTTTGTTGACTTGCCTGACAACGAGCTACGAGTCACCCCTGACGATGAGCTTCTTAACCCCGAGGTCTGCTACAATCCTGAGACTGGCAAGCAGTCCCTTGTACTCGGCGGTGTTGTTGGTGGACATCTCCCTGGGGAAGTGCATCTGGATCACATACTCGAGGTGCTCTCCAGTGGGTGCGACGAGAAGCACACCGACACCAGCGCCTTGCAGCGAGAAGGCTCCATCAAAGTACATGACCCAGTTGTAGTCTGCTTCCTTGCCGGGGAGAGTCGTCTCCTGGGTGTCTTTGTCAGGCTCGAGGTCCATTCCGCGATGAACTCCACCAGGACTCTGCTCTGAATTGTCGAGGTGCTCTCAAACTTTAAGCCGAAGCTTGACAGCTCCAAGGCCCATTCCACAATCCTTCCGGTTGCGTCTGGGTTGTGCAGTATCCATTGCAACAGGAGGCGGGTGACGACAGTGATCTCGTGGGCCTGGAAGTAGTGACACAGCTTCCTCGAGGCCATAAGGAGGCCGAATAGCAATTTCTGCACACCGGAATACCTCGACCTAGCCCCCCGCAAGAGGGACCTGACAAAGTAAACCGGGTGCTGCATCACCTTCTTCTTGGGCACCACTTCACTCGACCGTGCGGCCTCGTCGAGATCTTGGTGGCACCAGACACTACCGCGGGGCCTTGGTGGCACCAGACTCTGCCGGGGGCCACGCCTCGTCGGCACCGGGCCCTGCCGGAGGAATCTTCGACTCGCCCTCTGCTGGTCCTGCCGCCATTGCTGCCTCCTCCTCGTCCTCCCTCTGCGCCACTAGTGCGACGCTGACCACTTCATTCGTCGCCGCTAGATACAACAACAACGGCTCTTGTGGTTTAGGCACAACTAGTATCGGCGTGGAGGAAAGGTATTTCTTTAGGTCCTGCAGTGCGGCCTCGGCTTCTGGGGTCCACTCCATTGGGCCCACCTTTTTCAAGTGTCACATCCCTAGCTTCTGGTGCTGCCTAGTGTTTGTACCTTGCGTGCATCATGTCTAAATTTGTGAAACTTGGAATTGAGGAAAGTGGAAGCCTCATAAACTTAAATAAAAGAAGGGCAAAGAACCCTGGAAATCTCATTCTTTGTTTCCAAGATGTCCTTTTGCAATTTTTGAGAATTTTGGCAAGAGCTATATATCAAATCAGAATTTAGGAACATTTTTAAGGATTTATTTTTGGGACTCTGAATTTAAATCAATAGCTATTTGAATTTGAGTTATATTCATATAACTAGAATATAATTTCAAATATCTTTGAAACATTTTATGTGCATTTGGAAATGCCCATTTTGCAACATAAAATTATTCAAAGGGTTTTGTCACTGTTTTTAAATTGTTTTGAATTTTGAACAATGGCAGAATATTTAACAAAATAAAACATAACATACAAATAAAACAGAGCAACCTTACGTGGAACTTACCTGTCCAGTCCACCTGGCCCAACTCCTGCTGGTCCAGCCCACCAGAGAGGCCCGGCCCACTAGCTCCAGCGAGCTTCTTCAAGTTGCTGCCAGTTGGAGCAGTACAAGGCCAGCATGCCGCAGCCGAGCAGCGCCACCCGCTTGGCCTCCCGTCTGGTCCCTCGCCTGACCGCCCTCGACCCCCTCTAACCCCCCTCACTCTGGAGCTCTCTCCCTCACCTCTAGCTCCCTCTCCGAGCACGACCGAACACGTCCGTCGCCGCCGCTCGCCGTTACCGCCGCCACCGGCCGCCCTACCACTCTCCGTATCTCCCAGAGGCTCCGCCGCGACTCCCTCTTCCTCTCGACCAAGCCATGTGACGCCAGACGCGCCGCAGCCTCGCCTAGGCCGTCGTCTTCAACCTTCGGCCATGGATCGCCGCCGACGATTCGCCGACTCTAAAGCCTCGCCGAGCCCGCTGAGCATCTTCTCGTTGTTGCTGCCAGACCCGCTGTGAGCCTCCGTGCCGGAACCCTCTCTCCCCCCTCGAGTTTGCGAGCTCCAAGATGCATCTCTGCCATGGCCGAGAGCTCGGCTCCGCCGCGCATGATGCCACCTTTGTTCTAGTCACCGCCACTCGCGTCCGAGCCTATCAATGCACTCAGCCCGCTCCCAGGAGCCGAGCGCACCCATCCGCTAACCCTCCTGCGCACTATAACGCCGTTTTCGCCGAGGTCCGAACTCCGGCCAGCGCGGTTGTCGTCGTCGCCGTCGTTCCTAGCCTCCCCGCACCCAACCGCCTGCACCACTGGATGCGGCGCACTTCCAGCTCGCCGTAGAACCCAACCACGCCCTAAACGGTGCCCTGTAGCGCGAACCCGACGCGTCTCCGCCGTGGTTTGTGTCACCGGCGGCTAAACGCCGGCGGGCTGAGGGGGCTATGTCGTTAGCTGCTAATGATGCCACTAATTTAACCCCCTGACCCGCTTACAAGTGGGCCCCGTGACATAAATTAACCACAGTTTATTTCCTGTTAAGTTTCAGCCTAAACACAGTGGACCCCATACGTCAGTTGACCCGCTGACGTCACCGTTGACTAGCCCCACCTGTCTGTGAGAGAAACTGGCACCGGGTCACTGACCAGCGGGCCCAACTGGTCAGGTTTGACCTGGACCGCTGCTTTTGACCAGCTGACATCACAGTGACGCAATGCTGACGCAGTTAACAATTTTCTGGATTTAAACTAATTCAGGAAATTCCAGAAAATGTCCAAAACTTCTAAAATTCATAGAAAATCAACCGTGACTCCAAATCGAACAAATTATATATGAAAAATGATCAGAAAATTCCAAAGAATCTGATTACGGCATTATCATGCATGTTTGAACAACTTATGCCTGCTGATCAGGTCAAATCAAATAAGTGGCATTTAAATAATCACATATGGAGTTGAATTTGAATCTTTGGTTCAAACCAACTTCATTTAATCTGATTTTAGTTGCATTAGCTCAAATCACAACATCTTGCCCTGTCATGATCATGCATCATATTGTGCATTGCATTGATTGTGCCTTCTCTCTGTTGCCCGTACCTGTTCCCCCAGAGTAGACGTTGTTACAGACGACGTGATCGATGAAACTGACGAAGAGCTATATTATCTTCGGAAGTGCCATGCAAGCAAAACCCCCTTGTTCATTCCGATACAATCCTACTCTCTCGCTCCTGCTCTCTTTTACTGCATTAGGACAACAACGATTCAACTGTTACATGCTGCGGTAGTTGAACCCCTTTCCTCTGCATGACCTGCCATTGCCACAAAGACATAGATGAAACCCACTAGCATGAGTAGGAGTTGTTTGAGCCCTGATGTGCCTACTCATTCATGCTTGTTTGTCATGCCCGCTATTGCTTAGAGTTATGTGAGGTCTGATTCATCAGGGATGAATTGGAGGTGTGTGAACATGTCCTACTGTGTGTGAGCTAAGTGTGTGAACACGATTTGGTAAAGGTAATGGTGAGAGGCCATGTAGGAGTACATGGTGGGTTGTCTCATTGCAGCCGTCCTCAGGAACTGAGTTCTGTGTTTGTGATCCATGAACAATTACTACCACACATTGGGTTCCGGTAACTCGGCCCCTCTCGGCTTATTAATCAACTTGATCTCTGTCCAGGAGTTGCAACTAGTTTCTGGTGTTTGTAGGTAGTGTTTGTAGTCTACCAAGTTGCACCCGGTACAGGTGGGCTTGGGATAGACTAGGCACAGTGGCCCGGTGTACCAAGTGGCAGCCGGATGGTGGACTTGGGAACCCTGCACACATCGTTTGGGGCCGTGAGCGACACCCCGGCCGGATCTCCTTGCGGATGGACCCGAATAGGCGATAAACCTGGACGAGAGACTTGGGTGATTAGTCAGGTCATGGCCGACTCCCTCGCCAGGCTTCCGCTTGAAGGTTGCCGAGATACACGAGGTGTACATGGTGGTAAGTGGCGAGAGCGTGTGTGAAGAAGTACACCCCTGCAGGGTTAATATGATCTATTCGAATAGCCGTGTCCGCTGTAAAGGACTTCTGGGTTGCCTATACAGTTCATAGACAAGTGAAAGTGGATACTCTAAAATGCGCAAAATAAGCGTGAGTGCTATGGATGGCGTTCTCGTAGGAAGACGGGAGCGGATCCATAGTGGTGTATTGATATGGTGAATATGTGGACTCGTGTGCGCCACCTCAAAAGAGTTACTTGCAGTCGTAGTTCAGGATAGCCACCGAGTCAAAGCTGGCTTGCTGAAGTTAAACTCCACTAACCCTTTGTTGATACCGATGCATATGTATCTAGTTCTGATGTAAGTCTTGCTGGGTACATTTGTAGTCACTTTTGCCTATTTTATGTTTTGCAGAGGGACTTCAGTCTCGCTAGTAGTACCGCATGGACTTCGACGTTTAGCTTGATACCTCGACTACGATCTTGTGCCTTCAGCAGATCTGGTAGATAGTCAGGCTTCTCAGCCTTTTTCATTCGTAGATGTCTGTACTCAGACATGTTTAGCTTCCGCTTGTGCTTTGATTTGTATGCTCTGAATTTTGGGTCATGAGACCCATGTTTGTAATATCTCACTCCTCGGAGCCTATTGAATAAATACTTTGAGTCATAGAGTTTTGTTGTGATGCCATGTTGTATTTACACATATCGAGCATATTGTGTGTATGATTGAAATGCTTGGTATGTGTGGGATCCGACAATCAAGTTGTTTATCCTTGGTAGCCTCTCTTATGGGGAGATGTAGTCTAGTGCTTCCATGAGCCATAGTAGTCCGCTACAGCCCAGTTCACCGTAGTCCTGCTAGCCCAGCACTACTGCTCAGGACGCTTGACTGGCCGGCATGTGTTTTAGTTTGTTCACGTATACATCCTTCGGGAAATGTCACGGTGACTCGAGTCCCGCTTAGCCTGCTACAGCTGGGTTCCTGAGTCCTGTTAGCTCAGTGCTACAGCCCGGATTCACACGCCGACCGACATGCTCGAAGTTGATTCATGTATGCCTATCCCCATGGGTTAGTGCCGCTTTGGGTTCACGACTAGTCATGTCGGCCCGGTTTCTCTGTCATATGGATGCTAGCGACACTATCATATACGTGAGCCAAAAGGCGCAAACGGTCTCGGGCCATGGTAAGGCGACACCCATGGGAATACCGTGCGTGAGGCCGCAAAGTGATATGAGGTGTTACCGGCTAGATCGATGTGACTTGGAATCAGGGTCCTAACAGCTTTGGTATCAGAGCCTGAGTGCCTGTAGGATTACCAAGCCAAACTGGTCGAAGTTGAGTCTAGAAATTCTTTAGTTATGTAAGGGAATTGATTGTGGATGGGAATGTAAGGCTCTTTTTACTCCTTTACCTTATGGCCTTCTCGACCGGGTCAGCCTCTTCTCTTCTACGGGGATTTAGAACTAGGTCTTCTCATCTATCTATCAGGATGACGAGTTACTATGATAGAGACTTATAGGATTGATGGATTTAAGCCCCAGTTCAGTTTCTACTACTTTTGTGTGTTGTCAATTGAACCAGAACCTTGTTATGATGTTGATAAGTGACTATGCAAATCCTTGTGGATGTCTCAAATCTTTTGAGCATTTACAGCCGTTATGCTGTCCGAGTCATCCCAGGTTTCTAAATAGTCTGATGCATTTGCAAAACCCTTCTTACCGTTCCGAAGTTCCATTGTGCCAGATCAACCATACTAACTAGGTACTTCACTGCCTCGACATTTATGTTGGAGCTATTATTATGACCCTAGGTATCTAGAGTATCACCTAGTAATCGAACCATGTTTTGCGTTCCCAGTGTGATGAATCTGGCCATTATTCTCGAAAGCATCCCGTGATGCCATTTAGTTAGTAGGTATTCCACTCCTTGGTTATGAACCCGAGATTCACCCTATTTACCTCATGTTGATAGTGTTGCTAGTTCCTTTAGGATATTAGTAACCCTTGCATTAGTCCTCGAGGTCCGTGGTATTTCCTTCTTCCAAATACCATGAACCATTAAGGCAGAAGTTCTTTGGACCAAAAGATCACAATCAGAGTACTCTTGAGGAGTTCTCCATTCATAATTGTGATTCTGCCAGTTCTATCTTTCTGCATGAGTTATCTGGAAGAAACCTGTTGAACTTGTTTCGACACATTAATCTATGCATCCACAACTCAGAAAGATATATGTTCCTTTGAGTTGTTTCTTAGCTGTATTCCGATCCCCGTCTATCAGTTGGTAGTCAGGAGTAGTTGTGCATTCATGTTATCGATGCCTATTACTCATGTGATCCGTCAAGCCATTCTATTCCGGAATGACTAGGAGAAACAAACTCCAGTACCTCATCCATATCCAGGATTGGGTCAAAGCGGTTGTGTTCCGCGGATCAAAATGCCAAACCAGCTTTTGCTCTATTGTACCTTGGAGTGTTACCATCTTTATGTCAAGAGTGTCATGAGAATTGCACCACCTCTTATGAATTCTTGACGCAGTAATACTTCTTGCCATCATTGTTCATTCCTCGGTTTCCATGTTATTGTAACCGGAATGCCGACAAGTGAACCATGATGTGTGAAATCAATACTCCTAGCAACCTTGTTGCTTGGTAGTTAAAGGACAATAATTTCATTCTTAGTGTGTTGGTTATTGAATCATCATTCTAAGATAGACTGTGCTACCTAGTCCTTATTTCCGGTGCACTCTTCGATCAATGGGTTAGGACTGTGTCAATCCCTCACTCTTCTGATCATGTCGTCTTGCCTTGAAAAGCAAGATTGTTCTTGAGCTTAGAGAAATATCGGTGGTTCGTGATGTTCCAAAAATCTTCTCGGAAGTGTTACCAGGTTGTCACCTGACCGCTATGTTGAGTTCATGATCATATTGGTTTTCCTCTAAACCACCCATTCTCCAAGAATCTGTGTTGGATATCCCTGAGCTAGTTGGTTGAGCTAGACAACAACTTGGAGAGTTGGAAGATAAAGCTTTTCTTAACTTAGTTCATCCCTAAGGGATGTCTTCTATGTGTGTGTGTGTTGAAGAAAGATGATATCTCCATTGATTGGTCCTCGTGATCAGTTGTTGGATCTATTGCCTTGTCAAAAGTTTGACTTGAGTATGGGCTATTGTCAAGTCAAATCAGAACCAACGATGTTCGTAATGTTGTCTTACTCGTGGTTGATCCCTCGAGCATACACCATTACATATTTTGGTCTGACCAATGCTATCACCATGTTCACATGATGGTGGAAGTCCAGTGATATGGAAATTCCGATGAGTTGCCGTTGAGCCCATCAGCAGCATTTTGTCTCCCCCATGATTCATGTTGAACATCAACCTAGTGTTGGAAACTTTGTAAGCAATGCATTCGTGTTCTGTTCATGAAGCTTATCCTTGGATGAAAGAAGTGACTTCCTCCAAGTTCACGTGCATTAGGTGTAAGCTGCCGCCATGAATTTGAGCAAGGTTTGTTTTGTTTCCCTTGGAATCATCCCAAGTCAGTCATGCATACGTGCGAAGTATTCTATGGCTTGGTAGATTAATTACCTCCACTCCATATGTGTTCCTAGCACACCAAGCCACTGATTGATTTGTTCAAGGTGAAGAGGTTCCTTCTTAAGAATCATGACTTATGCTAGGACTTCGCTACCCTCGGTAATGATTCCCCTCCGGAACTCGATAGTGTTTTGTTATAAGACTACTATGTGGTCATGCTTGTCCGGGACAACGTGTTCACATGTATGTAGCGGAACCAGCTCATGTTTTGGAGCTTGCTATCGTAGTTCAATTCCCGAGAATCTTGCAACATCATCTCGTTGAATTGTGTTGCAAACTTTCTTTGCAGACATGTTGAGTCCGAAGAATCCTGTTACTAACCAGGTCTGAATCTCAGGCAGATATGATGGTTAGATCATTCCCAGCATTTGCATTTTGTTTCTAGCTTGCACCTCAGTAACTACTGTTTTGGATCATCTTCAAAAGTGGTCCTACCATGGGTCCCATCCGTTTCCGATGATAAGCAAAATCATCCATTGTGTTGTCTTCAACAAGGTAGTCCACATCATCCATTCTGGTATGAGTATGCCATTCTTTCGAATTCGTTCACACGATCGTTTGTGATTGCCTTAGGCTGGTATAAAGAATTTCAATGATCTTTGTATCAAAAGTAATTCTTTTTGCCACCTAAGGGAATAGTTCTTCAAGTCACCTTCCCTGAGGTGCCCCGTTATGGATTCATGGCAATTTCCTCACTACTTTGAAACTCTCGTCAAATTGTTTCTTCTGTCGCTCCTCATGCATGTTTTGCCTCTCAGTTCCAGAGATATTTCTATGTCTCGTTCCATCAGTTGACCTTGTGATCATTAAGATTATCCTAAATTGTTCGAACCTCAAGAAGATCGATTCTTCTAAAATCCTCCCTTTCTTCTCGTTGTCATGTTGGATGTAGATCTCAAAGCAAGACATCGAGGTCAATGAGATGCAATGAATCAATATCCTCGAGAAAGACATTTGGATCGTGAAGATTGTATTAGCTTGTGTCCCTTTGCCTTCTTACCTCACGACCTGAATCTCGGGACGAGATTCTTGTTTAGTAGGGGTGAGCTGTCACATCCCTAGCTTCGGTGCTGCCTAGTGTTTGTACCTTGCGTGCATCATGTCTAAATTTACGAAACTTGGAATTGAGGAAAGTGGAAGCCTCATAAACTTAAATAAAAGAAGGGCAAAGAACCTGTAAATCTCATTCTTTGTTTCCAAGATGTCCTTTTGCAATGTTTGAGAATTTTGGCAAGAGCTATATATCAAACCAGAATTTAGGAACATTTTTAAGGATTTATTTTTGGGACTCTGAATTTAAATCAATAGCTATTTGAATTTGAGTTATATTCATATAACTAGAATATAATTATCTTTGAAACATTTTTCATTTGGAAATGTCCATTTTGCAGCATAAAATTATTCAAAGGGTTTTGTCACTGTTTTTAAATTGTTTTGAATTTTGAACAATGGCAGAATATTTAACAAAAGAAAACATAACAGAAAAATAAACAGAGCAACCTTACCTGGAGCTTATCTGTCGAGTCCACCTGGCCCAACTCCTGCTGGTCTAGCCCACCAGAGAGGCCCGGCCCACTAGCTCCAGCGAGCTTCTTCAAGCTGCTGCCAGTAGGAGCAGCTACGTCCCAGACATGCCGCAACCGAGCAGCGCCACCTCCTGCTTGGCCTCCCCGTCCTGGTCCCCTCGCTCTGGACCGCCCTCGACCCCCTCTAACCCCCCCTCACTCTGGAGCTCTCTCCCTCTCCTCTAGCTCCCTCTCCGAGCATGACCGAACACGCCCGTCGCCGCCGCTCGCCGTTACCGCCGCCACCGGCCACCCTACCCCTCTCCGTATGGCCCAGAGGCTCCGCCGCGACTCCGTCTTCCTCTCTACCAAGCCATGTGACGCCAGATGCGCCGCAGCCTCACCTAGGCCGTCGTCTTCAACCTTCTGTCGTGGATCGCCGCCGACGATTTACCGACTCTGAAGCCTCCCTGAGCCCGCTGAGCATTTCGTCGTTGTTGCTGCCAGACCCGCTGTGAGCCTCCGTGCCGAAACCCTCTCTTCACCCTCGCGTTCGCGAGCTCCAGGATGCATCTCCGCCATGGCCGAGAGTTCGGCTCTGCCGCGCATGACGCCGCCGTTATTCTAGCCACCGCCACTCACGTACGAGCCTATCAACGCACTCAGCACGCTCCCAGGAGCCGAGCGCACCCATCCGCTAACCCTCCCGCGCACTATAACGCCGTTTTCGCCGAGGTCCGAACTCCGGCCACCGCGCTTGTCGACGTCGCCGTCGTTCCTGGCCTCCCCGCACCCAAGCGCCTGCATCACTGGATGCGGCGCACTTCCAGCTCGCCGTAGAACCCAACCGCGCCCTAAACGGTGCCCTGTAGCGCGAACCCGACGCGTCTCCGCCGTGGTTTGTGTCACCAACGGCTAAACGCCGGCGGGCTGAGGGGGCTATGTCGTTAGCTGCTAATGATGCCCCTAATTTAACCCCCTGACCCACTTATAAGTGGGCCCCGTGACATAATTTAACCGCAGTTTATTTCCTGTTAAGTTTTAGCCTAAACACAGTGGACCCCATACGTCAGTTGACCCGCTGACGTCACCGTTGACTGGCCCCACCTGTCTGTGAGAGAAACTGGCACCGGGTCACTGACCAGCGGGCCCAACTGGTCAGGTTTGACCTGGACCGCTGCTTTTGACCTGCTGCATCACAGTGACGCAATGCTGACACAGTTAACAATTTTCTGGATTTAAAATAATTTAGGAAATTCCAGAAAATGTCCAAAACTTCTAAAATCCATAGAAAATCAACCGTAACTCCAAATCAAACAAATTATATATGAAAAATGATCAGAAAATTCCAAAGAATCTGATTATGGCATTATCATGCATGTTTGAACAACTTATGCCTGCTGATCAGGTCAAATCAAATAAGTGGCATTTAAATAATCACATATGGAGTTGAATTTGAATCTACGGTTCAAACCAACTTCATTTAATCTGGTTTTAGTTGCATTAGCTCAAATCACAACATCTTGCCCTGTCATGATCATGCATCATATTGTGCATTGCATTGATTGTGCCTTCTCTCTGTTGCCGGTACCTGTTCCCCCAGAGTAGACGTTGTTACAGACGACGTGATCGATGACACTGATGAAGAGCTATATTATCTTCGGAAGTGCCAGGCAAGCAAAACCCCCTTGTTCATTCCGATACAATCCTACTCTCTCGCTCCTGCTCTCTTTTACTGCATTAGGACAACAACGATTCAACTGTTACATGCTGCGGTAGTTGAACCCCTTTCCTCTGCATGACCTGCCATTGCCACAGTAAATAGATGAAACCCACTAGCAAGAGTAGGATTTGTTTGAGCCCTGATGTGCCTACTCATTCATGCTTGTTTTTCATGCGTGCTATTGCTTAGAGTTGTGTCAGGTCTGATTCATCAGGGATGAATTGGAGGTGTGTGAACATGTCCTACTGTGTGTGAGCTAAGTGTGTGAACACGATTTGGTAAAGGTAACGGTGAGAGGCCATGTAAGAGTACATGGTGGGTTGTCTCATTCCAGCCATCCTCAGGAACTGAGTTCTGTGTTTGTGATCCATGAATAGTTACTACCACACATTTGGTTCCGGTAACTTGGCCCCTCTCGGCTTATTAATCAACTTGATCTCTGTCCAGGAGTTGCAACTAGTTTCTGGTGTTTGTAGGTAGTGTTAGTAGTCTACCAAGTGGCACCCGGTACAGGTGGGCTTGGGACAGACTAAGCACAGTGGTCTGGTGTACCAAGTGGCACCCGGATGGTGGACTTGGGAACTCTGCACACATCACTTGGGGCCATGAGTGACACCCCGGCCGGATCTCCTTGCGGATGGAACCCGAATAGGCGATAAACCTGGACGAGATACTTGTGTGATTAGTCAGGTCGTGGCCGACTCCCTCGCCAGGCTTCCGCTTGAAGGTTGCCGAGATACACGAGGTGTACATGGCGGTAAGTGGCGAGAGCGTGTGTGAAGAAGTACACCCCTGCAGGGTTAATATGATCTATTCAAATAGCCGTGTCCGCGGTAAAGGACTTCTGGGTTGCCTGTACAGTTCATAGACAAGTGAAAGTGGATACTCTAAAATGCGCCCGGATAAACGTGAGTGCTATGGATGGCGTTCTCAGAGGGAAGATGGGAGCGGATCCATAGTGGTGTATTGATATGGTGAATATGTGGACTCGTGTGCGCCACCTCAAAAGAGTTACTTGCAGTCGTAGTTCAGGATAGCCACCGAGTCAAAGCTGGCTTGCTGCAGTTAAACTCCACCACCCTTTTGTTGATACCGATGCATATGTAGCTAGTTCTGATGTAAGTCTTGTTGGGTACATTTGTACTCACGTTTTCCTATTTTATGTTTTGCAGAGAGACTTCAGTCTCGCTAGTAGTACCGCATGGACTTCGACATTTAGCTTGTTACCTCAGCTACGATCTTGTGCCCTCGGCAGGATCTGGTAGATAGTCAGGCTTCTCAGCCTTTTTCATTTGTAGATGTCTGTACTCAGACATGTTAAGCTTCCGCTTGTGCTTTGATTTGTATGCTCTGAATGTTGGGTCATGAGACCCATGTTTGTAATATCTCACTCCTCGGAACCTATTGAATTTACACATATCGAGCATATTGTGTGTATGATTGAAATGCTTGGTATGTGTGGGATACGACAATCTAGTTGTTTATCCTTGGCAGCTTCTCTTATGGGGAAATGTAGTCTAGTGCTTCCATGAGCCATAGTAGTCCGCTTCTGACCGGTTCACCGAGTCCTGCTAGCCCATCACTCTGCTCGGGATGCTTGACTGGCCGGCATGTGTTTCACTTCGTTCTCGTGGTTCTGTCCCTTCGGGAAATGTCACGCGGTGACTCGAGTCCTGCCTAGCCTGCTACAGCCCGGGTTCCTCGAGTCCTGTTAGCCCAGTGCTACAGCCCGGATTCACACGCTGCTAACCGACATGCTCGAAGTTGATTCATGTATGCCTGTCCCCATGGGTTAGTGCCGTTTTGGGTTCACGACTAGCCATGTCGGCCCGGGTTCTCTGTCATATGGATGCTAGCGACACTATCATATACGTGAGCCAAAAGGCGCAAATGGTCCCAGGCCATGGTAAGGCGACACCCGTTGGAATACCATGCGTGAGGCTGCAAAGTGATATGAGGTGTTACCGGCTAGATCGATGTGACTTGGAATCGGGGTCCTGACATCAATATCTTTAAAAAGGGAAGGGCGCGCTCGGCGGACTTGGAGATGAACCGACTCATGGCGGCAACACAATCAGTGAGCCGACACACATCCTTGATCCACTTGGGCGCCTCTATATGCTCAATGGCCTTGATCTTGTCTAGGTTTGCCTCGATCCTGCGCTGTGACACGAAGAACCCGAGAAGCTTGCCGGACGGGACGCCAAAGACGCACTTCTCAGGGTTCAACTTGAGGTTGATCTTGCGCAGGTTGGCAAACGTCTCGTCTAGATCTTGCACAAGAGTCGGTCCGTCCATGGTTTTGACCACTATGTCATCCATGTAGGCTTCCATATTTCTATGGAACTGAGGTCCAAAACCAATTTGGACCGCTCTTGTGAACGTTGAGCCAGCACTCTTCAACCCGAAAGGCATCCGTAAAAAGAAATACGTACTATAGGCTCCACCCTTGTCATGAAGATTTGGTGGTATCCTGAGTAGGCATCAAGGAATGATAACAGATCACACTCGGCCGTGGAGTCAACAATCTAGTCGATGTGCGGCAATGGGAAGGGGTTCTTAGGACAAGCTATATTGATGTCTGTGTAATCAATACACAACCTCCACTTCCCATTTGCCTTGCGCACCACTACCGGATTGGCCAACCACGTCGGATGGAGCACCCCTCTCACCAAACCTGCCGCTTCTAGCTTCCTGATCTCCTCCGTTATGGACTCCTGCCTCTCCAGAGCCTGCTTTCTGACCTTCTGCTTGACGGGCCGCACGTGGGGGCAGACAACTAGGTGGTGCTCAATCACCTCCCTGGGAACACCGGGGATATCGGACGCTTGCCATGCAAAGACGTCGACATTCGCCCGCAGGAAGGCGACGAGCTCTCCTTCCTATTTGCTGTCAAGGGTGGAGCCTATAGTGAAGGCCCATCCCGTGCCGTCCTCCGCGACGCGCACCTTCTTGGTCTATGGCGGCTCGGCTCTAGATCTCTTGCTCTTGTCGGCAGAGCTCTCTGGCACGTCCTCAACGGTAGCACAACACCCCGAAGAGGTGCGCTTGCCGGAGTGGGTGCGGGAGGTCTTGCCAGGTTCCTTCTTTCCTCATGGGCCTTCAGCGGCAGGAGCTGGTGCCTTGACGGCAGCTGCTGCAACTGCTTCCCGGTAGAGTTGTTCGGCGCAGATTGGTGTGTCCTTCTTGTCGGAGGGGACGGAGATGATGGTCAACGGCCCGGGCATCTACAGCATGTTGTAGGCGTAGTGTGACGCCGCCATGAACTTGTCCAGTGCCGGGCGGCCGAGGATCCCGTTGTAGGGCAAAGGGATCTCGGCTACGTCGAAGATGATCTTCTCCGTTCTGTAGTTCAATTCTCCTCCAAAGGTCACCGGCAGCGTGACCTTTCCCTTCGGCTGGCTCCTCCCCGGATTGACCCCTTGGAATGTGCCCGTTTCCTCGAGGTCTCCGTCAGGGATTTGCAACCTTTTGATCACGATAGGCGAGATCAGGTTCAGGTCGGCCCCGCCATCAACCAACATCTTGTTCACCCTGAGGTTGCGTATTGTTGGCGAAATCAACAACGGCAAACACCCGGCCGCGGTAGTGCGATCAGGGTGGTCCTCGGCGTCAAAGATGAGGGGCGTGCTGGACCACTTTAGGGGCTTCTGGGCGTCGAACGACGGCTCCGTTGCCGTGACCTCTCGCGCCCACTGCTTGAGCTGGCGGCGAGAGGTATGCAGCGAGGCGCCGCCATCGACGCACATGGCCTCCGTAGCCTTCTGGAACCCTTGCTCACCGGACTCATCGTCCTCGTCATGATCGTCGCCTTCTTGTTTCTTGTCGCGGCCCCGGGCGGGCCTCTCTTGCTGATTGTCCTTGCCGGGGCGGCCTCCTTGGGCGCCATGCTTCTTGCCAGACCCCTCAGCACCATCTTCGTCCTTCTCCTTGTCCCGCCTTTCGTACTCAGCCATTTGCTTTTCAGCAAGCAGTTCGACTTGTCGGCAGTTCTAGAGATCGTGGCCCTTGGTGCGGTGGATCTTGCAGTATTGCTTGCCGTAGCTTCCTGGCTTGTCGGTGGCCGCCAAGGCTCGGCAGGCGGCGCACCCGGCAATCTCCTTGCCGGGGGTGTCTGCCTTGACCTTCTTGCCGGCACCGGTGTCGTCAGATCCCTCAACGACAAGCACAACCTTGCCTTTGCGTTTCTTGTTGCAACGCCGACCCTTCTTCGTTGGGGAGGCGGCATCCTCATCAGTGGAGTCGATTTCCACGCCGGCGTCTTCGCCGGGATACTTCCTTCCTTCTTTAGCTCGGGCGCACCTGTCGGCCAGAACGTAGAGCTCGACCACATCCTTAACCTTGGTCATCGCTAGCTCCTCGCACATCTCGCGATTGCGCATGTTCTGATGGAACGCGCTAATCACAGCGGCGGGATGAACGTCAGGGATGTTGTACTGCACCCGGCTGAATCTCTGTATGTACTTGCGCAGGGTCTCCCCCTCCTTCTGGGGAATCATATGCAAATCACTGGCCTGGCCATGAGCTTGGTGGCCTCCTATGAAGGCGCCAACGAACTCATGGCACATATCTGACCAGGAAGAGATGGAGTCCACCGGCAAGTGCATCAACCAAGACATTACGTTGGGCTTGAGCGCCAGCGGGAAGTAGTTGGCAAGCACCTTGTCATCGCGAGCCCCAGCGGCCTGCATCGCGATGGTGTAGATGCTGAGGAACTCGGACGGATGGGTCTTGCCGGTGTACTTCTCGCCGATGTCGGGCTTGAACGTGCGGTGGGACGGCCACTGGAACTGCCTCAGCTCAAGGGTAAAACCGGGCAGCCCACTTCGTAAGGTAGGCCGTCGGGCTCCCCCGGTGCCGGGTGGTCCGTAGCATGTCCTGCCCGCTTGTCCGACTGGCGGCGCGTTTCGCGCTGACGCTCGACGGTGGTTCGAGCATCTTCGTGGGCTCGCTCCCGAAGAACCTGGCGCTGGCCGCGGAGGGTCCATGGATCGGACGATGCTATGGAGATGTTATCACCAGCGTCGTCGCAATGGGCCGACGCCCGCGGTGGCTGGCGAGGAGGAGGAGAGTGCACCGTGGCCACAGCTCCCCTGGTCCTCCCAGCGCCAGCATGTGGTGGTTCGGTGGAGCACCGAGCCAAGGATGCCGCCGGTTGCGGATCGTCTTTGTTCGCGACGGCGATGAGGCTCCGGATAGTGGCCCTCCACTCATCGAGCTTCTCCGCTGCCGGAGGGAAGTCGAGGAGCAGTTGCTCGCGCGCCAAGGCCTCCGCTGGGGTTGGTGGCGGTGACAGCTGAGTGGATCATGGTACGCTTCAACTTCTAACCATGTTAGAAGGAGCTTCGTCATGGCCCAACGGCTGCGTGCCATCCTCACCAGTGCTTCGGCGAGCGTGTTGAACTCCTTCGTCTTGCCGGTGACGCACGTGGCTCTTCCCACGGCGGTGCCCAGGGTCACTAACATGGTGACGCTGCTCGGCGCGCACACCATGGGAAGAACGCGTGGTGGTCACTGGTGTATGCGTCCTGGAGGTCGCCGCGCCGCCCGGAGTCGGCGCAACGACACCCCCGGAGGGCCCCGTGCCGCTTGCGGGGGGCCCAGCTCTGTCCTTGGGTCCGGAGGCGTGCAGCCGATCGTCTGGTGCACGAATGAAGCCGCTCGCCAGGCTCCGACTGGCTGGGTGGTGCTGGTGCTGGGGGGCTGCGGCCTGAGTCCTGTCTGCGACCGGTCCACTGCTTGTCCGCACCGGCACGGGCTGTTCAGCCCCCAACGAACCGATCGCCGTGGCCGTCTTCTTCTTAGGGGCCATGGCGATGAAGAATCACTAGGCTAACTACCAGACCAGATTCTCACAAATGCGCCCCCAACCTGGCGTGCCAAGGATGTCGGTGGGAAACGACACCTATGGGATCACAAGAATCCCTTCTTCGGTTGCGGGGCGCGGGGGTTGAGAGAAGAGCGGGTCTAACAGAGAAGCACGTAGTTCGTTTATCTAGGTTCGGGCCATGAGGATGCGTGAAACCCTACTCCTGCTTTGGTGGATGTATTCTGTGTTCTTGAGCTAGCTAAAGGGTGTAACGAGCTCCAAAAAGCCGAATCCTCCTCTTGGTCGCCTCGGGCCTCCTTTTATAGGTAAAAGGGGTTGCCACAGTGGCACACAGGAGGTGGAAAGGTCTACAGTGGCACGAGGTTATCTCTCGTATTATAGGACAAGGTGCATTTAATGCATCGCTTAGGTGTCCTCTCACTTTATTGGGGACGGGGGCGAGGCCCGTCCCGTCCGTCGCTGCTCCTCCAGGCTTCGTAATGCGCCCTGGCCAGCGACGCATGCGGTGCCATGTAGGCAGGCAGGTAGCTGAGGTGGCGCGGTGGCGGAGCCTCCACGAAGGCTGCATGTAGTCACACAGGTGCCTGCCCAGCTGGTTGGGTCGGCAGCTGCATGCGAACGGCAGTGGAGACTTGGCTGGTGTGGGCCTGATGGTGGCCCTGCTGGCGCGCTTGGCGAGGGCCTTGCCGGGTGGCCCAACAAGGGCCTTGCCGGGTGGCCCAGCAAGGGCCTTGCCGGGTGACCCGACAAGGGTCTTGCCGTGGCGCGCAGGCATCCCCGACAAGGATCTTGCCGGGGGTCTTGTGGGTTCATTTGGCGAGGAAGGCTGCTTTCCGATCCTCACTTGATCTTGACTGTTCTTTGTCTTCACAAAGATCTGCATGCCACCACAGAGGTGCCTCCCAAGCCGTGTCCCAACACATGTGTTGAGTGTTGGTGGGCTCGAGGGTGGCTCGCTCAGCTGGCGTGGGCGAGCTGCCCGACAAAGGGTCTTCTGGGCTCTTTGGGGCCGCCCCGGCAAGGATCCTTGCTGGGGAAACCTGCTACGCCCATCTGATCTTTGTAGCCTTGGTCCTTGTCATTTCTTTTCTTCGTCTTGGGCTTCGGTCTTACCTTGTCTCACCTCCTCCGCTCTACTTGGTGTGGCCGTGGGCGTGGCTCCGACTGCCCGTGCACAGGTAAAGGGGTAGAAAAATGTGCCCCTAGTTTTGTACACCGACATCTGATAACTACTTTAATTGGGATTGAGTTGGAGGAAGCTTCTCAATATTTTCAACCAACTTTGTAGTTAAATAAAATATATTCCTTTGCAGTAGGGAAAAATTGGATTTTTGCAAAAACATTATAACCATAGAGCTTTTCCACCAGCCAAATATGCATGTAGTGATAGCTATTATTCATCATTACCCGATGGTGTGAATTTGCCAGTACATTCAATGTACTGACCCTTTGTGGCTGCAACGTCTCATGTTGCAGGATCTTACGACGAGTAAGTGATACATTAGGGTTACGATTTCTACACTCAGATTTGCCGTTGGTGTTGATGGGAATCCACAACCTTGTTGTTACTTCCGCTATTTGGATTGAGGTAATAGTATTTACGTTATTTTATACATGTGATTTACCTCTGTTATAAATCCTCGAGTATTGTGTGTGTCAGCATACCGATCCAGGGATGGCACTTAAGCACAGAGACTTGACCGTCTGAGGTCGGGTCGCTACAGGTTACGCCGATGCAAGTTTTGGCACTGATCCGGATGACTCTAAATCTCAATCTAGATACATATTGAAAGTGGGAGCAATTAGCTAGGGTAGCTCTGTCCAGAGCATTATTGACATAGAAATTTGCAAAATATATACGGATCTGAATTTGGCAGACCCGTTGACTAAACTTCTCTCACAAGCAAAACATGATCACACCTTTGTACTCTTTGGGTGTTAATCACATGGCAATGTGAACTAGATTATTGACTCTAGTAAACCCTTTGGGTGTTGGTCACATGACGATGTGAACTATTGGTGTTAAATCAGATGACGATGTGAACTAAATTTCTGACTCTAGTGCAAGTGGGAGACTGAAGGAAATATGCCCTAGAGGCAATAATAAAGTTTTTATTTATATTTCCTTATATCATGATAAATATTTATTATTCATGCTAGAATTGTATTAACCGGAAACTTAGTACATGTGTGAATACATAGACAAACAAAATGTCACTAGTATGCCTCTACTAGACTAGCTCGTTGAATGAATGATCACATCATCATGAGAATGATGTGATTCACTCTACCCATTCCGTTAGCTTAGCACTTGATCGTTTAGTTTACTGCAATTGCTTTTTTCATGACTTATACGTATTCCTACGACTATGAGATTATGCAACTCCCGATTACCGGAGAACACTTTGTGTGCTACCAAATGTCACAACGTAACTGGGTGATTATAAAGGTGCTCTACAGGTGTCTCCGATGGTACTTGTTGAGTTGACATAGATCGAGATTAGGATTTGTCACACCGATTGTCGGAGAGGCATCTCTGGGCCCTCTCGGTAATGCACATCGCTATAAGCCTTGCAAGCAATGTGAATAATGAGTTAGTTGCATGATGATGCATTACGGAACGAGTAAAGAGACTTGCCGGTAACGAGATTGAGCTAGGTATTGAGATACCGACGATCGAATATTGGGCAAGTAACATACCAACGACAAAAGGAACCACGTATGTTGTTATGCGGTTTGACCGATAAAAATCTTCGTAGAATATGTCGGAGCCAATATGAGCATCCAGGTTCTGCTATTGGTTATTGATCGGAGACGAGTCTCGGTCATGTGTACATAGTTCTCGAACCCGTAGGGTCCGCACACTTAACGTTCGGTGACGATTGGCAATATGAGTTTATGTGTTTTGATGTACCGAAGGTAGTTCGGATTCCCATATGAGATCGGGGACATGACGAGGAGTCCCAAAATGGTCGAGATGTAAAGATCGCTATATTGGTCGACTATATTCGGACATCGGAAAGGTTCCGAGTGATTCGGGTATTTTTCGGAGTACCGGAGAGTTACGGGAATTCGCCGGGGAGTATATGGGCCTTATTGGGCTTTAGGGGAAAGAGAGGGGAGGCTGCACGCCCCCAAGGCTTAGTCCGGGTGGACTAGGGGAGGCGGCGCCTCCTTCCTTCTCTTCTCTTTTCCCTTTCCTTCTCTCCTACTCCTACTACATGGAAGGGGGGGGGATCCTAATCCCGGTGGGAGTAGGACTCCTCCAGGGCGCGCCATTGCTAGGCCGGCCCTCCCCCCTCCTCCACTCCTTTATATACGTGGCCAGGGGGCACCCCATAGACACAACAATTGATCATTGATATTTTAGCCGTGTGCGGTTCGCCCCTCCACCATAATCCACCTCGGTCATATCGTAGCGGTGCTTAGGCGAAGCCCTGCGTCGGTAGCATCATCATCAACGTCATCACGCTATTGTGCTGATGGAACTCTCCCTGGAAGCTCTAATGGATCGGAGTTAGTGGGACGTCATCGAGCTGAATGTGTGCTGAACTCGGAGGTGCCGTACGTTCGGTACTTGGATCGGTCGGATCGTGAAGACGTACGACTACATCAACCACGTTGTTCTAACGCTTCCGCTTTCGGTCTACGAGGTTACGTGGACACACTCTCCCTTCTCATTGCTATGCATCACCATGATCTTGCGTGTGCGTAGGAATTTTTTTGTAATTAGTACGTTCCCCAACATGACTTTCATGTTCATTCCGTATCAGGAAAAGAGTCCGCCAGAACGTGTCTGGGGTTCTAGGCAGTAATACTCCCAGCAGCCAGGATCTAGCCCCAGCCGAGGGGATGGGGGCCAATATGAGAGTGACGCCGGACTGTCCCTCGGCCGAAGGCTCGGAAAATATGCCCGTCACCAACTCGGAAGTGGAGAGCACCATGAATCATCGGCTGTCGGATTTCGGGTTCCGACAAACCCTCTAGGTTCGAACTCTGGGGTGCACGCGAAGATCTCACCCCCTACCTACCTGCACCTCGTCGCCTCACAAGGATCTAAAACTACACGAAGAGCAACACAAGGGACACAAGATTTATACTGGTTCGGGCCACCATTGTGGTGTAACACCCTACTCCAGTGTGTAGTGTGGTGGATTGCCTCTTGGGCCGATGATGAACAATACAAGGAAGAACAGCCTCGCGAGGGTGAGGTGTTCTTATGGCTAGGATCTCGATCGGATTCGATCAAGCTAAGATGAGATATCCCTCCCCCTCTGCTGTGGTGGCTAGCTCTACTTATAGGCAGAGGACCTGGGCCTCTTCCCAAATATTGAGCGGGAAGGGCGCCAACAATTGGCCATTTTGAAGGGGAACATCTAGTACACTTATCCTGACTAAAGTTGGTCCTCGCCTGTCAAAGGCTCTGGTGGTGACGCCGGCTTGGGCTCCACGATGCCCTCCTCCCTGCCGTTGCGACGGTCTTGGTCTTGTTGCACCGAGACGGCTGCCTTTGCTTGATGCTCTCGCCTGCGCTTGCCTCCTTTGCACCAAAGAGGAAATGAGGACACTGCGCGGGCTGGCGCCCGCCTGGCGCCCTTGGTCGTCATGGCTTGCGTCATGGGAACCTCGTGAGGTACCCCGCCTTGATCTCTCCGCCTCCTCGCGAGCCAGCCTGACGAGGCTGTGCCTAAGGAAGCTTCCCGTCGTCCGCCCCGCGAGGCTTGGCCCCTCGCGAGGGTCTTGAGCTGGTGCTGATGAAGATGGGCCGTACTAGGCCACCCCTTGAGCACCCCTTGAGCCATGCCGCAGGCCGCAGGCAGGCAAGTCTGGGTACCCCCGTTCCCAGAACGCTGACAGTAGCCCCCAGGCCCAAGGCACGCCTGGACTTGGCTTAGTAGAGAAGCGAAGGGGCAAGTGCGAAGCGCCGCGGGCCCTCACAGCCTGTGGCCTCGGGCGCCGCGTGGCGGTTGATTGGACGTGGGTGCCTTAGCAACTACGTGAATCGACAAAAGAGCGGCACCAGTCTATGCTTTGCCTCCTTTGCCTTCTCCGGTCATTGCCCAGATCCCCTTTCTAGCGCCTTTCCTTCCTGCTTCCGAAATCTCTAGATCTACTTCGCCTGCGTACCCCAGCAAGACATGGCGCCTCGCTAGACCCCGGCCGGAGCTTGGTACTCACCCGCCTTGGACTCTCCGAACGTGTCGGAGAAGGGCCTTGACCGAGCGCGCCTGATGACGGCGGCGCAAGGCAACGACGGGGCAGCGGTGCTCAGGGCCGGCTCCGCCCTTCCCGAGGGCCAAGGAAGCACCTTCTATCCGCTCTTCGTGAGCGCCATTGCTGCCGGTCTGTTGCCTCCCTTTTATGAGTTCTTCTTTTCTGTCCTCTACCATTACAAACTGCAAGCTCTGCACCTCCACCGCAACTCTGTTCTTCTTCTGGCGATCTTCGCCTACTATTGTGAGTTTCATGTCAGGGTGCAGCCCTCAGTGGCCCTGCTGCGCCACTACTTCTACCCCCGGGTCTCTCACGGGCCCATCTCCACATGCGCGAGCCTTGACGTGTATGTCAGCTCCAACGCTATCTCGAAGCCCGGGAAGAGGATTGAGGGCTTCAGGAGCAAGTGGGTCATGGTAGACGCTGGGCGCATCCATCCTCGGCTGATTCTGCCCACGGAGCAGCCCACAGCCACCGATGATTGGTCTCGCGCAGAACTCGTGGATCCCCGCGCGAAGCCAGTGCTGGAGAAGATGAACGCGGACCTGTGGCCGGGCAACACGGCGACGGAGAAGCTGACCGGGGCATCGCTCCTGAGGGATTTCCTGGAGCACCAGGTGGCCCCGCTTCGTCAGTACTCGCTTCCGCTGTGGAGGCCTCGCCCGAGCCCCGTAGTCTTGGCCGACGAAGATCTGGCCGCGGTCCTCCAATCTTTGGTCGGGGGAGATGTGGCAAGGCTGGAGGGCGCTCCTGTACCCTTGTTCCTTCGAGATGATTGGGAGCAAGTGGTGGACTCCATGCCCGTTTTCAACGAGGACGGGCCTGTGCCCGCGGAGGTACTCGAGGACCCGGCGACCCTGACGACGGTGAACGTGTCCTCCGGTGACTCCAGCAGAGAGGAGGAACAAGAGGAGCAGGGAGAGGGGCCTGACTCCGAGGCGACCGACGGGGAGTCGAGAGTGCCCCTCCCCCGGCGCAGGTCCCGCGCTCTCCGCCTCTTGCCGAGCGACGACAAGGATGGCGATGTGCGGGGCGGCGAGAGCCTGCCCCCGATCCCGAAGAAGGACAGGACGGGGCTGGTCCCCCACGGGTCTGCCCCGGCTCCGAGGCGACCTGCAGACGCTTGGGTGCGCTAGAGCAGGAGTTTGAGGCAAAGAGGGTCGAGCTGGACAGCAAGGCGCTGGTCCTCGCCGAGGACCGCGTGGCCTTCGCGGAGATGGAGGTGAAGGCTCGCACCTTGCTGAGGTCGCTTTACGACAGCGGCCTGGAAAGCCCGCTGGCCGGCGCCGAGGACGGCCCTGCCAAGCTGCTTCCCTTCCTGGTCCACGCCGTTGAAGATGTCACCCTTGGCCTTGGCCCCACGGCTGAGGCCGAGGCGCGTGTCCTGTCTTTCCGTAGGCTGACGCCAGATTTACCCACGCCTACCTTCACGATCCCAACGCCGACCTCGACGGCTCGGCTGGAGCCCGTGAGCGGCGAGCTTGCCGCTACCGCCGAGGCCGTGAAGGGTCGAGCGGAGGCTCACTGGCGGTTCCGGGCCTTCAGCACCAAGCCGAAGCGAGGAGGTGCCGGTCCTGAGGCTTCACGAGGCGAACCCGCCCAGCGCAGCTCCGCCGTCAACAAGTGACTCCTTTGTGGCTCATGTTCTGCTTTCAGCTCCTGCAACATGCATCATTTCTCGGGGAGGCGTTTAAACTTGCGTTTGGCGTTGTGAAAAAAGTTATGGACTGTAATATTTGCTTTTGAATTCCTTGAGATTTGCGTTTTTCCTTCCTACTTGCTTACGTTCTACGCCGGCAGAGCCCCCACGATACTTCAGTCTTTGGCCCCGACCGGAAACCAGGACGGGACCAAGGAGTGAGGGGCTACTTGACAAGTTAGGCTCCTGAGTCGCGATGCTCAGGAGTCCCCCTTTGCGCATGAACATCAAGTAGGGAGGTGAGATGTATGGGTGAATTTACCATTCTACGTCTGCAGAGCCGGCCCCGCGCATACCTCAACCGCCGATAGCCTTTCGGAACTAAGGGGTGAGGGGCTACGTGACCAGTTAGGCTCCTGTGTCGCTATGCTCAGGAGTCCCCCTTGACGTTCAAACGGCCTTCATACCTTGGCTCCGCTCGGGGAGGGACGTGCGACGAACCAGGCCCGAGGGGCCAGGCTGGGTGGCGTGCGTCTGGGTGTGACCGAGGCGTAGCCCCCGTGCCCAGCCCCCTCGCGCGGCACTCCCGAGGGGAGGCGTTGCGACGAGGCCAAACATTGAGCTCTGGGCTCCTTGAGGTTGATGCGACCGGGGGCCACCCTCAGTTGTTTATCACCAGCGCGGAGCATAGCGCTTCCGTATGTGTACGGGCATAGCCGCTCCTCGGCAGTGTCGTCAGCCAGCGCGGAGCATGGTGCTTCCATCAGTGCGTGGGAGGGGCTCCCCTCGGGAGGAGCCCCGGCGTGTACATCCCATACGACACGTGGCTGGCACGGTAGGGCCTGACAAGGTGTATCTGGGCACCCGTGAGCCAGCGCGGGACTCACGAGGCCCTACCTCAAGGCGGGTTGCGCCTGACACTGGGCCTTAACTTGTGATGTGTTCCTGCAAATTTGGTAAGATGCCGACGCTCTACGTCCTCGGGTCCCGGCACTTTCGGCCGGTCTCGGCCGTCACCGGTTGGTATGCTGTGTCGGGGATGCCATGGACAAGGCCAGAGGGTGAGGGCTGGAGAGCCAGTAGGAGCCCCTGAGTCACGATGCTCAGGTACCCTCCCTTTAACGTGCAAGCGGCCGACATGAAGGAAGAAGGGGTGCCATGGACATGCATCAAATAACAATCATGATGGGTCAAACGCACGACTCGAATAAACGCAAGAGGGGTACATGCCGCTGGGTCTGGCCCGAGTGGCTTGGGGATGATGCAGCCCGAGGGGTGTCCCCGATAAGGTAAGCTAGGAACATGAAGTAAAAGGGATACACGCCGCAGGGATGGACCCACGCGGCCTGGGAATGATGCAGCCCTGGGGCGCCCCAGTGAAAATGAAACTTGCAGGATGTCACCTGATAACATTGAAGACGAAGGGATGCTGAAGTAGCAGACGTCGTGGGCTGCAGAAGTCGATCTTCACGAGCCCCCAGGCCTAGGAGCCTCGGGAGGCTCCGGAGGCGCTGGTGGCTCCTCGCGGACAATCTCCATCTCCGCCAGGACTACGAAACGCTTGGCCTCTTGAGCCTCCAGGATGCTCCCCATGAGGCGCTGGCACGTGGCAGCCGTGTTCGGCACGCATGAGGGCCAGAGGCGCTCCTGAGAGGCGGCTCGGTTGAGCCCTGGTATGTCGATGCAGACGTGCATCCCACCATCCTCACCTGGATGGGGAGCTACGGCAGGTAAGCGGCGGCTGCCACTCATGACTCTTGACTCCTGCAGCTCCTGAATGATCTAGCTGACGAACTCCTGAGGGTTTGGCCCTCCTTGCCTTGCTCCTTCCTGAGGGAAACGTGCTTTGAAACACGCCTCCAAGTGCTACCCAAGCGCCTCCCTCGTGACCTTAGCAAGGTCGGTGGCCCTCCAGGAGAGAGCCCCCGAGCCTTGCTCGAGGAGGGCGCCGGGCGCGCCTTGCTATGTGATAGAAGGAGGTGCCCCCTGAACAGGCGCGGACCCTGAGGGGCCTGCCTCCCGAGGGGTCAGGCCAGGCGATGTCTTCTTCTTCTTGAGAGCAGCCTCGGGGAGCCTCCCGCTCCTGTGATCTGGGTCTACAAGTGACGCGTCTTGAAAAGCACGCTCCAGGGAGCACACCGCATCTCTCTCTTCACAACGCACCGTGATGACTCCACCGCTCCCCGACATCTTGAGGACGTTGTATCCGTGATGAGTCACGGCCATGAATTTGGCCAGAGCTGGGTACCCGAGGATGGCATTGTATGGCAGGCGAATGTGAGCGACGTCAAAGTCGATGAGCTCGGTGCGGTAGTTGTCGCGCGCCCCGAAGGTGACAGGAAGGCGGACCTGCCCAATCGGAATCGTGGAGCCATCGGTGACTCCGGAGAAAGGCTTGGTTGGCTGAAGCTGATTGTACGGCACTTGGAGATTGTTGAATGTCTCGACAGACAGGACATTGACCCTGCTCCGCCATCGATAAGGGTCCTGGTGACTTGCAAGTTGCTGATGATTGGGGAACAAAGCATCGGGAGGACTCCGGCTGTGGCCGCGCACTTGAGCTGATCCGTCGAGCTGAATGTGATGGCGCACGCTGACCACCTGAGAGGGCACGTGTCTTCGAGCTTGGGGAGGACTGCATTCACTTCGCGGGTGAATTGCTTGAAGATGCGCTGAGAGGTTGGGGCTTGAGCTCCACCTGGAAACCCCAGCCCCCTCGTCCTGATGGTGGTCCTCATTTCTCCTTGGCTGTGGTGGCAGAGGAGGGAGGCCTGCGGTGCCTTGCGGGCGATCCTCGCGAGGCTGATCCCTCCAACCTACCTCGCGAGGCTGATCCTGCCAGCGGTCCTCGCGAGGTTGGTTGCGCCACCCTTGGCGAGGGCCACGGTCTTCCCAGCGTCCTTTGTTTCTTCCTCCTCCTCGGCCGTAGCCTCGATCGTTGCGGTCGGGGCATCGACCGATTCGCCCTTCTCGCACGGCTCGGAGTTCTTGACACTCGTTGGTGTTGTGGGTGTGGAGGCTGCGGTACACACAGTACCGGCTGCCCTTAGAAGACTCGGGCTGATCTCTGCCTCGCTTGGTATCTGGTTACGCCATGAGCACAGCCCCCTTGCGCTTCACGTCCTTGACCTTGGGCTTCTTCTCTTCTAGGTCTACGGCTGGCAGCTCGAGGAGGGAAAGGCGTCCTTCCTCAGCCCTGGCGCACTTGGTCGCCAAGTCGAACAGCTCCAAGGATGTGCACAGATCTTCATGCATCGCCAGCTCCTCCTTCATCTTGACATCACGCACACCGTCGGAGAAGGCTGAGATGATGGCCTCCTCGGTCACCTTGGGAATCTTGAGGTGTGCGTTGTTGAAGCGTTGGATGTACTTCTGCAGGGTCTCTCCTAGCTGCTGCTTGATGCGGCGCATGTCGCTCACGCCAGGGGGCCGGTCGCGAGTGCCTTGGAAGTTGGCGATGAAGCGGGTGCACATCTCGTCCCAGGAGGAAATCATGCCAGGAGCCAGGTTCAGGAGCGAGGTGCGGGCTCCGTCCTTGAGTGCCATGGTAAACCAGTTCGCCATGACCTTCTCGTCCCTGTTGGCGGCTTCTATGCCCAGCTCGTAGAGCTGGAGGAACTCCGCAGGGTCGGCCGTGCCGTCGTAGCAAGGAGGCAGGTCTGGCTTGAACTTGCCGGGCCACACGACGGTGCACAGATCGGTGGTGAAGGCGCGGCAGCCTGCTGTGGCCACGGGAGGCCTTTGGTGAAGGGCCTGGTCTTGCGGGTCCCCTTGCGCTGCTGCTGGGAGCAGCGCGGGGTCTTGGCGTGCTGGAGCAGGAGCGCGGTCGTGACGGGCCGGTGCAGGGAGCACTCGGGCAACTTCTTGGGGGCGAGGGACCTCTTGACAGCTCTGCTCTTGCTGCGCTGGTGCCGGACGGAGTGGGTTCCGCCCAGGGGCCACGCGCCTTGGGGCCAGGGCGCCTTCTTGAGGGAGAGGCGGCTGAGGCGCCCCTGGAGCTTCATCGCCCGCGCAAGGCGGGGCGCGGTGCAGCGAGAAGGACGGCGCGGGGGAGCCCCCTGCGGCGCGGACGAGCTCGGCGACGCGGTCGAGCCACTCTTCGTAGACGTCGTCGACAGGGCGGTAGCGCAGGAGCTCGTTTGCCGCGATGAGCGCGGCTCGAGCCTCCATGGGCGCGCGGAGCGCGCGAGACGAAGAACCAGCTGGGGCGAGTGAAGGAGTAGCGGTACGACCGTCTCGCCTCATGGACGGATGCTAGGAAGATGCTTGCTGCTCGTTCCCCGCCGGGCCGGTGGCAGCGTTGACAGCAGGCGACGGGGAACGGCGGGGGCAGGCGACGGGGAACGGCGGGGCGGCCGATGGGGGCCGTCTGGCGACGCTGGTTGCGAGGCTTCGGCCGGGCGGCCCGACGAGCGTCCGACATGGATGCGATGGGCGGCGAAGAACAGGGCGGCGGAAGACGGATTCCGGTGCACCCCTACCTGGCACGCCAAATGTCAGATTTCGGGTTCCGGAAACCCTCTAGGTTCGAACTACAGGGTGCACGCGGAGATCTCACCCCTACCTACACGCACCTCATCGCCTCGCAAGGATCTAAAACTAAACGAAGAGCAACACCAGGGACACAAGGTTTATACTGGTTCGGGCCACCATTGTGGTGTAACACCCTACTCCAGTGTGTGGTGTGGTGGATTGCCTCGTGGGCTGATGATGAACAATACAAGGAAGAACAGCCTCGCGAGGGTGAGGTGTTCTTGTGGCTAGGCTCTCGATCGGATTGGATCAAGCGAAGATGAGATATCCCCCCCCCCCTCTACTGTGGTGGCTAGCTCCACTTATAGGCAGAGGCCCTGGGCCTCTTCCCAAATATTGAGCGCGAAGGGCGCCAACAATTGGCCATTTTGAAGGGGAACATCTAGTACACTTATCCTGACTAAAGTTGGTCCTTGCCTGTCAAAGGCTCTGGTGGTGACGCCGGCTTGGGCTCCACGATGACCTCCTCCCTGCCGTTGCGAAGGTCTTGGTCTTGTTGCATCGAAACGGCTGCCTTTACTTGATGCTCTCGCCTGAGCTTGCCTCCTTTGCACCAAAGAGGAAATGAGGACACTGCGCGGGCTGGCGCCCGCCTGGCGCCCTTGGTCGTCATGGCTTGCATCATGGGCACCTCGTGAGGTACCCCACCTTGATCTCTCCGCCTCCTCGTGAGCCAGCCTGACGAGGCCATGCCTGAGGAAGCTTCCTGTCATCCGCCCCGCAAGGCTTGGCCCCTCGCGAGGGTCTTGAGCTGGTGCTGATGAAGATGGGCCGTACTGGGCCACCCCTTGAGCCACGCCGCAGGCCGCAGGCAGGCAAGTCTGGGTACCCTCGTTCCCAGAACGCCGACATCAGCGCCGGGGGGCCATTTTACGAGACCCCCATTTTTCGGAAGAGGCGTTTAATGCCTTCAGATCGGCTGATGCATACATTTGAAAGATGTGCAGGTAAGTTTTACTGTGTCTGAGTATGATAACCATATGCCAGTAGCCCCCGAGATTTAAAGTAGTTGGTACAACTGATTTGAGGATCGCTGCATAATCAGGTTCTCTTTGAAAAGAATGAGTTGCTGGCTCAAGAGCTAGAAAAGTGTCGGACGCAGTTAACGGCAGTTACCGCCGAACTGGAAAAATCCAAGAAGGCGCCTTCCGGTAATATTTCCCTCCATCGAGAAACAGTAATTGTACAGTGACTGTGTTAACGCTGCAGCTTCTCTCATAACAGGATCGTCAAATCAACTGGAGGAAAAAGAATTAAAAAGACTCCATGCCGCAGGTGAACGGGTATTAACCCGAGTCAGACAGGAGAAAAACAAACTCCAAGATTCAAACATCAAACTGGGCGAAGAACTGAAAGATGTGCGAGCCCAGCTAGCCGACGCCGTGAAGGAGAACAAAAAGCTGCGAGGCGGCATATTAGGTACGTGGCCGGATTTACCTTATAACAGTTTGGAGGAAAAAGTAGCTGATATAGCTATGATTGCAGGTATGCTGAAAGGCCGTCCCGAAGAGGAGGTGTCCGGATCGCCAAGTGATCTTCTGAAAGGCCTGTCGCAATTGCACGAGCAAGCTCGGCAGGCAATGCGGAGTGTAGCCAAGGCCTTAGGCCATCCGCCTCCCCTCCAGGAAGTATGGAGGAGCTTGTAGAGCTGTTTAAGGGAGTGAGGCGGCGTATCCGACTATGGATGATATCGGCCTGCCGAGAGGGTGCGCGAGAAGCCTGGGCCATGGTGAAAACGCGGTACACCAGGCTGGATCCAAATCACATGGCCCGGGTCGGACCGCTAGGGTCAAATGGGGAAGAAATTCCCATTAGTTTACTATATAACCAAGTAGAAGTAGCTGCCAAGTATTCCCTGCAGGATTGTAAGTTAGACAGCCTGGTGGACGACATAGAGGAGGAATTTTTGAGTCCAAGTGACTATGTACTTTCCTTTGCATATGTAGCTCTAGCTAAATTGTAAAATGATTATCATGGCGGACCTTTTCGCTTCAACCTCTCGACCCAAAGGTGCGGAGTGTTTCCAAATACCAGAACGGCCGAGTAGACCGGGTATGCATGGAATCCAGGCATAGGGGTCATAGTTGCTTGAACAGACAATTATCTGGCTAGTTATGTTATATTACATTAAGAGTGTAAGAAACATCTTCCAGAGAGAATAGTTCCATTAAGGGTTCCTTTCCCTGGGTGTGCATGCATCGATGTGCATGTCCGAACTGTGATGTAGAAATCACAATGTGTATAGCTTCTGGGGGTTCATGATGGGACGAATGCAAAGACATCTTTAGTTCACCGACTGAATATTCCCTTAAGAATGCTAGCTTTCGGCTTCACCCAGTCCGAGGTACACATCCGGATGAGCCGGCAGTAACAATCACAGAGGTGCTCCCTTTATGCCCTAGCCGAACTAACGGGAATGTAGGGCATAAGCACAGGATCCAGGCAACCCAGCTTGACCAAAACTTAAGTCATATCGATGCATATAATGGCGAAGAAAAGGTACATATGGGAGAAAACGCACATGTGAGGAGCTTGATGCTCAGAAAATAACAATAGCAAGCTTCTGTCCCAGAAGCCCCCAGGTATAATAGACGTCATACTTCAAGACATATGTGTCGGGGGTGTACGGTCTAAGCGCACGAAATCTTTTAAGGCTAAAAAGAAAAACGAAAAGAGAGAGAGAATAATGAAAACAATAGGGGGGAAGGAGACGAACAAAGATTTCCGCGCTATGCATAGAATCTTTGGAGTCTGGCCGTGTTCCAGGGCTTCGGCTCTAATCGATTGTCCGGGCGATCACGCAGCGGTACACCCTCGGTGAGAACTTCACGATCATGAAGGGACCCTCCCACTTGGGCTTGAGTTTGTCGACGATGATTTAAGTTTTGGCCCGCACCTCTCTGCTTTGATACCTGTGAGCCTGCTGTTGATAAAATGCGGAACGGGCTTTTGCGACGTCGCGCTCCTCCTCCAGGGCATCTAAGCTGTCCTGCCGATCGAGCTCGGCTTCTCTTTCCTCGTACATGCGCACTCGAGGTGAGTCATGAATAATGTCGCAGGGTAGTACTGCCTCTGCGCCGTACACCATGAAGAAAGGTGTAAATTCGGTAGTGCGATTGGGCGTGGTCCGCAGTACCCAGAGTACGGAGTCGAGCTCCTCAACCCAGTGCTTGTCTGACTCTTTCAAAGACCGCACTAGTCTAGGCTTAATGCCGCTCATAATAAGACCATTGGCTCTTTCGACTTGACCGTTTGTTTGTGGATGATATACAGAGGCGTATTCAAGCTTGATGCCAAGATTAGCGCACCAGTTTTTCACTTCGTCGGCTGTGAAATTGGAGCCGTTATCAGTGATGATGCTATGCGGAACACCGTAACGGTGTACAACACCGGATATAAAGTCTATTACTGGCCCGGACTCGGCCATTTTAACTGGTTTAGCCTCTATCTACTTGGTGAATTTGTCCACCATGACTAGCAAATATTTTTTCTTATGGCTTCCTCATTTAAGGGTTCCAACCATATCCAGTCACCAGACCGCAAAATGCCAAGTGATGGGGATTGTTTGTAGGGCGGTGGGGGGGCATATGGCTTTGGTTGGCGAAGAGTAGGCATCCAACGCAACGTTGGACAAGGTCCTATGCATCTGCTCGGGCCGTTGGCCAATAGAATCATGTACGGAAGGCCTTGCTAACAAGGGCCCGAGCTGCGGCGTGGTGCCCACCGAGACCGGCATTAATCTCAGCCAAGAGTTGCCGCCCCTCCTCCTCGGAGATACATCTTTGAAGGACTCCGGTATCGCTTTTCCTATAGAGCTCTCCGTCGTGGACCTTGTAGGCCTTCGAATGCCGGACAATGCGGCGGGCCTCATTCTGTTCCTAAGGAAGCTCCTTCCTGTTAAGGTAGGCCAGGTAGGGTTCGGTCCACGGGGCAATGAATGCCATGATGAGATGTCCTGATGGTGTTATTTCGGTGGCTGAGCCTCCGATGATGTCGGTGTTTTCGGAATCTGGGATTATGTCTGGATCTAGAATAGTGTTGCCGTTTTCCCCCTGCCACACTACAGATGGCTTAAAAAGCCTTTCCAGGAAGATATTAGGTGGGACGGGGTCGCACTTAGTGCCGATACGAGCAAGAACGTCCGCCGCTTGATTACTCTCTCGAGCCACATGATGGAACTCGAGCCCCTCGAACAGAGCCAACATTTTAATGACGGCATTATGATAAGCTGCGATCTTCAGATCTTCTGCATCGAAGTCTCCATTTATTTGAGATATTGCAAGGTTTGAGTCCCCGCGCACTTCCAGGCGTTGTATGCCCATGGAGACAACCATCCGGAGACCGTGCAATAGGGCCTCGTATTCGGCTGCGTTGTTGGAGTCTGTGTATAGTATTTGGAGTATGTACTGAACGACGTCTCCAGTAGGGGACGTTAAAACGACGCTCGCTCCTAGCTCTGCCAGCATTTTGGAGCCACCGGAGTACATAACCCATTTGGAATATGTGCCGTACTCTTTAGGGAGTTCGGCCTCTGTCCATTCGGCGACGAAATCGGCCAGTACTTGGGATTTGATAGCTCGACATGGTTTGCATGTGATATCAAATGGAAGGAGCTCAATGGCCCATTTGGCAATCCGGCCCGTGGCATCGCAGTTGTTTATTACGTCGTTGAGTTCTACTTCGGAAGCCACCGTGATTGAACACTCCTGGAAGTAGTGTCGTAGCTTTCGTGATGCCATAAAGACCGCATATGCTATCTTTTGATAATGAGGGTACCGGGATTTGCATGGTGTAAGAATAGTGGATACGTAGTATACTGGCTTCTGAAGCGGGAATTTACGTCTGTCCTGTTCTCGTTCAACGACGAGCACGGCACTCACCACCTGATATGTTGCCGATATGTATAATATCATGGGTTCGCCAACGTTGTGCACGACCTTGATTGGGTTGCTTGCTAGAAGTGTTTTTATTTCCTCCAGTTCGGCTATTGCCGCGTCCGTCCACTCGAAGTGATCGGTTCGCTGTAAAAGGCGACAGAGTGGCAGTGCTTGTTCTCCTAATCTAGAGATAAAGCGGCTTAGAGCTGCCACGCAACCCGCGAGTATTTGGACTTGTTTGAGGTCCGTTGGCGCAGCCAATTGAGACAGATCTCGAATTTTTGCTGGATTTTCTTCAATTCCTCTATTGGAAACGATGAAGCCCAGCAGTTTTCCAGCAGGGACACCGAAAACACACTTTTTCGGATTGAGCTTGATGTCATACGAGCGGAGGTTGTCAAATGTGAGACATAAATTGTCTATTAGTGTTTTGACGTGCCTAGTTTTGATGATGACATCATCCACATAAGCTTCAACTGTCTTGCCGATCTGTTTCTCCAGGCATGTTTGAATCATGCGTTGGTATGTGGCGCCTGCGTTCTTGAGCTTGAAGGGCATGGTGTTGAAGCAGAATGGCACATATAGGGTAATGAATGCTGTTGCAGCTTGATCGGACTCCTTCATCTTGATTTGATGGTATTCGGAATATGCATGAAGGAAGCACAGTGAGTCATGTCCTGCGGTAGCACAATGATTTGATCAATGCGGGAGAGGGGGAAGGGATCCTTAGGGCAAGCCTTACTGAGGTCTTTAAAATCGACGCACAACCACCAGGATTTGTCCTTCTTTGGTACCATCGCCAGGTTTGCCAGCCAGTCCGGGTGTTTTATTTCTCTAATGAATCAAGCCTCAATTAGCTTGGCCAGCTCCTCCCCCATAGCTTGGCGTTTGGGCTCAGAAAAGCACCAGAGTGCTTGTTTGATTGGTTTGTATCTCTTTAAGATATTAAGTCTATGTTTGGCCAGCTCACGTGGGATTCCAGGCATGTAAGAAGGGTGCCAGTCGAATATATCCCAGTTTTCGCGAAGGAAATCCCTTAGTGCGGTGATACGTCTCCAATGTATCTATAATTTTTGATTGCTCCATGCTATATTATCTACTGTTTTAGACAATATTGGGCTTTATTATCCACTTTTATATTATTTTTGGACTAACCTATTAACCGGAGGCCCAGCCCAGAATTGCTGTTTTTTTGCCTATTGCAGTGTTTCGAAGAAAAGGAATATCAAACGGAGTCGAAACGGAATGAAATCAACTGGAGAAGTTATTTTTGGAAGGAAAGCTACGGAAAAACTTGGAGTGCACGCCAGAGTCCTGGCTGCCCATTTAGGTGGGGGGGCGTGCCCACCCCCCTAGGGCGCGCCCCCTTGCCTCGTCGACAGCCCGGAGGTCCACCGACGTACTTCTTTCACCCATATATACCCACGTACCCTAAAACTTCGGTGGAACAGAATAGATTGGGAGTTCCGCCAACCCAAGCCTCTGTAGCCACAAAAAACCAATCGGGACCGTGTTCCGGCACCCTGCCAGAGGGGGGAACCCTCACCGGTGGCCATCTTCATCATCCCGGCGCTCTCCATGACGAGGACGGAGTAGTTCACCCTCGGGGCTAAGGGTATGTACCAGTAGCTATGTGTTTGATCTCTCTCTCTCTCTCTCTCTCTCTCTCGTGTTCTTGATTTGGCACGATCTTGATGTATCGCGAGCTTTGCTATTATAGTTGAATCTTATGTTGCTTCTCCCCCTCTACTCTCTTGTAATGGATTGAGTTTTCCCTTTGAAGTAATCTTATCGGATTGAGTCTTTAATGATTTGAGAACACTTGATGTATGTCTTGCCGTGCGTATCTGTGGTGACAATGGGATATCACGTGATTCACTTGATGTATGTTTTGGTGATCAACTTGCGGGTTCCGCCCATGAACCTATGCATAGGGGTTGGCACATGTTTTCATCTTGACTCTCCGGTAGAAACTTTGGGGCACTCTTAGAGGTTCTATGTGTTGGTTGAATGGATGAATCTGAGACTGTGTGATGCATATCTTATAATCATGCCCATGGATACTTGAGGTGACATTGGAGTATCTAAGTGACATTAGGGTTTTGGTTGATTTGTTTCTTAAGGTGTTATTCTAGTACGAACTCTAGGGTTGTTTGTGACACTTATAGGAATAGCCCAACGGATTGATTGGAAAGAATAACTTTGAGGTTGTTTCGTACCCTACCATAATCTCTTCGTTTGTTCTCCGCTATTAGTGACTTTGGAGTGACTCTTTGTTGCTTGTTTAGGGATAGTTATATGATCCAACTATGTTATTATTGCTGAGAGAACTTGCACTAGTGAAAGTATGAACCCTAGGCCTTGTTTCCTAGCATTGCAATACCGCTTACGCTCACTTTTATCATTAGTTACCTTGCTGTTTTATATTTTCATACTACAAAAACCTATATCTACCATCCATATTGCACTTGTATCACCATCTCTTCGCCGAACTAGTGCACCTATACAATTTACCATTGTATTGGGTTTGTTGGGGACACAAGAGACTCTTTGTTATTTGGTTGTAGGGTTGTTTGAGAGAAACCATCTTCATCCTACGCCTCCTACGGATTGATAAACCTTAGGTCATCCACTTGAGGGAAACTTGCTACTGTCCTACAAACCTCTGCACTTGGAGGCCCAACAACGTCTACAAGAAGAAGGTTGTGTAGTAGACATCAAGCAGTTTCTGGCGTCGTTGCCGGGGAGGTTAGTGCTTGAAGGTATATCTTTAGATCTTGCAATCGAGTCTTTTAGTTTCTTGTTTTATCACTAGTTTAGTTTATAAAAGAAAATTACAAACAAAATGGAATTGAGTTTGTCTCATACGCTTCACCTTTTTAATATCTTTCGTGAGTATGATGGAAAAGAAAATTGTGCCAAAGTGTTAGAAGAAGAATGCATTAAAATGTTTGGCACTAAATCTTTGAATGATGAGCATGATTGCAATGTTGTTAGTATGAACTCCTTGAATATTCATAGTACTAATGATGATTGCACTAGTTATGATGAAAATGTCTCCTATAAACATGTCAATTTTTGTGGAGTACATTGGGTTTGCAAGTACACACCAAATAGGGAAGATAGATATTGCAAGAGGCATAAGTACTTAGAAACAAAATTGTTGCAAGAAAGTCTTGATGATTGCGCTGAAAGATTCAATATTTTTCGCGCCCCTTGGGAACTTTGCAATGAACGTGGTCATTTAAAGCTTCAATGCTATTTGTTTCATGATCAAGTCGTGTCCAAATATTGTGATAATTTGATTACCCTTGAGCATCATAAAGAGCTTAGGCTTCTTTTGGGTTATGAAGAAATGAAATGTATAACTGAGGGTATTCCAAAATTTAATCTTGATAAATTTCTTGATTTTGACCTAGAGAAGATTTATATGTATTGTGCGGTGAATTGTATTGAAAATCCTTATATTGCCAATTACATAAAGAAAAGAAAACAAATAGAGGATGTATAGGCTACTAATGAAAGGGAAGAGACTTCCCAATATCCTCCTATTATTTATTATGATGAATCAGGTAACGAGGAGGAGCCTTCTACTCAACCAATCTCATTAATAAGGAGCTCCAAAAAGAGGATTGAACCCACACATGATGTGGTGAAGAAGAAGAAAATAAAAAGGAAGAGAGGTGAAAAGGTATCTCTCCCAAATAATGTTGCTCCTATTATTGTTGTGCCTCATGAAAATGAATCAAAAATAATTGTTGAAGATGATGCACTTGATGATGATCTCGTTATGCTTATTGCTTGTTGTGATGATTATGATTGGGAATATAATGATACTTCTTATGATCTTGAAAATCTTTTTGGCACTTGCTTGGAAGAATATGATAATTGCTATACTATTGGTGTTATCCATACTATTAATGATAAGAGTGATTATGCTTATGATATGAAAAGGCCCAAGCTTGGGGAAGCTATGTTTAATAGGATGACATATTTGAGAATATATTTGCTGCAATTAATGTTTGTCCCAAGCTTGGGGATGCTATGTTTAATAATGGTGATACTTTTAGCCTCCCAAGTTTTTATATGCAAAGTTGTTATGATGATAGCATGCCTTCTACCTATGATGATTATATTGATGAAAGTGGGTTTGGAAGTGTGTCAACTTTAGGAAGTAATGATCCCAATATTTTGGAGGATGTTGAATCCTATAATATTTATGAAAGTGGATTTGGAGATGTCATGAATTTATTTAGTGATGTATCCACTATTTCGGAAGAGGTTTCAATCGATTATGATGAGAACAAAGTTGCTACTTATGATGATTATTGTGATGAAACTTATGCTATAAAAAGTAGTGATGATTATATTTATAAAACTTGTAATGATTATGATTACCCTTTTTCTGAACATTACTCATTTAATGTGGAAACAATTTATAGTATTCAAATCTCTTATGATACTCCCACTATTCCGAATGAAAAGAATTTTGCTTATGTGGAGAGTAATAAAATTTCTATGCAAGTAGATCATGAAAAGAATGCTTTAGGTGATGGTTATATTGTTGAATTCATTCATGATGCTACTGAAAATTATTATGAGGGAGGAATATAAGCTTGTAGGAATTGCAATAATATCAAGTTTCCTCTCTATGTGCTTAAAGTTTTGAAGTTATGCTTGTTTTGCCTTCCTATGCTTGTTGATTATTGTTCCCATAAGTTGTTTGATCACAAAATCCCTATGCATAGGAAGTGGGTTAGACTTAATTGTGCTACTCATATTCTTCATGATACTCTCTTTATGTTTCAATTCTTATCTTTTATGTGAGCATCATTGGAATCATCATGCCTAGCTAGGGGCGTTAAACGATAGCGCTTGTTGGGAGGCAACCCAATTTTATTTTAGGTTCTTGATTTTTTGTTCTGTTTAGGGATAAATAATCCATCTAAACTCTGTTTAGTTGTGGTTTTATGTTTTAATTAGTGTTTGTGCCAAGTAGATCCTTTGGGAAGACTTGGGTGAAGTCTTTATGATCATGCTGTAAAAAACAGAAACTTTAGCGCTCACGAGATTAGATAAATCGTTTTACTGGAGAGTGCTATTTAGTTGATTATTTTTTCAGATGATTACTAGAAAAATTACTCATGTCCACCAATTTATTTTATAATTTTTGGAGTTCCAGAAGTTTGCGTCAGTTACAGATTACTACAGACTGTTCTGTTTTTGACATATTTTGTTTTCTGTGTGTTGTTTGCTTATTTTGATGACTCTATGGCTAGTAAAATTATTTATAAACCATAGAGAAGTTGTAATACAGTAGGTTTAACACCAATATAAATAAAGAATGAGTTCATTACAGTACCTTGAAGTGGTGTTTTGCTTTCTTTCGCTAACGGAGCTTACAAGTTTTCTGTTGAGTTTTGTGTTGTGAAGTTTTCAAGTTTTGGGTAAAGATTCGATGTACTATGGAATAAGGAGAGGCAAGAGCCTAAGCTTGGGGATGCCCAAGGCACCCCAAGGTAATATTCAAGGATAACCAAGAGCCTAAGCTTGGGGATGTCCCGAAAGGCATCCCCTCTTTCGTCTTCGTTCATCGGTAACTTTACTTGGAGCTATATTTTTATTCACCACATGATATGTGTTTTGCTTGGAGCGTCATTTTATTTTCTTTAGCTTTTCTTGCTGTTTGAATAAAATACCAAGATCTGAAATTCTTAAATGTTAGAGAGTCTTCACATAGTTCCATAATTATTCGACTACTCATTGTTCTTCACTTATATCTTTCAGAGTAGTTTGTATTTGCTCTAGTGCTTCACTTATATCTTTTAGAGCATGGTGGTGGAATTGTTTTATAGAAACTATTGATCTCTCATGCTTCACTTAGATTATTTTTAGAGTCTTAAATAGCATGGTAATTTTCTTAAAAATAATAATATGCTTGGTATTCAAGATTTGTATAACTTTCTTTTGAGTGCGTTGAATACTAAGAAAAGTTTGATGCTTGATAATTGTTTTGAGAAATGAAGATGGTGATATTAGAGTCATGCTAGTTGAGTAGTTCTGAATTTGATAAATACTTGTGTTAAAGTTTGTGATTCCCATAGCATGCACATATGGTGAACCGTTATGTGATGAAGTCGGAGCATGATTTATTTATTGATTGTCTTCCTTATGAGTGGCGGTCGGGGACGAGCGATGGTCTTTTCCTACCAATCTATCACCCTAGGAGCATGCGCGTAATACTTTGTTTTGATAACTTCTAGATTTTTGCAATAAGTATATGAGTTCTTTATGACTAATGTTGAGTCCATGGATTATACGCACTCTTCTTCCTTCCACCATTGCTAGCCTCTCTAATACCGCGCACTTCTCGCCGGTATCATACACCCACCATAAACCTTCCTCAAAACAGCCACCATACCTACCTATTATGGCATTTCCATAGCCATTCCGAGATATATTGCCATGCAACTTACCACCGTTCGGTTTATTATGACACGCTTCATCATTGTCATATTGCTTTGCATGATCATGTAGTTGACATCGTATTTGTGGCAAAGCCACCGTTCATAATTCTTTCATACATGTCACTCATGAGTCATTGCACATCCCGATACACCGCCGGAGGCATTCATATAGTCATACTTTGTTCTAGTATCGAGTTGTAATTCTTGAGTTGTAAGTAAATCAAAGTGTGATGATCATCATTATTAGAGCATTGTCCCAGTGAGGAAAGGATGATGGAGACTATGATTCCCCCACAAGCCGGGATGAGACTCCGGACGAAAAATAAAAAAAAGGAAAAGAAAAGAGGCCATAAAAAAAGAAAAAAAAGAGAAAGGCCCAAAAAAAATGAGAGAAAAAGAGAGAAGGGGCAATTCTACTATCCTTTTACCACACTTGTGCTTCAAAGTTGAACCATGATCTTCATGATAGAGAGTCTCCTATGTTGTCACTTTCATATACTAGTGGGAATCTTTCATTATATAACTTGGCTTGTATATTCCAATGATGGGCTTCCTCAAAATGCCCTAGGTCTTCGTGAGCAAGCGAGTTGGATGCACACCCATTTAGTTTCTTTTGTTAAGCTTTCATACACTTATAGCTCTAGTGCATCCGTTGCATGGCAATTCCTACTCACTCACATTGATATCTATTGATGGGCATCTCCATAGCCTGTTGATATGCCTAGTTGATGTGAGACTATCTTCTCCTTTTTGTCTTCTCCATAACCACCATTCAATTCCACCTATAGTGCTATGTCCATGGCTCACGCTCATGTATTGCGTGAAGATTGAAAAAGTTTGAGAATGTCAAAAGTATGAAACAATTGCTTGGCTTGTCATCGGGGTTGTGCATGATTTAAATACTTTGTGTGGTGAAGATAGAGCATAGCCAGACTATATGATTTTGTAGGGATAACTTTCTTTGGCCATGTTATTTTAAGAAGACATAATTGCTTTGTTAGTATGCTTGAAGTATTATTATTTTTATGTCAATATTAAACTTTTATCTCGAATATTTCGGATCTGAATATTCATATAACAATTAAGAAGAATTACATTGAAATTATGCCAAGTAGCACTCCACATCAAAAATTCTTTTTTATCATTTACCTACTCGAGGACGAGCAGGAATTAAGCTTGGGGATGCTTGATACGTCTCCAACGTATCTATAATTTTCGATTGCTCCATGCTATATTATCTACTGTTTTATACAATATTGGGCTTTATTATCCACTTTTATATTATTTTTGGGACTAACCTATTAAATGGAGGCCCAACCCAGAATTGCTATTTTTTTGCCTATTTCAGTGTTTCGAAGAAAAGGAATATAAAACGGAGTCGAAATGGAATGAAATCAACTGGAGAAGTTATTTTTGGAAGGAAAGCTACCGGAAAAACTTGGAGTGCACGTCAGGGAAGTCCCGGGCTGCCCACGAGGGTGGGGGGCGCGCCCACCCCCCTAGGGCGCGCCCCTTGCCTCATGGACAGCCCGAAGGTCCACCGACGTACTTATTTCACCCATAGATACCCACATACCCTAAAACTTCCGAGGAACAGAATAGATCGGGAGTTCCGCCGCCGCAAGCCTCTGTAGCCACCAAAAACCAATTGGGATCCTGTTCCGGCACCCTGCCGGAGGGGGGAACCCTCACCAGTGGTCATCTTCATCATCCCGACGCTCTCCATGATGAGGAGGGAGTAGTTCACCCTCGGGGTTGAGGGTATGTACCAGTAGCTATGTGTTTGATCTCTCTCTCTCTCTCGTGTTCTTGATTTGGCACGATCTTGATGTATCGCGAGCTTTGCTATTATAGTTGGATCTTACGTTGCTTCTCCTCCTCTACTCTCTTGTAATGGATTGAGTTTTCCCTTTGAAGTAATCTTATCAGATTGAGTCTTTAATGATTTGAGAACACTTGATGTATGTCTTGCCGTGCGTATCTATGGTGAAAATGGGATATCACGTGATTCACTTGATGTATGTTTTGGTGATCAACTTGCGGGTTCTGCCCATGAACCTATGCATAGGGGTTGGCACACGTTTTCATCTTGACTCTCCGGTAGAAACTTTGGGGCACTCTTTGAGGTTCCATGTGTTGGTTGAATAGATGAATCTGAGATTGTGAGATGCATATCATATAAACATGCCCACAGATACTTGAGGTGACATTGAAGTATCTAGGTGACATTAGGGTTTTGGTTGATTTGTGTCTTAAGGTGTTATTCTAGTACGAACTCTAGGGCTGTTTGTGAAACTTACTAGGAATATCCCAACGAATTGATTGGAAAGAATAACTTTGAGGTGGTTTCGTACCCTACCATAATCTCTTCGTTTGTTCTCCGCTATTAGTGACTTTGGAGTGACTCTTTGTTGCATGTTGAGGGATAGTTATATGATCCAACTATGTTATTATTGTTGAGAGAACTTGCACTAGTGAAAGTATGAACCCTAGGCCTTGTTTCCTAGCATTGCAATACCGCTTACGCTCACTTTTATCATTAGTTACCTTGCCGTTTATATTTTCAGATTACACAAACCTATATCTACCATCCATATTGCACTTATATCACCATCTCTTTGCCGAACTAGTGCACCTATACAATTTACCATTGTATTGGGTGTGTTAGGGACACAAGAGACTCTTTGTTATTTGGTTGCAGGGTTGTTTGAGATAGACCATCTTCATCCTACGCCTCCTACAGATTGATAAACCTTAGGTCATCCACTTGAGGGAAACTTGCTACTGTCCTACAAACCTCTGCACTTGGAGGCCCAACAACGACTACAAGAAGAAGGTTGTGTAGTAGACATCATGCGGCGTCGACCGTTGGGTCTAGTTGTGCTCCAATAGATGTTGTCTTCTTGGGGTCCGTTGGGTGGACCTGGAATTTGACTATTTCTTCTGCCGGCTTGATGGAGGTGGATTTGGGTCATTTGTCTAAGATCACATCGTCCTTATCGACCGTGGAGCGCAATGCGGTTAATTCTTCGGCCGCGAGGGCTTCAGATAATGGCTCAAGGGCCAGGGATGCGGTTTTGTTTTCGGCGCGGAGTGCTATGTCCAGATCACTAACAAGAGTGATTATGCCGTTTGGTCCGGGCATTTTGAGCCTCATATACCCGTAATGAGGTATAGCTTGGAAGCGTTTAATAGCGTCCCGCCCCAACAGGGCGTGGTATCCGCTGCTGAAAGGAGCCACTTGGAAGGTGATCTCTTCAGACCGATAATTTTTCGGCATGCCGAATACCACGTCAAGTGTGATTTTTCCCGCACACGGCACCTCCCGACTAGGAATGATTCCTCGGAAGGTCGTGCTGCTTTGCTTGAAGCGGCTCCTGTCTATTTCCATTTTGTGGAGTGTATCCTCATAGATGAGGTTTAGTCCGCTGCCGCCGTCCATGAGGACCTTGGTGAGTCTAAAACTGTCCATGATGGGACTGAGGACTAATGTGGCTGGCGCTCGGACTGTCTTGTATTTCAGTTCGTCACCACCATTAAAGGTTATAGTCGTGTTGTCCAAGGGTTTACCGCGGCGATTTGGCAGACTTCGGCGAGGTCGTGGAGTGCCCTTTTGCGCTTACTATTTGAACCGAATGTCTCGAAGACCGTCAATACTCTGGGGTGGTCGTTATCTGGAGGGTGTTGCTCGGAGGCGTTTTTGGTAAGGATGTTCTCGCCGCTCTTGGCTACCTGCCGGAGTATCCTACATGCTCTAAGGCTGTGGGTTGGTATGGTGTCCGGTGTTGTGTGTATTTTGCATGGGCCATTGAGCCATCCTCCAGAACGGTTCCATGCTGCGTAATGGGTTTATGTTTCTTGGCTATTAGACTGGGCATGTCACGAGGATGTGCCCTTTTCGCCTGGACCGGTGATTGAGTTGGGACCGATGGCTCCCAATAAGCTTCCTGATCTTTCCAGGCGCTTTCCATTGTGCTGTACTTCTGTACGATAGTTTCCAAGTCAGCGAAGTGTAGTATACGGCGGCGATTAATGGTGTTGAGGATTCCTTCGTTCATGCAATTGTTGCAGAACGCAAGTATAGCATCCTCGTCGCGGCAATCTTTAACATTGTCCTTTACAAGGAGGAATCTGGCCCAGAAGTGGTGGACCGTTTCCTGAGGCTGTTGTTGTATGCTCATGAGAGCGCTTATGTCTGGGTGGGTGGGTGGAATTGGATTCGGACCCTGACCCGGTCGATGATCTGGAGTCTGAAGGTTTTCCAGACTCAACAGTCCGGGCCCCGGAGTATCTTCTGGTTGCCCGTGCTCGCCATCCAATTCTATGTTCGGAAGGCCGGTCACCTCTTTTGCTGGTGGGTGTCCGGCTCTGCAGGGTCGGCGACCCGGATATAGTCCGTCTTCAGTATAGGGGAAGAGTCGCCATCTTGCCCCTCGACTAACGCTATCTGGTGGGTGAACGGTGGAGATTTGATTGCTCTTTGTTCGGGTTTAAGCACGATCCGATCGTAATCTGTGGCGATTCACAGGGCGGCGATGCGATCAAGGAGCTCATTTAAAGATGAAAACTCTACCGAATCCATCTTCTTGGAGTGTTTGGGGTCGATATGAAGGGGATTTTTGATGGCCCGAGAGGTCATCATCGGCTCAGCGGCCGAACAGGCGGTCATGGTAATGCCGCCCAGCCGGAGGGTTTGGCCTGGGGCCAGTTCTCCTCCGGCGGTGATATTGTCTTCAAGGACCAGGCGAGTCATCTATCCCATCGTCGACGACAAAGTGGAACTCTGAATGAAAGCACCAATCTCGGTGTCAAAACCGGCGGATCTCGGGTAGGGGGTCCCGAACTGTGCATCTAAGGTCAATGGTAACAGGAGACAGGGGACACGATTGATACGTCTCCGTCGTATCTACTTTTCGAAACACATTAGCCCTTGTTTTGGACTCTAACTTGCATGATTTGAATGGAACTAACCCGGACTGATGCTGTTTTCAGCAGACTTTCCATGGTGTTATTTATGTGCAGAAACAAAAGTTCTCGAAATGACCTGAAACTCCACGGAACATATTTTTGGAAAATATTAAAAATACTGGAAGAAGAATCCACGTCAGGGGGCCCACACTCTATCCATGAGGGTGGGGGCGCGCCCCCTGCCTTGTGGGCCCCCTGACGCTCCACTGACCTCAACTCCAACTCCATATATTCGTGTTCGGGGAGAAAAAAATCAGAGAGAAGGATTCATCGCGTTTTACGATACGGAGCCGCCGCCAGGCCCTAAAACCTCCCGGGAGGGCTGATCTGGAGTTCGTTCTGGGCTCCGGAGAGGGGGATTCGTCGCGTGTCGTCATCATCAACCACCTCCATCACCAATTTCATGATGCTCACCGCCGTGCGTGAGTAATTCCATCGTAGGCTTGCTAGACGGTGATGGGTTGTAGCGACCCAACCTCAAACGGTAAAGTCTCTGTGCTTCCGTGTCATCCCTGGATCGGTAATGCAGACACACAGTACTCGAAGGATTTATAGCAGAGTAGCAATCACGCACTCATTACATCGAATGTCTCAAAAGAGAACTTATTACAATAAATATGGCTTAAGGCCATCTAATACGATAACAGCGAAAGGCTTGGAAGATAAAGTGAGTCCATCAAATCCAACGCCATAGCTGAGCTGCACGGCAACGACATAACGAACCTTACTCCTCATCTGAAAAGTCTGCAACATAATATATTGCAGCCCGAAAACGGGTCAGCACATGGAATATGCTGGCAATATAACACAGTAGAGCAAGAACAGAATAATGCTATCACTACATGGATATTTGGCTGGTGGAAAGCTCTATGGTTATAGTTGTTGGGAGTTGGCAAATATAGCTTTGGTCATCGTTGCAATTAATAGGAAGTAATAAGGAGAGAGAGGTTTCACATATAAATATATTATCATTGACATCTTTTATGATTGGGAGCACTCATTAAAATATGACATGCTAAAGAGTTGATGTTGGACAAGGAAGACAACATAATGAGTTATGTTTTCTTGTATCTGAGATAAAGTATGTTTTCATGGATCCTCTAACATGTTGAGCTTGCCTTTCCCCCTCATGCTAGCCAAATTCTCAGCACCAAGTAGAGATACTACTTGTGCTTCCAAATACCCTTAAACAAGTTAAGCCATGAGAGTCCACCATATCTACCTATGGATTGAGTAAGATCCTTCAAGTAAGTTGTCATCGGTGCAAGCAATAAAAATTGCTCTCTAAATATGCATGACTTATTAGTGCAGAGAAATAAGCTTTGTACAAACTTGTTGTGGAAGTAATAAAAGCGACAGACTGCATAATAAAGTTCCACATACAAGGGGCAATATAACGTGACGTTCTTTTGCATTAAGATTTTGTGCATCAACTATAAAAGCGCATGGCAACCTCTGCTTCCCTCTGCGAAGGGCCTATATTTTCTTATTATCTTCTACCTTATGCAAGAGTCACGGTGATTTTCACCTTTCCTTTTTCATTTTATCCTTTGGCAAGCCCAGCATGTTGGAAAGAACATGATATATATATATATATATATATATATATATAGATATATATATATATATATATATATCTATTTGGATGTAGGGGAGACTGTATTATTAGTGTTGACAATACCCTTGAGGTAAAAGGTGGTGGGGCAAAATTATAAGCCCCTCTCTTTCTCTGTGTCCGATTAAAACTCCGTAACCACAAGTATTGCGTGAGTGCTAGCAATTATGAAGGACTAAGTGATAGTTGAGTATGTGGACTTGCTTTTAAGCTCTCACATGGACTCTTTCCGATGCTATGATAAATTGCAATTGCTTCAATGACTGAGGTTATACTTTCTTGGTGCCCAATAAAGTTTTGATTCATACTTTTGCATTGTGAAAAGATCATCACTTGAACATAAGTAATCATATGACAAATCTATATATGTTGCTGTTATGAGAATAATCATGATGCCTTCATGTCCGTATCTTATTTTTATCGACGCCTCTACCTCTAAACATGAGGACATATTTATTGTTATCGGCTTTTCGCTTGAGGACAAGCAAGGTCTAAGCTTGGGGGAGTTGATACGTCCATTTTACATCATGCTTTTATATCGATATTTATCGCATTATGGGCTGTTATTTCACGTTATGTCACAATACTTATAGCTATTCTCTCTTATTTTACAAGGTTTACATGAAGAGGAGAATGCCAAGCTTGGAATTCAGGCCGAAAAGGAGCAAATATTGAGACCTATTCTCAGGCAACTCCAAAAGTCCTAAAACTCCACGGAATGTCTTAAAATAAATAAAGAAAAATCTTTGCCAAAGATGAAGGCCAGGGGGCCCACACCCTTCTCACGAGGGTGGGGGGCGCCCCCCCACTAGGCGCGCCCCCTACCTCGTGGGCGTGGCTCTCCAATGCCCATCTTCTCCTATATGAAGTGTTTCGATGAGAAAAAAATAATAAGCAACCTTTCGGGACGACACTCCGCCGCCACGAGGCGGAACCTTGGCGGAACCAATCTAGGGCTCATGGAGCTGTTCGCCGGGTCACTTCCGGAGGGGGAAATCATCGTCATCATCATCACCAACGCTCCTCTCATCGGAGATGGCAATCTCCATCAACATATTCACTAGCACCATCTCATCTCCAAACCCTAGTTCATCTCTTGTATCCAATTCTTGTCTCCAAGTCCGGATTGGTGCTAGTAGGTTGCTAGTAGTGTTGATTACTCCTTGTAGTTGATGCTAGTTGGTTTACTTGGTGGAAGATCATATGTTCAGATCCTTTATGCATATTATTACCCCTCTGATTATGAACATGAATATGCTTTGTGAGTAGTTACGTTTGTTCCTGAGGACATGGGAGAAGTCTTGCTATTAGTAGTCATGTGAATTTGGTATTCGTTTGATATTTTGATGAGATGTATGTTGTCTAGCCTCTAGTGGTGTTATGTGAATGTCGACTACATAACAATTCACCATTATTTGGGCCTAGAGGAAGGCATTGGGAAGTAATAAGTAGATGATGGGTTGCTAGAGTGATGAAGCTTAAACCCTAGTTTATGCGTTGCTTAAATGAGGGCTGTTTTGGATCCATATGTTTCATGCTATGGTTAGGTTTACCTTAATACTTTTGTTGTAGTTATGGATGCTTGCAATAGAGGTTAATCATAAGTGGGATGCTTGTTCAAGTAAGAACAACACCCAAGCACCGGTCCACCCACATATCAAATATCAAAGTACCGAACGCGAATCATATGAACGTGATGAAAACTAGCTTTACAATAATCCCATGTGTCCTCGGGAGCGCTTTTCCTATTATAAGAGTTTGTTCCGGCTTGTCCTTTCCTACAAAAAGGATTGGGACACCTTGCTGCACTTTATTTACTTTTGTTACTTGTTGCTCGTTACAATTTACCTTATCACAAAACTATCTGTTACCACTTATTTCAGTACTTGCAGAGAATACCTTCCTGAAAATTGCTTATCATTTCCTTCTGCTCCTCGTTGGGTTCGACACTCTTACTTATCGAAAGGACTACGATAGATCCCCTATACTTGTGGGTCATCACTCATCCTCACGAAAACTTTTGGCCTTTCCTTTGCTCATTTTCTCCTTTATCTCGGCAATCTCTTTGTCATCCTTCTGAGCTTCTCGAATCTTGCCCAACAATGTAGACTGAACTTCCATCGTTGCTACAAAACCTCTAGGAACAATCTCTAATCGAAGTTCCCTGATATCCTCTGCTAACTCCTTTGGTAATCCCGTACTCTCTAGGATATTAGCATAACTCTTCCGGCTCAAAGCGTCTGCTACGACATTGGCCTTTCCTGGATGATAGTGCAGCTTCATGTCATAATCCTTTATAAGATCCAACCATCTCCTCTGCCTAAGGTTCAGTTCCTTTTGTGTGAAAATGCAGTTCAAACTCTTATGATCCGTGTACACATCACAACGGTTTCCAATAAGGTAATGTCTCCAAGTCTTCAACGGATGCACTACGGCTGCTAGCTCCAAATCATGTGTGGCATAATTCAACTCGTGCGGTTTTAGTTGTCGTGAGGCATATGAAACAACTCTTCCGTCCTGCATGAGCACACTTCCAAGTCCTAAGAGAGAGGGATCGCAATACACTTGGAAATCCTTAGGTATATCTGGCAGTGTTAGCACAGGGGCTGTAGTCTAACGTTTCTTCAACTCCTAGAAACTTGCCTCACAGTCTTTCGTCCATTTAAACTTTGTATCCTTCTTCAATAACTCTGTCATTGGATTCACAATCTTGGAAAAATTCTCAATGAATCTCCGATAGTATCCTGCGAGTCCAAGAAAACTGCGGATCTCACTAACTGAAGTGGGTGCCAACCATTCAATGACTGACTGGACCTTGTTGGGGTCTACTGCTATACCTTCTCCTGATATAACATGTCCAAGGAATCCGACTTCCTTCAACCAAAACTCGCATTTGCTGAACTTAGCATACAACTGATGTTCCCTGAGTTTCTCGAGAACTAAACGCAAATGCTCCTTGTGCTCCTCTTCATTCTTCGAGTATACCATTATATCATCAATAAACACCACAACAAACTTGTCCAAATATTCCATGAACACCTTGTTCATCATGCTCATGAAGTAGGCAGGGGCGTTAGTCAGTCCAAATGACATGACCGTATATTCATACAACTCGTACCGTGTGGTGAATACTGTCTTGGGTATATCCTTCTCTCAAATCTTCAACTAATGGTATCCTGATCGCAGATCGATCTTCGAAAACACCTTAGCTCCTTGCAGCTGATCAAACAGATCATTGATCATCGGCAGTGGGTACTTGTTCTTGATTGTCACCTCATTCAAGCCCCGATAATCAACCACCATTCTTAGGGACTGATCCTTCTTCTCAACCAAAAGCACTGGGGCTCCCCATGGTGATGAACTCCGTCGAATGTAACCTTTCTCCAATAACTCCTTGAACTGTTTCTTAATTTCCTCCAGATCATTCGCGGGCATCCAATAGGGTCTCTTGGATATTGGCCCTGTACCTGGCAATAGCTCTATGAAAAACTCGATATCTCGATCCGGTGGCATGCCTGGTAACTCCTCTAGGAAAATGTCCGGGTAATCCTTCACTACAGGCACTTCCTCCTGAACAACTCCCGTGAGGGTATTCACTTGGCTCCTCCTAGGCACACGCCTAGATACATGCTTAATCCTTTTCCCTCCAGGGTGGTGAGATAAATAGACTTACTAGCACAGTCAATGCTTCCTCCATACTTTGACATCCAGTCCATACCTAATATCACATCCAATCCTTGTGACTCCAAGATTATCAGGGTCGGACGGAAAAACATGGGTGCCAATGGTTAGGGGTATCTGGTCGCACCATCGACTAGCCATATATTCTGCTCCAGGTGAACTCACTAATGAGAGGGTCCTAAGGGTTTGGGTTGGTAGTCTAAACTTATCCACGAATCCCCTTGATATGTATGAATGCGATGCACCAGTATCAAAAAGAAGAAGAGCGGTAAATGACTTAACCAAAAACTTACCTAGAACCGCGTCTGGCTGCTCTTCAACCTCCTCCACGTTAACATGGTTCACTTGTCCTTTGTTGAATGGATTGGGATTCTTCCCAGCGCTCCCATTTCCGTTTCCATTCTTCCCTTCAGGGCACTCCGTGGCATAGTGTCAAGTCTTCCCGCACTTATAGCAAGTAATGTGACTTAGATCTCTTTTGGCGGATGTGGCTGGATTGGGGCGGTTCTGATTATTGTTAGTTCCGTTCCCATTCCCATTCTTAGAACCATTGTGGTTATGCGAACTTCCTCTGGTGTGGTTATGGCCTCCATGGTTATGAACAAGTTCTCCCGAGTTCGAGGTTAGGCGAGGCTTTTGCTGAGCTCCTGAATTATACCTCCCTTGTCCATACTTCCTCTTACGGCTCTCAATCTGCTGTTGCTTCCCTTCAATCATAAGAGCCTTATCTACCAACTCCTGGTAGTTGTTGAAGGTTGCTACCATCAACTGCATGCTCATCTCATCATTCAGCCCTTCCATAAACTTCTCCTGCTTCGCGGCATCTGTGGCCACATCATGAGGTGCATAGCGGGATAACTTGCTAAACTCATCCACGTACTGAGCCACAGTATGGTTCCCCTGGTGTAAGTTGCGGAACTCACGCTTCTTCATATTCATAGCTCCAGTTGAGACATGGGTTGTACGGAAAGCTTATTGAAACTGGTCCCAAGTGACATTGGCTATAGGGAAAGTGGCCGTGTAATTCTCCCACCATGAGGCTGTTGGTCCATCCAATTGATGTGCGGCAAAGTGCACCTTCTCAGCATCTGTGCAACCTGCGGTGGTCAACTCCCTTCCAATACGGCGTAGCCAATCATCAGCAACTATAGGCTCGGTGCTCTTTGGAAAACACCGGTCGTAACCTCGTAAAACGGGCTAGGTTGTCAACCGGAGGCGGGTTGTTGTTGTTGTTGTTGTTGTTGTTGTTGTTGTTGTTGTTGTTGTTGTTGTTGTTGTTGTTGTTGTTGTTGTTGTTGTTGTTGTTGTTGTTGTTGTTGTTGTTGTTGTTGTTGTTGTTGTTGTTGTTGTTGTTGTTGTTGTTGTTGTTGTTGTTGTTGTTGTTGTTGTTGTTGTTGTTGTTGTTGTTGTTGTTGTTGTTGTTGTTGTTCTTTGTTGTTGTTGTTGTTGTTGTTGTTGTTGTTGTTGTTGTTGTTGTTGTTGTTGTTGTTGTTGTTGTTGTTGTTGTTGTTGTTGTTGTTGTTGTTGTTGTTGTTGTTGTTGTTGTTGTTGTTGTTGTTGTTGTTGTTGTTGTTGTTGTTGTTGTTGTTGTTGTTGTTGTTGTTGTTGTTGTTGTTGTTGTTGTTGTTGTTGTTGTTGTTGTTGTTGTTGTTGTTGTTGTTGTTGTTGTTGTTGTTGTTGTTGTTGTTGTTGTTGTTGTTGTTGTTGTTGTTGTTGTTGTTGTTGTTGTTGTTGTTGTTGTTGTTGTTGTTGTTGTTGTTGTTGTTGTTGTTGTTGTTGTTGTTGTTGTTGTTGTTGTTGTTGTTGTTGTTGTTGTTGTTGTTGTTGTTGTTGTTGTTGTTGTTGTTGTTGTTGTTGTTGTTGTTGTTGTTGTTGTTGTTGTTGTTGTTGTTGCCTTGGTTCTAAACTAGCAATTGCATCAAGGTGTTCTGCTTCTGGATCAACTGAGTGAGCTCTGGCGGGAAGGCAAATCCGGTGTCATGTCTTGGAGGCATCTGATGGGTTTAGATGGAAGATATCAGAATAGAAAAGGGGTCTAATGAGAAAGCACTACCCATATGCACATGAGACAAACACAAACATTTCACTCAATCAATCAAGCAAGGGCATACAAGCGGTCTAGAAATATCGAAAAGTGCTCAACTACTACTAAATACATGGGGGAATACTACTAATTATTTGGTGGTCATCTAGAAATTTTGATCGGTGGAAGACTCCGTGATATCTGCTCCAGCTTCGTCTTCAAAGTCATCATCACTAGGGTCGGAACCGGTGTCGTCGATGATGATGTAGTTCTCCGGGCAAGTCGAATCGTCGTCTTCTCTGCCTGGCGCTGGATCTCCCATGAATAGTCCGATCTTCTTTACCAGGTCGTCAGTCTTCTCGAGTAGTGTCTTAATTCCCTCCTAATATCCAACGCGTGTAGACTTGAGTTCTTCTTCCAGCTCGACGAAACTAGTCTTCGCCTTCTTCAAATCCATCATGTCTGCGCACATATGGTTCTCCTGATGTCGAATGTGCTGGTTTAACTCCTGGATGAAAGCCGCAATGGATCTGTCCTTCTTGGTGTTGATCATCTCCCATTGCTCGTCTCGGCGCCTACATATCTGGTAGATAGTGTCCTTAAGATCCTTGTTGTAGACTTCTCCAATGCGTCCCATGGTAATGTGGGCTACCATACTCTTGCCTAGACTCCAGGTGGGTGCTTCAAAAGAAAGTTCTATGGGCTTAGTGGTTGGCGGAAACGTCCTTCCTGGAACTTGTACTTGAATCATACAGCTCTCCTCTTCTGGTAAGGTGGCGTTGTACGTCCTGGTGAAGCTTGGTATTCCAATGTTCAAGTACCTAGTGACTTCCTTCAAGTGGCGTCCAAAAGGGGTGTCTTCATCCGGTTGCGCAAACTTGTTCTTCATCACCGCCATCCTAAAGAGCAGAAAATGGAGAGGAGTCAGAAATGAGTAGAGAAGAGTGACCTAGGGTTTATCTTAGTGGTCATGTCCTACACTCAGCGTGTGCTCTGATACCATCTTGTAGCGACCCGACCTCAAACGGTTAAGTCTCTATGCTTCCGTGTCATCCCTGGATCTGTAATGCTGACACACACAGTACTCGAAGGATTTATAGCAGAGTAGCAATCACACACTTATTACATCGAATGTCTCGAAAGAGAACTTATTACAATAAATATGGCTTAAGGCCATCTAATACGATAACAACAGATGGCTTGGAAGATAAAGTGAGTCCATCAACTCCAACGGCATAGCTGAGCTGCACGGCAACGACCTAACGAACCTTACTCCTCGTCTGAAAAGTCTGCAACATAATACGTTGCAGCCCGAAAACGGGTCAGCACATGGAATATGCTGGAAATATAACACAGTAGAGAAAGAACAGAATAATGCTATCACTACATGCATATTTGGCTGGTGGAAAGCTCTACGGTTATAGTTTTGCGAAAAGCCAATTTTTCCCTACAACAAAGGAATAGATTTTAATTTAACTATCATGGTAGTACAAACATCATTGAGAAGGTTCCTCCAACTCAATCCCAATTAAAGTAATTAACAACCCAACAATATTAATTAAGAGTGATGAGATACTTAAGATACTCCAAGTACTAGATACTCAAGATTGTCCATCACCGGGACACGGCTAACCATGATTAGTTTGTACACTTTGCAGAGGTTTGCGCACTTTTCCCCACAAGACTCGATCGCCTCCGTTGGATTTCTCGCACTACATGGTGTTTGAGAAACGGATGACCGAGGCACAGTCTTTCAGAAACATTAACTCTCTACTCCGGGCAGACCATACCAAACCTACAACCCACTACCTGCTGATCCACCTCTTCGAGAGCTTCACATAACTTACTCAACTATGCTAGAGCCCATAATAGCTTGTGGCTGCACACGGAAGTTTCTAGCATGAATCATCTCAGTTCCCTTTGAGCCTGGGTGGCGGTCCATAGGAAGATCACACGGAACCCCGGGATTTCCAGAAATACATGCAACACTAGATTCTCCAGGTGCCTCAATCCACCCAGATGTGTATTTAAGTTGCCACCTTAAGTTGAACCATTAATTAACAATCTCACATCTATCATGGATTTCACTCACCCAAACCACGTCTATGAGCATAGCATAGCAATATAAACAACGCGTAGAAGTAACTTCCAAGGGTTTGAATGTAACAGGGTAATAGGTTCTACCTCATCAACTACTTCCCAACCCACAGGTTAATGATATCCTAACCATGCAATGTTTGAGGATTGAAACTAATGCATAAAAACTAGGTATGGAAAGAGTATGATCAATGTGTTACTTGCCTTGCTGACGATCCGCGAAACCTAGGGACTCGTAGTAGCACGCTTCGCACTCCGGGAATTCTATTGCAAACAAACAATAGCATACATGAGAAATCAAGCAAAGATGCACGGGCAAAACTCAAATAAGATAGATTGACTAGAAAGTTCAACTTAAGAACTCCGGTTTGCAAAAAGAATTGAATCGAATGGAGCAACGAAACTCAAACGGCGAAAGAAACAAGATCAATTTACTAATCTGAACTAAAGTCAAATTTTACAGTACCAAAATCTTGTTTAAGTTGGTTAAACAAAAAGAGGGTCTCGAGACAAAGATCTAGGCGCTTGAATCGCCTGATTCCGATAAACGAGCGAAAAGATAAACTGAAACGAAAATCCGATCAGAAATTGCGATCGAGAATAATCGCGGAAAAATCTGAGAAAAAAGAAAACTGACGAACAGACTAACAAACGAGCCGTTGTCTGTAACTAACGAGCGGAAACCGTTCGTTAAAACGAATGTATGGACAGATGTCCGCTAAATAAGTAAACCGAGAAAAACCGACGAACCTATCTAAAAAAACGAACTAGGGTTTTTCTTAAAAAAACCAAATCGGTTTTCTTAAAAAAACCGGCGGCGGCGAAACAACGCGTTACCTCTGCGGAGAGGCTCGGGCGGCGGGGTGACGGCGGTGAGGCGCGGGAGATGGCGGCGCGGCTCGGGAGGCGGGCTGGGGGGGCTTGGGGTATTTAAGGAGGGGGAGGGGTGGCTTGGAGGAGGGGGCAAGGCAGCGGCGGAGGAGGAGTCCGGCTCGGACTCTTGTCTGAGTCGGCGACGGCGGCGGCGCGCGCGTCCTGGCGGGAGACGACGGCGCGGGGAGATGGGCCAGCCCAGCTGGGTTTCGGTCTAGTCGGCGCTGGAAGTTTTTTTAACAATTTCGCTGAACAGAAAATAAATCCTAGAAAATAAAATAAAAATCTAAAAATGACAAAGCAAATTTTCACCGTCTAAATAAAATATTTAGAACGAGATGAACATTTTCTTGGCCCTAAAGTGCAATTTTTGAAAACGTGTAATTTTTCTAATGCAAATAAAATTGCAATAAAATACGAATAAAATCAAATATTTGATTTTAATATTTTTTTCCTCCAATATTTTAATTATTTTGGAGAAGTCATATTATCTCCTCTCATATATTTTAATATGAAATATTTTCGGAGAGAAATATAATTAAAACCGAAATCCTCGTTTCAATATTTGATAAAAATCAAATATGAAACCGGGAAAATCCCCAACTTTCTTCGAGGGTCCTTGAGTTGCTTAGGATTTCGAGGATCGCGAAACAAAAATGCAATAAAATATGATATGCATGAATGATCTATGTATAACGTTCCAAATTTAAAATTTGGGATGTTATATGGGTTGGATGAGATTTATCATGTAATCGAGTTAGTTTTGTTAGGGTTTGATCCCTAGTATCCACTATGTTCTGAGATTGATGTTGCTATGACTTTGCTATGCTTAATGCTTGTCAGTAGGGCCCGAGTGCCATGATTTCAGATCTGAACCTATTATGTTTTCACGAATATATGTGAGTTCTTGATCCTATCTTGCAAGTCTACAGTCACCTACTATGTGTTATGATTTGGCAACCCCGAAGTGACAATAATCGGGACCACTTCCGGTGATGACCATAGTTTGAGGAGTTCATGTATTCACTATGTGTTAATGCTTTGTTCCGGTACTCTATTAAAAGGAGGCCTTAATATCCCTTAGTTTCCATTATGACCCCGCTGCCACGGGAGGGTGGGACAAAAGATGTCATGCAAGTTCTTTTCTATAAGCACGTATGACTATATTCGGAATACATGCCTACATTACATTGATGAATTGGAGCTAGTTCTGTGTCACCCTATGTTATGATTGTTACATGATGAACCGCATCTGGCATAATTCTCCATCACCGATCCAATGCCTACGAGCTTTTCACATATTGTTTTATGCTTATTTACTTTTCTGTTGCTATTGTTACAATCACTACAAAACCCCAAAATATTACTTTGCTAACGTTACCGTTATTTCCATACTACTTTGCTACTAAATACTTTGCTGCAGATACTAAGTTATCCAGGTGTGGTTGAATTGACAACTCAACTGCTAATACTTGAGAATATTCTTTGGCTCCCCTTGTGTCGAATCAATAAATTTGGGTTGAATACTCTACCCTCGAAAACTGTTGCGATCCCCTATACTTGTGGGTTATCAAGACTATTTTGTGGCGCCTTTGCCGAAGAGCATATCTCTATTCTTTGAGTGACTTGGGATTTATATCTGTTGTTCACTATGAAGAACTTGAAAGACGAGAAAACAAAAATTTATCCCTCAACTACGAGGGGAGGTAAGGAACTGCCATCTAGCTCTGCACTTGATTCACCTTCTGTTTTGAGTAAGTTTGCGACACCTAAACCTGCTTCTGCTATTCATTCTGATATTTTGCATGTTATTGATGATACCACTTCTGCTATGCATGATACTTATGATGAAACTACTTATATGCTTGATACTACTGTGCCACTTGGTAAATTTCTTGATGAACAACTTGCTAGGGCTAGAGAGAATGAAATTATTGAAACCGATAATACTGAAGATAGTGATGATGAAGACTCTCCCCCTAATAAATATGAATTGCTGTTGTTCCCGAGGGTTATGTTATGGATGAAGAAGCTGCTAGAGCTATTTTAGCTTGCAATGATAGATATGATCTAAAGAGGTTATTAGCTAAATGGAAGCAGCAATCTCTTAATGCTAGAATGAAACCTAACCCTGCTTTTGCTACTTCGCCTATCTGTGTTACTGATAAGGATTATGAATTCTCTATTGATCCTGATATAATTACTTTGGTTGAATCCGATCCTTTTTATGGCTATGAATCTTAAACTGTTGTGGCATATCTTACTAAATTAAATGATATAACCACCCTGTTCACTAATGATGAGAAATCTCGCTACCTTTATATCCTTAAAATATTCCGTTCTCACTAAAGGGTGATGCTAAGATATGGTTTAATTCTCTTGATCCTGGTTGTGTGCGTAGTCCCTAGGATATGATTTAGTACTTCCCTGCTAAATATTTCCCTGCTCATAAGAAACAAGCTTCTTTAAGGGAGATATATAATTTTCTGCAAATTGAAGAAGAGAGTCTCCCACAAGCTTGGGGGAGTCTTCTCCAATTACTTAATGCTTTGCTTGATCATCCTCTCAAGAAAAATGAAATACTTGATATCTTTTATAATGGACTAACCGATGCCTCCAGAGATTACCTGGATAGTTGTGCTGGTTCTGTTTTCAGGGAAAGAACACCGGATGAAGCTCAAATTCTATTGAATAATATGTTGAGAAATGAAAATAATTGGACACTTCCTGAGGCAGCTCCTGAGCCAATTCCTGATCCTATTCCTAAACCAACTCCGAAGAAGAGGGGTGTTCTATTTCTCAGTCCTGAAGATATGCAAGAGGCAAAGAAATCTATGAAAGAGAAAGGTATTAAAGCTGAAGATGTTAAGAATTTACCTCCTATTGAAGAAATACATTGTCTTAATTTACCACCTACTGAGGAAACATATGATCTTAATCTATCACCTATCAAAGAAACTCATGGTCTTGATAACCCCACACATGTAGTAAAGTTAAATTCTCTCTATAGATATGGTGAAGCTGAAATCCCTCCTACTAAGTTTGCTAGCCAATGTTTGGATAAATTTGATAACTTTATGGTTAAGCAAGAAGATTTTAATGCTTATTTTGGTAGACCGTTAAAACAAAATGCTTATATGATTGAACACTTGAGTAATTACATGGCCAATGTTAAGGGTGAACTTAAACTCATTAGCAAACATGCTTCTATGGTTACCACTCAAGTAGAACAAGTACATAAAGCTCAGAATGATTTTCTCAATGAATTGAATAGTAAGAATAATGATTATGCTGTTAGAGTGGCTACTAGAACTGGTAAAATGACTCAGGAACCTTTGTATCCTGAAGGCCACCCTAAGAAAATTGAACATGATTCTCAGAGAAATAATATTGATACACCTAGTTCTTCTAAAAAGAAGAAAAAAAATGATAGGACTTTGCATGCTTCTAGTGAACCTATTGCTGAACCACCTGACAATCCAAATGATATTTCTATTTCTGATGCTGAAACACAATCTGGTAATGAACATGAACCTAGTGAAAATGTTAATGATAATGTTCATAATGATGCTCAACCTAGTAATGATAATGATATAGAAATTGAACCTGTTGTTGATCTTGATAACCCACAATCAAAGAATCAACGTTATGATAAGAGAGACTTTTTTGCTAGGAAACACGGTAAAGAAAGCCATGCCTTTTCCTCCCAAACCATCCAAGAAAAAGGTTGATGAGGATTTTGAGCGCTTTGCTGAAATGATTAGACCTATCTTTTTGCGTATGCGATTAACTGATATGCTCAAAATGAATCCTTATTCTAAGTATAAGAAAGAAATTGTTACTAATAAAAGAAAGATACCGGAAGCTGAAATTTCCACCATGCTTGCTAATTATACTTTTAAGGGTGGAATACCAAAGAAACTTGGAGATCTAGGAGTACCTACTATACCATGCTCCATTAAAAGAAACTATGTTAAAACTGCTTTATGTGATCTTGGAGCCGGTGTTAGTATTATGCCTCTTTCTTTATACCGTAGACTTGATTTCAATAAGTTGACACCTACTGAAATATCTTTGCAAATGGCTGATAAATCAACTGCTATACATGTCGGTATTTGTGAGGATGTGCCTGTTGTGGTTGCAAACGTTACTATTTTAACTGACTTTGTTATTCTTGATATTCCCGAGGATGATAGTATGTCTATTATTCTTGGAAGACCCTTTTTGAATACTTCAGGGGCTGTTATTGATTGCAACAAAGGCAATGTCACTTTTCATGTTAATGGTAATGACCATACGGTACACTTTCCGAGGAAACAACCTCAAGTTCATAGTATCAACTCTATTAGAAAAATTCCATCGATTATATTTGGAGGTTTTGAATTTCCTCTTCCTACTGTCAAGAAGAAATATGATATTATTATTATTGGGGATGTGCATATCCCCGTTGAGGTAACATAGTGTTATTCGAAATTTCTCCGGTTCCATGTTATTCGGAAAGAGTTTGTTAATAAGACTTGATCAACCTTGTTAGTGGATTCCTTTTGATGAGCATGAGATGGATGAAACTAGAAGGCACAACCTTCTGTACCCTCCTTCTACTTTCTGTTATTTAGTTGAAATAAAGTAAAATTCGTATTTTTCTGCATTTTCTGATTTATCCATGCAATATAAAAATACCTCGAAAATAAAAGTTCTCCAAATGCCCTGCCAATTTAATATGATTTTTTCTAGAATATTTGAGAATATCTGGAACTGAGAACACAGCAGGGGGAGCAAGCACCTGACCACAAGGGTCCAGGCCGCGCCCCTTGGCCTCGTGGGCCCACAGTGGCTCCCCTCCACTTATTCCTGCACCCACACACTTCTTCTTCCTCCCGAAAAAATCACCATCCAGCTCAAGCACGAGTTCTAGCTCATTTTGCTGCGATTTTCGATCTCCTTGCTCAAAGCACCTCTCACAAAACTGCTTGGGGGGATTGTTCTTTGGTATGTGACTCCTTCATTGGTACAATTAGTTTTTGTTCTAGTGCTTTATTTATTGCAAATTTTTGCTGCCTAGGTGACCATGTTCTTGAGCTTGCATGTCAAATTTATATGGTTCCAAGTAGTTCTAATGCATGATATAGTCTCTAGGCACTTGTATGAGTAGTTGCTATCAATTTTGTTGAGCTTGGCTCACTTTTATTTGAAGTTACTAAAAATTTCAGAAATTTTTAAGAGGAAGAAATATGCTTAGGAAAATGTACCAAGGTGGTTCTTCAAGGAAGCAAGGACACATGCTTGCAATGTGTGATGCTGACGATGAGCCACCAAGGGAGCGCTTCCAGATCTTGACCTTGTGAATGGCCTTGAGAAAACTTTATGGATCGGCGGCAATCAAGGAAGAATTTTACGCATATTTGTGTAACGCTGATCTTGTGAGTTTCGAGGAAGAAAAGTGCCGCCAGTACCACTATCTCACTAGTTCCTTTGTGAGGAGGTTTGAATTTTCATCTTCACGCAATTCTCCAACTGTCCTGTTTGATCTTTACGAGAAATCTTATACGATAGACTTAGAGGATTTTACCACTGCTTGCAAACTTCCACAATGGGGTAGTGCTAGTGAACCTCGCAAATCTGAATTTAGAAATTTTCTTGCTAGTATAACTGTGGGGGAATCTAGAGATATAGCACAAGCTACCGTAGGGAGCATTCATTGTCCTGCTATACATTATTTTGCTCTCTTCATAGATATGTGCATAAATGGTAAAGATGAAGCATGTCATATGTGTGTCCCCGAACTCAGTATTCTTAGGAGTGCTGTGTTAGGAGACAAATCTTATAATTTGGGAGTCACTGTTGCACGTAGGTTGCATCATAATAGATTTAGTGGAGATTTCTTTGGTGGAATTTATGCAACCCGCTTAGCTGATTTTCTTGGTGTAACCATACGTAATGATGATATTGAATTGCCTCCTACTTACCTAGACTTTAATGCTATGGTTCACCACCAATTTGTCGAGAGGAATGAATCATCTCTCCAGTATCGCTTAATCTTTGACAGACGTCGTGCTGTCCGTATTACTCTCCCTGCTCCTGCCTTCTTTGATTATCAGGCAAAAGGAAGACATTTCATTACCAGAGAGGAGGCAGATGAGTACTAGAGGAGGGCGGAGGAAGCTCGCCGCCACGCTGCAGCCCAGGAGGCAATAACCGCCGCATCGCAGTATGAACCCGGCTACAACTTAGGCCAAAAGCCTAAGCTTGGGGGAGTACGTATTTCCCACCGACATTACATTCATGTTCACACACTCCTGGCTAGATGTCGGTGCTCATACTTTTTCACTGTAATATCCATGCTAGTTTATTTTCTTTTTCTTGCTTTCTTATTGTGTGTTTGATAAACCTTAAGAAAAACCAAAAAAAATAGTTGTAACTTTTAGTTAGTTTACTTTTCTTGCTGTAGGTGTAATAACTAAAATAAAACCCAAAAAGATTTCCCATTCTTCTTTTGCTTGTTGGGAGATTTCCCGTGTAAATAGTTTTATTTCTTTTCTTTTCTTTGGGGTCGATAGGAGAAGACCATGATTAAATTTTTGAAGTGGCTCTTATATGCATTATTGTTGATTTAACCAAGAGACCATATTGCCTTGTCTTCTCTTGTTTATTGAATGCTCACAGGTTCCAGCTTAGTCCAATGCATGTGCACTCTTATTATTATTCACATCGTTCGGTCGTGCAAGTGAAATACAATAATGACGATATATGATGGACTGACTGAGATGAGAAAAGCTGGTATGAACTCGACCTCTTCTTGTTTTTGTAAATATGATTAGTTCATCGTTCCTGATTCAGCCTATTATGAATAAACATGTTTGCAATGACAATTAGAGATTATAGTTGCTCGTGCATGCTTGATTAGCTATGAGTTATAATGGTTTACCTTGCGTGCCAACATGCTATTAAAATGGTTGTGATGTGGTATAGTGCGGTGGTATCCTCCTTTGAATGAATTGAGTGACTTGACTTGGCACATGTTCACACATGTAGCTGAAAACAAATCAACATAGCCTTCACGATATTTATGTTCATGGTGGATTATATCCTACTTATGCTTGTACTCAATGTTTATTAATTTTATGCATGTTCATGACTGTTATCGCTCTCTAGTTGGTCGCTTCCCAGTCTTTTGCTAGCTTTCACTTGTACTAACCTGGAATACTGCTTGTGCATCCAATCCCTTAAACCCCAAAGTTATTCCATATGAGTCAACTATACCTTCCTATATGCGGTATCTACCTGCCGCTCCAAGTAAATTTGTATGTGCCAAACTCTAAACCTTCAAATGAAATCCTGTTTTGTATGCTCAAATAGCTCATGTATCGACTAGGGCTGTCCGTATCTTCCATGCTAGGCGGGTTATTCTCAAGAGGAGTGGACTCCGCTCCTCACTCACGAGAAAATGGCTGGTCACTTGGATGCCCAGTCCCATGCTTTATGCAAACCAAATCAAAATAATTGCAAACAAAACTCCCCCTGAGACTGTTCCTAGTTGGAGGAACTCGTTGTTTCGAGCAAGCCATGGATTGATGCTTGTTGGTGGAGGGGGGGGTATAAACTTTACCATTCTGTTTGGGAACCGCCTATAATGTGTGTAGCATGGAAGATATCGCCATCTCTTGGTTGTTATGTTGACAATGAAAGTATGCCGCTCAAAATATTATTTATCTCTGCTTTAAAATCGAGCTCTGGCACGTCTACAAATCCCTGCTTCCCTCTGTGAAGGGCCTATCTATTTACTTTCATGTTGAGTCATCACCCTCTTATCATAAGCACCAGCTGGAGAGCGCTGCTATCATTTGCATCAATTACTATTAATTTATATTGGGTATGACTATGACTAGATCTCTTTTACCATGAATTACAATGTCTAGTCAGTCCTTGATCTTTAAAGGTGCTCTACATTCATGTTTTGCGGTCTCAGAAAGGGCTAGCGAGATACCATCTTGTTATATCATATTATGATTGTTTTGATAAAGTATTGTCATCCGAGATTTATTATTATTGCTCGCTAGTTGATTATGCCATTGACATGAGTAGACATGAGACCTAAGAGTTATTGTGAATGTGTTTAGTCATAATCTTTGCTGAAAACTTGAATGCTGGCTTTACATATTTACAACAACAAGAGAAAACATAGTTTGTAAAAGTTTTTCTTTATCACTTTCAGTTTATCAACTGAATTTCTTGAGGACAAGCAAAGGTTTAGGCTTGGGGGAGTTGATACGTCTCCGTCATATCTACTTTTCCAAACACTTTTGCCCTTGTTTTGGACTCTAACTTGCATGATTTGAACGGAACTAACCCGGACTGACGATGTTTTCAGCAGACTTTCCATGGTGTTATTTATGACCTAAGACTCCACGGAACATATTTTTGGAAAATATTAAAAATACTGGAAGAAGAGTCCACGTCAGGGGCCCCACACCCTGTCCATGAGAGTGGGGGGCGCGCCTGCCCCCCTGGGCGCCCCCTGCCTCGTGGGCCCCCTGAAGCTCCACCGACCACAACTCCAACTCAATATATTCATGTTCGGGGAGGAAAAAATCAAAGAGAAGGATTCATCGCGTTTTACGATACGGAGCCGCCGCCAAGCCCTAAAACCTCTCGGGAGGGCTGATCTGTAGTCCGTTCGGGGCTCTGGAGAGGGGGATTCATCGCCGTCGTCATCATCAACCATCCTCCATCACCAATTTCATGATGCTCACCGCCGTGCGTGAGTAATTGCATCGTAGGCTTGCTGGACGGGTGATGGGTTGGATGAGATTTATCATGTAATCGAGTTAGTTTTGTTGGGGTTTGATCCCTAGTATCCAATATGTTCTGAGATTGATGTTGCTATGACTTTGCTATGCTTAATGCTTGTCACTAGGGCCCGAGTGCCATGATTTCAGATCTGAACCTATTATGTTCTCATGAATATATGTGAGTTCTTGATCCTATCTTGCAAGTCTATAGTCACCTACTATGTGTTATGATCCGGCAACCCCGAAGTGACAATAATCGGGACCAATTGTAACATCCAAAATTTTCAATTTGGAATCTTATACATAGAGCATCATTGCATATCATATTTTTGTTGCATTTTTGCTTGATTCTAGAAATTTTACACAACTCAAGGACCCACGGAGAGAGTTGGGGATTTCGTTATTTTCATATTTGAGTTTTCTCAAATTTTGAAAATAGGATCATTTGATTTTAATAATTTTGTTCTTCAATTATTTCTACTATCAAAATATGAGAGAGGGAATAAAATGACTTTCCCAAAATAAAGAAAAAATTAAGATTTAATAATAAAATCAAATAAGATTTTATTTTGGAGTTTTTCGCCTTTTTATTTGAATTTAGGAAAAATGCGCGTTTTTCAAAATTGCATTTAGGCCCCAAATAAATGTTCATCTAGTCCGGCTTGATTTTAGAAGCTGGGGAAAATTTATTTCGGGATTTTTGGAGTTTGTTTAGTATTTCTTTTTATTTATTTATTCTGCGCGTAATTATTAAAAAAAAACGTGCCACCGACCTACGGGCCGAGTCCGCCTAGGACTCCCGGCCTACGGGGCTTTATAAGCCAGGGGGAGCCAGCCCGAGGCCCAGCCGCCGCCCCAAACCCTAACCGCCGCCCCGCCGCCATTGCCACTCGCCACGTACAAACCCGCCGCCGACCTCGCCGAGGTTCGCCGCCGCCTCGTTCCGCGTGCCACTGGTTTTTTTTAAAAACCGGGCGGTTTTTATTTCGGTTTTTTCGGTTTTTTTAGTTTCATTTTTTTATTAGTTTCGGTTTTTTCCGGTTTAGGTTAAATAGCGAACGTTCGTTCGTTAGTTCGTTTAAACGAACGAGTTCGTCAGATTAGTTTAGTTAACGAAAGTTCGTTCGTTAACCCGTTCTTCGTTTTTTCTTTTTCTCGGATTTAATCCGTGATTTTTCTGATCGCGATTCCTGATCCGATTTTCGTTTTAGTATAACTTTTCGCTCGTTTATCGGAATCAGGCGATTCAAGCGCCTAGAGTTTCGTGTCGAAACCATCTTCCGAATAATCTACTTAAACAAGTTTTTGCTTCTGTAAAGACTTAGATCGAGATTAGTAAAACGAAGTTGTTTTCTTCCGCTGTTTGACTTCCGTTGCTTCGTTTGATTTGATTCTTTTTGCAAACCGGAGTTCTTAAGTTGAACTATCTGGTTAGATCTATTTGAATTTTACCTGTGCATTAGATGAGTACTTATTGTATGCTTGTTTGTTTGTCTGCGATAGAATACCCGAGTGCGCCACTTTGTTACTTCGAGTCTCTAGGTTTCGCGGATCATCAGCAAGGCAAGTAACACTTTGATCACACCTTTTCTACTACCCAGTTTTTTTGCATTAGATCTATCCTCAAACACTTGCATGATTAGGATCTAATTAAATTGTGGGTTTTGGGAAGTAGATTGAGGTAGTACCTATTACCTGTTTTATTATCAAACCCTTGGGAGTTACTTCTACGTTTGCTTATATTGCCATGCTATGCTAGGCTAGTAGACGTGGATTGGGTGAGTGTATCCATGACAGGTGTGAGAGTGTTAATTAATGGTTTATTTAAGGTGGCAGCTGAAACACACATCTGGGTGGATTGAGGCACCTGGTTTCTATCAGGACTTGTCTGTATTTCTTCGGACCGCCACCCAGGCTCAAAGGGATCATGAGATTATTCAAACTAGAAACTTACGTGTGCAGCCACAAGCCATTATGGGCTCTGGCGTAGTTGACTAAGTTGTGCGAACTCTTACGGGTAGACTAGCTGATGTAGGGGTTGTAGGTTGGTACGGTCTACCCACATGTAAGGTGCTAGCGCTCGAAAGATTATGTCTCGGTCATCCGCTTCTCAAACATCATGTAGTGCGAGAAATCCAAGGGAGGCGATCGAGTCTTGTGGGGAAAAGTGCGCAAACCTCTTCAGAGTGTATAAACTAATCATGGTTAGCCGTGTGCCCGGTTATGGACATCTTGAGTATCTAGTACTTGGATATCATGTGAATCTCATCATGTTACTTCCAAATTAATATTGTTGGGTTTTTAATGAGTACTTTTAATTGGGATTGAGAATGCTGTCAACCATTCTCAATGTTTAACAACCACCATGGTAGTTAAATAAATTTATTCCTTTGCAGTAGGGAAAAATTGGCTTTATGCAAAACTGGAACCATAGAGCTTTCCACCAGCCAAATATGCATGTAGTATAGGCTTATTATACCATTATTCTCTATGTGTTACATTGCCAGCATATTCCATGTGCTGACCCGTTTTCGGGCTGCAACATTTCATGTTGCAGACTTTTCAGACGACGAGTATGGTGTTTAGGTCGTGGTTCTATACTCAGTGATGCCGTTGGAGTTGATGGACTCGCTTATTCTTCCAAGCCTTCCGCTGTTATCGTTATTAGATGGACTTAAGCCATATTTATTTTATTAAGTTCTCTCTTGAGACATTCGATTTGTAATAAGTGTGTGATTGCTACTCTATTATAAATCCTCCGAGTACTGTGTGGTGTCAGCATTACTGATCCAGGGATGACACTGAGCACAGAGATCAGACTGTTTGAGGTCTGGTCGCTACACCAATCCCGGTGATGACCGTTGTTTGAGGAGTTCATGTATTCACATGTGTTAATGCTTTGTTCCGGTACTCTATTAAAAGGAGGCCTTAATATCCCTTAGTTTCCATTAGGACTCTGCTGCCACGGGAGGGTAGGACAAAAGATGTCATGCAAGTTCTTTTCTATAAGCACATATGACTATATTCGGAATACATGCCTACATTACATTGATGAATTGGAGCTAGTTCTGTGTCACCCTATGTTATGACTGTTACATGATGAACCGCATCCGGCATAATTCTCCATCACGGATTCAATACCTACGAGCTTTTCACATATTTTTTTCTTCTTATTTAATTTTCCATTGCTACTGTTTTATACAATCACTACAAAACCCAAAAATATTACTTTGCTACCTTACCGTTATTTCCATACTAATTTGCTACTAAATACTTTGCTGCAGATACTAAGTTATCCAGGTGTGGTTGAATTGACAACTCAACTGCTAATACTTGAGAATATTCTTTGGCTCCCCTTGTGTCAAATCAATAAATTTGGGTTGAATACTCGACCCTCGAAAACTGTTGCAATCCCTTATACTTGTGGGTTATCAACGATGATTACCCAGGTTCGGGCCCTCTCTACGGAGGTAATACCCTACTTCCGGCTTGATTGATCTTGATGAATATGAGTATTACAAGAGTTGATCTACCACGAGATCGTAATGGCTAAACCCTAGAAGCCTAGCCTGTATGTCTATGTTAATGAATATCTCCCCTTCCGGACTAAGTCCTCCGGTTTATATAGACACCGGGAGGATCTAGGGTTACACAAGGTCGGTTACAAAGAAAGGATTCTACATATCCGGTTGCAAAGCTTGCCTTCCACGCCAAGGAGAGTCCCATCCGGACACGGGTGCAGTCTTCGGTATTCGTATCTTCACAGCCCATCAGTCCGGCCCATGGTTAACAGGTCGGACGCCCGAGGACCCCGTAATCCAAGACTCCCTCACTCGCCTCGGCCCATGATGCCGCTGCAGCCCGGATCGCCACCTCGCCGGATGCCATCGCCGCCTCCTCCCCTGCGTCGAACCGTCCCCGTCGTCCTCCCCACGCCCCGCTGCCCAGTCCCCTATGAACCTCCATGAGGCCCCCCTCCTTCTCTTCCCCGCACTGCTGCTGCATCATCGGCGCTGCTCTGCTGCGGCCGCCGCACTCCACCACGATCGCGACTGCCTCCACGGCACCGCGCTCGTCCCGCTCTCACCCTCCCACGGCTGCACCGTAGCTCTGCTCCCCCCGTGCTCCGGCCACCCCCCACTGGTGCCGCTTTCCCCTGCTGGACGTGCACGAGCGCCAGCGCTTGAACGCCCTGTTCAGCGTGCGGATCCATCGCCGGACGGCGAGTCCCGACCCCATCCGCCCGCTCACCGCCAACCCCTGCCGCTGCTCCCTACCGTCGTCGCCGCGCCTAGCCACCACTGCCACAGCCCCACGGCGCCGTTCCCCCCTGTAGCTCGCTGCAACCCGCTGCTGCTGCAGCGCTCGTCGCGCTCGCCGCACTTCTGGCGCCCTCGTGCCGGTGCACCCGCGCCCGATCCCCATCTCCGGTCGCCACGGCCGACCGCCCCGCCCGCTCGCGCCCTGGCCATCTTTGGTTGCCTGCACCCGCCCGATGCTCCTCCCGAACCCCCTTCGATGGCTGCTTCTCCGCCGCACCCTGCTTGTAGCTCTGGCCGCCGGCGCCGGTGTGCGTCGTGCGTGCCCAGCGCCCTCTCGTGCTCGTGCCTGTTCGGGCGCCCACGCCACTGCCCGCTAGCGTCCGCCCCGCTAGGCCCCGATGGGCCACTGCCAGGGGGCCCCACGCCCCTTTTGATTAAAACGAAAATGAAAAAAATAATAATAAATAATAGTTATTAAAATAGTGAATTAATTAACCTAATTAAAACTGTTATGTTAACACTAAAAGACTGTTAGTTAAACAGAGTCAATGACAAACGGGCCCCACATGTCAGGGTTGACCAGGTCAACCTGTGGACCTGCTGACATCATGCTGATGTCATGCTGGCACAATAATTGCATTTTCTAAGTTAATTAATTCTGTTGATTCTAAAAATGAAATAAAACTTTTAAAATTAATATAAAATGATCCGTAGCTCGGATGAAAATACTTTGTACATGAAAGTTGCTTAGAACGACGAGACGAACCCGAATACACAGCCTGTTCGTACGCTAGACATCCCTAGCATAGCAAACACGCAACTTTCCCCCTCCTTTTCATCTGTCCGAAAACGTGGAACACCGGGGATACTTTCCGGGATGTTTCCCCCCTTCGCCGATATCACCTCCTACTGCGTTAGGGCACGTCTGGCACCATTACTTGTCCGGTCATGCATCGATATGCATCTGTTTGCATTGTATTCATTGTTTCTTCCCCCTCTTCTCTCCGGTAGAATACGAGACCGACGCCGCTGCTACCCAGTACGACTACGGTGTTGACGACCCCTTCTTCTTGCCAGAGCAACCAGGCAAACCCCCCCCCCCCCCCCTGGAGCACCAGATATCGCCTATTCCTTGTCTCTGCTGCTTGCATTAGAGTAGTATAGCATGTTATTGCTTTCAGTTAATCCTATTCTGCTGCATAGCCTGTCATTGTTGCTACAGTTGTTACCCTTACCTGCAATCATAAATGCTTAGTATAGGATGCTAGTATTCCATCAGTGGCCCTACATTCTTGTCCGTCTGCCATGCTATACTACCGCGTCGTGATTACTCGGGAGGTGATCACGGGTATATACTTTCAGGTGGAGGGATAATTATTTTGCACGTAATAAGGAGGCACTTCCTTGCTGCGGCCGTGGACCCGGTATCGGCCTCTCCACGCATACCCACGTCTGATGGAAGCCGTTCCTTGACCACGTTGACCACGCCGCGCAAAGAGCACCACGGCGGTGGACGACGGCGAGGCCTAGGAAGGAGACGACGTGGAGCCGGGGAAGACGCGGCAGTGGATGCCCACGCGTAGAGGAGTACGAGGGTTCACTGGTTCGCTGCGGTGTGAGGCTGCCGTCGGGCAGAATAACGAGGGTGTGGGTGAGTAGAGGGATGGCCTAGCCAACGGTGGGAGTAGTAGGGGCGGTGAGGCCTCCGCAGATCGCAGCCGGGCCACGGGAGGCAGGAGCACGAGGCACGACCGACGCTGGTTTGGGCGGCTGGAGCAAGAAGACCACAGGTTGAAGAAGCATTACGGCCGTTGGATGGACATCGTACGGTCACTGGAGCTAGAATCGTGCATATTGACTAACTTGACAAAGCCCTCCGTCCCCGTCAACTTAGTAGGCCCACAAGTCAGCCTGCCACTATACTGGGTCCCAGCTAGCAGGGGAGTATTCATTTTTTGTGCGTAATAAGGAGGCACTTCATTGCGCGAAGATATAGTCAGGTGGGTCCGAAATGTCAACAAGCGGTAACGCTTTTTTAAGTGAAATACAGAGGCCCTTTCGATGGGTCCCTAATAGTCAGGTGGAGGAATCATTATTTTGCGCGTAATAAGGAGGCATTTCCTTGCGTGCGGCCGTGGACCCAGCTATCGGCCTCTCCACATATAGTCCACCTCAGATGCATGTCGGTCGTTGACCACGTTGACCAGGCTGCGCCGAGAGCACCAGGGTGGTGGACGACGGCGAGGCCTAGGAAGGGAACGACATAGAGGTAGGGAATACTCGGCAGTTGTTTCCCACGCTGTCGGCGTTCTGGGAACGGGGGTCCCCAGACTTTCCTGCCTGCGGCCTGCGACGTGGCTAACAGGGGGGCCCATCACGGCCCATCTTCATCAACACAAGCTCAAGACCCTCGCGAGGGGCCAAGCCTCGCGGGGCGGATGATAGGGAGCTTCCTCAGGCACGGCCTCATCAGGCTGGCTCGCGAGGAGGCAGAGAGATCAAGGTGGGGTACCTAACGAGGTGCCCATGACGCAAGCCATGACGACCAAGGGCGCCAAGCGGGTGCCAGCCCATGCAGTGTCCTCCTTTCCTCTTTGGTGCAAAGGGAGCAAGCGCAGGCGAAGGCATCAAGCAAAGGCATCCATTTCGGTGCACAAAGAACAAGACCAGCCCAACGGCAGGAAGGAAGTCATTGTGGAGCCCAAGCCGGCGTCACCACCAGAGCCTTTGACAGGCGAGGACCAACTTTAGTCAGGATAAGTGTACCAGATGTTCCCCTTCAAAATGGCCAATTGTTGGCGCCCTTCCCGCTGAATATTTGGGAAGAGGCCCAGGGCCTCTGTCTATAAATACGACTAGCCTCCCACAGGGTATAAGGAGAGCTTGATCCAGAATCGAGAACAGAGCTAGAGGTCAAGCAATCTAGAGAGAGAGAGAGAGAGAGCGACTGAACTCCTCCAAGAAGTTCATCGCCCCGGCCAAGAACAGACCCTCGCGAGGCTGTTCTTCCTTGTATTGTTCATCACCATCAGCCCAAGAGGCAATCCACCACACCACAAACTAGAGTAGGGTATTACACCACAATGGTGGCCCGAACTAGTATAAACCTTGCGTCTCTTGTGTTGTTCCTTTCGTAGTTTAGATCCAAGCGAGGCGGCGGGGTGCAGGTAGGTAGAGGGTGAGATCTCCGCGCGCACCCCAGTGTTCGAACCTCAAGGGTCTGCCGGAACCCGAAATCCGACATTTGGCGTGCCAGGTAGGGGTGCACCGGAGTTTTCCCTTCCGCCACCGCCGCGACCCGCCTCGCGATGAGCAGCGCGTCGCCCGCTCCGGCCGCCAACGCCAGCACGGGGGCCACGGGGCTCCGAGCCCTGGCCCCGGCCTTGCAACGGGTGCGGTGGCCGGACAAGTTCAAGCCGACAACGCCGCCGCGCTACAACGGCGCGACCGATCCGCTGGCCTTCCTGCTGGCGTACGAGGAGGCCGTCTTCGAAGGTGGAGGTCACGATAGGGTCATGGCCAACTGGCTTCCCATGGCCCTCACCGGTGCTCCGCGCGCATGGCTGCTCCACCTGCCGGCAGCCTCCATGGCCTCTTGGGAATAGCTGCGCGGCCTCTTCCTCACCCACCACGTTGCGCTGGCGCCCCCGGTCGTCGCGGCCCTCCTGGGCGGCTCGCAGGCGCCGCCTTCAAGTCACCACGTCAAGCCATTCGTCCGCCGGGTCGGCACCGCCTCCACGCGGCAGGGGGCCCCCCCGGACTGGTCGGCGCCCAAGGCCAGTCTAACCTTCAGCTCAGAGGACCACCCCTCCAACTCAGCCTGCTCGGGTGCGCTCCCCATGCTGTGCACCCCCACCATCTGCCAGGTGGCCGTCACGAGGACTCTCATCGACGGCGGTGCGGGCCTCAACGTGCTCTCAGTTGAGGCCTTCAACCTCCTCTCAGATACCCCGAGCGGCCAGCCCAGCCGGCCCTTCTCGGGCGTCGGGGGCGGGTCATCCAGCTCCTTGGGACAGATCCGGCTCCCGGTAACTTTCGGCACCTACGACAACATCCGCACGGAGCTGGTCGATTTCGACATCGCCCCCATCGGCCTCCCCTATAACGTCATCCTCGGCTACCCAGCACTGGCCCAATTCATGGCCGCGACTCACCCGGCGTACAACCTCATGAAGATGCCCGGGAGCAACGGTGTTCTCACCGTGCCCGGGGACACCGGAGATGCGTTGCGAGTGCTCAATCTCGCCTTCAAGACAGCAGCGCCAGCACAACCCGTCGACGCGGAGACCCCTGAGCCCAAGGGGGCTGCACCAACCAAGAAGAAACAGTTGTTCACCCAAGACAAGGCAGAGACCAAGCAAATTCTCGTCGACGAGGACGGGTCCATTGACACCACTTTCACCATAGGCGCCAACCTTGAGCCCGAGCAGGAGGAGGCCCTGGTCAAGTTCCTGCATGCAAACAAGAAGGTATTCGCCTGGGAGCCTGATCAGTTGGCGGGGATCCCTAGGGGCGTAATCGAGCATCACCTCCATGTGTGCCCCAACGTACGCCCCGTGAAGCAGAAAGCAAGGCGGCAGTTCACTGAAAAGCAAGCCTTCATCATCCAGGAGACCCGCAAACTAGAAGCCGCTCGGTCATTCGCGAGGTCCGATATCCGGATTGGTTGGCCAACCCTGTCGTTGTGCCAAAGAAGGGAGGGAAGGAGCGCATGTGTGTCAACTTCACCAACCTCAACAAGGCATGCCCACAAGATCCGTTCCTGCTCCCTCGCATCAACCAGATCGTCGATTCCACCGCTGAGTGCAACCTGTTATGCTTCTTGGATGCCTTCTCCGGGTATCACCAGATCAAGATGGCGGTAGAAGACGTGGAAAAGACGGCCTTCCTGACCCCGTGTGAGGTGTATTGCTACACGTGCATGCCATTCGGGCTGCGCAACGCAGGGGCGACCTTCCAGTGGCTGATGCACATCTCCTTGGGTCCGCAGCTCGGAAAGAATGTTGAGGCTTACATCGATGACATTGTGGTGAAGTCTCGGGAGGCCAGGACCCTGATACAAGACCAGGAGGAAACCTTCGCGAGCCTCAACGCAGTGAACCTACGGCTCAACCCGGAGAAGTGTGTGTTTGGAGTCCCCTCGGGCAAGCTCTTGGGCTTCCTCGTATCCCACCGAGGCATCGAGGCTAACCTAGAAAAGGTCAAGGCGGTCGAGGACATGAGCCCGCCAAAGACCCTCGTGGAAATGCAGAAGCTCACTGGCGCGTGGATCGTGCTAGGGCGCTTCATCTCCAAGTTGGGGAACGAAGCTGCCTTTCTTCCAAATTAATGAAGAAAAAGGGACCTTTGAATGGACTGAAGAGGCCGACAAGGCGTTTCAAGATCTCAAGAGGTACCTAACCAGCCCTCCGGTCATGGTGGCCCCACACCCGCAGGAACCCCTGGTGCTCTACCTCGCCGCCACTCCCTACTCCGCCAGCGCAGCTCTGGTGGCGGTTAGGGAAGAGCGTCAAACCAAAACCACAGCAGCAGCCCAGGTCAAGGCAAGGTAGGAACAAGGAAGACCCACAGAAACCATTGCCACGGCTGAGAAGGATCAGCCGCCACAAGGGAGCGCACTGGGAACGGAAGAGGTCCCTCCCCCAGACTACCAGCCTCTGGAGGCTCCATCGCCTCAGGAGGTGCCACAGTCCCCAGAGGGCGCCATCAGCACTGTCGCTCCAAACCTCGTTGAGCACCCAGTATACTTTGTCAGCACGGTGTTGCGGGACGCGAGGGCACGGTACCCCATGCCTCAGAAACTCCTCCTCGTGCTACTGGTGGCTTCGCGCAAGCTGCATCACTATTTTCAGGGTCACCCCATCAAGGTCGCCTCAGCATACCCCTTGGAAAGGGTGCTCAGGAGCCCTAACTCAGCCGGAAGGGTCGCTGAGTGGAACATTGAACTGCAAGCGTTTCAGCTCGAATTCAGCACGACGAGAGTCATCAAGGGGGCCGCCTTAGTGGATTTTGTGCCAGAATGGATGGAGGCACCGGGCCTCAAGGCCGACGAGGATCGGTCCCTCTCCCCGGGAAGCGAAGCGCCGGAAGGATGGGTCATGTACTTCGATGGGGCGTTCTGTAGGCATGGCGCTGGGGCTGGGACGGTGCTCATATCTCCCACTCAGGACAAGCTCTACTACGCCAGTGCAGCTCTGTTTCAAAGAAGGTGAAAAGGTCTCCAACAACATAGCGGAGTATGAAGGTCTAATAGCGGGCTTGAAGGCCGCAGCTGCCCTAGGGGTGAAGCGCCTTACCATCAAGGGCGATTTGCAGCTCCTCGTAAATTTCTCCAACAAGGTGTACGAGCCAAAAGATGAGCACATGGAAGCCTACCTTGCAGAGGTCCGCAGGATGGAGAAGCAGTTCTGGGGGTTGGAGTTGCAGCATGTGCCCCGCGGCACTAATCAGGAGGCCGACGACATCGCCAAACGGGCATCCAGGCGGTTACCTCAGGAGCCAGGCGTCTTCGAGGAGCGGCTTTTCAAGCCCTCGGCCATGCCGTCACTATCAAACACGGCGCAGCCTCGGGAGGAGCTCCCCCAGCCACCTGCCTCAGGAGCCCCTGCTCAGGCCCGACCTCGGGCGCGCCTGCTCGATGATGGAGCCTCGGGAGGTGCTGGATCACAGAGCTCGGAGCTACTTAACGCAAGGGATCCTGCCAGAGATGGAGGAGGAAGCGGAGGCGTGTGGCGCGGCAAGCCACAGCATCGCATCGAGGATGGAGAGCTCTATCGAAAGCGGCCAAATGATGTGTCCCTACGCTGCATCTCCAGGGAGCAAGGGAAAGAACTGCTGGCGGATATACACGGTGGAGACTGTGGGCATCACTCGTCATCACGAACTCTCGTGGGCAAGGCATTCCGGAGCGGTTTCTATTGGCCTACTGCGCTCAACGATGCCGTCGAACTAGTGAAGGCTTGCGGCTCGCCAATTCCATGCCAAGCAGATCCATCACCGGCGGAGGTGCGCAAACTATACCCCTCTCGTGGCCATTCGCGATGCGGGGCTGGATATCACAGGCCCGTTTCCTCGAGCGCCAGGGGGCTATCGCTACCTCTACGTCGCCGTGGACAAGTTCACCAAGTGGGCTGAAGTGGAAGCCGTCCGCACCATCCTCGCAGGTTCTGCGGTCAAGTTCGTCAAGGGCATCGTGAGCCGGTTTGGGGTGCCGAACCGCATCATCACCGACAACAGTTCGCAGTTCACCAGTAACCTCTTCAAAACATATTGTGCTAACCTGGGAACACAGATATGCTACACTTCGGTGGCGCACCCCCGAAGCAACGGCCAGGCCGAGCGGGCCAACGCAGAGGTCCTGAGGGGCCTCAAACCAGAATATTCAAGAAGAAACTGGAGGCCTGTGGCAGAGGTTGGTACGACGAGCTTCAGTCTGTGCTGTGGTCCATCCGCATGACCACGACCAAGCCAACTGGAGAGACCCCGTTCTTCCTGGTCTATGGAGCCGAAGCGGTCCTCCCTCACGAGGTCAGACGTCGTTACGCACGGGTCCTGGCGTTCGACGAGGCGCAGCAGGACACCATGCGGGGGACGAACCTCGTGCTAGGGGAGGAGCGTCGTCGAGAAGCTGCGTTGCGAGCGGCAAGGTACCAACAAGCACTGCGACGATACCACTTCCGCAACATCCGCCCCAGAACTCTTGAGGTAGGGGACCTCGTGCTCAGGCGGGTTCTCTACAGGGAGGGCATGCATAAGCTCTCTCCCATGTGGGAGGGCCCATTGAAGGTTGTTCATGTTTCCAGGCCCGGCTCCGCGCGCTTGGAGACTCAGGAGGGGGTGCCAGTCCAGAACGCGTGGAACATCCAGCACCTCCGGAGGTTTTACCCCTAAAAAGGCCCAGAGCCTGTGAAGCTTATCTTTTTGGAAAAGGCCCAGAGCCTGTGAAGAAGGCGAATGCCTGTGAAGCTTATCTTTTTGGAAAAGGCCCAGAGCCTGTGAAGGAGGCGAATGCCTGTGAAGCTTATCTTTTTGGAAAAGGCCCAGAGCCTATGAAGAAGGCGAATGCCTGTGAAGCTGTCGCGTTTTGGAAAAGGCCCAGAGCCTGTGAAGAGGACCAATGCCCGTGAAGCTTGCTTCCCCCAAGAAAGGCCCGGAGCCTGTGAAGAAGGCCAACGCCTGTGAAGCTCGCCGGCCGTGACACTCTCACGTAATAATGAGTTGGGGCTGTACACGCCCCGGAGTCTCAGGAGCGCCGGCCTCAGGCCCTGGGGCTCCCTCCCATGCCCAATGGCAGCACTTAGCTCCGCCCTGGTGAGAAGACATCGAATACTAGATTAGGTGCCGGACGCGGCTTTTTCATTTGCTTTCTGCAGTTGGCTTGTTCATTCTCATTTGAAGTTTTATCGAAGTTGTTGTCGTTTTTGATTTGTGGCTCTTCGACCTTTCACCCTCCAACCTCGATTTCTCTCGCGCAAGGTCTCGCGAGGGGGCAGCCTGAGCACCCTCGCAAGTGTTTTCTACCCTTATCGTTCAAGGTTTCCCAACCTGGGTCCACCACAGGAGCACCCCTCCAGTCCGTGCCTCACGGGCACCGCGACACGAACACAGGACCTGGGTCGGTCTCCCTCCACGGCTGAGACTAGGAACTACCTACGCAGCGGCGGCTCAAGGCACGACATCAAATAGCGTAAACAAGACGATGATTAACGCATTTAAAGTCCAAACACGCCCCCACGGGGCCCCACACTACTGTCTTTCTACGCAGGAAAAAGAAAAAGGAATAACAAATTAGGCGCGGCTCGCCCGACACCAGCCCGCAGGGAAGACTCGAGCCGCCTCCAGGGCTCAGGCGGACTCCCTCTCACGCTTCACCGAGGCGCGACGGCGGGCGGACCCGCTACCACCCTCCAAGCAGGCACGGCGGCGTGGGGGCTGATCGCGGCCGCTGCTGGAAGAGCCGTTGCCTGAAGAAGAATAGATGAAGCTCGAGGAGCCCTGAGCGCCACCGGCCACACGTGCGCTGTCCTATCCGTCATTGCCGGGGCTGGGCCCCCGGCCGCGGTCGTCGTCCTCAGGGCAGCACCCAACGCGGTGACCATCCTCCCCGAACACCCTCACGTAAAGGGTGGCATCACCGTCGAACTTGAAGTGCAGGGTGCACCGATGGCTCAGGCCACGCCAAGGCAAACGTCTGCCACCAGCGAAGTCGGGGCTAAGCTCCCGCCGCGGAGACCTCCAACGGCCTGTGGAGGCCCGACCGCAGGTTGCCCGCTCGAGCCAAAGGCCGCCCGGGCGCCACCGGTGCACACCTAGGAGGAAGCGAGGAAGCTGAAGCCGGGCGAAGTCGGCTCGCCGACCACACAACGAACTCCGGCAACACCTCCGCGGCTGAAGCGCCGCCTAGGGGGTCACGGCCGTCAGAAGCGCCTTCGCCGCTGCCGACCATCCATCACCGTGCGGGAGATCACCTCCACTGCCACGGGGAGTCGCCGTGGGAGCCACATGATGTTTGCGAGGGCGGCCTCGACCGCGCTTGGGCGGGGGAGAGGCAGGCTCAACCTGGCGGGCCTTCCCCTTCTCTGCGGCCGAGAACTTCCTCGGCGGAGCCATGAAGAAGGAGGAGAAGCAAGAGGGGACAGACTGGAAGGGCACGCGCCGTTCCGTACTTAAAGCCAGAGGAGGCCAACCGCCGGCCTCCACAATCGCAGGTAATCATGACCCGCCTTGCGTGCAGGGACTTGTCGATTCGTGCAGTTGCCGAGGCGTCGTGGGGAAGTGGAGACGCCCACGTCCAATCGACCGCCACGCGGCGCCCAAGGCCGCAGGCTGTAAGGGCCCACGGCGCTTTGCACTCGCCCCTTCGTCTCTCTGCTCGGCCAAGCCCGGGAGCGCCTTGGGCCCGGGCTCTTGTCGGGCTCGGGAACGGGGTCCCAGACTTGCTCGCTGCGCCATGCGGCGTGGCTCCTGTGGGGGCCCATCACGGCCCATATTCATCATCACAAGCTCAAGATCCTCGCGAGGGGCCAAGCCTCGCGGGGCGGACGACATGGATCTTCCTCAGGCACGGCCTCAACAGGCTGGCTCGCAAGGAGGCGGAGAGATCAAGGCGGGGTACCTCACGAGGTGCCCATGACACAAGCCATGACGACCAAGGGCGCCAGGCGGGCGCCAGCCCACGCAGTGTCCTCCTTTCCTCTTTGGTGCAAAGGGAGCAAGCGCAGGCGAAGGCATCAAGCAAATGCATCCATTTCGGTGCAACAAGACCAAGACCAGCCCAACGGCAGGAAGGAAGTCATTGTGGAGCCCAAGCCAAGGCCACCACCAGAGCCTTTGACAAAGCGAGGACCAACTTTAGTCAGGATAAGTGTACCAGATGTTCCCCTTCAAAATGGCCAATTGTTGGCGCGCTTCCCGTTGAATATTTGGGAAGAGGCCCAGGGCCTCTGTCTATAAATAGGACTAGCCTCCCACAGGGTAGAAGGAGAGCTTGATCCGGAATCGAGAACAGAGCTAGAGGTCAAGCAATCTAGAGAGAGAGAGAGAGAGAGCAACTGAACTCCTCCAAGCAGTTCATCGCCCCGGCCAAGAACAGACCCTCGCGAGGCTGTTCTTCCTTGTATTGTTCATCACCATCAGCCCAAGAGACAATCCACCACACCACAAACTAGAGTAGGGTATTACACCACAATGGTGGCCCGAACTAGTATAAACCTTGCGTCTCTTGTGTTGTTCCTTTTGTAGTTTAGATCCAAGCGAGGCGGTGGGGTGTAGGTAGGTAGAGGGTGATATCTCCGCGCGCACCCCAGTGTTTGAACCTCAAGGGTCTGCCGGAACCCGAAATCCGACATACGCGGAGGGGAGTACGACTGTACGAGGGTTTACTGGTTGGTCTGCCGTTGCCGGAGAATAACAGCAGGTGTGGGTGAGTAGAGGGATGGCTAGGCCAGCGGTGGGAGTACGGTGGGGCGGTGAGGCCTGCAAGGCAAAGACAGCCGGCCGCTGGGAGGAGGAGGGAGCAGTCCGCCGGGCGCTTGTTTGAGCGGCTGGAGCAGGAAGAGCAGAGATTGAAGAAGCACGGCGGCCGTTGGATGGACATCGTACGGTCAGTGGAGCTAGAATCGTTCATATTTACTAAGTTGACAAAGCCCTCCGTCCCCATCAACTTAGTAGGCCCACAAGTCGGCCTCCCACAATGGTGGGTCCTAGCTAGCAGGGGGAGTATTCATTTTTCTATGCGTAATAAGGAGGCACTTCTGGTGGGTCTAAGCTGACAGCGGGGGGAACGTTTTTTTAGCGAAATACGGTGGTCCGTCCGGTGGGTCCCAGCGGTCAGGGGCAAACGTTGTTTTTCGTGAAATACGGTGGCCCGTCCGGTGGGTCCCAGCAGTCAGGGGGGAAACGTTTTTTCCACGAAATACTGGTGGCCCGTCCGGTGGGTCCCTGCTGTCAGGTGGAGGAATACTTATTTTGCGCGTAATATGGAGGCACTTCTTTGCGGCTGCCGTGGACCCAACTGTCAGCCTCTCCATGTATAGTACTCTTCCGATGGAAGTCGGTCGTTGACCACATTGACCACGCCGCGCCGAGAGCACCACGGCGGTGGACGACGGTGAGGCCTAGGAAGGGGACGACGCAGAGCCTGGGAAGACGCGGCAGTGGATGCCCATGCGGAGAGGAGTACGAGGGTTCACTGGTTCGGTTGCGGTGTGAGGCTGCCGTCGCCGCAGAATAACAGGGGGAGTGGGTGAGTGGAGGGATGGCCTGGCCAGCGGTGGGAGTAGTATGGGGACGGTGAGGCCTCCGCGACAGCACAGCCGGCCACGGGAGGCAGGAGCATGCGGCACGACCGGCGCTGCTTTGGGCGGCTGGGGCAAGAAGACCAAAGGTTGAAGAAGCACTACAGCCGTTGGATGGACATCGTTGACCATGCCGCGCCGAGAGCACCAGGGTGGTGGACGACAGCGAGGCCTACGAAGGGAATGACACGGAGCCGAGGAAGACACGATAGTGGCTGCCCACACGGTGGAGAGTTCGAGGGTTGACTGGTTCGGCTGCCGTCGCCGGAAAATAACAGGAAGTGTGGGTGAGTAGAGGGATTGACAGGCCAGGGATGCGAGTATGATGGGGCCGTGAGGCCTGCCCGGCAGCTCTGCCGGCCACGGGAGGCGGGAGCAGGCGGTTCCGACGGCGCTGGTTTGGGCGGTCACAGGAAGATCGTGAGATCGAAGAAGCATGATTGCCATTAGATTGACATCTAACGGTCTGACGCTGGTAGACTCGATTGTTTACTAAGTTTCTTTTTTGAGAAACCTTGTGTATGCATGAACTTAGTAGGCCCACAAGTCAGCCTCCAAATCTGTGGCAGACAACATAAAGCCCATTTGCTATTTTTTTTATAGTTTGCAGCCCATTTGCTAATTCTTAAGTAATTTATTACAGCCCATTTTCTGCCCAGGACCACTATCAAAAAGTTTAACCTTATTTTGCATATTTCGGTGGAGTCCGAACTGTTGTAATCCCGAAATGATAAACATTTTTTTAAGAACTTATTGATTTGCCAAAAAATCGTTTTGTTTTTGTAAGAAAATAAGAAGTGGGACAATTGAGTTGGTTTAAGGGAAAACCAGTGGTAAAAAAATCAGCGCTGGGTGGGAAAAAACAACAAAAATAAGGATTAAATATGAAAAGGGAATTTTATGTGTTTTCAATATAATGATACGTGTATATGAACTATTAAAACTATAGGTAGAGATTAGAAAACGGATGTAGGACATGCGTTTCAAGAGGACAATAGAACTGGGCTGTGTGTTTGATTCAAGAAAAACTGCTCATGGATGTTGTAAGACAAAATATAACTAACGATGGCGGGCCAGAGGCCAGTAGATACCTGCTAGATCTTCGTGCCCCGTTGTCGTCATGGGCCGGGCCCGTTAAAAACAAAACCAACCCCGGGAAGTCTACAGCCCAGTTGAAACTTGCTCGACCTGAAAAAACAATATACGTGCTCAATAAACGATAGAATTCTGCAAGTATAGACTGATAACTGGGATGCAACACGGATATTGTGTTTTTATCGTTATAATAAGTGCATGCACTTGTTTCGAAAAAATTGGAGAACTGGGAATTCGAACGGCGGGTTCTTATGCTACCCATCAAATAAAAATCAGGTGCCTGAAAATTCGTTTCGAAACAAATGATTCATCTTTATATCCACGTCGACCCTCGGCATGATGGTTGGAAGCAAATGCAAGTTCATACCAAAAGAACGTTAACAACAATACCAACTTGCGGACGACAAGGTAGTACAACTACGAATACCAAAGTAACTTATAATCTTTTTACTCCTGGCCCTAGTGTTCGTCTGGTAGAAAATCTTGCAGAGGACCAGCTCCCGCTCCTTCTCTTGCTCCAGGTCCCCGAGGTGGTACTGGTGCATCACCCAGTCGGTCCTCTGCTGGTCGAAGTTCTTGTTGGTGTGCAGCACCAGAACCTTTTTTGCTGCCCGTCTGCCGGCCGTTGACCATCACCGGCAGGGTATTGCCGGTCTTGTGCCACATCGCGTGCATGCCGCACTCCGACTGTATCTTGCGACGGGTCCACGTGCCCCTTTCGAACGCCCTGGAATTGCGCTGGAAGAAATGCTTCCTTAGGCCACTCAGTGTGATACCTGCAGTATTGTGGAATACAGGTTTTAGTGTACCTAGTTGGCATTTTCATAACATCTTTGGCATGTTAAAGTCACTTGTTTCACTTTTTATTAACTGTCAAGTTTTAATTGCTTCACCAGGTCTGCGTCTAAAAAGAAAAATAGAGCTATAAACAAAGGAATATGTTTGTGCAAGTAGACGGCCAATCGGTGTCTTACCTGGAAATTTCTTAGGTTGGGTGTAGCATATGTCGTGCTCGCTGTCGATGGTTGGTATGAAAAAATCGATGAGAGACTGAAATCTTGTGCTGTCAGCACTCACTTTGGCCTCAAGGTGCTCGATCAGCTCCTGATCCGTGGGATCGAACTTGACGCCAGCCGGCAGCACCGGCCAATCCTTCTTCGACTTGGATCGGTAATTCCTGTTATATGGTACTCAATGTATGATCAATCGACTATTTTAAGTGAATGATGAAAGATTTCGACAGATAAGTGGTACTCCAAATCTGAAGTCCAGAATACCCGAACACGCCGCCGGGATTCTTGTGTCACCTCGCGCGCAGCGTGTTGTAACGTCAATTCAATGTGTGGACTTGATGAATAATTTGGCGAACGTATCCTAGTACTGCTACCGTACTACTTACTAGTCGTATTTAGTGTCACAATTTATACATAGGTTTAACTAACAAGTACGCACTTGAAGCCTAACTGATATATATATATATATATATATATATATATATATGGCTTATGCACAACATCTCCATCATCATTATCAGTACATCCTATGGAGGTGAGTTAGGATGCACTTGATCCCAGGAAGGTATCTATCCTTCAAACTAGAGTGCTTCAAACTAACAACAGTACATAATATCCAACAAAAGAGGGTCGTGCTACGGTAGCAGAATACATGGCTCATTCTAGATATCAGCACGAATCAAGTTGTGCATATTTGCTGTTGGCATGAACCACATCGCCGCATGTCGGGTTTGCAAAAGCCATCCATCACATGGAAGCTTGATGCCTTTCACACACTGAAGATTATCTGGCAACAAGCTGTGTCGACGAATCTCTGGATATGGTTATTCATGAAACCCGTGGTATGATGTGTAAACACAGCCCCCCCTCGCGAATGGAAGTTGCATAGCATAGTAATCATCACCGGTGATATGATCGATGATTGGTTGGATGATCGGATAATTGAGCCCGAGGAACAAGGAGTGGTTGCCGAGGCTGTAAACCCGCCTCCAGTTGAATACGCCTGGCCCAATGGAGCTGGGATCTTTCTCGAACACGAAGCAGCCATAGCCATCAATGTCACGAACGCCCCACGTATTGTACTGCATATGGTTTGATGTAATGGTTTGGTCAGTTTGTGTCGGGGCAGGCTGATCTGGCCCACGAGCACCTATGGGGCCCGCGGACCGAGCCCCTTTCGGTTCGGCGGGGAGCGGAGGTCGCACGAAGAGCAGATCGTGGCGAAGCACGCGAGAGGTTTACCCAGCTTCGGAGCTCTGCGGAGAGATAACACTCCTACTGCTGCATGTCTAGGTGTATTGCGTTCTTGCTCAGGAGCTGAGTGCTGATAAAGACACACGAAGCTGCTAACTAGACCGAGCCTGGGGGAACTGATCGACCAACCTCCTCTACGCTATGCATGGGCCTCCTTTTATATGCTCAAGGGGCTCCGGCAGGTGGCAACATAGACGGGGTAAAAATGGAAAAATAGTGGTTGGTACACCTACTTGTACAAAGGTACGATGTACTATACCTAACTCCCCGACGGCAGGGGACAAAGGCATTAAATGCCCGCCTAGTCGCCCTAACAAAGGCAAACAGGGACTGTTGGGCGCCACCGCTCGCCACGATGGCAAACTTGTCCGCTTGCTTGACACCTCGCACCGCTGGCTGCCTGACCTCTCGCCACGCTGGCGCTGGAAAGGCCCAGGCGACACTTTAGTGGATGCGCTGGAGCGTAGGCCAGAGAGGTGGTCTGTCATGTTGTTGTCTTGTCGCGCCCGGAAGCTTGTCGCTCATCGGGCCTTCCTGCAAGCTCCTCTTGCCGGGGCCTTGTCTTGTAAGTGCCTGGGGTGGCCTTCCCGGCAAGCTCCTCTTGCCGGGGCCTTGTCTCCTATGTGCCTTGAGTGGCCTTCCCGGCAAGCTCCTCTTGTCGGGGCCTTGTCTCCCTGGCTTGTATACTTTTGTTCTTGAATGTCTCCAAAGGAACCACGGAGGACCTTGGCGGTCACCCGCTAAGCCCTGCCGCGGAGGGCTGCAACTGCTCGTGCACAAGTTCGGGATACTAGGGTACCCCTACTCTAGTATTAATCGACAGAGCCCCGGCTCGGGCCACACACGGTGCCGAAAAGTGCTGTTGGGCCAGGCCCAAAACAGGCACGGGCACACGCGGCCGGTCACACCATAACTCACCCCGACCCACCACGCCCCCCAGGCAGCACGCATCGAACGTGGTGTCATGTGAGAGATCGTGGGCGAGATCGTGGCGGTTTCTTTATTCGGAAAATCGAACGTCCGCCTCCCTCTTTATAAGGGGGAAACAGGGCACGCCGCCTACCTTGCCGTCATTCTGTCCCATCGAAAACCACCGCTGCCCCCTTCTTCTCAAGGCTGAAAGAGAGCAGCGCCCGCCCCATCGCCACCGGCACCCTCAATGCCGCCGACCTCCTCCACCGCCTCCGCCATGGGCCCAAAGCCGACAAGGGAAGACCGTGAAGTCGGCCGAGGCGCTGCCGCCAGCGCCAAGGAAGGAGCGGCGATCTTCCCTCAGCTCGCCGCGAGGGAGCCGAGGGAGAACTACTACCTCTTCTCGTCGACGGAGACGCGCACAAGATCCACAAGACGCGAAGGTACTCCCGCCGCCGCAGAATCGCCCCGACGGGTATCCCTTCTTCACGCTCTTCTTCTACTGTAGGCTCGGCCCGCCTTCTCGAAGTTCTTTTGTGACATTATGAACACCTACGGGTTCCGCCTCCTTGATTTCACCCCCAACGCCGTTCTGACCATGGCAGTTTTCGCACATCTCTGCGAAAACTTTGTCGGAGTCCACCCAAATGTAGCTCTTTTCCGTCACTTCTTTTTACCCCGAGCTGAGAGAGGAGAGCCCCTTGCCGGAGGAATTGCTTGGGTCTCCAGGGTCGGCAAGAAGGAGGCCTATCTGGAGGGAGAGCTCCGTAGCAAATGGGAGGAGTGGAGGGCAGATTGGTGCTGGATTGTTGAGGAGAACCCGCAGCCTTTTACCGCCCAGCGCCAAACCCCAGTAGTACGCGGCAATGATTGGAGCAATCTGGCCCCGGAGGACGCTTAGGGTCAAGATCACGATTACCGAATCCTCCGCCTCAGACTTGCCGGACTCATCAGAGGCACTTGTATGGCGCAGACTTTCTTCGGCCAGACGCCTTCTGCAGGAGAGAAGGAGACCTGCTCGGGAATTTCAGAACGCAGCAGACATCATGAGGCTGCGCCCAGGCCTCAACTTCAACTTCACTGTCTTGGAGCTTGACGCAATGCTCTTAGAGCTGTTCAAGCCTGATCCTGATCATCCGGAGATGTTTAGGTTGCCGAGGGGCGTTGTTCCGCTGTGCAACAACTCGTCGCTTGACCGCATCCGTGCAATGATGCCGTTGTGTGACTCCCATGGAATTGTCCCCACTTGGCAAGAGCCGACAGATGACGTGGTGCGGCAGTTTTTTGACAATCTAGTGGAAATGCCGGTCCGCCCCGACGAAAGCAGTAGGGCCTCACCCGCGACACTATCGACGATGAGATGCAGCGACGCCACCAGGCTGGAAGAGGCGGCGGCAGCTGCTGCCGTGGGCGAGTTTGGCTTCACTGTGGAGGAGGCGGAGGCAGCCGAGGCGGCAAGTCTTGTCGAGCGAAAGGAGTTCGTCGGCGAGGAAGAGCTTGCCGAGCCTAAAGCCAAGTCGAGCGAGCCTGCCGAGGGCGCATCCTCCCCGCCTCCAAGCAGCTTGCCGCGAGCGGAGCCACCGGCTCCACCAAGAAGGCGTATTCGCAAGGCCGGAGACGCAGCGGGGTGGTAGACGGGCCAACAGCCGCAGGCGCTGCATGACGCGCTTCCACCGCTGCAAGCACTGCCGCTGGAGCTCCTCACGCCGCTGCGGCATCGGAGCGGGCCTCGCAGGCCACTCAGTCCCGCCTCCCGCCAAGCGCCCAAGGGAGCCCACTCCGCCTCGTCAGACTGGAGGCGGGCTGGTCGACCTCTCCGCGCTCAGCTCCGACGAGGAAGAGGAAGAGTAAGATTCCTTGCCGTACTTGTAATTCTTCGATTTGTTGCCTTGTCTTGTATCTGATCCGCTTTACTCTGAATCCATTCCTTTTCAGGACGCTGGCCCAGAGGATGTCGAAGAGAGCCAAGACCCCGGTGATTGTCGTCGAGGACGAACCTACTGTGATGGCAGGAGGCGCGTCCGAGACAACCTTGCCGGATGAGGCAACTCTCCTTCAAAGCAGCCCCCAGCGCAGCCCCCAGCGTAAGTATATGGTCTACTTCTTGTTGTTCGGCGTGCATGGGTGCTTTTTCCTTTGCTGATATCTGACTGTTGACTTGTGTAGGAGCAGAGCAGCCTCCTTCTGCTTCGACTACGCCGCCAAGGGTGGATTCCCCGGCAAGGGAGCGTTCTCCGGCAAGGGACGGCACCAGCGATCCCTTGGCGGCGGAGACCATGACCGCAGCCCCCGGCGCAGGTAACCTTCTTGCCTGAGTATTTCCCTTGTGTTTTTCTTCTTCTGATTTTGTCTTTGAATATTTGCTTGACTTTTTTCATCCGTCCGCCACAGAGCCAATGGAGACCGAGGTCGCCGGCGAGGAGGACGTGCGCGGCAACACTGACGAAGCCGCCGCCGTGGAAGAAGAAGTCAGCGCTGACGAGCCTGCCGGCGAATAGGCCACCAAGCCGCCACGGAGAAGCCGGGCGAGGGGTCCGGCGATCGTATCGACGACCGAGGCCGCCGCCATTGCCGCTGCCGACTCGGAAGAGCCCCAGCCCGCACCTACTTGAAGGCCGGGCGACGGCGTCTTCATCAAGCTCCCATGGGAGTCCAGCCCAGGCGCCCGGCGAAGGAGAAACCTTCGATGAAGAGCTGCTCGCCTCACTGGCCGACGCTTAGTTGACGCGCCAAGCAGCAGTAGCGAGCTCGAGGAGGAGCAGCCGCGGAAGTGCTTGTCGCTCTACCGCTACCCGACAAGCCAAACTGCATCCCGGAGGCGCTTGTCGCGAAGGCGGGAGCAGACATCGAGAAGCGCGGAGGAGCTCCGGGGCCGCAACCAGGAAGCTCTCCGGTCGTTGGCGGAGGAGCGGGAGCAACTCACCGAGGAGCGCAAGGCCTTCATCCTCGAGAAGGCTTCAGCTGAAGAGGAACAGCGGCTTGCCGCCGAGAAGCTGTCTGCGCAGGAAGGCAAGCTGGCGCAGCGGAAGGTTAACCTGGACAGCCACGAGGAGGATCTCGCCATGCGCGAGGAAACATTTGGCGGGGCTCTCAAGGAGGCAAAGGATGCTGCCGCTGCCGAGGCCGCCAAGAAGGAGCTGGAGACGAAGGTGGCGCAGCTTGGAGGCCAGCCTCAAGAAGAGCGGCGAGGAGCTTTGCCGCACTTCAAGCACGAGCGCCGAGAAGGACGCCTACACTCTTGGCGAGGCTGTAGGGGCCGTCTCGCCGAGAGGAGCAAAGAGCTCAGCGCCGCCAGTGGACTCCAATGCAGATCTTGAGTTGAAGCTAACTACTTTGACTCGACATTGGACGACACCAAGTAGCGGGAGGTGGCCTTGAAGGAGAAGATCAAGGCCGACGAGGAGCTGTGGCGAATCTTGTTGCCGCCCAGAGTGCCTTGAGGGAGAATGTGGAGCATCGGACCGAGGGTCTCGTGGATCTGCTGCAGCCATCCACAGGAGCCGATGGAGCTGGGGATGGTGGATCTTGGATACTCCTCCGACGAGCATCTCCAACCCAGCGCCAAGCTCAGCTTGTTCTTCAAGGGCGTGGTGACGGCTCTCCAGCGACTCCGGGAAGAGGTCCCAAAACAGCTGGCCGAGGAGTCGCGCCAGATCTGCGCGGGAGCCCTCCAAAAGGTGCTGATGAAGGTGTCCTTCCGCAATCCAGGCCTCAATTTCACCAACGTCCTCAAGTCCCTGCCGCCGGATGCTGATGTGGAGGCGCTCAAGACTCTTGTCGCACCCATTGTGGACAGGGTGAGCGGAATCAAGAGGGTTGAGGGCGATCACGTAGATTAGGCCGCCCGTTTTCTCTTTCTCTTGCCGCTGCTGGTCATGTCATAGGAACAATCCATTAGAGCTGCGGCAAGCTATCTTGTAATATAACTTTATTTTGAGTATCAATTGCTATGTTATTTCCTTTACTTGATTCCTTCCTTTGTATGTTTTTTCCCTACGCTTTTAGGGGACTTGTCGGCGCGGGCACCTGAGCCGAGCGCTGAAAAGTGGGACGCCAGCTTTGGCAAAGGTGCCGCTCCGACAAGCAACCTTGTAGCAACTAGTAGCAGCTCACTTAAGTTGTTGTGAGGACTCGAAACAAAGTAAGGGAGCATCTAGCTACTTAATTGGTTCCTCTGCGCACAGGTTTTCCATATGAGTTCGGTCGCTCAAGGAAGATAACTTAAAAATTTTAAAACTGATTGCTCAAAATTTGGCAACTTAGCTTTTCCGTCGTTTGCTTCCGGTAAGGCTAGACTTCCTTGAGCGACGCTTGGTCCGCACCATTATCTTCTCCTTTCCCCCCGGCAAACTTGTGTGCGAGGGAACCTTCCTTTCTTTGAGAAAGAGAAAGAAGAGAAAATAAAGATATGGAGCCTTGCGGCTCGTTATCACTTACCAGGGGTAGGTGCTGCACAAAGTGTCAGATAACGCATGCAAATAGAAGTAAAAAGCATGAAATCGACAAGGTTTGCGAAGCACACTAGCTTTACTGATGCACGGGGTCTGCGCCCGGCTTTGTACAAAGGATTACATGCATCAGCGGCAAGACTTGTACAAAAGGTGGTTGCCGGAACAGGTTCCGCAATCGCGCTTCTGAGTAAAAAGTTACGAAGATGCTCAATATTCCAGGAGTTGCTCACGAATGCCATCTTCGGTCTCTGGCCGGACAGCGCCAGGCCTAGTGACTCGTTTCACCCGATAAGGGCCTTCCCACTTCAAGGCGTCAACTTGTTGGAATTCTTGGCGGACTGAACGCGCCGAAGAACAAGGTCGCCTTCCTCGAGACTTCGGCATTGACTTTGCGGCTATGGTAGCGGCGCATAGCTCGCTGGTACCGAGCAGCTCAGACAAGCTGAAGACGATCTTCCTCAAGGAGCAACGTCATCTTGTCGCAACTGCTCTTGCTCAAGCTCATCATAAGCGAGCACTCGAGGCGATCCGTATACGAGTTTCGTGGGGAGAACTGCCTCTGCTCCATAGACTAGAGCAAAAGGTGTCCGCCGATGGCTCGATTTGGCGTCGTCTGATCGACCAAAGAACCACCGGCAGCTCCTCAATCCAGCTTTCTTCCGCACTTGTGCAGCCTGCCGAAAGTTCTGGTCTTGAGCCCGCGCAAAGACTTCAGCATTTTTCCTCTCCGCTTGACCGCTGCTTCTCGGATGAGCAATGAGCGGAGCGACCTTGGCGCCAAGATCTTGGACGTCTTGCATGAAGGTGCGGCTTGTGAATTGTGTGTCGTTGTCGGTGATGATCCTGTTAGGCATTCGAAGCGGCAAACAATCGACTGAAGAACTTGACTGCTTGTTGTCTTGTCACCTTCTCCTTGCTTCCACTTTCGCCACTTTGTGAACTTGTCGATTGCAACGCATAAGTACTCAAAGCCCCCGCCAGCTTCGGGGAAGGGGCGAGGATGTCGAGCCCTGCACCGAAAATGGCGGGATAAAGGGATCGTCTGGAGAGCTTGAGCTGGCTGGTGTATCTGCTTGGAATGGAACCGCACGCTTCACACTTGGTTACTTGTGCGATTGCATCCTCGAGGGCTGTCGGCCAAAGAAACCTTGCGGAACGCTTTGCTTGGGCAAGTGCTCCGCGCCAATGTGGTGACCACATATGCCTCCATGTATCTCTCGCCAACAGCTTTTTGTCCGCCTTCCCGTGAATACACTTCAATTTCACACCGTTGAGTCTTCTTACATGCAGGTGTCGTCGACAAACTGGTACATACTTGACTGCCGGGCTACTCTTTCTGCTTCTTCTTGTTCTTCGGGAAGTTTTCCTGTCTGAAGGAAATGGACAATCTGCTGTGCCCATGCTGGAGCTAACGGCTCGACAACAAGGACTAAAGGCACATCTGCTGCTGCGGGAACATCGGCTTCCACGGCAAGAACCTGCGGCTCAGCCGAAGCTTGACGTTCCCCAGCAAGTTTGCCGGAGCAAAGCTTGTCGGGAGCGTCTGCTTCAACGAAACAAACCCTGGGGCTTGTCGGAGCAGATCGCTCCTCAAGATTGTTGGTGTCGATCTTGGGGACCTTCTTGGCGGCGGCCGGGAAGCTCTGCCGGAAAGTAGTCACCAGAGATCAACTTCCTCTTCTTGCTCTGTCCATTTGATGGTGTTACAGACGGTTGAGTCAGCTTGAGCACGAAAATCCCTGGTTCCACAGGTAGCTTAAGTGCGGTGCACTTTGACAGGCCATGAGCAATGTCGTTCTGAGCTCTTGGAATATATTCCATCTCAGAGGGTCAAAGTGCTCTTCCAGCTTTCTCACTTCATCAACATAAGCTTCCATCAACGGACTGATAATTCTTGTTCACTTGGCGGATGACAAGCTGTGAGTCACCCCTGACTCTGCAGTATTGTTTGTGGCTTGCTCCTTGGGAAAGTACATCTGGAATACGTACTTGAGGTGCTCTCCGGTGGGTGCGACAAGTAGCACGCCAGCGCCGGCGCCTTGCAGCGAGAAGGCACCATCAAAGTACATCAGCCACTCTTTGCTTGCTTCCTTGACGGGAATGCTCGTTTCTGGAATTCCTTCATCCGGTGTTGGCGCCCATTCTGCTATGAACTCCGCCAATGCTCGCTTTGGATAGTTGAAGTGCTCTCAAACTTGAGGCCAAATCTTGACAGTTCCAAAGGCCCACTCAACAATCCTGCCTGTTGCTTACGGATTTTGCAAAGATCCTCTTCAGCGGAAAAGCAGTGACGATCGTGATCTCATGTGCTGAAAGTAATGGCGCAGCTTTCTCGAGGCCATGAGGAGGCCGAAAAGCAATTTCAGACACCAGAGTACCTTGACCTAGCCCCTTGCAGAAGGGAGCTGACAAAGTAAACTGGGCGCTGCACCATCCTTTTCTGCATCTTCTCATGCGTCTGCGCAGATCCGTCCTTGTCGGGACCAGAGCTTGCCGGCGAAGCCCCCTGCTTGTCGCTGGATGCGTCTGCCATGGTTGCCAATTCATCATCCGCCTCCCTCTCCGCTACTAACGCAGCACTAACCACTTGATTGGTTGCCGCTATATATAGCATCAACTTCTCTTGTGGCTTAGGTGCGACAAGTGTTGGAGTGGAGGACAGGTATCTCTTCAAGTCCTGCAGCGCTGCCTCCGCTTCCAGAGTCCATTGCATCGGACCTTCCTTTTTCAAAATTTTGAAAAATGGCAGGGCGCGCTCAGCAGATCTAGAGATAAACCTGCTGAGAGCAGCTACGCAACCGGCAAGTCTTCGTACATCCTTGACGCGCTTTGGTGCTTCAATCTGCTCAATGGCCTTGATCTTGTCGGGATTGGCTTCAATTCCTCGCTGAGACTCGAAGAACCCGAGAAGCTTGCCGGAAGGGACTCCAAACACGCACTTCTCGGGGTTGAGCTTGAGGTTGATCTTGCGCAGATTTGCAAAGGTTTTGTCTAAATCTTGAATCAGAGTCTCTCTGTCCCTGCTTTTGACCACTATGTCATCCATGTATGCTTCCACATTTCTGTGCATTTTCGGCTCAAAAGCGTCATGGACTACTCTCGCAAATGTTGAACCAGCATTCTTTAACCCGAAGGGCATCCGTACAAAACAGTATGTGCCACATGGGGTGATGAATGCGGTCTTCTCCTCATCCTCTTACGCCATGAAGATCTGGTGATATCCTCGAGTATGCATCCAGAAATGAAAGCAAATCACATCCGGCCGTGGAGTCAACAATCGATCGATGCGGCAAGGGAAATGGGTCTTTGGGACAAGCTTTATTGACATCTGTAAAGTCGATACAAAGCCTCCATTTCCCGTTAGCCTATGCATACAACTACAGGATTGGCCAACCACGTGGGATGGAGCACTCCTCGGCGAAGAGGCCTGCTTGCTTCGGTTCTTGATTTCTTCCGCGATGAACTCTTGGCGCCCACTACTTGCTTCACGACTTTCGCTTGACGGGCCACGCATGAGGACAAACGGCAAGATGGTGCTCAATTACTTTCACAGGAACACCGGGATGTCGACGGCTGCCACGCAAACATCGCCGACGTCGCCGCAGAAAGCAACGAAGCGCCTTTCCTATTTAGGGTCGAGAGAGGCAGCGATGGTGAAGGTACCACCAGTGCCGTCCTCCTTGGCGGACACCTTCTTGGTCTCTGGTGGAGCTGTCGCCGTCTTCTTACACCTGCCGGTGGAGCTCGATGGTGCGTCCTCGATGGTAGCGCAGCACTCCGAAGAGGTGCGCTTGCCGGAGTGGGCATCAGAGCTCTTGCCGGACTTGGTCTTCTTCTTCCCCCCGGGAGCTTCAGCGGCAAGTGGCTTGCAATCTGTCGCGGCTGCTGCTTCCCGGTAGATCTTGTCGGCACAGATAAGAGCATCCTTCTTGTCGCTAGGGACAGAGATGACACTTATCGGGCCCGGCATCTTCAGGAGGTTGTATGCATAGTGAGAGGCTGCCATGAATTTGGCGAGTGCTGGACGGCCAAGTATCCCATTGTAAGGCAATGGAAAGTCAGCGACATCAAAGGTGACCCTCTCGATCCCCGAAGTTCAACTCGCTGCCAAATGTCACCGGCAACGTGATCTTTCCCTTCGGCTTGCTCCTTCCCGGATTGATTCCTTGAAAAGTGCCGGTCTCTTCGAGCTCGCCATCAGGGACCTGGAGTTTCTGGAGCACCGCGGAGGAGATCGGATTCAAGCCGGCCCTGCCGTCAACTAACATCTTGGTGACCTTGAGGTTGCGGATAGTTGGTGAAACGAACATCGGCAAGCACCCGACTGCAGTTACACGATCAGGGTGGTCCTCAATATCAAAGATGATAGGCGTGCTGGACCATTTCCGAGGCTTGCGTGACTTGATGGATGGTTCTGCTGCATTGACTTCCCGCATCCACTGCTTGAGTCGGCGGTGTAAAGTATGCAGAGAAGCACCGCCATCAACGCATTGTGACCTCTGTGGCTTTCTGGAACTCCTGCTCATCGGCCTCCTCATCATCCATGTCTTCGTCATCGTCGTCGTCTTCATCCTTGTCGCGGCCGCGGGGAGATCTGTCTCCTTGCCGCTGCTTGGCCTTGCCGCAGCGTCCTCCTCGGCCGGGACGTTTCTTGCTGGGTCCTCCTGCAGCCTCCTGGGCCTTCTCCTTGTCGCGTCGTTCGTATTCAGCCTTCTGCTGCTCGACAAGCTGCTCTACCTTCTTGCAGCTCTGGAGGTCATGGCCCTTGGTGCGGTGGATCTTGCGATCGCTTGCCGGAGCCGTCTCCGCTTGTCGGCGGCCGCCACAGATCGGCGATTGGTGCCAGCCGCAACCTCCTTGCCGGAGCTATCAGCCTTGGCTTTCTTGTCACCACCTCCGTTGCCGGACTGCTCGACAACTAGCACATCTCTGCCTTTCTTTTTCCTGTTGCCCCGCCGCCGGCTCTTCTTTGCCGGGGCGGTCTCTTCACTATCAGATCCTCCTGCTTCGGTATTCTCTCCGGGGAGTCTCCTCCCTTCTTCAGCACGTGCACACTTGTCGGCCAGGCGCATAGCTCATCGACGTCTCTGATTTTGCACATCGCCATCTCCTCCGCATCCTGCGGTTTCGCGACGTTTCGATGGAACGCGCTGATTACATGCGCAGGGTGGACGTCTGAGATGTTGTGCTGTACACGGCTGAATCTTTGAATATACTTATGAGGGCTCTCCTTCCTTCTAGGCGAGCAGATGAAGGTCGCTTTCTTGGCCATGGGGCTTGTGGCAGCGTAAAGCGCCGACAAACTGATGGCATAGATCTGCCCAAGAAGATATGGAGTTGTCCGGCAAGTGCATGAGCCAGGACCTGACATTGGGCTTGAGCACCAGCGGGAACTAGTTGGCAAGGATCTTGTCGTCTCACCCCCCGGCGGCCTGCACCGCGATGGTGTATATGCTGAGGAACTCCGACGGATGCGTCTTGCCGTCGTACTTCTCCGGTACGTCTGGCTTGAAGTTTTTTTTGCTGGGCCACTAGACTTGCCGCAGCTCACGAGTGAACGCAGGGCAACCTATCAGCGTCAGACGGCAAGTCGCCTGGTTCTCCGGCGGCGTGCATGTCGACAGAGGGCCCAGCCGCTGTCGATTGACGCCGGCTTCTTCTCTTGGCGCCGATGCGAGTTCGGCGCCCTCTTCTTGTCGCTCCGTGAAGAACTTGGCGCTGATCGCGATGAGCTCGTGGATCCGATGACGCAGTGGAGTCGCTGCCGAGGTGGATCCGGTGAGTCGGCGATCTTGGCCTTCGGGGCGGAGAGTGCATGGTGGTTGCATCCCCACCGGTCTCGTCGCCACCGGCTCGTGTTTGGCAGTCCTGCCGCGGCAGCGATGCACTCGGTTGCCGCGAGCTGTCGCCCGTTGGCGAAGCCAATGAGACTCTGAATGGTGGCCCTCCACCATCGACCTTGTCGGCCGTTGGAGGGTAATCCAGAGCAGCTTGAGCTCTCGCCAGAGCTTCGCCTGGAGTAGTGGGTGGCGATGGCGAATCGGCGCGAGGAGCGGATATGCTCGGACTTCTAACTATGTTAGAAGGAGCGATATCCCGTCCGGCGATCGTGCCTCGCCGCGCCGGCATGTTGGCGTGCATGCTGGTCTTGAGCATCCCGAGATCCTCGGCTCGATCTCGGTCCAACGGCGTATGGCATTGTGAATGCCATGATGTTGTCGATCCCGCCCCCGAGACGGGCGCGGTGCATGTACGGACGCCGAGGTCTGCGCAGCCTTGTCCTTGGACTTGGCAGCACCGTGAGCTCCCCGTCGCCGTCCATTCTTCCGCCGGCGTCTACCCCACCACCTGTTGCTCCGGTGGTGGTGGGTTCTGCAGACGGGGCTTCTGCCGCTGAAGCCTTCTTCTTCGGTGGCATGTTGACGAAGATGATGAAGATCTAGCTCGCGTGGACGCCGGATCAGGTTCACACAACCTCGACGCCCCCTACCTGGCGCGCCAGAGATGTTGGGGCAGGCTGATCTGGCCCACGAGCACCTATGGGGCCGGCGGACCGAGCCCCTTTCGGTTCGGCGGGGAGCGGAGGTCGCACGAAGAGCAGATCGAGGCGAAGCACGCGAGAGGTTTACCCAGCTTCGGAGCTCTCCGGAGAGATAACACTCCTACTGCTGCATGTCTAGGTGTATTGCGTTCTTGCTCAGGAGCGCTGAGTGCTACAGTACACACGAGCTGCTAACGAGACTGAGCCTGGGGGGAACTGATCGACCAACCCCCTCTACGTTGCGCATGGGCCTCCTTTTATATGCTCAAGGGGCTCCGACAGGTGGCAACGTAGACGGGGGTACAAATGGAAAAATAGTGGTTGGTACACCTACTTGTACAGTGTCTGATCGCCTAATAAAGGCAAACAGGGACCGTCGGGCGCCACCGCTCGCCACGATGGCAAACTTGTCGGCCGCTTGACACCTCGCACCACCGGCTGCCTGACCTCTCGCCACGCGGCGCCTGGAAAGGCCCAGGCGACACGTTAGTGGATGCGCCGGAGCGTAGGGTCTGAGAGAGGTGGTCTGCGCGGCAAGTGCCTTGCCGCGGTTGTTGTCTTGTCGCGCCCGGGAAGCTTGTCGCTCATCGGCCTTCCCTGCAAGATCCTCTTGCCGGGCCTTGTCTTGTAAGTGCACAGGGTGGCCTTCTCGGCAAGCTCCTCTTGCCGGGGCCTTGTCTCCTATGTGCCTTGAGTGGCCTTCCCGGCAAGCTCCTCTTGCCGGGGCCTTGTCTCCCTGGCTTGAATACTTTGTTCTTGAATGGCTCCAAAGGAACCACGGAGGACCTTGGCGGTCACCCGGTAAGCCCTGCCGCGGAGCCCATTCAGACACGGTGGGCGCCAAACGTGGGCGGCAAAACACATTTGATTCAAGCTCGTACGAAAGACATGTGTCTCTTCCTCCATTTCCCCATTCATACACGGTGGGCGGCAAAACAAACTCTCCTTGTCCGAAATCGATGTAGGCTAATATTTTAAATAGGGGCAGATGTGTAACTTCCATCAGACGTGACACAACCGCCCTACCTGTCAGCCCCGTTCATACACCGTGGGCACCAATCGTGGGCGGCCAAACACCCTCTCCTCGCCCGAAATAGTTACCGGCAAATATTTGGGAGATGCGAGATTACCGTCCTATCCCCAACCAACGCGATGTCCGAAATTTTAAACGGGGGATAAGTTCGTAACTTTCCCCCATTTCACAGAAGCGCGTCCCAAAGTTTGAGATCCCCCCCTCCCCTCCATTTCCCCATTCATACACCATCGGCGGCACGACAACCTCCGCATTGCGCCGAGCCTCCTCCGTCCGCCACCCCATCCTCCACCTTGTCGGAGCCGCTGCCCCTACCCTGTCCTCCACTACAAGAGATGGACGTCTCTCATCCACGGCGCTGGACCAGGATCCTTTCATCGCCTCCTCTCGCTTCATCGGCGCCGTCGTCCACCTTGCCGTTGCCACTCCTACGACCACCTCGTCCATGGCAACAGGATATATCCCCCGACCCGGCCGTCTGCCGTCTAAAGTCTTCTTCCCTGCCGCCGACAGCCATCGCACCCGCAACACCCTCAACATATCAGCATAGGCCTACATGGCGTCGCAAGAGAGGTGGTACTCTTCCATATGTGCTTAAGTTATTGATCTCACCCGGAAAATAGATCGTAATTTGTTTATTGTACTTTTCTTGTCCGTACCAAATCATAGTGGCTAGTTGAAAGCAAACATTGTTTGCGAAGTAGCTTTGTCTAGTTTGCACCTTCAGATCCGCAATGGCACAGGCACTATAATGGTAAAGCTTATGGTTTCTCCCCTTTATATTCACTACCATCATCGTAGGTGCTTCGTGTCGTGCTAGCACTGCTCCTCAAGACCTCTACCCAAAGCTTACGTGTTGAAATACGAATCTGATATGATGCTCATATCACTAAAACAGAGAATGTTTAATTGGTCACCTAATGTTCCTATATTCGTTTCGAAAAGCTTGTGCGCCACCCACTGGTCCAGCTAGTTCCACTTTCCTGATTTTTCTCATGATGCTTAGGGTTTTCCCTTTTTATCTACTCTACTATGATCTGCGTAGGTGCTTTCTGTCGTACTAGCATTACTCCACCCTTCAAGCTAAACAACACAACACTCAGAATTTGAAAGCTTAGTTGTTCAAATATGATTGTGATATGAATCTTGATATTAGTTAACCGACACATTTAATTGGTTAGCTAAAGGTCCCACTTGAGTTTCCAAATGCATGTCGCGACATATAGAGAGATAGCATAATTGCATTTCTTTGTCACTTGTTGACCGTACTTTCTTGTCCATACCAAATCTTAGTTGTTATTTCAAAGCAAAAATAGGTCGCTAACTACCCTTTGCGTGGTTTGCAGCTTCAGATCTGCCATCCCACTGCCACGGTCCACACTGTACTCATCATGCTTATGTTTTCTCCATTTTATGATGACCACAATCAGCCTACGTGGTTCGTAGGTCGTAATAGCACCGCTCCACCCATCGAGCTAAACAAGCTTAGTTGTACAAATTCATATCTGATATTATTGCTGATATTAGTAAAACTGAGAGATGTTTAAATTGGTTAGCTAAATGTTCCTACTTTAGTTTCGAAACACATGCGAGCCACATATGGAGAGACCGGAAAGGATTGTATTTCTCTGTGCGCTCTGGTTCATCATGGGTGGCCAACCGACATTGTATTGAAAGACTTGTAATATCTTCAATCTGCTTGCTCTTCTGCTGTTCTTTAAGATGATACTCTTCTCTTGCGTTCGACTGGTCAGGTCGAGTTGTTCTTCCTTAGTATATTTTGAATCTGTCAGGTTAGGTCGACTTGTTCTTCTTTACTATATGTTGAAGCTATCATCTGCGAAGTGTCATCACTTCTGGAGCTCTCATATTTTGAGTAGTAGGCCACAATATATTAATGCACACAACAAATTACAGCATGCATGGCATCTTTTAAAAGAATTGCAGAGATAGCACAAAGGGGTTTACAGGGAGGCAGTTTTGGATTAGAATCACTTCTGCATTACAAAGAAAATCTCACTTGTTTTTATGTTTTCATGCATGTCGATATTGAACATTATCAAAATGAATATGAGAATGGGCGACGAGAGGAATAATGCGAACGATCCATTGGCTATCAAACTTGGCATGGTGGATTTATGGCCTATCTTATTCACCCATCAAGGTGCTTGCTCTAACTTTGCAAAGTTGTATTGGTACTTTATATTTTGCATCTGACCTCTTGCATTACTTCTACTTTGTTACACCATCTGCTTAGTTTAAGCATCATATATGAGTATATGCCATACCTATCCATTTTTTGTACCTATTCCATGTGTCGTCACACTATGTTTTTCCAGTCAAATGTTGTTCTTTCGTAATAGATGTGCAAAAGGAAGAGGGTGAGTGCAGATCCTCAAGGAGTACAAACTAGGTATTTAGAAAAGGTAGTGATACCTGTTAAATCAGATAGATCAGCCACCACGTAAAACACAGGCCCAACTGCATTCAAACTTTACCCCTACTCCAAAGGGCCAAACCCCTATTAGAACTACTAGGAGCCCAAAGGTGCATCGTTTATGATATCAATTCAAAATTTGAACTCCTAAATTTCTTCTTGTGCCTTACCTTCTCTCTTGTATGAAAACTAATTTTAGATGAATCTCCTTGCTCAAAGGATCATACGATCTCAAAACAATAATGGGCTCTGCATTGCTCTTGTCAGTACCTCTCTCCCTTTTGCCTTTGTAACGCTGTACTTAATTAATTGCTATTTGATTATGTATCATCGATTACACCGAGCTTCATTATCCTCTGCTTTCTTCCAATATTATTTGATCTATATTTACTCTTTGCAAAATGTAGAATAATGGCAAATTTATAAAGAATTTTCTTTGGGGAATTTATTGAATTATCCATCCATCAACATGGAGAAGGGCTTTGTCCAGCCCGTGTTAACATGTAATGTAAGTTCATCCTTCTCAAGCCTTCAAACTTTGTTCTAGTATAGATTTGGATATGCATCATTTCCTCCACTGCTATTTTCTAGTTGTAAAAACATGTTCCTTATGCAGAACAGATCCATTTACTTGCTTATATGATTTTGAAACTTGTTACGTGTCTCCTTGTTTCTCTTTCAGACTCGTATCTCTTGCGCCAGGCAGAACTTTAGGGAAGATAGTGAGCCAAACCATCTTGAGGACAGCGAGATGACCCCAAGGTCCTGTCTTGATGAAGACAGTGAGTTGAAGCTACTCACCCAGGTGTGAGACAACCTACATGCGATGTTGCCTCAAGAAGTTTGACTTCTTTAGTCTCAACTTAAAGTGGAAAGGCTTGCTTCAGCTCAGCTCCGACTCGAAGTCAAAGATGCAATGAAGATGTCAGAGGACTGCCGTGCGCACCATCATGCCTTAAATCTAGTGTTGACGCATCTATCGTTGATACAACTGAGGTCTACTCCGCTTCTTCAGCTGTTTGGGTGGCCCGACCTGGCCAGGCCTAGTGCCTTCTGAAGTGCTCTCAATTTTTTATATTCTTTTGTCAGCACGTTTATTTGCACTGGTGGCGAACTTTGATGCCCTGTGGATGTAATATGTGTGATAGCCGTGATAGCCTAGCGTAAGTTGCTTGCTTATTTATTTCCTTGTTGTCTTGTTTATTTGCTTGCTTGTAGTCATTGCAGTTCTTTTTCCGCGGTTTTCTAGTGGCTGCAATAACCTATTTTTTAAAACTAGGCCACAATAACCATGGGCTAATATTTACTGTAGAGACACTGGGCCTCCTACGGTCCGTAGAAACAGTGGGCCTTCTACGGGCCGTAGAAACAATGGGCCTTCTACAGGCCGTATCATCAATGGGCCTTATACGGGCAGTATGATCGATTGGCCAAACATGGGCCAATAACAGGCAGCATTATGGCCGTAAACGGGCTAGAGTTGGAATCGTTCGTTCATGGGCCGACTATAACGGGCCATCGTTAATAGGCCGTATTTGATGACGCTATGAAAACAGCCCAACGTATTAACGGACCACAAACGAGCCGACTGTAACCACGGGCTGAATTTGGCCCACAAGCAGAAAATAACAGTAACGGGCCGTAAGTAAATGAATGCTGGAAATGAGCCCAAGAATCAATGGGCTCTGAGAAGGCCGAAATATAACATGGGCTAGAAACGGCCCAACGGAATAACGGGCTGTTAATGGGTATAAAGTGATACACTGTTCATTACGGGCCAGTTTCACCACGGGCCGTTAATGGGTGTAAAGTGATACACTGTTCATTACGGGCCAGTTTCACCACGGTCCGTTAATAGGCCAAGAGTTACATAGGGCCTCATATGGGCCGAAAGACGTCATGGTCCATACGTGGGCAAGAAGTGAAAACGGGCTGGAATCATATTCGGTGGCCCAGATGATGCTACTAGGCCTAATTCGGATAGGGTGTAACCGGCCTTGGGTTAGTGGGCTGTAAATGGGCTATATGCGAACAGGCCGTTAACAGGCTTTACATGGGCCGGCCCGCCACCTTTTGACCAAGTCAAACGGGCTGGCCTTTTCACAGGAATGGGCCTCTGTTGGGCCGTGCCACGTGTCGACGTGTCATAGGAGCCTTCTGTCCAATGAGTGGATGGCATCTGTCCCAATGATGAGCCGACACGTGTTTCCTCCAGCCAATGATGATTTTATACGTGGAAAATCCCCATTGGTCGGGGCTGTTAACGGGTTATCGGATCCAAAACCCGACCCGATAGCTTAACGGTGTTCCGTTACGGTGGATGCCACGTGTCGGTCACCCTTGACGAAAGCACTTCTGTGACCCGGGATTTATCGTCATGGAAGTGGACACTTCCGTGATGATAATTTTGGTAATGTCATGGAACACTTCTACGACAGCACAAGTATGACTATCTTGATTCTGTCATAAAATCGTCATGGATGTACATGCATGAGAGAAAATGCGACCTACTGTGACAAACACGTACCATCACGGAAGTGTATTTTTTTTGTAGTGACCGGCGAAGTTTGTACCAACTCTCGAGGTGAGAAAGGGCAATGTACGGTACCGAAGAGGCTAGCAATGATGGAAGGGTGAGAGTGCGTATATTCCATGGACTCACATTAGTCATAAAGAACTCATATACTTATTGCAAAAGTTTATTAGCCCTCGAAGCAAAGTACTACTAAGCATGCTCCTAGGGGGATAGATCGGTAGGAAAAGACCATCTCTCGTCCCCGACCGCCACTCATAAGGAAGACAATCAATAAATACCTCATGCTCCAACTTCGTTACATAACTGTTCACCATACGTGCATGCTATGGGACTTGCAAACCTCAACACAAGTATTCCTCAATTTCACAATTACTCAACTAGCACGACTCTAATATCACCACCTTTATATCGCAAAACTATTGCAAGGAATCAAACATATCATATTCGGTGATCTACAAGTTTTATGTAGGATTTTATGACTAACCATGTGAATGACCAATTCATGTCATCTCTCTAAATAGATATAAGTGAAGCAAGAGAGTTTAATTATTTCTACAAAAGATATTCCCATGCTCTAACAAATATAAGTGAAGCAAAAGAGCATTCTACAAATGGCGGTTTCCTATGTGAAGAGAAACAAGAAATCCAAACTTCAAATGATATAAGCGAAGCACATGAAGCATTCTATAAAGCCATACTCAAAAGATATAAGTGAAGTGCAATGAGCATTCTATAAATCAACAAAGGACTATCTCATACCAGCATGGTGCATAAAATAAAAGTGAAAACTAAATGCAAAAGACGCTCCAAGATTTGACATATCGCATGAACGAAACGAATCTAAAAACATACCGATACTTGTCGAAGAAAGAGTGGATGCCTTCCGGGGCATCCCCAAGCTTAGACGCTTGAGTCTCCTTGAATATTTACTTGGGGTGCCTTGGGCATCCCCAAGCTTGAGCTCTTGCCTCTCCTTCTTCTCTTCACATCGAGACATCCTCGATCATCGAACACTTCATCCACACAAAACTTCAACAGAAAACTTGGTAAGATCCGCTAGTATAATAAAGCAAATCACTACTCTAAGTAATGTTGCAAACAAATTCGTATTTTATTTTTTCATTTTAGCTACTGTAATATAACGTTTCCATGGCATAATCCACTGATAGAAATTGATAGTTTCATCAAAACAAGGAAACTATGCATCAAAAACAGAATCTGTCTAAAACAGAACAGTCTGTAACAATCTGAACATTAACCATACTTCTGGTTCTTCAAAAATTCTGCAAAAATTAGTAAACAAAATGTATATAAATACAATGCAAAAAGTTTCAGAACCATTTGACGTTCCAGTAAAAAAATGTAAAATCGCGCACTACTGCCAAAGTTTCTGTCCTGCACCGCACAAACTAACAAGCATTGTAAACGTCCTAAAGGCAAACCTCGGCACCTTATTTTTATAATACAATGGAATTGTACAAGGGGATAATTATTTTTTTTGAAAAGTTTCTGTAATTAAGATTCACAAAGTTTCCGTGAGCATGAAAAAAGTTCAAGGAGCTCTCCCACTTCAACAATGCTTGTCTTTCTCACTTTCACTTTCCTTTTTGAAAAGTTTTAGGTTCCCCTCTTTACTTTTTTTTACTTTATAAAAGCAGTCATCATAAATAAATGACTCTCTAAAACTTCCGGGTTGTCTCCCTGGCAACGCTTTCTTTAAAGCCATTAAGCTAAGCATATAGTGCTCAAGTAGTGAATCCACCCGAATCCCAACGTATATCAAAGCCAATTTTAATTAGCAATGATTTGGCATTTAGTAGTGAGCACAAAGCAACATATATCATCTAATGACGAAGTCTAACTCTCTTCCTATGCATCGGCATGTCATAAAAGAACAATTCATGCACACATAGTAAAGGCCAATGCATATCATAGGAAGTTTCTTGTAATTTTATCATGTTGGAAACATAGAGAGGTGGAGATATAGTTCCTCTCTCATAATAATTGCAAGTAGGAGCAGCAAGAACATGCATATTATATCTATCAAAATCATCATGTGCAACAGCAAAAGGCAACCCATCAATATAATCCTTAATAAGTGCAAACTTCTCCGATATAGTGTAGTTTAGAGAATTGAAAAAGATAATAGGACCATCATGCGTGGGTGCAATAGCAACGATTTCATGTTTAACATAAGGAACTATAGCAAGTTCGTCTCCATAAGCATAATTCATATTGGCATCTTGGACACAAGCATAGCAAGCATCATCAAAAAGGGATATTTCAAGAGAATCAACGGGATCATAACAGTCATTATAGCAATCATCCTTCGGTAAGCACGAAGGGAAATTAAACAATGTATGGGTTGAAGAGTTACTCTCATTAGAAGGAGGGCATTGATGATCAATCCGCTCTTCCTCCTTTTGTTCTTCTCTCTCCTCCTCATCTTTTTCATCCAATGAGCTCACAATGTCATTAATTTCTTCTTCCATAGACTCCTTCAAAATATTAGTCTCTTCTGGGACATCGGAGACTTTCTCAATAAATGCATCAATATCGGCATTGTATTCATAATTCTCATATAAATATGTCAGTGTAGGAACGACACCTATGGGATCACAAGAATCCCTACTACGGTTGCAGGGTGCGGGGGTCGTGAGAAGAGCAGATCAAACAGATAGCACACGGTCTCTTTATCCAGGTTTGGGCCGCTCGGATGCGTAAAACCCTACTCCTGCTTTGGTGGTTTGTTTATCTGGTGTTCTTGAGCTAGTTATGGGGCGTGAGGAGCTCCAAAAAGCCGAATCCTCCTCCTGGTCGCCTTGGGCCTCCTTTTATAGGGTAATGGGTTGCTACAGTGGCACATAGGAGGTGGAAAGGATACAGTAATGAGAGTATATCCCTCGCATTACATGACAAGGTGCCATTAATGCGTCTTGCTTAGGTGTCCTTGCTTTATCGGGGACAGGGGAGAGCCCTGTGTTGACACGCGCCCTGGCCAGCGGTGCCTGTGGTGCCATGTAGGCAGGCAGGAAACTGAGGTGGCGCAGCGGTGGGTCTCCACGAAGATCCGCTTGCCGCCACGCAGGTGCGTGCCCAGCTGGTCGGGTCGGCAGCTGCATGCGAACGGCGGTGAAGGTTTGATAGGCGTGGGCTTGATTGTGGCCCTACGGGTGCTCTTGGCGAGGGCCTCATCGTAGCCCCGGCAAGGGTCTTGCCGGGGCCCCGGCAAGAGTCTTGCCGTGGCGCCTGCTGTCATCCCCGGCAAGGCTCTTGCCGGGGGCCTTGTGGTCCTCCTTGGCTGGGATCCCGCCAAGGGTCGCCGTATTCTATAGTGTGTATCTGATCTTGAATGTCTTCACAAAAATCTGCATGCCACCACGGGGATGTCTCCCGAATCCTTGCCCCATGGGGGCAGTGGACTCAATGGTGATCCGCTCCGTAGGTGTGGGCGGCGGTCATGGCAAGGGTCTTGCCGGGTTTGCTAAAACCGCCCCCGGCAAGGATCTTGCCGGGGGAGTCCGCCTCGTCCCCTTTGCTCTTTCTGGCCTTGGTCTTGGAGTCGTTCTGCTTCTTCCGAGCTTCGGGTCTTACTTTGGCTCACCTCCCTCGCCCTGCAGTCCGGCAGTGTCCGTGGTTCAGACTGCGCGTGCACAGTTATAGGGCTACAAAAAGTGTACCCCTCTTTTTGTACACCGACAGGAGCCCCCGGGCCTGGGCCACACGTAAGCGCAATCGCGTCATTGGGCTAGGCCCAAAAACGGTGCGCAGGCAGGTAGGGTGGTTTTCACCGCGGTAAGTTTCTTCGCGCGCTGCGCTTCCCATGCCTCCTGCGCGTGGCTCGGCGTGGGGAGGCGTGTGTGACGTGGGCGGCATGCGTGGGGCTGAGCCCTGCGCGCATGCGTCATGTCGCAGTTAATGCGAAAGGAGGTGGCCCGCGTCTTCCCCCATAAGAAGGAATAACCGTGGGCGCGCTGCTCACTTTCACCTCTTCTCTCGTAGCTTTTCCAATCTCAGAGCCGCCGTTTCCTCTCTTCCTTCCCTCCTAAGCTTTCGTCGCCGCCTGCTGTCACTGCTTTGCCACCCTCCTTCTTCGCTCCTCTAGACTTCTTGGCCGCCATGGCGCCCAAATCCGCCAAGGGCAAGGGGGGTGGCTAAGAGCTCCAGGACCGTGGAGCCGCCGGAGAGCGCGCTGTCGGGGGTCCGGACGAAATTTGCCTTCATCATCCCCTCGTCGATTGGTGTTCATGAACTCCTGGCATCCTTCAAGCCCTTATGGGGAGTGAAGACAGGGGGAGAGAATTCGGGGCACCCGGCGACGTGCGTCATTCCTGCTGCTTGCGCTGATCCTGCTCCAAACCGGTATCCCTTTTTTGTCGATTAATTTTCTTGCGGGTTATGCCCCCCTTTCTCCGATTTCTTCTGCGACATCATGCACACCTTCGGCTTTCGCCTCTTGGATTTCACTCCGAATGCGGTGGCGTGCCTGGCTCTCTTGGCACATCTTTGCGAAGGCTTTGCCGGAGTGCAGCCCAACACGGCACTCTTCCGCCATTATTTCTCTCCTCGAATCCAGCCCGTAGGCGCCGTCTCCGGATGCGTCGCCTGGGTCTCAAGATCCAAGGGGGCGTACCCGGACGACGCCATGAAGGAGAGGTGGGATGAATGGCGTGGCCGGTGGTGCTGGATTGAAGACGAAGACCCGCCGAATTTCGCAAGGTCCGTCGGGCGCCGCCCGATGCGGCAAAGAATCGGGTGACGTTGATGCTGCCGACGAGAGGCTTCTTGTTGCCACCACCAGGATCCTCCGCTGACCGGGCTGGGCTCACCACTCGAGATGATCGGGCGGACTTCATTCGCTGCCGGATCGCCCCGTTACATAACAAGGGGAGGCCAGCCTGGCTTTTTACGAACCCGGCTGATATTATGCGGCTCCGCCCTGGCCTCGACCACAACTTGACGGCGATGGCGCATGCCCACTTCTGTCAGCGGCTTTTCAGCCTCGATGTGGGTCGCGACGGTGAGATTGAACGGACCGGCAAGGCCGCGAGGACTGCCGCAAAAGTCGTCAAGGCCGTCAAGGGGTCGTTCTTCAAGTTGCCAGCGGGGGTAGTCCCGTTGTGCAATAACTCACGCCGGTCCGAGATCATCGCTATGATGCCGGACTGCAACGAGCACGGCCCTGTCCTGAGCTGGCCGGAGCCGACGGATGTAGAGGTGCAACAATTCTTCGACTCCTTGATCGAGGTATACGTCAATGCTGATTTCGAGCGGTGGCTCGTCATGGACACCACCCAGGCGGAGCTGGACTACATCGCCACCAGGGCGAGGGAGGCATAGCTTGCCATGGAGGCCGGCAGCGCCGGGGGTGTGGAGGACAAGGCCGCGACGTCTGCGGAGGAGGAGCAGTTCACTCTATGGGCGGCGGCCGCCGGGGAGGTCAGCAGCATCGACGCTGGAGCTCCGCTCGTCGAGGACGCGGCCGACGAGTCATCGGAGGAGGAGGACGTGGCGGCGGGCTCAACGCCAATCAAGGGAAGAGGGCGAGTCCTGCGGCGGCCTGGCTCCGGCGAGCCGGTCCGGCCCGGCAGGGCTACGCGGCCTCAATTGACCCTGGAGGGGTCCAAGCGCCACCCGAGGGCCACGGCGGCGAAGGGGCTGACGAAGGCCGTTGAGAAGAAGAAGGCGACAGCCCCTTCCTCATCCAGGCGCACACAAACCCCGCCGCCTTCTTCACCTCCTCCGGTAGGCGTTGATTCGGATGATGATGCGGAGCTCCCTTTTGATCTCGGATCTCTCAGCCCGGAGAGGAAAGGGAAATTGGTGGAAGAGGAGGAGACGGACGACGAGTAAGTAGTCCGTTCCTTACTGTCATTTCCACTTCTCTGAATCGGGTCACTTGTCTTAATCCATTTTTGCTTTTGCAGGGAGACAGAGACGTTGGCCCAGAGGGCAAAGAGGGCGAGGACCTTGGCAAGCGGTCAGCCCCCGGCTAGGTCCTCCGAGACACCACTGGTGGTGGTCTTGAGCAGCCGGACAGCAGCCCCCGGCGCAGCCCAGCCAGAAGTTCGTCACCCTCCTCTTACTCAACATGTGGTAGGCGCTCGATGCTATGACGCTGACCTTGGCGGGTTTGCAGGAGGGGAGCGGCAGCAGGAGGAGCCACAGAGGGCTACTCCTAACACACCACCCCCATCGACTACGCCGCCGCGAGGGGTGTCCCCGGCAAGGGCATCAGGCATGGAGCCTACACCCATGGAGGAAGAGGGGAACTTGGGTGCTGGTGACTCTGCCGCGGTGCCAAATGCTAGCGGAGAGGGGACTTCTGCTTCACAACCTAGCACTGGTGAGTCGCCTGTCCTTCGTCTCTGTTTTTCCCTTATTCTTTTCTTGGCTTCATCACCCCCATTGCTGCCCAGGACCTCCTTCAACAGACATGGAGGATGTGGACACTACCGTGGGGGACATTGCTGAGGAGGCCGCGGCGGAGGCCAGCAGGATTGCCGCCGAGGAGGCCGCCAAAGATGCTGATGAGGCTGCTGCTGACGAAGCCGCCAAGGGTGCTGCCGAGGATGCCGCTGCGGCCGGCGAGGCTTCTGCCGAGGGCACCAGCGGTGGACCTGCCGGTGAGACCGGCAAGGCCTCCGCCGAGGAAGAGGTGGCCGGTGACCAGCCCCCCTCCTCCTTGACCTCGGGCCCCGTCAGATATCTGAAGGTGGGCGACGATCTTTTAGTCCATCTTCTAGGGGCGTCAAGCCGAGCGCCCGCCGAAGGGGGAGCCTTTGACGGCGAGGTGCTTGCCGCCACCAGGCTTGAGGTGGTTGATGAGCTGGGCGTTGGCGGCGACGGTTCTCCAGAAGAGCAGCTTTTCCGCGCCATGGGGGCCGACTTCCGGAAGCTCCAATCACTCTACCATGCCCGCCTGGACAAGATCAAGTCCAGGATGGTGACGGTGGACAATGCGGAGGTGGCCTTCAAGGCGCGCGTCGCTGAGACGCTGACCTGGTTCCACCAAACTCGCGAGGAGCAGAGGGCCTTTCAGGAGGAGTTGGCCAAGCGCGACATGGAGCTCACCATGAAAATGGCCGACGTCGAGAAGGCCCTGGAAAAGGCGGCGAACTTGGCTGCCGCAGCCATAGCCGCCCGGGACCACCATCAAGCTGCCTTGGACTCCCAGGAAGAAGACCTCTCCGCGCGTGAAGCGAAACTTAGCGCAACGCTCCGCGGCAAGGACGAGGAGCTCGAGGCCCTTGTCGCGCAACGGACCCGCGAGCTGGAGCAGAGGCACAAAGAGGCACTCGATGCCCAGGCTCTGGCCCATGCCGGCAAGGTGAAGGAGCTGGAAACGGAGCGGGACGAGCTGAAGGAGCAGGCCCTCAAGCTGTCCGGCGAGAAGAACATGCTCAACCGAGCCTTGGTAGAGACAGAAGGAGGGGTCATCAGCAGGACTGGGGAGCTCTCCGATGCGCAGAACTCCATCAGAGACCTCAAGCTAAAGCTAGAGGGTCTCGAGAAGATGCTGTGGAAGAGCAGCGCTTGGGAGGAGACCTTGACCAGGAGCCTCGAGGAGGAGAAGTAGCTGCGGGCGAATGAGGCCGCCTCCAACCAGGAATACGTGGTGGGTGAGAAAAAGTGGATCAGCCATCTGGAGGTCATCGCTGGCAGGGTCACCTTGCAATTGGCCACCATTGGGCTGCCAAACATGAGGTGTGCCCCCGAGCGCAGCAGGACCGTCAACGCCAAGCTGACCCAGTTCTTCGAGGGCGTCCTCTGAGCCTTAGCCTATCTTCACTCCAACAGAACGGCCACACCGGCCGAGGAGGCCCGGCGACTTTGTCGGAGGGTTGTGACCAAGGTCCTCACCAAGATGGCGCACTGGAATCCCAACCTTGACTTCGCGGCCTCGATGAAGAGCTTGCCGGATGGTGTTGAACTCACGGTGCTCAAGGAGCGCATCAGGCCCATCACCAATGGCATCGACGAAATCAAGATGGTGGAAAGCCAGCGCCGGGATTGAGCATCCTGTTCCTCTTCGCTGCTGCGGGTTCTCGATCAAGACAAATTTTATCTTTAATTAGAACCGCAGCTATGACGTGATGTAATATAACTTTGAAGTACTCTTAATTTTCATGCATGTTATTTCCCCGTTCAATTCCTCTTTGTATGTGTGCCCCTCGTCGATCGGGTAGGCTTGCCGGCGCGAAAGCCCCTAGTGGTGTTTTGGGGACGGATCCCCAGGGCCTGCCGGGTACGCGTGCTGCCGGACGAGCCACCTTTCCGTTTCGAACGCGGCCACTCGAAATGTCGAGCTTGACTCGAGTCAGAATCGAGGGTGTTGTCAATTGCGGAAGATTACTCTACCATTCTCGATGCAGCCACTTGAGCTGTTGAGCGGACTCGAAACAGGGCAAGGGCGTTGCCAATCGTGGGAGAGCCCCCTGGCGTGCAAGTTTCTCATACAAAGGCGTGACATTTCCGGGGGGGAATAACCTCAAACAAGAAAGGTAGCACAAATAAAGGTTCAGTGCAACTTAGCTTCTGTTTGCGATCGCTCGAGTGTCGATCTTCTGGTCTCCTTTCTTCTTCAAGGGCCACGAAGATGAAGGAGTGCCGGGCTAACTGCTAAAGCCGATTCTCACAACTGCGCGGGGGTCGTGAGAAGAGCGGATCAAACAGATAGAACAAGATGTCGGTGTAGGAACGACACGTATGGGATCACAAGAATCCCTACTACGGTTGCGGGGCGCGGGGGTCGTGAGAAGAGCGGATCAAACAGATAGCACACGGTCTCTTTATCTAGGTTCGGGCTGCGAGGATGCGTAAAATCCTACTCCTGCTTTGGTGGTTTGTTTATCTGGTGTTCTTGAGCTAGTTATGGGGCGTGAGGAGCTCCAAAAAGCCGAATCCTCCTCCTGGTCGCCTTGGGCCTTCTTTTATAGGGAAAGGGGTTGCCATAGTGGCACACAGGAGGTGGAAAGGATACAGTAATGCGAGTCTATCCCTCGCATTACATGACAAGGTGCCATTAATGCATCTTGCTTAGGTGTCCTTGCTTTATCGTGGACGGGGGAGAGCCATGTCTCCTCCGTTGCCGCTCCCTTTTGTGTCGACACGCGCCCTGGCCAGCGGTGCCTGTGGTGCCATGTAGGCAGGCATGCAGCTGAGGTGGCGCAACGATGGGTCTCCACGAAGATCCGCTTGCTGCCATGCAGGTGCCTGCCCAGCTGATCGGGTCAGCAGCTGCATGTTAACGGCTGTGAAGGTTTGATTGGCGTGGGCCTGATGGTGGCCCTACGGGTGCCCTTGGCGAGGGCCTCGTCGTAGCCCCGGCAAGGGTCTTGCCGGGGCCCCGGCAAGAGTCTTGCTGTGGCGCCTGCTGTCATCCCTGGCAAGGCTCTTGCCAGGGGCCTTGTGGTCCTCCTTGGCTGGGATCCCGCCAAGGGTCGTCGTCTTCTATAGTGTGTATCTGATCTTGAATGTCTTCACAAAGATCTGCATGCCACCACGGGGATGTCTCCCGAATTCATGCCCCATGGGGGCAGTGGACTCAAGGGTGATCCGCTCCATAGGTGTGGGGCGAGCGGCCGCAGCAAGGGTCTTGCCGGGTTTGCTAAAACCGCCCCCCGGCAACGATCTTGCTGGGGGAGTCCGCCTCGTCCCCTTTTCTCTTTTTGGCCTTGGTCTTGGCGTCGTTCTGCTTCTTCCGAGCTTCGGGTCTTACTTTGGCTCACCTCCCTCGCCTGCTTTCGGTCGGGCGGTGTCCGTGGCTCAGGACTGCCTGCAGTGCAAGATTATAGGGGTACAAAAAGTGTACCCCTCTTTTTGTACACCAACAAAATATTTAAGGATAGCTAAACTTTCAGGTCTATATACAGCATCATAAAGATTTTGACACTCTTTAAATACAGATTAAATTTTGTAAGCACCCATAAAAGCAACAAATTCTTCTATTTGTTCCACATCATAGTAATCATATATACCTCTAGCATAACAAGCCAATGTTTCATTATCATTAAATTTGCATGAAAAGGGAAGGTGTGGAGACTTCATCCTAGAGCAACAAGTATAATCATAGCTCAAGCATAGTTGCCTAGCATACCACTTCAACATATAAATTTGATCGTATAATAGTTTCCCTTTTTGATTCAAGCAATAATCCCTAAAGTATTCACGTTGATCCAACGTGTCTCCCATTTCAAAATTGAATGGTGTTTTCTCAGGATTATCAAAGTAGTACATAATATCTATCACATAACGAGCATCGAGGGGTTTAGGAGGTTCCCCATCTCCATGAGTAGCAAGTACACCTAATTTTTTTGGTATTTCGTGTTCCATATCCATAACTAAAGATAGAGAACAACTAAGAACAACAAATAAAAATTACTTAGTGATAAAGCAAACAAGCACACACGAGAATATTCACCCCACGCTATGACTCCCCAGCAACGGCGCCAGAAAAAGGTCTTGCTAACCCACAAGTATAGGGGATCAATTGTAGCCTCTTTCAACAAGTAAGATTTTCGAACCCAACGAGGAGCTAAAGGTAGAACAAACATTCCCTCAAGTTCCATCGACCACCGATACAACTCTATGCACACTTAACGTTCGCTTTACCTAAAACAAGTATAAAACTAGAAGTACTTTGTAGGTGTTTTTGAATAGGTTTGCAAGAATATAAAGGGCACGTAAATAAAAAGTAGGGGTTTTTTAGATAAAGACACAACTAAATTAAATTTAGTAAAGAGCTTTTGGTAACAATAATGTTTTTGTCCCTAGGCAATCGATAACTAGACCGTTAATCGTTATTGCAATTTTATATGAGGGAGAGGCATAAGTAACATACTTTCTCTACTTGGATCATATGCACTTATGATTGGAACTCTAGCAACCGTCCGCAACTACAAAAGATCATTAAGGTAAAACCCAACCATAGCATTAAAGTATCAAGTCCTCTTTATTCCTATACGCAAACAACCTACTTACTCGGGTATGTGCTTCTGTCACTCACGCCACCCACCATAAGCAAATCATGAACATATTGCAAACCCTACAGCGGGGATCCCTCACGCTTGCGAGACACGTAGAGCTATATAGGACAGCACCAATAATAAAACGTGCAACTCAAACCAATCACGGTCATCAATTAATCCATAGGACAAAACAGATCTACTCCAACATCATAGGATAGCCATACATCATTGGGAAATAATATATAGCGTTGAGCACCATGTTTAAGTAGAGATTACAGCGGGTAAAAGAGGGATTACACTGCTGCATAAAGGGGGGAAGAGTTGGTGATGATGGTGGTGAAGTTGTTGGTGAAGATTGCGGTGATGATGATGGCCCCCGGTGGCACTCCGGTGCCACCGGAAGCGAGGGGGAGAGAGGCCCCCTCCTTCTTCTTCTTCCTTGACCTCCTCCCTCGATGGGAGAAGGGTTTACCCTCTTGTCCTTGGTCTCCATGGCATGGGAGGGGCGAGAGCACCTCCGAGATTGGACCTGTCTCTCTGTCTCTCTCTGTTTCTACGTTCTGGGATTCTGCCCTTTCACCATTTCTTATATATCCGGAGATCCGTAACTCCGATTGGATTGAAACCTTCGCCCATATTTTTCTCTGAAAATTAGCTTTCTTGCGGCCAAAGAAGAGCAGCAACCGCTTTACGAGGGGCCCATGAGGGTCAGGGGCGAGCACAGGGGTGCAGCCGTGCCCCCTGCCTCGTGGCCCCCTCGGGCACCGTCTCGCGTTGATTCTCCTTCCCATATTTCACAAATATTCCAAAAATATTCTCCGTCTGTTTTTATCCTGTTTGGACTCCGTTTGATATGGGGTTTCTGCGAAACATAAAACATGCAACAAACAGGAACTGGCACTGGGTACTGGATCAATATGTTACTCCCAAAAAGAGTATAAAAAGTTTCCAAAATTATATGAAAGTTGTATAATATTGGCATGGAACAATAAAAAATTATAGATACGACGGAGACGTATCACGTAGTCTTCGACAGGACTAGCTATCCCCCTCTTATTCTGGCATTATGTAGTTCAGTCCACCGATATTGCCCCTTTACACTGATACCCATGCATATGTAGTAGATCCTTGCTTGCGAGTACTTTGGGTGAGTAATCACGGTTGCTTTTCCCCCTTTCCATTCTTCTCGTTTGTCGCAACCAGATGCTAGAGCCCAGGAGTCAGACGCCACCTTCGACGGCTCCTACTACACTGTGGGTGCCTACTGCTATGTGCAGGTCGCCGCCGACGACTAGGAGTAGTTTAGGACGATCCCAGGCAGGAGGCCTGCGCGTCTTTCGATCTGTTTCACAGTTTGTGCTAGCCATCTTATGGCAACTTGTTTAACTTATGTATGTACTCAGATATTGTTGCTTCCGCTGACTCGTCTATGATCGACCACTTGTATTCGAGCCCTCGAGGCCCCTGGCTTGTATTATGATGCTTGTATGACTTATTTTATTTTAGAGTTGTGTTGTGTATCTTCCCTGAGTCCCTAATCTTCATCGTACATGTTTGCGTGTATGATTAGTGTATGATTGAATCGGGGGCGTCACAACTCCACATATCGACCACTATCTCGCATGCATCTACCGTATTAAGTTCTTGGAAAAATGGAGTAATGCAATAAGTACGATGATATGATGTAGACAAGATCTATCTATGTAGAGATAGACCCCATCGTTTTATCCTTACTAGCAACAATACATAAGTGTCGGTTCCCTTTCTGTCACTGGGATCAAGCACCGTAAGATCGAACCCACTATCGGGCACCTCTTCCCATTGCAAGATAAATAGATCAAGTTGGCCAAACAAAACCCAAACATCAAAGAATAAATACGAGGCTATAAGCAATCATGCATATAAGAGATCAAAGAAACTCAAATAACTATCATGGATATAAAAAGATATGACTGATCATAAACTCGAAGTTCATCAGATCCCAACAAACACACCGCAAAAGAGTTACATCATATGGATCTCCAAGAGACCATTGTATTGAGAATTCAGCGAGAGAGAGAAAGCCATCTAGCTACTAACTACGGACCCGAAGGTCAACAAAAACTACTCACGCATCATCGGAGAGGCACCAATGGAGGTTGTGAACCCCATCCGAGATGGTGTCTAGATTGGATTTGGTGGTTCTAGACTCTGCGGCGGCTGGATGAATATTTCGTCGACGCTTCTAGGGTTTCTGGTATATTGTGGTATTTATAGAGCAAAGAGGCGGTCCGGGCGGCACCCGAGGTGGGCACAACCCACCAGGGGGCGCTTGGGCCTCCTGGCGCGCCCTGGTGGGTTGTCCCCTCCTCGGGACTCCCCCCAGGTGCAACCAGGGCTCAATATCTTCCTTCTGGTCCATAAAAAATCTCCATGAAATTTTGTGGGATTTGGACTCCGTCTGATATTGATTTCCTGCGATGTAAAAAACATGGAAAAAACAGCAACCGACACTTGGCACTATGTCAATAGGTTAGTACCAAAAAATAATATAAAATGACTTTAAAATGATTATAAAACATTCAAGATTGACAATATAACAACATGGAACAATAAAAAAATAAAGATACGTTGGAGACATATCATCGTGCAAGCCATGTCCGCCTGTTGAATACTATCGCTAGGGCGTCGGATTCGGTGGAGAGTCCTCTTCGATAGCCAACAAATGCCTCTGGGGGCGGAGCACCAAAAGCAGCACCGAGCATAGTGAAAGGTGTCATTCGCTAAGACTAGGCTGGTGTCGGCCTGGTTGCTCATGAACCTTGGGCTAGAGGAGGCATGGCCCATCGATCAGTCCACGACCACCATCGAGTCGGATAACCGCCTGATGGAGTCAAATCCAGTAGATCTCGGGTGCGGGGTCCCGAGATGGTAGTCTACTCTTTGCATGACGGTAACAAGGAGACATAAGTTTACCGAGGTTTGGGCTCTCTCGAAGAGGTAATACCCTACGCCCTACTTTGATTGTATTGATTTTGAGGAGGTACAGAGTACAAATGATCTACCATAAGATCATCTGTGTATGAGTGGTTGTCTACAACCCTCACCCCTTGGTTTATATAGATACCGGGGGTGCCTAGGGTTTACATAGGCTGGTTGCATCTAATGACAATCATGGCAAAGATTACCTCTAAATCTTTGGAGTAATCGCCAAGTCTATGGAATCTTCCATCCTGGCTCTGCTGGGCCTAACGAACGAGGCCCACTTGGTTTATCTTTATAGGGGGTTCTCGGCCCAGCCAATAAGGCTGGGAGCCGACATTGCTAGCACCCACTAGTTACGGACACCATCATCGCCGCCATCACCAGCTCAACACCTAGCTCCTCCAAGTGGGGTTGGGGAAGTCCGAGCGCCATCTACCTCCAAGCAGCTCAAGCTCAAGCGCACCGAAGCAGTCAGGCAATGATGTTCTGGCACTTGGTGGACACTTCATCACTTGCACGACGATGATGACTCGAATGACAATGGGGATGGCAGAGTAGACGACAATGAAGGTGTTGGTTTCCTCGGAGGCCATGCCTACGAGGTCAGTGTATGGTGCATGGCATAGTTTTTAGTTTCATTTAGTATAAATTTAGGTTGAACTTCTTAAATACCATTCTTTTGAATATAATATATAGAAGCTGCTTCAATTTTGTCTTTTTAGCTTACGACAAGACATTTGGTGATAACGATTGGATGACCTCGGCCTGATTGGTTGTTCGCAGACAGTTGGTGATGTCTATTTGGTAATAAACGTTGGTGATGCCTTTAGGGCATATTCAGATAATAGGACTTTGAAAAGGGCAAACGAGAATAAGATCTCGATCTTTCATTTTCCCTTAAAATTTTCTTGATCCAAATGGCTTTTGTCTTTTGATTTTGTATATAACTTACGCCACGGTCAAGATTAGTGCTAACAAAAATCACCAACACATATGCACGCACTGAGCGCACAAACACAGATCCAGCGGTCCACCGCCCGTGACAGGCCGGTGAAGGTGCTACCTCCGCGAGCCGCTCAAGCTCTACCCGCCGGCCACCATCTCCATCCATCTGGTTGTTATGCCAAGTTGCCAACCCTGCGCTGCTCCTCCTGCCAGTTGCTGTCAGTTCCATCGATCTCATCCACCAGCACCTCTTAGTTTCTCTTGTTCCGCCAGCTCCCATCATGTCGTCGACTCCGATCATCACCATAGCATGGCAGGAGCAGGAAGGCCTAGACAAAGGCTCTCCTATAGCGGCATTAGGCGTCGGCGGCACAAAATCCATGAGGGATGGCTAGACGGTGGCGCCACTGAATACAAGAGGGAGGGATAGATATAAGAATCCCCGAGACTACTAATCTCTCGTCGCAAGCGTGGCTGTGACGCACGGCCTACGGCCGAGGCACTTCTCTCCCTCCTTCCATTACCATTCCTCACCCTCTATTCTTCGTGTCTCGACCGATAATCCAGAAGGATGTGAGGAAAAAGATTTATGTTTCGTGAAGTAGAAGAAAGAGGAGAGGAGGACATGTGTTGTATTGTGGCGAGGATACAAACTTGGAGTTGACCTCGAGCTATGGAGAAAATGACCAGCAACGTAGGAAGGATGTGGTGGTCAACCATGAATCCGAGTCTTATCAAGCAACCTGGGTTCATATCCTCTTGGCTACCTGTTCTGTAAGGCTGGTAGGCTAAGAAACGAATCTTTTTTCACAATTTTTTTCTGCTTTTAAATCTCAGCTGTCAACTTTTGTGGTTAGTATAAAATCAACGGATATAAAAGGGTGACTTATGGAGAACTATGAAATCCTCCGTCCTTTAATATTAGGTAAAGATTTATAGGACCCCATGTGATTTTTTTAATTCCATTACATTTATTTCTTATATGATTTCAAGTTTTCTTACTCGAAATAAGAACTTTCATCAGATAATAGAATTGTACAATGGCTAGCGATAATGTAGTCTTCTTGTGAACGTTTCAATAACTAGGTACGTGCTCGTGCGATTGCCATTGGGCCAAATATTTTTTAACGCCTTTACAGGATCATACGTGATAAATCTTGATGCAGAACAAATCCAGGATGACGAATTAGATGACATGATCGTGGTGAAGGAAGAGGTGAAGCAATTCGAGCATGAGGCTAGATGGTTGGTAGTCGCTCACGTCAGCACGAATATGCCTTTTAGTTTCAATGCGTTGTTCAAAATCATGGAGTTGGCATGGGTGCCCTTGTAGAAACCAATTTTTTTTGAGGCCGGGGAGAACTTATTCATACTAGATGACCCGTTGTGCCAATTGACACAAAGACCAACTGCAGCCAGAAGTTAAACAAACTATTGAAACATAATATCTAAGTCAAGTGAACTATTCGAAGAGACCAACTAACTAATTGCAAATCGAAAATCAGGTGAACTGTTTGAAACCTAAAATAGAAGTGAAGTGAAATGTTTGAAGAGACAAACTACGGCCATTGGCTCAAAGACCAATTGCAGCCAAGAAAAGAAGCAACTAATACAAGCTTAAATTTAGGTGAACTATTTGAGTGATGTTCCTGGTAATAGTCTGCATGTGATTATGTTCGTAATACTTTTATGTCTACCTTGCCCATGACCGTCTCCTATGTAAATAGATGACTTGTTGCGCCAAGTGTTGTAGAGACCAACTGCAAACCATACGTTAGGCTAACTATTTGAAGGATTTTTTCTCAACTATGTGCAAATGATTATGTTCATACTACATTCCTATTTGCCTTGACAATGATCATTGCCCATAGCTTTCTTTGCAAATTGTTTTTGATGAAATGAGACTCTATTCGTGATAAAATTTCTTTCCAACTATCTTCAACTGCCCAAAGATGAAATACAACTAGAAGTTAAGCAAGTTATGAGCAGCACATATAGCAAACGATCCTTCAATAAATCATCCCAAAGGGTGATCGATAAGGTGAATTGACTATAGTTTTTATTTTTTATGGTTCTAGCTGGGTGTCGGTGTCAAAACCGACGGATCTCGGGTAGGGGGTCCCGAACTGTGCGTCTAGGCGGATCGTAACAGGAGACAAGGGACATGATGTTTTTACCCAGGTTCGGGCCCACTCGATGGAGGTAAAACCCTACTCCTGCTTGATTAATATTGATGATATGGGTATTACAAGAGTTGATCTACCACGAGATCAGAGAGGCTAAACCCTAGAAGCTAGCCAATGGTATGATTGTTGTTGGTCCTACGGACTAAACCCTCGAGTTTATATAGACACGGAGGGCTAGGGTTACATAGAGTCGGTTACAAGGAAGGAGATCTACATATCCGTATTGCCAAGCTTGCCTTCCACACCAAGGAGAGTCCCATCCGGACACAGGACGAAGTCTTCAATCTTGTATCTTCATAATCCAACAGTCCGGCTGTCCAGATACCCCCTAATCCAGGACTCCCTCAATAGCCCCTGAACCAGGCTTCAATGACGATGAGTCCGGCGCGCAGATTGTCTTCGGCATTGCAAGGCGGGTTCCTCCTACGAATACTTCATAGAAGATTTTGAACACGAGGATCGTGTCCGGCTCTTCAAAACAAGTTCCAAATACCATCGTAGAGAGAATACTATTTTCACAAATCTAATCTGCTGACGTATTCCGTAGCGTGACATCACACCACAACCAAGCCTTTATTCGAATCGTTTTTACACCCCTCCTCGGCGCGTTTCGTGAGGCGGTTTCCTTGGCACGTCTTGTCGAAGCAGAGATCGTGGCCCCTTTATTTACGGGATTCTCATCAACGCGGACACAGGTAACCCAATCGGGCCCATTGGTATGTCCCCTCGATCGAAGGTAAGTCCCAAACGGTCACAAGGAGGGCTCTCGGTATTCAACCCCTTTATAAAGAGACCAAGGCCTTACTCTTTTCTTTTGATCTCAATCGAATCTGCCTCCCGCCTCGAGTTCCAACACCCGAATCTTCAGATTCAGGCGCTTCGGACCTTCGATTATGTCCGGATCCAACCTTCAAGGTCGATGGATGCCTTCTTCCGTCACGAAGGAAGACATAATAAAGCTAAGGGAGGCCAGGTACTTGACCGGCGAAATCCCGCATAGGCTGCCTGCTCAAAGGCAGGTTATTCCCACTCCTAAGCCCGGTGAGAGCATCGTATTCGTATCTCACTTCCTTCGAGGGCTAGGCTTCACATCTCATCGTTCATCGTCGTGTGCGAAGCTTTTCTCTGCATTACCCCTCACTTCGGACTGTGGCTCAAGACCCGAAGATGATCGAGGGGCAGCATGCAGAGTGCGGAGGCGTTGTAATAAGCAAAAATGCTGACGCCCCATGGCCCGAGGGCTCTTTCCAGGAGGAGCCCAGCCTATGGCAACAAGATGGTTTTATATCACGGCTCCCAGGGGTACAAAGTGGGTGGCTCCACCTGCCTTTCGCTCGGGTCCCCTGCCACGACTAACGTCATGGGTCAACAAGGGGCTAGACTGGGGGCCAGTAAAGGATGTGTCCGTATTGCAGAGCCGCATCCAAGATCTCCTAGAGAGAGATGTCAGTCTGGTCGTGGTGGCGCGAGTCATGTTAATTCGCCGCGTCCTGCCCTCCAAACGTCGTCCCCTCCGCCTGTGGGAGTTCAACCCAGAGGGACCGCAAGCTCTCCAACATTTCCTTGGCATGACGTCCGTGGAGATGTACAAACTGTTCTTCGGACCACAAGCAATGTGTCCGGATTCCACTGAGGATGCAGGTCTGAGCTGGAATCGTCCGGATACCCAAGTAAGTAGCCCTGCATCCGAACATTCCATCTGCTTATTTATCGCAACATCGCCCTTAAAAAAGGTCGCTCTTTAACCAGGAGTGGATAGCGAAGGCAAAGTTGATCAGGTGTCCGGCCCCCCTCCCGGAGACCTCGCCAGACCCTGTGTTAACCAGGATGCTGGAGATCGTGCCTTATCCAGCGCTTTCGGGAGAAGATAAAGGGGGAAACAAGGAAGCTACCCCTGCCATACCGCCTCATGGGGCGGGCGACCCCGAAGTGTCGTCACGGAGGGTTTCTCCTGATCCGGCGAGGCAAGAAGGTAGTCATGCGGCCACCCGAAGTATTTAGTATCCGGCCTTTGAAGAAAGCAATCAAAAGAGTCTGGCACCGCCTGGTGTGCGGTCGGACGTACTGAGGGATCTGCTAGAGCGAGCAGTTATCTCAGAGGAGCACCACACGTTAATGGGTACGGTAATTGAAAGGAATTCGTCCGCGGAAAGCGGGTTGCATGAAGCTGTCATGAGTCTACTGACGGGTTTTGAGGTATGTGAAGTGATGCACCTTTTCGATGGTACCGCATATTTGTATGATGCACCCTGTATAGATAGTAGCCCCCGAGACTCTGGGTGCTGTCGTAGACGACAGCACGCAGAGGATCATAGTCCCAGGTATAATTTTGCAGCCTTCATATGCAGGTGGCGAAGTGTCTGGTGGCCAGCCGGACTGCCGAATTTACCGAGTTAAAGCGGCAACTTGACGTGGCAGATGCCGACATCGTGCTTGTCAACAAGCGGCTTGATGAGGCACAAGGTATGTGATTTCTCCGGAGATACATGGTAAGAGGAGCATAATGCCAGTATCTATAACATGTGTGTTTAATGCAGATGGAGCTGAGGCCGTGGAGAACCTGCGGGCAGAACTTGCCCGGGCCAAGGAACATGCCAGAAAAAGCGATGCGGCTGCCCTAAAGGCAATCGAGGGGCTGAAAGCCGAACAGGCTGCTCACTGCCAAAGCAAGGAGGAAATGGCCAAGATGGCTGTGGAATTGAAGAACGCAGCTGACCGTTGCAAGCTTCTTGAAAAGAAATATCAAGCGAAGAGGACAGACCTGGAGAAGGCCACGATGGCGGCCAAGGATACCCACTCTGCGATGAGAGCGATGAGGGAGGAGTTGCGTCAAGCCGGATATATCGCGGCTGGGAAGCCCTTTATGCTGCGGAGTTCCTAAATATGCTGCTTTGGACCGGCTATGGAGTTCTACGGACGCATATCTGGATTTAGCGACGAGTGCTGCTAATGCGGCCGAACACTTCCGAGATCAAAAGGATCGCGAAGTGGAAAAACTGTTCTGGTCACAATTTAGCGATCCAGAGAATCCGCTTCCGTTGCCTAATCGGCTGGCCGAATAGGCCGAGCTAAATAGATTGTCCGGACAAGCCATGAAGTATGTCGTGGATCATCTGTGGCCGGAAAGGAAGCCGAAGAGTTACTTTAGTTTGGTGCAGCAGTTCCTTGGTGCAGTACTGCATACCAACGCGATGAAGAGGTCGGCGTGCGTAGAGGGTGTGCGGATGGCCCTTGCTCGTGTGAAGACAACTGGGCCGAGATGGAGGCCACCATCGTTGCAGCCAAAGATTCGGACGAAAGCCGAGTACCTGCCGAGCACTACTTTCAAGAAGTTCTTGAGGGCGCTCGTTCAATAGAGGCGCAGGGCTCGAAGAATATTATGTTCTAGTGACATGTATTCCTATTGAAAACAGTGTTTTGCTGAAATATAAACGCTATTTTATACTTGTGCCTGCAAGAATTATAATACCTCATGTGCGGCCGTTTATGTATCTATGTATATAACCTGAAAGATGGCAGTTGTCCCATTTACGCATATAATGCGGGGGTGTTCGCAGAAGACGCATATTCACACTTGATCCAACGTCTTGGTCCATTAAGGAGGTGATAGCGCAGCGAACTAGGCAATCGGACTATAATGCTTTATCACTTTCACTTAGCCATAGGAGTTTGACACAGTGGGGCTACTATATAGCCCCTGGTGGCTCCGCGCTCATCCGAATTCGGGGCGCGTGTATGCCTGGCCGGGAAACGGCCCTTCGTTAAGGCGGAGGAATCCCGAAGATTCCGCTAGGTCATGGAGTGGTTGACCTGTCTCACGCTATATCATGACAGTCAGTTTTCGGCTTTCTCTACTGAGGTGCTCGCCTAGCTGAACCGGGGCACAATCGTAGTAGTTCTCCTAGTGCCGCCTTAGCTGATAGAGCAGAACGTAAGGCAGCAAAACATAGGAGCCGGGCAAACCCAACATTTGACCAAAGACATGATTCGGAGCTGATGCATATAAGGCCAAACTTCATGACGCGAACACTCCCTAAGGTATTCGGTCTTTGTGACTTCAAACGGGCTAGACAGTGCCCTTTGTAAGAAGCCCCTGGTGTCCAGGTACGTGCAATATTGTGACGTGGCCACATGCCAAGACACCAGCCTCCTTCTTAGTTATGTTGAGAATCCGGGGGATGTGTATCAACAAGGGACAGTAAGAAAGGTTTACACAGGGTCTTAATCTGAAAAGAATCCTTGGAATGGGTCCCTGCTGCACGTCTGCGCCTGTGTCTCCGTTGTGCCATATCTAGGACGGGCGTAGCACGATGTTCATCTGTAAAAGAGAGGAACTTAGTTGAAAAAGTAGTCATGCAAAATGTATGTTATATGAAATAAACAAAGTATGATTCAAGGTAGGTAAAATTGAGCCTTATTGCCGCTTGTTTATATGCGCGGAGCCCCTTGTATAGGGGTGTATAGCCATCAAACCTTTATCGATTATACGGTTATGCAAGACTCGTCTAGCCGTGTCCGTGGTCTTGACGACCTGTTTGGTGCTCTGGTTGGTGAGGCAGTTTAGTGTGTGGCTGTCAAGGCAACCACACAGTCTTCCGCGCGCAAGGAGAGCTCAATATTTCCCTTTACTGAGATGATGCCTCGCGGGCGGGCATCTTAAGCGTGAGAGACGCATAATGCGGTATTGCGTTAAAGCGAGCGAAAGCTTCGCTTCCCAGTAGTGCTTGATAACCTCTTTTAAATGGAGCGATGTGGAAGGTTAGCTTTTCACTACGGAAGTTATCGGGTGAGCCGAACATAACTTCTAGTAAGAGGGAGCCCGTGCAATAGGCTTCTGGGCCTGGCGTTACTCCTTTAAAGGAAGTATTGCTATGGCTAATTTTGTTGGGTCCATCCCCATTTTGCGGACTATGTCCTGATATATCAGGTTTAAACTACTGCCGCCATCCATCAGGACTCGTGTAAAGTGGTATCTGTCAATTATCGGGTCTAACACCAAGGCAGCCCATCCCGCGTGCCGGATACTTGCAGAGTAATCCCGATGGTCGAAGGTAATCAGTTTGGATGAGAAGTGGCGGGACTTCGTTGTGATAGGCCCTAGGGCACGTATCTCTATGGGCGCCACTTTGTTTCTCCCCTTTGTCACGTGTAACACGATTACAGATTTTACTTCTGGTGGGAACTTCTTCTGTTCCCTAGTGCTTTGTTTGCGGGGTTCGTCATCGTCTTCACTTGGTGTATCCAGCCCCTTGTGTTCGACGTTGAATTTGCCGGATTGCTTGAAGACCCAACATTCTCTATGGGTATGATTTGCAGGTTTATCAGGGGTGCTGTGGATTTGACATATCTTGTCCAGAATCTTGTTTAGGCTGGATAGTTTGTCCCTGTTTCCTTTGAGAGGTAGCTTTTGCTGACCCCGCCGAGAGCTTTTGAATCCGGCGTTCACCGCCGTTCTCTTCGGGCTGTCTTCTTTACTCTGACGCTTGTTTGTGCTGCGTCGTGGCTTCCCGTTTCCATCCCTGACTTCGGATGTACTTGGGTCGCTGGTGCTACATCGGGCTAACCAGCTATCCTCGCCCGTGCAAAAGCGGGTCATGAGGCATGTTAATGCGGCCATTGTTCTCGGCTTTTCTTGGCCGAGGTGTCTGGCGAGCCATTCGTCTCGAATGTGGTGTTTGAAAGCTGCTAAGGCTTCAGCGTCCGGACAGTCTACTATTTGATTCTTTTTAGGAAGAAACCTGTTCCAACACTTTCGGGCTGACTCTCCGGGCTGTTGAGTTATATGACTTAGATCGTCTGCATTCGGTGGTCGGACATAAGTCCCTTGAAAATTTGCCTGAAAGGCTTCCTCGAGCTCTTCCCAACTTCCGATGGTGTTTTCGGGAAGGCCTTTAAGCAAAATGCCGGGCTGGCCCTTCGAGCTTGAGGGGTAAGTATTTGATGGCATGGAGTTCGTCTCCTCTAGCCATGTGGATATGGAGGATATAGTCCTCAATCCAGACCCCAGGGTCTGTCGTTCAGTCGTATGCCTCTATGTTTACGGGTTTGAATCCCTCTGGAAATTCATGGTCCAGCACCTCATCGGTGAAACATAGGGGGTGTGAGGCACTCCTCTACTTGGGTGTGCCGTGGTGTTCGGAATTTTGTTGTATTGTATTGCGTGTTTTAGCGCGCTTTCTTGGCCCGTAGATGGATCTAGTTGGGCCATCCTTTTGTTGTGAGTTCTCGCGTGGATCGCGTACTGGTTTGTGTGCGGCGTCGTTTACCGCTCTATGTTGGCCATGAGGTCACCTATCCGACCGGGTGGCTGTTTTGTTTTTTGATTGCGGGGGCTCTAAGGCCTCCTCATCGAATTCAGGTAGCAGCTTTCGCTTCGGGTAGCTCTTTGTGTGGAGGCTGCCGCCGTACTTGTATGTGGTGTTAAGTACTTTACTCCATCTGATTCGGAGTGCATCTTCCGCAGTCCTAAGCTTCCGCTTCTGCTTTTTCAGGCTCCGCGCAGTGGCGACGAGCCTTTTATGGAGGCTCTTCTGCTCCGGGAGCTTATCCGGCGTCATGTCTTCCGGACTGTGATCTTTGCCGGAGACGGGTTGTTCGGTTCGATTCTCCGTATTTCCATTGTCGGACGGTTGTTCAATGACGTTGTAGTCATCCGCTGGCTCACCCTGCTCTATTGTTGGGCCTGTATCACCGCTGTTTCTGTCAAGGCGAGGTTTGGAGCGGCACTTACGCCGCCGCCTTGACTGCTTTTCGAGGGAATGATCCTTCGCTGCGTCCTTTCGTTCCTCGTCATCATTTTCTTTGGGTGTGTCCACCATGTATACATCATGGGTTGAGGTGGCTGTCCAGTGCCACGTAGGCGATGGTTCTGTTCGTCTCTGCATCGTCATCCATACCGTCGATGTCTTGGTCGAAGTCGAGCATGTCGGTCAAATCATCGACAGTGGCTACTAAGTGGGTGGTGGGTGGGCGGCGAATTTCTTCGTCATCCGCATCCCAATCCTGTCGGACATAGTTCGGCAAGGACTCTCCTGACAAGGAGAGAGACCTTAGTGAGTTTAGTATATCGCCGAAGGGCGTGTATTGTAAGATATCCATGGCGGTGAACTCCATGATCGGCGCCCAATCGGATTCGATTGGTAGGGGCGCGGGTGATTCGGAGTCCGGAGGAGAGTCCGACGATTTGGAGTCACGGGCCTCGCGAAGGGTAAGGCGGGTATTCGGCTCGATCGTCATTAAGGCTGCGGCCTCCATGGCGTGGTCTAACCACCCGTCCACGAATGGCACAATTCACTCCGAATTGAAGGTCGGAGCGGTTGCAGGTGCGATCTCCTGAACACTGTCCGGCGGCAGAGCAAAATCATGCCCATCGTGACAGTGCGGCGCACTCGGCAGGGGCTCGAATCCGTCGAAGATCAAGTCTCCGTGGATGTCGGCCGTGTAGTTTAAGCTTCCAAACCTGACCCGATGGCCAGGGGCGTAACTTTCAATCTGCTCCAGATGGCCAAGTGAATTGGCCCACAGTGCAAAGCCACCGAATACAAAAATCTGTCCGTGGAGAAAAGTCTCACCCTGGACTGCATCGCTAACGATGATCGAAGGATCCATCAAGCATAATGATGACGACACAGAGGAACTCTCAATGAAAGCACCAATGTCTGTGTCAAAACCGGCGGATCTCAGGTAGCGGGTCCCGAACTGCGTGACTAGGCGGATGGTAACAGGAGACAAGGGACATGATGTTTTTACCCAGGTTCGGGCCCTCTCGATGGAGGTAAAACCCTACTCCTGCTTGATTAATATTGATGATATGGGTATTACAAGAGTTGATCTACCACGAGATCAGAGAGGCTAAACCCTAGAACTAGCCTATGGTATGATTGTTGTTGGTCCTACGGACTAAACCCTTCGGTTTATATATACATCAAAGGGGGCTGGGGTTACACAGAGTCGGTTACAAGGAAGGAGATCTACATATCCGTATTGCCAAGCTTGCCTTCCACGCCAAGGAGAGTCCCATCCGGACACGGGACGAATTCTTCAATCTTGTATCTTCATAATCCAACAGTCCGGCCAAAGGTTATAGTCCGGCTTTCCGGATACCCCCTAATACAGGACTCCCTCACGGGTTAACAGAAAACTCAAAGCCATCTTGGCCAATCCTCCATGTGCCTGCTTAACTGCTTTACACTCCCCAGCAAGATGCCCAAATGTGAAGTAGTTTGACAAGCAGAACAGATTACCTATGGCCGGGCGCCCCCAAGTAAAAAAAGATAAGCAAGCTGTATGAAGCAGCATCCCATGAATGCGAGAGCCCCAACTTAAAAGATAAGCAAGCTATATGAAACAGTATCCCACGAATGCATTCAGGCATGGTCCATCCATACACAAAGGGTCATACACATATGCATAATCACACTAACAATGAGCCAATTTCTTCCTCAACTATACACGCGCCTGGGGCACCCTGTTTTTGTTATATGTTGTGGCTGGAGCTGTCTGGCTTGCATATGTGGTGTGCTTTGTCGGGTAAGCGAGCCGTCTGATCCTAGCTGGGCTTCTTTGTGGATGTCGGGTACACTATTTGTGTTCTAGTGCTCTGAATGCGCCCGTGCGTTCGAGTACCCTGTTTGTGTTCATGTGCGCGGGGTACGCGCATGCATCCGGGTATGGCCAAGAAGTGAGGCAAGGAATTGGCACGTTCTTTGGCTGTAGATAGGATTAATTTAAATGTCTCATTTTCATACAACTGTACAATGATAGAAAGGAGTTGCGTTTGAAAGTAAAAGTCTTACCTATTAGCACCTCTAATCGAACTAGGCAATGTGAGAGGTTTACTATGCCATGGCATTTTATTAATAACACTTAGGTGTGTTGTCATAATGACATTTATTATCTCTAGGGTTTACGTCTTGTGATGAGGTGGATATTTATTTTATTATCTCCTAGTTTAAAATGAGAGTTTTTTTGCATACCAAGGCCTATCTAAAAATGTGTGCATAACCCAAAACTCATCAATTATATGAGACTTTATTAGCACAACCGGACACATCAAGCTAAAATTTGCTTTAGCACAATCATAATCTACCGCTGTAGAATATTAGCTAGCATTAGATAAAGCTAATCCATGAATCACAGACAACATTCAAGCATGCTACTATATATTTATGACGCTTAACCTTCAAATGTTTAGCGCCGCACTACGAGTCGGGCCCGCCTGGGTGTGTCCTTTCCTTAGTGGCATGCGGCAGGGGCGGGGGGGGGGGGTGGTACTTAGAAGTTAAATCTCACATAACCTAGATGACCTATTATCGGGTGCGCTTAAAGCTCACATTCACACCCCCTAAGCGCAGATGTGAGGACTTAAGGACAATGACTCCCATGATAAACTTATCTTGCAAGCGCCTTTGTTTCTATATTCTTGAGTTGATCTACAGTATTAACATAATCAATCTCCACCTTCCCTCCCCCCAAATACACTTCGCAAGGTAAGCTATGTCGGTTTGTGTCGGGATTGACGTCTCTGGGGTGCTTCACCGTGTAAGCTAGCCAGCTGAGCCTAGCCGTCCTTCGTCCCAGATACCGAGTATGGGACTCCATGCCTGCCTAGGCAAATCGAGAAGACGATCGATGGTCCCAGAAATAGGGTGAGTAGCGAGGCTACATGGTAATTAGCCAGGCAACAGGGGCAAAGGGACGGAAGAGATGGAAGAGCATGCCATTCGGCCAGCCACAGCGGTCTAGTGCCGAGTTGTACATCACATGACTCGTCCAGCTGGAGGGGTCTCAAGGTATGGGCATCACTCAAAAAACCACACCCAAATCCCAAAACACGCCTTCCGGTCAAGGGGACACAATGGCGAGAAGCCACGACATAGTTCGACAACCCACCTAAGAGAACACAAGTAAAAGAAGCCCAATGTTTACAATGCATTTCTATCAATGACCATTCAAAGGAGCACAAGCTATGGCCGAAGCATATAACAGGCGCTGAGGGAGTCCTGGATTAGGGGGTATCCGGACAGCCGGACTATAACCTTTGGCCGGACTGTTGGACTATGAAGATACAAGATTGAAGACTTCGTCCCGTGTCCGGATGGGACTCTCCTTGGCGTGGAAGGCAAGCTTGGAAATACGGATATGTAGATCTCCTTCCTTGTAACCGACTCTGTGTAACCCTAGCCCCCTCTAGTGTCTATATAAACCGGAGGGTTTAGTCCACAGGACCAAGAACAACAATCATACCATAGGCTAGCTTCTAGGGTTTAGCCTCTCTGATCTCGTGGTAGATCAACTCTTGTAATACCCATATCATCAATATTAATCAAGCAGGATTAGGGTTTTACCTCCATCGGGAGGGCGAACACAGGTAAAAACATCGTGTCCCTTGTCTCCTGTTACCATCCGCCTAGGCATACGATTCGAGACCCCTACCGAGATCCGCGGTTTTGACACCGACATTGGTGCTTTCATTGAGAGTTCCTCTGTGTCTTCATCATTAGGCTTGATGGCTCCTTGATCATCGTTAGCGATGCAGTCGAGTGCGACTTTTCTCCTGGACAGATTTTTGTATTCGGCGGCTTTTGCTGCGGGCAATTAAGCAGCCATCTGGAGCAGATTGAAAGTTACGCCCCTGGCCATCGGGTCAGGTTTGGAAGCTTAAACTACTCGGCCGACATCCGCAGAGACTTGATCTTCGACGGATTCGAGCCCCTGCCGAGTGCGCCACACTGTCACCATGGGCATGATTTAGTTCTGCCGCCGGACAGTGTTCAGGAGATCGCACCTGCAACCGCTCCGACCTTCAGTTCGGAGCGAATTGCGCCATCCGTGGACGGGTGGTTAGACCCCGCCATGGAGGCCGGAGCCTCAACGGCGATCAAGCCGAATACCCGCCTTACCCTACGCGAGGCCCGTGACTCCAAATCGCCAGACTCTCCTCCGGACTCGGAACCACCCGCGCCCCTACCAATCGAATCCGATTGGGCGCCGGTCATGGAGTTCACCGCCGCGGATATCTTTCAATACTCGCCCTTCGGCAATATACTAAACTCACTAAGGTCTCTCTCCTTATCAGGAGAGTCCTTGCCGAACTACGTCCGGCAGGATTGGGATCTGGAATGATGAAGAAATTCGCCGCCCACCCACCACCCACTTAGTAGCCACTGTCGATGATTTGACCGACATGCTCGACTTCGACTCCGAAGACATCGACGGTATGGACGACGATGCAGGAGACGAACAGGAACCACTGCCCACAGGGCACTGGACAGCCACCTCATCCCATGATGTATACATGGTGGACACACCCAAAGAAAATGACGACGAGGAACGAAAGGACGCAGCGAAGGATCGTTCACTCGAAAAGCAGTCAAAGGGGCGGCGTAAGTGCCGCTCCAAACCTCGCCTCGACAGAAACAACGGGCATACATGCCCAACAATAGAGCAGGGTGAGCCAGCGGACGACGACAACGGCATTGAACAACCGTCCGATGATGGCAATACGGAGAATCGAACCGAACAACCCGTCTCCGGTGAAGATCACAGTCCGGAAGACATCACGCCGGATAAGCTCCCGGAGCAGAAGAGACTCCATAAAAGACTCTTCGCCACTGCGCGGAGCCTGAAAAAGCTGAAGCGGAAGCTCAAGACTGCGGAAGATGCACTCCGAATTAGATGAATTAAAGTACTCAACACATGAGACAAATGCGGGCGGCCACCACACAGAAACTACCCGGCGAGCTGCTACCTGAATTTGATGAGGAGGCCTTAGAGCCCCCGCAATCAAAAAAAAAATAGCCACCCGGTCGGATAGGCTACCTCATGGCCAACATAGAGCGGTAAACGAAGCCGCACACAAACCGGTACACGATCCACGCGAGGACTCACACCAAAAGTATGGCCCAACTAGATCCATCTACGGGCCAAGAAAGCGCGCTCAAACACGCAATACAATACAACAAAATTCCGAACACCATGGCACACCCAAGTACAGGGGTGCCGCACACCCCCTATGTTTCACCGATGAGGTGCTGGACCATGAATTTCCAGAGGGATTCAAACCCGTAAACATAGAGGCATACGACGGAACGACAGACCCTGGGGTCTTGATTTAGGACTATATCCTCCATATACACATGGCTAGAGGAGACGATCTCCACGCCATCAAATACTTACCCCTCGAGCTCAAAGGGCCAGCCCGGCATTGGCTTAAAGTCCTTCCGGAAAACACCATCGGAAGTTGGGAAGAGCTCGAGAACGCCTTTCGAGCAAATATTCAAGGGACTTATGTCCGACCACCGACTGCAGACGATCTAAGTCATATAACTCAACAGCCCGGAGAGTCAGCCCGAAAGCTTTGGAACAGGTTTCTTACTAAAAATAATCAAATAGTAGACTATCCGGGCACTGAAACCTTAGCAGCTTTCAAACACAGCGTTCGAGACGAATGGCTCGCCAGACACCTCGGCCAAGAATAGCCGAGAACAATGGCCGCATTAACAAGCCTCATGACCCGCTTTTGCATGGGCGAGGTCAACTGGTTAGCCCGATGTAGCACTAGCGACCCAAGTACATCCGAAGTCAGGGATGGAAACGGGAAGCCACGGCGCAGCACAAACAAGCGCCGACGTAAAGAAGACGGCCCGAAGAGCACGGCGGTGAACGCCGGATTCAAAAGCTCTCGGCAGGGTCAGCCAAAGCTACCTCTCAAAGGCAACAGGGACGAACTGTCCAGCCTAAAGAAGATTCTGGACAAGATATGTCAAATCCACAGCACCCCTGATAAACCTGCAAATCATACCCATAGAGAATGTTGGGTCTTCAAGCAATCCGGCAAATTCAACGCCGAACACAAGGGGCTGGATACACCAAGTGAAGACGATGACGAACCCCGCAAACAAAGCACTAGGGAACAGAAGAAGTTCCCACCAGAAGTAAAATCAGTAATCGTGTTACACGTGACAAAGGGGAGAAACAAAGTGGTGCCCATAGACATACGTGCCCTAGGGCCTATCACAACGAAGTCCCGCCACTTGTCATCCAAACCGATGACCTTCGACCATCGGGATTAGTCTGCAAGTATCCGGCACGCGGGATGGGCTGCCTTGGTGTTAGACCCGATAATTAACAGATACCACTTTACACGAGTCCTGATGGATGGCGGCAGTAGTTTAAACCTGATATATCAGGACATAGTCCGCAAAATGGGGATGGACCCAACAAAATTAGCCATAGCAATACTTCCTTTAAAGGAGTAACACCAGGCCCAGAAGCCTATTGCACGGACTCCCTCTTACTAGAAGTTATGTTCGGCTCACCCGATAACTTCCGTAGCGAAAAGCTAACCTTCCACATCGCTTCGTTTAAAAGAGGTTATCAAGCACTACTAGGAAGCGAAGCTTTCGCTCGCTTTAACGCAATACCGCATTATGCGTCTCTCACGCTTAAGATGCCCGGCCCGCGAGGCATCATCTCAGTAAAGGGAAATATTGAGCTCTCCTTGCGCGCGGAAGACTGTGTGGTTGCCTTGACAGCCACACACTAAACTGCCTCACCAACCAGAGCACCAAACAGGTCGTCAAGACCACGGAATCGGCTAGAAGAGTCCGGCATAAGCGTATAATCGATAAAGGTTTGATGGCTATACACCCCTATACAAGGGGCTCCGCGCATATAAACAAGCGGCAATAAGGCTCAATTTTACCTACCATGAATCATACTTTGTTTATTTAGTATAACATACATTTTGCACGACTACTTTTTCAACTAAGTTCCTCTCTTTTACAGATGAACATCGTGCTACGCCCGTCCAGGATACGGCACAACGGAGACACAGGCGCAGACGTGCAGCAGGGACCCGTTCCAAGGATTCTTTTCAGATTAAGACCCTGCGTAAACCTTTCTTACTGTCTCTTGTTGATACACACCCCCCCGGATTCTCAGCATAACTGAGAAGGAGGCTGGCGTCTTGGCATGTGGCCACGTCAGAATATTGCATGTACCTGGACACCAGGGGCTTATTACAAAGGGCATTGTCTAGCCCGTTTAAAGTCACAAAGACCGAATACCTTAGGGAGTGTTCGGCGTCACGAGTTTGGCCTTATATGCATCAGCTCCGAATCATGTCTTTGGTCAAATGTTGGGTTTGCCCGGCTCCTGTGTTTTGCTGCCTTACGTCCCGCTCTATCGGCTAAGGCGGCACCAGGAGAACTACTGCGACTGTGCCCTGGTTTAGCCAGGCGAGCACCTTAGTAGAGAAAGCTGAAAACTGATTGTCATGATATAGCGTGAGACTGGTCAACCACTCGATGACCTAGCGGAATCTTCGGGATTCCTCCACCTTAATGAAGGGCCGTTTCCCGGCCAGGCATACCGTCGGTGTACAAAAAAAGGGGTATGCTTTTTGCACCCCTATAACTGTGCACAGGCAGTCCGAGCCACGGACGCCGCCACACAGAGCGAGGAGAGGGAGGTGAGCCAAGCTAAGGCCAACGCTCAAGAGGAACAGAACAAACGCCAAGACCAAGACCACAAAGAGCGAAGGGGACGGAGCGGACTCCCCCGGCAAGATCCTTGCGGGGCAGTCTAACAAACCCGGCAAGACCCTTGCGGGCAGCTCGCCCACACCTACGGAGCGAATCACCCTTGAGTCCACTACCCCATAGGGCAAGGATTCGGGAGACATCCCCGAGGTGGCATGCAGATCTTTGTGAAGATATTCAAAGACCAGATACATAGTATCGAGGATGACAACCCTTGGCGGGATCCTGGCCAGGGAGGACCACGAGGCCCTCGGCAAGAGCCTTGCCGGGGATAACAGTGGGCGTAGCGGCAAGACCCTTGCCGGGGCCCAGACAAGGCCCTTGCCGGGGCTGCGGCAAAGCCCCTGCCAAGGACACCCGCGGGGCCACCATCGGGCTCACACCAACCAAGCCTCCATCATACAGCTGCCGACCCAACCAGTTGGGAAAGCACCTGCGTGGCGGTGAGAGAACCTTCGTGGAGGCCCCCCCACGGCGCCACCTCAGCTGCCTGCCTGCCTACATGGCACCACTGGCACCGCTGGCCAGGGCGCGTGTCAACACGAAACGAAGCGGCGGCGGACGAGACTGGCTCTCCCCCGTCCCTAGTAAAGCAAGGACACTTAAGCGAGACACATTTATGGCGCCTTGTCATGTAATGCGAGGGATAAGCTCGTATCACTGTACCCTGTCCACCTCCTGTACGCCACTATGGCAACCCCTTTCCCTATAAAAGGAGGCCCAAGGCGACCAAGAGGGCGATTCGGCTTTTTGGAGCTCCTCACGCCCCATAGCTAGCTAAGGAACGCAAATAAGCTAACCACCAAAGCAGGAGTAGGGTTTTACGCACCTCGCTGCCCGAACCTGGATAAAAGAACCCATGTGCTATCTATTTGATCCGCTCTTCCCACGACCCCGCGCCCCGCAACCGTAGTAGGGATTCTTGTGATCCCATAGGTGTCATCTCCGCACGGACATCTTTGGCGCGCCAGGTAGAGGGCGCAGTTGTGAGAATCGGCTTTAGCAGTTAGTTCGACGCTTCTTCATCGTCATGGCGCCCAAGAAAAAGACGACGGTGGCGGTCGGCCCGTCGGAAGCCGTGCGTCCCGCCCCGACACGGGCGAGCAGCGGACCGGTCGCAGAAAGGACCAGGGGCGCCGTTCACGAACACCAACACCGTCCCAGCAGCCGAAGTTTAGGAGGCGGCGATGTTCGTGCGCCTGGCAACGGGCCGCACGCCGCCAACTCCAAAGATGGAGCCAGGCTCTCCGCGTGTGGCGCGGGGCCTTCCAAGATCGCTGCCAACCCGTTCGCGGGCGACGCGAGGGCTTCCAAGACTCCCACGCCGGCGCCGACGGCGCGTTCTTCTCAAGCGACGCGCGATGAACGGCATAATCATGCCGAGGACCCCGGGCGTCGCCACGGAAAGAGCCCCGAGCGCCACTCCCGGGATTCAGAAGACCTGCCCGCTCACCGAGGCGCTGGAGAAGGTGGCGTGCGACCGCGGGGTCGTGATAGAGCTCCTTCTGACATGGTCAGAAGTCGAAGCGGAAGCCCTGGCGCGCGCACAGTTGCTCCTCGATTTTCCTCCCACGACGGGGAAACTCGACGAATGGAGAGCCACTATCCGAAGCCTTGTTGCGATGGCCAACAAAGACGAACCAAGTCCGGTGGAGCCCCCGGGACGACGCTCCGACGGAGTCCCATGCACCAGTGGCGGGAGAGCCGGCGGCGCCGCAACCATGGTGCACTCGCCTCCTCCTCGCCCAGTACCGCGGATGCCAGCCCGTTGCGACGTTACGGGCGACGAGATCTCCGTAGCGTCGTCCGACCCGCGGGCCCACCGTGACCAGCGCCAACGCGAACATGAAGACGCTCGAACCACTATCGAGCGCCACCGCGAAGCGCGCCACCAATCAGACATGCGAGCAGGGCCTGCTGTGAGCCACCCAGCACCGGGGAGCCTTGGGGGCTTACCCTACGAGGTAGGCTGCCCGGCTTTTACCCGTGAGCTGCGGCACTTCCAGTGGCCCACTCACCGCACCTTTAAACCCGATGTGGGTGAAAAGTACAGTGGCAAGCTGTCGGAGCCCGCGACGATAAGGTGCTTGCGAATTACTTCCCGTTGGCTCCTAAACCCAACGCCATGTCGTGGTTGATGCACTTGCCGGTAGACTCTATTTCCTCCTGGTCGGATTTATGCCATGAGTTCGTGGGCGCCTTTCTTTGGAGGCCACCAAGCCCATGGCCAAGCAAGCGACTTGCACGTCATTCCCCGAGAAGGGAGGCGAGAGTCTCCGCAAGTATATTCAGAAGGTTCAGCCAGTGCAGTACAATATCCCTGATGTTCACCCTACCGCCATCATCAGTGCGTTCCATTAGAACGTGCGTAATCGCAAGATGCGCGAAGAGCTGGCGATGAACAAGGTGAGAGATGTGGCAGAACTCTACGTTCTTGCTAACAAATGTGCCCGGGCTGAGGAGGGAAGGAAGTACCCCGGCGAAGATGCCGGTGTGGAAACCGACTCCTCGGATGAGGATATTGCCACCCCGGTGAAGAAAGGCCGGCGCCGCAACAGGAAGCGCAAAGGCAAAGCCGTGCTTGCCGTCGAGGGATCTGATGATGCCGGCTCCACCAAGAAAACCAAGGCAGATGACCCCGGCAAGGAGGTTGCCAGATGTGTCGCCTGCCGAGAAGCCAGGAAACTCCGACAAGCGATACTGCAAGATCCATCGCACCAAAGGCCATGCTCTCCAGGACTGCCGACAGGTTGAGCTCCTTGCTGAGAAGCAGAAGGCTGAGTATGAGAGGCGAGACAAGGAGAAGGGCCCAGACGGTGCTGAGGGGTCCGGCAAGAAGCATGACAGCCAGGCGGACCGTCGCGGCAAGGATAAGCAATAGGAGAGGCCCGCCCGGGGCCATGACAGGAAGCCAGAAGACGACGATCACGAAGAGGACGACAAATCCGGCGACCAAGAGTTTCAGAAGGCCACAGAGGCCATGTGCGTCGACGGTGGCGCCTCACTGCATACTTCTCACTGCCGGCTTAAACAGTGGGCGCGAGAGATTACAGCGGCAGAGCCGTCGTTTGATGCCCGAAGGCCGCTGAAATGGTCCAGCACACATATCATCTTTGACACTGAGGACCACCCTGAACGAACCACTACGGTCGGGTGCTTGCCATTGTTGGTTTCACCAACAATACACAACCTCAAGGTGACGAAGATGCTAGTCGATGGCGGGGCCGGTCTAAACCTGATCTCGCATGCCGTGATCGAGAAACTGCAGATTCCTGATGGAGACCTCGAGGAGACGGGCACGTTTCAGGGGGTCAACCCGGGAAGAAGCCAACCCAAGGGAAAGGTCACGCTGCCCGTGACTTTTGGAAGCAACCTAAACTTCAGGACGGAAAGGATCGTGTTCGATGTTGCCAAGATCCCTTTGCCCTACAACGGGATCCTTGGCCGCCCAGCGCTGGCCAAGTTCATGGCGGTGTCACACTACGCCTACAACACCCTGAAGATGTCGGGACCTGTGACGATCATCACCATCCCCTCCGACAAGAAAGACGCGTTGATTTGGGTTGACCAACTATTCTAGCAAGCGGTTACAGCAGCTGCCGCCGCTAGGGCACTTGCCCCTGCCGCTAGGACCCCGGGAGCGAGGAAGAAGAAGACCGGTGAGGCCTCAGACACCCAGTCCGGCAAGCGCACCTCTTCGGAGTGTAGCGCTGCCGTCGAGGACGTGCCAGAGAGCTCCATCGGCGGAAACAAGAAGCCCAGGGCCATGCCGCCGGGAACCAAGAAGGTTTCTGTCAATGAGGACGGCACGGGAGGAGCTTTTACCATAAGCTCCACCCTCGACGACAAATAGGAAGACGCGCTCGTCACCTTCCTGCGGGCGAATGTCGATGTGTTTGCATGGCAAGCTTCCGACATCCCCGGTGTTCCCAGGGAGGTGATTGAGCACCACCTTGCTGTCTGCCCTCATGCGCGGCCTGTCAAGCAGAAGGTCAGAAAGCAAGCTTTGGAACGACAAGAGTTCATCACAGAAGAGATCCGGAAACTGGAAGCAGCGGGTTTGGTAAGAGGAGTGCTCCATCCAACGTGGTTGGCCAATCCGGTCGTGGTGCACAAGGCAAATGGGAAGTGGACACTGTGGTATTGATTACGAGACATCAATAAGGCTTGCCCTAAAGACCCCTTCCCGTTGCCACGCATCGACCAGATTGTTGACTCCACGGCTGGGTGTGATCTGTTGTCGTTCCTCGACGCCTACTCCGGCTACCACCAGATCTTCATGACAAGTGAAGACGAAGAGAAGACAGCATTTATCACCCCATGTGGTATGTATTGTTTCATGCGGATGCCTTTCGGGTTGAAGAGTGCTGGTTTGATGTTTGCAAGGGCGGTCCAGATTGGTTTTGAACCCAGCTCCATAGGAATATGGAAGCTTATATGGATGACATAGTGGTCAAAACCAAGGACAGGGCAACCCTCATACAGGGTTTGCAAGAAACATTTGCAAACCTGCGCAAGATCAATCTCAAGCGGAACCCTGAGAAGTGCGTCTTCGGCGTCCCGTCCGGCAAGATTCTCGGGTTCTTGGTGTCACGGCGTGGAATAGAAGCCAATCCGGACAAAATCAAAGCTATAGAGCAGATTGAAGCACCCAAACAAATCAAGGATGTGCGTCGGCTTGCTGGTTGCGTCACCGCCATGGGCAGGTTCATTTCCAAGTCTGCCGAGCGCGCCCTTCCCTTTTTCAAGATCCTGAAAAAGGCGGGCCCAATGGAGTGGATGCATTGCAAGGTTTGAAGAAATACCTCTCTTCTGCGCCGATACTAGTTGCGCCCAGACCACAAGAACCGTTGCTGCTATACCTGGCGGCAATGGACCAAGTGGTCAGCGCCGCACTGGTGGCGCAGAGAGAGGTTGACGACGAGGAGATGGCAGCGGCAGAGCCCGACACCACCAATGCAGGGACGACACAGCCAGTTGAAGCGCCGCCGAAGAAGAAAATAGTGCAGCACCCGGTCTACTTTGTCAGTTCCCACCTGCAGGGGGCTAGATCAAGGTACTCCAGCATGCAGAAGCTGCTCTTCGGCCTCCTTATGGCCTCGAGGAAGCTGCGTCACTACTTCCAGGAGCACGAGATCACTGTCATCACTCGCTTCCCTCTGCAACGGATATTTCACAATCCAGATGCAATGGGATGAATTGTGGAATGGGCACTGGAGCTATCTAGCTTTGGCCTCAAGTTTGAAAGTACTTCGATGATTCAGAGACGAGTCCTACCGGAGTTCATTGCAGAATGGACCACAACACCTGAAGAAGAAGCCCCAGAGACTGCCCGCCCCGGCAAAGAGGCAAGTTGCGATTGGGTCATGTACTTTGATGGAGCTTTCTCCCTACAAGGCGTCGGGGCTGGCGTACTGCTTGTCGCGCCCAACGGAGAGCACCTCAAGTACGTGATCCAGATGCACTTCCTCAGGGAGGTGTCAACAAACAATACGGCAGAGTACGAAGGGCTGTTGGCTGGTCTCAGGATCGCGGCGGACCTCGGAATCAGGAAACTCATCATCAGGGGAGACTCATAGCTCGTCGTCAAGCAAGTCAACAAGGATTACCAGAGCCCATTGATGAAGGCCTACATCGATGAAGTGAGAAAGCTGGAAGAGCGTTTCGACGGGATACAGGCTGAACATGTTCCTCGAGCGGAGAACGATATCGCCGACTACCTGTCAAAACGTGCTGCCCTCAAGTTACCTGTGGAACCAGGTACCTTTGTGCTTCAGCTAACTCAGCCATCCGTTGATCCATCAACAGAGCAGAATAAGAGGAGGAAATCAGGGACCGGCAAGTACTTTCCCGCCGAGCTCCCCAGAGCCGCCGGCAAGGATGTTGCCAGGATCTTGAGCTGCCCGCCACGGGACGGCTGGCTCCGGCGGAGCGTCAAGCTCTTGCCGTCGAAGCAGCCGCCCCTACGGCAGAGGAGATGCCCTTAGTCCTCGCCGTCGAGCCCCAGGCTCCGGCGTGGGAACGGCCTACCGTCGATTCCTCCAAACAGGGGAACTTCCTGAGGAGCAGGAAGAAGCGGAAAAAGTAGCCCGTGGCTCCACCATGTACCAGTTCGTTGATGACGTTCTGTACAGAAAGAGGCCGAACGGTGTGAAATTGAAGTGTATCCCTCGGGAGGAAGGACTGGGGCTGTTGGCAGAGATACACGGAGGCGTATGTGGATCCCACATTGGGTCAAGGGCCCTTGCCGGCAAGGCGTTTCGGCAAGGCTTCTTTTGGCCCACCGCCCTCCAGGACGCGACGACACTAGTCACCAGGTGTGAAGCGTGTCAGTTCCATTCAAAGAAGCTTCATCAGCCAGCTCAAGCCCTCCAAACCATTCCTCTCTCCTGGCCCTTCTCGGTCTGGCGGCTCGACACACTGGGCCCTTTCCCCCATGCCGCCGGGGGCTTTGAGTACTTGTATGTTGCCATCAACAAATTCACAAAATGGCCGGAGGTGGAGGCAGTGAGGAAGGTCACAGCTCAGTCAGCCGTCAAGTTCTTCAAGGGACTAGTGTGCCGTTTCGGCGTACCCAACAGAGTTATCACCGACAACGGCACACAGTTCACAAGCCGCACCTTCATGCAATATACCCAAGACCTCGGCAGCAGAGTCTGTTTCGCTTCCATTGCTCACCCGCGAAGCAATGGTCAAGCTGAGAGGGCAAACGCTGAAGTACTGCGAGGATTAAGGACCAAGACCTTTGACAGGCTGCGCAAGAGTGGAAGGCGCTAGATTGATGAGTTGGCGGCGGTTCTTTGGTCGATCAGGACGACGCCAAATCGAGCCACCGGCCAGACACCTTTTGCCCTGGTATACGGGGCAGAATCATTTCTCCCCACTGAACTCATATACGGGTCACCTCGAGTGCTCGCTTATGACGAGCTCGAGCAAGAGCAACTGCGGCAAGATGACGCAGTGCTCCTTGAGGAAGATCGTCTTCGGGCGGCTATGAGAGCAGCATGCTACCAGCAAGCCTTGCGCCGCTACCATAGCCGCAAGGTTCATGCCCGAAGCCTTGAGGAAGGTGACCTTGTCCTTCAGTGCGTTCAATCGGCCAAGAATTCCAACAAGTTGACGCCAAAGTGGGAAGGCCCTTATCGGGTAATACGAGTCACCAGGCCTGGCGCAGTCCGCCTGGAGACCGAAGATGCCATTCCGGTGAGCAACTCCTGGAACATTGAGCATCTTCGCAAGTTTTACCCGTAAGGCGCGGCTCACCGGGCCCCCCCGGCAAGCCACCTTTTGTGCAAGCATTGCCGATGATGCATGTAACCCTTTGTACAAAGCCAAGCGCAGATCCTGAGCATAAATAAATGAAGCGCTGGCGCCCTAAGTTATAGCATGCATGCTAGGTCGAGTCTCGTCCTTGGTTAGGGTTGATAGTGCTCAGCAGCGACTAACCCCTAGCTTAGAGGTCGAGTGTGCGTCTCTTTGCCGTCCTTTTGTCTTCTTTGGATCGCAGGAATCACAAATATCCATGCCGGACCACCTGAGAACTAAAAAGAAAAGAAGGGACGGACCAGTATCTAAACCCCGGCAAGCCAAGATACCGGGGCTGCAAATCTGAGAGATTCACCCACGGCAAACCAGGGTTGCCGGGGGCTACAACGTCAGATAAGTCCTTCAACCCTTGTCATGCATTTCCTTATGGACTGAGTATGTGAAACCTTGTTTTTTTCCCAAAGTTACCGTGCTCCCTTGAAACTCTAGGCCCCAGAGCCCGTTCCTGGGGCCAGGTTTGGTCATAGTCGCGGCAGCAAAGGGATGAAACGAGGAGCCTGAACCCACCTCATCCCTGCCTCCGCCAAACGCGTGAGAAAGGTCGAGCGAAGTGGGAAGACGGCGGGGCCTGTTGCCGGGCAAGGAAATGTTTATCTTATGGATATCAAGGATTACTCCTTGTCGTGGGTTCTACCCGCAAACAAATGACCCGACAAGCATCCCTTTTTCATTAAAAATATTCCACTCAGGTACAGTCCATAGGGGATGAAGAACATGAATGATGGGATTACAAGTTTAAAATTCAGCTAAGACCCGAAGGCTTACAAACTAAAAAGAGATAAGATGCCCGTAACCCCTCTCTTGCCCCTCTCTTCAGGAGGCAGGTCAAGGAGGCGAAAAGGGCAAAAAGGGCGCCAAGATGAGCTACGAGTGGCGGAAGACACCAAGAGAACATCTCGGTGGCCGTCCGAAGGCTGGATGGTGATGGCGGCGCCGGAAGCAGAGCTCGTAGATGAGGCAGCAGGACGTCAGCACGCGTCGAAGGCGTCGGTGCCCGCGTGCTCCGATTTGGCGGCCTTGCCGCCCGCCCTCTTCCTCTTCCGCAGCGTCCCAACGCCAGCCTCCAAAAGAGACGACCCCGAGAAGTTCAGGAAGCCGGCGACACGGATGATGGGATCGCCGGTGCCGCACGGAGCGGCGCTCGACACCTAGTCGGACCCGTCATCCTGCCGCCTGCTACCGTCATCGTCGCTGCCGCTGTCCTCCTCACCACTCCCGCCCGAGGAGGAGCCTTCGCTATCAGAAGAGCTCTCCATGCAGCACCTTGCCCGAGTCCCAAAGCACCCGAAGACCTTGACGGAGAGGAGGCCGCCCTCCATCAGCTTGAAATGGAGAGTGAGTCCCGCCGTCAAGCGGTGGATGTGGGCAAACGTCTTCCACCCTCAACCAAGGCACATCACGTGAGGGGCTGGAAAGTCGACGCGAACTCGCGTACCACTGATCCAACAGCCCCTCATGTGCAACCGCAATGACTCCGGCGGATCCAGCTCCATCTCGCTCGCGAATGGAGTTGGAAGACGGAGGCGACGACGAGGTGGTCGGCGCAGCCTGATGAAGAACTCGCAAGGATCATCACCAACATGACCCTCCGTGGGAGGAGGAACTACTGGAGAAGGCGGGACCGGTGCGCCACCCCGTTCTCCTCTTCCCTGAGAACCTCGGCCTCGCCCACGGCCTCGCCCCCTCCCCCTTCCCCTCGCGGCTGGCTCTGCCATCGCGGGTGAAGGAGAAGGAGACGCGTTGTCGAGCGGCGACCCTTGCCGCCACCGTTGAAGAACCAGGATTCCCTCTCTCCATGGCAGATGGACGGAGGGGGAGCAGAAGCTGAAGGAAGGAGAATATGGAAGAGTGCGGGACGCCGTTACCCCGCTCCTTATAAAGGAACGGGGTGGGGACACGGCCGCCCCGCTCAGCCAATCAAGGGAACTGGGACCAACCCGTTACCCTGGCCCACGACGGCCCGGTTTCCCGCCTCCACCGTTCGCCACCCCGCTCGCATGAGAACCACGTAGCGGGCATGCGGGACCGAGGCGACGGGTGAGGCGACCTCTCCCCGCCCCATGATCGTGGGGAGTGGACGCCTTGAAGACCACACCCCGGCCCCGTTCAGTAAATGGGCCACGCCTCCACGCCTCCCTCCGTTTATGGGGAAGGAGCGAACCGCCCCCTTTTTACTACGATGTGACGCATGCGCGCAGGGCTCAGCCCCACGCATGCTGCCCACGTCACACGCGCCTCCCCACGCCGAGCCACGCGCGGTAGGAAATGGGAAGCGCAGCGCGGAAGAAATTTACCACGGTAAAAACTACCCCGCCTGCCCGCGCACCGCTTTTGGGCCTAGCCCAACGACGCGATTGCGCTTACGTGTGGCCCAGGCCCGGGGGCTCCTGTCGGTGTACAAAAAAAGGGGTATGCTTTTTGCACCCCTATAACTGTGCACGGGCAGTTCGAGCCACAGACGCCGCCACACTGAGCGAGGCGAGGGAGTTGAGCCAAGGTAAGGCCAACGCTCAAGAGGAACAGAACAAACGCCAAGAACAAGACCGCAAAGAGCGAAGGGGACAGAGCGGACACCCCCGGCAAGATCCTTGCCGAGGGGCAGTTCTAGCAAACCCGGCAAGACCCTTGCCGGGGCAGCTCGCCCCACACCTACGGAGCGAATCACCCTTGAGTCCACTACCCCATAGGGCAAGGATTCGGGAGACATCCCCGAGGTGGCATGCAGGTCTTTGTGAAGACATTCAAAGACCAGATACATAATATCGAGGATGACAACCCTTGGCGGGATCCTGGCCAGGGAGGACCACGAGGCCCTCGGCCAGAGCCTTGCCGGGGATAACAGTGGGCATCGCGGAAAGACCCTTGCCGGGGCCCCGACAAGGCCCTTGCCGGGGCTGCGGCAAGACCCTTGCCGGGGCTGCGGCAAAGCCCCTGCCAAGGACACCCGCGGGGCCACCATCGGGCTCGCACCAACCAAGCCTCCATCATACAGCTGCCGACCCAACTAGTTGGGCAAGCACCTGCGTGGCGGCGAGCGAACCTTCGTGGAGGCCCCCCACGGCGCCACCTTAGCTGCCTGCCTGCCTACATGGCACCACAGGCACCGCTGGCCAGGGCGCGTGTCAACACGAAAGGAAGCGGCGGCGGACGAGACTAGGCTCTCCCCCGTCCCCAGTAAAGCAAGGACACCTAAGCGAGACGCATTTATGGCGCCTTGTCATGTAATGCGAGGGATAAGCTTGTATGACCGTACCCTGTCCACCTCCTGTACGCCACTGTGGCAACCCCTTTCCCTATAAAAGGAGGCCCAAGGCGACCAAGAGGGGGATTCGGCTTTTTGGAGCTCCTCACGCCCCATAGCTAGCTAAGGAACGCAAATAAGCTAACCACCAAAGCAGGAGTAGGGTTTTACGCACCTCGCGGCTCGAACCTGGATAAAAGAACCCGTGTGCTATCTGTTTGATCCGCTCTTCCCACGACCCCGCGCCCCGCAACCGTAGTAGGGATTCTTGTGATCCCATAGGTGTCGTCTCCGCACCGACACATACACGCGCCTCAAATTCGGATGAGCGCGGAGCCACCAGGGGCTATATAGTAGCCCCCCTGTGTCAAACTCCTATGGCTAAGTGAAAGTGATGAAGCATTATAGTCTGATTGCCTAGTTTGCTGCGCTATCACCTCCTTAATGGACCAAGACATTGGATCAAGTGTGAATATGCGTCTTCTGCGAACACCCCCGCATTATATGCGTGGGGGCTGAAGCCGACGACTGCCATCTTTCAGGTTATATACATAAATACATAAACGGCCGGACATGAGGTATTATAATTCTTGCAGGCACAAGTATAAAATAGCCTTTACATTTCAGCAAAACACTGTTTTCAATAGGAATACATGTCACTAGAACATAATATTCTTCGAGCACTGCGCCTCTATTGAACGAGCGCCCTCAAGAAATTCTTGAAACTAGTGCTCGGCAGGTACTCGGCATTCGTCCGAATCTTGGGCTGCAACGACGGTGGCCTCCATCTCGGCCCAGTATGTCTTACGGGCAAGGGCCATCCGCGCACCCTCTACGCAGGCCGACCTCTTCATCGCGTTGATATGCGGTACTGCACCAAGGAACTGCTGCACCAAACTAAAGTAACTCTTCGTCTTTGGCCTTTCCGGCCACAGATGATCCATGACATACTTCATGGCAAGTCCATACAATCTAGTTAGCTCGGCCCATTCGGCCAGCCGATCAGTCAATGGAAGCGGACGCTCTGGATCGTTAAATTGTGACCAGAACAGTTTTTCCACTTCGCGATCCTTTTGATCTCGGAAGTGTTCGGCCGCATCAGCAGCACTCACCGCTAAATCCAGATATGCATCCGCAGAACTCCACAGCCGGTCCATAGCAGCATATTTAGGATCTCCGAACTCCATCCGCAGCATAAAGGGCTTCCCAGCCGCGATATCTCCGGCTTGACGCAGCTCCTCCTTCATCGCTCTCATCGCAAAGCGGGTATCCTTGGCCGACATCGTGGCCTTGTCCAGGTCTGTCCTCTTCGGTTGGTCTTCCTTTTCAAGAAGCTTGCAACGTCAGCTGCGTTCTTCAATTCCACAGCCATCTTGGCCATTTCCTCCTTGCTTTGGCAGTGAGCAGCCTGTTTGGCTTTCAGCTCCTCGATTGCCTTTAGGGAAGCCGCATCGCTTTTTCTGGCTTGTTCCTTGGCCCGGGCAAGTTCTGCCCACAGGTTCTCCACGGCCGCAGCTCCATCTGCATTAAACACACATGTTATAGATACTGGCATTATGCTCCTCTTACCATGTGTCTCCGGAGAAATCACATACCTTGTGCCTCGTCAAGCCGCTTGTTGACAAGCATGATGTCGGCATCTGCCACGTCAAGTTGCCACTTTAACTCGGCAAATTCGGCAGTCCGGCTGGCCACCGTACACTTCACCACCTGCATATGAAGGCAGCAAAATTATACCTGGGACTATGATCCTCTGTGTGTTGTCGTCTACGACAGCACCCAGAGTCTCAGGGGCTACTATCTATACAGGGCGCATCTTAAAAATAAGCGGTACCGTCAAAAAGGTGCATCACTTCACGTACCTCAAAACCCGTCAGTAGACTCATGACAGCTTCATGCGACCCGCTTTCCGCGGACGAAATCCTTTCAATTACCGTACCCATTAACGTGCGGCGCTCCTCTGAGATAACTGCTCGCTCTAGCAGATCCCTCAGTACGTCCGACCGCACACTAGGCGGTGCCAGACTCTTTTGATTGGTTTCTTCAAAGGCCGGATACTGAGGGCTTCGGGTGGCCACATGACTACTTTCTGGCCTCGCCGGATCAGGAGAAACCCTCCGCGACGACACTTCGGGGTCGCCCGCCCCATGAGGCGGTATGGCAGGGGGAGGCGTTCCGCTCTCCATCATCTCCGGAAGAAGACCCCCCGAAGACGAGCTCTGCTTGGAAGGCCTCGGTTATTCTCCTCAGAGGTAAAGCAAGGTTCTTCCTCATTATTAAGTACCCTTTTACTTACAGCTCGGTAGAGGGCTGATCCCCTTGAGGGCATGGTGCGGCCGGAGTATCCCCCGGTGGAGGACCCTCTGGCGAAGATTTCTTCCCCCGTTTTGAGAACATTGTCTCCGGGTCCTCAGAGGTTGTCCTCTTCTTTCACTGGGGAGAGGAAGCTTCGATTCCTCCCTTACGGTTAACCTCCTCCTCAGAGGCGGTAGCTTCCTTGTTTCCCCCTTTATCTTCTCCCGAAAGCGCTGGATAATGCGCGATCTCCAGCATCCTGGTTAACACAGGGTCTGGCGAGGTCTCAGGGAGGGGGGCCGGACACCTGATGAACTTTGCCTTCGCTATCCACTCCTGGTTAAAGAGTGGCCTTTTTAAGGGCGATGTTGCGATAAATAAGCAGATGGAATGTTCGGATGCAGGGCTACTTACTTGGGTATCCGGACGATTGCAGCTCAGACCTGCATCCTCAGTGGAATCCGGACACATTGCTTGTGGTCCGAAGAACAGTTTGTACATCTCCACAGGCGTCATGCCAAGGAAATGTTGGAGAGCTCGCGGTCCCTCCAGGTTGAACTCCCACAGGCGGAGGGGACGATGTTTGCAGGGCAGGACACGGCGAATTAACACGACTTGCGCCACCACGACCAGACTGGCATCTCTCTCTAGGAGATCTCGGATGCGGCTCTGCAATACGGGCATATCCTTTACTGGCCCCCAGTCTAGCCCCTTGTTGACCCATAGCGTTAGTCGTGGCGGGGACCCGAGCGAAAGACAGGTGGAGCCACCCACTTTGTACCCCTGGGAGCCGTGATATAAAACCACTCTTGTTGCCATAGGCTGGGCTCCTCCTGGAAAGAGCCCTCGGGCCATCGGGCGTCAACATTTTTGCATATTACAACGCCTCCGCACTCTGCTTGCTGCCTCTCGATCATCTTCGGCTCCACTTTGAAGGTCTTGAGCCACAGTCCGAAGTGAGGGGTAATGCAGAGGAAAGCTTCGCACACGATGATGAACGATGACATATGGAGGATGGACTCCGGAGCTAGGTCGTGGAAGTCCAGCCCATAATAGAACATGAGCCCCCACACGAAGGGATCCGGCGTGAAGCCTAGCCCTTGGAGGAAGTGAGATACGAATACGACGCTCTCACCGGGCTTAGGAGTGGGAATAACCTACCCTTGAGCAGGCAGGCTATGCGGGATTTCGCCGGTCAAGTACCTGGCCTCCCTTAGCTTTATTATGTCTTCCTCCGTGACGGAGGAAGGCATCCATCGACCTTGAAGGTTGGATCCGGACATAATCGAAGGTCCGAAGCGCCTGAATCTGAAGCTTCGGGTGTTGGAACTCGAGGCGGGAGACGGATTCGATTGAGATCGAAAGAAAAGACTAAGGCCTTGGTCTCTTTATAAAGGGGTCGAATAACGAGAGCCCTCCTTGTGACCGTTTGGGACTTACCTTCGATCGAGGGGACATACCAACGGGCACGATTGGGTTACCTGTGTCCACGTTGATGAGAATCCTGTAAATAAAGGGGACACGATCTCTGCTTCGACAAGACGTGCCAAGTTAACCACCTCGCGAAACGCGCTGAGTAGGGGTGTAAAAACGATTCGAATAAAGGCTTGGTTTAGGTGTGATCTCACGCTACGGAATACGTAAGCAGATTAGATTTGTGAAAATATTGTTCTCTCTACGGTGGTATGTGGAACTTGTTTTGCAGAGCCAGACACGATCCTTGTGTTCAAAATCTTCTATGAAGTATTCGGAGGAGGAACCCGCCTTGCAATGTCGAAAACAATCTGCACACCGGACTCATCATCATTGAAGCCTGGTTCAGGGGCTACTGAGGGAGTCCTGGATTAGGGGGTATCTGGATAGCCGGACTATAACCTTTGGCCGGACTATTGGACTATGAAGATACAAGATTGAAGACTTCCTCCCGTGTCCGGATGGGACTCTCCTTGGCGTGGAAGGTAAGCTTGGAAATACGGATATGTAGATCTCCTTCCTTGTAACTGACTCTGTGTAACCCTAGCCCCCTCCAGTGTCTATATAAACCGGAGGGTTTAGTCCGTAGGACCAAGAACAACAATCATACCTTAGGCTAGCTTCTAGGTTTTAGTCTCTCTGATCTCGTGGTAGATCAAATCTTGTAATACCCATATCATCAATATTAATCAAGCAGGAGTAGGGTTTTACCACCATCGAGAGGGCCCGAACCTGGGTAAAAACATCATGTCCCTTGTCTCCTGTTACCATCCGCCTAGACGCACAGTTCGGGACCCCCTACCCGAGATCCGCGGGTTTTCACACCGACAAGCGCTCTTTAAAAAAACCATCCCCAAAGGGAGATTGAGAAGGTGAATTGACTATATGTTTTATTCTTTCATGTTCTAGATGGGTTAATAGCAAACCATACCACATATCCCATGGAAAATGACCTAAAGCATTCGGACTCCTACCTGGGATCTCATCAGAAGAAAGCAACTAGGTGTACTGACCAAATAAAACGATGGGCCAGGAAAAAATCGACGGGTAAGCAAGCACGTGAAGCGAACATGCTAGTCGCCCCTGGAAGTAGGGGTGAAAGGGCGGGAGTGATGGCAAAACAGGGCAGCCACCAAGGAGGGAATGACCCTCCTTGGGGCGCCGGCCAAGGGCGAGGGGTAGGACTCCTCCCATAGTCCAATTCGCCCCCTATATGGCAAGGGGGCGCCACTTCCTTATGGGCCCTTGTGGCCCATAATTCCTTCCACCTCTTAGCCTTTTCAGGCCCATTGATATTTAAATTAAACATAAAATGTTCTCAATACTTCTAGACCATTATCAGAAACGTTTTCCACCTATATATAATTTATCAGTAATACCCGGTATTACCCGATATTCACCGAAACCCTTTCGGTGACCCAGAAACGCTTCCGGATCCTCTCAGAACTATTCCTAATATGTAGGACCGAAAGTATGTCTAGATGGTGGGGGTGATTAGACTACTTGACCAAATAAAACCTTACATTTTCCCAATTTTAGTTGTAGGTAGATTTTAGAAATTATGACAAGTCAAGCAACACCCTACACATGCAATTCTAAGAGTATAGAAACGGAAAGTAAGACATTGCACATGTAAGTAAAGGGAAGGGTTTGGAAAATGCTAACAAATTGGGGACACTGTGATTTTTGGTGTGGTTCCGGTAGGTGGTGCTATCATACGTCCACGTTGAAGGAGACTTCAACCCACAAAGGGTAACGGCTGCGCAAGTCCGCAGAGGGCTCCACCTATGAAGGGTCCACAAAGAAGCAACCTTGTCTATCCAACCTTGGCCGTCGTCCATGAAGGACTTGCCTCACTCGAGTAGATCATCACGAATTAGGCGATCTCCTTGCCCTTACAAACTTCTCGGTTCAACTCCACATCATGTCGAAAGCTCCCAAGCAACACCTAGCCAATCTAGGAGACACCACTCTGCAAAAGATACGATGTGTTGATGATGAACTCCTTGCTCTTGTGCTTCAAAGGATAGTATCCCCAACACTCAACTCTCTCTCACAGATTTGGCTATGGTGGAAGAAGGATTTGAGTGGAAAGCAACTTGGGGAAGGCAAGAAATCAAGGTTCAAATGGTATGAATGGAATCTCTTGATCTCAACACATGAGTAGGTGGTTCTCTCTCAGAAAATGTGTAGTGGAAGTGTAGGCACGTTCTGATGGCTCTCTTACTAAATAAGAGTGGGTGGAGGGGTATAAATAGACATTACACAGTTTTGATCCAACTCGGTGGCACCGACCTGTGTAAAAGATATGAATGTTGGAGGTCTCGGTGGGACCAACTAGAAACAACTTGGATGAACCGATGTGCAATGGTTAGGGCAAACCTCCTTTCGGTGGCATCGATTCCATCAACTCAGTAGGACCGAAGTGAAGCAATAAGTGATACGTCTCCATCGTATCTACTTTTCCAAACACTTTTGCCCTTGTTCTGGACTCTAACTTGCATGATTTGAATGGAACTAACCCGGACTGACGCTGTTTTCAGCAGAATTGCCATGGTGTTATTTTTGTGCAGAAATAAAAGTTCACGGAATGACCTGAGACTTCACGGAGAATATTTTTGGAATTAATAAAAAATAATGGTGAAAGAATCAAGGCCAGGGGCCCAAACCCTGTCCACGAGGGTGGGGGGCGTGCCCCCTGCCTCGTGGGCCCCCTGGTGCTCCACCGGCCTCAACTCCAACTCTATATATTCACGTTCGGGGAGAAAAAAAAATAGAGAGAAGGATTCATCGTGTTTTACAATACGGAGCCGCCGCCAAGCCCTATTCTCGCTCGGGAGGGCTGATCTGGAGTCTGTTCGGGGCTCCGGAGAGGGGAATCCGTCACCGTCATCATCATCTACCTTCCTCCATCACCAATTTCATGATGCTCACCGCCGTGCGTGAGTAATTCCATCATAGGCTTGCTGGACGGTGATGGGTTTGATGAGATTTACCATGTAATCGAGTTAGTTTTGTTATGGTTTGATCCCTAGTATCCACTATGTTCTGAGATTGGTGTTGCTATGACTTTGCTATGCTTAATGCTTGTCACTAGGGCCCGAGTGCCATGATTTCAGATCTCAACCTATTATGTTTCCATGAATATATGTGAGTTCTTGATCCTATCTTGCAAGTCTATAGTCACCTATTATGTGTTATGATCCGTTAATCCCGAAGTGACAATAATCGGGATACTTACCGTGATGACTGTAGTTTTAGAAGTTTGTGTATTCACTAAGTGCTAATGCTTTGGTCCGGTACTCTATTAAAAGGAGGCCTTAATATCTCTTAGTTTCCATTAGGACCCCGCTGCCACAGGAGGGTAGGACAAAAGATGTCATGCAAGTTCTTTTCCATAAGCACGTATGACTATATTCGAATACATGCCTACATTACATTGATGAATTGGAGCTAGTTCTGTGTCACCCTATGTTATAACTATTGCATGAAGAATCGCATCGGCATAACTCTCCTTCACGATCCAATGCCTACGAGCTTTTCACATATTGCTCTTTGCTTAGTTACTTTTCCGTTGCCCTTTATTACAATTACTACAAAACTGCTACTGTTACTTTTATCACTGTTACCGTTACTTCCATACTACTTTGCTACTAAATGCTTTGCTGCAGATATTAAGTTATCCAGGTGTGGTTGAATTGACAACTCAATTGCTAATACTTGAGAATATTCTTTGGCTCCCCTTGTGTCGAATCAATAAATTTGGGTTGAATACTCTACCCTCGAAAACTGTTGCGATCCCCTCTACTTGTGGGTTATAAATAAGGCAACAGAAAGGTTGGCAAGCCGTCATGATGGGACCACTTGCAAAACTCGGTGAGACCGTGATACGTCTCCAACGTATCTATAATTATGAAGTATTCACGCTGCTATATTATCATTCTTGGATGTTTTACAATAATTTTATAGCAATTTTATATTATTTTTTGGGACTGACCTATTGACCCAGTGCCCAGTGCCAGTTGCTGGTTTTTTGCTTGTTTTTTACATCACAGGAAATCAATATCAAACAAAGTCCAAACACCGCGAAACTTTATGTGGATTTTTTATGGACCAAAAGACAACCGTGTTGGGTTCTATGATAGGGTGCGTCGACTGCAAATTAAAATTTCCTACGCGCAGAACAACCAAGAACATGCTATGGGAGATGGATCACAGTTCGTTACCACTAGACGCGCAATGCCGTGCAGCGGAAGAAGAGTTGGGGCAGCGCATTCGCGTGGATCATATACTCCTCGTCCAATCTCCCTGAAACAGCCGGTTGTCGGATCCCTCGTACAGGTTCGCCGGAGCGGCGCAAGTGCACCGCCTCTAACGGTATCCGCGCATGCAGGAGGAACGTCGTGCAACGGACTGCTAGGTCCGATCACATAACCGGCGGCGAGTGGAGGTGTCTATTCGCAAGACATGCAAACCCTAGTGACAGCGACGAAGCGTTCAACTGCATGACTGTGCGGCACCTCCACTTTATATAGGCGTTTGTCGCGGGCTCAACACTTGGGCCTCACACGGACCCTAAATCCCATAAGTCTACTCGCCCACAATCCGAATACAGATCGGATCACATCTGACTAGTGTCCTCGGATCCGACCTCGTAGGTTCCTTCCCTTAAGCGCGTGACCCCTTAGGTTCAAGCCGGCTTGGTCACAGTTTGGATCACCTCCGAACTGCACGGTTGGTAGCGGTCCTTAGCAAGGCATGCTGAACACCAAGCAGACTATGAAGCTGGTTAGGCGAACCTGTACATCATACTTCCATTCCTTTTGCCACACGATATATGTTGTCGGGCTCAAGGCAAGTCTGTCATCCTTGTGCTAGCCTGACCACTTCCTCCTTCCAGTGATGCTGACCACAAACCAGATTATCTCATAATACTTGTCGCATGGCCATGCTTATCCCGGTCGGATCACACGAGGGGCCCAGAGTACATCTCTCCTGGTCGGAGGGGCAAATCCCATCTTGCTCGACCATGTCTCGCGTCATGGGTCTGGACAAGCCCGAAACCTACCTTTGTAACTACTCAGTCACGGAGTAGCGTTTGGTCGTCCCAAAGCAAGTATGTCACAATCCCGAGTACATGTGCTATCTCAGGTCTTAGGACATAGAACGTATGTTGTACTAGAGACTCACAGATGGCATATCGCTGCGTCTCATAGTTGGGTCTATTCGACTCGGACCTTATCTCAACTCGGATCCAACAACGTCGAATCCGACCAGATCCTTCCAAGTCCATATTATCCGGTTAGCATCCAATGCTCCATGTCTAGTGATACCAAGCCATCGACCGTGTCATATGCTAGTCTAGTTGGCTGCACGTCCATACAGCCCTTTCGACTAGGGACCTTTTAGGATAGTCATCATACAATGCATAGTCCCACAAAAAAGTCACGTACTTTCTGATACACATCATTTATAATGTCCAAGGACTATCTTTACTCATAAACACATAGGAAATATCATCATACATGATTGCCTCTAGGGCATATCTCCAACAAACCATTGGGCCAGAGCAGCACCTGGGGGGTGCTTTGAGGGGGGCACAACCCACCAGGGCGCGCCTCGGGGCTAAGGCATGCCCAAGTGGGTTGTGCCCACCTCGGTGGCCTCCCGCACCCCCTCTTTACCCTATAAATTCCCACATATTCCAAAACCCTCGGGGTTAGCCTAGATCAGAAGTTCCGCCGCCGCAAGGCTCTGTAGCCACCGTAAACCAATCTAGACCCCGTTCCGGCACTCCGCTGGAGGGGGAAATCATCACCGGTGGCCATCTTCATCATCCCGGCGGCCACCACGATGAGGAGGAAGTAGTCCACCCTCGGGGCTGAGGGTTTGTACCAGTAGCTATGTGTTTAATCTTTCTCTCTCTCTCTCTCTCTCTCTCTCTCTCTCTCTCTCTCTCTCGTGTTCTTGAGATGTCATGATCTTGATGTATCGCGGGCTTTGTTAATATAGTCGGATTATATGGTGTTTTCCCCTCTCTATCTTTTTGTGAATTGAGTTTTCCTTTTGAGATTTCGCTTTATCGGATTGAATACTTTTATGGATTTGAGAGCACTTGATATATGTCTTGCATATGAATACTCGTGGTGATAATGGGGTATCGTATTGATTCACTTGATATATGTTTTGGCACTCAACTCGCGGATTCCCGAGGTGACATTGGGGTAATCTACACATAGGGGTTGATGCACGTTCTTGTCTTTGTTTCTCCAGTAGAAATCTTGGGGCACTCTTTGAGGTTCTTTGTGTTGGATTGAGTATTATAAATCTGAAATTATTTGGTGTTATTTTAGTACAAACTCTTGGATAGATCGATCGGAAAGAATAGCTTCGAGGTGGTTTCGTACCCTATTTCTTCTTATGTCCTCCGCTAGATAGGAACTTTAGAGTGATTCTTCATCGCACTTTGAGGGGTGGTTAATTATATGATACAATTATATTAGCATTGTTGAGGGATTGCACTAGCGAAAGTATGGACCCTAGGCCTCATTTTCAAGTATTGCAATATCGTTTGTGCTCTGTTTTATCAATTGCTACCTTGCTGTTTTTTATTGTTCATATTACAAAAATCAATATCTACTTTCCATATTACACTAGTATCACCATCTCTTCACCGAAATAGTGCACCTATACAGATTACCATTGTATTTGGTGTGTTGGGGATGCAACAGACTTTTTATTATTTGGTTGCAGGGTTTTTTGAGAGAGGCTATCTTCATCCTACGCCTCCCATGGATTGATAAACCTTAGGTCATCCACTTGAGGGCAAATTGTTACTGTCCTAAAAAACTTTGCGCTTGGATGCCCAACACGAGTCTACAAGAAGAAAGTTGCATAGTAGACATCAGATCGATATAATTGCAACTGGTTACAGAAGGTTGGGCAGGTAAAACCGATGGGGCCGAGAACCATATCGGTGAGTCCGATTTGTTATGGTTTGGCTGTGGTAGTGTCCAGATGAACTTGGTGGGTCCGGATAGAGAAATTTCGATGGGGACGATTTGGAATGTAGGGTTTTGGATAAATTTGGATAGAGAAAGTGGTTGAGGGTTTTGGAGCAATATCACTAAGCACTCAAGTAAATAGATCATAATCAAAATATCATACCCTTTTAATAATATTGCTTCCTATGGAGTCAATGTGATCTTCGATCACTTAACAAAAAATGTAGATTCTTGAGATTTTCCTTATCCATGTCCTTAGCATTTTGAGGTGTACACAATCACTAGTCCTTGCCATGCCAATCATTGAACATCCTGAAATCTTTAACTTGACTGGATATTAGTTCAATCAGATATACGTTGTTATGAAATACCAAAACCACCCAGGGATTAGTTACACTTTCAAAATACTCATTAAATAATTTCACAAATATGTTCTCATGACTTCCATCCTACTAATACTCAACATATGGTGTCTGCCTTAAGCTTGTGACCCCGTAGGTTCGGTAACTCACATACATGAACGAAACTGTTCGTTCAATGACCGACAACGGGACCGTGGACGTCCATATTGGTCCCCGTGAGTAACCAAATGATATTCGAGTTAGCCTTTGGTTATCATGTGATTTTCCCTTTGCTTCGCGATACCTCACAAAACCCTGGATGCATCGGTATCCTCTTGAGTCATCAACATGCTCACTGTACCAAAATCCTCGTAACCAGTTTTGTTCTTGTTTCTCGTTGTTGTGTTACAGTATCCCTATGGCGAAGTCACCTATGTATGGACAGAAGATAATTGATGGCGTCACACCAAAATGTACCTAATAATATATCTCCATCATCGGAGGAGCAAACCCCAGTCTTGAGCTATCTGGCCACTTTTCAAACTTTTTGATGTGCCTGTAAGTTGTCGTTATGATCACCGTGTTACCGGTGAGGTTTCAGCTGCCCCAAAGCCCACCGTATGGTAAGATGTGACCACGATACTCTCATGGTGTAAGTAACAAGAACATAGATTAACACTATGTGTTATTACAATTGAATACACATGATATCAATCCAATTCACAACAAACAAGTTTGGGTCGATTTAATATGATCGTTCTTCCAACGTCATAATCTCAATGTTGTTTTAGGATTATATTTACACTTAACGATATCCTAAGATCCGGGAAACCTTATCACCAACAACACTTGAACTAGTCCTAAAGGAAAGACTAGGAACCATTTTATTTAACCGTTTATCATTCCACACGTGCATATGAGTTTTCTAACATGTTAACAGTCAAGCATATGTTAAGAACATATGTTTCCATCGGAGATGAAGGAAGATGGGGATTTATATTTCACCTCCCAACTTATTTATCTCGGGGAAAATATCAACAATAATAACTTATAATCACCTACATCCAACTGGATATATGTGCCTGAATCTTTCCCTACCACATGATGCTTGCCTTGGAGTGGCAGCAATTCATTACTGAAGAGATCAAGAAACTGGAAGCAGCAGGATTGGTTAGAGGTGTACTCCATCCAACATGGTTAGCAAATCTAGTTGTTGTGTGCAAGGCGAATAACAAGTGGCGGCTTTGCATTGATTATACAGATATCAATAAAGCTTGCACGAAAGACCCATTTCCCTTGCCACGCATCAACCAGATTGTTGACTCCATGCTGGATGTGATATGTTGTCATTCCTTGATGCCTACTCTGGGTATCATCAGATACTCATGTCAAAATAAGATGAAGAGAAGACCGCATTCATCGCTCCATGTAGCACATACTGTTTCAAAAGTATGCCTTTCATATTGAAGAGTCTTGGTTTGGGATTTGCAAGGGCAGGACAAATTGGTTTTGAACCTCAGTTACACATGAATATGGAGGCCTATATGGTTGATATAGTGGTGAAGACCAAGACCAAGTCGACACTGATACAAGATTTGGAAGAAACATTTGCTAATATGCGCAAGATCAATCTGAAGCTCAATCTCGAGAAGTGCATGTTTGCTGTTCCATCCGGCAAGCTTCTCGGTTTCTTTGTTTCTCAACATGGAATTGAAGCCAATCCGGACAAGATCAAAGCAATTGAGCAGACTAAAGCACCAATGCGTGTCAAGGATGTGCGTTGTCTTGCCGGCTGCGTTGCTACACTTAGTAGGTTCATCTCCAAGTCTGTTGAGCGCGCCCTGCCATTTTTCAAAATCTTGAAAAAGGTGGGTCCAATGAAATAGACTCCGGAAGCGGAGGCAACTCTGCAAGACTTGAAGAAATACCTTTCTTCTGTGCCAACACTGGTTGCACCAAGACCGCAGAAGCCATTGCTACTGTATATAGCGGCAATGAATCAAGTGGTTAGTGATGCGCTGGTGGTAGAAAGGGAAGATGAAAATGAAGAAGTAGCAGATGCAAGCCTGAAAAGTGGCAAGCCGGAATCTTCTTCGGCAAATCCTGGCGCCGACAAGTCAAGTGCAGCACTAGTAGATGGGTCCGAATAGCAAACTGTGCAGAATAAGAAATTGGTGCAGCGCCCAGTTTATTTCGTCGGCTCCCTTCTCCAAGGGGCTTGATTGAGGTATTTTGGTGTGCAAAAGTTAATTTTTGGTCTTCTTATGGCCTTGCTACTTCTTGACTTGCGTTGAGTTTTCCGTTGAAGAAGAAAGGATGATGCAGCAAAGTAGAGATAAGTATTGCCCTCGGTTAAGAACCAAGATATCAATCCAGTAAGAGGCACAAGCAAGTCCCCAATATATGCACCTGCGGAAACTAACAAACACTTGCACTCAACACGAAAAAAGGGTTGTCAAACCCTTCACAGTCACTTGCAAGAGTGAGATCTAATAGAGGTAGATATAAAAGATAAGTAAAAGGCAAAATGAAGTAAATATAAATAAATTGCAGAAAGGTATTTTTGGGTTTTTGATTTTATAGATCTGAAAATATATGATAGAAAATAGACTCGGGGCCAGAGTTTTCACTAGAGGCTTCTCTCTTGAAGAAAACATACGGTGGGTAAACAAATTACTGTTGAGAAATTGATAGAAAAGCACAAAGTTATGACGATATCTAAGGCAATGATCATGAAAATATGCATCACATCCGTGACAATTAGACCGACTCCTGCTTGCATATACTACTATTACTCCACACATCGACGGCTATCCAGCATGCATCTAGAGTATTAAGTTCATAAGAATGGAGTAACGCCTTAAGCAAGATGCTACCATGGCTGGTGAGTTTCTGCAGGCATTTAAGAACATAATGGATAGAGTGAAGGACATTGTTTTGGACTGGGATATTCTTTCTCTCATTCCATAGGTACACGGATTGGAAATGTTAACTTGACCTTTTGAAAGCAAGGAAATAGAGAAAGTGATTAAAGAGATGCCCGTTGAGAAGGCTCCTGGCCTAGATGGTTTTAATGGGCTTTTTCTCAAGAAATGCTAGCATATTATCTCTCAGGATTTTATCTCTCTGGTTCAAGAGTTTCATGCAGGAACAACAAAATTGGAGAATTTAAATGATGCTAACATCACTTTGATCCCTAAGAAACACTCCCTAGAATCCGTTGGAGATTTTAAGCCTATCTCTTGAACTATTGTGGGTCTTAAATTTCTAACCAAATTGGTGGCTAATAGATTCCAAGATGAGATCACCAACTGTGTGCATAAAAACCAGTATGGTTTCATCAAATCAAGAACTATACAAGATTGCCTAGCTTGGACTTTTGAATATATCCATCAGTGCAATCAATCCAAAAGGCCAAGTCTTTTGCTCAAGCTAGATTTTGGAAAGGCTTTTGATTCAATGCAGCATTATGCAATCATCAGAATCTTACAGGCCAAAGATTTTACTGCCAAATGGATCTCTTGGGTCAGAGAACTTCTGTCTTCTGGAACTTCATCAGTCCTGCTTAATGGTGTACCTGGCAAACATTTTAAGTGACGATATGGAGTGAAGCAAGGGGACCCCATGTCTCCTTTGTTGTTTGTTTTGGCTGCTGACCTTCTACAAATAATGATCAATAATCTGTTGCATCAAGGAGTGATCAGTCTGCCAATACCCACCCATGATCCTGACTACCCTGTGGTTCAATATGCTGATGACACACTCATGTTCTTGCCTGCAGATAGATCTCAGCTGGCTGCTCTCAAAGAGGTGTTGACCTCTTTTTCTAAAGCCACCGGGATGGACATTAATTACCATAAGTCCTCAATGTATCCCATAAATGTGAATGAGTTGGAAGCTTCTTCACTTGCATCTTCGTTTGGTTACCAGCTTCAAAAAATGCCTTTTACCTATTTGGGACTACCTATGGGGACAAACAGGCCCAAAATTGTTGAATTGCTGCCATTGGTAGACTGTATGGAGATAAGGCTTACTGCTAGCTCTTGGTTTCTCCCTCAAGGAAGTAAACTACAATTGGTTAATTCAGTGATTTCATCCTTGCCAATATATTTCCTTTGCAGTTTATCCATCCCACCTGGCATTCTAAAATAGTTGGAGAGAATTCAAAGACAATGCCTTTGGAGAAAATATTGCGAGGAAAAAGGTCATTCTCTGGCTGCTTGGCCCTTGGTGTGTAGGCCCAAGCTTAAAGGAGGTCTGGGCATCCTTAATCTTGGTCTACAGAATGAAGCTTTGCTCATGAAGCATCTCAATAAGTTCTATAAAAAAACTGATGTGCCATGGGTTCATTTGATATGGGATTCTTATTATTTTAATAGAGTTCCACATGACACCAAATTATGTGGCTCCTTATGGTGGAGGGATGTTTCAAAACTCATGGAAAAATTCAGGGCTGTCAAAATGGTGAAGGTTTATAGTGGGGACATTGTTCTATTCTGGTTTGACCATTGGCAGCTGGATAATGAAAATTTTCCTTTAAAAGAGAGATTTCCAAGACTGCATTCTTACTGCCCTGACAAGTCCATTTCTGTTAGAGAGTTCATTCAGACTGATGATGTGTATGACCTGTTCTCCTTGCCTCTTTCTAAGCTGGCCTATAATGAGTTGAACCAGTTATCAGTTTTACTGGCCAATTTCAATTTGAACCAGCAACTCCCCGATTCTTGGTTATGGAGACATGGCAAAATATCTGAATACACTGCTAGCAAATATTATGGGTTTGTTCATTAAACAATAATGGCCAACCCTCTATTATGTTGGATCTGGAAAAGATGTTGTACCATGTCCATCAAGATGTTTGCATGGTTAGTGATCATGGACAAGATTAACACAAAGGACATGATCCAACAAAGGCATTGGAAGATTAATGATGGTCCACAGTGTGTGCTTTGTCCTACTTTTGCTTTGGAGGGTAGAAATCAGCTATTTTTCCAATGTAATTTCAGTGTCAGAGTATGGAATTATTTGTAGATTTTTTGGACAGATAGCAATGATATGGTTTAGATTTCTATACAAACTAGATGGGAATTTGCCAAACCTTTCTTCTCTAAGGTGTTTTTTTAGCATGGTGGAACATCTGGAAAGTAAGAAATGATAAACCTTTCAGGCATATTAAACCTACTTTCAGGCAGTCGAGAGCTGGCTTTGTTCATGACATCACACAGCTCACCCGCACGATCAAGAGCAAATATAGAGATGCCCTCCTGAGATGGATTGACTTTTTACCCCCTTTAAAAGCTTAATTTCCACAAGAGCGATTTTTATGTTTTGGAAGAGCCAATGAGGAACAAGAGGCATATAAGCAATTGTTCGGATGTGAATTGGGGGCTTTACCCTTCACTTATTTGGGTATACAAATTCACCATCGTAAGCTAACAAACAGAGAATGGAAGAGCATTGAGGTTCGTTTTGAGAAAAAACTGGGATGTTGGAAGGGCAAGCTGATGTCTTATGGAGGCCGTTTAATTCAGATTAATTCGGTCCTCACAAGCATGTCCATGTTTCTTCTATCTTTTTTCGAGGTACCAGTTGGAGTTCAGAAAAGACTTGATTTCTATCGGTCCAGCTTCTTCTCGCAAAGTGATGATCTAAAGAGGAAGTATAGACTCACTAAATGAGACATTATTTGTAGACCGAAGGACCAAGGGGGTCTCGGTATTGAGAATCTTGAGGTGAAGAACAAATGTCTTCTCAACAAGTGGCTGTATAAGCTATCTAGTGAGACCGGGGCTACATGGGCTCAAATTCTGCGTAATAAGTACCTTCATTCCAAAACTTTATCCCAGGTGACAGTGATGCCGATGGATTCACCTTTCTGGAAAGGAATGATGAGAGTTAAATCAGTCTTTTTCAATTGGGCAAAGTTTTTTAATAGGAACAATACTTCTACGAGATTCTGGGAGGATACATGGCTAGGGGAGACGCCCCTCGCGCTTCAATATCCTTCTCTTTATAGCATTGTTCAACGGCGAGATGCAACCATTGAGACAATATGTTAGTCCATGCCTCTTAATATTCAATTTAGGAGAGCGCTAGCCGGAAACCGTTGGGAAGCTTGGCTCCATCTTGTGAGAAGATTGATGGATGTTCAACTAACTCAACGACCTAATAATTTCTATTGGAAGCTAACTAGGAATGGCGAGTTTATGGTCAAATCCATTTATTTGGATGTTATTAACTCTAGCTCTATTCCTAACTTGAAGAATGTTTGGCATGTCAAAGTACCCTTGAGAGTTAAAGTGTTTATGTGGTTTGTACACAAACAAGTCATTTTAACTAAGGATAACTTGATAAAACGCAACTGGAATGGATCAAAAACCATCAAACACCTCTTTCTCGATTGCTCCTTGGCAAAAATTCTTTGGCAGTCTGTACACATAGCCTTTAATATTACTCCTCCGAATAATATCAACATGTTATTTGCGACGTGGCTTGATGGGGTTGAGCCCCAAACTGCTAGACACATTCGCATAGGAGTATGTGCATTGTTATGGGCTATCTGGAATTGCAGAAATGATTTGGTTTTTAATAGAGCATCAAATACTCATTTTTGCAGGTTATCTTCCGAGCCACTGCGTTGATCCGTATGTGGTCGCTACTCACTCCGACGGAGGCCAGGAAGCGTTTGGTTACTGGGTCCATCCGATGGGAGATGGTAGCACGGGTTATTTTCAACCGGTTTGGATGGCAGTCATGTAATAGGATAGGCAATTAGTTTCCTATCTTTTTCTTGCTAGCCGGTTGTGGCTTTATTTTTTATCTTTAGCTCTTTTTGAGCTTGTTTTGTACTCTATTGAGACTTTGAGACGTCTGTCAAACTATTTTGCTTGTCAATAAAGGTGGCCGTATGCATCTTTCTGATGCAGAGGCCGGGGCTATCCCCTTTTCGAAAAAACATTTATACTATAATATACTATTTACAGAAAATACACAATGTTTCTTGGTTATCAAAATAAGTGTTCTCCATCGTTTTCATGAATGGCTTAATTGATGAAAAGCATGCTGCTACTCCCTTCCGGTGCTATGTGTGTGGAAGAGCATCTCCGGGCCTCACCTGTCTTGTTCTCCTGCTCTCTTAAGATACTATCGTAAGCTTATACAGCTTGTTAGAACAAATTGAAAAGGTACTAATCTGAAGTTCAGAGATGATAAAGAAAGAAGATGTGGGATCTAAGAATTAGTGATTTCCGGTGAGGTAAGTTGCAGCAAAAACTCTGCTTTTTTTCAAAGTTGTGAAGTATCAGACTAGAACATTTGTTATTTCATAATGCATATAGTAAGTTGCAACACGCCTCTGAACATTACTTTCTCACACGCAGCCGTGGGCCTTTGCCCTGATGTACAGACTCGGATGACCTCCCGACACTCTACCTGCAGCCTCCGACCTCCCCTTCTACCACGTATTCACCGGCCACCGCCGCTGCTACCTCCCGGCCATATGAAACAGGGGTGCCGCAGTCCACATTATGCCACAACAGCAGGACAGCGCCCTTCTTCCACTGACCGTGGTCGCCATCGCCGCCAGATCCATGTGTTTGCTGGACGCTCTTGATGCATTCGAGCGCCTCATGCTGCGCTACAGGAATTAGCCGGGGACAGGAGCTGGCTGCGCACTCACTGCTTTTGGCATGGCCCAGTTGTGGTTAACCGGGCTAGGCAGGCCAATTTTGTGTGAGCTAGAAGTACGATGTGTGATTACTCAGAAAAGAAGTAAGAGTGTTAAGCGTTACAGTGAGCGAGATGTACATGGATGAGAGACGCGAGTGTGCTTGTTAGTTGGTTAGCGTGGCATCTAGGAATAAGACGTTCAGCAAAGACGTTTAGCACCTCAGCCACCGGCGTCCTGCGGGCCCCAATACCCATTGGTGCACCAATCCCACGCGACGCCTGTCCTCCTGGGCTTTTGTTGGTGCAGATTCCAGCGCCCAAGCGACTCCTACACCGTCCGACTATGACCACAAGGGCGTGTGCGATGTGTGCGGTCGTGCGTGCTACCAACATTTGTCATTTAGGATACATGCAGAGTATTCTTTCTGAATGGAGTATGTGTAGTTCACACGAAAAGAACTCTTTGAACTCTTTGAACTCTGCGTGAGAACTTTATGCTCTTTCAGATGTGTGCATTCGTATTTGTGTAAATACATGTTATGTGTAATGTTATGTGTAATTTTCTTGAATTTCAATAGAATGTGAAGTTCATGTTTCAGAAATTCTTACGTTCATGTGTGCCACATACTAAAGAAATTCATCTATGAACAAAACGGACCGCCTAAGCCATTTCACCGACGACAAAAAAGCCTAAAAATGTCGCGAATCAAAAAACAAAACTTCAAATGATATAACATAGTAAGTTCGTAGAAAGTGGACAAAAACATATTTTTTTGTAAGTATAACCATTTCTAAAAAATACGTTGAAGTTCAAATTTAAATAATAGGGCGGTTCAACGTTTATTACAAACCTGTGATTTTCCCAGTTACCATAGAATAAGCCAAGAAGTACAAAAATAAAAATGGCGCAGTTCGAAAATTTTATAAAAATGATGTTTCTACATTTTACAAAACAAATGGAGAAGTTCAATTTTATATTGCGGGGCGTCCGACCTCCAATTACATGTTTTAAAATGGCAAAAAAATTACGTCCGACCTTCAATTGCGTGTAATTCGACGTATACACAAAAAATCGCAGAAGTTCATTGTGAAAACAACGAGAAGTCCAAGTGCTGCAATGAATACATTTCATGTGAGAATAAAAGTATAGAAAATTAAAAGTTCAAAAGGTTTGTTGAAAGAAGTTAAGTGGTCTGTCCGAGGAAGTTCGAAAATATGAAATACTTGACAATAAAGAAGAAAAATAACATTCAAACAAACTAAAAACTTCGGTGAGATCAACAAGCAGATTTCATTCAATCTCTCATTTCAAAAACGCATGGAAAAAACCTTGTAAAAATTACACGAGAAGTTCATCATTAAAAAAAGACGAAGTTCAAATGAGAACAAAAGGAAGAAAGTATCACTAGTGAGCACGCCTTCGGGCCGGTCATTGCATACCACCGCATGATGAAGATGCTCATGTGACCCTCTTTCCCAAATGGATTTTCCCTGTTTTCATAAATAACCTATAGGTCGAAATTTAACTAATGGATAAGTTCGTTGTTTATTTCAGAAACCAAGAAGTTCAATTATAAAAAATTGAGAAGTTCAAAAAATACAAATGTAGAAGCTCAAAAATAATAATGGAGCAAGAAGTTCAAAAACATTTAACTTAAAAACATTTCCAAAAAAATATATAAATGTTTTTCCCCGTTTTAAAAACTAGAAGGTGAAATTAAAATAACAAAGTGGTTTGATGTTTATAAAAAAATAGAATTTTCCCGTCACTAACAAAAAACTAAGAAGTTCAAATTTTAAATATGGTGAAGTTCAATGCCTATAAAAATCAGAATTTTCTTGTTATTAAAAGAATAAAACTCAGAAGTTCAAATTTTAGAACATCTTCATGGTTAGATGTGTGTTAAAACCATGTGAGTGTATGTGTGTGTAGGTGCGCGCCAACACAAAAGTTCGGATGAGGAAAAGGTAATAAAATGAAACCTAAAAATATTCATTGCAACAAGTTCCCCGCAAAAAAGGAACACACCACCGAAATATCGACATGGCTAGGAAAATAAAAAAACTAATTTTCCCCATTCTATAGAAACTAGAAGTTCAATCTAAATATAATGCCGTGGTATCATTGTTGATATAAAAAAGCATTTTCCCCGTAACTAACCAATAAAACTAAGAAGTTCAAATTTTAAAAATGGTGAAGTTCAAAGTCTATATTTTTTTGGATTTTTCACATTATTAAAAAATAAAACCAAGAAGTTCAAAATTTTAAAACAAAGAGGTTCAAAAAACTCGATTTTCCTCGTTACTAAAGAATAAAACAAAAAAGTTCAAATTAAAATAACAGAGAAGTTCAAATTAAAGAAAGTACCAACAAAAAAGTTTTAAAAAGATTTTCCCCTTTTTTTAATTCGGATTTCCCCGATACTAAAGATTAAACCAAGAAGATCAATTTTAAAAAACAGAGTAATTCAATGTAAATTAAAAACTCCATTTTCCTCATTCCTGAAGAATAAAACCAAGAAGTTCAATTTAAAAACATGGAGAAGTTCGATATTTAATTAAAAACTCGAATTTTTCTTTGGTTACTAACGAATAAAACAAATAAGTTCAATTCAAAATAACAAATAAGTTTGATATTTCTAACAAAACTACAATTTTCATATTTCTAAAAATACATAAAATAAATTCAAATAAAAAAGTTAGAGCGGTTCGATATACAAGTTTGATGATTATAGAAAACTCAGATTTTCCTCATTATTAAAAAATGGAAAGAAGAAGGTCAAAATAAAAAAATAAGAAGTTCAACTTTCAAAAATAGAACGCTTCAAAATTTCATAAAAAAGATTAAGAAATAAAACCAGGAAGTCCATATTAAAAAGATGGAGAAGTTCGATGATTATAGAAAACTCAGATTTTCCTCATTATTAAAGAATGGAAACAAGAAGTTCAAAAATTAAATAAAAAGAAGTTCCACTTTTAAAAAAGGATTAAGAAAATCAGATTAAATTCATAAAAAACTCAGATATTTTTACGTAACCGAGAGAAGTTCATGTACTACACGGTCTGCATTTTTGTATTAAAAAAGAATAAAAACGAAGGCTAAAACTTTTGTTGTTATAAGTTCAAGTCCACTGTCGGAGAAAGTTAAAAAAATTATTGTGTGAGAGGTTTGTACAAAAGGAATATCATTTTTGTAACACTGACGAATGGATGAGAAAATTACAAACGAAAATACGTCATAGAAGTTCAACGTGAGAGCAGCAGGAAGTTCAACTACTACAGTGAATGAATTTCAGATGAAATTTTTTTAAAAAACGAACAACACGGGAAAGTTGCGTGTTTACAACAGCTTTCCACCGGTATATCACTTTCTCAATTCCGGTGAGTGGATGGAGAGCTACGGGAAAAAACTCGTGAAAAAACAGAGTGAAGTTCATGTAGACAAGCCGAGAAGTTCAAGTTCTTCACGCGATGCATTTTCGAAGAATTTGTTTCGCGATAAAGGCAGAACGCATTATCCCGCCGTTTTCAAAATTGCTTGAAAACGGTTAGGAATCAGAGAAAATCACCAACATGAAAAAGTTTCGCATTTTCCGTAGCTTTTCGACGGTATATTATTTGCACCATTCTTATAAAGTTTGTAGAAATTACAACGAAATACGTTTTTAGCCATTTTCAAAATTCACTTAAAACGGTAAGGAATTGGGAGAAACAATATATACCAAAAAGTTTTGCATTTCCTTATGCTTTCCAGCGCCATATCATTTGCTGCATTCAGACGTATGGTTAAAAAATTAGCTCAAAAATACAAACTCGGTGAAATTTGTACCATTTTTAAATTACTTTTAAACCATTCAAAATTAGAAAAGACTTTCAACATGAAAAATTAATCTTTCCAATGCCATATCATTTGGTTCAATTGGATTAGCCGTTTATAAATGTCATCAAAAATACGAACTTGGTTGTCCGGTTTGCGCAATTTTACGATTTTCCAAATTACTCTTTAACCGTAGGGAATTAGAGAAAACTTTCAACACGTGGAAGGAGCGGTTTTGCAGCATCTTTCCAACGCCATATTATTTGCCTCATTCCGATAAACAATTTCGAAATGCGATCGAAAATAGAATTCACATTTTTTGTGTGAAGAAAAAACGATTTTCAAAACTGCTCTTAGACCGCTTACATTTTGCCAAAAATTTAACTTGGGTCATGATACTGGTGTCCATAGCTTTCCAACGGTATATTGCAAGCCCCATTCGGGCAATGTTGATGGAAGTTCAACCTAGCACAAGGGGAAGTTCAGGTCGAACAACTCAGGCAGTAAAATTGGAAAAAACGAAATTTCATCACGACCCGAGAGCAAAATCCACCAATGAGCGAGGTTCCTATTTAAAACGGGATTTAATTGCTAAAAACCGTTTGTAGATTACACTTACATCGTATAGAACACGACTAACCAAAATAATTTGCGTGGGGAGACACGGTTGCGAAAATAGCCTGAAGGTCGGGTATAGAGGTAAGTTCAGGCGTGTAACTCAGGAAGTTTATATTTTGATCAGAATAATATTCTGATCCCGTGATCAGAATAGTGTTTTGACTATTCGTCACCCTGCGTGAGGAATAGGTATTCTTCACCCACCTCTATTTTTACATCTATGCACCGTAATTTTACGTTTCGTAAATTTTCTCTTATTTTAGACATGAAAGGAGAATGTAAGAAAACCTATAATCATCGTAAATATCTTTTTATGTTACGTAAAATTACAAATGTAAAGACATCGTGTAAAATGTACATAAAATACAATAATTGACCTATATTTTTTGTTATGCCAAAATTTATGCAGTAAATCAATATGAATGTAACTATTTGTATTTAAAATGTAATTTATTTATGGAATGATCATAAGATTACCTCGGGTGAAGAATAACTTATTCTGCACCCTGGGTGATGAATAGCAAAACTCTAAGTGGGGAGGCTACAACTTCGATTAGCATGGGATCACAAAACTTATAACGCGCGCAAACTAGGGGAGCTACCCCCTCGGCTCCAACCGGAAACACCCATGCCCCCGGACCAGGTGGCAGGCCTACCGGATGCAGCCGGTATCTTCCACCATGGCCTCTCTTTACGGTGTGTGTTAAGGGAGGGGTTGGCAACTTACTGAACCGTACCCTACCTGTGGCAGGGACAAGTGGTAGTACGAAACAAGTATGGGGGTTACTGAAACAAGATTCAATCTACGGCTGACTCAGGAGGTTTAAGTATTCCCTGCATGATTAGCATAACAAATATGTTTCAACCAACAGACAAAATCACCACTCATCATACCTCACTATGCCATACCGGACACAGCCGTCTCGGTGAAGACTGGAGACAAGCTCGTATCTACCCAAGACAGAGGCTTTCCCGGATTCCTTCCGGTAGGCATGAAAGGTATAAGAGGGTGACTACTATCACAAACATATCAAATTCCAACAGCCCGGAATCGTCAATATGCGCTTATGAGGATGATTATATCATCACATAAAATGACGGATACTCCGTGTCAAGGTGGTGTTGTAACCGTATCAAACGACACACAACAATATTATGCCCGGGTTTAGAATGCTTGTGTAGGACCTTGAAGTATGTCTAGAGGGGGGGGTGATTAGACTACTTGACCAATAAAAACTTAACCTTTTCCCAATTTTAGACTTTGTCAGATTTTAGCTATTTTAGAACAACTGAAGCAATCTTCACACAATTCAAGCAAGCATGCAAAGAGTATATAGGCAGCGGAAAATAAAGCAGGCAACTTGCAAGAATGTAAGGGAAGGGTGTGGAGGATTCAAACGCAATTGGAGACACGGATGTTTTTGTCGTGGTTACGATAGGTGGTGCTATCGTACTTCCACGTTTGTGGAGACTTCAACCCACGTAGGGTAACGGTTGCGCGAGTCCACGGAGGGCTCCACCCACGTAGGTTCCACTAAGTTGCAACCTTGTCTATCCCACCATGGCCATCGCCCACGAAGGACTTGCCTCACTAGCGGTAGATCTTCACGAAGTAGGCGATCTCCTTACCCTTACAAACTCCTTGGTTCAACTCCACAATCTTGTCGGAGGCTCCCAAGTGACACCTAGCCAATCTAGGAGACACCACTCTCCAAGAAGTAACAAATGGTGTGTTGATGATGAACTCCTTGCTCTTGTGCTTCAAATGATAGTCTTCCCAACACTCAACTCTCTCTCATAGGATTGGATTTGGTGGAAAGAAGATTTGAGTGGAAAGCAACTTGGGGAAGGCTAGAGATCAAGATTCATATGGTTGGAATGGAATATCTTGGCCTCAACACATGAGTAGGTGGTTCTCTCTCAGAACTGGTAAGTTGGAAGTGTAGGTTTGTTCGGATGGCTCTCTCCACGAATGAAGAGGAGGTGGAGGGGTATATATAGCCTCCACACAAAATCTAACTGTTACACATAATTTACCAAACTCGGTGGGACCGAATTATCAAACTCGGTCAGACCGATTTAGTAAACCTAGTGACCGTTAGGGTTTTCGGTGGGACTGACATGCATCTCGGTAGGACCGATTTGGTTAGGGTTAGGGCATAACGTAATCACGGTGAGACGGATTACACAAACTCGGTGAGACCGAATTTGGTAATTGGCTAACCAGAGAGTTGGTCAGGTAAACTCGGTGGGACCGATTTGCTCTTTCGGTGAGACCGAAAAGTTACAAAAGGGAAACAGAGAGTTTACATTGTAATCTCGGTGGGACCGATTCGCTCTTTCGGTTAGACCGAAAAGTTACGAAGGGGAAACAGAGAGATTACAATCCCATCTCGGTGAGACCGAGATCCCTATCGGTGAAACCGATTTGCCAAGGGTTTGTGGCAGTGGCTATGATATCTGAACTCGGTGGCGCCGGATAGAAAGAATCGGTAGGGCCGAGTTTGACTTAGGGTTTAGGTCATTTGTGGATGTGAGAAAGTAGGGAGGGTTTTGAAGCATATCACTAGGCACATGGAGCAAAAGGCTCATTAAGCAACACCTCATCCCTTCTTGATAGTATTGGCTTTTCCTATAGACTCAATGTGATCTTGGATCACTAAAATGTAAAATGTAGAGTCTTGAGCTTTTGAGCTTTAGCCAATCCTTTGTCCTTAATATTTTGAGGGATCCACTTTCATCATCCATGCCATGCCATTCATTGAGCTTTCCTGAAATATTCATCTTGGAATAGTATTAGCTCAATGAGCTATATGTTGTTATGAATTACCAAAACCACCTAGGGATAGTTGCACTTTCAATCTCCCCTTTTGGTAATTGATGACAACATATAGATCAAAGCTTCGACAAATGATAATAGAATTGAAAAACATCGTCGCTTTGAGAAGTATGTGATAAGCAAGAGCTCCCCCTAAATTTGTGCATATCTTAAGATTTGCTTTGGACTGCAAATGCACAAGAAATTAGGCTCATGGTTTACTCTTCCATGTCACATACATCTTGGTGGAGCGCTCAAAATAATAATGATTGAATACATGCACTCATCACCAAGCACGGTGAATGATCATATAAGGATAATTAAGATAATATCATAAAAGGCATAAGTTTAGCTTATGATCAAACACATGATCATCAATGTCTCACAGGTAATGCATAGTATATCAAGCAATCAAACGCAAAAAAAAGTTCAACCAAGAAGACATCAGAGAACAAAAGCAAATCTCTCTCTCTCTCGAAGCCTATGATCTATACATTTTCTCCCCCTTTGGCAACAAGTTACCAAAAAGTTCCTAGAAAATGCATAGTACTATGTCGTCTCTCAAGCTTGGTCTTCTGGTGGTGGTGTAGACAGGACTCCAAGGATGAACGCATCAGTAGACGTGGTAGGAGCTGAAGAAGTTGGAGCTGGAGCTGGTTCAGCTGGTGTTGTAGCTGGAGCTGAAGTAGTGGCTCTGGTGTCTGGAGTTGGTACTGCAGCTGACCTCTGAGCTCTAGGCACTCTGGCAAATGCATCAGTTGTCCTCTTTCCCTTCCTCTCCTGCATATCATCTTGTAATCGCTCCACGGTGACCGAATCTCACCACTTTGACATCAAGATCATAGAATTTTTGTTCCATGATTCTTTCCAGGCTCTCCTAGTTTTGAGTTAGGGTGGCCAACCCCTTCTCAATCCGTAGAGTTGATGCTATTAAGTAACAAAGCTGCTCCTGCTTGTTCTTCAGAAAGTAGTTAGACGCCTCTGCTTGAGTTGGCATCTTTGCAGCTTTCTCTTTCCTTGCCTTCTCCTTTCTCTCCTGAGCTTGCACTGATGATGGTTCATTCTCGGTCATGACAACTCGATTGTCCTCAAAATCAGGATAGAGAACCATGTGTTCATATCCAATAGATACTTCCTGTGCCCATCTTCGAGTTTATCAACTCCACGAATCATGGGGCATAACCACAGCTCCTCTTCCGATCTGCTTTGTCCTCTTGATTGTCTCGACTATGAGGCTCGACCTTGAATTTATGAGGCACATCAAAAACATGAAGCAAATTGATTGCATGTCCTCTAATCATGTTATGGTCACCTGATTTGGGCAATAGAGTATGCCTTAAGACCCAGTTGATCGTAGGCAGCCCTGACAGCAGAAAATGGACTGATCCAAACTTGAAGTTCTCAAGTGCATCATCGGGGATCTCCTTGTACACGTGTGACATTGTGCTATGATCCATTTTCTTCTTTCCATATATGTCCAGGTCATCCTCACTTTCCTTTGGGGCATAGATCAAGCTTGCCCATTCCTGTATGGTAGACTGATATCTGGTTCCTTCTGACATCCACACTATCCTGCCATCTGGATAGAAGTGTGCTGTGGAGTAGAATTGCATGATAAGTTCATCGTTCCAGTTGGTGAGCTTCTGCCCAACAAAATCAGCAACTCCACAAGCACCGAGGCTATCATATACTCCAGGGTAGTGTTCTGCGTTCTCCTTCATGTAGGTCCAGTTGACCCATCTCATATCGCAAACTATGGGCTTCTTATCCAGCAAGACAGTCTCATAAAAGTCCTGCTGCTCCTTGGTGTGGAACCTGTAATCCACAGCAGTCCTTCTCCTCGTGGCATATGGATCTGTCTCTCTCCATAGCCTCAACCCATTATCTCTCCTGATCTTCATGTTTTCAGCCACAGGATGAGCATCATTGTGGTCTGGGATCTTGGGTTTGAGCTTCCTTAGGACCTGCCCTTCTTCTTCTTCTTCAGCTTCAACCTCAGGCAATGGGTCCTTCTTCTTTTCAGCTGCTGGTATGCTCCTGGTATTCCTCTTGGGTGCATTCTTGGGCTTGGAGGCAGCTTTGGGCTTGGAAGTTGCAGCCCCTGACTTGATAGCATCACCCATCAGCTTTTGTGCCTTGGGTGCAGGCTCTGCAACCTCTTCTTCTTCTTCCTCTTCCATCATGGAAGGCTTCCTATCACTCTTGCCATGGTCTTCTTGACCCTTTCTTTCCTTTTCTTTCCCTCTTGACCTTGAGGCTCTTTGGGTTGAGATTCCAAAGAATATTGAGTAGACACTCTAGCTTTGGACATTGGTTGTCTGCCTGCTGGCCTTTTGATTTTCAAGCCAGGCTTCACTGCAGATGAACTGATCTCCCTCTTGAGCACTTTCTTCTTGGAGCTTGCCTCATCCTCAACTGCCACGTAATCCTCATCCTCAGACTCTGAGGTCTTCTTCTTTCTTGATCTTGTGGCAGCCTTAGGCAAATTGCTCGGAGTGCTTCTGCTCCCCTCATCTGAGCTGCTTGAGGGACTATGTCGGATTTCGGGTTCCGATAGACCCTTGAGGTTCGAATACTGGGGTGCACACGGTGATCCAAGCTTCCACCGTCTCGCACTTCGCCGAATCGCAGGGACCTAAACTACTAACGGAACAGCACAAGAGACACAAGATTTATACTGGTTAGGGCCACCATTGTGGTGTAATACCCTACTCCAGTGTGTGGTGTGGTGGATTGCCTCTTGGGCTGATGAAGAATAGTACAAGGAAGAACAGCCTCGCGAGGGTCTGTTCTTGGCGGGTGTGATGAACTGCTAGGTGGTGCTCAGTCGCTCTAGCTACTGGTTCCTTGATGAGGATTCTGGCCATTTTGAAGGGGAACAGCGGGTACACTTATCCTGACTAAAGTTGGTCCTCGCCTGCCAAAGGCTCGGGTGATGACGCCTGCTTGGGCTCCACAATGACTCCCTTCCTGCCGTTGGGCTGGTCTTGGTCTTGTTGCAATCAAACGGATGCCTTTGCTTGATGCTCTCGCTGCGCTTGCTCCCTTTGCACCAAAGAGGAAAGGAGGACGCCGGCTGGGCTGGCGCCCGACCGGGCGCCCTTGGTCGTCATGGCTTGCGTCATGGGCACCTCGCGGGTACCACGCTTGAACTCTCCGCCTCCTCATGAGCCAGCCTGACGAGGCCGTGCCTGAGGAAGCTCCTTGTCGTCCGCCCCGCGAGGCTTGGCCCCTCGCGAGGGTCTTGAGCTTGCGTTGATGAAGATGGGCTGTCCTGGGCCTCCTTCGAGCCACGCCGCAGGCCGCAGGCAGGCAAGTCTGGGGACCCCCGTTCCCAGAACGCCGACAGTAGCCCATGGGCCCATGGCGCGCCCGAAGTTGGCCGAGCAGAGAGGCGAAAGGGCAAGTGCGAAGCGTCGCGGGCCCTAACAGCCTGCGGCCTTGGGCGCCGCGTGGCGGTTGATTGGACGCGTGCGCACTGCTTCCCCACGATGCCTCGATAACCACCCGGATTCGACAAGTCCCTACATGCAGAGTTGGTCATGATTACCGGTGATCATGGAGGCCGACGGTTGGCCTTCGCCGGCTATAAGTACGGAACGGCGCGTGCCCTTCCAGTCTATCCTTCTGCTTCTCCTCCTCCTTGTTTCTTCTGGTTGCCATGGCTCCGATCCGCCGGTTCCCCACGGAAGAGAAGGGAAAGTCTCCTCAAGAGGATGCTGACCTGCTCCCCCCCAAAGAAGCGGCTTGCTCGGTGTCGTGGCAAGAGCGCTGCGCGAGGCGCCCATGCCATGGTGCGTGCGGCCGCCACCAGGGTTTCCTCTTCCCTTATGCAGCAAATTGGCGGCTCTGAAGGAGGCTGACGCCGCGCCACGAAGCGGCGCTGCCGACGACGCCGGGCAGGTCACGAAGATGTCGTCTTCCCCGGAGTCCACGCCGAGGGCTCTGCCGGAGTTCGTGCTTCGCGTCACCACACCTCCTAAGTCTTGGATTCGTCTTCCTTCTTTCTTCGCCTCCGTCGTCCGTGAAGGAACCCCTGGACTCAGCTGCAACACGCCCGGCTCACGGCAACCTCGCGGCCCAGGCGGAAGGTCGCGTAGTTTCCCAGGCGAGGTCTTCATGATTCGAGGTCACAGGTCGCCTGGTCTGCAGGACGAGGGCACCCTCACGATCCACAGGAGTACGATGGTGCCGGTGGTGTCCTTCAAGGTCTTCGACGGAGGGTCGCTGGCTGGAGTGCTGCCCGGGAGAGGTGGTCGGGGTCCTGCTGTGGTGAGGCAGAGGCCGACCGACCACTCCTTGGCAGCTCCTCAGCGCATTTAAGGCGCCGGAGGATCCAGCGACTCCGCCGAGCTCTTCGCGACGCCGGAGACGAGCGACGACAGCTATGAGCCCCCGAGCCTGCGCCGCTCACGGAGCAGGGCGAGCTCGTCAGGCCGTCGCCGCCCCTGATCTGGATGGGGTTGGCTCCGGACCGAGTGGCCCACTTTTGATGATGGTGTCTGCCGCGGTGGTCCCCGTAGGTAGGACTCCTTAGGATTCGCGTCTTTTGTTCCTGCGAGGAGCCAATAATGTACCCCGCGGAGGCTTGTAATATGTTTGTAGCTTTGTTTGCCAATATGATCCTTATTGTGAGGCAGTGCGAGATGCTCATTCCGTTCTAGCTCGGTTTCTTCCTTTCGGACCTCGTGAGGGCTTGATGCTCTGCGCCGACAGGTCCCAGTCCCAAGGCGGCTTCAGTCGTCGCTGGTATGCCAGGTCGCGATGCCGTGGTCAAGGCCAGGAGGTGAGCGACCCGAGGTCCGGTAAGAGCCTCTGAGTCGCGATGCTCAGGGGGTCCCCCTTGGCGCCCAAGCAGCCATCATTCGGTGGGAAAGGAGAGCGATGTTGCTAACACGGGGTTGCATTGAGTGTGGGGATGGTGTTGCGATAACTAGTGCGTCCGGAGGGTGACTTATCTCGAGGGTCAGGACAATGCTTCCTGGTGCGGCGCTAGGTCCGTGCCTTGGCGGCGAGAGAGATTGCGTGGCGAGGTCAAGCTGGCGCTGCTTGGAGGGACCCTGCAGGTTCACCACAAAAGGAACAAGAGCTCGCCGTGGCCATCGTTAGTTCTGCCGTTAGTTGCTTTGGAGAGGCGCGAGAGGCCTCGCGAGGTGTGTTGGGGCACCTGTGAGCCAGCGCGGGCCTCACGGGTCCCTACCTCAAGGCAGGTTGCGCCTGGCTCTGGGCCTTATCTTCGAGTGTGTTCCTGCAATTTTGGCGGATGCGGTGCTCTCGTCTTGGTCCCGGCTCTCGGGCTGGTCTCGGCCGTCGCCGGCAAGCCAGGTCGCGATGCCATGGACAAGACCAGAGGGTGAGGGCGGAGAGCCGGTAGGAGCCACGAGTCGCGATGCTCGTGCACCCCCCTTTAACGCGCAAGCTGGGTTAGATGACGAAACTCGACGTCCTCGGGTCCCGGCTCTCGGGCTGGTCTCAGCCGTCGCTGGAAAGTCAGGTCGCGATGCCATGGACAAGACGAGAGGGTGAGGGCCGGAGAGCCGGTAGGAGCCCTGAGTCGCGATGCTCAGGCACCCCCCCTTTAACGCGCAAGCTGGGTTAGATGACGAAACTCTACGTCCTCGGGTCCCGGCTCTCGGGCTGGTCTCAGCCGTCGCTGGCAAGCCAGGTCGCGATGCCATGGACAAGACCGGAGGGTGAGGGCTGGAGAGCCGGTAGGAGCCCTGAGTCGCGATGCTCAGGCACCCCCCCTTTAACGTGCAAGATTCCGCCACCCAGGAAAAGGCACCAAATAACAAGCATGGTGGAGCGAGAGCATAATCCTAAGGAAAAAGTAGGAAGGATACATGCCGCAGGATCGCCCGAGCGGCTTGGGGATGATGCAGCCAGGGGCGCCCCAACAGGATAGGCTAATGACATGAAATAAAAGGGATACATGCCGCAGGGACGGACCCACGCGGCCTGGGAATAATGCGGCCGTGAGGGCGCTCCCAGCAGGGCATAAAACTTAAAGATGTCACCTGGTGATGGTGAGGACGAAGGGGTATTGGTGTAGCAGACTCGGTGGGCTGCAGGAGCCGATCCTCACGAGCCCCCAGGCCCAGGGGCCTCAGGAGGCTCCGGAGGCGCTGGCGGCTCTTCGGGGGCCATCTCCATCTCCGCCAGTGCAGCGGCGCGCCTGGCCTCTTGAGCCTCCAGGATGGCCCTCATGAGACGCTGGTGCGCTGGCAGTATGGCAGGCCATAAGGCATGCGAACGTAGCTGTGGGGCGGGCCCTCGCAACGTCCCACTCGCGAGGGCCAGAGGCGCTCTTGAGACGCGGCTCGGTTGAGCCCTGGTATGTCGATGCAGACGCGCAGCCCACCATCCTCGCCGGGATGGGGGGCCACAGCTGGCGTGGCGGCTGCCCCTCATGACCCTTGACTCCTGTAGGCTCTGAATGGCCTTGCTGACGAACTCCTGAGGGTTCGGCCCTCCTTGCCTTGCTCCTGCTTGCGGGAAAGGTGCTCCGAAACACGCCTCCACGTGGTGTCCAAGCGCCTCCCTCGAGACCTTGGCGAGGTCGGTGGCCCTCCAGGGGAGAGCCCCCTAGCCCGGCCTGAGGAGGGCGCCGGGCGCGCTTTCCTATGCGATGGAAGGAGGCTCCCCCTGGCCCGGTGCGGGCCCTGAGGGGCCTGCCTCTTGAGGAGCCGGGCCGGTCGATGTCTTCTTCTTCTTGGGTGCGGCCTCGGGAGGCCTCCTGCTGTTGTGGTGCAGGTCTTCCAAATGCGCGGCTGAAAGGCTCGCCTGGGGAGCACATCGCGTCTCTCTCTTCACAGTGGCACCGTGATGACCCCGCCGCTTCCTGGCATCTTGAGGACGTTGTAGCCATGGTGGGTTACGGCCATGAATTTGGCCAGCGCCGGGTACCCGAAGATGGCATTGTACGGCAGGCGAATGTGGGCGACGTCAAAGTCGATGAGCTCGGTTTGGTAGTTGTCGTGAGCCCCGAAGGTGATAGGAAGGCGGACCTGCCCGATCGGGACCGTGGAGCCGTCGGTGACTCCGGAGAAAGGCTTGGTTGGCTGAAGCTGACTATAAGGCACTTGAAGATTGTTGAACGTTTCCACGGACAGGACGTTGAGTCCTGCCCCACCGTCGATGAGGGTCTTGGTGACCGACGTTCGCGATGATTGGGGAGCAAAGCATCGGGAGAACTCCGCTGTGGCTGCGCACTTGAGCTGGTCTGCTGAGCTGAACGTGATGGCGCACGCCGACCACCTGAGAGGGCGCGTGACCTCAAGCTTGGGGAGGACTGCATTCACTTCGCGGGCGAACTGCTTGAAGATGCGCTGAGAGGCTGGGGCTTGAGCTCCGTCCAGGATGCAGGCGATTGCACGCTCTTCCTGGAAGCCCCCAGCCCCCTCGTCCTGATGACGGTCTTCAATTCTCCTTGGCGGCAGCGGCAGAGGAGGGAGGCCTGCGTTCCCCTGCGGGCGATCCTCGCGAGGCTGGTCCCTCCAGCCTCCCTCGCGAGGCGGGTCTTGCCAACAGTCCTCGCGAGGTTGGTTGCGCCACCCTTGGCGCGGGCCGCGGTCTTCCCAGCGTCCTGCATTCCTTCCTCCTCCTCGGTCATAGCCCCGGTCGCTACGCTCGGGGTGTCTGCCGACCCTTCCTTCGCGTATGGCCTGGAGCTCTTGGCATTCATTGGTGTTGTGGGTGTGGAGGTCGTGGTACACGCAATACCGACTGCCCTTGGAGGACTCGGGCTGATCTCTGCCTCGCTTGGTGTCTGGCTCGTCTGCGAGTACGGCAGACCCCTTGCGCTTCACGTCCTTGGCCTTGGACTTCTTCTCTTGGGATCCGCGGCAGGCAGCTCGAGGAGGAGAGGCGCCCTCCTCAGCGGGCGCACTTGGTCGCCAAGTTGAACAGTTCCAAGGAGGTGAACAGATCTTCATGCATCGCCAGCCCCTCCTTCATCTTGACGTCGCGCACGCCGTCGGAGAAGGCAGAGATGATGGCCTCCTTCGTTACCCTGGGGATCTTGAGGCGTGCATTGTTGAAGCGCTGGATGTACTTTTGCAGGGTTTCCCCTGGCTGCTGCTTGATTCAGCGCATGTCGCTCACGGCGGGTGGCCGGTCGCGAGTACCCTGGAAGTTGGCGATGAAGCGGGTGCGCATCTCAGCCAGGAAGAGATCGTGCACGGGGGCCGATTCAGGAGCAGTGCGAGCTCCGTCCTTGAGCGCCATAGGAAACCAGTTCGCCATGACCTTTTCATCCCATTTGGCAGCCTCGATGCCCAGCTCGTAGAGCTGGAGGAACTCCGTAGGGTCAGTTGTGCCGTCGTAACGAGGAGAAAGGTCTGGCTTGAACTTGGCGGGCCACGCGACGCTGCGCAGCTCATAGGTGAAGGCGCGGCAGCCCGCCGTGGCCGCGGGGGGCCTCGGACGACAGAGAGCTTGGTCTTGCAGGTCTCCCTGCACCGCGGCTGGGGGCAGCGCAGGGTCTTGACGTGCCGGAGCAGGGAGCGCTCGGGCAGCTTCTTGTGGGCGAGGAACTTCTTGACAGCTCTGCTCTTGCCGCGCCGGCGCCTGGCGGAACGGGTTCCGCCCAGGGGCCTTGCGCCTTGGGGCCAGGGCGCCTTCTTGAGGAGGAGGCGGCTGAGGCGCCCCGGGAGCTTCATCACCCGCAAGGGGCGGTGTGCGGTGTAGCGAGATGGATGGTGCGGGGGCGCCTCCTGCAGCGTGGACGAGCTCGGCGACTCGGTCGAGCCATTCTTCATAGACGTCGTCGACGGGGCGGTAGCGCAGGAGCTCGTTTGCCGCGATGAGTGCAGCCCGAGCCTCCATGGCGCCGCAGAAGTGCGGCGTGGCGAAGAACCAGCGGGGTGGCGAAAGCGTGGCGGTGCGGCTGTCCCGCCTCATGGGCGAGTCTTTGGGGCGATGCTTGCTGCTCGTTCCCCTCCGGGCGATGGCGGCGTTAGCGGCAGGTGACGAGGAGCAGCGAAGCGCCCGCCCGGCAGGAGCTGTCACAGGCGACATGGGAGGCGAGGGCGGCTCGGCGCTCGGCGCGGGCCCGACGGGCGTCAGACATGGTTGCGGTGGTCGGGGAAGAACGAGGCGACGAAAGGCAGATTCCGGTGCACCCCTACCTGGCGCGCCAAATGTCGTATTTCGGGTTCCGGCAGACCCTTGAGGTTCGAACACTGGGGTGCGCGCGGTGATCCAACCTTCCACCGTCTCGCACTTCGCTGAATCGCAGGGACCTAAACTACTAACGGAAGAGCACAAGAGACACAAGATTTATACTGGTTCGGGCCACCATTGTGGTGTAATACCCTACTCCAGTGTGTGGTGTGGTGGATTGCCTCTTGGGCTGATGAAGAATAGTACAAGGAAGAACATCCTCGCGAGGGTCTGTTCTTGGCGGGTGTGATGAACTGCTAGGTGGTGCTCAGTCGCTCTAGCTACTGGTTCCTTGATGAGGATTCTGATCTCTCTTCGTCTCTCCAAGATGCCCCCTTCTCTCTCTCTAGATGCCCCATCTATGGTGGCTAGCTCTACTTATATAGGCGAAGGCCCTGGGCCTCTTCCCAAATATTGAGCGGGAAGGGCGCTAACAATTGGCCATTTTGAAGGGGAACAGCAGGTACACTTATCCTGACTAAAGTTGGTCCTTGCCTGCCAAAGGCTCGGGTGATGACGCCTGCTTGGGCTCCACAATGACTCCCTTCCTGCCGTTGGGCTGGTCTTGGTCTTGTTGCACCGAAACAGATGCCTTTGCTTGATGCTCTCGCCTGCGCTTGCTCCCTTTGCACCAAAGAGGAAAGGAGGACGCATGCTGGCCGGGCGCCCAACTGGCGCCCTTGGTCGTCATGGCTTGCGTCATGGTCACCTCGCGAGGTACCCTACCTTGAACTCTCCGCCTCCTCATGAGCCAGCCTGACGAGGCCGTGCCTGAGGAAGCTCCTTGTCATCCGCCCCGCGAGGCTTGGCCCCTCGTGAGGGTCTTGAGCTTGCGTTGATGAAGATGGGATGTCCTGGGCCTCCTTCGAGCCACGCCGCAGGCCGCAGGCAGGCAAGTCTGGGGACCCCCGTTCCTAGAACGCCGCAGACTAGTGCCCTCGCTCAATTGGATCTGCTCTTCAGATTTGTTCTGGCTGTCACTCTGGTCTGACATGCTGTCCAACTGACTGCTGACCCTGTGAATAGTTATAGATGAGGTAGAGTGGATGAGCATCACAAAATGCAGAGATTTTTGCAAAAGAATGATTCAAAAAACTTAGTTTTAGTTTCCCACTGAAAACATTTCGGATCTACCGATTTTCAAACTCGGTGATACCGAAGCAGTTTTGGAACCTAAACTAGTGAACTCGGTCAGACCGAGTCGCAGTTCAGTTGCACCGAGACTGCTAGGGTTTCGCAAAGTTCGGAAATCAGTCACACCGATTTGTAATTCTCGGTCAGACCGAGACTTACAAGTGCAATGGCATCAGCCAAATCGGTGGGACCGAGTTTTTCAACTCGGTGGGTCTGAGATGGTTTCGGCGGAAACCTAACCCTAAATGTGCTGAGATGCATAATGTACACAATGTGCTGAGAATTGGATCGCAACTATTCTAAGGATTGATTTGACTGGATAGGAGTGATTCAATCGTGGCAAGATGCATAATGTACACAATGTGCTGAGAATTGGACGAGGAAAGCACTATGATCGAGTCAATACCCTAGTTCGGCGGGAACTCGCTACGGCGGCAACAGCGGAGGAGAATTCCGTTGATGGCGGCGGAGACCAGCGACTGGAGGCGGCTGGCGACGAAGTCGACGATCCGTAGACCAAGTTGGAAGAGCGAGCTATGCGCGGGCGCGAGGATTCGGAGAAAGTTTTCCAAATTTTGCCCGTGCGATATATATAGCCCGACCCTGTCGGTGTGACCGAGTGGTACAACTCGGTGGCACCGAGATGCAAAACTGCGAACAGTTATAGCAACTCGGCGTGACCGAAAAGTACAAATCGGTTGCACCGAGATGAAAACCTAGATCGACTTAGTAATCTCGGTATGACCGAAATGGAGGAATCGGCCAGACCGAAAATCACAAAGATGTTTTGGAAGTTTAAGTCTATGACGAATCGGGGACTCCGAGTGCTCCTCACACAGAGTGGTTCGAATGTGACTTGATCAAATTTTGTGATGTAGCATGAATAGAGTTTGAGATGAGAAAAGCATAGATAGCTAGAGAAGGTTCTTAGGCATTCTTGTCCATCCACTTGGCCAAAGAAAGAAAAGCCAAACAATCAAAACAACTAGTGGATGTCCTCGAATGAGTGAAATATGCAACCAACATGCTCACACAATAAAATGACAAATGAAATATGTGACAAAGCATGCACAACCAATTCTAGCATCTATCAAACAATTGGCGATGACTAGGTCATCTATATATGAGTATATTGACTTAGGAGTCAAATGTGAACATTTGATCATAGGTCATACTCATCGTTTTAAGCTCAAGTGGGGTTACCACTTTTACATAAAGCATTTATGTGTTCACATCATTAGAGTTGCTTTGACTCAATTCTAAGAGTGAAGCTCCCCTAGATGTGAGATCTCCCCTTAGAGGGATAAAATAACCTTAGGTTTTGTCGATGATGACTTCATGTAGGTGTTGAAGATGTGGATGCTCAGTGTTGATGTAGATCGTTTGGAGCAATCCTTTGGAGTGATTTGCACTTTCAATACCTACATCGGTTAGTCCCACAAGGAACAAACAAGGATATCCATAGACATAGAGTGATGCACACACAAAATGATGTCCATGAAAACATTAGGTTACCTTGTCCCTTGCCTTACCAATATGAGGGTTTGTGACTCCTTGAACTAGCGCAAGATATGGAAGTTGATTGCACTTATCCTTGCCATAATGATATGAGTGAAAAATGTTGGCGGAGTCACCCTCAAGAACTCTCTAGTTCTTCTTCTTCGGGACCAACATCAACTTGATGGGAATCCTTGGTGTAGTAGTTGTACTTGATGAAGTAGAACTTGACATAGTCTTGGGAACCCACTTGACCAAGACCTTAGGTGCTTCTTCAAATGCATAAATTTCCTCTTGAAGCTTGTCCTTGCCTTTGTTCTTGTGGTCTTGTGGTGGAATATCATCTTGTGCTTGTGTTCCCCTGAAGGAAGTAGGATCATACTTGTCTTGTTGAGGAACAAACTTCGTCTTGGGGTATTGATCTTCTTCCCACTCAACTCCATTGGCATTGAACTTTTGTTCAAAACCAACACCTTGATTCTTCCAGTGCCTTCCTTGCATGCGTACAATTTCCTCCAATTGCTTACTCCCGGCAACACTCTTGTATACACCTTTCTCTATAATTCCTTTCAATAAGTTGTTTTCTTGCTCAACTGTAACTTGGCTAAGAGGATCATTAGTGGAATCAAGAGAACTACTAGAAGCAACAATATTGGATTTTGCATTGTTATTGTTACTACTAGAAGAAGAATCTTTCTTGTTCTTGTTACTAGACTTGACTTGAGGCATGTAAGTAGATAAGAGTAAACGCTTGGCAATGTAAGAAGAACTTTTCTTACGAAGATCATCATTGATTGCCTTTAAGAACTCATGCTCTTGCTCAAGATTGAGCTTTTCAAAGCGTAACTTCTCATGAGCCCTTAAAAGTTCTCGATGATCTTCAAAGATAGTTTCATGGGCTAACTTAAGAGTGTTTAGTTCTTTAGTTAGACGCTCAATTTTCTCCTTATCATTGTCATTCGTTTCAACTTGATTAGCATGATTAATTGACGTTTCATCATAGTATTCATCACTAGAGTTGTCAACAAGTAAATCATCATCACCTAGCAAGTCATCTTCATCAACATAAAAATCAACATACTCGGGGTGTGTTACCTTTGGACCTTTGGCCATGAAGCATCTACCAATTCCTTCATTTGGTGATTCGAATATGTCGTAGGAGTTGGTTGACACAAGTGCTAGACCGGCAACACCTTCATCTTGAGTGTATTCGGAGTCGGAGTGATAGCTTCTCTCGGAGTGATGGTCGGAGTCGGAGCCGGATACCCATTCACCAACATGAGCTTGATGTCTTTGTTTTGTGTAGCTCTTTGATGACTTGTCCTTCCTTTCCTTATCCTTGCTTCTCCCTGAGGGTCTTCGTTCATAACGATCATCTCTACTCCTTCTCTCTCTTGGTGGCGATTCTTCTCTTCTACTTCTTCTCTTGGGAGAATCTTCTCTTCTTTTGTAGGGTGCCGCACACTCATTGGAATAGTGTCCGGGTCTCCCACAATTGTAGCAATTTCGCTCTCGACTAGAAGATCTTTTGTCATTGTAGGACCTTGACTTAGAGCTTCTTTCTTTGCTTCTACTCTTGTAGAATTTGTTGAAGTTCTTCACCATGAAGCTCCATTCTTCATTGAAGGTTTGTTTCTCACTTGATGATGTGGGGGCTTCACATGAGGCTTTGTAAGCACCACTCGACTTGTTGTGAAGTTCCTCCTTATCCTTGAGAGACATCTCATGAGCAACAATTCTTCCAATGACTCAGAGGCTTGAGATCTTTGTAATTGGGCATCATTTGGATCAATGTGCACACGGTATCATATTTTCCTTCCAATGCTCTTAGGATCTTCTTGATGATGAATCTGTCGGTCATCTCTTCACTTCCTTAGCTGGCAATCTCATTTGTGATAAGAGCGACACCTTCACCATCCTTCATTTTGAACTTTTCAAGCTGACTTTGGAGCACATCCAACCTTGATTCCTTGACGGAGTCGGTACCTTCGTGCATATCAATCAAAGTATCCCAAATTTCCTTTGCATTCTCAAGACGGCTGATTTTGTTGAACTCTTCAGGGCACAATCCATTGAAGACGATATCACAAGCTTGAGCGTTGTATTGCAACATCTTCAACTCATCCGCACTAGCTTCACGGTTCGGTTCTCTCCCATCAAAGAATTCACCTAGCAAGCTAAGACATACAATAGCCCAAACGGCGGGGTTATGTCCGAGAATATGCATTTTCATCTTATGCTTCCAACTAGAAAAATTAGTGCAATCAAAGTAAGGACCTCTACGATGATAATTTCCCTCGCTAGACGCCATACTCTCCTAGGTTGTGAAACCAAGGCTATGACCACCAAAAGCTATGGAAATCAAAGCAAATGGAGACCAAAGCTCTGATACCACTTGTAGGACCTTGAAGTATGTCTAGAGGGGGGGTGATTAGACTACTTGACCAATAAAAACTTAACCTTTTCCCAATTTTAGACTTTGGCAGATTTTAGCTATTTTAGAACAAGTCAAGCAATCTTCACACAATTCAAGCAAGCATCCAAAGAGAATATAGGCAGCGAAAAATAAAGCATGCAACTTGCAAGAATGTAAAGGGAAGGGTTTGGAGGATTCAAACGCAATTGGAGACACGGATGTTTTTGTCGTGGTTCCGATAGGTGGTTCTATCGTACTTCCATGTTGGTGGAGACTTCAACCCGCGTAGGGTAACGGTTGCGGGAGTCCACAAAGGGCTCCACCCACGAAGGGTCCACGAAGTAGCAACCTTGTCTCTCCCACCATGGCCGTCGCCCACGAAGGACTTGCCTCATTAGCGGTAGATCTTCACGAAGTAGGCGATCTCCTTGCCCTTACAAACTCCTTGGTTCAACTCCACAATCTTGTGCGAGGCTCCCAAGTGACACCTAGCCAATCTAGGAGACACCACTCTCCAAGAAGTAACAAATGTTGTGTTGATTATGAACTCCTTGCTCTTGTGCTTCAAATGATAGTCTCCCCAACACTCAACTCTCTCTCATAGGATTGGATTTGGTGGAAAGAAGATTTGAGTGGAAAGCAACTTGGGGAAGGCTAGAGATCAAGAATCATATGGTTGGAATGGAATATCTTGGCCTCAACACATGAGTAGGTGGTTCTCTCTCAGAACTGGTAAGTTGGAAGTGTAGGTTTGTCCTGAGGGCTCTCTCCACGAATGAAGAGGAGGTGGAAGGGTATATATAGCCTCCACACAAAATCTAACTGTTACACACGATTTACCAAACTCGGTGGGACCGAATTATCAAACTCGGTCAGACCGATTTAGTAAACCTAGTGACGGTTAGGGTTTTCGGTGGGACTGACATGCATCTCGGTAGGACCGATTTGGTTAGGGTTAGGGCATAACGTAATCTCGGTGAGACCGATTACACAAACTCGGTGAGACCAAATTTGGTAATTAGCTAACCAGAGAGTTGGTCAGGTAAACTCGGTGGGACCGATTTGCTCTTTCGGTGAGACCGAAAAGTTACAAAAGGGAAACAGAGAGTTTACGTTGTAATCACGGTGGGACCGATTCGCTCTTTCGGTTAGACCAAAAATTTACGAAGGGGAAACAGAGAGATTACAATCCCATCTCGGTGAGACAGAGATCCCTATCGGTGAAACCGATTTGCCTAGGGTTTGTGGCAGTGGCTATGACATCTGAACTCGGTGGCGCCGGATAGAAAGAATCGGTAGGGCCGAGTTTGGCTTAGGGTTTAGGTCATTTTTGGATGTGAGAAAGTAGTGGAGGGTTTTGAAGCATATCACTAAGCACATGGAGCAAAAGGCTCATTAAGCAACACCTCATCCCTTCTTGATAGTATTGGCTTTTCCTATAGACTCAATGTGATCTTGGATCACTAAAATGTAAAATGTAGAGTCTTGAGCTTTTGAGCTTGAGCCAATCCTTTGTCCTTAATATTTTGAGGGATCCACTTTCATCATCCATGCCATGCCATTCATTGAGCTTTCCTGAAATATTCATCTTGGAATAGTATTAGCTCAATGAGCTATATGTTGTTATGAATTACCAAAACCACCTAGGGATAGTTGAACTTTTAGCTTGCCTTCAAGAGTATGCAAATGGGGTGTACTTTTTGAAACTTGCCTTCATCTTCAAAAATCCTATTTAAGAAAATTTGAATTATACATAGTTTCAAAAACAGTACAAAAATGTTGTTTGGAAAATTTTCAAATAAATTTGAAAATAAACTAGACCAAATTTGAGCAACAACAGAAAAAGAATCAAATCAATTGGACTTATATTTTAAAAGTTACAGCCAGTCAAAGTTTAGTCAAAAATCTGTTCTTAATAAAAACAGAAAAAGAAAATGGTTCGAATGAGAATACATTTTCGGTGCAGAGAAGACGTACACTGGGTTTCACGCTTTCACTTAAAACAGTGCGGGCCGTCGCTGGGTCACTGACAGTGGGTCCCTTGGGCCCACTGATCAGGTTTGACTAGTCGCCCAAACCTCCTTCCTCCTCTGTTCGAGCGATGGTGGGGCTGCGGCGATCGCCGTCGACGAACGGTGGCTACCCACGGGGTTCCAAGGGCAGGGATGGATCCGCAAGTCCAGGGCAGTCCTCCCGGTGGTCGACAGGCTGGCGGGGACGAAGGGTGTCGCCGGCGGCAAGCTCTACGGCGGACGGCGTCTCGGGAGGATTTGGGGTTTTGGGCTATGGTGGCTCCCGATCGCGTTTGAGAGGTTGGGCGGCTCCGCAAGGTCGAGGGGAAGAGGATGGTGGCACTGGATGGACTGGGGAGGCTCAGCTCGCGACGCATGGCACCGGAGTGTGGCGGCGACCGAACTGGCCGGAGACGAGGAAGAAGGCCTCCCCCGTCGATTGCTGGCTGTGGGAGTGCTAGGGAGATGGCTTGAGGTTGCCTGAGGGTCTGGACGAGCTCGGGGCCCCTTTTATAGGCGGTCGAGGTTGGTCCCGTGGCGGTAGTGGATAGGAACGCCGGTGCACCGCAGTTCTGTAGCCAGGGGGCGCATGGCGATGGCTGGCGGGGTTTGGCAGGGCGAATGGATGAGCTCGGGCTGTTCCAGGGGCAGCTGGTGGGCGAGGGTGGCTCGGCGGCGCCGTCCATGGCAGGGGCCCACTATGGACGCTGGCGTGCCGCCAAGGGCTCTGACGGCGGCGTTGTAGGGCGCCAGGGGTAGCTTGGAGGGTTCTGGCGAGCGCGCAAGGGCAGGGCGTGGCCCTGCGGGCGAGCAAAGGCCAGGGGCGACCCAGCGGCGTTTCAAGACGCGACGCAAAACGCAGCGCTCGGCGCGCCAGAGCACACACGCCAGGTGCTCGACGTAATGCCATCTTGTGCTAGAGGGCTTGAGCGAGGCTGGGTCAGAAGGTCAAGTTCACCGTGCAAACTAAAAATCATGTCAAAACTGGCCATGCACCCAAAGTGCGCGACAGAATGCCATGGGCACCTAGGCATCTCTTGGGATGGCCAAAAAATCCAGATCACAGTCTCTTTAGATGTTGTTGATGGTGGCAAGGTTAGTTTGGCAAGAACAAAAACTTGTTAGTGCAAGTTTTTGAGAAAACTAAATCTAGACAGAAACTAAAGGGCATTATTGCATGGACCAAAAATACTCCAATGGGTCCATTCTCCTGGACTTAAGGGTTTGGTAGGGAGGACTATAAGCAGGAAAAAGCTCATGGTCACTAGAGCAAAAATAATTAGGGTTGCAGTAGAAAATGCCAAACTGGTCCAGAGAGCAAAAGAGGATGATTTGCTCAAATCTTTCAAAGAACACTCATGGGTTTTTGCATAAAGTTGAATTATATGCATCTACTGACATCTCCAAACATTTGGAATTTTTTTTGAAGAAATATTTAAATATGTTGCAGTGCAAAATTACAAACTGGACCAGTTTTGAAAATTTTGGGGTAGAGCTCAAAACCTCCATTGACTAAGAGATATTTTTGCATAAAAGTGATGTGGAAACATCACATGACATCCCCCAATTTTTGTTGGAATTTTAAATAAATTTATCAAAGGGTTGTAGTGCAAAAAGGGCTCCAAAACTTATGAAAAATCATTTTTGAAGAAATAAAGCTCAGAAGGAAATAATTGTAGAAATAAAATTCCACTGATAAAAGAAATGTTTTCTTAAGGGGGGGTATACAAGTCCAACAATATTTTGAAAGTTTCCCTTTGGAGGAAAAATAAAAACTCCACAATATCAAAGAAAAGAGTGGTTCTGAACTCAAAAGATAAATCCAGAAAAATGAAATCTAATTTTCCAGGCAAAATTTTAATTAATAAAACAAGGTCAAAATTTTGGGGTGTTACAACACTACCCCCCTTAAGAAAAATCTCATCCTCGAGATTTGCTAAGGGCTGTTTTGAAAATATTATTCTTACCATTATAAAAATAACCATCCGACTTATGCCAAAAAAATGCGGCTACAGTGAGAGAGCAATAAATGGGGGGAAAACTACAGTGTGGAATACTGGCGTTGCGTGAAAAAAATCCATGGTTTGAGGAAAACGAAGAGATTTCTACTTTGGATACAGTAAATTTAGAATAAATTCTAAATTTCTAAAATACGCTGGTCGTACCCGAGAGCACAGTGCTCTCTCTGGCTGACAGGTGGACCTGGGGCCCACTGTCAGTCTCTTCTTCTACCTATGGCTCTCTCTTCTTCCTCTCTCTCGCGTGCTTTCCCGCGCTTTCTCCACCGGCGACGTTTAGCGCGTAGGGCATCTAGGCCGTACTTTGGTAGTGCGCGTCGTGCAAGCTGCCGGTGCAGCATGCACTCACCTCGCGGGCCAGTGCCCTGTCGGCACTGCTCGCGGATTCGCCTCCGAACACCAGCGATCGAGCGACGAGCGGCGCTGGTGGACTTCGCCCACCGTACACCGATCTCGAGCTATAAAATGACCGAGGTGCTCCTCTCTTCTTCCTCACACCTGGCCTTGCTTCTCTTTCTCCTTCCTTCTCCTCCATTTCTTTCTGCAGTAGCTCGAGACGGGGCTCTAATGGCGGAGGCGATGCCGGACTGGTACATGATCCTGGTGTGCGGAGGGTTGGCGGCATTGCTGGGGCTCTCCGTGCTCTTGTGCGCGATGATCCTTGATGATCGTCGTGATGCTTCTGCTCGAGTGTTAGCACTTTGCGGCGGCGGCGATCATGAGGATTAGCTGCTGGTGTCGGGTGCTAACTGCTGTCAGTGTGCTGTAGGAAACTTGCACCCGAATAATTACCCGCAAATCTCTCCTCCAGAGACTGTGGTGTGTTAGGGAGGTGATCAATTAGATGCAACACGAGTACGTGGTTTTGTAATTAGTGCATGTGGTCGAGTGGTTGTAGTTGTGAGCCTGCTATCGTGGTGCTGCGTGAATAAAAATCTATGTCGTGAAGAGATATATGCTGCAATATCTCAGGGAAAAATCTCACTTCAGAATTTACCAAGGGCGAATTTAGTTAATCGAAATTAACAGCAGTAAAAACTACTCACATTAACAGCAGTAAAAATACCACGCATAAGTTGCAACACATAAATAAATGCTGGGATAATAAACATAGCAGTGACGTCTACAATGAAAACGGTAAATGGACAGGGTCCTGAGAAAACGTCTCTGGTACTGGGGCACACTCTTATTCTATCGGGGGAAGCGGATTGACTAGTTGATGAATGCATCTCTAGTGGTCGGGCCTCAGTGGTCTGCCGATGGCGATCTGAGGATTTAAATCAACGAGGTTCTGGAGATAACCCATTACTCGCCGGGTCAAACGCTCTTGAGCGATGACATACTGGGCAAGGTTGGCCAGTACTGGGTCTCTCTCAGTTCGTCCACCGGGTAAAGATGCTACTTCTCCTGGTGCTGCACGACTCGGAAAGTAATAATACCCTCGTTCGCTGGCATAGGGTACCGGGAATCGAAGGCGTGCAAGTGCTTCGTATGTAGCAGCTTCTATGGCCATTTGCGGAGTCGGCATAGATTTCCCCACGAAGGAAACTTCCGTTGGGTCTTGGTTTGGGTTTGCGGGAGGGATGTGCAACACTGCCCAATATTTCGAGGTGGATGGAGTGATCCTCGATTTGGGCAACTCGTACTGGGGTGGATGGATAGAACTCATGGTACTGCAAGTAAAGTCCCACAATATTTTAACAAAACTACCTGGGGTTGCATCTGGGTTTGTCAGACAAATACTAGGGCTCGGCATGGCAAAGGAATGGCTTTGAGAGTTGTGCACAAGGTGAGGGGTACTTGGCAAGGTCACGAGGTGGCCTTTTATATAGCCTCTGGGCTGGGTCATTAATCACCGTGAGGGGCAACTAGTTTGTCGGTTCTGCTCTATGAGGTCGGGGCAATGCCACAGATACACACATCTCACAAAAGTGACGTGTTACTGTGGGTGTCGTCGGGGTGGTTTTTGGTGGCTACTCCCGGAATAAAAAAATGCAACCATACGCCACCATACTTATGCATGGCTATTATTTAAAATAGGGGTGCACAAGCAGACAACATTCAATTATGGCGATGCAAGATCACACCATTACAGAGCATGGGCATACTAATACTCGGTACTACTCGAGTGTCTTAGACTACCTCGTTTATATCTAAGCGGGCATGCCTTGTGGACGTCGAGGCTTCTCCACGGGTTTCACCATCGGGGTTAGCTGGAGGGGGTTGAGGAACTGCAGGGTCGGGGTAGCGATGATGACCATCGCGGGGGTTGTTGGCCACAATCCCGTTGGGGCGTGTTCCCAAAAGGCGACGAAGCACTTCTGGGGATACCAACGCATTTTGGTCGATGGCTGGGGCGGACCTCAAGGACTCGATCGGTTGTCCAAACAGCCTGACTGGGTTGTCGGTGTCAGGCTCATATTCTCTTCTTGTCGGGGCTTGGCGAACCAGCTCCCCACGAGCTGCGATCAGATCTTGGGTGATTTGATCGAACAGTTCTTCTAGTGCACTTACGTAGCGCACCAGATGCAGTAATGCAGGATCCGTCTCGTGATCTCCGTTGGCAACCTGGGGTGTCCTACCATACCCGTCACGGCTGGGGTAGTAGTAGAACAAGCGACAGTTAACTCTGGGCGATAAGTGCCGGAGTTGAACTATAGCCTCTCGAGCAGCTAGTTGGATGGCTTGTGGCTCAAAGGAAGTTGTCCTTCCGGTGAACCTGTAGGGGCGTTCTGGCGATAGACCCCTACCATAGACGTGCACAGTGGCCCAAAATTGACGGCTCTCACCGCTCATGGGCCCTTGGTACAAAACATACTCTGGGGCTCTTCTAATGCAAAGGCACGGCGGGTGAGGTTTGCAAGCACGGTCACAAAACCTCCAAGGTTGGTTGCTGTGGTCTCATTGTGAACTATGGGGCCAGGCATTTTAGCTTGGTTTGGGATGGAGGCTGTGCTATGCTAGGTTGAGGCTAGCGTGCCCTTTTTATAGAGAAAGGGGACAGAGTCTTCCTTCGCACTCTTGCAAAAGAGACTACTGTCGGCGTTCTGGGAACGGGGGTACCCAGACTTGCCTGCCTGCGGCCTGCGGCGTGGCTCAAGGGTGGCCCAGTACGGCCCATCTTCATCAACACAAGATCAAGACCCTCGCGAGGGGCCAAGCCTCGCGGGGCGGACGACAGGAAGCCTCCTCAGGTACGGTCTCGTCAGGCTGGCTCGCGAGGAGGCGTAGAGATCAAGGCGGGGTACCTCACGAGGTGCCCATGACGCAAGACATGACGACCAAGGGCGCCAGGCGGGCGCCAGGCCGGCGCCAGCCCGCGCAGTGTCCTCATTTCCTCTTTTGTGCAAAGGAGGCAAGCGCAGGCGAGAGCATCAGGCAAAGGCAGCCATTTCGGTGCAACAAGACCAAGATCAACACAACGGCAGGAAGGAGGTCATCGTGGAGCTCAAGCCGGCGTCATCGTCAGAGCCTTTGACAGGCGAGGACCAACTTTAGTCAGGATAAGTGTACTAGATGTTCCCCTTCAAAACGACCAATTGTTGGCGCCCTTCCCGCTCAATATTTGGGAAGAGGCCCATGGCCTCTGCCTATAAGTAGAGCTAGCTACCACAGTCGAGGCATCTCATCTTAGCTTGATCCAATCCGATCGAGAGCCTATCCACAAGAACACCTCACCCTCGCGAGGCTGTTCTTCCCTGTATTGTTCATCATCAGCCCCTGAGGCAATCCACCACACCACACACTGGAGTAGGGTATTACACCACAATGGTGGCCCAAACCAGTATAAACCTTGTGTCCCTTCGGTTGCTCTTCGTGTAGTTTAGATCCTTGCGCGGCGACGAAGCGCAGGTAGGTAGGGGGTGAGATCTCCGCGTGCACCCCAGAGTTCGAACCTAGAGGGTCTGCCGGAACCCGAAATCCGACATTTGGCGCGCCAGGTAGGGGTGTGCCGGAGCTTTCCCTTCCGCCGACCCGCTCTTCGCCACTATCGCGATTCGCCCTACGATGAGCGGCGTGCCGCCCACTCGTCGCCAGGCGCCCGGTAGCGAGGGCCGGGGGCTCCGAGCCTTGGCCCCAGCCTTGCGACAGGTGCGGTGGCCGAACAAGTTTAAGCCGGAGACGCCACCGCGTTACAACGGCACGACTGATCCACTGGCCTTCCTGCTGGTGTACGAGGAGGCCATCCTCGAAGCAGGAGGCGACAACAGGGTCATGGCTAACTGGCTTCCCATGGCCCTCACTGGCGCCCCGCGCATGTGGCTACTCCACCTGCAGCGGCTTCCGTGGCCTCTTGGGAGGAGCTACGCAACCTCTTCCTCGCCCAGCACGCTGCACCGGCGCCCCTGGTCGCCGCAGCTCTCCTGGGTGGCTCGCAGGCGCCACCTTCAGGCCGCCACGTCAAGCCATTCGTCCGCCAGATCGGCGCTGCCTCCGTGCAGCAGGGGGCTCCCCCCGGGTCGGTCGGCGCCCAAGGCTGATCTGGCCTTCAGCTCGGAGGACCACCCCTCCAACTCAGCTTGCTCGGGCGCACTCCCAATGTTGTGCACCCCCACCATCTGCCAGGTGGCTGTCACCAGGACCCTCATCGACGGCGGCGCGGGCCTCAGCGTGCTCTCGGTTGAAGCCTTCAGCCTCCTCCACATACCGCCGGAGCGAATTCAGCCTAGCGGGCCTTTCTTGGGCGTCGGAGGCGGTTCAGCCGGCTCCCAGGGGCAGATCCGTCTTCCGGTGACCTTCGGCACCTACGACAACTTCTGCACGGAGCTAATCGACTTCGACATCGCCCCCATCGGCCTCCCATACAACGCCATCCTCGGCTACCCTGCACTAGCCCGGTTCATGGACGCGACTCACCCAGCGTACAACCTCATGAAGATGCCCGGGAGCAACGGCGTCCTCACCCTATCCGGAGACACCGGAAATGCGTTGCAGGTACTCAAGCACGTCTTCAAGACTGCGGCGGCGGCACAGCCCGCCGACTCAGACGCCCCTGAGCCCATGGGGGCTGCGCTGGCCAAGAAGAAGCATATGTTCACCCAAGACAAGGCAGAAACCAAGCAGATACTGGTCGACGAGGACGGATCCACTAACGCCACCTTCACCATAGTCGCCAACCTCGAGCCCGAGCAGGAGGAGGCCCTGGTCAAGTTCCTGCGAGTGAATAAGAAGGTGTTCGCATGGGAACCAGATCAGTTGGCAGGTATCCCGAGAGGCGTAATCGAGCACCACCTAAACGTGTGCCCCTACGTACGCCCCGTGAAGCAGAAAGCGAGACGGCAGTCCACTGAAAAGCAGGCTTTCATCGTCCAAGAGACCCGCAAACTAGAAGCTGCAGGGGTCATTCGCGAGGTCCGATACCCAGATTGGTTGGCTAACCCGGTTGTCGTGCCAAAGAAAGGGGGGAAGGAATGCATGTGTGTCGACTTCACCAACCTCAACAAAGCCTGCCCACAGGATCCATTCCCGCTCCCTCGTATCGATCAGATCGTCGATTCCACCGCCGAGTGCGACCTGATATGTTCTCTAGATGCCTTCTCTAGCTATCACCAGATCAAGATGGCGGTAGAAGACGTGGAAAAAACGGCCTTCCTAACCCCGTGTGGAATGTACTACTACACATGCATGCCGTTTGGGCTGCGCAATGCCGGACCGACCTTTCAGTGGCTGATGCACATCACCTTGGGTGCACAGCTCGGGAGGAATGTTGAGGCTTACGTTGATGACATTGTGGTGAAGTCTCGGGAGGCCAAAACCCTGATACAAGACCTGGAGGAAACCTTCGCGAGCCTCGATGCAGTGAACCTGCGGCTCAACCCGAAGAAGTGTGTGTTTGGGGTCCCCACGGGCAAGCTCTTGGGCTTCCTCGTGTCCCATCGGGGCATCGAGGCTAACCCAGAAAAGGTCAAGGCAGTTGAGGACATGAGCCCGCCGACGACCCTCAGAGAAATGCAGAAAGCTCACTGGCGTGACCGCGCTAGGATGCTTCATCTCCAAGTTGGGGGAACGAGCGCTACCCTTCTTCAAGCTAATGAAGAAAAAGGGCCCCTTCGAATGGACTGAAGAAGCCGACAAGGCGTTCCAAGACCTCAAAAGGTACTTAACCAGCCCCCCGGTAATGGTGGCTCCACGCCCCCAAGAGCCCCTGGTGCTCTACCTTGTAGCCACCGCCTACTCTGCCAGCGCAGCCCTGGTGGCGGTTAGGGAGGAGCATCGGACCAAAGCCGCGGCAGCTGCCCGGGTCGAGGCGAAGCAGGATCAAAGGGGCCTCGCGGAGACCACTACCACAACCGAGGAGGATCAGCCGCCGCGGGGAAGCGTACTCGGTACAGAAGAGACCCCTCCCCCTGACAGCCAGCCACTTGGGGCTCCATTGCCTCAGGAGGCACCATGGCCTCCGGAGGACGCCAACGACACCAACACTCCCAACCTCGTCGAACACCCTATGTACTTCGTCAGCACAGTGTTGAGGGACGCGAGGGCGCGGTACCCCATGCCCCAGAAACTCCTCCTCGCGCTCTTGGTGACTTCGCGCAAGCTGCGGCACTATTTTCAGGGCCATCCCATCAAGGTTGTCTCAGTGTACCCCTTGGAAAGGGTGCACAGGAGCCCCAACTCGGCAGGAAGAGTCGCTGAGTGGAACATCGAGTTGCAAGCGTTTCAGCTAGAATTCAGCACCACCTGAGTCATCAACGGAGCCGCGCTAGCGGACTTCATGACGGAATGGACGGAGGCGCCAGGCCTCAAGGCTGGCGAGGATCGATCACTCTCCCCTGGAAGCGAGGCACCGGACGGTTGGATCATGTACTTCGACGGGGCGTTCTCCAGACACGGCGCGGGAGCTGGCGCAGTGCTTATATCTCCTACTCAAGACAAGCTCTACTACGCAGTGCAGATCTGCTACCAGCACGGAGAAAAGGTCTCCAACAACATAGCAGAATATGAGGGCCTGATAGCAGGCCTGAAGGCGCGGCTGCCACAGGGAGTGAAGCGCCTTACCATCAAGGGTGATTCACAACTCCTCGTCAACTTCTCCAACAAAGTATATGAGCCAAGGGATGAGCACATGGAAGCCTACCTCGCAGAGGTTCGTAGGATCGAGAAGCAGTTCTGGGGGCTGGAGTTGCAGCATGTGCCTCGTGGCACCAATCAGGAGGCTGACGACATCGCTAAACGGGCATCCAAGCGGCTACCTCAGGAGCCCGGTGTCTTCGAGGATCGGCTCTTCAAGCCCTGTGCAACGCCATCGCTGTCAAGCACGATGCAGCCTCGGGAAGAGCTCCCCCAGCCACCTCCCTCGGGAGCCCCGGTCTGTGGCCCGGCCTCGGCAGCGCGTCTGCTCCTAACACTGGAGCCTCAGGAGGGATGCTGGATCACAGAGCTCCGGAGCTACCTGACGCAAGGGACCTTGCCGGAAAAGGAGGAGGAAGCGGAGCGTGTGGCGCGGCAAGCCACAAAGATACCGCATCGAGGATGGAGAGCTCTACCGAAGCGACCAAATGATGTGTCCTGCGGTGCATCTCCGAGGAGCAAGGGAAGGAGCTGCCGCAGACATACATGGTGGAGGCTGGGCATCATTCGTCATCACGGACCCTCGTTGGCAAGGCATTCCGCAGCGGGTTCTATTGGCCCATCGCGCTCAATGATGCCGTGGAACCGGTAAAGGCTTGCGAGGATCGCCAATTCCATGCCAAGCAGATCCATCACCGGCGGAGGTCTGGCAGACTATACCCTCTCGCGCCATTCGCGATGCAGGGGGGCTGGATATCCTGGGCCCGTTCCCTCCGGCGCCAGGAGGCTATCATTACCTCTACGTCGCCATGGACAAATTCACCAAGTGGGCTGAAGTGGAAGCCGTCCGCACCATCCCCGCAGGTTCTGCGGTCAAGTTCATCAAGGGCATCGTAAGCCAGTTCGGGGTGCCGAACCGCATCAACACTAACAACGGTTCGCAGTTCACCAGTAACCTCTTCAAAACATATTGTGCTAACCTTGGGATGCAGGTATGCTACGCCTCGGTAGCGCACCATGAGCAACGGTCAGCCGAAGCGGGCCAATGCAGAGGTCTGAGGGGCCTCAAAACCAGGACATTCAAGAAGAAGTCGGAGGCTGCGGCAGAGGCTGGTACGACGAAGCTTGATCCGTGTTGTGGTCCATCCGCACGACCGCGACCAAGCCGACCGGGCGAGACCCGTTCTTCCTGGTTCACGGAGCTGAAGCAGTCCTCCCTCCAGAGGTCGACATCGTTCCGCACGGGTCTGGCGTTCGACGAGGCCTGGCGGGGACGCCATGCGGGGGACGGACCTCGTGCTGGGGGAGGAGGATCGCCGGGAAGCTGCGCTACGAGCGGCAAGATACCAACAAGCACTGCGGCGATACCACTGCCGCAACATTCGCCCCAGGCCTCTTGAGTTAGGGGACCTCGTGCTCAGACGGGTTCTCTCCAGGGAAGGGCTGCATAAGCTATCTCCCATGTGGGAGGGCCCGTTCAAGGTTGTTCATGTTTCCAGGCCCGGCTCCGCGCGCTTGTGAAGAAGGTTGAGACTCGGGAGGGGGTGCCCGTCCAGAACGCGTGGAACATCCAGCACCTCCGGAGGTTTTACCCCTAAAAAGGCCCGGCGCCTGTGAAGAAGGCGAATGCCTGTGAAGCGTTGCGTTTTGGAAAAGGCCCAGTGCCTGTGAAGAGGGCGAATGCCTGTGAAGTGTTGCGTTTTGGAAAAGGCCCGGTGCCTGTGAAGAAGGCGAATGCCTGTGAAGCATTGCGTTTTGGAAAAGGCCCGATGCCTGTGAAGAAGGCGAATGCCTGTGAAGCGTTGTGTTTTGGGAAAGGCCCGGTGCCGAAGAAGGCAAACGCCGGTGAAGCTTATTTTTCTGAGAAAGGCCCGGAGCCTGTGAAGAAGGCAAACTCCTGTGAAGCTTATTTTTCTGAGAAAAGGCCCGGAGCCTGTGAATCTCGCCGCCCGTGACACTCTCACGTAATAATGAGTTGGGGCTGTACACGCCCCGGAGTCTCAGGAGCGCTGGCCTCAGGCCCTGGGGCTCCCTCCCACACCCAGTGGTAGCACTTAGCTCCGTGCTGGTAAGAAGACGTCGAAGACTAGATTAGGTGTCGGACGCGGCTTTTTTCATTTGCTTTCTGCAGTTGGCTTGTTCATTCCCATTTGAAGTTTTATTGAAGTGTTTGCCGTCTTTGGCTTGTGACTCTTTCCCTTCTTCGCTCTCCTGCCTCAATTTCTCTTGCGCGAATCTCGCGAGGGAGCAACGCAGGAACCCTCGCGAGTGTTTTCTGCCCCTGTTGTTTGAGGCTTCCCCAACCGGGTCCACTACGGGAGCATCCCTCCAGTCTGTGCCCCACGGGCACCGCGACGCGAAAACAGGGCCTGGGTCGGTCGCCTCCATGACTGAGGCTGGAAGCTACCTCTCCTGGCTAATCTTTGTAGGGCATGAAGCGTTCGACGAGGCCTCGGCCTCGGGAGGCGAAGATCGCGACAGGTCGCCCCCAAGCTAAGTAATTTCTATGCGCAGGCGTGCGGCACAGAAGCCTAATATAGAAATAGCGGAAATAGTACGATAATTAACAACAATAGTCCAAGCATGCCCCCGCAGGGCCCTACACTACTGTCTCTTTGCGCGGGAAAAGGAAAAGAACAAAACAGGCGCGACTCGCCTGACACCAACTCACGGTGAAAACTCGAACTGCCTCCGGAGCTCAGGCGGACTCCCTCTCGCGCTTCACCGAGGCGCGACGGCGGGCAGACCCGCTACCTCCCTCCAGGCGGGCGAGGCGGCACGGAGGCTGGTCGCGGCCACCGCTGGAGGAGCCGCTGTCCGAAGAAGAGTCGCCAAAGCTCGAGGAACCCCGAGCGCCGCCGACCACGCGCGCTGTCATCTTCATCATCGCCGGGGCTAGGCCCACGGCCGCGGTCGTCGTCCTCGGGGCAGCACCCAGCGCGGCGACCGTCTTCCCCGAACACCCTCACGTAGAGGGTGGCATCGCCGTCGAACTTGAAGTGCAGGGTGCACCGCCGGCTCAGACCACGCCTGGCAAACGCGTTGCCAGCCGCGGGTCAGGGCCACACTCCCGGCTGCGGAGACCTCCAGCGAAGCCCAGGAGGCCCGGCTGCAGCAACCGTCTGCCTGGAGCCAGAGGCCGCCCGGGGCGCTGACCGGAAGTTCACCTAAGAGGAAGCGGGGAAGCTGGAGCCGGGAGCTGGTCGGCTCCACCGACCACACGACAAACTCCGGCAGCACCTCTGCCGAGCGGAAGCGTGGCCTAGGGGTTGCGTGGCCGTAGCGCGCCCCCCATCAACGACCTGACGCCCGTCATCGCGCGGGAGATCGCCTCCATGGCCGCGGGAAACCGCTACGGGAGCCACAGGGTGCTTGCGAGGACGGCCTTGACCGCGCTTGGCCTGGGGAGAGTCAGGCTCCACCTGGCGGGCCTTTCCTTTCTCCGCGGCCGAGAACCTCTTCGGCGGAGCCATGGAGAAGAAGGAGAAGCAAGAAGAGATGGACTAGAAGGACACGTGCCATTCGGTACTTATAACCGGGGAAGGCCAACCGTCGACCTCCACGATCACAGGTAATCATGACCCGCTTTGCATGCAGGGACTAGTCAATTCGCGCAGTTGTCGAGGCATCATGGGGAAGTGGAGACGCCCACGTCCAATCAACCGCCACGCGGCGCCCAAGGCCGCAGGCTTTTAGGGCCCGTGGCGCTTCACACTTGCCCCTTCTCTTCCCTGCTAAGCCAAGTCCAGGCGCGCCTTGGGCCCGGGGCTCTTGTCGTGCTACAGGGAGCAGGGGTACCCAGACTTGCCTGCCCGCGGCCTGCGGTGTGGCTCAAGGGGTGGCCCAGTACGGCCCATCTTCATCAACCCAAGCTCAAGACCCTCGCGAGGGGCCAAGCCTCGCGGGTCAGACGACAGGAAGCCTCCTCAGGTACTGCCTCGTCAGGCTGGCTCCTGAGGAGGCGGAGAGATCAAAGCGGGGTACCTCACGAAGTGCCCATGACGCAAGCCATGATGACCAAGGGCGCCAGGCGGGCGCCAGCCCGCGCAGTGTCCTCATTTCCTCTTTGGTGCAAAGGAGGCAAGCGCAGGCGAGAGCATCAAGCAAAGGCAGCCGTTTTGCTGCAACAAGACCAAGACCATCACAACAGCGGGAAGGAAGTCATCATGGAGCCCAAGCCGTCGTCTTCGTCAGAGCCTTTGACAGGCGAGGACCAACTTTAGTCAGGATAAGTGTACTAGATGTTCCCCTTCAAAATGGCCAATTGTTGGCGCCCTTCCTGCTCAATATTTGGGAAGAGGCCCAGGGCCTCTGCCTATAAGTAGAGCTAGCTACCACAGTAGAGGCATCTCATCTTAGCTTGATCCAATCCGATCGAGAGCCTAGCCACAAGAACACCTCACCCTTGCGAGGTTGTTCTTCCTTGTATTGTTCATCATCAGTCCCTGAGGCAATCCACCACACCACACACTGGAGTAGGGTATTATACCACAATGGTGGCCAAACCAGTATAAACCTTGTGTCCCTTGTGTTGCTCTTCGTGTAGTTTAGATCCTTGCGAGGCGGCGAAGCGCAGGTAGGTAGGGGGTGAGATCTCCGCGTGCACCCCAGAGTTCGAACCTAGAGGGTCTGCCGGAACCCGAAATCCGACAACTACTTAGGTGACGGTCACTGGCGCGTGATCGACAGGCTAGGCTGATAGGTTGGGCACCGACGGCCAAACAGGTGTCAGGTCACTGTGTGGCTGTCTTACACGAGAAGCTTGGCTGGGGTTTAGGTTAGGGTCTGGTGGGTTGGTTAACCTAGGTTTTTCGACCTGGCTAAGATAGGATTAGCCAATGGTCAGCCTGGCTCTGATACCAAGGTTGTTAGGTCGAATTTTCGGGATATCAATTTCCCAGAAAATGGGCCTTGTGCTCACCAGCCCCAGGATTACTGTTAGCTGATGTGGCACCAACTTGATACAGAAATTCCAAGCAAAGTACATAATATGTAGTACAAGACCATTATGGCCTATGAGTAATACAATTGGTTTCTTGTGGTTGATGGCGGATGCGGTTTGTGGTTCATCAGCGTCTATGGGACTCCATTTCCCACAGGAACAGCTGACCTGAATAACTCCTATCTTCGTGAGGCTGCTATCACCATTGCGTAGGTTCCGGGGCTGTCATCACAACACTCCTCTCCATGCAAGAAATATGGCCAAGACAATAGCCAGGGACAAGCCAGGCAGTACTTTGAATGACCTCGCAAACATTATGAACACAGGTATAATATACCGAATGATAATCATGCTCTGTAATATTCTATGTTCACAATGTTAGTCATGAAATAAAAATCCATGATGCACTAAGCAGGTTGTGGATATGCAATCAGAGAGTAGAAAATAGATTGCACCAATCGGGTGTCTGAAACGACGCCTCGAAAGGGTAATAATATGAAGCATGCCTCAGTCGGTCGTCTGAGCGACACCACATAAAGGGCTTATAAGTAATTTAAATAACAAGCATGCCACAGTCGGGCGTCTGAGCGACACCACATAAAGGGCTTATAAGTAAATTAAATAACAAGCATGCCACAGTTGGGCGTCTGAGCGACACCACATAAAGGGCTTATAAGTAAATGAAATATCAAGCATGCCACAGTCGGGTGTCTGAGCGACACCACATAAAGGGCTTATAAAGGATGATCACAGTGAATATCCAGGAGGTAGAACCGTCCCACAGATACTGAAAAATTCAAATAATGTAAATGGTTAGTCCATAATAATAGTAATCATAATCATCATGAGTCACAAATCACGATCTATGTTCTGGTTTAGTAGTTTTTCCTCCGAAGACCGACACTAAGACCGACACTTGACCCATCCCAGACTGTAGTCCTTAACCATGGACACGGCTATTCGAATAGATATAATCTCTGTAGAGGGTGTACACTTTACCCACGAGTAACGGATTCCTTTAGTCCATCAGGACTAATTCCGTCTACGGTCTTTTAATTGAAAACACACCTGACAGCACACACCAGCCTAACTTACCGGTGTCTGGAATCACCCACGACATCCGTTAAGCAAAACTCTAAGTGGGGAGGCTACAACCTCGATTAGAATGGGATCACAAAACTTATAACACGCGCAAACTAGGGGAGCTACCCCCTCGGCTCCAACCGGAAACACCCATGCCCCCGGACCAGGTGGAATGCCTACCGGATGCAGCCGGTATCTTCCACCATGGCCTCTACATGCGGTGTGTGCTAAGGAGGGGTTGACAACTTCTTGAACCATACCCTACCGTGGCAGGGGACAAGTGGTAGTCTGAAACAAGTATGGGGGTTACTGAAACAAGACTCGATCTACGACCGACTCAGGAGGTTTAAGTATTCCCTGCATGATTAGCATAACAAATATGTTTCAACCAACAGACAGAATCACCACTCATCATACCTCACTATGCCATACCGGACACAACCGTCTCGGTGAAGACTGGAGACAAGCTCGTATCTACCCAAGATAGAGGCTTTCCCGGATTCCTTCCGGTAGGCATGAAAGGTATATGAGGGTGACTACTATCACAAACATATCAAATTCCAACAGCACGGAATCATCAATATGCGCTTATGAGGATGATTATATCATCACATAAAATAATGGATACTCAGTGTCAAGGTGGTGTTGTAACCGTATCAAACGACACACAACAATTTTATGCCCGGGTTCAGAATGCTTGCCTTCAAGAGTATGCAAATGGGGTGTACTTTTTGAAACTTGCCTTCATCTTCAAAAATCCTATTTAAGAAAATTTGAATTAACACATAGTTTCAAAAACAGTACAAAAAGTTGTTTGGAAAATTTTCAAATAAATATGAAAATAAACTAGACCAAATTTGAGCAACAACAGAAAAAGAATCAAATCAATTGGACTTATATTTTAAACGTTACAGCCAGTCAAAATTTAGTCAAAAATCTGTTTTTAATAAAAAGAGAAAAAGAAAACGGTCTGAATAAGAATACATTTTCGGGGCAGAGAAGACGTACTCTGGGTTTTACGCTTTCACTTAAACCAGCGCGGGTCGTCGCTGGCTCACTGGCAGTGGGTCCCTTAGGCCCACTAGTCAGGTTTGACCAGTCGCCCGTGACTCCTTCCTCCTCTGTCCGAGCGGTGGCGGGGCTTCGGCGATCGCCGTCGACGAACGGCGGCTCCCCACGGGGTTCTGAGGGCAGGGATGGATCCGCCAGTCCAGGGCGGTCCTCCCGGTGGTCGATAGGTTGGCGGGGACGAAGGGAGTCGCCGGAGGCGAGCTCTGCGGTGGACGACGTCTCGGGAGGATTTGGGGTTTTGGGCCATGGTGGCTCCCGATCGCGTTTGAGAGGTTGGGAGGCTCCGCAAGGTCGAGCGGAAGAGGATGGCGGCACTGGATAGACTGGGGAGGCTCAGCTTGCAACGCACGGCACCGGAGTGTGGCGGCGACCGAACTGGCCGGAGACGAGGAAGAAGGCCTCCCCCCGTCGATTGCATGCTGTGGGAGTGCTAGGGAGATGGCTTGAGGTTGCCTGAGGTTCTGGACGAGCTCGGGGCCCCTTTTATAGGCGGTCGAGGTCGGTCCCGCGGCGGCAGTGGATAGGAACACCGGCGAACCGCCGTTCTGTAGCCAGGTGGCGCTTGGCGATGGCTGGCGGGGTTTGGCAGGGCGAATGGATGAGCTCGGGCTGTTCCAGAGGCAGCTGGCGGGCGAGGGTGGCTCGGGCGGCGCCGTCCATGGCAAGGGCCCGCTGTGGACGCCGGCGTGACGCCAAGGGCTGTGATGGCGGCGCTGTAGGGCACCAGGGGTGGCTTGGAGGGTTCTGGTGAGCGGGCGAGAGCAGGGCGTGGCCCTGCGGGCGAGCAAAGGCCAGGGGCCAGACGCGGCGGCTCGCGCGCACGCACGTGCAAAACGCGTGCTCTGGCTGCGCCCAGGGCATGCACGCCAGGTGCTCGACGTAATGCCATCGTATGCTAGAGGGCTTGAGCGAGGCTGGTAGTGAACATGTCTTGGTTAGGGGTATCTAGGAGCTTAGTGGTCAAGTTTGTTGGGTCAGAGGGTCAAGTTCACCGTGAAAACCAAAAATCATGTCAAAACTGGCCATGCACCCAAAGTGCTCGACAGAATGCGATGGGCACCTAGGCATCTCTTGGGGTGGCCAAAAACTCCAGATCACAGTCTCTTAAGATGTAGGTGATGGTGGCAAGGTTAGTTTGGCAAGAACAGAAACTTGTTAGTGCAAGTTTTTGAGGAAACTAAATCTGTACAGAAACTAAAGGGCATTATTGCATGGACGAAAAATTCTCCAATGGGTCCATTCTCCTGGACATAAGGGTTTGGTAGGGAGGACTATAAGTAGGAAAAGCTCATGGTCACTAGAACAAAAATAATTAGGGTTGCAGTAGAAATTGCCAAACTGGTCCAGAGAGCAAAAGAGGATGATTTGCTCAAATCTTTCAAAGAACACTCATGGGTTTTTGCATAAAGTTGAATTATATGCATCTACTGACATCTCCAAACATTTGGAAATTTTTTTAAAGAAATATTTAAATAGGTTGAAGTGCAAAATTACAAACTGGACCAGTTTTGAAAATTTTGGGGTAGAGCTCAAAACCTCCATTGACTAAAAGATATTTTTGCATAAAAGTGATGTGGGAACATCACATGACATCCCCAAATTTTGGTTGGAATTTTAAATAAATTTATCAAAGGGTTGTAGTGCAAAAAGGGCTCTAAAACTTATGAAAAATCATTTTTGAAGAAATAAAGCTGAGAAGGAAATAATTGTAGAAATAAAATTCCACTGATAAAAGAAATGTTTTCTTAAGGGGGGAGGGGGGGTATACAAGTCCAACAATATTTTGAAAGTTTCCCTTTGGAGGAAAAATAAAAACTCCACAATATCAAAGAAAAGAGTGGTTCTGAACTCAAAAGATAAATCCAGAAAAATGAAAATTTAATTTTCCAGGAAAAAAATTAATTAATAAAACAAGGTCAAAATTTTGGGGTGTTACACCCGACTTGGTGAAATCCCCCAAAATCCCAATGCTTACCAGCCTACTATATAAACCCTCACGGCCGGCGAATCCTGCGTTGCATTTTCCCCTCCCTCCCTGTAGCTTATCTCGCCTGCTTCTCCCACAATCGCAAATGGCACTGGTCCGCCGCCGCTGCCCAGCCATTCCACCGTCATCAGAGAACAGCTCTAGCTAGAAGGCTACACCGCGGCAGTAGCACAGTCCCCGACGTAGTGTAGTGCGTGTGGTGTCCCTGTTGGGTGTGCGCAGAACACCCACCACACGATCCACGGCCACTGCCCGTCGGCAGCTGTTGCCGGCCACCGTTGCCGCCACACCACCGTCGAAAGCCAGGGCCATCGCCCGCGCTGCCGCCGTTGCTACCACTCCATCATCGAAAGCCCAGGCCATCGCTTGCTCCGTCGCCGTGACCCAAAGGCGGGAGGTGGCCGTCGTGGCCGCCACCCCACTGCCAGCCACCATGGCCATCACGCGCTCCGCCACCAAGGCCTGAAGGCGGGAGGTGGTGGTCATGGCCGCCACCCCATCGTCGGTCGCCATGGCCTCCAGCCCACCATCGACCGCCGAGATCATCACCCGTTCCGCCATCGCCGCTCGAAGGAGGAAGGCGGAGGTGGAGGCTCGCACTTGCGTCAACGACCTTGCGTGCTACGTCAAGTTCCTATTGGAGGTGGAGGAGCGCCTCGTCGAGCATGGAAAGAGCCTTACCGCAACCGTGGCCGGAGCACACACCGACGCAGAGCCGAGGAATCAGGAGATCTACGAGTAGTCCGGCCGCTTTGAGAGGGGTCATTTGGAGCGGCAGAGGGCGTTTGAGCTGGTGAGCATCGCTGAACGTGCAGCAACAGAAGGCACCGTATTGCAGTTGTCTAGCTTGTCGGTAGGCTCCTCCTCCTATTCCTCTTACTAAGCGCGCTCGGGAGAGGAGAGGCTGCCGGAATTAGCTAGTATATATAGATGTGTTGGAACTGTACAACGTACTTAAAATTAGCTAGTATATATAGTTGAATTAGCTATTTTAGTACGTGGTTGGTAACAATTGGGGAAAAGTTTGGCTGGTTCAGCTGTCGAGTTGAACTGTTTGTGTAAAGAACAACTGCTTAATCGATGAATGAAATCTATGCTTAATTACTGAATTTTAGTTGCAAAAAATAGATAGTGCTAGTGATTTTTGCTGCATATTTTGACAAATCATAGTGTTACAAGGATTGTCAAATGGCAATGTTACTAGATCAAAAAATGTCAATCTTTCCAGTTTGACAAATGGCAACATGCCCAATATGACAGATGCAAATCTTACCAAATTGTTTGTACATGGTTGCACACGGATCCTCCAAAACAACCGTTTGTGTTGAAGGGAAGTACAAATCCTGGTTGGCACATTTTCTCTCAGCTTAGCACCGAAGTCTGGCTTTGCAGACCGTATTCAATGTGATCCATTTGCATTGAAAAGATGCACAAATCCCGCGCTGTGAATTTTCCCTTAACTTAAGAGGGGAAGACCATAGCTCTCACTTTGCACATGGGTGTTCTACCTAAAACGTTTGCAATCAAGAGCTGCACAAACCTGCTCGCACATTTTCCCTTAGCTTCCTGGGGAAGCTCTCGGTTTGCATACGGGTGTTCTAACTAAAACGTTTGCGATGAGTGTTTTATATTTAAAAACCGTATTAAGCTGCGGCTTGGGAGCCATTAATGGAGAGGACACGAGCAAGGCGGGCGGCCATGGAAGTCAAAGGGCTCGCTTCCAGGTGAGCCTGCACGACATACAACTCACACGCTTCCCGGTGAGCCTGCGCATTGGAGTACAACTCGCACGCCTCTCGTTTAGTCAAGAACCTGCCCGTACGGCACCTCCTAGCCATTAAAAGAGTGAGGCGTGGCGTCACGTGAATGGTTAACAGAACGCACACGATTTAAATTATACAAAACGTTTGAGATATTACAATGGCAGCTATTTGTTTTAAAATGCCTTTGTTATCTGTTATTCGAGTGCACCTTCTCTCAAAATGGACATGAGAAATACCACAACATGTCGGGTGCCATTCCATGACAGCATGCCGAGTTTCATGAATTTCAGACGAGTTTTGGATTTATGAGAATTTAAAAACATAGTATCTCAACTTTTTCCCGGCAATCATCAGTGCCCTAGTGTTTGAAATTCATTCCAATTTCTTGCATGGGACCTAAGCATGCACCCAAGGACACAGATTTGATTTTTCAACCAATTTATATGCACTAGAGCATGTGCATGTAGTTCAAATTTGAATTATGCACATAAAATGCCTAGAAAACCGAGTTAATGTATAAAAATGTCCAAACGAACCCCGAAAAATTCAAATTTTAACACAACACACCTATTGTTTTATGTTGACACTAGAATTTTTATGAAAGCAATAAGAGGCAATGGATATCATTTCGTCCCCAAAGGTGGCACGTTCCCTACCGAAACCATCAGGCTTGTTGTGAGAAGCTCTGGTTTGTGAGAAGCTTATACCCAAACTTGCCCTAAATGGGACAAAAAATTTACCACTGTATATCGATGCTGCTCCATGATAGCATGCCAAGTTTCATGAATTTCAGATGAGTTTTGGATTTACTAGAATTTAAAAATCAGGTATCTAAATGTTTGTGGCCGAGTGACGGTGGCAGGGTGTTTGACATTCATTCCCATTTCTTGCATGGGACCTAAGCATGCAACCAAGGACACAGATTTGAATTTTCAACCAATTTATATGCATTGGAGCATGTGCATGTAGTTCAAATTTGTATTATGCTCATAAATTCACTAAAAACTCAGTTAATGTATAAAAATGTCCAAACGAACCCCGAAAAATTCCAAAATTTAACACAACACTCCTGTTGTTCTATGTTGACACTAGAATTTTTTTGAAAGAAATAAGAGGCAACAGATATCGTTTCGTCCCCAAAGGTGGCATGTTCCCTACCAAAACCATCAGGCTGGTTGTGAGAAGCTCTGGTTTCTGAGAAGGTTATACCCAAACTTGCCCCAAATGGGACAAAAAATTTACCACGACATGTTGATGCTGCTCTATGATAGCATGCCAAGTTTCATGAATTTTAGATGAGTTTTGGATTTACTAGAATTTAAAAACAAATTATCTCAATGTTTGCAGCCGAGTGACGGTGGAAGGATGTTTGACATTCATTCCATTTTTTGCATGGGGCCTAAGAATGCAACCAAGGACACATATTTGAATTTTCAACAAGTTTATATGCATTAGAGCATGTGCCTGTAGTTCAAATTTGAATTATGCACGTAAATGTATTGAAAACTACATTAATGTATAAAAATGTCCAAACGAACCCCAAAAAATTCCAAAATTTAACACAACACTCATGTTGTTCTATGTTGACACTAGACAAAAAATTGAAATCAAGAAGAGGCAATGGATATCGTTTCGTCCAGAAAGGTGAAACATTACCTACCGTAACCATGAGGCTTGTTGCGAGAAGCTCTGGTTTGTGAGAAGCTTATACCCCAACCTGACCCAAATGGGACAATAGTTTCACCACTGCATGTTGATGCCGTTCCATGATAGCATGTCAAGTTTCATGAATTTCAACTGAGTTTTTGATTTACTATGGTTTTAAAACCATGTATCTCAATGTTAGCGGTCAAGCGATAGTGGCAAAGGTGTATGACATTCATTCCCGTTTCTTGCATGGGACCTAAGCTTGCAACCAAGGACACATATTTGATTTTTCAACCCGTTTATATGCACTGGAGCATGTGCATGTAGTTCAAATTTGAATTATGCACATGAATGCATAGAAAACCCAGTTAGTGTATTAAAATGTCCAAGCTAACCCCGAAAAATCCCAAAAATTGCACCACACTCCTGTTGTTCTATGTTGACACGAGAAAAAAATTGAAAGTAAGAAGAGGCAATAGATATTGTTTCATCCCCCAAGGTGGCACGTTCCCTACCGAAACATTAGGCTTGTCGTGAGAGAAGCTCTGGTTTGTTAGAAGCTTATACCATAACCTTCCCCAGATGGGACAATATTTTTTTACCCCAGCATGCTGATGCTGTTCCATGATAGCATGCCAAGGTTCATGAATTTGAGATGAGTTTTGTATTTACTAAAATTACAAAAGCAAGCACCTCAACGTTTGCCGGAGAGCCACGGTGCCGTGGTGTTTCAAATTCATCCCATTTCTTGAATGGGACATAAGCATCAACCCACGGACACATATATCATTTTACAACCCATTTTGGTGCACCGGAGCATGTGCATGTAGTTTAATTTTGAATTATGCACCTGAAATGCCTAGAAAACCAAGTTAATGTATAAAAATGTCCAAATGAACCCTGAATAATTCCAATTTTTTTGAAGACACACCTATAGATGCATGTTCACCGCAGATAAAAGTTCTAGCAATTCAAACACCATCCTTTGTAGCTATGACCCCATTATGTAATTGAAATCAAGACGAAAAACCAAGTAGATCACACACAGGTTATTATCACCAACCGTCAGAGATGCGGTACAAATTATCCTAGAGCATTGTCGGTGTATAGTACACAGTTCAAATCTTTGACGTTCAAACTCATCACACACGGGTTAAGCTATCTGAATCGTTTGTGATATTCACATATTGTAAGCAGTTCAGGATAAGGGACCGTGTCTGATGACACTTTGCGCGCTAGTTTTTTCGCTGAACCGATTCAAAATTTTCGGCTTCCACGGAAATATCTACCTCCCCGCCCCTCGCCCTTACCAAAAGCCACATTTCCCCTGTTTCTGCCTTCCTTTCCAAGTTGAAACCTTCACTCCTTGCTTGCAGCACTGCCTCCTCACCGGCGACTCTCCTTCACGCTACTCTGCCTCATCTATCCAGGTAGGTAATCCACACCTGACCTCCATCCTCCTCCTCCTCCTTCCACATCCCACATGCCCCGACCGCCAGTGCGACACCTTCCACCCAAATGACCTACCCCTCCACAAAATAAGCACCTCCCTAAGCAATGGTGCACACAATATAGCCAGGATCTCAAGGAGCATTTGGCAGCGGAGAAGCAAATCACGGCCGCACACGCGGATGAGGTCGCGATGGCTGCCATTTGTGCTGACCCCTAGATCATGGAGGAGCACCTCGCCGTCGAGGCCACAGTCGACGCCTCGCGTGGCAACGCCACGACGCGGTTGTCTGCCTAAATGATAGTTCGTGGCTTTTTGTCGAGGCCACCCTCAGTGCCTTCGACGAAGACTATGAGGTGTTTTCTCAGCGTGCACGTCTTACCTCATCTCAAGAGACAGCAGGTTGGTGCCCGGAGCGGCTCAGGAAACTCAGCACTACGACGAGGGTACCCACGATGCGGAGGCCTCGCCCTCTTCCATGTCCAAGGAGCCAATCTTCATCGATATCTCCGGCAATGAGGAGTAGCTTGTCTTATTAGCTCACTATAAGGACCCATGTTCAGTTTGCTAGCTACTGCCTTTCCTTAATAAATTTTAGTGAATTATGATATCTACTTTTACCATGCAATCTGTTGCTCTAGCGTAAATGTTCAATATATCGTATAATGTGCTGCTCACTTATTAACTGTTTGGTTAATTAGTTTTCGTGTTCAGTTAACTGTTTCGTTCAATTATGCAAATGTGATGTTCAATTCTTGAGGGTGCAATTTTGTATTGTCTTCCATGTGAAAAATAAATTGAATTTTTCTTTAGAAAATACATGAGAAACAAATACAATTGCTATATTTCCAAGTTGTCAAGCATGCTGATAACCCACAAGTATAGGGGATCAAAACAGTTTTCGAGGGTAGAGTATTCAACCCAAATTTATTGTTTTGACACAAGGGGAGCCAAAGAATATCCTCAAGTATTAGAAGTTGAGTTGTCAATTCAACCACACCTGTATAACTTAGTATCTGCAGCAAAGTATTTAATAGCAAAGTAGTATGGAAGTAACGGTAACGGTAGCAAAAGTAATATTTTTGGGTTTTGTAGTGATTGTAATAGTAGCAACGGAAAAGTAAATAAGCGAAGAACAATATGTGAAAAGCTCGTAGGCATTGGATCGGTGATGGAGAATTATGCCGGATGCGGTTCATCATATAACAGTCATAACATAGGGTGACACAGAACTAGCTCCAATTCATCAATGTAATGTAGGCATGTATTCCGAATATAGTCATATGTGCTTATAGAAAAGAACTTGCATGACATCTTTTGTCCTACCCTCCGTTGGCAGCGGGGTCCTAATGAAAACTAAGGGATATTAAGGCCTCCTTTTAATAGAGTACCGGACCAAAGCATTAACACATAGTGAATACATGAACTCCTCAAACTATGGTCATCACCGGGAGTGGTCCCGATTATTGTCACTTGGGGTTGCGGATCGTAACACATAGTAGGTGACTATAGACTTGCAAGATAGGATCAAGAACTCACATATATTCATGAAAACATAATAGGTTCAGATCTGAAATCATGGCACTCGGGCCCTAGTGACAAGCATTAAACATAGCAAAGTGATAGCAACATCAATCTCAAAACATAGTGGATACTAGGGATCAAACCCTAACAAAACTAACTCGATTACATGATAAATCTCATCCAACCCATCATCAACCAGCAAGCCTACGATGGAATTACTCACTCACGGCAGTGAGCATCATGAAATTGGTGATGGAGGATGGTTGATGATGACGACGACGACGGATTCCCCTCTCCGGAGCCCCGAACGGACTCCAGATCAGCCCTCCCGAGAGAGTTTAGGGCTTGGCGGCGGCTCCGTCTCGTAAAACGCGATGAATCCTTCTCTCTGTTTTTTTCTCCCCGAACACGAATATATGTAGTTGGAGTTGAGGTCGGTGGAGCTCCAGGGGGCCCATGAGGCAAGGGGGCGCGCCCAGGGGCAGGCATGCCCCCTGCCCTCGTGGAAAGGGCGTGGGCCCCCTGGCCTTGATTCTTTCGCCAGTATTTTTTATTATTTCCAAAAATAATCTCCGTGAAGTTTCAGGTCATTCGAGAAATTTTGTTTCTGCAGAAAGATAACACCATGGCAATTCTGCTGAAAACAGCATCAGTCCGGGTTAGTCACATTCAAATCATGCAAGTTAGAGTCCAAATCAAGGGCAAAAGTGTTTGGAAAAGTAGATACGGCAGAGACGTATCACATGCTTGGTTGGGTTAACTGTATGATCTTCTAGTATGTTATACGTTGTGCAATGTGGTGCTCAGATAAGGTTTGGTTCATTTGTTGTGGTGTTTAGTTAACTGTTTGGTTCAATTATACAATGCAATGTTCAATTATTGTGCCTGCATTCTGTTATTGTATGCCATGTGAGAAATAAATCGAATTTGGCTGTACTAAATACATGAGAAACAAATACAATTGCTATATTTCCAAGTTGTTAAGCATGCTTGGTTTGGTTAACTGTGTGATCTTCTATTAGGAGTATGTTATATTGTGCAATGTGGTGCTCAGTTAACGTTTGGTTCATTTGTTTTGGTGTTTAGTTAACTGCTTGGTTCAATTCTGCAATGCGATGTTCAATTGTTGTCGGTGCATTCTGTTATTCTATGCCATGTGAGAAATAAATCGAATTTGGCTCTACTAAATTCATGAGAAACAAATACAATTGCTATATTTCCAAGTTGTTAAGCATGCTTCGTTTGGTTAACTGTCTGGTCTTTTATTAGGAGTATGTTATATTGTGCAATATGATGCTCAGTTAATGTTTGGTTCATTTGTTGTGGTGTTTAGTTAACTGCTTGGTTCAATTCTGCAATGTGATGTCCAATCGTCGTGGGTAGAATTTTGTATTGTTGTGCATGTGAGGAATAATCGAACTTGGCTGCACTTAATACATGAGAAACATATACAATTGCTATATTTCCAAGTTCTTAATCATGCTTGGTTTGGATAAATGGGTTTTCCATGTGGCTTGCATTGATCTGCTGAATCTGCCTTATTTTTCATCAACATATTTTACTAATAGCATGTGGACCCTCACTTAACTTGATCACTAACTACCTTATATGTGTTGCAGGGAAACAATGGGAAGCACTGAAGTTTACAATCGAGTTTTGCACATGCATGGTCCTTTGTCTAATAGCACATTATTGTGCAATTGCCGGAACCATTGTAATATTTAGGTTTTTAACAATTTGGTCTTGCACATGTAGGTCCTGCTGTCAGAGGTTTTGACCCACTGTTCGACCCTTTTTGTATATGGGGAAATGAGTTGTCCATGAATATTAGTCAAGTCAAGAAACTCAGAAAGATTGTTAGGATAAAGAAATTAGCGACAAAAAACAACCAGATCTTTGTCTGCACAATGAAAAAGAAATATGTTCACTACAGGATGGTACTAACTATTATACCTTGCCTGTTTTATTCCTTTGCCCCTTTTCCAATATAGAGAAGATATTTGTGCACATCCTTATTTCAGGCCTTTCCAAAGTAGTTCACTAATTATTACCTCTCAAACCACCTGTATGGCCAGGAGGCGAGGCAGGTATTCATACAACACCCACGGTTCAATATTGAAGTGTTCCTGAAGAGGACGAATGATGGACGGTCAATCATCCACAGGCACTGGCCTAAAGTTGCAAAGACCTTCAACATCAATGAAGGCTCAATATTCGCCTTCTACTTCAATAGTTTTCCAGATGAGATACATCTGTCTATGTACCTTCTATGATGCTAATTCCGAAAGGTTATAGATGTTGCATGTGAAACTTGGTGCTGGTGCAGTTGTGTAATGGGGTAGCTGAGTATATGATGTTGTACTCTGATGTATTTAAATTATAAAATGAAATATATAGTGTGCTTAATATGAAATGTCAATTAGATTAATAAATGGATTATTAATAATAAGATAATTAGCCTGCTAATTGGGTTTTTCTATTGCAAACGGTTATTGAGAAAACACCATGGGCGATGACCTCAGGCAACGCACAAAGTTTCTAGGAACAAACCATGTTGGATTAATGAACAATCACACATGACATCCTTTTGAAAACTATTTGCGTTAGGCCACCTGGCGCAAACGTTTACCACATAAAAACTATGTGTGATGGACAACCTTTGCCACACAGTTTCTTCTACGCACCGTGTGTGATGCATTCAATAACGCAAACGATAAAATTCTTAATAACGTGTGCAATGGAAACGAGATCACAAACGATTTAACAATGAAAATTGTGTGATGTACCTGCGTAATGAAATGTTTTCCTTGGAGCGACTATGTGGGATGTATATACGAACGAAAATGTTTAGCGGGGACTTACTGTGTAGGATGGACATACGAACGAAAACGTTTAGCGGGGACTGACTGTGGGGGATGAGCTTACGACCGAAAATGATTTCGCCTGTATAATTGAATTTTTCGCACTATTGGACGTATAAGGTATTTGATCGCTCACCGGTCGCACACGACCTCATTTTGCCGATCATGTGTGCTAGGAGGGCATATCCCCGACGGTTTCTGGGTCGTGTGGGAAGGACCCCCTATTGATACGTTTCCGTCGTATCTATAATTTTTGATTGTTCCATGCCAATATTCTACAACTTCCATATACTTTTTGCCAAATTTTTATACTATTTTTGGGACTAACATATTGATCCAGTGCCCAGTTCTAGTTCACATGCATTTGCATGTTTTTGGTTTCGCAGAATATCCATATCAAACGGAGTCCAAACGGGATAAAAACGGATGGAGATACTTTTTGGAATATTTGGAAAATCTGGAGGAAAAATCAACGCGAACTAGTGCCCGAGGTGGGAACGAGGTAGGGGGGCGCCCCCCCCTAGGGCGCGCCCCTGACCCTTGTGACCCACCTGTAAGGCGGTTGACGCCCTTCTTCGGCCACAAGAAAGCTAATTTTCGGAAAACAAATCACGGCGAAGGTTTCATTCCAATCGGAGTTACGGATCTCCGGATATAAAAGAAACGGTGAAAGGCCAGCAGAACAGAACACAGAAACAGAGAGAGACAGAGAGATCGATCCAATCTTGGAGGGGCTCTCGCCCCTCCCACGCCATGGAGGCCAAGGACCAGAGGGGAAACCATTCTCCCATCTAGGGAGGAGGTCAAGGAAGAAGAAGACGAAGGGGCCCCCTCTCCCCTTCTCTTCCGGTGGCACCGGAACGCCGCCGTGGCCATCATCATCACCACAATCTTCACCAACAACTTCACCGCCATCATCACCAACTCTTCCCCCTCTATGCAGCAGTGTAACCTTTGTCTTACCCGCTGTAATCTCTACTTAAACATGGTGCTCATCGCTATATATTATTTCCCAATGATGTATGGCTATCCTATGATGTTTGAGTAGATCTGTTTTGTCCTATGGGCTATTTGATGATCAAGATTGGTTTGAGTTGCATGTTTTATTATTGGTGGTGTCCTATGTTGCTCTCCGTGTCACGCAAGCGTGAGGGATTCCCGCTATAGGGTTTGCAATATGTTCATGATTTGCTTATGGTGGGTGGCGTGAGTGACAGAAGCACAGACCCGAGTAAGTAGGTTGTTTGCGTATGGGATAAAGGGGACTTGATACTTTAATGCTATGGTTGGGTTTTACCTTAATGAATCTTTAGTAGTTGCGGATGCTTGCTAGAGTTCCAATCATAAGTGCATATGATCCAAGTAGAGAAAGTATGTTAGCTTATGCCTCTCCCTCAAATAAAATTGCAATAATGATTACCGGTCTAGTTATAGATTACCTAGGGAAAAATAAATTTCTCGTAACAAAAAGCTCTTTGCTTAAACTAATTTAGTTGTCTATTTATCTAAACAGCCGCTAGCTTTTATTTACGTGCTCTTTACTTTCTTGCAAGCTTGCCCCAAAACACCTACAAAGTACTTCTAGTTTTATACTTGTTTCTGGTAAAGCGAACGTCAAGCGTGCGTAGAGTTGTATCGGTGTCGATAGAACTTGAGGGAATATTTGTTATACCTTTACCTCCTTGTTGGGTTCGACACTCTTACTTATCGAAAGAGGCTACAATTGATCCCCTATACTTGTGGGTTATCAAGACCTTTTTGGCTCCGTTCTTTCGGGGAGCAATAGCGTGGGGTGAATATTCTCGTGTGTGCTTGTTTGCTTTATCACTAAGTAATTTTTATTTGCTGTTCTTAGTTGTTCTCTATCTTTAGTTATGGATATGGAACACGAAATAAAAAAAATTAGGTGTACTTGCTGCTCATGGGGATGGGGAACCTCCTAAAACCCTCGATGCTAGTTATGTGAAAGATATTATGTACTACTTTAATAATCCTGAGAAAACCCCCTTTAATTATGTAATGGGAGTTACGTTGGATCAATGTGAATACTTTTGTGATTATCGCTTGACACAAAAAGGGAAACTATTATGGGATCAAATTCATCTATTGAAGTGGTATGCTAGACAACTATGCGTGGAATATGATTATACTTGTTGCTCTAGGATGAATGCTCCACACCTTCCTTTTTCATGCAAATTTAATGATAATAAAACCTTAGCTTCTTATGCTAATGGTATATATGATTACTATGATGTGGAACAAATAGAAGAATTTGTTGCTTTTATGGGTGCTTATGAAATTGAAGCTATGTGTAAAGAGTTTGAAGATTTTGATGATGCTGTTTATAGATCTGAAAATTTAGCTATACTCAAATATTGCTATGAGAATTATGAATACCATTACGAAATTAATGCACTTATTGAGAAAGTCTCCGCTGTCCAAGAAGAGACTAATATTTTGCAGGAGTCTATGGAAGAAGAAGTTGATGAAACTGTGAGCTCATTGGATGAAAAGGATGAGGAGGAGAGCGTAGAACAAAAGTAGGAAGAGCGGATTGATCACCCGTGCCCACCTTCTAATGAGAGTAACTCTTCAACTCATACATTGTTTAATTCCCCTTCATGCTTACCAAAGGATGATTGCTATGATGACTATTATGATCCCATTGATTCTTTTGAAATATCCCTTTTTGATGATGCTTGCTATTCTTGTGGCCAAGATGCCAATATGAGTTACGCTTATGGAGATGAACTTGATATAGTTCCTTATGTTAAACATGAAATTTTTGCTATTGCACCCACGCATGATAGTCCTATTATCTTTTTGAATTCTCCCAGCTACACTATATCGGAGAAGTTTGCACTTATTAAGGATTATATTGATTGGTTGCCTTTTACCGTTGCACATGATGATTTTGATAGATATAATATGCATGTGCTTGCTGCTCCTACTTGCAATTATTATGAGAGAGGAACTATATCTCCACCTCTCTATGTTTCCAATATGATAAAATTGCAAGAAACTGTTTATACTATGCAGTGGCCTTTACTGGGTGTGCATGAATTGTTCTTTTATGACATGCCGATGCATAGGAAGAGAGTTAGACTTCGTCATCGCTTGATATATGTTGCTTTGTGCTCACTATTAAATTCTAAATCATTGTTAATTAAAATTGGCTTTGATATACCTTGGGATCAGGGTGGATTCATTACTTGAGCACTATATGCCTAGCTTAATGGCTTTAAAGAAAGCGCTGCCAGGGAGACAACCCAGAAGTTTTAGAGATTCATTTATTTCTGTTGAGTGCTTTCATATAGTTTAAAAACAACAAAAATAAAGAGGGGAACCCAAAACTTTTTCAAAAAAGAAAAGCGAAAGTGAGAAAGACAAGCATTGTTGAAGTGGGAGAGCTCCTTGAACTTTGTTCAAGCTCATGGCAACTTTGTGAATCTTGATTACAGAAACTTCTCAACAAAAATAATTATCCCCTTGTACAATTCCATTGTATTATAAAAATAATGTGCCAAGGTTTGCCTTTAGGATGTTTACAATGCTTGTTGGTTTGTACGGTGCAGGACAGAAACTTTGGCTGTAGTGCGTGATTTTACATTTTTAACTGGAACGTCAAATGGTTATGATTATTTTTGCACTGTCTTGCTATATTTTTTTTTACTTTTCCTAATTTTTGCAGAATGTTTCAAGTAGCAGAAGTATGGTGAATGTTCAGATTATTACAGTCTGTTCTGTTTTAGACAGATTCTATTTTTGATGCATAGTTTGCCTGTTTTGATGAAACTATCAATTTATATCTGTGGATTAAGCCATGAAAAAGTTATATTACAGAAGAAACAATGCAAAAATAAAATATGAATTGGTTTGCAACAGCACTTAGAGTAGTGATTTTCTTTATTATACTAACGGATCTTACTGAGTTTTTTGTTGAAGTTTTGTGTGGATGAAGTGTTCGATGATCGAGAAGGTCTCGATGTGAGATGAAGGAAGAGAGGCAAGAGCTCATGCTTGGGGATGCCCGAGGCACCCCAAGTAAATATTCAAGGAGACTCAAGCGTCTAAGCTTGGGGATGCTGGGAAGGCATCCCCTCTCTCTTCAACAAATATCGGTATGTTTTCAGATTCGTTTCGTTCATGTGATATGTGCAAATCTTGGAGCGTCTTTTGCTTTACTTTTCTTTTTTTCTTTTATGCACCATGCTGGTATGAGATAGTCCTTGGTTGATTTATAGAATGCTCTTTGCACTTCACTTATATCTTTTGAGTATGGCTTTATAGAATGCTTCATGTGCTTCACTTATATCATTTGAAGTTTGGATTGCCTGTTTTTCTTTACATAGAAAATCGCCATTTGTAGAATTATCTTTTGCTTCACTTATATTTGTTAGAGCGTGGGCATATCTTTTGTAGAAAGAATTAAACTCTCTTGCTTCACTTATATCTATTTAGAGAGATGACAGGAACTGGTCATTCACATGGTTAGTCATAAAACCCTACATAAAACTTGTAGATCGCTGAATATGATATGTTTGATTCCTTGCAATAGTTTTGCGGTGATATTAGAGACATGCTAGTTGAGTAATTGTGAAATTGAGAAATACTTGTGTTAAGGTTTGAAAGTCCCGTATCATGCACGTATGGTGAACCGTTATGTAACGAAGTCAGAGCTTGAGGTGTTTATTGATTGTCTTCCTTATGGGTGGCGGTCGGGGACGAGCGATGGTCTTTTCCTACCAATCTATCCCCCTAGGAGCATGCGCGTAGTACTTTGTTTCGATGACTAATAGATTTTTGCAGTAAGTATGTGAGTTCTTTATGACTAATGTTGAGTCCGTGGATTATACGCACTCTCACCCTTCCATCATTGCTAGCCTCTTCGGTACCGTGCATGGCCCTTTCTCACCTCGAGAGTTGGTGCAAACTTCGCCGGTGCATCCAAACCCCGTGATACGATATGCTCTATCACACATAAACCTCCTTATATCTTACTCAAAACAGCCACCATACCTACCTATCATGGCATTTCCATAGCCATTCTGAGATATATTGCCATGCAACTTCCATCATCACCATATACATGACTTGAGCATTCATTGTCACATTGCTTTGCATGATCATAAGATGGCTTGTCCGTTTTTTGATGTCATTGCTACGCTAGATCATTGCACATCCCGGTACACCGCCAGAGGCATTCATATAGAGTCATATCTTTGTTATAGATATCGAGTTGTAATATTGAGTTGTAAGTAAATAAAAGTGCGATGATCATCATTATTAGAGCATTCCCCCAGTGAGGAAAGGATGATGGAGACTATGATTCCCCCACAAGTCGGGATGAGACTCCGGATGAAAAAAAAAGAGAAAGGCCAAAAAAAGAGAAGGCCCAAAAAAAGGAGAAAAAAACAAAAAAAAAGAGAGAAGGGGCAATGTTACTATCCTTTTACCACACTTGTGCTTCAAAGTAGCACCATGTTCTTCATATAGAGAGTCTCTTGAGTTATCACTTTCATATACTAGTGGGAATTTTCATTATAGAACTTGGATTGTATATTCCAACGATGGGATTTCTCAAATGCCCTAGGTCTTCCTCAGCAAGCAAGTTGGATGCACACCCACTTAGTTTCAGTTTGAGCTTTCATATACTTATAGCTCTAGTGCATCCATTGCATGGCAATCCCTACTCCTCACATTGATATCTATTGATGGGCATCTCCATAGCCCGTTGATACGCCTAGTTGATGTGAGACTTTCTCCTTTTTTGTCTTCTCCACTTAACCCCCATCATCATATTCTATTCCACCTATAGTGCTATGTCCATGGCTCACGCTCATGTATTGCGTGAAAGTTGAAAAGGTTTGAGAACTTCAAAAGTATGAAACAATTGCTTGGCTTGTCATCGGGGTTGTGCATGATGTGAATGCTTTGTGTGTTGAAGATGGAGCATAGCCAGACTATATGATTTTGTAGGGATGAGCTTTCTTTGGCTATGTTATCTCAATAAGACATAATTGCTTGGTTGGTATGCTTGAAGTATTATTGTTTTTATGTCAAAGGATAGATTATTGCTTTGAATCACTCATGTCTTAATATTCATGCCATGATTAGACATATGATCAAGATTATGCTAGGTAGCATTCCACATCAAAAATTATATTTTTATCATTTACCTACTCGAGGACAAGCAGGAATTAAGCTTGGGGATGCTGACACGTCTCCGTCGTATCTATAATTTTTGATTGTTCAGTGCCAATATTCTACAACTTCCATATACTTTTTGGCAACTTTTTATACTATTTTTGGGACTAACATATTGATCCAGTGCCCAGTGCCAGTTCCTGTCTGTTGCATGTTATTGGTTTCGCTGAATATCCATATCAAACGGAGTCCAAACGGGATAAAAATGGACGGAGATACTTTTTGGAATATTTGGAAAATCTGGAGGAAAAATCAACGCGAACCAGTGTCCGAGGTGGGCAGGAGGTAGGGGCGCCCCCCCTAGGGCGCGCCCCTGACCCTCGTGACCCACCTGTAAGGTGGTTGATGCCCTTCTTCGGCTGAAAGAAAGCTAATTTTCGGAAAAAAATCACGGCGAAGGTTTCGTTCCAATCGGAGTTACGGATCTTCGGATATAAAAGAAACGGTGAAAGGGCAGCAGAACAGAACGCAGAAACAGAGAGATAGATCCAATCTTGGAGGGGCTCTCGCCCCTCCCACGCCATGGAGGCCAAGGACCAGAGGGGAAACCCTTCTCCCATCTAGGGAGGAGGTCAAGGAAGAAGAATACGAAGGGCCCCTCTCCCTTCTTCTCTTCCGGTGGCGCCGGAACACCGCCGTGGCCATCATCATCACCGCAATCTTCACCAATAACTTCACCGACATCGTCACCAACTCTTCCCCCCTCTATGCAGTGGTGTAACCTCTCTCTTACCCACTGTAATCTCTACTTAAACATGGTGCTCATCGCTATATATTATTTCCCAATGATGTATTGCTATCCTATGATGTTTGAGTAGATCTGTTTTGTCCTATGGGCTATTTGATGATCAAGATTGGTTTGATTTGCATGTTTTATTATTGGTGCTGTCCTATGGTGCTCTCCGTGTCGCGCAAGCGTGAGGGATTCCCGCTGTAGGGTTTGCAATATGTTCATGATTTGCTTATGGTGGGTGGCGTGAGTGACAGAAGCACAGACCCGAGTAAGTAGGTTGTTTGCGATAAAGGGGACTTGATACTTTAATGCTATGGTTGGGTTTTACCTTAATGAATCTTTAGTAGTTGCAGATGCTTGCTAGAGTTCCAATCATAAGTGCATATGATCTAAGTAGAGAAAGTATGTTAGCTTATGCCTCACCCTCAAATAAAATTGCAATAATGATTACCGGTCTAGTTATCGATTACCTAGGGGCAAATAACTTTCTCGTAACAAAAAGCTCTTTACTAAAACTAATTTAGTTGTGTCTTTATCTAAACAGCCCCAAGCTTTTATTTATGTGCTCTTTATTTTCTTGCAAGCTTACCCAAAAACACCTACAAAGTACTTCTAGTTTTATACTTGTTGCCGATAAAGCAAACGTCAAGCGTGCATAGAGTTGTATCGGTGGTCGATAGAACTTGAGGGAATATTTGTTCTACCTTAAGCTCCTTGTTGGGTTCGACACTCTTACTTATCGAAAGAGGCTACAATTGATCCCCTATACTTGTGGGTTATCACCTATCGCAGTCACTCACTAGGCGACGGTTCCAAATGCCATCGTGGAAAGGCGTTAAAAACATTTGTATAGCACCTCGCTGTACTAGTGGCCGAACCGATAGATCGGAGAGAAATACAAAGCTATCTTAATCATGCATAAAAGAGTTTAGAAAATACTCAAATAATATTCATAGATAATCGGATCATAAATTCAAAATTCATCGGATCTCAACATACGCACCGCAAAAGAAGATTACATCGAATAGATCTCGAAGAACATCGAGGAGAACATTGTATTGAAGATCAAAGAGAGAGAAGAAGCCATCAAGCTAGTAGCTATGGACCCTTAGGTCTGTGGTAAACTACTCACGCATCATCGCAAGGGCAACAAGGTTGATGTAGAGGCCCTCTGTGATCGAATCCCCCTCTGGCGGAGTTCCAGGAAAGGCCCCAAGTTGGGATCTCAAGAGAACAGAAGCTTGCGGTGGCGAAAAAGTATTTTTGGTCTGCCCTATGACATTAGGGGAATATTTGGGAATTTATAGTGCTGGAGTTAAGGTTAAGAGAGCCATGAGGGGCCCACAAGACTAGGCCCCCCTGGAGCGCGCCCCTAGGGCTTGTGGCCTTCTCAGTGGCCTTCTGGCCTCCTCCCGAAGCTTCCTAGGTGTCTTCTGGTCCAATAAAAATCATCATAAAGTTATATTCTGTTTGGAATCCATTTGGTATTGATTTCTGTAAAAGAAAAAACAAGGAAAAATAGCAACTAGCACTGGGCACTAGGTTAATAGGTTACTCCAAAAAATGATATAAAATAGCATATTAATGCATATAATACATCCAAAATAGATAATATAATAGCATGGAACAGTCAAAAATTATAGATACATTGGACACGCATTAGGCCTCAAGGAAGCTGTGCCATTACTTTCAAGCACATCAAATCACCTTCATCACTAGCTTTTCAATGTAAAGGATCTTGAGGATTCATATGCAACAGGAAGGATTGTTGAGTGGGCGTTGGAATTTCGAGCTTTGATCTCAAGTTTGAAAGTACAACAATACAGATCAGAGTATTGGCGGAGTTCATTGCAGAATGGAAGCCAACGCCAGACGAAGACATTCCAGGGACTTATGTCCCCGACAAGGAAACAACTAAGGACTAGGTTATGTATTTTGATGGTGCTTTCTCACAGCAAGGCGCCGATGCTAGAGTGTTGCTTGCTGCACCCACTTGAGAGCACCTCAAGTACGTGATTCAGATGCATTTCCCCAAGGAGAAGGTGACAAACAACACTTCTGAGTACGAACGATTGCTTGCCGGACTCAAGATCATGGGAGATCTTGGAATCATGAAGCTTATCATCTGAGGCGATTCACAGTTGGTAGCACTTCGAAGGATTGCAAACATAGCACAGCCCACGTGTGGAGAACACTATTGCTGATGACATGTCAAAGCGTGCCACGCCCAAGCTACCTGTGGAACCAGGGACTTTTGTGCTCCATTTGACTCAGCCATCCGTAACACCATCAGGTGGACAAAACAAGAGAGGAAAGCTGAACTCTAGCAAGTATTTTCCTCCTGAGCTCCCAGAAGTTGCTAACATGGCTGTTGTCAGAGACACTGGTAAGCTTGCTGGTGAGCAGTAGGCTCTGGCAAAGAACAAGTTCTTGCCGTCGAGACAAGCGATCCCACAACTGATTCTATGTATTTAGTCATTGTTGTCGAGCCACAGGCTCCGGCATGGGCGCAGCAGATTGTCGATTTCCTCCAAACATCACTACATCATTTACTAGAATCCCCTACTAACGTCTATTGCAAAAAAGTCACTATTGCCGACCCACAGTCGGAGAGGAAAATTTCTAACAGACTGTGGGTCGGGAAACCTGTTTACCCTGACTTGCTCTCGGTCGGGAATGGTTCATCGTATACTGCCCAACGGTCGGTCGGGGATTCTATTATCGCCCATGGAGCATCGGTCGGCAAATAACCCCGACCAACAGTCGGACGCTAAAGTGGGCCTCCTACGCCAATAGCCCAAAAATTAGCGCCAAACCAGCCCAGCCTGTGAAGTTTCCCCCCTCAAAATCACAAGGATGCCGCCGCCCCATGCTCCATTCGTTCCCCACCCACGAAATCCCAAGATCTCTCCTGCTGTTCCCCACGCACGCCGGCGCCCCACATCGACCGCCGCCTGCGGTTACCGCTGTCCAGCGGTCAATCCCACCACTGCCCCATGCGCCCTTCCTCTGTAGCATCGCCCCACGCCGCCATGTCCCTACAGCGCAACCTAACTCTGTCCTGCCTCTCTCCGCTGCTGGCTCCACAACCTCGTGCTCTCTCTCTGCTTGGCCGCCACTCTCCGACATCCCTGGCCTGACCTCTCCATATCCATCGTCCAGCTCATGAAAACACACACAGCGGCAGATTTGGATCGGGGCAGTGTGCGCCTGGTCAAGGGCATCCCTCTCTGTCTTTGGCTGGGCAGGGGCACCGAAGCGGTTGAGGTACAACTCCCTCCATACGTTCCTCTGTCTTTGTGTCTAGTTTTTTTGCCGCATCAATTTTGTATTACAAAGTTTGTTAAGACATGAACTGGGAGTGAAGGAGCTCGCCGTGGATTATGGGCAGAAGAGTGTTATTTGCCCCGTCAGTATTCTGTTGGTGTTGTTTATGTAGATTTAATATATTTTTAAAGTACTGAATTATGTTAGATGGAAATCGATTTATGTTAGATTTATTTTTATTACGATCGAAGTTACATTGGCAGCCTGCAGCTTCTTTGTAAAAAATTGTGAAAATAACTTGGTTATCTCTAAATCGAAGCTTTTGTGCAGTACAAATGGATGTGTTTCTAGTGTGTGTGCCGCTCCAGCTAATCACATTTCTTGGCTGAGTTCACACAATGGCGTGTCAGCATACCGCCATCCAACTGCCCAAACACTCAATTAATTTTTCTTACTGAAATCTTCTTCATACTTTACTTTCTTACTAAATTCTTCTTCATGCCGCCCATGAAAAACAACACAACAATAGTTCTTCCTTGCATGTAAGATGGCTCAAGCCAAACATAGACAGCCTTGCGACATGCTTGTCTTGCTTTCCTTGTTTCACTTCATTTTAGTGTACAACACTTTGCTGGAGAACCACATCCAGCCGGAGGAAAAAACCGTGGAATCACAATGTAGAACTCCCGCTGCATTGTTCTTGCTTCCTGCCTCTCAAAGAAAAGGACCTGTCCCACAATGGCCTGAATCAAGCTCATCTTGAATCATGGTAGCATATAGACATATAAACATGTTTATTGTTGTCATGTTTCCCTGCAAGCAACTACAACCAAAATTAACCTAGAAACTAACACTGTGTAGTTTGATTATGATGCATACAAAAGATACTATGGAGCAGTATATGATTTTCTTGATGTAGTGCCTCATAAGTCTTGTGTTTGATCCACTAATATTTTCTATTTTCAGCGATGTACTCATATAGTGTGTCTTTTGCAGGATGGAAAATGGCAAGCGGCAGTGGAAAATCTAAAGATGGTGGGGTCACGGAGGAACAACTGAAAGCGGTAGAGTATAAACTACAGAGAAGTAGGACCATAGAAGAAAATGAAGTAAGTCATACTGCTGAATCAAAACTGTAGTATATCCATCCACATACCAAAATTGTAGTATATCCCTGCAGCAGACTCTGTTCTAGACATAAATAAACACATATGCATGTAATCATTCACAAAACACAAACAATGTGCTCCCTCCATCCCAAAATAAATGTCTCAACCTTAGTACAACTTTGTACTAGAGTTAGTACAAAGTTGAGACACTTATTTTGGGACGGAGGGAGTATAAGATAACAAAACAGTAGGCAGTGTTATTGTAAACATGTCTAGTCATCATAAATTTCCTTACTTTTGTTCTTATAGTCTTGAAGTGCTATCACCAAAAAGAATCGCGCCAATGAAGTGCCTCATACATCCGGGAGCAAGAGTCACAAACAATATATATATATGATAATTTTCTTGTAGCCTCCTAGATCTTCTCATGAGGTTTTTGTCAATGTTGTGATCACAAGGGATGCAACGCTGCCTTATGAATATGATGGTTTACGATTTATCGCCGATGTTGTGACAAGGTCCATTGCATGGCCATCTAGCAAGGTAATCACCAACAATATGTGTTTTGTCTACTTGGCTCAAAATGTTTGACATGTCATACTGATTCATGTTCATTTTGGTAGATGAAACCCTACAAGCCAGGGGTATCTTCCTCATCCCGCCACTAAGGTATTTATGTTGTGATTCACTATTTATGTGATCCTGCTGTTATCATGACCACTTGGTACTGTACAAGAGCTTCTTCATGCTGCTCCCTAGCTAGCTAAAAGTGCATGAAGAGTCCATCATGTAATCTGGTCATCATGGAATTTATCAAGGAATCCTAGCTCAAAGGGAAGATTCCATGATGACCAGATTCCATAAGTTTATCATGGAATCCTTGCTGCTACTTATTTAGTAATAGTTGCTTCCATGTGTTCATTTAGGCCCAGTTTGGATGCAAAGTATTTTTTAATAGTGTAGTTTCTGAAAAAAAAACTGCAGTTTTGAAAACACTTTGAGGTGTTTGGTCCAAATATATACCATGGTTCTACAAACTATAATATCCCCAATGTATCTATTGCTGCCACCAGGAACATAGCATTATGTTTTCTGTGTCCATGTATCTATTGCAGCCACCAGGAAGATAGCAACATCCCGTTCAGTACCATTCAATTTATGGGCACTACTAAAGAGTAAACAAAGATAACTAAAATAATGTACTTCTCACATGGATAGAGAACACCAGTAAGATGTATCTCTAATACTTAGCTATATGGTACTAATTCCCTAAAAAAACAAGTTACATGAACACATAGCTCTTTCTAGTGTTCAAGAAATAAAAATTACAGTTTCAATTACACCTCTTAAACCACACTCCATGTTAATCTTGTCTGAGATATTCTCTTACAGAAAGTCAAACATCAAAAGATGACAGATGCATGTGAAACCTATAGTGAACTGGACTTCCCTTTGCTGTTCATGTCTCGTATTCTTTCTCTCTTGTAGATCTCTGATGGTGGTGGAAAGACAACATTTGTTTATTTCATCATCGATAAGAAAACGTGAGAATATATCTTTTCTTCATCATCATTGTCGAAAGGCTGCTAGTACTTAACTTCCTGTAGTTATAACTAGATGAGTGTAGAAGTCGACATAGCTACAGCTACAACATTTGTTTATGTTCCCTGTTATGCACCTCAACGTGAATTATTTTCAGTTTCACACCGTAACATAAGTCGCTAGTGCACAACATTTTTTCACCCTGTGATATAAATCATGTGAACATAGTCATGAAATGGTTCAAGCATCCAATTATTTCTCAAAACTTGGGTCGCGTCTCCTGATTGACTTTGGGTTTTCTTAGTTTGACACTTCTATAAGGATCCCAAGTTTACATCGTGCAAATCAAACCTATTCACCTCATAGTTAGCTGGCTGTATATTAATTTTGTTTCTATGTTTCATGCCTGATGTTCTTTACTCTCAAGATGAACAGGTAGTACAGTAGTACTTACTAAAAAGGAAATTTCATCAGCTTGCATGTATATTAATTGTATGCTTTTTTGTCTTTCCATGATGCTGCCAGGTTGTGTAGGGAAGACAAGAGGAATAAGAAAGAACCATGAAGTTGTCAGTTTGCATCAACTAGATATCTTCTGTAATGGAGGAAAACCAATTCATCTTGTAGCTACCATTTTGTAAAGGATATCTTGTGTAAGAGCAAGCATTGAATCGTCGGACATGTATCTATCATTTTATAAACCTATCGGGTGTTTCGGTCACCCAGACAAATGTTTCCTCTTATTTAATTACCTCTATTATGAGAATTATTAGTGTTATTTTTTTTGGTTCTAGTTTAATATTTGAGAGTACATGCAAGTTATTGTAACTTGATAGATGATGATGAGATATGTAACATGATTGATATTGTTTTGATAATATAATATGCCAAATACTATTGACAAAGTGCAGATGAACCGTCGACCGGCAGAAGGAAGCACTGTCCCACTATTGGTCGGGAAAGGTTCATGCTAGGGACAATAGAAAATTCGTTGGCAAAGATAATACCATCCGATTGTTGGTCGGGAAAGGTTCATGGCTGGGCCAACGAAAAGTTGGTCGGCAAAGATATTTCCGTCAAACAGTCGGCCGGCAAAGGTTTGTAAGAGAAAATCAGTCGGGAAAGGTTCGTGCCAGGACCAACAGAAAGTCGGTCGGTAATGTTTCCTTTAGCCGTCCAACAGTCGGTCGGGAAAGATATGTCGGTCGGGAAAAGGCTTTCCCGTCTGGACTTTCCCCAGCAGACCTTATCGGTCGGCAATAGTTCTTTCCAACCAACTGTTTGTCAGCGGAAGCTGTTTTCCCAACCAATCTGTATGTTGGGAAAGTAGTGTTGTGGTGTAGTGCATGAGAACTTCTCGAGGATCAGAAAGAAGGTGAAAGAGTAGCCTGCCAATCAAGTATGTATCAGTTTGTCGACAATGACCTGTGCAGAAGAGACCAATTGCGGTGAAATTGAAGTGCATTTATCAGGAAGATGGACATCAGCTGTTGGCGGAGATACACGGGGGGATATGTGGCTCTCACATAGGATAAAGAGCACTTGTCGGCCATGCTTTTCGGCAAGGTTTCTTTTGGCCCACTACCCTCCTGGATGCAACTGAGCTACTAACCAAGTGTGAAGCATGCCAGTTCCATTCAAAACAGTCGCATCATCCACCTCAAGCTCTTCAAATGATCCCTCTCTCCCAGCCCTTCTCGGTCTGGGGGCTTGACATACTAGGCCCCTTTCCCCGTGCAGTCAGGGGATTTGACTGCTTGTACATTTCAGTCGACAAGTTCACAAAGTGGCAAAAAGTGGGGCTGACTAGTTTGCCGGTTTGGAGTAACCAACAGGGTAATCACCGACAAAGGCACACAGTTCACTAGCCATGCCTTCATGTAGTCATGGAATAGCGAGCATCTTCGCAAGTTTTACCCGTAAGGCGCGGGTTGCCGGGCTACCTGGCAACCACCTTTTGTACAAGTTTGCCGGCGTGGCATGTAATCCTTTGTACAAAGACAGGCGCAGACCCTGTACATAAGTGAAATAAAGCTAAGCGTTCAAAACTCTTGTCAATTCACATTTCTATTTATATGTGTCTTTCTATGATGTTGTGACATTTGTCTTGTATGGATGATTAACAAACTGTCAAGGTTCCATATCATTATTTTCTCTTCTTTCTTTTTCTCAAACGACAGAAGGTTGCCTCGCGTACATGTTGTCAGGGGCAGTAATGGTATGGGCGTCGGCAAGCGATGTTCAAGTTAATATTCCACGACAAGAGGTACAAGAAAGAAAGCTAAGTCGGAAATTTTTCAAACAAATTCTTTGTTGTAGTGCTACTTTCCTTGAACATTTTTGGCTTTTGTATGGATAACCTGCACGCAAGGGAACCTCGACACGATTAGCTGTGCTCTTATTGTGTTTTGAGTTTGCTCAGCAATCTAAGGAGCTGCGCTGAGACCATCAAGGGGCCTTGTCGGCAACGACACTAGATGCTAAGTATTCGTTCCTCAAAGTACTCACGGCAAGTGTGCGCATCGTCAAGATTTCAGACAACATAGGGAATAAAACCATGCAAAAACAAGACCGAACAAGGAAAATTAGCACACATTCTCAAACATGATGAACAATAGATATTCATTCGGGGGTGCCAGATAACATTTGTTAGCATAACCCTGCATGGTTTACATCGAGTGCAATGCAGGGGCCAAAGGAGCGCCTGGGCCAAGCTCAACTCACTCCTGAAAGACCAGATGATGGTGCTGCCGGTGTTCAGCTGGAGTCGGAGTCATCGTCCTCGATCTTGACGCTTGGGGAATCGTCGTTGTCGTCATCGTCACTCTCGCTGGAGGAAGCGGTGTCGCTGCTACTCGAGCTCTTCGCGCAACACTCCAAACGAGTGCCTGAAGCCCCGAAGAACTTCACGAAGAGCATGTCAAACCCGACCAGCCTGAAGTGAAGGAGGTGCCCCTGCCCCAGGTTGAGGCACAGAAGAAGGACTTCCATTCACGCGTGAAGTACATGTTACTGTTGACGGAGGTCTTGACATCTAATATGTCTCCAATGTATCTATAATTTTTTAAGTATTCGTGCTATGTTTACACCAATTTTATATGGTTTTGGTATGATTTGAATGGAACGAACCCGGACTCACGCTGTTTTCAGCAGAACTACCGTGGTGTTGTTATTTGTGCAGAAATAAAAGTTCTCCAAATGCAATGAAACTTTTTGACAAATTTTTTTGTGAACAAAAGAGGCACTAGAAGCTTCGTGGGAGGACCAGAAGGTGAAGGAGGTGATCACAAACCACTAGGGTGTGTCTGGGCCCTTGCCGGTGTGTAGGTGGGTTATGGTCACCTCGAGGCCCATCTTCGCGTGAATCCGACACCAAAAAATCTTATAAATACAGAAACCCCCAGAAATAACCCTAGATCAGAAGTTCCGCTGCCGGAAGCCTCTGTAGCCACGAAAAACCAATCTAGACCCTATTCCGGCACCCTGGAAGAGGGGAACTCATCACCGGTGGCCATCTTCATCATCCCGGCGGCTCCCATGATGAGGAGGGAGTAGTCCAACCTCGGGGTTGAGGGTTTGTACCAGTAGCTATGTGTTTAATCTCTCTCTCTCTCTCTTTCTCTCTCTCTCTCGTGTTCTTGAGATGTCACGATCTTGATGTATCACGGGCTTTGTTAATATAGTTGGATCATATCGTGTTTTCCCCTCTCTTTCTTGTTGTGAATTGAGTTTTCCCTTTGTGATTTCATTCTTATCGGATTGAATACTTTTATGGATTTGAGAACACTTTATGTATGTCTTGCTATGAATACCCGTGGTGACAATGGGGTATCATATTGATTCACTTGATATATGTTTTGGCACTCAACTTGCGGGTTCCCAAGGTGACATTGGGGTAATCTATGCATAGGGGTTGATGCACGTTCTTGTCTTTGTTTCTCCGGTAGAAATATTGGGGCATTATTTGAGGTTCTTTATGTTGGATTGAGTATTAGGAATATGAAATTATTTGGTGTTATCTTAGTACGAACTCTTGACAGATCGATCGAAAAGGATAACTTGGTGTTATTTTAGTACAAACTCTGGATAGATCGGTCGGATAGGATAACTTGGTGTTATTTTAGTACGAACTCTTGGATAATTCGATTGGAAAGAATAGTTTCGAGGTGGTTTTGTACACTACCAACAATGTCTTATTATGTTCTCCGCTAGATAGGAACTTTGGAGTGATTCTTTGTCGCACGTTGAGGGATGGTTATATGATCCAATTATATCAGCATTGTTGAGAGATTGCACTAGTGAAAGTATGGACCCTAGGCCTCATTTTCAAGCATTGCAATACCATTTGTGCTCCGCTTTATCAACTGCTACCTTGTTGTTTTTATTGTTCCTATTACAAAAATCAATACCTACTATCATTACTATGCCTGTATCACCATCTCTTCGCCGAACTAGTGCACCTATACAAATTACCATTGTATTTGTTGTATTGGGGACACAATATACCTTTTGTTATTTTGTTGCAAGGTTATTTGAGAGAGACCATCTTCATAATATGCCTCCCACATTTGATAAACCTTAGGTCATCCACTTGAGGGAAAACTGCTACTGTCCTACAAAACTCTGCGCTTGGAGGCCCAACACGAGTCTAGAAGAATAAGTTGTGTAGTAGACATCAAGCTCTTTTCTGGCGGCGTTACCGGGGAGGTGAGTGCTTGAAGGTATATCTTTAGATCTTGCAATTGAATCTTTAGTTTCTTGTTTTATCACTAGTTTGGTTTATAAAAATAAAACTACAAAAAAATGGAATTGAGGTGGTCTCATATTATTCATCTTTACCATGTCTTTCTTGAAACTGATGGAGCGGAAAATTGTGCTAAATTGATAGAAGAAGAATTCAATGAAATATTTGGCCTAAAATCTTTGAATGATGAGCATGATTGCAATGTTGTTAGTATGAATTCTTTGAATATCCATGATGCTAATGATATGCATGAAGGAAATATGCCCTACAGGCAATAATAAAGTTATTATTTATTTCCTTATATCATGATAAATGTTTATTATTCACGTTAGAATTGTATTAACCGGAAATATAATACATGTGTGAATACATAGACAAACAGAGTGTCACTAGTATGCCTCTACTTGACTAGCTTGTCGGATTTCGGGTTCCGGCAGACCCTCTAGGTTCGAACTCTGGGTTGCGCACGGAGATCTCGCCCCCTACCTACCTGCACCTCGTCGCCTCGCTAGGATCTAAACTACCAAAGGAACAACACGAGAGACACAAGGTTTATACTGGTTCGGGCCACCATTGTGGTGTAACACCCTACTCCAGTGTGTGGTGTGGTGGATTGCCTCTTGGGCTGATGATGAACAGTACAAGGAAGAACAACCTCGCGAGGGTCTGTTCTTGGCCGGTGCGATGAACTGCTAGGAGGAGTTCAGTCGCTCTCTCTCTCTCTCTCTCTAGATTGCTTGATCTCTAGCTCTGTTCAAGATTTTGGATCCTCCTACCCCGTGGGTGGCTAGTCCTATTTATAGGCGGAGGCCCTGGGCCTCTTCCCAAATATTGAGCGGGAAGGGCGCCAACAATTGGCCATTTTGAAGGGGAACATCTAGTACACTTATCCTGACTAAAGTTGGTCCTCGCCTGTCAAAGGTTCTGGCGGTGACGCCAGCTTGGGCTCCATGATGACTTCCTTCCTGCCGTTGCGACGGTCTTGGTCTTGTTGCACCAAAACGGGTGCCTTTGCTTGATGCTCTCGCCTGCTCTTGCACCCTTTGCACCAAAGAGGAAATGAGGATACTGCGTGGATGGCGCCCGCCTGGCGCCCTTGGTCGTCATGGCTTGCATCATGGGCTCCTCGTGAGGTACCCCGCCTTGATATCTCCGCCTCCTCGTGAGCCAGCCTAACGATGCCATGCCTGAGGAAGCTTCCTGTCGTCCGCCCCGCGAGGCTTGGCCCCTCGCGAGGGTCTTGAGCTTGTGTTGATGAAGATGGGCCGTGCTGGGCCACCCCTTGAGCCACGCCGCAGGCCGCAGGCAGGCAAGTCTGGGTACCCCCGTTCCCAGAATGCCGACAGTAGCCCCCGGGCCCAAGGCGCGCCTGGACTTGGCTTAGCAGAGAAGCGAAGGGGCAAGTGCGAAGCGCCGCGGTCCCTAACAGCCTGTGGCCTTGAATGCCGCGTGGCAGTTGATTGGACGTGGGCGTCCCCGTTCCCCACGCCTCCTTATTTTGCGCCCAGCTAGGCGGACCCGTGGTTGCACACAGTCGTCCCTCTGTTCGCCACTCGACCGTCTCCTGCTCTTCCTCCTCTCGAGCTCCAGTCTCCGCTTCCAATCCAATCTCGAATCCTCCCCCTTTCTGTCGCCATGGTTCCGACGAAGAAGGGGAAAGGGAAGAAACACGTGCCTCGCCTCGCCGCCGTTGGCCGACGCTCATTGTCGATCGGTCGATCATACTCAACCGAGAAGGCTTGGACAAGGTCAGCTCTGCTCTTGCCACTATCTTCAACGAGTGCGGGAGGACGACGGCCTGGCCCGCGTCTCGCTTCTCCATTGACAGAATAGTCACCGAGGTCCGGTACTTCGCCGACGCCCTGTGGGTGGGACTAGTTCCCCCCTTTTCCAATTTCTTCAACGCTGTGCTTTCCCATTACCAGATCCATATGATGCATTTGGGTCCTGAATCCATTAATCTTCTTGCCGTTTGCACCTTTGTCTGTGAGGCAATGATGGGCATCCCTCCTTCAGTTGCCTTGCTGCGTCACTTCTTCTCTCTGCGCCTTGTCGACCCCACCCAATGCTCGGGGTGCGTGAGCTTCATTGCCGCACCAGAAACGGCGGCTTCAGGGATTGATTTCATCCTTCCTCCGCCCGCGTCTGGGTTCCGCGAGCGGTGGCTGTACGTGGATGTCGGGGTGCCCAGCCCCTGCTGGAGCCAACATCGCCCGCGGTCCCCAATTCAGGCTGGGGCCAGGAGACGCTCACGAGCCCCCGGCTCGTCTTCGTCTGGCATCGCTTCGCGTACTTGAGGGCGCTTGGCGTGACGGTGCCCAAGGAGGTGAATGAGTTCCTCCTATGCCGCATTGCCCCTCTCCAGCGTCACTCCCGCCGGATGTGGGCCTTCGGCGGGCTGAGGATCGCATGAGGCTCCAGGAGGAGGACCTGACGCCTGAAGCACTGAGGAAGGTGCTCATGGTCCTGACTGGGGACCCTTCCCCCGGCAGCATCCGGCAAGGGGGTGCTTTGCTGTACTTTTGCTCGAGCAGGGGTGACTTTGTGAAGCAGATGCCCAGCTTCGACGAATGGGGGTTGCGCCCTGCTGGCCTCATGGGGCCCCGCAAGAACCCAGTGGTGGTGACTGCCCTTCCAGTCGCCCACGGCGGTCCTTCCTCGAGTGGTGGAGCAGGGAGGCATGGGCCACCGGAGGCTGAGGGTGCCTCCGCCGGGATGACGACACCAGGCGGCACTCCTGAGGTGGCAGCTCCTGAGGCCCGCACTGCTGTGGCTGAAAGCGTTGAGCCGCGGCCTGCGGCTCCCGTGGTCGAGGCCTCTGAGGCCCCAGCTATCCTTCTTGGTGAGGCGACCGGCGGTGTGCGCCAGGACGACGCCCCTAACGCTGGTCATCTTGGTGCTACTTCCTCGTCGCAGGCTGACCCCTGCGCTGAACTCCTGGGCCGCTTCCGCGTGGACTTCGAGACTCTGCGGAAGAGAAGGGAGGCCTTGGTTAATGATTACCCTTGCCACCTGCTGAAGCGTAGGAAGTATTTCGCCATTGATGAGTAAGCCTTCCTGAGGGAGTCCCGGATTAGTGGGTGTCCGGATAGCCGAACTATCACCGTTGGCCGGACTCCTGGACTATGAAGATACAAGATTGAAGACTTCGTCCTGTGTCCGGATGGGACTTTCCTTGGCGTGGAAGGCAAGCTTGGCGATACGGATATGTAGATCTCCTACCATTGTAACCGACTCTGTGTAACCCTAACCTATCCGGTGTCTATATAAACCGGAGCGTTTTAGTCCGTAGGACAAAAAACAATCATACCATAGGCTAGCTTCTAGGGTTTAGCCTCCTTGATCTCGTGGTAGATCTACTCTTGTATTACCCATATCATCAATATTAATCAAGCAGGAGTAGGGTATTACCTCCATCGAGAGGGCCCGAACCTGGGAAAAACATCGTGTCCCTTGTCTCCTATTACCATCCGCCTAGACGCATAGTTCAGGACCCCCTACCCGAGATCCGCCGGTTTTGACACCGACACTTCCCCTTTCCTAGTTCCTTATCTTCCCGTTGCTTTGGCTGATCCTTGCTCTGCAGGGCCCTTCCTACCGAGCTCACGGAGATGGCTGAGGAGCCATCCCCCCAGGCTTTGCCCTCTCCGCCATCTTCGAACGCTCCGAGCTCAAGCAGAGCCCTTGTGGTGAGGCCGGTCGAAGAGGTGAGCCATCCTGTGGTGCATCGTGGCTCTGCGCACCTCGTGGCCCTCCTTTGCGAGCCTTCCCGGGGCATAGCCAGCCTGCCTTGGGCTTCTCGTCTGGTCGTGGATAGCGATTGGCTGAGGTCGGCTCTTCGTTCTTCGTTCGGGGACGAGCCAGCCCTAGGTTGGGCTTCTGGCGGAGTGTGCCCGGCCATCACGAGGGCGCCAGCCCCCAGCCCCCTGCAGAGGGGAGTGCACTGCGTTCCCGCGCTTACTTGGGGTGGAGGATGATGCAGAAGACGTGCTCGGGCGCGCCCGGGAGCGCCGTGCCCTTCGCCAAGGGTTTCTCCAGAGGGCGGCTGAAGCGGTGAACCAGCTTGGTGTAGAGCTTGCTGACGAAGACGCACGCCTTGAAGCTGAGGGCCTACGCCTAGCTGAAGAGGGGCGCAAGCTGAACGTGGCCGTTGCCCTTGCGCGCCACCAGCGCGACCTCGAAAATGAGAAGGTCGAGGCGTCACTGGCAGCCTCACGGGAGGCCCGTTCCCGGGCCGTCGAGGAGGCCCGGGAGGCTGACCGGCGGCGTGAGGCGGCGGGCGCGGGAGCTCCAGGCCTGGAGCCATTCCTTGGAGCAGCAGGTGGAGCTGCGCGAGACGGCCCTTGCGTCGATGAAGGGGGCTTCGATCGACTAGGCTATGTTCCGGAGACGCGAGGAGGCGCCGACGCTGGAAGCCGCCGAGCGCGCCCGCGATCTTGAGCGGTTGGAGACAAGGGAGCGCTTGGTGACGTAGGCGGAGGATGATGTCGCTGCGCGGGAGGCCCGAGTCCTGGAAGAGGTTGATCGCCGGGTGGCGACGGCCCGCCTGAACCTCGAGCGCGAGTTCGAGGAGAGGCTGGGGTTGATCAGGGCCGAAGCTGAAGGCAGGACTGCCGCCCTGAGGGCCAGTCTAGATGAAGTGACGCGGCGGGCCGACGCTTCCCGGGCCACCCTTGGCATGGCACAGGAGGAACTGACTTCCTCCCGCGCTGAGGTGCTTCTTCTGCGTCAGCGGGTGGACGCGGCTGAAACCGTTGCGCGGTGGAACGAGGACGAGAGGCGCCAGCGGCAGATCCTGGAGCATGAGCATGGCCCTATGCTCCGCACGCTCCGAGAAAGAGCTAACACGGCCTTGGGTAACATCTGCGAGGCGGCCGTTGGCGAGCCTCACGCAGTCAACTATGCTGGCAACCTTCAGTTCTTCACTGATGTGGTGACGCAGCTGGAGGTGCGGTCGGGCAGAGCCAACAGGTTGGTGGAGGAGAGGAGTCGCGCCCTGCTCGGGCGTGCCTTTTCTCGCGTCTTCAGCCATCTTCGGGACATGGACCCCAACTTCGATTTTGATGCCGCCATCGCCCCAGACCCTGTGCCGTCCGGACGACCTGGCGCATTGGGTGGAAGACAACGTGGATGCCCTCGCCAGGGCCTTCGCTTCTAATGATGACAGTGTGGTCGTGGCCGCTGATGAAGGCGGCGTGGTGAACGGCCCTGGCGCCGCTGACGGTGACGCGGAGGGCAATGGCGAGGCCAGCGACGCCAGAGGCGATTCATGAGGTGATCTCGAGAATGCATTGGGGGATTTATTCGATTGACTGTGTGCTGCCTCTGCTTTTTATCCTGCGCAAGTAAAGTTCGGGCCTGGCCCTGAAGGTTGTAAGAGCATTTTGGGAGGGGGAGCCCCTCATGTAAAAACTTGCAGTTAGCGTATTAGTAGACGCGATATCACCCGTACGCCTGCGCCAAGTGGCTGGCCTTGCGACGAGCTGGCTGACTTGTTTACCTTCGACCCGCGTGGGCCCCGAGATAGCCTGCGGAGGGCTGTGGCATTCCGTGTGCTCCCTGAACGAGCCCATTTAACTTGTGACGAGAACCTCCTGAGAGGGCGCGGTGATGGTGGTCCGGTCTGTGCGCATGCTAGGCCTGGCCCGGCTCGCGAGGGGCTCACGAGGGGAGGCAGCTGAGGCAGAGTAGTAACCAGAACGCGAGAGATTGCTCGAACGAGACTAAACACCCCTTCCCCGACACACGCAAATCGCAAGCTCGAATCCAACTTAAATCCAAAAAAGGGGGGAAAAGCGACAGCCAAGGAAAAAAGCAAGAAAAGCAGAAAAAGCCGCGTCCGGCACCTAGTCTATTCTTGGACGCCTTCTCACCAGCGCGGAACTAAGTGCTGCCACTCGGCGTGGGAGGGATCCCAGGCCTCGAGGCCGGGCGCTCCGAGACTCGGCGTGTACAACCCCACTCATTATTACGTGAGAGTGTCATGGGCGGCGAGCTTCACAGCACCGGGCCTTCTTCACAGTACCGCCTTACTTCATATCGCCAGCGAGGGGCCCCGCCTTTGCGCCACACTCTAGTGCCACCGACGATGACCGAAACCGAGGACGCCGCCGATGGGGTAGAGCGGTCGCCATGGTTCCCCGACGACCACGGGTCCTCCGCCAGGTAGGCCCCGAGGCACCTCCCGGCAGAGGGCCTACCTCCTGAGGACGCCTTGCTCCGAAAACCGCAGTGGTGATGCCGGATCTCGGCCCCTCTCCTGCAGCCCCCGGCGCCCTCCTCCTGAGGGTTAGGAAACTGCGGGAGTGGGGCAGCCGTCTGTTGTGGCGACCTGTACCTCCTGCGATCCATGGTTATCGTATGCCTGCTCCTGAGGAATTAGCGGTACCCGATAATCGTTGCCTCCAGTGCGGCCGACGGGGCTTTCCCGGGGCTCCTGGAAGAGCTCAGCTTCTGGTGCCTCGTCCCCCTAGCTTGGGCCGAGGACCGAGCCATGTTCGTCCTCCTGCGCGTGCCCTTGATCCATCATGTGGGGCATGTACTCTTCCGGGGCCGCCATCCTGAATGTTGTGCCGTAGTGCTCCGTGTGCCACGCATTCCTGCTTGAGACGCCCACCTGGGGGTGGTAGCGCGGTGGTCCACTAGGGCCGTGGGTCATGGCCAATCCTTCTTCGCTGGCTGGGGGCGGAGGCAGCACCGCTGCTGGCCCGGTGCTGACGGCCTGGCTGATGTTGGGGTGGCCTTGGAGTCCGCTTGGAGCTGCGCGGGCGTGCGTGGGGCCTCCGCGCAGCCCGCCCTGGACTTGAGGTGGGAGTTGGGTGCAGAAGGGGTGAGCCCCCGAGGTGGCGAAGCCCAGGAGCTCTGCGACCCGCTCCAGCAGCACGTCGCGGCCGCCCTAGAGCAGCCTGCATTGCAGTAGCTCTCGGGCCACCGTGAGCGCGGCCCTTGAGTTTGCTTGCTCCCGTCAGGTGTACGGCGTCGTGGCCGCGGCGTCGTTGTAGGCCCTCGCTGCCGACCGCGCCGCTGCCAAGGCGTGAGAGCTGTCGATCACTGCCGCAGACGCTGCCCGCAGCCCTGCGGGACCGCGAGCTGCCTGGGTATGGGTCGCCCGGGCGAGCGGCTCTGTGGGCGGGCCAGCCTCACAGGATCAGGGGTTGCCGCTGGTCGCCGGACATGATGATGACGATGCGACGGGCGCGAAGCGGCAGAAGCGGATTCCGGCGCACTTTACCGGGCGCGCCAAATGTCGGATTTCGGGTTCCGGCAGACCCTCTAGGTTCAAACTCTGGGGTGCGCACGGAGATCTCGCCCCCTACCTACCTACACCTCGTCGCCTCGCTAGGATCTAAACTACCAAAGGAACAACACGAGAGGCACAAGGTTTATACTGGTTCGGGCCACCATTGTGGTGTAACACCCTACTCCAGTGTGTGGTGTGGTGGATTGCCTCTTGGGCTGATGATGAACAGTACAAGGAAGAACAACCTCGCGAGGGTCTGTTCTTGGCCGGTGTGATGAACTGCTAGGAGGAGTTCAGTCGCTCTCTCTCTCTAGATTGCTTGATCTCTAGCTCTGTTCAAGATTCCGGATCCTACTACCCTGTGGGTGGCTAGTCCTATTTATAGGCGGGAGGCCCTGGGCCTCTTCCCAAATATTGAGCGAGAAGGGCGCCAACAATTGGCCATTTTGAAGGGGAACATCTAGTACACTTATCCTGACTAAAGTTGGTCCTCGCCTGTCAAAGGCTCTGGCGGTGATGCCGGCTTGGGCTCCACGATGACTTCCTTCCTGCCGTTGCGACGATCTTGGTCTTGTTTCACCGAAATGGGTGCCTTTGCTTGATGCTCTTGCCTGCGCTTGCCCCCTTTGCACCAAAGAGGAAATGAGGACACTGCGCGGGCTGGTGCCCGCCTGGCGCCCTTGGTCGTCATGGCTTGCTTCATGGGCACCTCGTGAGGTACCCCGCCTTGATCTCTCCGCCTCCTCGCGAGCCAGCCTGATGAGGCCGTGCCTGAGGAAGCTTCCTATCGTTTGCCCCGCGAGGCTTGGCCCCTCGCGAGGGTCTTGAGCTTGTGCTGATGAAGATGGGCCGTACTGGGCCACCCCTTGAGCCACGCCGCAAGCCGCAGGCAGGCAAGTCTGGGTACCCCCGTTCCTAGAATGCCGACATAGCTCATTAATTAAAGATGGTTATGTTTCCTAACCATAGACATGAGTTGTCATTTGATTAACGAGATCACATCATTAGGAGAATGATGTGATTGACTTGACCCATTTTGTTAGCTTAGCACTTGATCTTTAGTATGTTGCTATTGCTTTCTTCATGACTTATACATGTTCCTATGACTATGAGATTATGCAATTCCCGTTTACCGGAGGAACACTTTGTGTGCTACCAAGCGTCACAATGTAACCAGGTAATTATAAAGGTGCTCTACAGGTGTCTCCGAAGGTACTTGTTGGGGTGGCATATTTCGAGATTAGGATTTTTCACTCCGATTGTCGGAGAGGTATCTCTGGGCCCACTCAGTAATACACATCACTATATGCCTTGCAAGCATTGTGACTAATGAGTTAGTTGCGGGATGATGTATTACGGAACGAGTAAAGAGACTTGCTGGAAACGAGATTGAACTAGGTATTGACATATCAACGATCAAATCTCGGGCAAGTAACATACCGATAACAAAGGGAACAACGTATGTTGTTATGCGGTTTTGACCGATAAAGATCTTCGTAGAATATGTGGGACGCAATATGAGCATCCAGGTTGCGCTATTGCTTATTGACCGGAGACGTATCTTGGTCATGTCTACATTGTTCTCGAACCCGTAGGGTCCGCACGCTTAAAGTGCGATGACGGTTATATTATGAGTTTATGTGTTTTGATGTACCGAAGGTAGTTCGGAGTCCCGGATGAGATCGGGGACATGACGAGGAGTTTCGAAATGGTCGAGACGTAAAGATCGATATATTGGAGGACTATATTCGGACATCGGATAGGTTCCGAGTGATTCGGGTATTTTTCGGAGTACCAGAGAGTTACGGGAATTCGCCGGGGAGTATATGGGCCTTATTGGGCTTTAGGGCAGAGAGAGAGGAGAGGGTGGGCGCCCCCCCAAGGCCTAGTCCGAATTGGACTAGGTGGAGGGGCTGCGCCCCCTCCTTCCTTCTCTTCTCTCTCCCCTTTCCTTGGCTCCTACTCCTACTACTTGGAAGGGGGGGGGGAATCCTACTCCTGGTGGGAGTAGGACTCCTCCAGGGCGCGCCATAGGGGCCGGCCCTCTCCCCCCTCCTCCACTCCTTTATATACGTTGCCAGGGGCACCCCATAGACACAATAATTAATCTCTTGATCTCTTAGCCGTGTGTCGTGCCCCTCTCCACCATAATCCACCTCGATAATATCATAGCGGTGCTTAGGCAAAGCCCTGCGTCGGTAGAACATCATCATCGTCACCACGCCGTCGTGCTGACGGAACTCTCCCTCAAAGCTCGGCTGGATCGGAGTTCGAGGGATGTCATTGAGCTGAAAGTGTGCTGAACTCGGAGGTGACGTGTGTTCGGTACTTGATCGGTCGGATTGTGAAGACGTACGACTACATCAACCGCGTTGTGCTAATGCTTCCGCTTTCGGTCTACGAGGGTACGTGGACAACACTCTCCCCTCTCGTTGCTATGCATAACCATGATCATGTGTGTGTGTAGGAAATATTTCAAAATTACTACGTTCCGCAACAGTGGCATCCGAGCCTGGTTTTATGCGTAGATGTTATATGCACGAGTAGAACACAAGTGAGTTCAGGGCGATACAAGTCATACTGCTTACCAGCATGTCATACTTTGGTTCGGCGATATTGTTGGATGAAGTGGCCCGGACCGACATTACGCCAGACGCTTACGCCGAGATCGGTTCTACCGACGTGCTTTGCACACAGGTGGCTGGCAGGTGTCAGTTTCTCCAACTTTAGTTGAACCGAGTGTGGCTACGCCCGGTCCTTGAGAAGGTTAAAACAGCACTAACTTGACAAATTATCGTCGTGGTTTTGATGCGTAGGTAAGAACGGTTCTTGCTCAGCCCGTAGCAGCCACGTAAAACTTGCAACAACAAAGTAGAGGACGTCTAACTTGTTTTTGCAGGGCATGTTGTGATGTGATATGGTCAATGCATGATGCTATATTTTATTGTATGAGATGATCTTGTTTTGTAACAGAGTTATCGGCAACTGGCAGGAGCCATATGGTTGTCGCTTTATTTTATGCAATGCAATTGCCTTGTAATGCTTTACTTTATCACTAAGCGGTAGCGATAGTCGTAGAAGCATAAGATTGGTGAGAGGACAATGATGCTACGATGGAGATCAAGGTGTCGCGCTCGTGACGATGGTGATCATGACGGTGTTTTGGAGATGGAGATCACAAGCACAAGAAGATCATGGCCATATCATATCACTTATATTAATTGCATGTGATGTTTTATCTTTTATGCATCTTATCTTGCTTTAATTGATGGTAGCATTATAAGATGATCTCTCACTAAATTATCAAGGTATAAGTGTTCTCCCTGGGTATGCACCGTTGCGAAAGTTCTTCGTGCTGAGACACCACGTGATGATCGGGTGTGATAGGCTCTACGTTCAAATACAACGGGTGCAAAACAGTTGCACACGCGGAATACTCAGGTTAAACTTGCCGAGCCTAACATATAACGGATATGGCCTCAGAACACTGAGACCGAAAGGTCGAGCGTGAATCATATAGTAGATATGATCAACATAGTGATGTTCACCATTGAAACTACTCCATCTCACGTGATGATCGGACATGGTTTAGTTGATATGGATCACGTGATCACTTAGAGGATTAGAGAGATTTCTATCTAAGTGGGAGTTCTTTAAGTAATATGATTAATTGAACTTTAGTTTATCATGAACTTAGTCCTGGTAGTATTAGCATATCTATGTTGTAGATCAATAGCTCGCGTTTAGCTCCCCTGTTTTATTTTTGATATGTTCCTAGAGAAAATTAAGTTGAAAGATGTTAGTAGCAATGATGCGGACTACCTCCGTGATCCGAGGATTATCCTCATTGCTGCACAGAATAATTATGTCCTTGATGCACCGCTAGGTGACCGACGGATTACAGGAGCAAAAGCAGACGTTATGAACGTTTGGCAAGCTCGATATGATGACTACTTGATAGTTTAGTGCACCATGCTTTACGGCTTAGAGTCGGGGCTTCAAAGATGTTTTTGAAATGCCACGGAACATATGGGATGTTCCAAGAGTTGAAATTAGTATTTCAGACTCATGCCCATGTCGAAAGGTATGAGACATTTGACAAGTACTTTGTCTACAAAATGGAGGAGAATAGCTCAGCTAGTGAGAATGTGCTCAGAATGTCTGAGTACTACAATCACTTGAATCAAGCGGGAGTTATTCTTCCAAATAAGATAGTGACTGACAGAGTTCTCTAGTCACTATCACCAAGTTACTAGAACTTCGTGGTGAACTATAATATGCAAGGGATAATGGAAACGATTCCCAAGGTCTTCGTGATGCTGCAATCGACGAAGGTAGAAATCAAGAAAAGCATCAAGTGTTGATGGTTGACAAGACCACTAGTTTCAAGAAAAGGGCAAAGGGAAGAAGGGGAACTTCAAGAAGAACGGCAAGCAAGTTGCTGCTCGAGTGAAGAAGCCCAAATCTGGACCTAAGCCTGAGACTAAGTGCTTCTACTACAAAGGGACTAGTCACTGGAAGCGGAACTGCCCCAAGTATTTGGCAGATAAGAAGGATGGCAAAATGAACAAAGGTATATTTGATATACATGTTATTGATGTGTACTTTACTAGTGTTTATAGCAACCCCGCGGTATTTGATACTAGTTCAGTTGCTAAAAGTAGTAACTCGAAACAGGAGTTGCAGAATGAACATAAAATTGTTAAGGGTGAATTGACGATGTGTGTTGGAAGTAGTTCCAAGATTGATATGATCATCATCACACACTCCCTATACTTTCGAGATTAGTGTTGAACCTAAAAAAGTGTTATTTGGTGTTTGCGTTGAGCATGAATATGATTTGATCATGTTTATTGCAATATGGTTATTCATTTAAGTTAGAGAATAATTGTTGTTCTGTTACATGAATAGAACCTTCTATGGTCATACACCCAATGAAAATGGTTTGTTGGATCTCGATCGTAGTGATACACATATTCATAATATTGAAGCCAAAAGATGGAAAGTTAATAATGATAGTGCAACTTATTTGTGGCACTGCCGTTTAGGTTATATTGGTGTAAAGCGCATGAAGAAACTCCATGCTGATGGGATTTTGGAATCACTTGATTATGAATCACTTGATGCTTGCGAACCATGCCTCTTCGGCAAGATGACTAAAACTCTGTTCTCCGGAACAATGGAGCGAGCAACAGATTTATTGGAAATCATACATACTGATGCATGTGGTCCGATGAGTGTTGAGGCTTGCGGCAAGTATCGTTATTTCCTGACCTTCACAGATAACTTGAGAAGATATGGGTATATCTACTTGATGAAACATAAGTCTGAAACATTTGAAAAGTTCAAAGAATTTCAGAGTGAAGTAGAGAATCATCATAATAAGAAAATAAAAGTTTCTACGATATGATCGCAGAGGTAAAATATTTGAGTTACGAGTTTGGCCTTCAGTTAAAACAATGTGAAGTAGTTTCATTACTCACGCCACCTGGAACACCATAGTGTAATGGTGTATCCGAACGTCATAATAGTACTTTATTAGATATGGTGCGATCTATGATTTCTCTTACCGATTTACCACTATCGTTTTGGGATTATGCATTAGAGACAGCTGCATTCACGTTAAATAGGGCACCATCTAAATCCATTGAGACGACACCGTATGAACTATGGTTTAGCAATAAACCTAAGCTATTGTTTCTTAAAGTTTGGAGTTGCGATGCTTATGTGAAAAAGTTTCAAATTGATAAGCTCGAACCCTAATCGGAGAAATACGTCTTCATAGGATACCCAAAGGAGATTGTTGGGTACACCTTCTATCACAGATCTGAAGGCAAGACATTCGTTGCTAAGAATGGATCCTGTCTAGAGAAGGAGTTTCTCTCGAAAGAAGTGAGTGGGAGGAAAGTAAAATTTGATGAGGTAACTGTACCTGCTCTCTTATTGGGAAGTAGTTCATCACAGAAATCTGTTCCTGTGACTAGTACACCAATTAGTGAGGAAGCTAATGATGATGATCATGAAACTTCAGATCAAGTTACTATCGAATCTCGTAGGTCAACCAGAGTAAGATCCGCACTAGAGTGGTACGGTAATCCAGTTCTGGAGGTCATGTTACTTGGCCATGACGAACCTACGAATTATGAGGAAGCTATGATGAGCCCAGATTCTGCAAAATGGCTTGAGGCCATGAAATCTGACATGGGATCCATGTATGAGAACAAAATATGGACTTTGATTGACTTGCCCAATGATCGGCGAGCCATTGAGATTAAATCGATTTTCATGAGGAAGACGGACGCTGATAGCAGTGTTACTATCTACAAAGCTAGAATTGTCGCAAAAGGTTTTTGATAAGTTCAAGGTGCTGACTACGATGAGAGTTTCTCACTCGTATCTATGCTTAAGTCTGTCCGAATCATGTTAGCAATTGCCGCATTTTATGAAATCTGGCAAATGGATAAACAAAATTGCATTCCTTAATGGATTTATTTAAGAAGAGTTGTATGTGATGCAACCAAAAGGTTTTGTCAATCCTAAAGGTGCTAACAAAATATGCAAGCTCCAAATGATCCATCTATGGACTGGTGCAAGCATCTCGGAGTTGGAATATATGCTTTGATAAGTTGATCATATAGTTTTATACAGACTTGCGGTGAAGCCTGTATTTACAAGAAAGTGAGTGGGAGCACTACAACGTTTTTGATAAGTATATGTGAATGACATATTGTTGATCGGAGATAATGTAGAATTATTCTGCAAAGCATAAAGGAGTGTTTGAAAGGAGTTTTTCAAAGAAAGACCTCGGTGAAGCTGCTTACATATTGATTGTAGCGACCAGACCCGAATGGATCTAGTGCTCTGTGCTCAGTGTCATCCCTGGATCAGTAATGCTGACACCACACAAGATTTCAAGGATTTTAGCGTAGTAGCAATCACACACTTATTACATCGTTGTCCACAAGGGAACTTAATACAATAATATGGCTTAAGGCCATCTAATAATAACAGCGGAAGGCTTGGAAGACAAGTGAGTCCATCAACTCCATCGGCATCATCGAGTATAGAACCACGACCTAACACCTTACTCGTCGTTCTAAAAGTCTGCAACGTGAAAGTTGCAGCCCGAAAACGGGTCAGGACATGGAATATGCTGGCAATGTAACACATAGAGGGCAATGAAGGAATAAGCCTATACTACATGCATATATGGCTGGTGGAAAAGCTCTACGGTTACATTTTTGCATAAAGCTGGTTTTTCCCTACAAAGAAAGGAATAATTTTATTTAACTATCATGGTGGTTGTTAAACATTGAGAATGGTTGATGACATCCTCAATCCCAATTAAAAGTACTCATTAAAACCCAATAACTTTATTATTAGAAGTAACATGTTGCGATTCACATGATATTCAAGTACTAGATACTCAAGATGTCCATAACCGGGGACACGGCTAATCATGATTAGTTTATACACTCTGCAGAGGTTTGCGCACTTTTCCCCACAAGACTCGATCGCCTCCGCTTGGTTCTCGTGACTACATGGTGTTTGAGAGACGGATGACCGAGACACGGTCTTTCGTAAGCGCTTAGCACCTTACTTGTGGGTAGACCGTACACCTACTTTCCCCTACATCTGCTAGTCCACCCGTAAGAGTTCGCACAACTTAGTCAACTATGCCAGAGCCCATAATTGGCTTGTGGCTGCACACGGAAGTTTCTAGTTTGAATAATCTTATGATCCCTTAGAGCCCGGGTGGCGGTCCAAGAAATACTGAGCAAGTCCTCGATAGAAACTAGGTGCCTCAATCCACCCGGATGTGTGTTTAGGTTGCCACCTTAAATAAACCATTAAATAACAATCTCACATCCTGTCATGGATATTCACTCACCCAATCCACGCCTACTAGCATAGCATGGCATAATAAGCAAACGAGAAGTAACTCCCAAGGTTTCATAAGTAAAACAGTAATAGGTACTACCTCAATCTACTTCCCATCCCACAATTTAATTAGATCCTAAACATGCAAGTGTTTGAGGTTGATCTAATGCATAAAATCTGGGTAGTAGAAAAGTATGATCAAAGTGTTACTTGCCTTCTTGATGATCCGCGAGTCCTAAAGATTCAAGTAACAAGCGGCGCACTCCGGTGATCTAACGCAGACAAACAACAAGCATACAATAAGTACTCATCTAATGCACGGGGAATCTCGAATAAAATATCTAACCAGATAGTTCAACTTAAGAACCCTGGTTGCAAAAGAATCAAATCAAATAAAGCATCGAAAGTCGGAACTCGAGAGAGAACGACTCGGTTTAGCAATCTGAAATTAAGTCAAAATTTTACAGTAGCAAAACTCTGTGTAAGTAGGTTACTCGGAACGGCGGTTTCATAACGAAACTCAGCGCTTGAATCACCCGATTCCGATAAACGAGCAAGAAATAAAACAGATTTGAAAATCGGATCGTAAACCGAATCGAAAAATAATGGATTAAATCCGATTTAAAAGAAAACGCATTTAACGGATTAAATAACGGACGTTCGTTAACAGAACTAATCCAACGAACGCGTTCATTGAAACGAACGGGGCGGTGAACGTTCACTAAATAAGAAAACCGAAAAAAAATAAAACCATCTAGGTTTTTGGAAAAAAAAACGAACATCGCAAAAAAAAACCGGATCGGTCTTTTTTTAAAAAAAACCGGATCGGATCGGGGCGGCGGCTACCTCCGTGGTTCGCCAGGGCTCGGGCTGGGCTCGCTGGTCGGGCGACGGGCGTGGTGGCGGCGGGCCTGGAGGGGCGGCGAGGCTCTGTGGTTCCGGCGACGGCGAGGAACGGCGGCCCTTCGGGCAAAGGCGGGCGGCTCGGGTGGAGGGCGGCGCGGCGGGCGGGTTGAGGGGAGAGGAGGGGGGGGGTTAAATAGAAGGGGGCACCGGGTGGCTTGGGGAGGCAAGCCGGGGAAAGGCGGCTGGCGGCGGGCTGCCCCCGAGCGGGACTCGGCGGCGGCGAAGCGGAGATCATGGGAGGGGAGATTGAGGTGGGTCGGGCGGGCCGGGGCGGCTGGCTGGGCCGGCTGGGCCTTGGCCCAGGGGGGCGCGTTTTTTTTATTTAAAACAAAACAAAACGGATTAAAAAAATACCAAACGAACTCCGATTTTAATAAAATTAATTTTCCCCGACTCCAAAAAATGAGTCGAACAAAATGAACTTTAAAAACGGCAAACATGCATATATTTTTAAAATGCTCATTTTTGCCTAAGCAAAATAAATCTTCCAAAACCAAATTTTGATTTATTTATAATATCTTCATTTTTCCTAAATATTGGGTAAGTCATATTATTCTCTCTTAAGTTTTTATAGTAAAAACTTTATGAAGATAATTAAATAAATCCAATGATCCTATTTTCAAGATTTGAGAAATCCCAAATATGAAAATAATGAAACTTCCAACTCTCTCCGAGGGTCCTTGAGTTGCGTGAAATTTTCTAGGATCGGAAAATGCGAGAAAAATATGATATGCATGATGACCTAATGTATAACATTCCAAATTGAAAATTTCGGATGTTACAAACCTACCCCCTTAAGATGAATCTCGCCCTCGAGATTCGGGTTGGTTAGAAAATAGGTGAGGGTGGTCCTTGAGCAAAACTTCCTCTCTTTCCTGTGTGGCTTCATCCTCGGTGTGGTGGCTCCAATCGAACTTTGCAAAACTTGATAACCTTGCTGCGGGTAACTCTGCTGGCATAATCGAGAATCTTAATCGGTTTTTCCTCATAGGTCAAGTCATCCTTCAACTGAATTGCTTCAAAGTGGCACTTGTGTCTCTCTTAACGGTACCTCTGCTATCTCGAGGTGACATTTCTTCAATCGAGAAACATGGAATACATCATGAACTCCTGACAGTCCTTCTGGTAATTCCAACTTATAAGCAACTTCTCCCATGCGTTGCAAAATCTTATACGGTCCAACGAAACATGGTGCTAACATTCCTTTAACTCCAATACGCTTAACTCCTCGAAGCGGGGATGATATACTCTGTCTCCAACTTCATACTCAATCGCCTTGCGCTTTGAATCGGCATAGCTCTTTTGTCTGGACTGGGCTACCTTGAGCCTGTCTCGAATCAACTTAACTCTCTGTTCAGACTCCTTAATCAAATCTGGTCCAAACAACTGACGATCTCCAGTTTCATCCCATAACAACGGTGTCCTGCACCTTCTTCCATACAAAGCCTCGAAAGGTGCCATCTTCAAGCTGGTTTGGTAATTGTTGTTGTAGGAAAAATTCTGCATACGGCAAATTGTCATCCCAGCTAGATCCATAATCTAGGGCACAAGCTCTCAAAGATGTCCTCCAAAATTTGATTGACTCTCTCTGTCCATCGGTCTGTGGGTGGAAAGCTGTATTGAATTCCAATCGGGTTACCAATGTTTCGCGTAACCGGTTCGAAAATTTCGAGGTAAATCGGGTTCCTCTATCTGACACGATGCTCCTCGGAACTCGTGTAAACACACAATTCTGGTCATGTATATCTTTGCCAACTTAGCACCGCTATAGGTGGTCTTGATCGAATAAAATGAGCTACCTTTGTTAAACGGTCGACTATAACCCAAATCGAGTCATATCCTCGAACGAGTCTTTGGCAATCCTGTGATAAAATCCATGCCTAGTTTATCCCACTTCCATTCGGGTATCGGCAATGGTTGTAACAATCCTGCTGGTTTCTGATGTTCTGCCTTTACTTTCTGACATACATCGCAAACTGCTACATACTCCGCAATATCCTTCTTCATTCCGGTCCACCAGAAAGTATTTTTCAAATCCAAGTACATCTTGGTATTTCCTGGGTGAATCGAATAGGGTGAATCATGAGCTTCTTGTAAAAGCAACTTCACGATCTCCGGGTCATTGGGCACATAAACACGGTCTTCAAACCATAGGGTATCATGCTCATCCTCACGTAAATCCTTTAGCTTTTCCTTTGCTCATTTTCTCCTTTATAGAGGCAACTTCCTCATCCGCCTTTTGGGCTTCTCCGATTTTGTCCATCGCTGTCGATCGAATCTCCAATGCTGCTACATAGCCTCTCGGAACTATTTCCAAACATAGCTCTCGAAGGTCCTCGGCTAACTCATTGGGTATTCCTCCCATCATTAGGGTATTGACGTGGCTCTTACGGCTCAATGCGCCTGCTACAACATTAGCCTTCCCGGGTGATAATGCAATCTCATGTCATAATCCTTGATAAGCTCTAACCATATCCTTTTTCTGAGATTCAAATACTTATGTGTGAAGATGTACTTAAAACTAATGTGATCCGTATATAATTCACAAAGATTTCCAAAGAGAAAATGTCTCCACGTCTTCGTGGCATGCACAACGGCTGCTAACTCCAAATCATGAGTGGCATAATTCAACTCATGGGGCTTAAGTTGTCGTGGAAGCATAAAAACAACTCTTCCTTCCTGCATAAGCACTGCTCCAAGTCCTCGACGTGAAGCGTGCAATACACCTCATAATCCTTAGTCCGATCCGGTAATATCAAACCGTGAGGTAACCAATCTTTTCTTAAACTCCTGAAAACTTGCCTCACAGTCCTCGGTCCATATAAATTTGTTTTCCTTCTTCAACAATTCTGTCATAGGCTTAGCAATCATTGAGAAATTCTCAATGAATCTTCGGTAGTATCCTGCGAGTCCAAGGAAACTCGAATCTCTCCAACTGTCGTTGGTGCTTCCCATTTGGTTACGGTCTCAACTTTTGTGGGGTCAACTGCTATCCCTTCTCCGGATATAACATGTCCGAGAAATCCAACTTCCTTTAGTTAAAACTCACATTTGCTGAACTTGGCATACAACTGGTGTTCCCTCGGTTTCTCCAAAACCAATCGCAAATGTTCCTTGTGTTCCTCTTCATTCTTCGAGAAAATCAAAATGTCATCAATGAACACCACGCATTTAACTTATCCAAAAACTCCATAAATACTTTGTTCATCGTGTTCATGAAATAGGCTGGTGCGTTAGTCAGTCCAAATGACATAACGGTATACTCGTGATAGTCCATATCTCGTGGTAAATGCTGTCTTGGGTATGTCCCGCTCCCGAATCTTCAATCGATGGTACCCTGATCGCAAGTCGATCTTGGAAAACACCTTGGCTCCTTGCAAGCGATCAAACAGATCATTTATCATAGGTAGTGGGTACTTATTCTTGATTGTTACTTCATTCAATCCACGATAATCAACCACCATTCTTAACGATCCATCCTTCTTCTCCACTAGCAAAACGGGTGATCCCCAAGGTGAAGAACTTGGGCGTATAAAACCTTTATCCAATAGTTCCTTAATCTGCTTCTTGATTTCCGCCAAATCCTGTGCTGGCATCCTATATGGTCGCTTCGATATTGGGCCTGTTCCTGGCAAAAGTTCTATCAAAAACTCAATGTCTCTATCCGTGGCATTCCCGGCAACTCTTAGGAAATACATCAGGAAAATCCTTCACCACCGGTACTTCTTCCCGCACCACTCCTCGATAGGCAATTAACTTGCGCTTCTTCTACCGATGCCGTGGATACATACTTAATCTTTCTTCCTTCCGTGTGGTGAGCAAAATCGTCTTTACTTGCGCAATCGATGTTTCCTCCATACATCGACAGCCAATCCATACCGAGAATTACATCAAATCCTTGCGATTCCGTAATGATCAAATCCGCCGAATACATGCCTTCCTATACTTAATGGCACTTGAAAACATCCTTGTGCGGCCATATACTCCGCTCTGGTGAGCTTACTAGCAAAGGGGTTTTAAGAATCCGAGTAGGTAGGCTATACTTCTCTACAAATCCCCTTGATATGTATGAATGCGATGCACCGGTATCTAAAAGAACTAGTGCGATAAATGACTTAACCAAAACTTACCGACATCGTGCATCGGCTGATCTTCAACCTCCTCCACATCAATGTGGTTCACCTGTCCCCTATTGAAAGGGTTGGGCTTCTTTCCAGAGCTTCCATTGCCATTTCCATTCGCCTTCAGGCAGTCATTGGCATAATGCCCGATCTTGCGGCACTTAAAGCAAGTAATATGACTCAGGTCTACTTTGGATGGTGTTGACGGGTTGGTGCGATTCTGTCCATTGCTTCCTCCATTTCCGTTCCCATTCTTGGTGCTGTTATGGTTATGCGAAGTACCTCCTCCATGGGTATGCTGAAACTGAATTCCTGACTTAGGGGTATAACGAGGTTTCTGCTGAGCTCCAGTTATACTTCCTTGCCCATACTTCCGCTTACGGTTCTCAATTTGTTGTCGCTTTCCTTCAATCATGAGGGCTCGGTCTACTAACTCCTGGTAGTTATTGAAACTGGCTACCATCAACGGCATCTTGAACTCATCATTCAGTCCTTCTAGAAACTTCTCCTGTTTAGGCTGCATCGGTAGCAACGTCATCCGGGGCATAACGTGCTAGTTTACTAAAGTCATCCACGCATCGCCAATCCTTCCTCCTTGGCGAAATTGTAAACTCACGCTTCTTCATGGCCATAGCTCCTGCTGAAACATGGGCGGCGAAAAGCTTGCTGAAATTGATCCCATGTGACAGTGTCTACAGGGTAAGTGGTTGTGAAATTCTCCCACCATGCTGCTGCGGGTCCTTCAAGCTGATGTGCTGCAAACTTCACTCTTTCTCCATCCGTGCATCCTGCAGTGGTCAGCTCCCTTCCTATCTTGCGGAGCCAGTCATCTGCTACAATTGGCTCGGTGCTCTTTGGAATACACCGGCGGGTTTAGTCTAAGGAAACGAGTCGGATGATCCGCAGGTGGTGGTGGCGGTGGGTTGTTGTTGTTGTGGTTGCCACGGTTACGCACCAATGTTTGAATCAGGTATTCGCCGCTGGATCGGTTGGGTGATCTCTGGCGGGAAAACGAATCCGGGTCGCGGCCCTGAGGCATCTGATGGGTTTAGAAAAGATGAGAATTTAGAATAGAATGAGGTCTAAGGGGAATCACTACCCAATGCACATGAGCAAATACACACAAAATCACTTCATTCAATCAAACAAAGGCCTACAACGATCTAACTATCGCAAAAGTGCGTGTACTATAATGTTTACATGGAGGGAATACTACTAATATGTGGGAGACTTCTACTAATTTGAACCGTGGAAGACTCCATAATATCTCGCTCGACTTCGCCTTCAAAGTCAGGTTCACTTGGATCCGAATCGGTGTCGCCGATGTTGATGTAGTCGCTTGGGCAATCGACATACCGGTCTTCATTCCTCGAGCGCCAACTTCTTCTTGAGTTCTTCAATCTCGTACTTAAGATCGTTATTGTGTCTTGCTAGAGCTACGATCTCGTCCATGTAGTCCTTGCGTGTAGTCTTTAGTTCATCTTCAAGTTCGATGATCCTTCTCTTTGTCTTCTGCAGCTCCAACATATCATTGCACATTTGGTTCTCCACGGTGTCGAATGTGCTGATTTAACTCTGGATGAACGCTGCAATAGATCTATCCTTCTTGGTGCTGACGACGTCCCAGTTGTCATCTCGGCGTCCGCAAATCTGGTAGATAGTGTCCTTGAGGTCTTCTTGATAAACTTCTCCAATGCGTCCCATGGTGATGTGAGCTGCCATGCTCTTTCCTGCACTCCAAGTTGGTGCAATCGAAAACACTATCTATAGGCTTGGTGATTGGGGCGAATGTCCTTCCCGAACGTGAGCGTGAATCTTCCAGCCGCTCCTCTTTAGGCAGAGTGGCGTTGAAAGTTCGGTGAAGCTTGTTAGTCCAATGTTCAGTACTTGGTAACTTCCTTCAAGTGAAATCCAAAAGGTGTGCCTTCATCCGGTTGGGTGTACTTGATCTTCAAGGCCCTTCATCCTAAAGAGAGTAGAAAAGATGAGGAGTTAGAAAATGGGAAGAGAATAGTGATCTATGGTTTTATCTTAGTGGTCGTGTCCTACAGTAAGCGTGTGCTCTGATACCATTCTCTGTAGAGACCAGACCCGAATGGATCTAGTGCTCTGTGCTCAGTGTCATCCCTGGATCGAATGTCGACACCACACAAGATTTCAAGGATTTATAGCAGAGTAGCAATCACACACTTAATACATCGTTGTCCACAAGGGAACTTAATACAATAATATGGCTTAAGGCCATCTAATAATAACAGCGGAAGGCTTGGAAGACAAGTGAGTCCATCAACTCCATCGGCATCACTGAGTATAGAACCACGACCTAACACCTTACTGTAAATGCGAAAAGTCTGCATAGCGTGAAAGTTGCAGCCCGAAACGGGTCAAGACATGGAATATGCAGCAATGTAACACATAGAGGGCAATGAATGAATAATCATATACTAAATGAATATATGTATGTTGGAAAAGCTCTACTGTTACATTTTTGCATAAAGCTAGTTTTTCCCTACATCAAAGGAATAATTTTATTTAACTATCATGGTGGTTGTTAAACATTGAGAATGGTTGACAGCATCCTCAATCCCAATTAAAAGTACTCATTAAAACCCAATAACTTTATTATTAGAAGTAACATGTTGAGATTCACATGATATTCAAGTACTAGATACTCAAGATGTCCATAACCAGGGACACGGCTCATCATGATTAGTTTATACACTCTGCAGAGGTTTGCACTTTTCCCCACAAGACTCGATCGCCTCCGTTTGGTTCTCGTGACTACATGGTGTTTGAGAGACGGATGACCGAGACACAGTCTTTCGTAAGCGCTTAGCACCTTACTTGTGGGTAAACCGGTACACCTAATTTCCCCTACATCGGCTAGTCCACCCGTAAGAGTTCGCACAACTTAGTCAACTATGCCAGAGCCCATAATTGGCTTGTGGCTGCACACGGAAGTGTCTAGTTTGAATAATCTTATGATCCCTTAGAGCCTGGGTGGAGGTCCAAGAAATACAGGCAAGTCTCGATAGAAACCAGTGCCTCAATCCACCCAGATGTGTGTTTAGGTTGCCACCTTAAATAAACCATTAAATAACAATCTCACATCTGTCATGGATATTCACTCACCCAATCCACGTCTACTAGCATAGCATGGCATAATAAGCAAACGAGAAGTAACTCCCAAGGTTTCATAAGTAAAACAGGTAATAGGTACTACCTCAATCTACTTCCCATCCCACAATTTAATTAGATCCTAAACATGCAAGTGTTTGAGGGTTGATCTAATGCATAAAATCTGGGTAGTAGAAAAGTATGATCAAAGTGTTACTTGCCTTGTCGATGATCCATGAGTCCTAAAGATTCAAGTAACAAGCGGCGCACCGTGATCTAACGCAGACAAACAACAAGCATAAAATAAGTACTCATCTAATGCACGGGTAAATCTCTAATAAAAGATCTAACCAGATAGTTCAACTTAAGAACCCTGGTTGCAAAAGAATCTAATCAAATAAAGCATCGAAAGTCGGAACTCGAGAGAGAACGACTCGGTTTAGCAATCTGAAATTAAGTCAAAATTTTACAGTAGCAAAACTCTGTGTAAGTAGGTTAGTCGAACGGCGGTTTCATAACGAAACTCCAGCGCTTGAATCACCCGATTCGATAAACGAGAAATAAATAAAACATATTTGAAAATCGTATCAGAAATCGAATATGAAAAATATTGGTTTAAATCCGTTTTAAAAGAAAAACGACGAACGGATTAAATAACGGACGTTCGTTAACAGAACTAATCCAACGAACGCGTTCATTGAAACGAACGGGTCGGTGAACGTTCACTAAATAAGAAAACTGAAAAAAAATAAAACCATCTAGGTTTTTGGAAAAAAAACCGAACATCGCAAAAAAAAACCGGATCGGTCTTTTTTTTTAAAAAAAAAACCGGATCGGATCGGGGCGGCGGCTACCTCGGTGGGTTCGCCGCGGGCTCCGCTGGTCGGGCGACGGGCGGTGGGTGGCGGCGGGGTCGGGAGGGCGGCGAGGGGCTCCGGGGTTCCCATGGACGGCGAGGAATGGGCGGCTCTTCAAGGGCGGCGGCTCGGGTGGAGGGCGGCGGCGGGTTGAGGGGAGAGGAGGGGGGGGGGCGGGGTTAAATAGAAGGGGCGCCGGGTGGCTTGGGGAGGGGAAAGCCGGGGAAAGGCGGCGGCGGGCGGCTGCCCCCAGCGGGACTCGGGCGGGCGAGTGGGAGATCACAAGGAGGGAGAGGGAGGTGGGCCGGGGCTCGGCTGGCTGGGCCGGCTGGGCCTTGGCCCAGGGGGGGCGCGCGTTTTTTTTTATTAAAAAAAACAAAACGGATTAAAAAAAATACCAAACGAACTCCGATTTTAATAAAATTAATTTTCCCCGACACCAAAAAAATAGTCGAACAAAATTAACTTTAAAACGGCAAACATGCATATATTTTAAAATGCTCATTTTTGCCTAAGCAAAATAAATCTTCCAAAACCAAATTTTGATTTATTTATAATATCTTCATTTTTCCTAAATATTGGGAAAGTCATATTATTCCCTCTCTTAAGTTTTTATAGGAAAAACTTTATGAAGATAATTAAATAAATCCAATGATCCTATTTTCAAGATTTGAGAAATCCCAAATATGAAAATAATGAAACTTCCAACTCTCTCCGAGGGTCCTTGAGTTGCGTGAAATTTTCTAGGATCGGAAAATGCGAGAAAAATATGATATGCATGATGACCTAATGTATAACATTCCAAATTGAAAATTTGGGATGTTACATTGATCATCAAGATCTATAGAGATAGATCAGGACGATTGATAAGTTTTTCGATGAGTACATACCTTGACAAGATTTTGAAGTAGTTCAAAATGGAACAGTCAAAGAAAGAGTTCTTGCTAGTGTTACAAGGTGTGAAATTGAGTAAGACTCAAAGCTCGACCACGACAGAAGATAGGAAGAGAATGAAAGTCATTCCCTATGCCTTGGCCATAGGTTCTATAAAGTATGCCATGCTGTGGACCAGATCTATTGTATACCCTACAAAGTTATCCTTAGTGGAATAAGGATATGTTTCTTGATTATGGAGGTGATAAAAAGGTTCGTCGTAAAGGGTTACGTCGATGCAAATTTTGACACTGATCCAGATGACTCTAAGTCTCAATCCGGATACATATAGAAAGTGGGAGCAACTAGCTAGAGTAGCTCCGTGCAGAGCATTGTTGACATAGAAATTTGCAAAATACATATGGATCTGAATGTGGCAGACCCGTTGACTAAACTTCTCTCACAAGCAAAACATGATCACACCTTAGTATTCTTTGAGTGTTAATCACATAGCGATGTGAACTAGATTATTGACTCTAGTAAACCCTTTGGGTGTTGGTCACATGACGATGTGAACTATGGGTGTTAATCACATGGTGAAGTGAACTATTGGTATTAAATCACATGGTGATGTGAACTAGATTATTGACTCTAGTGCAAGTGGGAGACTGAAGGAAATATGCCCTAGAGGCAATAACAAAGTTATTATTTATTTCCTTATGTCATGATAAATGTTTATTATTCATGCTAGAATTGTATTAACCGGAAACATAATACATGTGTGAATACATAGACAAACAGAGTGTCAATAGTATGCCTCTACTTGACTAGCTCATTAATTAAAGACGGTTATGTTTCCTAACCATAGACATGAGTTGTGATTTGATTAACGAGATCACATCCTTAGGAGAATGATGTGATTGACTTGACCCATTCCGTTAGCTTAGCAATTAATCGTTTAGTATGTTGCTATTGCTTTCTTCATGACTTATACATGTTCCTATGACTATGAGATTATGCAACTCCGTTTCTGGGAGGAACACTTTGTGTGCTACCAAACGTCACAATGTAACTGGCTAATTATAAAGGTGCTCTACAGGTGTCTCCGAAGGTACTTGTTGGGTTGGCGTATTTCGAGATTAGGATTTGTCACTCTGTTTGTTGTAGAGGTATCTCTAGGCCCAATCAGTAATGCACATCACTATAAGCCTTGCAAGCATTGTAACTAATGAGTTAGTTGCGTGATGATGTATTACAGAACGAGTAAAGAGACTTGCCGGTAACGAGATTGAACTAGGTATTGCGTGATGATGTATTACAGAACGAGTAAAGAGACTTGCCGGTAACGAGATTGAACTAGGTATTGACATACCGACGATCGAATCTCGGGCAAGTAACATATCGATGACAAAGGGAACAATGTTGTTATGCAGGTTTGACCGATAAAGATCTTCAAAGAATATATGGCAGCCAATATGAGCATCCAGGTTCTGCTATTGGTTATTGACCGGAGATGTGTCTCGGTCATGTCTACATTGTTCTCTAACCCATAGGGTCCGCACGCTTAATGTTCGATGACGGTTATATTATGAGTTTATGTGTTTTGATGTACCAAAGGTAGTTCGAAGTCCTAGATGAGATCGGGGAGATGACGAGGAGTCTCGAAATGGTCGAGACGTAAAGATCGATATATTGGACGACTATATTCGGACATCGGAAAGGTTCCGAGTGATTCGGGTATTTTTCGGAGTACTAGAGAGTTACGGGAATTCGCCGGCGAGTATATGGGCCTTATTGGGCTTTAGGGGAAAGTGAGAGGAGAGGCTGGGCGCTCCCCCAAGGCCTAGTCCGAATTGGAATAGGGGGAGGGGTTGTGCCCCCTCCTTCCTTCTCTTCTCTCTCCCCTTTCTTCACTCCTACTCCTACTACTTGGAAGGGGGGGAATCCTACTCCCGGTGGGAGTAGGACTCCTCCAGGGCGCACCATTGGGGCCGGCCCTCTCCCCCCCTCCTCCACTCCTTTATATACGTGGCCAGGGGGCACCCCATAGACACAACAATTGATCTCTTAGCCGTGTGTGTTGCCCCCCTGCACCATAATCCACCTTGATAATATCGTAGCGATGCATAGGCGAAGCCCTGCATCGGTAGAACATCATCATCGTCACCACGCCGTCGTGCTGACGGAACTCTCCCTCAAAGCTCGGCTGGATCGGAGTTCGAGGGACGTCATCGAGCTGAACGTGTGCTGAACTCGGAGGTGCCGTGCGTTCGGTACTTCATCGGTCGGATCGTGAAGACGTACGACTACATCAACCGCGTTGTGCTAACGCTTCCGCTTTCGGTCTACGAGGGTATGTGGACAACACTCTCCCCTCTCGTTGCTATGCATCACCATGATCCTGTGAGTGCATAGGAATTTTTTTGAACTTACTACGTTCCCCAACAATGCAAAGCAATAAGCTTGGGGATACTATGTTTGATGAAGATAATATTTTTAGTCCCCCAAGTTGTGATGAGAAAACTTATTATCATGATAGCATGCCTCCTATTTAGGATTATTATACTTATGAAAATGGATTTGGAGAGGTCATGACTTCATTGATTATGACGACAAAGTTGTTATCTATGATAATTATGGTGATGACATGTATGCTATACTGAATAATGATAACCATGAAACTTGTCAGCATGATTTTAATTTTCAACCACATGATAGTTATTTTCTTGAGGTTGCTCCCACTACTATTCATGAGAATAAATTTGCTTATTTGGAGAGTAATAAAAATTTATGCATGTGGATCATGAAAAGAATGCTTTATGTGATAGCTATATTGTTGAATTCATTCATAATGCTACTGAAAATTATAATGAGAGAGGAACATATGCTTTTACATATCTCAATAATATCAAGTTTCCTCTCTATGTGTTGAAAGTCTTGAAGTTATACTTGTTTTGCCTTCCTATGCTAGTTGATTCTTGCTCCCACAAATTGTTTACTCACAAAATCCCTATGCATGGAAAGTGAGTTAGACTTAAATGTGCTAGTCATATGCTTCATGATGCTCCCGTTATGTTTCAATTCTTATCTTTTATGTGAGCATCACTGAAATCTTCATGCCTAGCTAAAAAGGCATTAAAGAAAAGTGCTTGTTGGGAGACAACCCAACACTGTTACCTACTTTTTGTGTGTTCACATGATTAGGATACTGTATTAATCATGTTTTATAGCTTTTGTTTCAATCAAGTGCCAAGTAAAGCCTTTGGGATGGTATGGATGCTAGTTGACTTGATTATGTGCAAAAACAGAAACTTTTGCGCCAGTAACATAAGTGATCTTCTCTGCTGGAATGTTATAAATTCTTGATTTTTTTACATATGATTGATATATAAATTCCATATGATATCCTAATTTTTCAAAAAAAAATTGGAGTAACAGAAGTATGGATATTGTCCAGATCATTACAGATTGTTCTGTTTTTGACAAACTCTTTTTTCAATGCATAGTTTGCTTGTTTCCTAGTTTCTATGGCTTATATTGCGCAATATAAATTGTCGAAATGATAAGGTACAGTAGGCATTGAGTGAGAATAATTATGAATCTTGTCTTTGACAGTACCAAAGTGAATGATTTATCTTTATCATACTAACCTATCTCACGAAGTTCCGTTAAGTTTTGTGTGATTGAAGTTTTCAAGTTTTGGGTGAAATATCGATATGAGGAGAATAAGGAGGGACAAGACCCTAAGATTGGGGATGGCCAAGGCACCCCAAGATAATATTCAAGGAATACCCAAGCAACTAAGCTTGGGGATGCCCCGGAAGGCATCCCTTCTTTCATCTCCAACATTATCGGTAACCTTACTTGGAGCTATATTTTGATTCGTCACATGATATGTGTTTTTCTTGGAGAGTTCTTTTATTTTATTTGTATTTGTTTGCTGCTATTTATAATAACTAGTGCACAGAGTGGCCCACCAGATGTGCGGGCTAGACTTTTTGGAGTTTTATCATGAGAACGCGGGCAACCTCTTTTATTTGTTGAGTATTTCTTAATGCAAGTACTTACATAATGTTGGTGTTCCTGATTTTTACAATCCGGTCTAATGTTTCCTCTTCATTAAAATTTGATGGATCCTAGATAATGCACATTAATGAAAAAATAGCATTTGTAACCCAAATCTTATAAGTTTAATTGCAGTGTCCTTTAACCCTATACCTATGTTCTTCCTAGGGAACTTCCCTACACTCGAGAGCTCATGTCTCCTCATTTAAAGGTATACCACTTTAATTTATTAAGAGAAGGGTGATTAACAATATAAGTTTTGCATTTGATAAAGTACAAATAGGCGTCTGGTACATTAATGGAACATGGTATCAGACAAATGGTAATCTTATATTATTTAATCATATTGTATATATTTGGTGATTAACTTTAAAAATTATTTACGCATATACAAGAAATTTACGATTTTCTTGAGTATTAGTTGACATATAAAGCACTTTGACTTTGTAGGGGCACCATCTTCTATTCAACTAAAGGTTACTTTAAAAAACTACATGAAGTTCAATTTTTATATTACCAATCTGTTTTATCTTATCCATGTTCATTAACAAATTGTGAAATGAAATACATGTTCATTATCTTTAAAGTGCATTCAAAGGTTTTGGCAAATGGCATTTCCAAATATATCTCTTAGCTTCACCTAATTAATTTCAAAGACCAAACTTATAATGATATAGTTTTATAGAAATTCATGTTTGTTTAGTTTCCACCTTTCTATCTCACTTAAATTTAGAAAAAAGTTAGGAAAATTTTAATCTAAAGTGCATAACCCATTGTGTAGTACATAAAAAACACAACAAGACTAATATAATATCATCAAAATTACCAGATTTATTCTAAATTATAAAACAAAAGAAAATACCAAGTATAAAGTAGATGCAAATACTACCATTGTATCATCACTGACTCTTAGTAATAATTCCTTCGAGGAATGCACCTTCTAGATGTTTGTTACTTGATTCCATATTTTTTCTTAATAAAAAATGAAAGATGTGACTATTAAAAAATCAAGGACATATCATTCTATCTCCGGGTAACACAATGATATACTCTTAGCAATATGTAGTGTGAAGTAGTTACCTCTAAGGAAACTTCAATTATTTCTAAATCATTACTCCTAATCGAGACTATGTGAGGAAGCAACGAATGAGTTAAAAGCATAGGTGTTATGTAAAATATGCCAATGTGCACTTAGTAGAAACTCCTAATGTCCTGACCAAGTAAGGAGCACACAAACAAATTGAGGAATATTATACTTGAACTTGGGAGCAGCAATATTTTAGACCATCAATTGATATGGTCTGAGATGAAATGACATGTTTTAAGCTGGCTGCTACAAAACCTCGTTTTATTTGTACTATATATAATGACAGGTAAGAAAAAACCAGGTTTACTTAAACTTGGGTTTATATGAGTTAGAATTGACATTTCTAGCGCATAGCAAAAGGTTCCACACATTGTATTTACTAAAGTTTTGACTTCGAGTTTGTCATATAAAAAAGTAATGGCTTCTAGTTTAATTGTAATGTGCATGTGTATATATAAAGTAGGTATAACAGTGTGAATCTTTCATTTAATACTACTAATGTTTTTTTCCAAGGGAATACTACTAATGCTTTAACTGTAGATAGGATTATGGATAAAGAGCAAAAGGTTACTGCATGCATATGATACTCGCATTTCTCTTGAGGACACCTTACGACAGTTTATACAATTATGAGAATGCTAAAAATATTACCAAAGTTATTAAAATACCTTTATGTCCGTGTACGCAACATTTTGAATGGCATTTATTTTTTAATCCAATAGTTCTAGGTGAGGCAATAGCGAGTTTTTCCTCTCACTACTGCAGGATGCTGCTAACGCGACACTACAATCAGAGACCCTTCGAGAAACTGTGTGCGATGCAATAATCGCAAACGGTGTTGTATGAAAACCGCCAGAAATGTATAAAACGTTTGCGATGAGGGATGCATCAAACACAGTTCAAGTTTTAGTTGTGCAATGAAGGGCATACGGTTCAATTCAATTAACTATTTAGGATGAGGAGGAACAAAAGAAACAGGCAGCCAGATGAAGGCGTGTGCGATACACAACATACGGTTCACTCGGATGAACTGTTTGTGATTAGGCAACACAAAAGAAATGGGCAGCCAGATGAAGGTGTGTGCGCTATACAGCATACGGTTCACTCGGACGAACTGTTTGTGATTAGGCAACACAACAGAAATGGTCAGCCAGATCAAGGTGTGTGCGATATACGCATGTGGTTCACTTGGCCCTTGTCGTCAGTGTGTGACCTCTGTGGCAACCGTTCGCTCCCCAGGCGCCTCTTCGTGTACGGTGGCAACCGTCCACCACCTCTTCGCCTTTCCCTCTTGATTTGGACCTGCTGTCGCACGCTCTTCCTCCCTCCATTTGCCTTCACCCTTCCTTCTCCCATTGTTTGATCATCTTCTCCATGGAGGGAACAGGCCGGAAATGACCCCGTTATTCTTGCCCCGATCTGAAACATGACGTGGTGGAGGAACTCATTGATCGGTGCGACATCATCACCTCGGCTAGCATGGCAGGTTTGTTCAAGACCATTCTCGACTCAACTAATAACATCATTACAAGGAACCCAAGGGTCCAGGAGCGGTTTGATCTCCCCTATCTTCTTGGTCGTGTCCCTCCTGACTGGCGCGGGGACGAGGGAAGCCTCTCCTTGTGCAAGTTGATGCTGCTTGATAATTATACGTATGATGTTAAGATGCCATAGCTTGAGGGCAAGGCTTGGGCAGGCGCAAATGGAGATTGGGTTGTTTATATTGGGTACAACTACGAGTGGGAACTTGTGAATGTGTACACTCGTCACCGTGTTCCAGCCCAAAAATCTCGCATTTAACGCCTGGAGGTTGAGTACACCAGTATTCTACGTGAGTTCAAATACGATCATGGTGACTGTCGTCTATGGAATATAGCAATTTGTCGAGTTCCCAGCCGCTCTTGGGATTACTCAAACTATGAAGTTGTTGCTATCTTCGACAAGCTTGTTGCCGTCCTTACTTTCCACGCCTTGATGGATATTGGTCAAAAATCAATTTCTATACACGGATGAGTACTGTGATGCAATTCAACACGAGGGTCTTGTGTTTTCTTCCACCACTCATGGCACTGTTTTTGCATGGAATCTTCATGCTTTCGGTATGTTTGTCTTCCACCGTAATTATAATTGTTTCATCCACATGCATGCGGGTTAGCTAGTTTCCCTTTACTAATTAATTAACCTTCTTGTGTTTCCAAGGTCCTGTGAACATTCCAGCGCCTATACTTGAAAAAATTTATAACCAAGGGGGAGATGACGATGCTGATGATCACGAGCATGAGGACGAGCAGGACCCACATACTCAATGGCGCCTGGCAACATATTCCGATGGATCACCTCTTCTTGTCTCAGACATGTGGCATCGCTGATGTTACTAAGGAAGGTGTGTTGTCTTGCATGGTCGCACTCTTCGACCTATTCCAATATCCGCTGCAGGTATTCGAATGGATATCGTGTACTAGCGCCAACACCTTCTCCCTTGTTCAGTATTGAAAGTCTTGAAGGAAACTCGCTCTTCCTTGGACAAAACTATCCAATGATGGTGGAAGGCGATCCAGCTGCTGTTGACACAACGTTACTACCATTTATCAGAAGCAACTGTATCTATACCTCAGACATTGCTATGCTTCCCTACCGTCCCAATATGGGTCCTGACATAGGCCGCTTCAGCTTGGATGATCAGTCCTGCGTTGGTCCCGAGATTGACAGTAGTTGGCCCTTCCTAGAGAATCACTTCTGGTTCAAAGCAAGTGTTTCCAATGCTGACGAGTGGTTGAGCCGAAGTTTATTCCATCGCTTTGTTATTTGTTGTGTGAGAAAAACTTCACTAGAATGTTTTGTTGGAAATGACCTATAATCCAACGTGTATCCTCGTTGTCGTTGTGGGCTGATGACTTGTTGTATGTAAACAATGGTACATTTGCATATGCGTCCATCAACTCGCGCCTGCTAGTGGTGTCCATATGAACAGTGCTAGTGATTTTAGTTGCAAAAATTAGATAATGCTAGTGATATTTAGCTGCATATTTTGACAAATCGCAGTGTTACAAGGTTGACAAATGGCAATGTTACTAGATAAACAAATGTCAATCTTTCCAGTTTCACAAATCGAAACATACCCAAAATGACAGATATGCAAATCTTACCCAATTGTTTGTACGTGGTTGCACACGGGTCATGCAAAACAACCGTTTGCGTTGAAGGGATGCAGAAATCCGGCTCGACACATTTTCCCTTGGCTTTCTGGGGAAGCTGTCGGTTTGCATCCAGGTGTTCTAACTAGAACGTTTGCGATGAGTGTTTTGTATTTAAAAACCATTGACGTTTTTTCAAAAGAAAATCGTTTGATAAGTCTGTACATTAAGAGATAAAAATGCAAGTTCGTTGAAACCATATATTTCATTCAGTCACACTGCGAATTTATATTCACATGATCGACAATTCGAGATACGGTATTAAACCATAAAAAAACTATTTCCGGCGGCGGCGGAGGTGGCGTGCCACGCCGTCGTTGTCGTTGTCGTCCTCCAGGCCGCCATTGTTGAAGTATTCAAGGCAGCACAAAATGTTCGTCACTTGTAAATCAAACATCATGTCGTCGCGCGATCGAATGGCGGGGCGCGGGAGGACGGCAACTGGCGCCGCTAAGAGGTAGCGGTCGACGGCAGCATCCCATGCCGCTGAGGGGGGCGCACGCACGGGCACGGGCACGGGCGCGGCAGGTGCAACCAAACGCACGGGGCCGGCGCCACGGTGGGTGGAGGGGCGCACACTGGCACGGGCACTGGCGCTGGCATTTACACGAGCTCGTGCGGGTCCGCGGAGACCTTGCTGACGCCCGCGTCTTCCAACTCTGCGATAGTGCTCGGTGACCAGCACGTCAAGGCTACGGGGATGGTCGCTGGCGCGGGCGCGGGGATGGGAGCTGGGATGGGAGCGGAGGCAGCAACCGCCGCGGCCAGCTCTTTCTGGGGCATGTCCATGAGGCCCCATTCCTCCTTATTTTCTATCTCCTCTGGCTCGGAGTCGACTTCACCAAACTTGAAGACTAGTGGCAGATGATCGTTCTGCGCCATGGCGTTGTTGGAGGTCTGCGGGAGGGAGGGGAATGCGAGGCAAACAGTAAGGCCGCCCGTATTAAACAGAGGCTCGGGCGCCATTAATGGAGAGGAAGGAGGGCGGCCATGGAAGTCAAAGGGCTCGCTTCCCAGTTAGCATGCGCAGCGTACGGCTCGCACGCTTCCTGGTGAGCCTACACACTGGAGGACAGCTTGCACGCCTCTCGGTCAGCCTGCGCACCAGACTGGGTTTGCACGCCTCCCGTTCAGTCAAGGTCAAGAAGCTGTCCGCACAGCACTTCCTACAACCATTGAAACCAAGACACGTGGTGTCATGTGAATGGTTAAAAGAATGCACACGGTTTGAATTCTACAGAAGTTTGAGATATTAAAGTTTTTCAAAATGCCTTTGTTGGCTGTCATTATTCGAATGTTCCTTCTCTCAAAATGGACACGAAAAATGCCACAGCATGTGGGGTGCCATTCCATGATAGCATGCCAAGTTTCATGAATTTCAGACGATTTTTGGATTTACTAGAATTTAAAAACCCGGCATCTAAATGTTTTGCCGGCAATCAACGGTGCCCTGGTGTTTGAAATTCATTCCCATTTCTTACATGGGACCTAAGCATGCACTCAAGGACATAGATTTGATTTTTCAACCAATTTATATGCACTTGAGCATGTGCATGTAGTTCAAACTTGAATTATGCATATAAATGCATTGAAAACTTAGTTAATGCATAAAAATATCCAAACGAACCCGGAAAAATCCCAAAAATTGACACAACACTCCTATTGTTCTATCTTGACACGAGAATTTTTTTGAAAGAAATAAGAGGCAATGGATATCGATTCGTATGCAAAGGTGGGATATTCCCTACCGATACCATCATGCTTGTGTGAGAAGCTCTGGTTTGTGAGAACCGTATACCCGAACCTGCCCCGAATGGGACAATTTTTTACCACGGCATGTTGATGCCGCTCCATGATAGCGTGCCAACTTTCATGAATTTCAGATGAGTTTTGGATTTACTAGAATTTAAAAACGAGGCATCTCAACGTTTTGCCGGCAATCAACAGTGCCCTGGTGTTTGAATTTTATTCTCATGTCTTGTGGGACCTAGAAATTCACCCAAGGACACAGATTTGATTTTTCAACCAACTTTAGTGCATTGGAGAATGTGCTTGTAGTTCAAATTTGAATTATGCACATAAAATGCCTAGAAAATCCAGCTGATGCATAAAATGTCCAAACGAACCCCGAAAAATCACAAAAATTGACACAATACTCCTGTTGTTCTATGTTGACGCTAGAAATTTTTTGAAAGCAATAAGAGGCAATGGATATCGTTTCTTCCCCAAAGGTGGGACGTTCCCTATCGAAACCATCATGCTTGTTGTGAGAAACTCTGGTTTGTGAGAAGCATATACCCAAACCTACCCCAAATGGGAATTTTTTTTTACCACGGCATGTTGATGCCGCTCCATGATAGCATGCCAAGTTACATGAATTTCAGACGAGTTTTGAATTTACTAGAATTTAAAAACCAGGCATCTCAACATTTTGCCGGCAATCAACAGTGCCCTGGTGTTTGAATTTCATACCAATCTCTTGCATGGGACCTAGAATTTCACCCTAGGACACACATGTGACTTTTCAACCAACTTAGTTGCATTTGAGCATTTGCTTGTAGTTCAAATTTGAAATATGCACATAAAATGCCTACAAAATCCAGTTAATGTATAAAAAAGGCCAAACAAACCCCGAAAATTCCAAGATTAAACACAACACTCTTGTTGTTCTATGTTGACACTAGAAATTTTTTGAAAGCAATAACAGGGAATGGATAGCATCCCGACCCCAAAGGTGGTACTTTCCCTATCGAAACCATCATGCTTGTTGTGGGAAGCTCTGGTTTGTGAGAAGCTTGTACCCAAACCTGTCCCAAATTGGACAAAATTTTCACCACGACATGTTTATGCCGCTCCATGCTAGCATGCCAAGTTTCATGAATTTCAGATGAGTTTTGGATTTACCAGAATTTAAAAAGCAGGTATCTCAATGTTTTGCCGGCAATCAACAGTGCCCTGGTGTTTGAAATTCATTCCCTTCTCTTGCATGGGACCTAAGCATGCACCCAAGAACACACGTGTGATTTTTCAACCAATTTATATGCACTGGAGCATGTGCATGTAGTTCAAATTTGAATTATGCACATAAAATGCCTAGAAAACTCAATTAATGCATAAAAATATCCAAACGAACCCCGAAAAATCCCAAAAATTGACATGACATTCCTGTTGTTCTATTTTGACATGAGAAAAATTTTGAAAGCAATAACAGGCAATGTATATCATTTCTTCCCCAAAGGTGGGACGTACGTTCCCTACCGAAACCATCAGGCTTGTTGTGAGAAGCTCTGGTTTGTGAGAAGCATATACCCAAACCTGCCCCAAATGGGAATTTTTTTACCACGACATGTTTATGTCGTTCCATGATAGCGTGCAAGTTTCATGAATTTCAGACGAGTTTTGGATTTACTAGAATTTAAAAACCAGGCATCTCAATGTTTTGCCGGCAATCAACGGTGCCCTGGTGTTTGAAATTCATTCCCATTTCTTGCATGGGAACTAAGAATGCACCCAAGGACACAGATTTGATTTTTCAACCAATTTATATGCACTAGAGCATGTGCATGTAGTTAAAAAATTGAATTGTGCAGATAAATGCATTGAAAACTCAGTTAATGCATAAAAATGTCCAAACGAACCTCGAAAAAATCCCAAAAATTGACACAACACTCCTGCTGTTCTATGTTGACAGGAGAAAAAATTTGAAAGCAATAAGAGGCAATGGATATCGTTTCGTCCCCAAAGGTGGGACGTTCCCTATCGAAACCATCATGCTTGTTGTGAGAAGATCCGGTCCGTGAGAAGCTTATACCCGAACCTACCCCAAATTGGACAAATTTTTTACCACGACATGTTGATGCCGCTCTATGATAGCATGCCAAGTTTCATGAATTTCACACGATTTTTGGATTTACTAGAATTTAAAAATCACCCATCTCAACATTTTGCCGGCAATCAACAGTGCCCTGGTGTTTGAATTTCATTCCAATCTCTTGTGTGGGACCTATAAATTCACCCAGGCACACACATGTGATTTTTCAACCAACTTTAGTGCATTGGAGCATGTGCTTGTAGTACACATAAAATGCTTATAAAACCCAGTTAATGTATAAAAAAGGCCAAACGAACCCCGAAAAATTCCAAGATTAAACACAACACTCCTGTTGTTCTATGTTGACACTAGAAATTTTTTGAAAGCAATAAGAGGCAACGGATATCGTCCCGTCCCCAAAGGTGGTGCGTTCCCTATCGAAAACATCATGCTTGTTGTGAGAAGCTCTGGTTTATGAGAATCTTACACCCAAACCTCCCCCAAATGGGACAAAATTTTCACCACGGCATGTCAAGTTTCATGAATTTCAGACGAGTTTCGGATTTACTAACATTTAAAAACCAGGTATCTCAACGTTTTGCCGACAATCAACAATGCCCTAGTGTTTGAAATTCATCCTATCCCTTGCATGGGACCTAGAAATTCACCCAAGGACACACATGTGATTTTTCAACCAATTTGGTGCATTGGAGCATGTGCTTGTAGTTCAAATTTGAATTATGCACATAAAAAGCCTAGAAAACCCAGTTAATATATCAAAAAAGGCCAAACGAACCCCAAAAAATTCATTCCCATTTCTGGCATGGGACCTAAGCATGCACTGAAGGACACAAATTTGATTTTTCAACCAATTTGTGCACCGGAGCATGTGCATGTAGTTTAATTTTGAATTGTGCACGTGAAATGGCTAGAAAACCAGTTTTTTGTATAAAATGTCCAAATGAACCCTGAATAATTCCAGTTGTTTTACGACACACATATAGTTGCATGTTCACTGTAGATAAAAGGTCTAGCAATTCAAACAACATCCATTGCCGCTGTCACCCCATTTTGTAATTCAAATCATGTAGATCCCACACAGTTTATTATCAGCAACCGTGTGAGATGTAGTACAAAATATCTTGGAGCACCTTCGGTGTATAGTACGCCTATGGCTTACGCGAGAAGGTGCGTCGGGTACAGTCCACAGCCGGCGTGTCAAGCGTACTAGCTCACTCCCCAAAAACTCCCGCCTCTGCATCCCTCGCAATCTCAAAAATATCTACCGCCTGGAAGGTTTTAATGGTCGATAGCACACGATTAGTATGTGTGGACCGAGTGCGATGTCTGTTACTTCTGCTCTGCATCAAGCCCTTGATTCAAATTTTCAGTAGCCCCGGCATTTTACTCCCGCCTCTGCATCCCTCGCAATCTCAAAAATATCTTCTCGCCCTTAATCCAAATTTTCAGTAGCCCTGCCTTGTTACTCCCGCCTAGTAAAACTTTCAGTTGCCGCAATATTTCCTCAAACACAACCTTGCCCCCCCCCCTCCACACACACCCCAAAACCTCCGCTCACATAGACACACACAACCCTCGAAACCATTGGTAGGTCGCCGCCATAGCCGGCGCCTCCATCCTCAACTTCAGCCCATGTGCCGGGGAGCTCGAGGAGCCAATGGTCAAAAACAGGTTTATCGCGGCCTTTTAGCCTAATGCCGGCGAGGTGGCCGCCGAGGTTTCCCCAATCGTCCTCTGCGGGCCCGATCCATCGTTGTCGGTCCCCCGATCCGCCCGCCGCCACACCCCTACGCCGGTTCGAGGACTTCCCGTCCTCCCTCGGACCCGGCAGCAGACGAAGTCCTACCTCGGGGTCCGGCAGCGGTGGTGGGGGATGTGGGTCACCAAGATAACAGATCGAGAGACCCACACCCGCCGGTGGCTCGGTAGCTTCCACACGACCGAGCTCGCGGCCATGGAGTCACTACAAAAAAAAGACACATCCGTGACATTTTGGGCCGAACGAATTTTTTTCCTGTTATACTTATGACACTTCTATGATGATAATTGTGACGAAACCCGGTATCATCATAGATGTGGTGGGCTCCTAATTCCATGACAAAAAACATGACATAAAATGGGCTTTTTCATCCTGCGCGAGCCGGAGACGCAACTGCATGACATTCTTTGGGCCGACCATGACGGAGAAAACCATGGTAGAAGCGAGGGCGAGGAAAATATCGGGGGATTTCCTGGTTACGGTGGGTGGTCGGGGGCCGAGCGATGCACATTTATCTGGTACGTACATGCGTGTGTGCAAGGTGTTGCGCTCTAACTGAACCTGAGCGAGGCATTGGGACCTAACTGAACCCGAGCGATTGCACTGCAGGCTACACGTTACTGAACCCGAGCGATCGATCGATCCCTTGTTGTTAACTGAACCCGAGTGATTCCTTTGCTACTGCTGCTAACTGAAGTCGACTGAACACTGCTGCCTCCTTCCCTCGATGAACAGTGAGCGTTGTTGAGGAGATTGGGTGAACAGTTCCTGGTGGGGGGTTGGATGAATAGTTCCTGGTGGGGGGTTGGATGAACAGGACCCCGTGGTAGGAGAGGCCATTGCCGCTGGATGAACAGTACCCCGATCGATCGAGCCGGTGGTTGAACAGGACCCCGTGGAGGGCTGGATGAACAGGAAACCGTGAAGGGCTGGTTGAATAGTAGCCGGTGGAGGGCTGGTTGAACAACAACCGGTGGAGGGCTGGATGAACAGTAGCCCGTGGAGGGGTGGTTGAACAGGACCCCGTGGAGAGGGCTGGCTGAACAGTAGCCGATGGAGGAAGGGTGGAGGGTGGATTAACAGGAGCCCATGGATGAACAGTTGCAGGTGAAGGCTGGAGGAGGTCGATGGTAGATGAACAGGAGCCCGTGGAGGCAGACGACGGTGGATGAACAGTAGCCCGTGGAGGCAGGCGAAGGTGGAGATGAACAGTATCTCGTGGAGTTCCATTTTGCGGTACGCCGACACCCCTCCTGATGAACATGACCCCGTTTCGACCGTAGTGCTCCAGCACAAGTCCGTTTCCTCCATTTTGTGGTACGCCACACCCCTCCCGATCAACAGGACCCCGTTTCGACCGTAGGAGGTTCGTTTCCTCCGATTTGCAGTATGCCAGACCCCTCCCGATGAACAGGATTTCGTTTCAACCGTGGTCGGTCGAACACAAGGCCGTTTCCTCCGTTCTGCGGTACTCCAGGCCTTGTTTCCATCGGCTGTTCCGTGCAAGCCGGTTGGCTCCCGATGAACATGACGACGCATTCCGTTCCGACCCAACCGGTTGCCTCCCCATGAACACGATGACGGCGCAGCTTCTCCATTCCGACCTAGCCATGTACATCAGCCATGGCCGTACGTATGCGCGAGTAGGCGTTCGAGACCCCTCCCATATGTACGTACATGGCCGTATTTTCTTTCTTGCACCATGGCCGCTGTACGTACATGTACATGCTACATGCGCGCCTCTACTACGACACGTGTGCACCTCTACATCGACCAGTATGTATGTACACGTTCGCGACCAGAATGACAATGCTACATATGCTTCGACCAGGTGGGTCCCGGATCATGTGTACTTCCTTATGCGTATAAGATGTAGCTGGTGGGTCCCAGCAGTCAGGGGGCGAATCATTTTTTTGCCCGTAATATGGACGCACTTCCTTGCATGCGAAAATGTAGCTGGTGGGCCCTAGCAGTCAGGGGGAACATTTTTTTTGCGAAATACGGTGGCCCGTCTGGCGAGTCCCTGCTGTCAGGTGGAGGAATCATTATTTTCCGCGTAATAAGGAGGCACTTCCTTGCTGCAGCCATGGACCCAGCTGTCAGCTTCTACACGTACAGTACTCTTCCGATGGAAGTCGTTCCTTGACCACGTTGACCACACCGCGGCGAGAGCACCAGGGCGGTGGACGACGGCGAGGCCTAGGAAGGGGACGGCGCGGAGCCGGGGAAGACGCCACAGTGGAAGCCCACGCGGATAGGAGTACGAGGATTTATTGGTTCGGCTTCGGTGTGCGCCTGCCGTCGCCGCAGGGCCTGGCCAGCGGTGGGAGTAGTAGGGGGCGGTGAGGCCTCCGCGGCATCACAACCGGCCACGGGAAGCAGGAGCACGCCGCACGACCGGCGTTGGTTTGGGCAGCTGGAGCAAGAAGACCAGAGGTTGAAAAAGCACTACGGCCCCGTCCCCGTCAACTTAGTAGGTCCACAAGTCAGCCTCCAACTATGCTGGGTCCCAGCTAGTAGGGGGAGTATTCATTTTTTTGTGCGTAATAAGGAGGCACTTCCTTGTGTGCGAAGATATGTGTAACACCCCCGGTGTCATGCTACAGTAATCCCATGTTAATGGTGCCATGTCATCATGTTACTATTGCTAACCTTCACTTGATCCAAATCACCATTCAAATTCAAATCCAATCTAAAGTCCAAAATTCAAATTTCTCAAACATGCAAACTAAAATGTTCAAAGGGTGGAAAATAATCCCTGGACAGTTGTCATGTTGGAACCAACCTCTTTTGAATTTCCAAAATGCCCATAGAATTTTATTTAGTGGTACAGCAGCAATTAAAATTGACATTTACAATTTCTAAAAATAGTTAGACAACTTCTTTGGGCCCCAAACTTTTTGTGACATCTAATATTACTGCGCTTGATTTATGTGCAAAGTTTCACAAGTAACAAAACTCATTTGGTACCTCTAATAAATCTAAAACAGGAACTAAAAGCTTTAACAGAAAAAAGGAACGAAAAGGCCAAAGACAACATTGCTCACATACAACCCATAGGTATAGTGCGGCCCAGCCCACTCAACGGGCCTTCTCTTTCTTCACGTTCGGGAGGAAGGCAGAGGCAGGGGCGCCATGGCACACACACGCCATCCTCGCCCAGATTGCCCCGTGTCGTTCATCCGAGCGCTCCTAGAGGTGTATAAGTGTTCCCCCGACTCCATTGACGAAACTAGCCCCCGAAATTCCTCTCTCCCACTCGCGTTTCTCCTCTGAACCTCATGCCCGAGATGTCGTCAACGCGCTTTCGTCGATCCTGCGGCCACCGAGTCCCCATCGTTGCATCGCCATGTCCATGAGGTTCTTTGTTGTCTGCTTCATCGTCTCCACCACTGGATCGAGCTCGGGGAGCAACGTCGATGTCGCCCTCATCGTTTGTCTCTGCCACAGCCGCCGCGTCCTCGCCGTCGATCCGCATCTTCTCGTCCACCCCGGCCCCGTACGAGCACGCCATCGGCCCTCCCGCGGTGAGCAACGCCGATCCCCTGCCTTTCTCCCTAGTTTCCGTCGATGTAGCCGCCGCTCAAGTCCTCCCGAGGCCGCGCTTGAAACTCGCTTCGCACAAGCTGGCGCTACCGCTGCGCCCGCCTTTGTCCGGCCGCTCCCTTCAACCGCCCCACCCGCCGTCGCCCTTGCACTTCCGCCACATCCTCGCCGCGCCTGCCGCTTCGCTTACTAGCCACTGCGTGGTCAGCGCTGCCGCTGCGATCGCTCATCGCTGCTCAGGCCGTTGTTGTGTTGTCGCTTCGCCCTGCTAATGCTCCTCACCCTGCTAGAGCTGCCGCTGCTTCTGTTGCTGCTTGCTCTGCCTTGGTGATGCTGCCACGCCATCTGCGCGCTCGCCCGCTGCTGCTGCTTGCCCGGTGCCGCCGCTTATTTTCGCTTCGCTTCTTGCTTCGCTATCATGAAGCCGCTGCGCTACACTATCGCTGTTCGTTGCTTATTAGTTGTTGTCATTGCAATCGGTTAGCCATGGCCAAATGCCTCGGCGTGGCATGTGTGAGCACAACCATGAGGCGTTGTGCCTCTGGCACTTGCCTTTTTAATTACTAGTAGGTTTAGTTTAGGAGTATTTTAGTGCTAAGTTAGTCTAATTGCTGATGAGATGTTGACCCACTCTTAGTTTAAGAAGATAAAGCAAACATAAAAATGTCTAAGTCAATGACATGTGGCCCCCACTTGCACTATTTCTATGTTGACCAGTTAATCTTTGACTGGGTCAAGCCAACCCCACTGGCCCCACTGGCTTACACACGGGTTAGAGTAGCACTTGGTGACAAAAATATAATCTGCTTATAATTCGAATTAATATTAAATCCAGAAGATGTTTAAATCTTTAGAAAATCGTAGATAATAAACCATAACTCGGATGAAAATGTTTTCTACATGAAAGTTGCTCAGAACGACGAGACGAATCCGAATACAAGGTCCATTCATCTATCACATGCCTCTAGCATGCTGAACATGGAACATACCCCCTCCAATTATCTGTCTGACACAAGTCCGGTACCGGGAATACATTCCCGGTTGATTTCCCCCTTCACCTATATAGTGCAGTACTACATTAGGTCGACGCTAGCTCTGCTTATCGTCTTATTATGCCTTGTGATGCCTTGTTTTCTCTGTATTTACTGTTTCTTCCCCCTCTTCCCTCCGGTAGACATCGAGACCGATGCTACCCCTGTGATCGACTACGTCAACGACGACAGTTCTTCCTTTTCAGCAGAGCTTTCAGGCAAGCCCTCCCTTTGATCATCCCGATATCGCCCATTCCATTCTCTCATGCTTGCATTAGATTTTGCTACTGTAATTGTTTGCTCCTATTCTGATGCATAGCCTGCTTTTGTAACCTGCTTATTGATACCTACCTACTTATCCTAAACTGCTTAGTATAGGTTGGTTAGTGATCTATCAGTGACCCCCACCTTGTCCTTGTTGCCACTACTTCATCATCGAAGACCCGATAAACGGGATCGAAGACCAGTCCCCGACACCGCACATCACTTTCCCCTTAGTTGCTCGATACTACTGGGTTACTATCGAGTGCCAAGGGTGAGACCTCTACAACACTTCTGATGTTAACCCTGTAGTGTAGCTATTCGGTCATGGTCATCGGGGGTGATTCCGCCTTAACCACTTCCGAGACGACTTTGTCATGCAACCCCTCAAGTGTGAACCTCGGGAGTGGTTCCTCTTACGTTCACTTGATGATTACATCGAGTGGAAGTCACCGGGGGTGATTCCTCTAGTTTTCCCCTTGATGTTTGGACACACGGATACTTGGACTTTACAACTGTTTCTTGGAAAGGCGGGTCGACCCTGAGGGGTACCTGCGAGTGATGTGGAGACGGGTTGACCTGGAGGGTACCCGCGAGATAATTACGAGGCGTGGTCGGGCATTCCTAGCCCTTGCCGCAAATCCTCGAGACGGGGAAATGGGGTCACATCTTTCGTGAGTCTCTGCTTTTTACCGCGTGCTCCTAATCCACTACGATTTGGATATTTGATCCGAGTGGCCTCTGGCCTGATAGCACTAACCATCACGTGGGCATAGTATGGGCGTCCTGCGTCGTATGCATCAGCCGAAGCTTAATAGACGTCTGCGACTGAGTGGTGGGCGCCGGGTTGGACTGCGTAAGCACCTGACTTTTTGAAGGAGGTAGCTAGGTCTGCTCACCGGCCGCGTCCGCAACATGCAGGAGTTCCTGGGGCGATGGCCCATGACCCCTGGGGGCATATGTTTAGTCCGGCGTGCTGACCTCTCTATTAAGCCTAGGTCGGGTTGCAGCGTATTGTTTGGCCGAGGCCGGGCATGACCCAAGAAAGTGTGTCCGGCCGGAGTTAATCGAGCGTGGTGGGTAAGTTGGTGCACCGCAGGAAGAAAACATCTATCGGCTGTACTGTCCCTACGGTAACGGACACTTGGAGTTGTATCTCGATAGATACAACTAGAACTGGATACTTGTGATGAGAATTGGATTGTGATGATAGCTGGATAGTATGGCTCTGGATTGCTTTCTCGCAGGGAGTCGAGAAAGGATCTCTGGCCAAGGTTGATAACACTACTACTTTACTTTATGCTACTCTACTCGCTCTTGTTGCTGCAAGATGGTCGAAGGAGTCCTAGATTAGGGGGTATCCGGACAGCCGGACTATATCCTTTGGCCGGACTGTTGGACTATGAAGATACAAGTTTAAAGACTTCGTCTCGTGTCCGGATGGGAATCTCTTTGGCGTGGAAGGCAATCTTGGCGATACAGATATGTAGATCTCCTCCCATTGTAACCGACTCTGTGTAACCCTAGCCCCCTCCGGTGTCTATATAAACGGGAAGGTTTAGTCCGTAGGACCAACAACAATTATACCATAGGCTAGCTTCTAGGGTTTAGCCTCTACGATCTCGTGGTAGATCAACTCTTGTAATACTCATATCATCAAGATCAATCAAGCAGGAAGTAGGGTATTACCTCCATCGAGAGGGCCCGAACCTGGGTAAACATTGTGTCCCTCACCTCCTGTTACCATCCGCCTTAGACTCACAGTTCGGGACCCCCAACCCAAGATCCGCCCGTTTTGACACCGACATTGGTGCTTTCATTGAGAGTGCCATTGTGCCGTCACCATAAGGCTTGATGGCTCCTTCGATCATCGGTAACGATGCAGTCCAGGATCAGGTCTCCTCCCCAGACAGATCTACGTATTCGGCGGCTCCGCATTGCGGGCCAACTCGCTTGGCCATCTGGAACAGATTGAGAGCTACGCCCCTGGCCATCAGGTCAGGTTCGGAAACTTGAATTACACTGCCGACATCCGCGGAGACTTGATCTTCTACAAATTCGGGCCCATGCCAGGTGTGCCGCACGATCACGACGAGCACGATATAGCTCTGCCGTCGGACAGTGTTCGGAAGATCACACCGGCAACTACTCCGGCCTTCAATCCGGAGCACATTGCGCCATCTGAGGACGGGTGGGTAGACCCCGCCTTGGAGGCCGCACTTTCAGTGGCGATAGAGCTGAATACTGACTTTACCCCTCTCGAGAGCCGTGCTGCCGAACTATTGGATTCGACCCCGGCCACAGGCTCCGAGCCGCCTGCGCCCATGCCTATCAAATCCGGTTGGGCGCCGATCATGGAGTTCACCTCCGCGGATATCTTTCAGCACTCGCCCTTCGGCGATGTACTGAACTCGTTAAGGTCTCTCTCCTTGTTAGGAGAACCTTGGCCGAACTATGTCCGGCTAGAATGGGATGCGGACGACGAAGAAATTCGTTACCCACCCACCACCCACTTAGTAGCCACTTTCGACGATTTAACTGACATGCTCGACTTCGACTCCGAAGACATCGACGGTATGGACGGCGATGCAGGAGACGAGCAGGCACCACCGCCCACAGGACGCTGGATCGCCACTTCATCACATGACATATACATGGTGGATACACCAAAGAAAATGATGATGAGGAACGGAAGGATGCAGCGAAGGATAGCTCCCTTGAGAAGCAATCAAAGCGGCGGTGTAGGCGCCGCTCCAAATCCCGCCTCGGCAGAAACAGCGATAACGGCACAAGAAAAAATAATACCCCGGTCGACTCCGGAGGAAACGACGACCACATAGACCCAACGATAGAGCAGGGTGAGCCAGCGGATGATGAACACAGTACGGAGCCGCTGTCCAATCACGGTGACGCCGAGCGTCAAGCTAATCAACCCGTCTCCGGAGAGGAGAATAGTCCGGATGACGATGCACACATCATCCCACAAAGCCACTTGGAGCAAGAGAACCTCCATAGAAGGCTTATCACCACTGCGAGGAGTCTGAAGAAGCAGAAGCAAAGGCTCAAGGCCACGCAAAATACACTCAACAGTAGATGGAACAAAGTGCTCGACACTGCAGAAAAGCACGATGGCAGTCGCCACACAAAGAGCTATCCAAAGCGCAAGCTGCTGCCTATATTCGACGATGAGGCCTTAGAGCCTCCACAGCCAAAAAATAAAACAGTCGAGCGGTCGGATCGACGACCTCATGGCCACGATAGAGTGGCTAACGAGGCCGCACAAAAGTTAGTACACGATCCACGCGAGGACTCGCATCAAAAGGCCGGCGCAACCAGATCCATCTACGTATCAAGGAAACGCGCCCTAAGACAACCAAAACCGAACACCACAACCGTCCGAATGACATGGTACATCTAAATACAGGGGTGCCGCACACACCCTATGTTTCACCGATGAGGTGCTGGACCACGAATTTCCAGAAGGATTCAAACCAGTGAACATAGAGGCGTACGACGGGACCACCAACACTGGGGTCTGGATTGAGGACTTTATCCTCCATATTCATATGGCTCGCGGAGACGATCTCCACTACATCAATTACTTGCCCCTCAAGCTTAAAGGACCAGCTCGGCATTGGCTGAATAGCCTCCCCGATAACTCCATTGGAAGTTGGGAGGAGCTCGAGGATGCCATTCGGGCTAATTTCCAAGGGACCTATGTCCGACCTCCGGATGCAGACGATTTAAGTCATATAATTCAACAGCCCGGAGAGTCAACCTGAAAGCTTTGGAACAGGTTTCTCAATAAGAAAAACCAAATCGTCGACTATCCGGACGCCGAAGCCTTAGCAGCTTTCAAGCACAACGTCCGAGATGAATGGCTCGCCAGAGACCTCGGCCAAGAAAAGCCGAGAACAATGGCAGCCCTAACAAGCCTCATGACCCGCTTTTGCGCGGGTGAGGATAGCTGGTTGGCCCGCAGTAGCACCAGCGACCCAAGCACATCCGAAGTCAGGGATGACAATGGCAAACCACGACGCAGTAAACACAAGAGCCGGCATAAAGAAGACAACCCAGATAACACGGCGGTAAACGCCGTATTCAGAGGCTCTCGGCCAGGTCAGCGGAAAAAGCCTTTCAAAGGCAACATGGATGGACCATCCAGCCTAAACAAGATTCTAGACAAACTATGTCAGATCCATGGCACCCCCGATAAACCTGCAAATCATACCCACAGAGAATGTTGGGTCTTCAAGCAGGCCGGCAAGCTAAACGCTGAACACAAGGGGCAGGATACACTAAGCGAAGATGAGGATGAGCCTCGCCAACAAGGCACTGGGGGACAGAAAAAATTCCGACCAGAAGTCAAAACAGTAAACGTGGTACATGTGATGAAGGGGAGAAGCAAAACTGCACTCCGAGACACACACGCCCTAGAGCCCGTCACCACTAAGTTCAACCCCTGGTTGGCCCGTCCGATCACTTTTGATCGCAGGGTTCACCTGACAAGTACCCGGCACAAAGGATTGGCTGCGTTGGTGTTAGACCCAATAATAAATGGATACCATCTCACACTAGTCCTCATGGACGGCGACGATGAGTTTAAACTCGATATATCGTGACACAAATTCGCAAAATGGGGATAGACCCAACAAAAATCAGCCACAGTAATACTACCTTCAAGGGAGTAATACCAGGCCCAGAGGCCCGCTCCACGGGCTCTCTAATACTAGAAGTAGTATTCAGTTCACCTGACAACTACCGAAGTGAAACGTTACACTTCAACATCGCTCCATCCCGAAGCGGCTATAAAGCACTACTCGGACGAACAGCCTTCACTCGTTTCAACGCTATACCGCATTACGCTTCTCTCAAGCTCAAGATGCCTTATCCGCGCGGAACCATCACATCTAATGGAAACATTAAGAGTTCTTTACGCGCGGAAGAATGTGCGGCTGCTTTAATAGTCGAACACTAGACGACCTCACCAACCAGAACAAATGAACGGTCGTCAAGACCACGGACACGGTTAAACGAGTTCGACACATCACTAGATATACTTGAGAAAGGTTTGGTGGTCGCACCCTTATAGACAGTACCAGGGGCTTCCTGCGTGTAAACAGTGCTACGGCTCAACTTTACTTATCTTGAATTTTAAATGGTTTATTTAGAGTAACCAATTTTTTGCACGACAACTTTCAACTAAGTTCCTCTCTTTTACAGATGACAATCGTGCTACACCTGCCCACGATACGGCACAACGGAGACACAAAGCAGATTGGCAAAGTAGGGACCCGCTCAAAGGTTTCTTTTAGATTAAGACCTCACGTGAACCTTTTTACTTTCTCTTGTTGTTCACATCCTCCGGATTCTCAGTACAACCGAGAAGGATGCTGACGTTATTGGCATGTGACCACGTCAGAATATTGCATGTACCCGGACACTTGGGGCTCATTTTCAAGGGCATTGCTTAGCCCGGCATATATTATAAAGAACGAATACCTTAGGGAGTGTTCGGCGTCGTGAGTTTGGCCTTATATGCATCAGCTCCGAATCATATCTTTGGTCAAATGTTGGGTTTGCCCGGCTCCTGTGTTTTGCTACCTTACGTTCTGCTCTATCGGCTAAGGTGGCACCAGGAGAACTACTGCGATTGTGCCCTGGTTCATCCGGACGAGCACCTCAAAGGAGAAAGCCAAACCGATCATCATGATAAAGCGCGAGACTGGTCAACCACTCGACGACCTAGGGGAATCTTCGGGATTCCTCCGCATTAACGAAGGGCCGATTCCCGGCCAGGCATGTACGCGCCCCGCATTCGGATGAGCCCGGAGCCACCAGGGGCTATATAGTAGCCCCACTGTCAAACTCCTATGGCTAAGTGAAAGTGTTACAGCAATATAGTCTGATTGCCTAGTTCCCTGCGCTATCACCTCCTTAATGGACCAAGACGTTGGATCAAGTGTGAACACGCGTCTTCTGCGAACACCCCCGCATTATATGCATGGGGGCTGAAGCCGACGACTGCAAACTTTCAGGTCATATACATGTACACATAAACAGCCGCACATGAGGCATCATAACACTTTCAGGCAAAAGTATAAAAACAGCCTTTACAATTCAGTAAAACATTGTTTTTTTAATGGGAATACATGTCACTAGAACATAATATTCTTCGAGCACTGAGCTTCTATTGAACGAGCGCCTTCAAGGACTTCCTCAAAGTAGTGCTCGGCAGCTACTCGGCCAACAGCCGAAACCTGGGTTGCAATAGCGGTGGCCTCCATGTCTGCCCAGTATGTCTTGACACGGGCAAGTGCCATCCGCGCACCCTCTATGCACGCCGACCTCTTCATAGCGTCGATACGCGACACAACACCAAGGAACTGCTGCACCAAACCAAAATAACTATTCGACCGTGGCCCTCTCGGCCACAGATGATCCACAACAGATACCATGGCAAGCCCGGACAACCTATGGACCTCGGCCCACTCGGTCATGCGCTGATTTAACAGCAGCGGACGCGCTGGACCGTTGAACTGTGACCAGAATAGCTTTTTCATTTCACGATCTTTTTGATCCTTGAAGTACTCGGCTGCATCAGCCGCACTGGCTGCTAGATCCGCATACGCGTACGCAGAACTCCATAGCTAATCAAGAGGGGCATAATTCGGATCTCTGAACTTCGTCCGCAGCAAGAAGGGCTTCCTAGCCACGATATCTCCAGCTTGACGCAGCTCCTCCTTCGACGTTCTGATCTTCGAGCAGGCTTACTTGGCTGCTACCATGGCCTTCTCCAGCTCCGTCGCCTTCGCTTGGTTTTCCTTTTCAAGAAGCTGGTACCGGTCGGCGGCATCCTTTAACTCAACGGCCATCTTGGCCATCTTTTCCTTACTTTGGCTATGGGCAGCCTGTTCGGCCCTCAGCTCTTCGGCCGCCTTCGGAGAGGCCACATCACTATTCCTGGCTTGTTCTTTGGCTCGGACAAGTTACACCCGAAGGGTCTCCACGGCCGCAGCTCCATCTGCAAGCCTGACATATTAAAGATATTGGCATTATGCTGCTCTTACTACGTGTTGATAACCGGAGAAATCACATACCTTGTGCCTCGTCAAGCCGCTTGTTGACAAGCACGATGTCGGCATCTGCCGCATCAAGTTGCCGCTTCAGCTCGGCAAACTCACCAGTCCGGCTAGCCACCGGACCTTCCGCCACCTGCATACGAAGGCGGATTGATTATTACCTGGGACTATGATCCTCTGTTTGCCGCCGCTCTCGACCGCAACCACAGTCTCAGGGGCTACTATCTGCATAGGGCACACCTAACATGTGCGGTACTGCCAAAAATACACACTATTTCACGTACCTCAAAACTTTTCAGCAGACTCATAAAAGCTTCGCGGTAACCCGCCGGGCGGATGAAATCCTCTCAATCACTGTACCCATTAGCGTACGATGCACCTCTGAGATAGCCGCTTGCTCTAGCAGACCCTTCAGTGCGTCCGACCGCACACCAGACGGTGTCGGGCTCTTTCGGTTGCTCTCTTCAAGAGCCGGATACTGAGGACTTTGGGTGGCCAAAGGATTACCCTCTGGCCTTGCCGGATCAGGAGAAACCCTCCGCGACGACACCTCGGGGTCGCCCGCCTCATGAGGAGAGATGGCAGGGGGAGGCGTTTCGCTCTCCATCATCTCCGGAAGAAGATCCCCGAAGACGAACTCAGCCGAGAAGGGCTACGATCCAAACTACAAGATAAATGCTTCGGTTATTTTCCTCACAAGTAATGCAAGATATCTTCACTATTAAGTACCCTTCTACTTACAGCTCGGTGGAGTGCTGACCCCCTTGCGGGCATTGTGCGGCCAGGGTACCCCCCGGGGTAGGACCCTCTGGTGAAGATTTCTTCCCCCGTTTGGAAACCATCATTTCCGGGTCTTCAGAGGCGGTCCTCTTCCCTCCTTGGGGAGAAGGAATTTCAGATTCTTCTCCCTGGCTATCCTCCTTCGCGGAGGCGCTAACTCCCCCGGTCTGGATGAGCGGTGAGCGAGGTCCGCTTTCAGCCTCCTTATTCCCCCTGTATCTTCTCCTGAGGGCGCTTGATAAGGCGCGAGCTACAACATCGTGGCTAGTACAAGATCCGGTGAGACCTCGGGGAGGGGGTCGGACACCTGATCATCTTCGCCTTTGTTACCCAGTCTTGGTCAAAGAGCAACTTTTCAGAATGATTTCATGACAAATAAAAAGACAAAAGTGTTCGACTACGGGACTAGTTACTTGGGTATCTGCGCGATTGCAACTCAGACCCGCATCCTCGGTGGTGTCCGGACACATTATTTGTGGTCCGAAGAATGATTGATACATCTCTTCGAGCGTCATACTGAGGAAGTGCTGAATAGCTTGCAATCCATCTGGGTTGAACTCCCACATGCGGAGGGGACGTCGTTTGCAGGGCAGGACTCGACGAATTAACATGACTTGCATTACCATGGCCAGACTGATATCTGTCTCGAGGAGATCTCGGATGCGGCTCTGCAATGTCGGCACATCCTTTACTGCCCCCCACTCTAGCCCCTTGTTCATCCATGACGTCAGTCGTGGCGGGGGGCCGAGAGAAAAGCAGGGGCGGCCACCCACTTGGTACCCCTGGGAGCTGTGATATAAAACCACTCCCATTGCCATAAGCTGGACACCTCCTGGAAGGAACCCTCTGGCCATGGGGCATTGACACTTTTGCTTATTACGACACCTCCGCACTCTGCGTGCCACCCCTCGATCATCTTCGGCTCCACATTGAAGGTCTTGAGGCACAGGCCGAAGTGAGGGGTAATGCAGAGGAAAGCTTCACACACGACGATGAACGACGAGATGTGGAGGACGGAATCTGGAGCCAGATCATGGAAATCCAGCCGTAATAGAACATGAGCCCCCTCACAAAGGGATCTAGAATGAGGCCTAGCCCTCGGAGGAAGTGAGAGATGAATACAACGCTCTCGCCGGGTTCGGGAGTGAGTATGACATGCCCTCGAGTAGGCAACCTGTGTGAGATCTCACCGGTCAGAAATCTGGCCTCTCTTAGCTTCTTGACGTCTTCCTCTGTGACGGAGGAAGGCATCCACCGACCTTGAAGGTTGGATCCGGACATGGTTGAAGGTCTGAAGAGCATGACCTGAGCCTGGGGTGTTGGAACTCGAGGTGGGGGAAGGATTCGATTGAGCACGAGAAGAAAAAGGGACAGGCCTTGGCCTCTTTATAAAGGAGGTGAATATCAAGCATCCTTCGCGTGGCCGTTTGGGACTTGCCTAGGATTGGGGAGTCATACCAACGGGCACGATTGGGTTACCCACATCCGTATTGATGAGAATCCCGTAATAAGGGGGACACAATCTCTGTTTCGACAAGACGTGCCAAATAAATCGCATCACAAAACGTGCAGTGGCAGGCTGATGGAGGAAGACTGTTCGTCATGACCAAACCATGGCAATACGTCACGTTATGAAAAATGGTCGGCAGATTAGATATGTGGAAATATTATTCTCTCTATGGTGGTATGCGGAACTTGTTTTGCAGAGCAGGACACTATCCTTGTGTTCAAAATCTTCCATGGAGTATTCGGAGGAGGAACCCGCCTTGCAATGCCGAAGACAATCTGCGCGCCGGACTCATCGTCATTGAAGCCTGGTTCAGGGACTACTGAGGGAGTCCTGGATTAGGGGGTATCTGGAAAGCCGGATTATATCCTTTGGCCGGACTGTTTGACTATGAAGATACAAGATTAAAGACTTCTTCTCGTGTCCGGATGGGACTCTCCTTGGCATGGAAGGTAAGCTTGGCGATACGGATATGTAGATCTCCTCCCATTGTAACCGACTTTGTGTAACCCTAGCCCCCTCCGATGTCTATATAAACCGGAGGGTTTAGTCCGTAGGACCAACAACAATCATACCATAGGCTAGCTTCTAGGGTTTAGCCGCTACGATCTCGTGGTAGATCAACTCTTGTAATACTCATATAATCAAGATCAATCAAGCAGGAAATAGGGTATTACCTCCATCGAGAGGGCCTGAACCTGGGTAAACATTGTGTCCCCCGCCTCCTGTTACCATCCGCCTTAGACGCACAGTTTGGGACCCCCTACCCAGGATCCGCCGGTTTTGGCACCGACAACGGTGGTTTCCAAGATGCTAGTCTTCGATAGGCTAGGGTTTCCCCTTCTCTTCTGGCATTCTGCAGTCCAGTCCACAGATACAACCCTTTTCATTGATACTGATGCATATGTAGTGTAGATCCTTGCTTGCGAGTACTTTGGATGAGTACTCACAGTTGCTTTGCTCCCCCTTTTTCCCCCTTTCTTCTTCTCTCCGGTTGATGCAACCAGATGTCGGAGCCCAGGAGCCAGATGCCACCGCCGATGCCTACTACTACGTGGGGACTGCCGACGACCAGGAGTAGTTAGGAGGCTCCCAGGCAGGAGGCCTTGCCTTTTCGATCAATGTTGCTTCTGTGCTGGCCTTCTTAAGGCTACTTGTCTAACTTTTTTATGTACTCAGATATTGTTGCTTCCGCTGACTCTTGTGTTTTCGAGCTTATGTACTCGAGCCCTCGAGGCCCCTGGCTTGTAATACAAAGCTTGTATTATTTTAATTTGTGTCTAGAGTTGTGTTGTGATATCTTCCCGTGAGTCCTTGATCTTGATCGTACACATTTGCATGTATGATTAGTGTACGATTGAATCGAGGGCGTCACAATATAGCTGGTGGGTCCGACCTGTCGGCGGGGGAACAATTTTTTCATGAAATATGGAGGCCCTTCCGGTGGGTCCCAGATGTCAGGTGGAGGAATCATTATTTTGCGCGTAATAAGGAGGCATTTCCTTGTGTGCGAGCGTGGACCCAACTGTCAGCCTCTCCACATACAGTCCACATCCGATGGATGTCGTTTGTTGACCACATTGACCATGCCGCGCCTAGAGCACCAGGGTGGTGGACAACGACGAGGCTATAGGAAGGGGACAACATGGAGCCGGGTAAGACATGGAAGTGGATGCCAACGCGGAGAGGAGTACGAGGGTTCACAGGTTCTGCTATGGTGTGAGGCTGCCGTCACCGCAGAATAACAGGGGGTGTGGGTGAGTAGACGGATGGCCTGGCCAGCGGTGGGAGTAGTAGGGGGCGGTGAGGCCTCTGCGGCAGCATAGCTGGCCATGGGAGGCAGGAGCAGGCGGCACGACCAACGCTGCTTTGGGCGGCTGGAGCAAGGAGACTAGAGGTTGAAGAAGCACGACGGCCGTTGAATGGACATCGTACGGTCACTGCAGCTAGAATCGTTTATATTGACTAAGTTGACAAAGCCCTTGGTACGCGTCAACTTAGTAGGCCCACAGGTTAGCCTCCGAAATGGTGTGCCCTAGCTGTCAGGGGGAGGAATCATTTTTTGGGCGGCTGAAGCTAGAATATCCGAGATTGAAGAAGAAGCATGACATCCGTTGGATGGACATTCAACGGCAACTGCTAGTAGAACCCTGTGTTGACTATAAGTTAACAAAGCCTTGCATACACGTGAACTTACTTTTTTAGGGGGGCGTCAAATTAGTAGGGCCACAAGTGTGTGGCAGAGAACTTATAGACCATTTGCGACTTGTAAGAATCTACAGCCCATTTTTGAATTCTAATGGAATTTACTACAGCCCATTTACAGTTTGTTAAAAGTACATCCCATTTTCTAGCTAGGGCAATGATTAATAATTTCAACCAACCGTTCAAAACAGAATTAAATAAAATTTTCCACATTTTGATGGGATCCGAAATATTTTTGTCCCAAAATTTCTAGTCAGATTAAATAAAATTTCAATATAAATTTGTATTATGTAAAAATCCAATAAACATTGCGCGCACAACAATGTTTGGAATTAAAACTTTCAAAATCCATAGGTAATATTTTATAAACTAGTTACGTGTTTGGTGCATTTTTTATAGATACTGCCCAGTTTTTATAATTACATCCCATTTATTATTTCTTAAAGCCCATTTTCTTGTTAATCCTAATGCATCCCTCCTAGGAAAGATTTGCATCCCAATGGGGCGGAGAATAACAAGTTGACCCGGATTGTGTACAAGCTGTCACCCTGTGCATTCTTGATGTTGAAAAAAAGGCCTGTGTAGTACAGTACAACCTTACATGGCTACTCAGCCCACATTCAGCGACGCCGAAAAGACCCAAACAAGGCTTCGGTACAACTTTTTGAAGTCACTGAGCACAATTAATAACTTAATAAAAAAGTTAGTGTATAGTGGAACCTAATTAAAAGTTGTCACGAGCGAAGAAATAATTCAATGGGTCCCACTTGTGCGTGTGTGCGTGTGTGTGTGTGTGTGTGTTTGTGTGTGTATGTGTGATAGAGAGAGAGACCCATCAGTCGATGCTCGTAAATACATCTTTCAGCCATATGCATTGATGATGCTCAGTAAAAACTTATATAGTTGACACAATCATATAGAACATCATAGCACACTGAACTTGCATACAAATTCTTTACGCAGGAGGCACAATCAGATTGGAAGCAGTGGATCGCTATGGGTAGGTATATGTTGAAACTAACGAACTCGTACATAATGGTTCATCGTCTTTATCAATGACGGGGAAATATCTTGAATGCTGTGCAAAGAAAATAGACAAACAACACAATATATAAGTTCTGCTAGAACTTTAAGTTGACGTACAACCCTTTCTAAAAAAAGTTCAGGTAAAAAATAGAACAGGTCACAATCAAATGTACTGGCACATCAGTGCTTCACACCCATAGCTCGGATTTAATCAGTATCTGACAAGATTTAGTTGTTACCTCAAATTAGAGCACATCCAGGCAGCCAGCGTTGCCTCTTCTCCCAAAGAAGAAGTGGCCTCCGCCGCGCGATGGAGTAGGCCCTGTGCCATCCATCATTCCGAGCAACACGGGGTAATTCTGATGTTGACTCCTGTAATGGACGTCGTCGACGGACCTGGGCACCAGCGGCGGCGGCAGGACTTCGATTAATGGATTGCCCACTTCTTCGACATGCACGAACACTCGATACAGGTAAATCCCTAACGTGGTCTGCGGCGGCCTTGGTGGCGACGAATAGTACAACCCCGCTTCCTGCACCGGTATCTCAACACCAATCACCTTCGGTATGGTGGATGGCTTCTTCATCCATGCCATAACCGTCAGAGCCCAGCTGTCTAGAGGAACAAACATACTTACGAGCTCACCTCCAATGTCGTTGATAAGCTCATTCATCGAATCGTTGTTCCAAGCACATCGAGGCATGCCATGGAAGGTCAGCTTTGTTAAAAACTCAAGCTCAGAGGGCACCGAGCCCCATCCTGGGTGCCACCGATCAAAGCTCACCAGCGCGCCATCGCAGAAGAAACGCCGAAAAGATTCGAACACACGACTGCAGTCGAAAGTTGTCTGGAACCTGAAGAAGAAATCAGCGGTGGCGGACAGACTTCAACAAGCAAGTCACTTATTTGGATGTCGTGCGCAATGCCAAGATCTTTGACAAGGTCATCCGGCGAGACGGGAGGCCGGTCGCCGTTGATGGTTACCATCAGCACTTTGCCGGCAAACTGGTCGTCAAGCGCCACCATGCCACTGTTGAGCGACAGCACGCAACGCCTGAAGGCAGGACGGACCTCAGGATCTCCGGCTCGGACATCTGTGTTAACCGGTGACATGATAGTGCGCTTGAGTATAGGGAGTACAGGAGGGGGATTTGGGGGAACTGGAGTAGGAATCGAGATTCCAGAGGTGGGGAGGGGCGGGAGATTGGGGATGAAAAGGTAGCATGAATTTCGAACACGTGCCAATATGCTCTCGGCGCGCAAGCGCATGAAAACACCGGTGGCGCCCACATGTCGTCCTAAGATTTCCTATTGTTTTTTAGAGCCATGCCTTTTTTGTGAGGATCTTTTGAGAGCCCGGCCTGAGATTCATAATTGACCTATTTGACATTGCGTTACTACTGGACCCATATTCAAGGACACCTCACTGGCCCAAACAAGTGTACATCATCGAAAAGACACTAAGCTCAAATTATAACTTGAAAAAATGAGGTATACTCTGAACACTGGAGAATGGTGATGCCCTCATTTAGCCCACCAGCAGTTCGAGACAATAAACAGTTGGAAACAACGATATATACAACTTTCAAACTCTGACTAGTGACTACTACTGACATAAACAACAAGACATGATAGTTCATAAGAAGTCCTGCTACACCACCAAAATGCACCCATCTACAGCACTCAGACTCTTGTGATCCAGACAAGAATGACATTCTAAATAGAGGCAACTATTACATAGTAAGAGTGACATAGACAAGGATGACCAAATGACCAAGGAATATGCATAACAAAAGAGAGAACTACCCCCAGAACAAGCGGCAAAGACAACTAGTCATTCAAAGTGGGATGATCCAACACCATCATAATTTGTAGCCCCGGTTCAGCCACCAGTGATCCGGAGACACCAGTACTCGACACCTTCGACGCAACAGCCCAGTTACCTATCAACCTGAAGGCTTGAACCACATCACTGCCTGTCGGACTCGACACATCCAAGGATCAAAGTTAATCCAGATGTATTTGTCATTCTCACCTTCTTTTGGCTGCAGTTGTATCGTTGACAATCAGGGGAGTATGCTCCCGAACTCCTAGGGCTCGCCGTGTAGACACAGTTTTCCATAGCAAACAGAGCCTCTCTGCCATCAAGGTCCTTGCCAATGGTGATCTCTTGGTTAATCGGATAATTGAGTCCGAGAAACAGAGAGTGTGAACCAAGACTGTTTACCCGCCTCCAAATAAAAAATCCTGAAGGCCCCAACAAGCTGGTATCCTGCTCATAGACGTAACAGCTACTGTCCGGTTACTCACATATTTCACGGTGCTTGCATAGAGTGGGGTTTTTGCAATATAACTTTCCGGCTCATGTATCCGAATGATCATCAGTCTTTTGCCATCGTCTGATCGAGCGAGGAGCCAGTTGTGCTTCCCTGTTTTTGGCAAAGGTGGTGTGATTACAAAGGGTAGTAACTGTAGGGACACTCCATCATATCAAAAAGGACAGGCATTGTTAATGTAAGATCAGCATTGTTCAGAGTATGAGTAGGATAATGCAAGAAACATCATTGATATGTCCCAGTTGGAACTGGGGTGAAAATACAGGGAAATGTATACTGGGTTCGAAAATATAGAAGTGCCATGCATGGTTATACTCATGTTATCTCACAATCGATTCTTCAGAGGAAACTACCATGTCATGCATGTTATGTAATCATGATCTATCCTCACAAACAAATTCTTCCAGGAAACTAACAGACCATGCATTGTTATATACTCTTGTTCTGTGGGCAAAATTTTTGTGAGCATATTTTTCTAGCCATTGATTGCTGAAGGGCGAACATAGGTATGGACACATAGTAAGCATTACATGATTGCACTACTTCCAAATATAGAGTTCTCCATATGCACATTTACTTCCCTAATGTATGGTTAGATGAAACCAACAATGTGATGCATTTTTCTACATCATGAAAGTTAGGAAACTAAGATGGCCATTGATACACACTCATATTTAGTAGTATATAGATTACTATAAACTAAGGAGAATATCAATATCTTCCTAACCGTTTGATTATTCAGGGGTACAAATTGGTTGTAATGACATGGTCACAATCGCATGAATTAACTCATTCCAAATATAGCTGATTCTGACGCCTCTAATACATTGCCATAGTTCTACTCAAATTCTGCTCAAACAGGGATATGCCAATCATCACAAAAAGTTCAAACAGTGTCATCGCATCATCATTAACATCAGATGGAAACAACTTACTCGCGCCATCCCAGCAATACGTGGTGCCATCTACTTTGTCGATCGCGTAGATGATGCCATTGTGTTCAATAGCATCACAGAAGTGTGTATCAGCTTTGACGACGATCCACTACGAGCTGAGCTGTCTCTAGCTATATAAGGCAGCGGCGGAAAGATAGACGAGTCCCTTGTCGAACAAGGCAATTAGCTTGAAGTCTGCCTAATCCGCATGTCGTGTTGGCACTTGGCAGATTACAATCTTGTGCAAAACAATGTGCGTCCACCTGATGACGTAATCTAGATGACTTGGACCGCAACGGTAAAACTCTATGTCATGCAACGGAGGAAGGATAATCTCATGGGAGGTCTGTAAGTTCACGAGCACCAACTTTTTCCCGTCTTCTTTGACGGCGGCCATCTAGTGGGAGTCCATGCCGACCCAGTACATACCTGCAAGAAGTTTCAGGCGATGGTGATCGGATCGTAGTCGAGGGAAATGATGTACAACGACCCACTACATACCTGCAAAGAAGTTTCGGCTAATGTACGCCTCCGTCTCATGGTGAGCAAATTTCGCAAGACCAGATAGCAGCAAGCAGGGTGTCTTGAAAAGCTTAGACCTCGCTTCGACGATGGCCGTGTGCATGCCCCTCGAGCATGCAGCCAGCCGCAGGGCGCTCAACATATCCATACATGAACAACAGAGGTCGAGGACGTCACTTGGGAGATTGCTCCAATCGCGGCTCATATGGATGATGCGCGGTTCACGTTCGGCCAAGGTGGAGTTTGGAAGGTGGGGTTTTGGGGGGTTTGATTTATGGGGGAGAAGGCTCTCGGTGCTGGAGCAGCTAGCGAGGGAATAGTGGTACTGGGGGAGGCGAGCGAGGCGAGGGTACGCGGGGGCACAATGAGATGATGAATAGTGACCTCAGGATCTCCGGCAAGACGGAGATGGTGATGGAGTGGTGCTTGGGGAGAGGGAGACGAGGCGAGGCATGCTATACAGTGGCGGTGACAGTGACTACACAGTGCACAAGGTGAGTCTGACTTTGGTAACCCGGACACGCCGCCTGGACTGGTGTCACCTCGGGCGCAGGGTCTTGTTACTTCACTGTGAGGACCGGATGAATAATAGTATTTTGACCATCAAGTGTACCACAGTTGTACTACTACTAGTAGTAGTAGGAGTAGTAGGAACATGAGTAGTACTCCTGTGCTAGCATGCCTCTAGATTCATTTCATCCTCTAGGCATCATCCATATTGCAAGCAGAACCAAATTCTCATGCATGCGGAAGTGCGAAGAAGGACTTTCCTTTTTTGAGGATAACGGCATATTCCTTAACTAGAGAATGTTGTGTCTCCCACGCACGCGCCAATATCCATCCGAACCAGCTGTGACACATTTTTTATCCATTTGCATAGGTCCCACCTGTCAGGAGGGGTGTAGAAATAAAAAGGAATCATAAAATGTCTAGCCACGGTGATTCAAAAGAGTGACCTCAACTAGCTAGTGGCACATGTAGCGCTAGAAGGATGGGCACGTACAGGGACAAGCACCACTCCTCAGTCTACCCACGTAGCCTTTTCGTTTAGTCTACCTAGTCGTCTAATCAACTGCCTATAGGCCACTTCTCACATTTACTTATCCATCGGGAACCGATTTTCCTCGGCTTCTTCACTACACCTTCATCTTCATTTGCATCCAAACCACACTTCATTCACATTGTTTTAACCTCTTCACATCCTCCTGGAGTAATTATGAAGCCCCTTTAAATAATCATCTTCTTCAGTTAGACTAGCCATCTAATCCTAATTCTCCAAACCATAGCCCTCCAGTCTAGCGGTTCCAAATGCCGAAAGAGATCGAGATGCAGGTTTTTGGCGTCCAACATGTCCTCATCGAAGGCTCGTTGAGCATAGTTGCCACAGTCACCGACCACCCAAGGGTTGTTCGAAAGTGGATCAACAATGTATCCAAGTCCCTCCAAAAGGTGGAGATGAAGCTCATCGGTCTCGATGCAGAGTACACGAAGCATGCCACTGGGAAGATCCAACGCGCCGCCGTCCTTCAGCTGTGCCTCGAAGATGATGTTTTGGTGTGCCACATTATACACACACCTTCCATACCAGGTGAGCTTCATGATTTCTTGTCTCGGGAGGACATATACTTCTGTGGGGCAGCCATCGCAGGGGACAAACAGAAGTTGGAGCCATACAACCTTGATTTGAAAAGCATCGCTGACGTACAAATCAAAATAAAAATTCCTGTAGAAGATTGTGATAAACCGACACCATCCCTTTTCGACGTAGCAAATTTTGTGCTCGGAACAAATTTTCAGAAGGGTGATGAGACGCGGGCATTAAGATCGTCTGGATGGGAGAAATATCCCTTGACGTATGAGCGGATAAAATATGCTGCCCTCGATGCCCATGTGAGTTTAGAGATAGCTGCAAGGTCTAGAGAGCTTGTTGCGAAGCCGTCTCCCACAGAAAATGAGAACAAGAAGAAGAAGAATAAGAAGAAGAAGAAGATGTTGCACCAGCAGCAGGGCATTATGGATGGTGAACTATTTCCTCTATTGTAAAAAAAAATATTCCCTCTCTGTGTATATTGATATAGATGGACTATTTCGATCGTGTGCATGTCTTTTGAGCAAGTAGTAGCATGGGTCCGCTTGACTATAAGGAACTATTTATCCGCCTAGCTTTCTCTACTACTCCTTCCGGTGATCGGTATGCAATGCATGTGTCCATAGACATGACAGCTTGTCCATGGAAGTTCAACTACAGCGACCATCTGTTGGCGTTCTGGGAACGGGGGTCCCCAGACATGCCTGCCTGCGGCCCACAGCGTGGCTAGGTAGCGGGCCGTATGGCCCATCTTCATCGACAAGGCATCCAAGACCCTCGCGACGTGAATGATGCAAGGCTTCCTCTGGAGTGGTCTAGCCAGGCGGCCTCACGAGGAGCGGAGATATCAAGGCAGGGCAAACCTCACGAGGCACTCGTGACATGAGCCATGACGAACGGCGCCAGGCGGGTGCCAGAGTCCACAGCGTCCCCATTTCCTCTTTGGTGCTAAGGAGGCATGCGCAGACAAAGAGTGCCGAGACATCACGCAAAGGTTGCCATATTGGTGCAACAAGACCAAGACCAGGAGGACGGCAGGGCGGAGGTCATCGTGGAGCCCAAGACGGCGTCACCCCAGGGCTTTTCACAGGCGAATACCACTTTTGTCAGGATAGCTTGTACTAGTTGTCCCCCTTCAAATGCCCGTCGTTGTTGGCTCCCTTCCCGCTCAACATTTGGGAAGAGGACCAGTGCCTATATAAATAGGCTTAGCCACCACAGTAGAAGAACAACTCGAACAGATCGAGAAGCCAACACACGCACAAGAACACCTCAACCTCAGGAGGTTGTTCTTCTCTTCTACTGTTCATCATCAACCCAACAGGAAATCCACCACCACCACCACACTAGAGTAGGGTATTAGACCACAACGGTGGCCCGAACTAGTATAAACCACGTGTCTCTTTCTGTGTTGTGAGTTCGTCGAGTTCGTCCGCAAGATCTTAGCGAGCTTGAGCGTAGATCGGTACGAGGGAAAGACTTCGCGCGCACCCTAGTGTTCGAACCTTAAGGGTTTGCCGGAACCCCACATCCGACATTTGGCGCGCCAGGTATGGGTGCGCCAGAGCTTCTTCCCCGCCAACCAGCTCTTCGACGTTCACCGGCTGTGATGTCTGGCGACCCAAGGACCGGCTCCGACCACTGGGCAGCCTGGCCGGCCCGGACGATACCGCCTGCCCATGGAGATCTCGACCCCGCACCTCAAGCGGCGCGGGCGCCACCAAGCTCGCTGGGCGCGGACAGCGCGGTCAGGCGTCATCCACCCTCACCCCACGGCAAGTACGGGCCGCGGCAAGAGTGGCGAGCCATGCTGTAGCAACAGCGCCGCACTCGCGGCGGGAGCAATCGAACATGTGGGCGGCACTTACGGTGGCAAGAGAGCTGCTGTGATGCAGGCTGATGGAGAGCGGCCGGGACACGCTGCTCGAGCAAGTCGCTGAGCTGCTGGACACGACAGCGTCGGGAGCACAACCTTTCTGCTATCGACTTCCCCCCCCCCCAGGCCACTTCAGGGCCGCGCGGAGAGCATAACCACGTCTGCGCACCACCGACTACGCGCGGGGCTTCGTCAACATCAGCACGGCCGGCAGTGCAGGGGGCTCCAATGCCCCCATGCCGCCCTCGATGAGCACGAGCACAATCATCACTCCCCACGGTTCCGGCAGGGTGCCGTATCGTCATCCCCAGGACCCTGTCATGGGCAGAGCAACGTGGAGGTTGGGGCACCATGGCGAGGTGTTCGGGGTGACGGCCCCGGAAGCCTACGTGCCCCGCATGATGGACCAAGAGTACACACCAGAGGATGACCACAGCTCGTTCGTTGGAGAAGATTGGGGAGAAGGGGCGCTAGGAGTGGAAGCTTTCCAAGAGCCAATGGAGAACCACGACGATCGCGCCAACATCGGCAATTATAGGGTACCCCTAGTCCATCAGGAACAAGTTTACGCTAACCATGGGCTATAGATGAACCAGGTTGCCGCGTCGGTCGATGACCCAGGCGCAGGGACACCAGCCCCAGCAAGAGAGACGCGTTGGGGGCCACCGAGAGGGAGCCAGGAGCGAGGACCCTCCCCACGGCGCGCGCCGCTTGACGACACCCGGAGGAAGGCCCTCTGCCGGGGAGGCCTCGCCAACTCTTCCCCCGGCAGAGGACCTGTGGTCGCCGAGGGAACCGATGGCGTCCTCTTTCCCTCTTCTGTTTCATCCTGGTCTCCGGTCGGCTCAGAGAAGGTCGAGAGCGACGCAAGGCGGGGCCCTCATCTGGCAATATGAAGCATGGCCGGTACATGTGAAGAAGGCTCGGTGCCTGTGAAGCTCGCCGCCCGTGACACTCTCACGTAATAATGAGTTGGGGCTGTACCCGCCCCGGAGTCTCAGGGGTGCCGGCCTCAGGCCCTAGGGCTCCCTCCCACGCCTAGTGGCAGCACTTAGCTCCACGCTGGTGAGAAGACTTGAAGACCAGAAGACTAGACTAGGTGCCGGACGCGGCCTTTTGCCTTGGATCTTTCCTTCTGTAGCCTTGCTTTCTGGATCTGGATTTGAGTTGAAACTGAGTTTTTATTGGTGCGCGCGGGGGGGGGAGCCTTTTCTCGTTTGAGCAATTTCTTGCCTTCTGGACCTTGTTTTGTTTGGGACTCACGTCCGTCGCCTTTCCCTAACGAGCTCCTCGCGAGTAGGACTGCAAGCTGCACGCGCCTTGGCTGCTGCGCTGCGCTGTTGCCCACTCCATGTGGGGCCCCCTCCGGCAGGGTGGCAAGCTCCGCAAGGCTGTCAGAAACTCGGCACGTCATAGTCTAGCTCAAGGATGGCGCTGACTAAGGTAAACCAAGGCAAAAAACTCGCATCAAGATTCACAAGTTCATGAGGACACAAACTCACACCACATGGAAGAATAAAAACTGCGATTTGTCTACATGAGGGGCTCCCCCTCTCAAAATGCGAAACTAGATATGAACGATCCCGCGGGCAACAAAATGTCCTGCCTCCTTCTAAAATTTCCGCCACCTAGTCTTTAACATGCGAAACTCCCCTTTTGTCCTTGGTGCATGGAGAAAAACAGTAACAATACCGCCCTCACCTACATAATAGGTCGGGGTTGCTTTGGTAACTACCGGTTCCCCCCACCACACGGCACGCCATTTCCTCTCCCCCTCCCACAAAAACGACTAACTCCACATCACCAGAGCATCTTACATGATGTCGACCGTACTTCATCGGCCTTTCTACCCCTCGCCTCTCAAAACCCTAGACTGCTCATCCACCGGCATACAAGAGCCCATTCACTGCCAGCCGTGTCCACCTCGCCGGATCTGCTTCTGTGGCCGCATCTACCCCTCCCACCTCCACTAGAAACAAGTAGACTGCTCATCCACCACTGTACCACAGACCATTCAGTGCCGGCCTTGTCCACACCCCCTGGAGCCGCCCCACCGACGCCCCCTCGACGGCCTCTAATCCTCTTCGCCGACACCTTATGTCGGTGTACAAAAAGAGGGGTATGCGCTTTTGTACCCCTATAATTGTGCACGGGCAGTCTGAGCCGCGGGCGCCGCCACACTAAGAAAGGCAAGGGAGGTGAGCCAAGGTAAGGCCGAAGCTCGAAAGGAGCAGAACGACGCCAAGACCAAGACCACAAAGAGCAAAGGGGACGAAGCGGACTCCCCCGGCAAGATCCTTGCCGGGGGGCGGTTTTAGCAAACCCGGCAAGACCCTTGCCGTGGCCGCTCGCCCCACACCTACGGAGCGAATCACCCTTGAGTCCACTGCCCCGTGGTGGCATGCAGATCTTTGTGAAGACATTCAAGATCAGATACACACTATAGAAGACGACGACCCTTGGCGGGATCCCAGCCAAGGAGGACCACAAGGCCCCCGGCAAGAGCCTTGCCGGCGACGACAGCAGGCGCCGCGGAAGACCCTTGCCGGGGCTACGATGAGGCCCTCACCAAGGTAACCTGTAGGGCCACCATCAGGCCCACGCCAAATCAACCCTTCACGGCCGTTCGCATGCAGCTACCAGACCCAACCAGTTGGGCAGGCACCTGCGTGGCGGCAAGCAGATCTTCGTGGAGGCCCACCGCCGCGCCACCTCGGCTGCCTGCCTGCCTACATGGCACCACGGGCACCGCTGGCCAGGGCGTGTGTCGACACGAGAGGGAGCGGCGACAGACGAGACTGGGCTCTCCCCCGTCCCCGATAAAGCAAGGACACCTAAGCAAGACGCATTAAATGTGCGTTCTCATGTAATGCGAGGAATAAACTCGTATCACTATACCCTTTCCACCTCCTGTGTGCCACTGTGGCAACCCCTTTATCTATAAAAGGAGGCCCGAGGCGACCAGGTGGAGGATTCGGCTTTTTGGAGCTCCTCACGCCCCATAGCTAGCTGAAGAACACAGATAAACTAACCACCAAAGCAGGAGTAGGGTTTTACGCATCCTCGCGGCCCGAACCTGGATAAAGAACCCGTGCGCTATCTGTTTGATCCACTCTTCTCACGACCCCGCGCCCTGCAACCGTAGTGGGGATTCTTGTGATCCCATAGGTGTCGTCCCCGCACCGACATCTTTGGCGCGCCAGGTAGGGGGCGCAGTTGTGAGAATCAGCTTTGGCGATTAGTGGCACTCCTTCATCTTCGTGACCCTTGAAGAAGAGAGGAGGCCTGAAGATCAACACTCGGCGATTGCCAGCGAAGCTAAGTTGCACTGAACCTTTATTTGTGCTACTCTTCTTATTTGAGGTTATTCCCCCCTGAGATGTCACGCCTTTGTATGAGAAACCTGCACGCCAGGGGGCTCTCCCACGATCGGCAATGCCCTTGCCCTGTTTCGAGTCCACTCAACAGCTCAAGCGGCTGTGTCGAGAATGGCAGAGTAACCTTCCGCGATCTACAACGCTCTCGATTCTGACTCGAGTCAAGCTCGACAGTTCGAGCGGCCACGTTCGGAATGAAAACGTGGCTCATCCGGCAGCACGCGTACCCAGCAGGCCCTGGGGATCCGTCCCCAAAACACCGCTAGGGGCTTTCGCACCGGCAAGCCTACCCGATCGGCGAGGGGCACACATACAAAGAGGAATTGAACGGGGAAATAACATGCATGAAAATTAAGAGTACTTCAAAGTTATATTACATCACATCATAGCTGCAGTTCTAACTGAAGATAAAATTTGTCTTGGTCGGGAATCCATGGCGAAGAAGAACGGGTGCTCAATCCGGCTGGCTTTCCACCCTCTTGATTTAAATCGATGCCGTTGGTGATGGGCTTGATGCGCTCCTTGAGCACCGTGAGGTCAACACCATCCGACAAGCTCTTCATCGAGGCCGCGAAGTCAAGGTTGGGATTCCAGTGCGCCACCTTGGTGAGGACCTTGGTCACAACCCTCCGGCAAAGTCGCTGGGCCTCCTCGGCCGGCGTGGCCGTCCTATTGGAGTGAAGATAGGCCAAGGCTCCGAGGACACCTTCAAAGAACTGGGTCAGCTTGGCGTTGACGGTCCCGCTGCGCTTGGGGGCGTACCTCACGTTCGGCAACCCCATGGTGGCCTATTGCGAGGTGACCCTGCCAGCGATGACCTCCAGATGGCTGATCCACTTGTTCTCACCCACCACATATTCCTGGTGGGAGGCGGCCTCGTTTGCCCACAGCTGCTTCTCCTCCTTGAGGCTCCTGGTCAAGGTCTCCTCCCGAGCCCTGCTCTCCGACAGCATCTTCTCGAGACCCTCCAGCTTCAGCTTGAGGTCTCGATGGAGTTCTGCGATCGAAGAGCTCCCGATCCCCGCCGATGATCGCTCCTTGCGCCTCTACCAAGGCGCGGTTGAGTGTGTTCTTCTCACGGACAGCTTGAGGGCCTGCTCCTTCAGCTCGTCCCGCTCGGTTCCAGCTCCTTCACCTTGCAGCCTGAGCGGAGCACGGGCATCGAGTCCCTCCTTGTGCCTCTGCTCCAGCTCGCGGGTCCGTTGCGCGACAAGGGCCTCGAGCTCCTCATCCTTGCCGTGGAGCGTTGCGTTAAGCTTCGCCTCACGCGCAGAGAGGTCCTCTTCTTGGGAATCCAAGGCGACTTGATGCTGGTTCCGGGAGGCTTCGGCCGCGGCGGCCAAGTTCGCCGCCTCTTCCTGGGACTTCTTGACGTCGGCCATCTTCATGGTGAGCTCCACATCGTGCTTGGCCAATTCTTCCTGAAAGGCCCTCTGCTCCTCGCGAGTCTTGTGGAACCAGGTCTGCGTCTGGCGACGCTACGCTTGAAGTCCACCTCGCGTTGTCCACCGCTGCCATCCTGGACTTGACCTTGTCCAGGCGGGCACGCGAGAAACACTGGAGCTTCCGGAAGTCGGCCCCCATGGCGCGAAAAAGCTGCTCTTCTGGAGGACCGTCGCCGCCAATGCCCGGCTTGTCAACCACCTCAAGCCCGGTGGCAGCAAGCACCTCGCCGTCAAAGGCTTCCCCTTCGGCGGGTGCTCGGCTTGACGCCCCCGGAACATGGACGAAAAGATCGTTGCCCACCTTCAGATACCTGCCGAGGCCCGAGGGTGAGGAAGAGGGAGGCTGGTCACCCGCCAACTCCTCCCCGGCAGAGGCCTTGCCAGCCTCGCCGGCAGGCCCACTGCTGGCGCCCTCGGCAGAAGCCTCGCCGGACGCCTTGGCGGCCCCTGCAGCGGCGTCCTCGGCGGCACCCTTGGCGGCTTCATCAGCGGCGGCCTCATGAGCATATTTTGCGACCTCCTCGGCGGCAATCCTGCTGGCCTTCGCCGCAGCCTCCTCAGCAATGTCTCCAACAACAGTGTCCACGTCCTCCATCTCTGTTGAAGGAGGGCCTGGGCAACAATGGGGGCGATGAAGCCATGAAAAGAATAAGGGAAAAACAAAGACGAAGAACAGGCGACTCACCGGTGCAGTGTGAGCGAAGCAGTCCCCTCTCCGCTTGACATTTGGCGCCAGCAGAGTCACCGGCCAAAGTTCCCCTCTTCCTCCATGGGTGTAGGCTCCGTGCTGGTGCCCTTGCCGGGACGCCCCAAGGCGTGGTCGATGGGGTGGTGTGTTAGGAGCAGCCCTCTGTGGCTCCTCCTGCTGCCGCTACCCTCCTGCAAACCCGGCAAGGTCAGCATCATAGCATTGAGCGCCTACCACATGTCGAGTAAGAAGAGGGTGACGAACTTACGCTAGGGGCTGCGCCGGGGGCTGCTGTCCGGGCTGCTCAGCACCACCAGTGGTGTCTCCGAAGCCCCAGCCGGGGGCTGGTCGCTCGCCAAGGTCCTCGCCATCTTCACCCTCTGGGCCAACGTCTCCGTCTCCCTGCAAAAGCAAAAATGGATCAAGACAAGCGATCCGATTCGGGAAGTGGAAATAACAGTGAGGAATGGGGTACTTACTCGTCGTCCGTCTCCTCCTCTTCCACCAGCTTCCTCTTCCTCTCCGGGCTGAGAGACCCGAGATCGAAAGGGAGCTCCACATCATCATCCGAGTCGAAGCCTGCCGGAGGAGGTGAAGAGGGCGGCGGGGTTTGTGCGCGCCTGGATGAGGAAGGGGCCGTCGCCTTCTTCTTCTCAGCGGCCTTCGTCAGCCCCTTCGCTGCCGTGGCCCTCGTGTGGCGCCCGGACCCCTCCAGGGTCAATTGAGGCCGCGTAGCCCTGCCGGGCCAGACCGGCTCGCCGGAGCCAGCCCGCCGCAGGACTCGCCCTCTTCCCCTGGTTGGCGTCGAGCCCGCTGCCACGTCCTCCTCCGAAGATGACTCGTCGGCCGCGTCCTCGACAAGCGGAGCTCCAGCGTCGGCGCTACTGACATCCCCGGTGGCCGCCGCCCACAGGGTGAACTGCGCCTCCTCCGCAGCCGTCGCGGCCTTGTCCTCCACACCCCCGGTGCTGCCGGCCTCCATGGCAAGCTGTGCCTCCCTCGCCGTAGTGGCGATGTAGTCCAGCTCCGCCTGGGTGGTGTCCATGACAAGCCACCGCTCGACGTGAGCATTGACGTACACCTCCACCAAGGAGTCGAAGAATTGCTACACGTCTGCTTCCGTCGGCTCCTGCCAGCTCGGGACAGGACCGTGCGCGTTGTAGTCCGGCATCATAGCAATGATCTCGGAACGACGTGAGTTATTGCACAACGGGACTACCCCCGCTGGCAACTTGAAGAACGACCCCTTGAGGGCCTTGCCGACATTTGCGGCAGCCCTCGCGTCCTTGCCGGTCCGTTCAAACTTGCCGTCGCGACCCACATCAAGCTGGAAAAGCCGCTGGCAGAAGTGGGCATGCCCCATCACCGTGAAGTTGTGGTCGAGGCCAGGGCGGAGCCGCATAATGTCAGCCGGATTCGTGAAAAGCCAGGCTGGCCTCCCCTTGTTATGCAACGGGGTGATCCGGTGGCGAATGAAGTCCGCCCCGATCATCTCCAGGGTGAGCCCAGCCTGGGTCAGCCGGAGGATCCTGGTGGTGGCGACAGTAAGCCTCCCGTCGGCAGCACCGACATCACCCTAGTCGCTGCCGCGGAGCGGCGGCGTTCGACGAACCTTGCAGAATTCCGTCAGGTCTTCGTCTTCGATCCAGCACCACCGGTCGCGCCATTCATCCCACTTCTCCTTCATGGCACCGTCCGGGTACGCCCCCATGGATCTTGAGATCCAGGCGATGCATCCGGAGACGGCGCCTCCGGGCTGGATTCGAGGGGAGAAATAATGGCGAAAGAGTGCCGTGTTGGGCTGCACTCCGGCAAAGCCCTCGCAAAGATGCGCGAAGAGAGCCAAGCACGCCACCACATTCGGAGTGAAATCCAAGAGGAGAAAGCCGAAGGTGTGCATGATGTCGCAGAAGAAATCAGAAAAAGGGGGGCATAACCCGCAAGAAAGGTAATCAACAAAAAAGGGATACCGATTTGGGGCAGGATCAGCACAGGCAGCAGGAATGATGCACGTCGCCGGGTGCCCCGAATTCTCTCCCCCCGTCTTCACTCCCCATAAGGGCTTGAAGGAGGCCAGGAGATCATGAACACCAATCGACGAGGGGATGAAGAAGGCGGACTTCGTCCGTTCCCCCGACAGCGCGCTCTCCGGTGGCTCCACAGTCCCAGAGCTCTTAGCCACCCCCTTGCCCTGGCGGATTTGGGCGCCATGGCGGCCAAGAAGTCTAGAGGAGCAAAGAAGGAGGGTGGCGAAGCAGCGGCAATGGCGACAGCGAAAGCTTAGGAGGGAAGGAAGAGAGGAAACGGCGGCTCTGAGATTGGAAAAGGTATGAGAGAAGAGGTGAAGGTGAGCAGCACTCCCGCGGTTATTCCTTCTTATGGGGGAAAATGCGGGCCACCTCCTTTCACATTAACTGCGACGGGACGCATGCGCGCAGAGCTCAGCCCTACGCATGCCGCCCACGTCACGCACGCCTCCCCACGCCGAGCCACGTGCGGGAAGCATGGGAAGTGCAACGCGCAAAGAGACTTACCACGGTAAAAACCACCCTGCCTGCCCGCGCACCGTTTTTGGGCCTAGCCCAACGACGCGGTTGCGCTTATGTGTGGTCCAAGCCCGGGGGCTCCTGTCGGTGTACAAAAAGAGGGGTACGCTCTTTTGTACCCCTATAACTGTGCACGGGCAGTCTGAGCCGCGGGCGCCGCCACACTAAGCAAGGCAAGGGAGGTGAGCCAAGGTAAGGCCGAAGCTCGAAAGGAGCAGAACGACGCCAAGACCAAGACCACAAAGAGCAAAGGAGACGAAGCGGACTCCCCCGGCAAGATCCTTGCCGGGGGGCGGTTTTAGCAAACCCGGCAAGACCCTTGACGTGGCCGCTCACCCCACACCTACGGAGCGAATCACCCTTGAGTCCACTGCCCCCATGGGGCAAGGATTCGGGAGACATCCCCGTGGTGGCATGCAGATCTTTGTGAAGACATTCAAGATCAGATACACACTATAGAAGACGATGACCCTTGGCGGGATCCCAGCCAAGGAGGACCACAAGGCCCCCGCCAAGAGCCTTGCCGGGGACGACAGCAGGCGCCGCGGCAAGACCCTTGCTGGGGCCTCGGCAAGACCCTTGCCGGGGCTACGACGAGGCCCTCGCCAAGGACACTTGTAGGGCCACCATCAGGCCCACGCGAAATCAACCCTTCACCACCGTTCGCATGCAGCTACCGACCCAACCAGTTGGGCAGGCACCTGCGTGGCGGCAAGCAGATCTTCATGGAGGCCCACCGCTGCGCCACCTCAGCTGCCTGCCTGCCTACATGGCACCACGGGCACCGCTGGCCAGGGCGCGTGTCGACACAAGAGGGAGCGGCGACGGACGAGACTGGGCTCTCCCCCGTCCTCGATAAAGGAAGGACACCTAAGCAAGATGCATTAAATGCGCCTTGTCATGTAATGCGAGGGATAAACTCGTATCACTGTACCCTTTCCACCTCCTGTGTGCCACTGTGGCAACCCCTTTCTCTATAAAAGGAGGCCCGAGGCGACCAGGAGGAGGATTCGGCTTTTTGGAGCTCCTCACGCCCCATAGCTAGCTGAAGAACACAGATAAACTAACCACCAAAGCAGGAGTAGGGTTTTACGCATCCTCGCGGCCCGAACCTGGATAAAGAACCCTTGTGCTATCTGTTTGATCCGCTCTTCTCACGATCCCGCGCCCCGCAACCGTAGTAGGGATTCTTGTGATCCCATAGGTGTCGTCCCCGCACCGGCACCTTCCTCAACCCTACCCGAGCCGCTTCGCCAACACCATCGTCAACCCTACCGGAGTAGCTTCGCCTATACCATTCTCAACTCACAAGTCCACGGCCATAGATCCGCTTCGTCGCACCCTCATCCAACCTACCGGAGGAGCTTCTAACGCCCCGTCCACGGCCGCAGATCCGCATCATCGACACTATCCTTAACCCAACCACCAGAGCAGCTTCACCGACGCCCTCGTCCACGGCCGCAGATCCGCTTCGCCCACACCATAGTCCACCCTACCTGAGCCGCTCCACAAACACCCTACTTGATGGTTCTAGATCTCCTTATCGGACCCCGAGACAGCCAGCGCAGCGTCATCACCCTTGACCTTTCTAACCTGATTCCCACCATCTGGAAAGATGCCAAGCACCCTCCACGGCCTAGGTACTTCACCTTTAAACCCGTCCAGCATCACCTTCCCGATGTACTTCAAATATACTAACATGTAGCTGTTACCTGTTATGCAGCTGGCAAAAACTACAAGGACGATGTTTCTTCTGGATCTAATAGCTTGGCCAACCAAGGTCCTGGACAGAGGCATTGCTATGATCTTGTAAGTGTGTCTCTCTCTCTTGTATTGCTGTGTGCCTGCCAGCGTTCTTTGCTAGGATTTTCGACTAGTAATCCCTTTGTTAAGACAATGATTTCTACTACTGGCTACTAAATTAGATATGTAGATGTCATACATGATACTACCTCATACCTCCGTTCCTAAATATAATTCTTTCTAGTGATTCCACTATAGGCTACATACGGAGCAAAATGAGTGAAACTATAATCGAAAATGCATCTATATACATCTATATGCGGTCCATACTGGAATCTCTATAAAGACTTATATTTAGGAATAGAGGTAGTACATTACACAAAATCGTAGGTGGCATGTAGGAATTCCAGTGCACTACATTAAGCTCCCTTAGAGTGCCTGCTAGTCCAGCACACAGTGTCATGGCTAGTTTATGCTATGCACACAATTGTTAATTGGTGGTTTAAATATGCGCAAGGGATATGCAATGTATTATCATGTAGAGATGTCTGAAATTAGCCGTGTCAACTTGCAGATAGGGTTACACAATGAAAAATTACAAGATGTATGTGGCAATTTCATGGAACATCGCAAAAAAAGGAGAGGCAGCGGTGAGCCTATACAATGTGCTATGGTAGGTCACTCCTCCATTGCAATCATCGTGACATGTTATTTGTATGTCAGTTCTATTGGCCAAGTTTCTTAGGGATAGTTATTACGAGTTATCCTAAGAAAATAAGCACATGTGAATATAAGCTCCAGGTAATAAGCCAACCAGTTCTTTTCATTGCCTTCCTTTTCAGCTTATCTTTGGTATGATCAGTGAAAAGTCTAGATTGCATTATATTTTGTCATTTTCTGCCATATGAAAATTAATTTGACTTGCAAACATCAAAAATTTAACCCACTGCAGTAATTAATATGATAGGAAAACAGACCATCACTATTTGTTCAAAATGCAAATACAAACATACCATCTACTTGGCACAATCTACTTTGGTCAATGTCTTCCATAGAGATCCCATTGCCTAATTTAAATGAAGAACGCATGACCCACATTTAAATGAAGAACAATTATTTATTGAAATTCGATGGTCCAAGTGGCTGGTTATTATCATATAGCAGCCACCTGAAAGCATCATATAGCAGCAGCAGCTCATAGCAACTCATCATAGAGCAGCAACAGCAGTGTGCAATTCATCATATACCAGCAGCAGCTCATAGCAATTCATCATATAGAAGTAGCAGGAGCAGCTCATAGCAATTCATCATATAGTAGCAGCAGAAGCAGCTCATAGCAATTCATCATATAGCAGCAGCAGGAGCAGCTTATAGCAACTCATCATATAGAAGTAGCAGGAGCAGCTTATAGCAACTCATCATATAGCAGCAGCAGGAGAAGCTTATAGCAACTCATCATATAGCAGCAAGCAGCAGCTCATAGCAATTCATCATATAGCAGCAGCAGCTCATAGCAATTCATCATTTAGCGGCAGCAGGAGCAGCTCATAGAAATGCATCATATAGCAGCAGCAGAAGCAACTCATAGCAATTCATCGTATAATGGATCAGAATGAAAATTTTGCAAAAAATCAGAGGAGATCCTCACCTTGTTGGATGAGCTCATCCTTCAACAGCACCTCAAGGCCACGGCCTGTGAGGAGGGGAGGGGGAATAAGGTGCCTTCTGCCGTAGTGTGGCATCAGTCGTAGTAGTGTGGCGCCCACCGGAGTATTGCGTTGGACACACCACAGTGGAGCAGCTGCTGGAGACTATGAGAATGAGGGGCGGCGCCAGATGGAGGAGCAGCTGGGGAGATATGTCCCTACCCGCTGGCCATGTAGCCTAGCTGGACAGAGCATCATCGAGGACCAGGCCAGATGGGACCATTGGCAATGGCTCGCTGGAGGAACCCTAGTGCTGCAGGCATTCGATCAAGGTAGAGGGAAAGGGGAGAGGAGATGCAAGCAGGCAGGGCAATTGCATTTTGAGTGTAATATAGGCAGACAACAGAGTCATTTCAATATTCCCCTTCCCTTCTATTTTTAGTGAGCTTCTACCCGAAACACCCCCCTCCAAAGTGAAATAAGTTAAGCCCAAGACCATAACTCAAAAATGACTTCTTTAAATCTTTTATGGCTAATTTTGACAATAAGCTCTGAAAAGGCGGAATAGAATTGGCCCTTAACCTGCAATTCAATTCTACGTGCAATAATGAATTACTCCTTCCTGCTATAGTGTACATTTAGGCATCATCATACATGGCATAACCTAATAAATGTGCATTCCATTGTAGAATCTGGAATATGCAATGTTTATGTTAGTTCATACGTTGCACATGATGTTTAAATGCCCCTTAAATTTGGTCAGTCAAGTGATCATCTTTAAGCCTCCTTCTTTGCTTATTTTCTTGATACATCTGTTCAATTGCTTGTTTGCATCAGCCAGCCATACCAGAACTATTTGCTTTGATTACTTGCTGTTCTTGACCTAACACTCTAACAGAGCTTGTCAACGATTTAAACACTAAGGGCTACTGTAGTGGGGGCTTGTCTAACTTAGGTGACATAAAGGTTTGGCCGTACACTAAAGTAGGCTCTCCAAGAGTACCTGGAGATCCAGTTCGAAGGTATGCCTAGTTTTTACATAGTGCACAGATAGTAAATGCTCATTTCATTGTGTGCAAGTGCAAGAGATGTGACATGTTTCATTATGTGGTGTTGTTTTGTTATAATATCATCCTTTTGTGTTGTTCACAGACTGGAAAGTATGCATATTTATCTTCCAAGGATACGAGTAACTAGTTTGTGTCACCTTGTAGAGGGGGTGCAATGAAGATACGATTGAGGATTTCTAAGTACAAGATGTTAGGAAGGAGCCTTGCAAGAGAAGTAGGAGCAGTGCTGAGCCTGTTCAACCAGTTAAGGTAACTCATTATATCCAACTCAACAGTTCAATTCCTTATCTGTTCCAGGCATAGTTAATTTGCTCTTCTCAATTGCTTTATTTGTCCTCAGTTATTGAGATGGCCAAACAATGATGCCTGATGTTGGGTACTTGTATAACTATTAGTTGACATAATTAAAGGCCTTAACATTTAATTACTCTGGTGAAGTGTGCCTGAAGCTTTGAAGTCTATTAACCAACTATTACTGCATGAGGCTCAGAATCTAGTTTATACTAGGCTAATGATTGCATAGCTTTGCTTGCTGTAGTAGGTTTGTATGAATCCCTCTGCTATTCGTTATGCTCCCTAAGACTTTAATTGAGCTACAGAATGGCCAACTGCTTGCTTACTTATACGCAACTTGATGTCTGAATTTGTAACTTGTCAGTGTTTTGGATTTGGCCCCAACATGACGCTCCTCTGGTGAGCTAAGAGAGATTTCTGTATGCATGCTGCACAGACTACCATTTTTATAATTTTTAAAATATCACCTGCTTATGCTTCATGACATGTAACATTATTGTTATTCCTGTTTTGCGATGTACCAAATAGTCTGTCTTGCTCGCTTCACTGTTGTAACTATATTTTTTCCCTAGTCATGTGTACTTACAGAAAAATTTCAGGATGAAGTGACATCAACACAAAGATCTGCGAGCAGTGCGCCATCGCCGTTACCGAATGATTATGGATTGGAATTGGAATGTGCTGATGTTCTCGAGCATCAACTAGAGGTGGCAAGGCAACGTGTACCTAATTCTCAACGTACAATCAACAAGTTGAGACTGGACATGCAGGTATTAGATGCAGGAGTCAAAAAAAATGAAACAAGACACTCAGGTAACCACGAAGGAATTGGAGATTTTGCAGACTGAAATTTGTGCTATCTGAATCCGGCAAATCCTATTTTCTGAAGAGACTATAGTTCAAATGGTAAGTTCTATTGATGTGTGTCCATGATGTATGAGATTTATTTTCCAGTGTATGTAATTTGTTGTTTGTGTACGCTTTATTATCACTGGTGCCAAACTATAATGCCCAGTGGGTATATTCGACTGTAATTTCTTTATGTATAGTGTAGGATTATTCTACGTTTCTATGCCTTATTCTTTTTATTGTATAGTGTATGTTTTTTAGAGGCGATATTATAGAGTAGGATAATTCTTGAATATGCTATATCGTTGAAGCAGGGGCCCTACGCCCAAACATTTCCTGGACGCCATACAAACGAACAAACATGTGTAGTCAAAGCGGGCCTTAATTGGGCTGGTCAAAATAATATTATGTGGATCCCAAAAGACGTGGCCCACCGTAACAACGGCTCTTACCAGGCCGTTAACAGGCCCAAAGCTTGATAGGGTCATATAAATGGAAATGGCCCACGGGCCTCTAGCATGCCGAAATAGATGTCAATTTTGTCTCGACCCTTTTACTTTATGGGCCAGTAAGAGGCGGAACGTGTTATGGGGCATAGGAGGCCCAATTTGCAAACTAGGCTTTTAACAGGCCGAAAGTCGCGTTGGGCTGAAATGATGCCCTGCGGAACGTGGCCCCCTAATGGACCTAAAGTCAAAGGCCCAACTGTTGTGCGGGCCGTTAAGAGTTCGAGAGACAAAATGGGCAAGGAGTTGTCCCATTTACCGAATGGATCAATTACAGGCCTAAAGTCACAGCGGGCTAGAATTGGTCCTACTGCAGAATGGGCCGAGAAAAGGCCGATAGATGTTCTGGGCCGTTAACGGGCTGGAACTGACGATGGGCCACTAACAGGCTGAAAGAAGCTCGGGCCGCAATTAGGACCAAAGACGTAGAGGGTCGTTAATGGGCTAAAACTGACGATGGGCTGGAAATTGTCAAATGTATAATGGGCCTTTGATGGGCCGATTCTGTGTAACTTGTATGGGCCGTGCTTGTAAATGGGCCTGACTGAAGTAGGCCGGTAATGGGCCGGCCCGCTTATTTTGACAGGCCCAGGCTTTTAACCTGAATGGGCCACTATTGGGCCGGTACAGGTGTCGACATATCATAGGCGCATATCACCCATTGGATGAGTGACACATCTGCCAATGCGGAGCTGACACGTGGTTCCGTCGGCCAATGAGAATTTTACATGTGGAAAATCGTCATTGGGCGTGGCTGTTAGCGAGTTATCGGATCCAAAACCGGACCCGATAGCTTAACTGCGACCCGTTACGGTGGATGCCGCGTGTCGGTCACCCTTGAGGAAAGCACTTCATGACGCGGCATTTATATGCATGGAAGTGAACACTTCTGTGATGATAATTTTTGTAATGCCATGGAACACTTCTACGCCAGCACAAGTATGACTATCTTGATTCTATCATAAAATTTTCATGGATATACATGCATGAAAGAAAACGTGACCTACTATGACAAACACGTATCATCACGGAAGTGTCTTTTTTTTGTAGTGAGTACGACCGCTGGCAGGTCCCCTACCATGGCGCAGTGTCTAGGCTCAGTTTCCCCTTCGGCACACATCCCATCCACCCCATTCCACCGGATCCAGGGGTGGTGAGCTCGGCTATGGCGCGGGAGGACCGCGAGGCATGGGAGCGCCTCGAGGCCGGGGCCGCCGACGAGGCCTACATGCAAGAGCTCCGCCGGTAGCACCCGGAGCTCGTGGAGGCGGAGCGAGCGATCTTTGCCGGGGCGGAGGGCGGCGAGGTTATCGCTCTCCTCTGATGACGAGGTCAAAGGCGGCGAGGACGGCGGCACGGAGGGCGGCGACGTTATCGCCCTCTCCTCTGATGACGAGGTTGAAGGCCGCGGCGACGACGGCGCGGAGGGTGGCGAGGTAGGCCCCCAGGACGAGGAGATCGACGTCGATGAGTCGAGAGTGCCTTCCCCAACGACCCGACGATCTTGGCACTGGACCCGGCTCGCGGCACACCGTACATGACAAGGAAGGATTGGCTCGACCTCTACTTCGATCGAAAGTAGTTTAGCTTAGTTTTAATTTATGTTTTATGTTTGGTTATGCAAAACTATCTATGTTTATGTTTGAATGCATGCTACTTTCGGTTGAACCTGCTTTGAACTTGATCAAATTGAAGTATACAACCTTAAGTTTAGGGGATCGACTAGAAAGGGCCAAAAAATGCTGGAGTATATATATATCCACTAAGGGTTTTAGTCCTTTAACTTTTTAAGGATCGCCTAGAGATGTCCTGATGACTTGTTTATTTCAGTTGTTCACAATGTGATGCTCTATATGTGCAACTATTCACCGTGCAGTTCAATTTCATCAATAACAGTTTCAACAATACCACTATGAATTACAATATTTGGTTGCTGTTAAGGATATTGCAGTTAATATTTGGTTGCTGTTAAGGATATTGCAGTTAACGTGCATTGTACTGAATGACTAAATATGCAATCCCAGGCTACATAGCAACAAGGAAGAGTGTTACCTTAATGTTCTGATTATGTCTAGATATAAATGTAATAAAATCTTATATAATGGTTTGGATGGAGTGTTGTACTACATCATTTTTCAATTGTTGTTTAGCTTCTAATATTAACTTGGTGCTTTTAGGTACATATATCATTGCCAAAGATCCACACTTCGACCCTTTCTGTGTATGGGGCAATGAGATATTCATGAACCAGCATCAAGTGAGAAAACTGATAAAGATTGTTATTAAAATGGGTCCAAACATGTCAATCGAACTATTTGTTTACACTTTATGCAAGACAACAGTGAACTACAGGATGGTAAGTAAGAACCCTGTAGCCTTCTTTTTACTGCCCGTAATAAGTTGTGCTACATGACAATATCTGAATCTTTTTTCTTTTCAAGTGGATCCTGAAGCAGTTTACTCAAGATTACCTCTCAAACTACATGATTGGCGGCCGACCATCACAAGGGGTTGGACTAGAGTCCTACATGCCTTCTGCATCCAGGAGAGCACAATAGGGCCATTCCGCTTCACCTTGTTCAGCAAGTGGAATGTCTATCGCCTCTTTCTTTACCATCTATAATAGTAAAAGTATAGAACCCTGGTACATCATTCTTTATTTGGTGCTTATGTAATTCTTAAACATATGTACCTGTGAATCGAATAATGCATTGGTTTTTTGAACCTGATGGATATGAATAAAGCTATAGCCTACTTTCAAGTTTAAATTAGGTACAATTTTAAATACCAACAATGAAATTAGAGTGAAATTACGTTGTGCAGGTCATTATGGCACACACGGTTGGTAAAACACTACGATATACACCACAATCCGAGACGGTTCACAGAGAGGAAACGTTTGCAAGCATGCACACAGTTGCCGTTTGCAAAGCGTGTGTGATGTCAGACACTATCACCTACGGTGTGGGAAAACTAAATGTGTGTGATTGTCTACCCATCGTACACGGTTTATAATCATGAACTGTTTGTGATGTGCCAGGCATCGTAGAACTCCCATGCCTAGAATCTGCCTGGAAAACTCTTGTGCCTGGAATCTGCAAGGTTTTAGGCAGAACCACAAAACTCCGGCTACGATGGAAATGCGAGCACAAACGAGTAGCAAGGATGAAGCGTTTGGGATATTCGAGATATCGGAAACGGTTATATGGGGACAACTGTAAGCATCAAGGCTCCCTATCCTCGACGGTTTCTAGGTCGTGTGGGAAGGACTGACACGCACCAGTGTCTTTACCAGTGGATGAACATATAATACTCAGGTTGTCTGCCCAAAGAAGTTGCATATAAATAAGTTCATAGTAACATATCTTATTGGAAACCATTGAGACATGAATGAGTAGAATCGTAAGAGGAAGAGCTAAGGATATTCTTGGAATAATCTAATAAGCTAGCAAAACTCAAACTACATCGCTGAAGGCATATCATGTGTAAAGAAACTATTTCAGAAAAACGGCCATCACCGAACTTGGCATATTCGATAGGGTGTACCTTAAAGAAGTTAGTTTTATAGTAATATGATGTAGAATGAACTTTTAGATTCGGCAAGTATAGTTTGCTAAAATATATAAAAATATGGGATGCTTAGTTTAGCATCAACATGCTTAGAGTTAAATTTCACAACAATTTTCAATTTTAGTTACATTGTGGCTGTCATATGCACATACAATTAATTTTGTCACCTCACCAATATCAGTCAAGTGAATTCTCTGCCGAGTAATCAATGTCATGTTGAATTTTTTCACCTCACCAAGATATATATATGAATGTTTGTCGGCACTATCAGGACTACTACATAGTGAAATCATATGCCCATAATGTTGACAAATTCTTTTGAATTTTAAAGATCCTACAAACCTTTCGTAGCTTTTATGCAATTTTATTTGAAAAAGCATAGCTTAAAGAACTTTTAATCATCACATGGTGCTAATGAACTGAAAATTTGGACAGACTATGTCAGGCTTATCACAAGTATCATACATGATGTAGAATCTAATTTCACTCATGTGATTCTTAGACAGACCCGACAATTGTTTGGGTGTAAGGAAAAAACTGGCTTATTAAAAGACCACAATTAGTATCATGTACTATTATTCTGCCCAAATAGCATCGTGTACTCCCAGAGTTATGGACGTCTAGCTTATTTTGATGTTTCTTTGAGAGGCCACTACTGCAGGATGCTGCTAACGCGACACTACGATCAGAGACCCTTCGACGAAACTGTGTGCGATGCCATAATCGCAAACAGTGGTGTAAAAAACCCGTCAAAAAAGGTGCAAAACGTTTGCGATGGAGGATGCATCAAACACGGTTCCGATTTTAGTTGCGTGTGTGATTCGGGGCATATGGTTCAGTTTAATTAACCATTTTCGATGAGGAGGAACAAAATAAACGGGTAGCCAGATGAAGGTATGTGCGATGTACAACATACGGTTCACTCGGATGAACTGTTTGTGATTAGGCAACACAAAAGAAACAGTCAGACAGATGAAGGTGTGTACGATATACGGAATGCGGTTCACTCGGACGAACTGTTTGCGTTGACACAAGAGAACAGAAATGGTTCAACTTAACAAGACGTGTGTGTTGTGCGATGGGATTGCATACAGAACAACAACATATATATATACACACACTTATAAGGACATGCTTGCATAACCAAATTAAACATCCACCTACATAGGTGGCTACTACAACCATGGCATTTGCACACACCAAAGTAAACTATTACATGCATAATTACATAGGTGGCTACTACACACATGACATTTCCGCACACCAATAAAGTAAATTATATATTACATGCATGATTAACTAGCACAAACGATCATCTGATCATCATCTACTTCTTGTGACGCTGCTTGCATTGCTTGTGGCTCGATTCGGGCTCGTCAATTTGGGTAACAAGGCACTTCCTCATGTCAACGATACGCCTGTGCATCTCGTAGCATGTGTACACGCTCTTGGCCGCAAATCTGAGGTGAGGTTCATCAAGTTGCCGCATCCAGGCCCCGTGCCAGGATACGAAACTTGTTCTCTGGGCATCATGCTTCATCTTTTCATAGTAGGGGTCGATGATGGCCAAGGCGAGCTCGACCAGGGAGTCCTTCTTCGTGCTACCCCAGACCGTGTAGTGTTCACGGATTTCAACAAAGTTCTTGCAAGCCAAGCCCGTAACACTGAGCGCTCTTACATCGTTGGTGGTATCCACCGTGGCGAAATTGTAGTCAGTGCTGTTGACAAACCTGTTGAAACGGTCGCAAGGCTCTGTGCCCATGCAGTAGTGGTAGACGAGGACATGATGGCGCACACACAACTGGGCGACGACAACCTTCTGATCTATGCCAGGACGACCGGCGGTATACTGGAGGTCGATGCCGACCACCTAGTACTTGTCTCCACCAAGCAACCGCTCAACGCAGTTGATGTAGTCATCCACCACGGCCGGGTCGATGGTGTACACCACGAGAGATCTATCTCCCTCACGTGGGTCTCCAATCTATGCTCGCCGAACACCATTGGAGCGCCGCTGGACATCCCCTCTCTATGTGTCGTCGCGGGTGTGCTTGGTGTGTTGTGGGGCGTGATCGAAAGATTGAAGAGACTAAGGTTATAATGGCCGCGGGAATTAAAGGGGAAGACGGACGGCCAGGAATATCGGCAGGCCCTGATGGCAGTTCTAATTTGCAGCGCGTAACTCCAGCGTGCCGCACGTAACTTCATCATGTGGCAACGCGCACGGTGCAACCGCATGCATACGAGGCCCCCGACGTGATTGTGCGCACACCCAACCGTTGGCAGAGCTTGTGCGGAGGGACGCGAGCAGAGCGCTCCGCGGTTGCCTCAACGGCGAGCAACCATATATATATATATATATATATATGTATATATGTATATATATATATGTATATATGCATATAGCAGTTGAACACGCAAGGAAAAGCTGTCCACAAGCCGAGCGCGCCGACGGACGCGAGCAGAGCGCGTCGTGGCGCCTAATGGCGGGATAGACCTTCATTCAAGCCAATCAAAATAAGACTGGAACGGACATGTCTGTATTGAGCAAAGGGATCGCACATGTATGTATTGACTGGAACGAGAATGCAATAGTAAAATAAGAATTAAGGCCACGATGATGCGGTAGCAGTGGTGGTTAGAGGAGGCAAGAAGAAAGATGCATCCATCAACGTACGACCTCCTCCTCCTAAACTCAGTGCGCCGGCCGGTCCACCGACCGGCGGCTAAGGAGCGGCCCCTTGTGTGGCGAGGTAAAGGTGCTTCTCAACTAAAGCATCCAGGGCTTCCAGCCGGCTGAAGAAGGCCAATGTCGTAGCGTCCTCACTGGCCCTGTAGATACCTATGTACACGATTCGTTTGTACACATGGATGTGTAGGTTGATGGTTTCTTTGCAGGGCGAGGCGCCTCGTGGAGAGCGCGACCTCCAGGTGGGCATTCTTTGTGGCACCGGCGGGCAGTCGCCGTGCCACCAGCGCTTCAAAGAGGTTCCGACCATGGAGGCTGATTAGGGTGGCAAGCAATAAGGAGCTCGGGCACGCGAGCTGGAGGAGTACGATGATTTCGTCCGCAAGCTTCTTGACGACGATGAACCTGTTGGTGCTGCGAACGATCATCTGGTCGAATTGAGAGTTGTAGCTGGCGTCGACGACGGCCATCCACCAGCCGGTCGCCAACACCGTATGGAGACGATCCATGATGCCATGCCGCAAGCCGGCGTCGTGGACCATCTAGCACAGCCGCTGGCTGCTCGCGCGCATCGCCGGCATGGGTCTGGAGTGGGCACTTTTGCGCTTATTAATTAGTATAGGTGCTTAGGCAAATGCTCAGGTACGTAGGATGTGGTAGATGCATTGGAATGGAGGGGCGCCTTTATATGAGTGCAAACTGCATTGCATTCACATCGGGCTACCTCTTTTCCCGGTCCTCCCATTACTTCCCTCATGCATTCACACGATGCTAATTGAAGGAGGATGCATCATTGGCCGTTAAACATTTCGGGAACCGCTACCCACTCCCTCATCTGCATTAAAGCCATATCAGGAACTGCGCTGCCCGCTAACAAATCGAGTAGTACTGCGCCGCCCCACTAGTGATTCACACGAGTCATCCAAAAGAACCATTTGTGTTCAAGTGATGCACAAATCCTGCTCTCACTTTGCATACGGGTGTTCTATCTCAAACCATCATGCTTGTTGTGAGAAGCTCTGGTTTGTAAGAAGCATATACCCAAACCTGCCCCAAATGGGACAAAAACTTTACCATGGCATGTTGATGCCCCTCCACGATAGCATGCCAAGTTTCATGAATTTTAGACGAGTTTTGGATTTACTAGAATTCAACAAACAGGTATCTCAATGTTTGCGGCCGAGTGACGGTGGCAGAGTGTTTGACACTCATTCCCATTTCTTGCATGGGACCTAAGCATGCACCCAAGGACAAAGATTTGATTTTTGAACCAATTTATACGCATTGGGTCATGCATGTGCGTGTAGTTCAAATTTGAATTATGCACATAAATGCATTGAAAACACACGTAATGCATAAAAATGTCCAAACGGACCCCAAAAATCACAAAAAATAACACAACACTCCTGTTGTTCTATGTTGACACGAGAAAAAAAATTGAAAGAAATAAGAGGCGATGGATATCGTTTCGCCCCCAAAGTTGGGGCATTCCCTACCGAAATGATCATGCTTATTCTGAGAAGCATATACCCTAAGCTGCCCCGAATGGGACAAAAACTTTACCACGACATGTTGATGCCGCTCCATGATAGCATGCCAAGTTTCATGAATTTCAGACGATTTTTGGATTTACCAGAATTTAAAAACCAGGTATCTCAATGTTTGCCGCTGAGTGACGATGGCATGGTGCTTGAAATTCATTCCCATTTGTTGCATGGGACCTAAGCGTGCACCCAAGGACCAAAGATTTGATTTTTCAACCAATTTATATGCACCGGAGCATGTCCATGTAGTTCAAATTTGAATCATGCACATAAATGCATTGAAAACTCACTTAATGCATAGAAATGTCCAAACGAGCTCCGAAAAATCACAAAAAATAACACAACACTCTTGTTGTTCTATGTTGACACGAGAAAAAAATTGTAAGCAATTAGAGGCAATGGATATCGTTTCTTCCCCAAAGTTGGGCATTCTCTATCGAAACCATCATGCTTGTTGTGAGAAGCTCTAGTTTGTGAGAAGCATATACCCAAACCTGCCCCAAATGGGACAAAAACTTTACAACACCATGTTGATGCCGCTCCATGATAGCATGCCAAGTTTCATGAATTTCAGTAGAGTTTTGTATTTACTAGAATTTTAAATCCAGGTATCTCATTGTTTGCGGCCGAGTGACGGTGGCAGGGTGCTTGAAATTCATTCTCATTTCTTGCATGGGTCTAAGCATGCACCCAAGGACAAAGATTTGATTTTTCAACTAATTTATATGCACTGGAGAATGTGCATGTAGTTAAAATTTGAATTATGCACATAAATGCATTGAAAACACACTTAATTCATAAAAATGTCCAAACGAACCCCGACACAAAAAATAACACAACACTCTAGTTGTTCTATGTTGACACGAGAAAAAAACTGAAAGCAATTAGAGGCAATGGATATCGTTTCGTCCCCAAAGTTGGGGCGTTCCCTTCCGAAACCATCATGCTTGTTGTGAGAAGCTCTGGTTTGTGAGAAGCATATACCCAAACCTGCCACAAATGGGACAAAAACTTTACCACGCCATGTTGACGCCGCTCCATGATAGCATGCCAAGTTTCTTGAATTTCAGACGAGTTTTGGAATTACTAGAATTTAAAAACCAGGTATCTCAATGTTTGCGGCCGAGTGACGGTGTCAGGGTGTTTGACATTCATTCCCATTAATTGCATGGAACCTAAGCATGCACCAAAGGACAAAGATTTGATTTTTCAACCAATTTATATGCACCGGAGCATGTGCATGTAGTTCAAATTTGAATTATGCACATAAATGCATTAAAAACTCACTTAATGCATAAAAATGTCCAAAGAACCTCGAAAAATCACAAAAAACAAAACAACACTCCTGTTGTTCTATGTTCACACGTGAGAAAATTTGAAAGCAATTACAGGCAATGGATATCGTTTCGTCCCCAAAGTTGGGGCGTTCCCTACCGAGACCATCATGCTTGTTGTGAGAAGCTCTGGTTTGTGAGAAGCATATACCCAAAGCTGCCCCAAATGGGACAAAAACCTTACCACGCCATGTTGATGCCGCTCCATGATAGCATGCCAAGTTTCATGAATTCCAGACGAGTTTTGTATTTACTAGAATTGAAAAACCAAGTATCTCAATGTTTGCGCACAAGTGAAGGTGGAAGGGTGCTTGACATTCATTCCCATTTCTTGCATGGGACCTAAGCATGCACCCAAGGACAAAGATTTGAAAACTCACTTAATGCACATAAATGCATTGAAAACTCACTTAATGCATAAAAATGTCCAAACGAACCCCGAAAAATCAGAAAAAATAACACAACACTCCTGTTGTTCTATGTTGACACGAGAAAAAATTTGAAAGCAATTAGAGGCAATGGATATCATTTCGTCCCCAAAGTTTGGCTTCTCTACCGAAACGATCATGCCTGTTGTGAGAAGCCCTGGTTTGTGAGAAGCATACACCCAAACCTGCCCCAAATGGGACAAAAACTTTACCACGCCATGTTGATGCCGCTCCATGATAGCATGCCAGGTTTCATGAATTTCAGACAAGTTTTGTATTTACTAGAGTTTAAAAATGAGGTATCTCAATGTTTGCGGCCGGGTGACAGTGGCAGGGTGCTTGACATTCATTCTCATTTCTTGCATGGGACCTAAGCATGCACCGAAGGACAAAGATTTGAAAACTCACTTAATGCACATAAATGCATTGAAAACTCACTTAATGCATAAAAATGTCTAAACGAACCCCAAAAATTCACAAAAAATAACACAACACTCCTATTGTTCTTCTATGTTGACACGAGAAATTTTTTGAAAGCAATTAGAGGCAATGGATATCGTTTAGGTCCCCAAAGTTGGCCGTTCTCTACGAAACAATCATGCTTGTTCTGAGAAGTTGTGGTTTGTGAGAAGCATATACCCAAACCTGCCCCAAATGTGACAAAAACTTTACCACGCCATGTTGATGCCGCTCCATGATAGCATGCCAAGTATCATGAATTTCAGACAAGTTTTATATTTACTAGAGTTTAAAAACTAGGTATCTGAATGTTTGCGGCCGAGTGAAGGTGGCAGGGTGCTTGACATTCATTCCCATTTATTGCATGGGACCTAAGCAAGCACCCAAGGACAAAGATTTTATTTTTCAACCAATTTATATGCACTGGAGCATGTGCATGTAGTTCAAATTTGAATTATGCACATAAATGCATTGAAAACTCACTTAATGCATAAAAATGTCCAAATGAACACCGAAAAATCACAAAAAATAACACAACACTCCAGTGTTTCTATGTTGACATGAGAAAAAAATGAAATCAATTAGAGGCAATGAATATCGTTTCGTCCCCAAAGTTGGTGTGTTCCCTACCGAAACCATCATGCTTGTTGTGACAACCTCTGGTTTCTGAGAAGCATATACCCAAACCTGCCCCAAATGCGACAAAAACTTTACCACGCCATGTTGATGCCGCTCCATAATAGAATGCCAAGTTTCATGAAATTCTGATGAGTTTTTTATTTACTAGAATTTAAAACCAGGTATCTCAATGCTTGCGCTGAAGTGACGGTGGCGGGGTGTTTGACATTCATTCCCATTTATTGCATGGGACCTAAGCATGTACCAAAGGACAAAGGTTTGATTTTCAACCAATTTATATGCACGGAGCATGTGCATGTACTTCAAATTTGAATTATGCACATAAATGCATTGAAAACTCACTTAATGCATAATAAAGTTCCAAACGAACCCCGAAAAATCACAAAAAACAAAACAAAACTCCTGTTGTTCTATGTTGACACGAGAAAACAATTTGAAAGCAATTAGAGGCAATGGATATTTTTTCGTCCCCAAAGTTGGTGCGTTCCCTACCGAAACCATCATGCTTGTTGTGAGAAGCTCTGGTTTGTGAGAAGCATATACCCAAAGCTGCCCCAAATGGGACAAAAACTTTACCACGCCATGTTGATGCCGCTTCATGATAGCATGCCAAGTTTCATGAATTTGAGACTAGTTTTGGATTTACTAGAATTGAAAAACCAGGTATCTCAATGTTTGCGGATGAGTTACGGTGGCAGGGTGCTTGAAATTCATTCCCATTTCTTGCATGGGACCTAAGCATGCACCCAAGGATAAAGATTTGATTTTTCAACCAATTTATATGCACTGGAGCATGTGCATGTAGTTCAAATTGGAATTATGCACCGTGTTGATGCCGCTCCATGATAGCATGCCAAGTTTCATGAATTTCAGACAAGTTTTGGATTTACTATAATTTAAAAACCAGGTATCTTAATGTTTGCGGCCGTGTGACGGTGGCAGGGTTCTTGACATTAATTCCCATTTCTTGCATGGGACCTAAGCATGAACCCAAGGACAAAGATTTGATTTTTCAACCAATTTGTATGCACCGGAGCATGTGCATGTAGTTCAAATTTGAATTTTGCACATGAATGCATTGAAAACTCACTTAATGCATAAAAATGTCCAAGCGAACCTCGAGAAATCACAAAAAATAACACAACACTCTTGTTGTTCTATGTTGACACGATAAAAAATTTGAAAGCAATTAGAGGCAATGGATATCGTTTCGTCCCCAAAGTTGGGGCGTTCCCTACCGAAACCATCATGCTTGTTGTGAGAAGCTCTAGTTTGTGAGAAGCATATACCCAAACCTGCCCCAAATGGGACAAAACATTACCACGCCATGTTGATGCCGCTCCATGATAGCATGTCAAGTTTCATGAATTTCAGACGAGTTTTGGATTGACTACAATTTAAAAACCAGGTATCTCAATGTTTGTGACCGAGTGACGGTGGCAGGGTGCTTGACATTCATTCCCATTTCTTGCATGTGACCTAAGCATGCACCCAAGGACAAAGATTTGATTTTTTTAACCAATTTATATGCACTAGAGCATGTGCATGTAGTTCAAATTTGAATTATGCACATAAATGCATTGAAAACTCACTTAATGCATAATAATGTCGAAACGAACCCTGGAAAATCACAAAAAATAACACAACACTCCTGTTGTTCTATGATAACATGAGAAAAAAGATTGAAAGCAATTAGAGGAAATGGATATTGTTTCGTCCCCAAAGTAGGGGCGTTCCCTACCGAAACCATCATGCGTGTTGTGAGAAGCTTCTGTTTGTGAGAAGCATATACCCAAACCTGCCCCAAATGAAACAAAAACTTTACCACACCATGTTGATGCCGCTCCATGATACCATGCCAAGTTTCTTTAATTTCAGAGGAGTGTTGTTTTTACTAGAATTTAAAAACGAGGTATCTCAATGTTTGCGGCCAAGTGACGGTGGCCGGGTGTTTGACATTCATTCCCGTTTCTTGCATGGGACCTAAGCATGCACTCAAGGACAAATATTTGATCTCTCAAGCAATTTATATGCACCGGAGCATGTGCGTGTAGTTCAAATTTGAATTATGCACATAAATGCATTGAAAACTCCCTTAATGCATAAAAATGCTCAAACGAACCCCAAAAAATCGCAAAAAATAACACAACACTCCTATTGTTCTATGTTGACATGAGAAAAAAATTTGAATGCAATTAGTGGCAATGGATATTGTTTCGTCCCCAAAGTTGGGTCGTTCCCTGCCGAAACCATCATGCTTGCTGTGAGAAGCTCTGGTTTGTGAGAAGCATATACCCAAACCTGTCCCAAATGGGACAAAAACTTTACCACGCCATGTTGATGCCGCTCCATGATGGCATGCGAAGTTTCATGAATTTCAGACGAGTTTTGGATTTACTATAATTTAAAAACTAGGTATCTCAATGTTTGCGGCTGAGTGACGATGGCACGGTGCTGTAAATTCATTCCCATTTCTTGCATGGGACCTAAGCATGCACCCAAGGAACAAAGATTTGATTTTTAAACCAATTTATATCCACCGGAGAATGTGCATCTAGTTCAAATTTGAAATCTGCAAATAAATGCATTGAAAACTCACTTAATGCATAAAAAGGTCCAAACGAACCCCGAAAAATCACAAAAAATAACACAACACTCCTGTCGTTCTATCTTGACATGAGAAAAAACTTGAAAGCAATTAGAGGCAATGGATATCGTTTTGTCCCCAAAGTTGGGCGTTCTCTACGAAACAATCATGCTTGTTGTGAGAAGCTTTGGTTTTGTTTGGAGCATATACTCAAACCTGCCCCAAATGGCACAAAATCTTTACCACTCCATGTTGACGCTGCTCCATGATAGCATGCCAAGGTTCATGAATTTCGGACAAGTTTTGTATTTACTAGAGTTTAAAACCAGGTATCTCAATGTTTGCGGCCGAGTGACGGTGGCAGGGTGCTTGACATTCATTCCCATTTCTTGGATGGGACCTATGCATGCACCCAAGGACAAAGATATGATTTTTCAACCAATTTATACGCCTTTGGAGCATGTGCATGTAGTTCAAATTTGAAGTATGCACATAAATGCATTGAAAACTCACTTAATGCATAAAAATGTCCAAACGAACCCCAAAAAATCACAAAAAATAACACAACACTCATGTTGTTCTATATTGACACGAGAAAAAAATTTGGAAGCAATTAGAGGAAATGGATATCGTTTCCTCCTCAAAGTTGGGGCGTTCCCTAACAAAACCATCATGCTTGCTGTGAGAAGCTCTGGTTTGTGAGAAGCATATACCCAAACCTGCCCCAAATGCGACAGAAACATTACCACGCCGTGTTGATGCCGCTCCATGATAGCATGCCAAGTTTCATGAATTTCAGACAAGTTTTGGATTTACTATAATTTAAAAACCAGGTATCTTAATGTTTGCGGCCGAGTGACGGTGGCAGGGTTCTTGACATTAATTCCCATTTCTTGCATGGGACCTAAGCATGAACCCAAGGACAAATATTTGATTTTTCAACCAATTTGTATGCACTGGAGCATGTGCATGTAGTTCAAATTTGAATTTTGCACATGAATGCATTGAAAACTCACTTAATGCATAAAAATGTCCAAGCGAACCCCGAGAAATCACAAAAAATAACACAACACTCTTGTTGTTCTATGTTGACACGATAAAATTTTTGAAAGCAATTAGAGGCAATGGATATCGTTTCGTCCCCCAAAGTTGGGCGTTCCCTACGAAACCATCATGCTTGTTGTGAGAAGCTCTAGTTTGTGAGAAGCATATACCCAAACCTGCCCCAAATGGGACAAAAACATTACCACGCCATGTTGATGCCGCTCCATGATAGCATGCCAGGTTTCATGAATTTCAGACAAATTTTGTATTTACTAGAGTTTAAAAATGAGGTATCTCAATGTTTACGGCCGGGTGACAGTGGCAGGGTGCTTGACATTCATTCTCATTTCTTGCATGGGACCTAAGCATGCACCGAAGGACAAAGATTTGAAAACTCACTTAATGCACATAAATGCATTGAAAACTCACTTAATGCATAAAAATGTCTAAACGAACCCCGAAAATTCACAAAAAATAACACAACACTCCTATTGTTCTTCTATGTTGACACGAGAAATTTTTTGAAAGCAATTAGAGGCAATGGATATCGTTTCGTCCCCAAAGTTGGCCGTTCTCTACCGAAACAATCATGCTTGTTCTGAGAAGTTGTGGTTTGTGAGAAGCATATACCCAAACCTGCCCCAAATGGGACAAAAACTTTACCACGCCATGTTGATGCCGCTCCATGATAGCATGCCAAGTATCATGAATTTCAGACAAGTTTTGTATTTACTAGAGTTTAAAAACTAGGTATCTGAATGTTTGCGGCCGAGTGAAGGTGGCAGGGTGCTTGACATTCATTCCCATTTATTGCATGGGACCTAAGCAAGCACCCAAGGACAAAGATTTTATTTTTCAACCAATTTATATGCACTGGAGCATGTGCATGTAGTTCAAATTTGAATTATGCACATAAATGCATTGAAAACTCACTTAATGCATAAAAATGTCCAAATGAACACCGAAAAATCACAAAAAAATAACACAACACTCCAGTGTTTCTATGTTGACATGAGAAAAAAATGAAATCAATTAGAGGCAATGAATATCGTTTCGTCCGCAAAGTTGGTGTGTTCCCTACCGAAACCATCATGCTTGTTGTGACAACCTCTGGTTTCTGAGAAGCATATACCCAAACCTGCCCCAAATGCGACAAAAACTTTACCACGCCATGTTGATGCCGCTCCATAATAGCATGCCAAGTTTCATGAATTTCAGAAGAGTTTTGGATTTACTAGAATTTAAAAACCAGGTATCTCAATGCTTGCGCCCGAGTGACGGTGGCAGGGTGTTTGACATTGATTCCCATTTATTGCATGGGACCTAAGCATGTACCAAAGGACAAAGGTTTGATTTTTCAACCAATTTATATGCACCGGAGCATGTGCATGTACTTCAAATTTGAATTATGCACATAAATGCATTGAAAACTCACTTAATGCATAAAAAAGTTCCAAACGAACCCCGAAAAATCACAAAAAACAAAACAAAACTCCTGTTGTTCTATGTTGATACGAGAAAACAATTTGAAAGCAATTAGAGGCAATGGATATTTTTTCGTCCCCAAAGTTGGTGCGTTCCCTACCGAAACCATCATGCTTGTTGTGAGAAGCTCTAGTTTGTGAGAACCATATACCCAAAGCTGCCCCAAATGGGATAAAAACTTTTCCACGCCATGTTGATGCCGCTTCATGATAGCATGCCAAGTTTCATGAATTTGAGACTAGTTTTGGATTTACTAGAATTGAAAAACCAGGTATCTCAATGTTTGCGGATGAGTTACGGTGGCAGGGTGCTTGAAATTCAGTCCCATTTCTTGCATGGGACCTAAGCATGCACCCAAGGATAAAGATTTGATTTTTCAACCAATTTATATGCACTGGAGCATGTGCATGTAGTTCAAATTGGAATTATGCACATAAATGCATTGAAAATTCAATTAATGCATAAAAATGTGCAAATGAACCCCGAAAAATCACAAAAAATAACACAATACTCCTGTTGTTCTATGTTGACACGAGAAAAAATTTGAAAGCAATTAGAGGCAATGGATATCGTTTCGTCCCCAAAGTTGGGGCGTTCCCTACCGAAACCATGATGTTTGTGAGAAGCTCTGGTTTGTGAGAAGCATATACCCAAACCTGCCCCAAATGCGACAGAAACATTACCACGCCGTGTTGATGCCGCTCCATGATAGCATGCCAAGTTTCATGAATTTCAGACAAGTTTTGGATTTACTATAATTTAAAAACCAGGTATCTTAATATTTGCGGCCGAGTGACGGTGGCAGGGTTCTTGACATTAATTCCCATTTCTTGCATGGGACCTAAGGATGAACCCAAGGACAAAGATTTGATTTTTCAACCAATTTGTATGCACTGGAGCATGTGCATGTAGTTCAAATTTGAATTTTGCACATGAATGCATTGAAAACTCACTTAATGCATAAAAATGTCCAAGCGAACCCCGAGTAATCACAAAAAATAACACAACACTCTTGTTGTTCTATGTTGACACGATAAAAAATTTGAAAGCAATTAGAGGCAATGGATATCGTTTCGTCCCCAAAGTTGGGGCGTTCCCTACCGAAACCATCATGCTTGTTGTGAGAAGCTCTAGTTTGTGAGAAGCATATACCCAAACCTGCCCCAAATGGGACAAAAACATTACCACGCCATGTTGATGCCGCTCCATGATAGCATGTCAAGTTTCATGAATTTCAGACGAGTTTTGGATTTACTACAATTTAAAAACCAGGTATCTCAATGTTTGTGACCGAGTGACGGTGGCAGGGTGCTTGACATTCATTCCCATTTCTTGCACCTAAGCATGCACCCAAGGACAAAGATTTGATTTTTTCAACCAATTTATATGCACTAGAGCATGTGCATGTAGTTCAAATTTGAATTATGCACATAAATGCATTGAAAACTCACTTAATGCATAATAATGTCGAAACGAACCCTGGAAAATCACAAAAAATAACACAACACTCCTGTTGTTCTATGATAACATGAGAAAAAAGAATGGAAGCAATTAGAGGAAATGGATATTGTTTCGTCCCCAAAGTAGGGGCGCTCCCTACCGAAACCATCATGCGTGTTGTGAGAATCTTCTGTTTGTGAGAAGCATATACCCAAACCTGCCCCAAATGAGACAAAAACTTTACCACACCATGTTGATGCCGCTCCATGATACCATGCCAAGTTTCATTAATTTCAGAGGAGTGTTGTTTTTACTAGAATTTAAAAACGAGGTATCTCAATGTTTGCGGCCAAGTGACGGTGGCCGGGTGTTTGACATTCATTCCCGTTTCTTGCATGGGACCTAAGCATGCACTCAAGGACAAATATTTGATCTTTCAAGCAATTTATATGCACCGGAGCATGTGCATGTAGTTCAAATTTGAATTATGCACATAAATGCATTGAAAACTCCCTTAATGCATAAAAATGCTCAAATGAACCCCAAAAAATCGCAAAAAATAACACAACACTCCTATTGTTCTATGTTGACATGAGAAAAAAATTTGAATGCAATTAGTGGCAATGGATATCGTTTCGTCCCCAAAGTTGGGTCGTTCCCTGCCGAATCCATCATGCTTGCTGTGAGAAGCTCTGGTTTGTGAGAAGCATATACCCAAACCTGTCCCAAATGGGACAAAAACTTTACCACGCCATGTTGATGCCGCTCCATGATGGCATGCCAAGTTTCATGAATTTCAGACGAGTTTTGGATTTACTATAATTTAAAAACCAGGTATCTCAATGTTTGCGGTGAGTGGCGATGATGGCAGTCTTTGTAAATTCATTCCCATTTCTTGCATGGGACCTAAGCATGCACCCAAGGAACAAAGATTTGATTTTTCAACCAATTTATATCCACCGGAGAATGTGCATCTAGTTCAAATTTGAAATCTGCAAATAAATGCATTGAAAACTCACTTAATGCATAAAAAGGTCCAAACGAACCCCGAAAAATCACAAAAAATAACACAACACTCCTGTCGTTCTATCTTGACATGAGAAAAAACTTGAAAGCAATTAGAGGCAATGGATATCGTTTTGTCCCCAAAGTTGGGCGTTCTCTACCGAAACAATCATGCTTGTTGTGAGAAGCTTTGGTTTTGTTTGGAGCATATACTCAAACCTGCCCCAAATGGGACAAAAACTTTACCACTCCATGTTGACGCTGCTCCATGATAGCATGCCAAGTTTCATGAATTTCGGACAAGTTTTGTATTTACTAGAGTTTAAAAACCAGGTATCTCAATGTTTGCGGCCGAGTGACGGTGGCAGGGTGCTTGACATTCATTCCCATTTCTTGGATGGGACCTATGCATGCACCCAATGACAAAGATATGATTTTTCAACCAATTTATCTGCACTGGAGCATGTGCATGTAGTTCAAATTTGAATTATGCACATAAATGCATTGAAAACTCACTTAATGCATAAAAATGTCCAAACGAACCCCAAAAAATCACAAAAAATAACACAACACTCATGTTGTTCTATATTGACACGAGAAACAAATTTGGAAGCAATTAGAGGAAATGGATATTGTTTCCTCCTCAAAGTTGGGGCGTTCCCTGACAAAACCATCATGCTTGCTGTGAGAAGCTCTGGTTTGTGAGAAGCATATACCCAAACCTGCCCCAAATGCGACAGAAACATTACCACGCCGTGTTGATGCCGCTCCATGATAGCATGCCAAGTTTCATGAATTTCAGACAAGTTTTGGATTTACTATAATTTAAAACCAGGTATCTTAATGTTTGCGGCCGAGTGGCGGTGGCGGGGTTCTTGACATTAATTCCCATTTCTTGCATGGGACCTAAGCATGAACCCAAGGACAAAGATTTGATTTTTCAACCAATTTGTATGCACTGGAGCATGTGCATGTAGTTCAAATTTGAATTTTGCACATGAATGCATTGAAAACTCACTTAATGCATAAAAATTCCAAGCGAACCCCGAGAAATCACAAAAAATAACACAACACTCTTGTTGTTCTATGTTGACACGATAAAAAATTTGAAAGCAATTAGAGGCAATGGATATCGTTTCGTCCCCAAAGTTGGGGCGTTCCCTACCGAAAGCATCATGCTTGTTGTGAGAAGCTCTAGTTTGTGAGAAGCATATACCCAAACCTGCCCCAAATGGGACAAAAACATTACCACGCCATGTTGATGCCGCTCCATGATAGCATGTCAAGTTTCATGAATTTCAGACGAGTTTTGGATTTACTACAATTTAAAAACCAGGTATCTCAATGTTTGTGACCGAGTGACGGTGGCAGGGTGCTTGACATTCATTCCCATTTCTTGCATGTGACCTAAGCATACACCCAAGGACAAAGATTTGCTTTTTTCAACCAATTTATATGCACTAGAGCATGTGCATGTAGTTCAAATTTGAATTATGCACATAAATGCATTGAAAACTCACTTAATGCGTAATAATGTCGAAACGAACCCTGGAAAATCACAAAAAATAACACAACACTCCTGTTGTTCTATGATAACACGAGAAAAAGGATTGAAAGCAATTAGAGGAAATGGATATTGTTTCGTCCCCAAAGTAGGGGCGTTCCCTACCGAAACCATCATGCGTGTTGTGAGAAGCTTCTGTTTGTGAGAAGCATATACCCAAACCTGCCCCAAATGAGACAAAAACTTTACCACACCATGTTGATGCCGCTCCATGATACCATGCCAAGTTTCATTAATTTCAGAGGAGTGTTGTTTTTACTAGAATTTAAAAACGAGGTATCTCAATGTTTGCGGCCGAGTGACGGTGGCCGGGTGTTTGACATTCATTCTCGTTTCTTGCATGGGACCTAAGCATGCACTCAAGGACAAATATTTGATCTTGCAAGCAATTTATATGCACCGGAGCATGTGCATGTAGTTGAAATTTGAATTATGCACATAAATGCATTGAAAACTCACTTAATGCATAAAAATGCTCAAACGAACCCCAAAAAATCGCAAAAAATAACACAACACTCCTATTGTTCTATGTTGACATGAGAAAAAAATTTGAATGCAATTAGTGGCAATGGATATCGTTTCGTCCCCAAAGTTGGGTCATTCCCTGCCGAAACCATCATGCTTGTTGTGAGAAGCTCTGGTTTGTGAGAAGCATATACCCAAACCTGTCCCAAATGGGACAAAAACTTTACCACGCCATGTTGATGCCGCTCCATGATGGCATGCCAAGTTTCATGAATTTCAGACGAGTTTTGGATTTACTATAATTTAAAAACCAGGTATCTCAATGTTTGCGGCTGAGTGACGATGGCACGGTGCTGTAAATTCATTCCCATTTCTTGCATGGGACCTAAGCATGCACCCAAGGAACAAAGATTTGATTTTTCAACCAATTTATATCCACCGGAGAATGTGCATCTAGTTCAAATTTGAAATCTGCAAAAAAATGCATTGAAAACTCACTTAATGCATAAAAGGTCCAAACGAACCCGAAAAATCACAAAAATAACACAACACTCTGTCGTTCTATCTTAACATGAGAAAAAACTTGAAAGCAATTAGAGGCAATGGATATCGTTTGTCCCCAAAGTTGGGCGTTCTCTACGAAACAATCATGCTTGTTGTGAGAAGCTTTGGTTTTGTTTGGAGCATATACTCAAACCTGCCCCAAATGGGACAAAAACTTTACCAATCCATGTTGACGCTGCTCCATGATAGCATGCCAAGTTTCATGAATTTCAGACAAGTTTTGTATTTACTAGAGTTTAAAAACCAGGTGTCTCAATGTTTGCGGCCGAGTGACGGTGGCAGGGTGCTTGACATTCATTCCCATTTCTTGGATGGGACCTATGCATGCACCCAAGGACAAAGATATGATTTTTCAACCAATTTATCTGCACTGGAGCATGTGCATGTAGTTCAAATTTGAATTATGCACATAAATGCATTGAAAACTCAATTAATGCATAAAAATGTCCAAACGAACCCCAAAAAATCACAAAAAATAACACAACACTCATGTTGTTCTATATTGACACGAGAAAAAAATTTGGAAGCAATTAGAGGAAATGGATATCGTTTCCTCCTCAAAGTTGGGGCGTTCCCTAACAAAACCATCATGCTTGCTGTGAGAAGCTCTGGTTTGTGAGAAGCATATACCCAAACCTGCCCCAAATGCGACAAAAACTTTACCACGCCATGTTGATGCCGCTCCATGATAGCATGCCAAGTTTCATGAATTTCAGACAAGTTTTGTATTTACTAGAGTTTAAAAACCTGGTATCTCAATGTTTGCGGCCGAGTGACGGTGGCAGGGTGCTTGACATTCATTCCCATTTCTTGCATGGGACCTAAGCATGCACCCAAGGACAAAGACATGATTTTTCAACCAATTTGTATGCACCGGAGCATGTGCATGTAGTTCAAATTTGAATTTTGCACATGAATGCATTTAAAACTCACTTAATGCATAAAAATGTCCAAACGAACCCCGAAAAATCACAAAAAATAACACAACACTCATGTTGTTCTATGTTGACACGATAAAAAATTTGAAAGCAATTAGAGGCAATGGATATCGTTTCGTCCCCAAAGTTGGGGCGTTCCCTACCGAAACCATCATGCTTGTTGTGAGAAGCTCTAGTTTGTGAGAAGCATATACCCAAACCTGCCCCAAATGGGACAAAAAGATTACCACGCCATGTTGATGCCACTCCATGATAGCATGTCAAGTTTCATGAATTTCAGACGAGTTTTGGATTTACTACAATTTAAAAACCAGGTATCTCAATGTTTGTGGCGGAGTGACGGTGGCAGGGTGCTTGACATTCATTCCCATTTCTTGCATGGGACCTACGCATGCACCCAAGGACAAATATTTGATTTTTTTCAACCAATTTATATGCACTTGAGCATGTGCATGTAGTTCAAATTTGAATTATGCACATAAATGCATTGAAAACTCAGTTAATGCATAATAATGTCAAAACGAACCCTGGAAAATCACAAAAAATAACACAACACTCATGTTGTTCTATGTTAACACGAGAAAAAATTTTGAAAGCAATTATAGGAAATGGATATTGTTTCGTCCCCAAAGTAGGGGCGTTCCCTACCGAAACCATCATGCGTGTTGTGAGAAGCTCTTGTTTGTGAGAAGCATATTCCCAAACTTGCCCCAAATGGGACAAAAACTTTACCGCACCATGTTGATGCCGCTCCATGATACCATGCCAAGTTTCATGAATTTCAGAGGAGTGTTGTATTTACTAGATTTTAAAAACGAGGTATCTCAATGTTTGCGGCCTTGTGATGGTGGCCGGGTGTTTGACATTCATTCCCATTTCTTGCATGGGACCTAAGCATGCACTCAAGGACAAATATTTGATCTTTCAAGCAATTTATATGCACCGGAGCATGTGCGTGTAGTTCAAATTTGAATTATGCACATAAATGCATTGAAAACTCACTTAATGCATAAAAATGTCCAAACGAACCCCAAAAATCACAAAAAATAACACAACACTCCTGTTGTTCTATGTTGGCACGAGAAAAAAATTGAAAGCAATAAGAGGCGATGGATATCGTTTCGCCCCCAAAGTTGGAGCGTTCCCTACCGAAATGATCATGCTTGTTGTGAGAAGCTCTTGTTTGTGAGAAGCATATACCCAAACCTGCCCCAAATGGGACAAAAACTTTACCACGACATGTTGATGCCACTCCATGATAGCATGCCAAGTTTCATGAATTTCAGACGAGTTTTGGATTTACTAAAATTTAAAAACCAGGTATCTCAATGTTTGCGGCTATGTTACGATGGCACGGTGCTGTAAATTCATTCCCATTTCATGCATGGGACCTAAGCATGCACCCAAGGACCAAAGATTTGATATTTCAACCAATTTATATCCACCAGAGCATGTGCATGCAGTTCAAATTAGAAATCTGCAAATAAATGCATTGAAAACTCACTTAATTCATAAAAAGGTCCAATCGAACCCCGAAAAATCACAAAAAAATAACACAACACTCTTGTTGTTCTATCTTGACACGAGAAAAACTTGAAAGCAATTAGAGGCAATGGATATTGTTTCGTCCCCAAAGTTGGTTGTTCTCTACCGAAACAATCATGCTTTTTGTGAGAAGCTCTGGTTTCGTTTGAAGCATATACCCAAACCTGCCCCAAATGGGACAAAAACTTTACCACTCCAGGTTGATGCTGCTCCGTGATAGCATACCAGGTTTCATGAATTTCAGACAAGTTTTGTTTTTACTAGAGTTTAAAAACCAGGTATCTCAATGTTTGCGGCCAAGAGACGGTGGTAGGGTGCTTGACATTCATTCCCATTTCTTGCATGGGACCTAAGCATGCACCTAAGGACAAAGATTTGATTTTTCAACCAATTTATATGCACTGGAGCATGTGCATGTAGTTCAAATTTGAATTATGCACATAAATGCATTGAAAACTCACTTAATGCAAAAAAATATCCAAACGAACCCCGAAAAATCAGAAAAAATAACACAACACTCATGTTGTTCTATGTTGACATGATAATAAATTGAAAGCAATTAGAGGCAATGGATATCGTTTTGTCCCCAAAGTTGGGGCGTTCCCTACCGAAACCATCATGCTTGTTGTGAGAAGCTCTAGTTTGTGAGAAGCATATACCCAAACCTGCCCCAAATGGGACAAAAACTTTACCACGCCATGTTGATGCCGCTCCATGATAGCATGCCAAGTTTCATAAATTTCAGACGAGTTTTGGATTTACAATAATTTAAAAACCAGGTATCTCAATGTTTGTGACCGAGTGACGGTGGCACGGTGATGTAAATTCATTCCCTTTTCTTGCATAGGACCTAAGCATGCACCCAAGGACCAAAGATTTGATTTTTCAACCAATTTATATTCACTTGAGCATGTGCATGTAGTTCAAATTTGAAATCTTCAAATAAATGCATTGAAAATTCAGTTAATGCATAAAAAGGTCCAAAGGAACCCCGACAAATCACAAAAAATAACACAACACTCCTGTTGTTCTATCTTGACACGAGAAAAAACTTGAAAGCAATTAGAGGCAATGGATATCCTTTCGTCCCCAAAGTTGGGCGTTCTCTACAGAAACAATCATGCTTGTTGTGAGAAGCTGTGGTTTTGTTTGAAGCATATACCCAAACCTGCCCCAAATGGGACAAAAACTTTACCACTCCATGTTGATGCTGCTCCATGTAGTTCAAATTTGAATTAGGCACATAAATGCATTGAAAACTCACGCATTAAAATGTCCAAACGAACCCCGAAAAATCACAAAAAATAACACAACACTCATGTTGTTCTATGTTGACAGGAGAAAAAATTTGAAAGCAATTAGAGGCAATGGATATCGTTTTGTCCCCAAAGTTGGGGCTTTCCCTACCGAAACCATCATGCTTATTGTGAGAAGCTCTGGCTTGTGAGAAGCATATACCCAAACCTGCCTCAAATGGGACAAAAACTTTACGACGCCATCTTGATGCCGTTCCATGATAGCATGCCAAGTTTCATGAATTTCAAACGAGTTTTGGATTTACTATAATTCAAAAACCAGGTATCTCAACGTTTGCGGCCGAGTGACGGTGGCAGGGTGTTTGACATTCACTCCCATTTATTACATGGGACCTAAGCATGCACCCAAGGGCAAAGATTTGACTTTTCAACTAATTTATATGCACCGGAGCATGTGCATGTAGTTCAAATTTGAATTATGCACATAAATGCATTGAAAACTCACTTAATGCATAAAAATGTCCAAACGAATCATGAAAAATCACAAAAAATAACACAACACTCCTGTTGTTCTATGTTGACACAAGAAAAAAATTTGAAAGCAATTAGGGGCAATGGATACCATTTCGTCCCCGTAGTTGGGGCGTTCCCTACCGAAACCATCATGCTTGTTGTGAGAAGCTCTGGTTTGTGAGAAGCATATACCCAAACCTGCCCCAAATGGGACAAAAACTTTACCACGCCATGTTGATGCCTCTCCGTGATAGCATGCCAAGTTTCATGAATTTCAGACGAGTTTTGTATTTACTAAAATTTAAAACAAGGTATATCAATGTTTGCGGCCGAGTGACGGTGGCAGGGTGTATGACATTCATTCCCATTTCTTGCATGGGACCTAAGCATGCACCCAAGGACAAAGATTTGATTTTTCAACCAATTTATATGCACCAACGCATGTGCATGTAGTTCAAATTTGCATTATGCACATAAATGCATTGAAAACTCACTTAATGCATAAAAATGGCCAAACGAACCCCGAAAAATCACAAAAAATAACACAACACTCCTGTTGTTCTATGTTGACACAAGCAAAAACTTGAAAGAAATTAGAGGCAATGGATATTGTTTCGGACCCAAAGTTGGGGTGTTCCCTACTTAAATCATGATGCTTGTTGGAAAAGCTCTGGTTTGTGAGAAGCATATATCCAAACCTGCCCCAAATGGGACAAAAACTTTACCACGCCACGTTGATGCCGCTCCATGATAGCATTCCAAGTTTCATGACTTTCAAACGAGTTTTGAATTTACTAGAATTTAACAACCAGGTATCTCAATGTTTGCAGTCGAGTGAAGGCGGCAGGGTGCTTGACATTCATTGCCATTTCTTGCATGGGACCTAAACATGCACCCAAGAACAAAGATTTGATTTTTCAACCAATTTACATGCACTGAAGCATGTGCATGTAGTTCAAATTTGAATTATGCACATAATGCATTGAAAACTCACTTAATTCATAAAAATTTCCAAACGAACCCCGAAAATCACAAAAAGAAACACAACACTCCTGTTGTTCTATGTTGACACGAGAAAACAATTTGAAAGCAATTAGAGGCAATGGATATCGTTTCGTCCCCTATGTTGGGGCGTTCCCTACCGAAACCATCATGCTTGTTGTGAGAAGCTCGGTTTGTGTGAAGGATATACCCAAACCTTCCCCAAATGGGATAAAAAGTCTACCACGCCACGTTGATGCCGCTCCATGTAGCATGCCAAGTTTCATGAATTCAGACGAGTTTTGGATTTACTAGAATTTAAAAAACAGGTATCTCAATGTTTACGGCCGAGTGACGGTGGCAGGGTGTTTGACATTCATTAAATTTCTTGGATGGGACGTAAGCATGCACCCAAGGACAAAGATTTGATTTTTCAACCAATTTATATGCACTGGAGCATGTGCATGTAGTTCAAATTTGAATTATGCACATAAATGCATTGAAACCTCACTTAATGCATAAAAATATCCAAATGAACCCTGAATAATTCCAATTCTTTTATGATCTGCAGATAAAAGGTCTAGCAATTCAAACACCGACCATGGCCGCTATGACCCCATTATGTAATTCAAATCAAGACGAGAAATCAATTAGATCCCACACAGTTTATCATAATCAACCGTGTGAGATGCAGCACAAAATATCTTCGGAACGTGTCTAATGACACTTTGCGCGCCAGTTTTTTGGCTGAAGTGATTCCAAATTCTTCGATTCCGAGGAAATATCTACCTCCCCACCCCTCCCCCTTACCAAAGGCCACATTTCCCCCTTTTCGCCTTCCTTTCACGGTTGAAACCTTCACTCCTTCCTTGTAGCGCCGCCGCCTCCTCGCCGGTGACCCTCCTTCTCATTGCTCGGCCTCGCCTATCTAGGTAGGTAATCCACACCCGACCCCCTTCCTCGTCCTCCTTCCACATCCCACATGCCCCGACTGCCGTCACGAGCGCAACACCTTCCACCCAAATCACCGACCCCTCCACCAAATAAGCACCGGCATAAGGCATGGTGCACGCAGTATAGCCAGGACCTCAAGGAGCATTTGGCAGCGGAGAAGCAAATCATGGACGCACGCGCAGATGAGGTCGCGATGACTGCCATTCATGCCGACCCCTAGATCTTGGAGGAGCACCTCGCCGTCGAGGCCACCATTGATGTCTCGCGTGCCGACGCCGCGATGCGGTTGGCTGCTTTAAACGACAGTTCGTGGCGTTTTCTCGAGGCAACCGTCGATGCCTTCGACGAAGACTACGAGGTGTTTTCTCAGCGTGCACGTGCTTACCTCATCTCGAGAGCCAACAGGTTGGTGCCCGGAGCAGCTTAGGCAACTCACCACTACAACGAGGGCCCCCACGATGCGGAGGCCTCGCCCTCTGCCATGTCCAAGGAACCAATCGTCATAAGGAGTAGCTTGTCTTATTAGCTCACTATAAGGACCCATGTGTTAGTTTGCTAGCTACTGCCTTTCCTTAACAAATTCTAGTGAATTGTGCTATCTAGTTTCACTATGAAATCTTCATCTATAGTGTATATGTTCTATATGTCTTGCGATGTGGTGTTCAATTAACTGCTTGGTCCAATTCTGCAAATGTGTTGTTCAATTCTTCAGGGTGCAATGTTTCCAAGTTGTTAAGCATGCTTGGTTTTGTTAACTGTCTGATCTTCCATTAGGAGTATGTTATATTGTTCAATTGGTGTTTAGTTAACTGCTTGGTTCATTTGTTGTGGCTTGGTTCACTTGTTGTGGTGTTTAGTTAACTGCTTGGTTCAATTCTGCAATGCGAGGTTCAATTGTTGTGGCTGCATTCTCTTATTGTATACCATGCGAGGAATAAATCGAATTTGGTTGTACTAAATACATGAGAAACAAATACAATTGCTATATTTCCAAGTTGTTAAGCATGCTTGGTTTGGTTAATTGTCTGATCTTCTATTAGGAGTATGTTATATTGTGCAATGTGGTGCTTAGTTAACGTTTGGTTCATTTGTTGTGGTGTTTAGTTAACTGCTTGGTTCAATTCTGCAATGCGATGTTCAATTGTTGTGGCTGCATTCTCTTATTGTATACCATGTGGGGAATAAATCGGATTTGGCTGCACTTAATACATGAGAAATATATACAAGTGCTATATTTCCTAGTTCTTAATCATGATTGGTTTGGATAAATGGATTTTCCATGTGGCTTGAATTAATCTGATGAATCTGAAATGTGCTTATTTTTCATCAACATATTTTGGTGATAGCATGCGAACCCTTACTTAACCTGATGACTAACTACCTTATATGTGTTGCAAGAAAACAATGGGAAGCACTGAGGTTTACAAGATGGTACTAACTATTATACCTTGCCTTTTTTTCATTCCTTTGCCTCGTTTCCAATATAGAGAAGATATTTATGCACATCCTTGTTTTCAGGGTTCACTGATGATTACCTCCCAAACCACCTCTATGCTCAGGAGGCGAGGAAAGTTTTCATACAACACCCACGGTTCAATATTCAAGTGTTCCTGAAGAGGTCGAAGGATGGACGGTCAATCATCCACAGGAACTAGCCTAAAGTTGCAAAGACCTTCAACATGTATAAAGGCTCAATATTCTCCTTCCGCTTCAGCAGTTTTCCAGATAAGATGCATCTCTCTATGTACCATCTATGATGCTAATTTCGAAAGGTTCTAGATGTTGCATGTGAAACTTCTTCTTTGGTGCGATTGTGTAATGGGGTAGCTGAGTGCCGAAGCTATATCATGTTGTACTCCGATGTATTTCAATTATTAAATCTTGCTTGCTTAATATGGAAATGGAATATATTATGTGCTTAATATGAATGTCAATTAGATTAGTAAATGGATTATTAATAATAGGCCAATTAGCCCGCTAATTGGCCAATTAGCTTGCTAATTGGGTTTTCTTATTACAAACGGTTAATGAGAAAACACCGTGGGAGATGACCTAAGGCAACACACACAGTTTCTAGGAATAAAACGTGTTGGATGAATGAACAATCACACACGACATTCTCCTCAAAACTGTTTGTGTTACGCCACCTTGCGCAAACATTTTCCTTGTAGTGACTTTGTGGGATGTATATATGAATGGAAACGTTTACTGGTGACTGACTATGTGGAATGTACTTGACCAAAAATGATTTTTGCTTGTATAATTATACTTTTTTGAGCACTACTGTACGTATTTCTATATTTGAGTGCTCGCTGGTCGCACACGACCTCATTTTGCCGAGCGTGTGTCCCAGGAGAGCATATCCCCAATGGTTATGGGTCGTGTGGGAAGGACCCCCCTATCGCCCAGACTCACTTGGTGACGGTTCCAAATGACGTCGCGGAAAGGGATAAAAAAACCGTTTGTTTAGGACCGACACGCACCAGTGGGTGTGGTATATATGTGGTTCTAAAGACATGCAAGAACCCATATCAAACGTGCTCCTTCAAAAATTGTCTGTACAAATATTAAGTCTTCGACATTCTCTAGAAAATATCTAGCAGTTGCATTAAAGGAAATAGAAAATTGGGGTGTACTATACTGGCAATACTGGCACAAATCCTTCGTCTAAATCCGAGATATTACCATTAAATAAGAGATTTGGGTCAGTCTATGCATTTGAGTTGTTTCTCATTCAGTGGTGGTACTGAAAAACTACATGTTGTTTCAAAGTACTATTTGTATACATAAAGCAGAGCAAATTTTGATATAAAATACACTCAATTGAAGATTAAGAGCTGCATTACTCAGAGCATGCTTGGCGACGGAATCAAGGTAATTTCACCATACCTTAACAGAAGTAAGTTACTCCACGAGCATACATGTAGATGAGAATAATGCTTACACTGTCCGCTTACCTACAACCAGAACTGACTACCCTGTTCTTTAATTTGTTCTCTGCTTGAAACTGAAACCGCACCAACTCATTCTATGAAGCTCCCTTAAGCATTTCAAATATTATGAATACCTAGACAGAACGTGCATATATACTATGGTGGTAAGATTCTAAGCTGACACCGCATGATTTATTGCATATTTTATCAGCTATACACATCAAGTAACCGGTCATGTGTATGTGCAAATCAGTTTGCTTTTCTACATTGAATCATGCCTATGCAATTAACAATTTTCAAATACAAAGCTTCGACATTTACAGAAAAAATCTTGTTGAAACTTAAACTACACCAAATCATTGTATGAAGATCCCTAAACATCTAAAATATTTCCAATACCTAGACATGTCGTGCATATATATACTATGGGACTAAGATTTTAAGTTCGGACACTATTTTATCAGCTACACGTACACCAAGTAATTGGCTTTGTGTATGTCGAAATCAATTTGCTTTTCTACGATGAATCAAGCATTGCAGTTAGTGAACTGCGAATAGCAAGCTTTGCCATCGAATAAAAATCACCAAACAAAGCATATTTAAGTGAAAATCAAATCAACTTTGTACATCCAATGTAGGTGCCACCTAATGCGAAAACTGGAAGCAATTGAGCATGTCTTATGTACAACAAATCGTAGGTCTGCAATTAGTTAACTATCAGAACAACCACTTCAGTTAATTAATCGGTTCTTTTTTGGTGAACAATCCTGGAGCTTGTCTTGGAGCATGAAGGCGAGCCACTATTGGCCAGAAATACTTCAGCTCGTTCCCCAACTATCATATCCGTACATGTGCAGTAATTATTCCAAAACAAAATCTTCATACTTGCAGATTTAAGGTAACTTTAATCGGATCTTTACTGGCCCCTCCCTCAACCATGTTGCCTGTTTCCTCGCTGTATAAGTTGGGTTCTGATAGAATGAATCATGCATCTGCAGTTAGTAAATTATATGAATATCAAGCTTTGCCATCGAATGAAAAAGCACCAAAGAATTGAGCACTTGTAACTGAAAATCAAATCACTTTTCTACATCCAATCTAGGTGCCACCTAATGCGAGAAAAGCAAGCAATTGAGCAGTACAACAACTCATAAATCTACAATTAACTACCAGAACAACCACTATAGTTAATTAACGGGTTCTTGTTTGGTGAACAAACCTGGAGCTTGCGGGGAGCATGAAGGCGATGATACTATTGTCTAGAAATCCCTCAGATTGTTCCCCAATCATCATATACTTACATGTGGTTGCGATTACTGATGAAATAACTAAATCTTCGTACATTCAGATTTAAGGTAACTTCCAGTAGATCTTTAGTGGCCCCTCAATCAAGGCCTCAACCTTGTTGCCCCTTCCTTTATTGTAGAAGATGGGTTTCAGTTGTAGGTGTTTCCTCGTGCAGTACTATGAATGTCGGCATTCTGGGAACGGGGGTCCCCATACTTGCTTGTTGCGGCCCATGGCGTGGCTCTGCGAGCTAGCCCGTACGGCCCATCTTCACCAACAAGCATTCAAGACCCTCGCGAGGGGCCAAGCCTCGTGAGGCGGACGACACAATACCTCCTCGGGAGCGGCCTCACCAGGTTGGCTCGCGAGGGGCGGAGAGATCAAGGCAAGGCAAACCTCACAAGGTTCTCGTGATGTGAGCCATGACAATCGAGGCTAGGCGGGCGCCCGACGAGCGCCAGCACACACAGTGTCCTTGTTTCCTCTTTGGTGCTAAGGAAGCAAGCGCTGGCGAGCAGTATCGAGGCGTCAAGCAAAGGTTTCCATATCGGTGCAAGGAGACCAAGACCAGCAGGACGGCAAGACGGAGGTCACCATGGAGCCCAAGCCGGCGTCACCACTAGAGCCTTTTGCAGGCGAAGACTGATTTTGAGCTCCGCGAAGGCCGAGATGCTTCAAAAGAACGAGACGGAGATAAGATGTCTGTGTCGAAGATGCAAGCTAAAGAGCCTTATTGCGGACCCGGATTCCGTGCAGGTGCGGGACCACCTGCTCTTCCGTGGTTTCATGGATGGCTATCGGTGGCAAGGTGATGAAGATGACTATGAAGTCGTCCATGGGGGCCGGGCAAGAAATGAGGAAGGGCAGCAAGACAACCACCGTGGCGAGGGCGGGCGAGAAGACGAAGAATCTCCAGGACATGATCACGACGGTGATGCTGTACACAGTCATCATGTAGAAGATGCAGGACATAATGACGAGGAAGATCAAGACGAAGGGCATGATCATGAAGATGAAGATGCCGGAGCAGACGATGATGGAGGCTGGGTGCAGGACCCTCATATTCAAGAGCTGCTTCTCAAGCGGACGGATAACGCAAGAGCTGCCGCCCGAGAGAAAGCCAAGATGGATCAAGTGAAGATAGACGCGGTTACTCCATTGTGGATGCAGGCCCGAGGATACTGGCCTGAAAGTAACACTCATGGCTCTGGAGAAGAAGGTAAAACACAAAATGACCGACGCATGCTTCGACGAGAACATGTCATTCTGGCACGAACGTCTTCCTAAGGGGAAAAAGTGCCCGACCAGTTTCAAGGAGGCGAAGAAAATCGTGTGTCCTCTAGATTTACCGCATGTGAAATACCATGTGTGCATGAACAATTGCATCATTTATCGGGACGAGCATGCAGAGTCTACCATATGCGTAACTCGATACAACAAGAGGAAGAAAGCTCCTCGAAAAGTGGTGTGGTACTTTCCGATCACTCCTCGTCTGCAGCGGTATTTCGCGGACCCTAAGCTAGCAAAGCTCCTGCGTTGGCACGCGGACAGGGAGGAGAAGAAGCGAGAAGATGACGGAAATGATCCGGAGATAAATAAAAAGACAAGATGCGAGTCACCCTAAGGATTCGAGCGGTGGCAAGCGTTGAACTTGAACACCCAGAATTTGGGGACGATCCAAGGAACATCGTGCTAGGCGTGAGCACCGATGGAGTCAATCCGTTTGGCAGCGAGAGAAGCACACATAGCACCTGGCCTGTGTTTGTGTGGATGTACAACCTTCCCGGTTGTGCATGAAGAGGAAGTACATTCACATGAGTATGCTAATTGAAGGGCGAAACAACCAGGAGCGACATAAATTTGTATCTCGGGCTGCCGAAAGAGGAGCTAGACACATGTGGAAAACGCCACCAATACGTGGGACGCCGTAGAAAGAATATTTCCCTATGAGAGCCGCCTTTGCTCACGACGGTGCACGACTATCTCGGTTACGGATATCTCGCGGGGCAGGTGGTCCACGGATTTTCTGGATGTGTTAGGTGCATGGATGACACAACGTATCGCCAGCTAGATAGAGATCCCTGGTCTTCAAAAACCGTGTTCATGGGACATCGAAGGTGACTTCGCGGCGATGACCCATGGAGAAAACGCAAGGATCTGTTCGATGGTGAAACCGAACCCCGAAGACGCCCGCGTATGAGGAGCGGCGAGGAAATAGACGAGCTGTTGAAAAATTGGAAAGATTGCCCACTACCGGGAAAGAAGCAAAAGGCGCCAGAGCTGGGAAAGAAGCGAAAGGCGCCAGAGCCGCTGCTGAAGGTATGGAAAACGAGGTCTGTTTTCTAGGACTTGCCATACTGGAAGATCCACCGTGTGCCTCACAGCCTTGATGTCATGCATATCACGAAGAACGTGTGCGAGAGTCTGCTTGGTACCCTGCTCAACATGCTAGAGAGGACCAAAGATGGGCCGAAAGCAAGGGCAGACTTGAAATCAATGTGCACCAGGGAGGAGCTTCACGCTAATGATGATGATGATGATGAGACGAAGCAAGACACGGAAAGTCGTCGCAAAGGCAAAAAGGCCAAGAAGACCGGAAATGACTACCCTCCCGCGTGCTTCACTCTAAGTCAGGAGGAGATCGAGCAGTTTTTCACCTGCCTCGTGGGAGTAAAACTTCCTTCTGATTCTGTGGGAAGATAAGCGGATACCTAGACCTAAGCGAAGCGAAGTTCAGCGGGATGAAGTCTCACGACCGTCACGCGGTTGATGATCTGAATACTTCGGTTGCAATATGTGGGATCATGGATGCGCACGTCCGTGAAACGCTATTTGGCCTATGCAACTTTTTTGACGTCATCTCTCGGAAGACGGTTGGCGTGAGGCAACTAAGAAGGCTACAGGAAGAGATCGTGGTGATACTATGCGAGCTTGAGATGTACTTCCGGCCCGCATTCTTCGACGTTATGGTGCATCTGCTGGTCCATATCATGGAGGATATCATCCAACTTGGGCCGACGTTCTTGCACAGCATGATGCCGTTCGAAAGGATGAATGTTGTCATCAAAGGATATGTTCACAACACGTCACGTCCAGAGGGAAGCATAGCGGGGGCTTTAAATCAAGAGTGCATCTCCTACTGCATGAATTATCTAGGCATCGAGAACCCCGTTGGTCTGCCCGTCAACAGGCACCTCGGCAGGCTTGCTGGATGGGGTCGCCGTGAGGGTCGCCGCGAAATGCATGTCGACTTCGAGGGTCGACTCGCCGACTTTGAAAGAGCAAACCTAGTCACGCAACAACATATAGACGTGGTCGATCCTTGGGTGGTAGAGCACAAAACCTTTATTGAGAAGACGTACAATGACCGAGGCCAACAGAGGACGGACGGAGATATAATCAAAGAGCACAACTCATGTTTCACGCGTTGGTTCAAGCAGAAGCTTCTGTCGTACCCTTTACATGAGGATTCTTCCGTAGAAGAACAACTCATATTCGCCTTGTCACAGGGCGCCGAGCACAACCTAATGACCTATGAGGCATACGATATAACCGGCTACACATTCTACACCGAGGACAAGGACATGAAGAACGATGGTTATCAGAACTCTGGGGTAACGACGGAATCCTACACCGGTAACGACAAGGACAGATACTACGGAAGGATCGAGGAGATCTCGGAGCTGAGCTACGCTGGAGAGAAGGTCCCGATGTTCCTTGTCAGATGGGCCAAGAGCATCCTAAAAGAAGATCGGTATTTCACCACCATGGTTATACCCGAAGCCAAATCCAAGACCGCGGGCGCAAACGTCACCGCGAAAAATGAGCCACGGGTACTGGCTTCCCAAGTGGACCAATGCTTCTTCGTTACCGACCCGTCAAAGCCCAGTCGTGTTGTTGTGAGGAGAGGCAAAAGGAAGATCATCGGAATGGATGGAGTCGCCAATGAGAAAGACTTCGACAAGTACGGCGACCCGAAGATGGAACATGACTACGACGATGAAGTAGCAGCATACACCACAAGAAGAAGCAGTACCACCCTACCTAAAGGACGTCCGTTCCCCAGAAGAACTCCATTTGCGAAAAAAGGGCAAGAAGATTGTGAACATATAGCTAGCTAAGACCGATTGTATTTAAATTGTAGCCTTCATTTATCGATTGTATTTCATGGGCACTTTTTGAACTCATGAATATTTTTAAATTTCATGGGCATTTTTTGAATTCATGAATATTTTTTCAAATTTGACGATATTTTTTCATATTCAATATGAAAAAATATTGAATATTCATCAGGACACTCGATCTCGATCCCCCTCAATCTCGATCGCCATCCCCCCTCGCCAGATCCCCCTCACCGCCGAGCACCCCCCGCACCCTCCCCCGCTCCACCACCGCCGACGACCCACCGCACCCTCCCCCGCTCCACCGCCGCCGAGGACCCCCCGCTCCACCGCGGCCGCCGACTCACCGCACCCTCCCCCGCTCCACCGTCACAAATGAATGCAACTAAAAATCCAAAGAAAAAACAAATTTGATTATATTTTCAAATAACAAATTTGATGATATTTTCAAATAACAATTTTGATGATATTTTTTAAAAAATTATTACTGTTTTTATAAAAATTTATTACTGTTTCATATTCATATGCATTTTCTAAAAAAATTATTAGATGCAACAAAAAATAATAATAAAAAAATTACTTATGGCGCCTTCTTTGGTCAGTGCGCCATTGCTATGCAAAAAAAAGTTACTTATGGCGCACCTCTGGGTGGTGCGCCATTGCTATCTAAAAAAAGATTACTTATGGCGCACCGCTCGGGGGTGCGCCATTGCTATAATAAAACATTCTAATGGCGCACCGCCCAGGGGTGCGCCATTAGTAATCGTCCCCCCCCCCCCACTAAAATCGCCAATCCCCTTTCTTCCCCCAATCGATCACATCTCTCAAGCTCCCGAGTCCATCTCTCCCTCGGTCCCTCCATCCTCCAGGCCTCCGCCGCCGCCGGCCGCCAAGGCACCAACCACGACGCATGGGGCGCTCTTCCTCGTGCTCTTCTCACCAACGACGATGTCGGCCACCTGCTCCTCACCAACCACGACGCCGGCCACCTGCTCCATCGTCTCCGGCAGAGGTTACTCCACAAGAACTACTCAATAGATAATTGATTTTGTAGAAAAAGTCTTGTTGCCAGTCTTGAACCAACAGATAATCTTAATTGAAATTTGACCATGTCTTGTTGCCGGTCCAAATGAAAAAGCAACTGAATTTCCAACAACCTGCTAGGTAGAACAATCCATTTCCAACAACCTGCTAGGTAGAACAATCCATTACTACATGATTGCAACTGAATTTTCAACTCTATGTACTATGTATGCTGTGGCATGTGGTGTGGTCCGAGTGATTAGGTCTCAAATGATTTTGAATTTTTATGATTTTTATGCACATAGGTGAAGCCACTGACTACACTTCAGGTTCTACTCCTGGAACACTTCAGGAATTTTACTTCATAACTGGAGTATTTTGATGATATTGGGGGGTTTTGTCTCCGACCATCGTGTCGTGATGATATTGTGGGGTGTTGTGGGGTTGCAGCTGGGCGGGGGTGGGGTAATGATTTTGCAGGTACCCCGAGAGACCCTTGAGTTTGCCGGAATGTCGATTAACTTCCGTTCTGCAAATTCGGTTGCTCCATATGTCCTATTTTCAGCAAAGGTCATGCTGAAATTTTCTGTGAATTTTAGCATGATTTCGCTAAAAACATGACATATGGGGTACTTGCGACTAATGCATGGGCCGGGGTATCTTAGTACTTAAATTAAGTAGGATCAACTGCCCCTTTATTCTTGCTGCATTAAACACATATGATGAATTCATGTGTGGACAGACGAAAAAGCAACTGCCATAGGTGGCAATAGAGCCACGTGATTAGGCCCAACTTAGAATTCTCCTTCCCTTTTCTTGATAGGGTATATTATTAGAAGATACCCTTATATATTAGTCAACCTAGGATGCCACCGCATCGATAAACCCTAAATGATGAAAACTTAACTTAGCATTTAGGGTGCCTCAGCGTCGACAAACCCTAAATGATAAAACCATGGCTTGTAGGGTGCCTCGGTGTCGATAAGAACATAAATGATGAAAGCTTAGGCTTTTAGGGTGCCTCGGCGTCGACAAACCCTAAATGATAAAACCTTAGCTTTTAGGATGCCTTGGTGTCAACAAACCCTAAATGATGAGACCATGATAATTCCTCACAAACCCTAAATGATGAGATCTTGTTCCTTGACAATAACCAACTTATTGACCAAACTTTTTTCCTATTTAGAGCAAAAATAGCCCACAACGATGAGGCCGGCGGTTCGGGCAGCAAGGCATTCTGGGAGCTGTCCCAGGAGATGGAGGAAGAACCTCACCACTATGAGGACGCCGCGGAAGACACCGATCCTGACTACACAACCCCTAGTGGCGTCGGGGATGACACCACTGATGGTGCCGCCGAGGATGCCACCACTGATGATGGCAGCACACGCACAGATGGTAGCCAACCGAAGAGGCATCAGAAGGACCGGTGCCCGAACATGCTCCGCACCGTCAAGGATTTATTTACTAAAGTGAACTCCGACAGGCATCCAAAGGCGCACAAACAAATAGTCAAGGGGTACTCGGTTCAGCTCGGGTGCATTCTCCGGAGCACCGTCTCGATCAACACGGAGAACCTAAGGCATAAGGACCAAGGGAATTTGCGCTACCTCCTCTTCATGAAGCTGCACGAACGATACAATTTCCCCGCTGAGTTTGAAAACACACACCTCTCAGGGAATAAAGTGAACAGTGCCGCCCTCACGAGGATGAGCACGGCCCTGTCTATTTGGAGAAGCGCGGTGAAGAGAATGATTGACAAAGGTGATAGTTATGAGAAGATCAAGGCGAAAAATCCTTCGATCAGCGAAGATGACTACAAAGAGTCAAAGATCAAGTGCGAGAGCAGCGCAACCTCCGAATCAAGTCAGTGGGGGAAAGAAATGCGGGAGTTGAACTTAGGGGAACACAAACTCAGTCCCGGCGGTTACAGAGTGGCGGAGCCTATATGGGACAAGCTAGGAGGACGCGGAGCATGCCGAGCAAGGCCTACCGCCCCGCTTCGAGAAATACCGTGACAAGCAGACCAGGAACTATGTCAGGGCCCGGTACAAGGAGGACCCGGTAACAAAGGAGCTTACCATGGATCCGAAGACTAGGGCACTTGAGCTTGTTCTGGTAAGGAATACACCCCCGCGTAATTAGCTCCATATGGTTGCATTCTAATTAATGAAGCCAAATTTCTAAATGGTTCACATTCCTTCCGCAGGAGACTGAAAGCGATGGCTGGGTCGGCTCAGAGCACCCCTTGGGACAGCACTCTAAATAAGGCGTTGAACATAATGAAAAACAAGGATAAGATCAGTAAGCCGTCGTCAGCTGGTCGTGTGGCCGGCAAAGGCTTGTCCACAAAATGGTCGTCATACTATAACGCTGGTGGGCGAAAGGAGAGAAAGACCAGCTCGGAAAGCCAGTCGCGCGAGGTTAAAGAACTCAAGGCACAAGTGGCGTGGATTCCGGAGATTTTCCAAGAGCAAGTGCAACAACAACTGGGATCGACGCTCACCGCCATTGTGCCTACCTTGATTCATGGGCTGACGACGTGAATTGTGGGCGGCCAAAACGGGCCGCCCCCAATTCCCAGCTTCGCGGCCAGCAACTCGCACAACGCGCAGGCGGCGCCATTGGTGTCTCTGGCGGAGGCGGTATTGGTGTCTCCGACGCCGGCACGGGCATTGGAGCTTAGTGCACCCGGCACTAGTAGAAAAGGGGCCAATGGTCCAGGCCGGTCCAACCCATTAGTCCCGGTTCAATCCAGAACCGGGACCAATGGGGCATTGGACCAGTTCGTGAGCCCGGGGCGGCCGGGCCACGTGGGCCATTGATCCCGGTTCGTCTGGACCTATTGGTCCCGGTTGGTGGGACGAACCGGGACCATTGGCCCTCGCTCCTGGCCCACCACCATTGGTCCCGGTTGGTGGCTTGAACCGGGACCAAAGGCTGCCCATTAGTCCCGATTCATGCCACCAACCGGGACTAAACGGTTGGTCCTCGTTGCGGCCAGAGTTTAGTCCCACCTCGCCAACCGAAGGGGAATCGGACCGGTTTATAAACCCCTCCCTCTCTGCCATGTTGAGCTCCTCTCAAAATGAAAATAGATGCCCTTATACAGGGAATTAACCTAAATTCATACTGAATTTCTCTGAAGTTAGTAGAAATTTATTATTAATTTAGGTTGAATTTTCTCTATAAGCGCATCTATGCTCATTTCTGAGTAGTTTTTATATAGTTTTTATCTTTTCTCGCTATATTTATTTTTTGTTTTATTTATGAGTTGTAATAAGTCATTAAAATAAGCATCTATGCTCATTTTTAGTAAAGTTAATCACAACTATTTTTTCTTCTATTTATTTACGAGTAGTTTTTATATACTTTTTTTCTTTTCTGCTATATTTATTTTTTTTCTATTTATTTCTGTGTGGTAATAAGTCATTAAAAATAAAAAGAGGCGCAATGCTAGTTAATTCGCTTCAAGCCGTTCGGAATAGTGTAAAGTGCACTGCACATAGCTACGTGCAGTCTACCCTATTCCTCAACGCTTGAAGCGAACCAACGTGCAGGTGAGCATTGAGCCTCTTCTTCATCGTCTCTGCACTTAGGGCTTATAAACAGTTGTGAGTGCCTCTCGCTTGGCGAGGTCGGACTAAAAAAACAGCTGCATAAAATAAATAAGTAAAGAAAAAAAGTGCCTCCTACTGGGCCCCCACGGCCTGGATACGACTAGAAACCCACCATGGGCCAGGATTCAGGCCCGCAGGTGGCCCATTAGGACCATCAGGCAAAGCAGTAGTAAGTAGGCCCGTAAGCCTGCAGTGGAGAGGAGCTTGAGAGGGGAGCGGCAGTGGGGCTTATAAACCACCGCGTGCCCCTCTCAGCTAGCGAGGTGGGACTAAACTTTTGTGCCGCACCGTGCCAGCACACGGCCATTGGTCCCGGTTCGTGGCTCCAACCGGGACCAATGCCCACCCTTTAGTCCCGGTTGGTGGCACCAACTGGACCAAAGCTCTCTGCTTCCCGCCTTTTGGGCTGCTGAAAAGAGGCCTTTGGTCCCGGTTGGTGCTACCACCGAGACTAAAGTGCATTAATCCCAGTTGGAGCCACGAACCGGGACCAAAGACTTTGCTATATAAGGAAAATTTCAGAACCACATCCCCACTTTGATCTCTCCTCCTCCTCGATCTCCCGGCGCGCGTATCGCGCCCGCCCACGCCGTCGCCGCCCCGCCCGCCCGACGCCGCCGTCCCCATCGTCCCCGTCCCGTCGCCGCCCGTCCTGCACCGTCACTTTATCGCCGCCGCCATGTCGCCGCCCGCCACGCGCCGTAGCCGCCCCCGTCTCGCGCCTCCGCCCCGTACGTCGCCGCCCCGTACGCCCCCGGCCCGTCGTCGCCGGCCCCGTATTTTCCGTTTTCTGTTTTTTAGATTAAGGTCAAAGTTTTAGCTAGCTAAATGAATTAGATTAATGCATGTCAAATTAGGCAATTACCTAGATAAGAATGTTAGATTAATGTTAAATGTTAGATAAATTAGATAGAAAAATTAGATATTAATGTCAAATGTTAGATGAATTAGCTAGATATTAATTAATGCTAATTAGATGAGTTAGTTTTTTATATTTTTTATTATAGATGAATTAGATATATTAATGTTAGACGAATTAGTAAGTGCTTAGTTAAATTAGTAAGAAAATTAATAAGTGCTTAATTAGTTGAATTAGTAAGTACTTAGTTGAATTAGTAAGAAAAATAATTATTTATTTATAGTAAGTGCTTAGTTGACCTAGTTGAATTAATAGAACTAGTTTATTTTTAGTAAGAAAATTTAGGTATATGAGATTTGATCATCTAATTAAAAAATTTACTAATAGAACTCGCTACTTTATTTTTAGTAAGAAAATTTAGGTATATGAGATTTGATCATCTAATTAAAATTTTACTAATAGAACTAGTTCATAGTATGTTAATTTAGATTGTGTAATTAATTTGTTCATATTGTGTTAGATTTTTTTTCTGTTAATAGATTTTTTTGGTGTAATTAATTTGTTCATATTGTGTTAGATTTTTTTCTGTTAATAGATTTTTTGGTGTAATTAATTTTTTAATTTTGTGTTAGATTTTTTTATGTTAATAGATTTTTTGGTGTAGTTAATTTGTTCATATTGTGTTATATTTTTTTCTGTTATTATAATTTTTTGGTGTAATTAATTTGTTCATATTGTGTTAGATTTTTTTCTGTTAATAGATTTTTTTTCTGTTAATAGATTTTTTTGGTGTAATTAATTAGTTTGTAGTAAGTGCTACATTATTTATTTATAGTAAGTGCTACTTTATTTATTTATAGTAAGTACTACTTTATTTATTTATAGTAAATGCTTAGTATAGTAGTTGAACTAGATAGTTGATTTAATTAATAAAACTACTTTATTTAACTATATATAGAAGTAGTTCCCGCATCGACGTCGGCGATGCCTATCCCGCATCCTCGTCGTCGTCGACTCGGCGGTGGAGGCTTGCTTGATTAGGGCCATGTTCGGGACTGGGCTCCACCGGGCTGGTATTGGGAGGTGCTACCTTCCGGGGGACGTAGGTTGGTGAGGAGGCAGCCCGTTGTTGACCCGATCCTTGTTTGTTGGCGGTCGCGTGGGCGATGTGGTGCCGAGGCTTCCGGACACCGCGGAGGTGGATGCGTCACCGTGTCGTGAGGAGGACGAGCACGTCCGTCGCTACATGGTTGCATTGGAGGCAGGTTCGACAATACCGGCAGGTTCTTGAGGATCTCACTTTGGAGCTATGATCCTGTGATGGTTCCTTATCTTTGAGTGTCCACCGCCAGCGTCGATACCCGTCGGGCGCTACGGTTCTTGTTGTATTAGTGATGCTATATTAGTGATAATATTCGACGATGTACGAACACCAAGAGATGATGTACTTTTGCTTATAATTATTGAATGCATGCTAATTTGAATACTACTTTATTTTATGATTTGGTTTTGCTTATTTTATGATTTGGTTTTGCTTATTGAATGCTCATATTGGATAAGTTCTCCTTCATTTGAATTATGAATATAGGCGGAAATGTCGTACTCGGACGGACGAAAACCGCCAAGTCTGTTGGTGCCACGATGATCGAGGTATCTGCGACGGAGTTCATTGAGCTGGAAGAAGATCGGTAGCTTCAGCATTAAGCTCGACGAGAGCTTGATGTTCATCTGATGCATAGCAGCGACAATAGTTTTTTTTCGTAATTAATCATGACTTCAACTATTTTAATCATGACAATATTTTCATCTTTTCCAATTCGACTAGCTTATCCCATGCTTTCCAAGGCGCTATGTCTTGGAGAGGATGGGTTTTGAAGACCATGAAAGTTTTGAAACCAAAAAATTATCCTAAGTACCCATCATGGTGTGGATTTTCAAGTAAAGTTGTACAATGCTCGAGTGTAACCCATTTTGGTTGCAAAATTGGGAAGCACTTTGCAAGATGTATGTTCTTGATGAGGGTATGCTTGTCACCATGGATCTTGGTGATCCTACAATCGAGCAAGAGAGACCTTCGATCTGGGTCCTTGTGGATACACCTCCAATTCTTCCCCCATGTGAGCTTAACATAGTTATTAAGTAATTTATATTGTTTATTTCAAAATAGTTGACAACTTATTTCCATTGACAGCTTATCTTGATTGTTCAAAGAATGTGCGGAAGATGGTAGACAAAACCCACTACACCGATGGCTCGAATTAACTTATAAGGAGAAAAATCATCGATCGCATTTTGTACTGATCTTGAGAATTACAATGTCTACAATCGAACTCCTCAACATTATGGTCAATACGTGCCACTAGTGCCCGTGTTGAACTACGGTAACTACCATGGAGATACCTGGTAAGATTTTACTATTACGACATCCGTGCATCTTTTGCATACTTCTAAAACTAGTACATCATTGCTAACTACGAAGTTATTACTATGTTTTTCAACGAGAGAATCCCAGAGGATTGTGTGCCTCATTTGATGTATGAGAATGGCAGCCTTCATGTTTTGAACATATATCCAGGTCATCCTACGAATCTCAACTGTCCATACCGGATTTCTAAAAGAAGTGGAGACATGACAATCAAAGAATGGAAAAAATGTATGGACAGTCATAAGGAGCTTCTAGGAAGCAAAAGGAAGCGAAGCGCAAGAATTGGAGACAGGATGATCTCCATTCTTCATAATGGAGAGTCAGGGTCTATATTGTTTTATGCTATTTTACCTTAAGGGTGTTTCATTAGGTCCTACCTGATACTGATGATCATGTGCTAAGAACAATTATGTAGGGTTGGATTCGATGACTATGAGGATGATGATCGTATGACTTATTATTAATAACGAGTAGAAGTTGTATGATGATGCATGATTAGTAGGACTTGTTATTATATATAATGATGTATGATGCGAGCATGCATGAGCATGTTATATCGGCGGGTGAAATGAACATAGCGACAGCGTTGATAAACCAAGGGCGAAGATATAAGAGTGGACACTTCTCTCTATTAGCTAGCTAATAACAACCTAAAAATAACCCCAAAACCCCTAAAGCAGCCACTTTTCTAAAAAAACATGGACTTACGGTCGGTTGGTGCCACCAACCGGGACCAAAAACAATGGGCTCGGCGGACCGGCCACGTGGAGGCACATCTGTCCCGGTTCGTGTTTGAACCGGAACTAATGGGTGGAGGTATTTGTAACGACCCATTAGTCCCGGTTCATGAACCGGGACTAAAGGCCGTTACGAACCGGGACTAATAGGTGTTTTTCTACTAGTGCGGGTGTACGCCGGCCGGCACCTCGGCAGCAAGCGGCCCCTCCGTCAATTGCATGCCCGCCATTGGTGGTGCCTCAAAATTAGCAGAGCTCGACGCCATCATCACAACTAATTAAGCCTCTCGGCCGAGGACTTCATCTCCTTTCCTTTGACTGGGCATCCCTGACGCCCTACATGTTTTCGCAGGGCGTCGTCGATGTTCCGTGCACTCTCCTGCACTTCGTGAATGATGAGTTGGTCGATGTCGCCAAGGGCAGAATCGTTCAACCGGGCAACCCCGTGTTCCACGGTAATCCGATGCCACCCACCGTGTATAGGGTTCAACTGGTTCGGGTGCTGCCAGGCTGCGATGACTTGTTACCTCCGTATCGACCCCCTGGGGCCGACGAAGATGCTGTGATTACCCTCAGCGCCTGCCTAAGTTGGCCCCTGCTTTGGCCGAAGAGCCAGATTCATTTGGGGGCGGGGGAGACCACCCCAAAGACAACACCGCCAGTCGTGCCGGCGCCAAGCCATGGCAAGACCGCCGCAATGCTACCGGACATGCCGGACATCCCTATGGCACATGATCTGAACATGCATATGGCACAAGATCTGGTCGACGACGACAACGACGACGGTACATTTACCAACGTCGATAAGTACTTTGCCGAACATGGGTACGATGACGAATTCTTGGGGCCTCCTTCTTAAGAACCCAACCCTACAAAAGACGATCGTGATCTAGCTGGTACCGTGGAGAAACCCAATTGCAACAGGCGTCGTCTGGCGTTCAGTTCTCAGGAGACGCCTCCAGCTGCCGACTTCACAGATCCTCAGATAGCCGAGGTGCGAAATATTATCAGCCCCAACACACTCAAGAAGGCAGTTTGTGAGCAGAACTCGGTCCCATTACAGCAGAAGAAGAAGGGACAGAAAATAAAGAGTAACAAGGGTGCGAGCCAGCCGGCACCGAGTACGATCAGTGCTCAGGACGGGCCACCTTCACCTAAGGATATCTCGAGGAGGGTGCATGTGGCGTGTAGGCCGATGCTACCGACTAATATGCTCAATGCTGCAACCGGTGCTATGCGGAGTCTGCATGACAGTGTTCTTTCTTTGGAGAAGCGGCGTCTCTCGAGAATGATGTGGCATACCGGTTTTCGTGGCCAAGGTGCGGAAGGGCAAGGGCTTTGTGGATAACTCCATCGGGGGTACGATCGTCCTGCGGTTTGATGACATCTTCGCTATGTTTAACCTTCATCCGCTGCACTACACCTTCGTTCGGCTATTTTCGCTGAGTATGGAGATGCGGATCATTAGAGACAAGACCCCGGACATCGTGATAGTCGACCCCTTCTACATGCGTGCCAAGATCTTGGGCAGCACTGGGGACCGGCAAGTCGCGAGTTCTTACCTCGAAGGCGTCATTCTGGCAAACCCAGATAAGGATAATTTCCTCGTGCCTTACTTTCCCGAGCAAGTCATCCCCTCAACCGCCCCATAACATATGATTTCTTAGATTTCGATCGTTTTATTTTCTAACATTCCTTGTTTTGTGCAGTGATGCACATTGCACACTCATCCTCTTAAGCCCGAAATATTCCATGGCCACGTATTTCGACTCGGACCATCAGTCGAAGAAAGACTACACAAATATCAAGAAAGTTCTTGATGATGTTCTCCCCGGCTACGCCAAATATGGAGGCACCTTCACCAGGCCAGTTCGTAAGTACGGCAAGCACGTGTTAAGCCACAATCTGACGTTACGCTGCGTCAAGCAGCCGCCTGGCGGTCAGAAGGATGCCTACTACGCCCTCCATCACATGCGGGCAATCGTGCGGGACCATAATCACCTTGTGCTACCAAATAATCTCAAAGATTGGGCCGCGAGCTTGTCGGCAATCCGGGACGCGGACATCAGACAAGAATTCTTTCGCATCCAGTCGAAATTTGCGGAAATCATCCATCAAGATGTCCTTCGTACCTCGAGGCAGTTCAGTGTCAGATATCAACCGTCCAACAGTGAGATAGACACAACGCTACAAATGTAGGCTGATAACGCCCGTGATTTCATGACCATGACGAGAGACGGCGGCTTCATCCATGCTCCGGTCCCTTGAGTCGAGTCGAAAGTAGTGATGCTATGTGTAGTTCTGAAACATCGATTGCCTCATGTTGTAATTAAACTTTAATGAACTTGTATGTCTCTTTGGTTTGGACAGTCATTCAACTTAGATGTAATCGATGCTATTTATTAGTAGGACCATGAATCGTGCTATTAATGTCTTGCTTTTCTCTTCTGATCCTTTTGTTGCATACTTATATATTGCTTATGTATTGTCTGTGAATTGCTACTAACGTTTTGTTTGGCTAGTGCATAGAGATGCCGTCGTATGTCGTGTACAAGGGTAAGGTTCCTGGAGTCTATGACGACTGGGAGGAGTGTCGGAGACAGGTTCATCGTTTTAGCGGTAACAATTACAAAGGGTACACCACTAGGGCGGAGGCGGAATCTAGATACGCGCGCTATCTAGAGGGAGAGAGGAGGGAGCGTTGGAGGAACCGGATGAAGACCGGTTTCATCGCGATGATGCTCATCGTGATGACCGCAACTCTCTTCTATGTAATGGTAGTTTAGATGATCGATATCGACTTGTAATGTGAAGACAAACTCGCTACTCGCGGTCTCGAGACTTGTAATGTTCAATCTTTGTTCGGTCTTTTGAATTCGGAGATTAATATGATGAATTGTATTCAGAGACTAATCTTCTATTGTATTCAATGAATCTGCTGTTGCTATGTGGTGCTATATATATTATGTCCAATAATATATTTTGTAACCTGTGAAAATATCAAAAAAGAAAATAATAATCCCTAATATTCATACTAGTGGCGCACCACTCAGAACACTAATGGCACACTTCAAAAAGGACTCTAATGGCGCATCGTGCACTAGTGCGCCATTAGTATGCCAAAGCACATGGGTAAATATGGTCCCCTACGAGCCATACTAATGGCGCACCGTGGGCTATACTAATGGCGCACTGCTTGGTGCGCCATTAGTATACCAGATACTAATGGCGCACCAGTGGTGCGCCATTAGCAAAAAAATTCTGATGGCGTGGTGCTAGTGGCGCACCTGTAGTGCACCATTAGTAGGCAAAACAGGTGCGCCACTAGTAGGCCTTTTCCTAGTAGTGGAAGGGCGTCCTCACCATCAAGGTGTACGCCAAAGAGGCCCTGGCATAGCTCAAGCTTGCCCTCAAGACCGCCGCGGCGGCACAGCCCGTCGGCGCAGGCGCCTTCGTGGCCAAGGGAGCCGCACCAGCCAAGAAGAAGTAGTTGTTCACCCAAGATAAGGCGGAAACCAAGAAGGTGACGGTCCATGAGGACGGGTCCTCAGGAGCCACCTTTACCATAGATGCCGACCTCGACCCAGAACAAGAGGAAGCATTGGTGAAGTTCTTGCGCGCAAACAAGGATATATTCACATGGGAACCCAAGCAGCTGGTGGGGGTCCCGAGAGAGGTGATTCAACATCACTTAAAGGTGTGCGCCAATGTACGCCCTGTGAACTAGCGAGTGAGACGGTAGTCCATGGAAAAGCAGTCCTTCATCGTCTAAGAAACCCGCGAGTTAGAGGCGGCGGGTGCCATTCGCGAGGTTCGGTACCCCGAATGGGTGGCAAACCCCGTTGTTGTGCCGAAGAAAGGCAGGAAGGAGCGAATGTGCATTGACTTCACCAACCTCAACAAGGCCTGCCCCCAAGATCTGTTCCCGCCTCCACGCATCGACCAGATCGTCGACTCCACCGCCGAGTGCGACCTGGTGTGCTTCTTGGATGCGTTCTCAGGGTATCACCAGATCAAGATGGCGTTAGAAGATGTAGAGAAGACAGCCTTCCTGACCCCGTGTGGGGTGTACTACTGCACGTGCATGCCTTTCGGACTGCGTAACGCGGGCGCGACCTTTCAGCGGTTGATGCACATCGCCTTAGGGCGGTAGCTCGGGAGAAACGCGAAGGCCTACGTCGATGACATTGTGATGAAGTCTCGGGAGACGAGAACCTTGATCCAAGTTCTGGAGGAGACTTTCGCAAGCCTGCGCCAGGCGAGACTGAAGTGTGTGTTTGGTGTCCCTTCCGGCAAGCTGGGTTTCCTCGTGTCCCACAGAAGGATTGAGGCGAACCTAGAAAAGATCAAGGCCATTGAAGACATGAGCCCACCGCAGACCCTCAAGGAAATGCAGAAGCTGGCTGGCCGGGTGACTACTTTGGGGTGCTCCATCTCCAAGCTGGGGGAGCGCGCCCTACCCTTCTTCAAGCTGATGAAGAAGAAGGGCCCGTTCGAGTGGACCTCGGAGGCCGACCGAGATTTTCAAGACCTCAAGAGAAACCTGACCAGCCCTCCGGTGATGGTGGCGCCACGGCCCCTCGAGCCCCTAGTGCTTTATCTTGCCGCCACCCCGTACTCCGCCAGCACGGCTCTGGTGGCAGTTCAGGCAGAGCGCCAAGCCAAAGGAGCGTCGCGCCAAGCTACGTCGCCAGCCGAGATGACGCAAGATCAGGAAGGCGCCGCAAGAGCCGTAGCAGCAACAGAGGACCAAGCCCGGTAGGATGACGCCGCCGAGATCCCGACAAGCGATCAAGATTCGGGAGTTCCACTACCTCAGGAGACACCCCGACTTCCGCAAGACACGAGCCTCACCAACGCGCCAGCTCTCGTTGAGCACCCGGTGTATTTTGTCAGCACGGTGTTGCAAGACGCAAGGGCATGATATCCCATGCCTCAGAAGCTCTTACCCGCGCTCTTGGTGGCCTCGCGTAATAGGGCGACCCCATCAAGGTCGTCTCAGCCTACCCATTGGAGAGAGTGCTCAGGAGTCCCAATTATGTTGGAAGGGTCGCTGAGTGGAACATCGAGTTGCAGGCATTCCAGTTGGAGTTCAGCACTACCAGGGTCATCAAGGGAGTCGCGCTCGCTGACTTCGTGGCAGAATGGACGGATACCCCGACTCTTGAAGTAGGCGAGGACCGGTCCACCTCGCCGGGAAGTGAAGCGCGTGACGGCTGGGTCATGTATTTTGATGGCGCCTTCGCGTATCAGGGCGCGAGGGCTGGAGTAGTACTCATCTCGCCCACCCAAGATAAGCTCTACTATGCCGTGCAACTCTGCTTTCATTGGGGCGAGAAGGTCTCCAACAACATCGCAGAATACGAAGGCCTCATAGCTGGCCTGAAGGCTGAGGTAGCTCTGGGGATGAAGCGCCTCACTGTTAGGGGCAACTCACAACTCCTCGTCAACTTCTCTAACAAGGTATATGAGTCGAAGGACGAGCACATGGAAGCATACCTCGCGGAGGTGCGCAAGATGGAGAAGCAGTTCCTGTGCTTGGAGTTGCAGCACGTGCCCCGTGGCACCAACAAGGAAGCTGACGACATCGCCAGGAGGGCATCCAAGCGGCAGCCACAAGAGCCTGGCGTCTTCAAGGAGCGGCTCTTCAAGCCATCAGCGACACCACCACTTTCAAGGACAGCTCAGCCTCGGGAGGAACTTCCGCAGCCGCCTGCCACAGAAGCCCCAGCCTGTGGCCCGACTTCCGGAGCACACATACTCTTGGTGCTCGAGCCCCAGGAGGGATGCTGGACAAAGGAATTCAAGGAATACCTGATGCAAGGGGTGCTGCCGGAAAGGAGGAGGACGCCGAGCGCGTGGCCCGGCAAGGCACGACATACTGCATTCGGGACGGTGAGTTGTACAGGAAGCGACCAAATGACGTTTCACTGTGTTGCATCTCTAGGGATCAAGGAAGGACTTGCCATCTGACGGGATTGCGGGCACCGCTTTTCATCACGGACCCTCGTCGGCAAGGCATTCCGCAGCGGATTCTACTAGCCCACGGCGATCAACGACGGAACTGAGCTGGTGAAGTCCTATGAAGCCTGCCAGTTCCACGCCAAGAAGATCCATCTGCCGGCTCAGGTCCTCCAGACCATCCCACTCACATGGACGTTCGCGGTCTGGTGCTGGATATCTTGGGCCCATTCCCTCGAGCACCTGGGGTCTACCGCTACCTCTACGTCGCCATTGACAAGTTCACCAAGTGGGCGGAGGTGGAAGCCGTCCGCACCACCCCAGCAGGCTCCGCGGTCAAGTTCGTCAAGGGTCTCGTGAGCCGTTTCAGGGTCCCCAACCGCATCATCACTGATAATGGCTCGTAGTTCACTTGTAATCTCTTCAAGACATATTGTGCTAACCTTGGAACGCAGATCTGCTACGCTTCGGTGGCGCACCCTAGGAGCAATGGTCAGGCCGAACGCGCCAACGCAGAGGTCCTGAGGGGCCTCAAGACCAGGACCTTCAAGAAGAAGCTCGAGGCCTGCAGAAAGGGCTGGTACGACGAGCTCCAGTCCGTGCTGTGGTCCATCCGCACCACTGCCACCAAGCTAACGGGCAAGACCCCGTTCTTCCTCGTCTACGGAGCAGAAGCGGTCCTCCCTCAAGAGGTCAAGCATCGCTCCGCACGGGTCCTGGCGTTTGGTGAAGCGCAGTAGAACGCCACGCCGGGGATGGACCTCGTGTTGGGGGAGGAACGCCGCCGCAAAGCTGCACGACGGGGCAGCAAGGTATGAGCAGGAGCTGCATCCATACCACTGCCGCAACATCCTTTTCTAGGACGCTCGAGGCAGGTGACCTCGTCCTGAGGCGGGTCCCATGTGGGAGGGCCCGTTCAAGGGCGTCCATGTCTCCAGGCCTGGCGCCGTGCTCCTGGAGACACATGACGGGGTACCCATCCAGAACGCCTGGAACATCCAGCACCTCCGGAAGTTCTATCCATGAAGAAAGGCCCATTGCCTATGAAGAAGGACCGGTGCTTGTGAAGAAGGCCCAGTGCCCGTGAAGAAGGCCCGGTGCCTGTGAAGAAGGCCCAGTGCCTATGAAGAAAGGCCCAACACCTGTGAAGAAGGCCTAGTGCATGTGAAGATCGCCGCCCGTGCCACTCTCACGTACTAACGAGTGGGGTTGTACACGCCCCGGAGTCTCAGGAGTGCGGCCCTCGAGCCTCGAGGGCTCCCTCCGCGCTGGTGAGAAGACTTGAAGACTAGACTATATGTCGGACGCGGCTTTTCATTTGCTTTCCGCTGTTGGCTCGCCTCCTTTTAATTGAAGTTTGCTTCCGGTGTTCCTTGCTGATTTGGTTCCGCCTCCTTTTGCTGCTATTCTCGACTCCAGTTTAACCTCTTCTCTCTCTCGCATACCTCGCGAGGAGGCTAGGCAGGTGCCCTCGCGAGCGTTTTCCTTTTCTCTGCCTTCCGTCTGCCTTTTCGCGAGGCACCATCGTTCGAGCCCACAAGCTGGCGCATCTCCCTTAATCCGTGCCCCTCGGGTACCGCGATATGAAGCGCTGGGTCAAGGCTCGGGAGAACGATAAGCCTTCTAGCGATCTTCGTAATGAATTTTTTGCAGTTCCTAAGTGCCCACTAAGTCAAGGAAGGCCTTGACAGGCACCTGGAAACAAGTGCCTCGTGAAGTGGAATCTACCCCAAACGCGCCAAGCTAAGTTGTCTCTACACAAAACAATGGCACAACACAGAAACGATAAGCATAACATAGTGATTAAGGAATCATGGTTCGATAAACGCCCCTCCGAGGCCCATACTGGTTTCTTTTTTGATACAGGAAGGAAAGGAAGAAGAGATAAATGCGGCGCCTGCCCCTCCAGTGGTTAAGCGGCGCCTGCCCCTGCAGTGGTTCATGGGGGCGGGCTCTTGGCGTCGTCCTGGGCTCAGCCAGACCCCTCCTCGCGCTTTACGAAGGCGCGACGACGAGACGACCCGCTACCACCTTCGAAGCGGGAGCGGCGGCGTGGCGGCTGGTCATAGCCACCACTGCTGGAGCTGTCACCGGGGGAAGAGCCACCGTAGCTAGACGAGACACGGTCGGCACCAAAGGCGGGTTTGCCCTCATCCTCGTCTCGACCGTCGCCAAGGCCGAGCACCTCCTCGCCGTCGTTCACCTCGGGGCAGCACCCGGCGCGGCGACCATCTTCCCCAAACACCCTCACGTAGAGGGTCCCATCACCGTCATACTTGAAATGGAGGGTGCACCGCCTACCTAGGCCACGCGCGCGGGCGAATGTCTGCCAACCGCGGACCAGAGCTATGTTGCCCGCAACGGAGACCTCGACTGCAACCGAAGAAGCCCTGCAGCAGCAACCGTCCGCCTGCAGCCAGAGCCCACCTAGACCGGAGGCTGGCAGCTCGTCGGCGAAGAAGCGCGGGAGTTGAAGCCAGTTGCTGGCTGGGTTCTCCAACCAGACGACGAACTCCGGTAGCACGTCCGCCGAGTGGAAGCGCGGCCGGGGAGGCCATGCAACCATGGCACGTCTCCCTTCATCGACAGGGTTGCCTGGAGCGACCCTGCCATGCGCGTGGCGGCGCCACCAGCGAGGAGCGGGGGGCAGCGGCGGGGTCATGATGTGCATGCGAGGATGTAGCGTTCATGCTTGGGCGCCGGGGAGCCGGGCCCCTCGCGAGGGGCCTTCCCCTTCTCCGCAGCAGAGAACCTCCTCGATAGCGCCATTGGTGTCGTTGCTGGCAATGGAGTAAAGGGGAGACGCAAGCGGAATGGGAAGAGATGCGCGATGGGGGCTCCGCCCCCCTCCCCATTTATAGCAGGAGAAGGCCAACCAGCGCCCCCCCACGATCACAGGTAATGATGGTTTTTTCCTTACCTGTCGCAGGGACTTGTCAAGTCGGGCAGTTGCCGAGGCAGCGTGGGGAAGCGGAGACACCCACGTCCAATCAATCGCCATGCATCGACCAAAGCCGCAGGCTATTGGGGCCCGCGCCGCTCCGCACTTGACCTTTGGCTTCGCCTCAAAGCTAAGCCCGAGCGCGCCTTGGGCCCGGGGGCTACTATCGGCGTTCTGGGAAAGGGGGTGCCAAGACTTGTCTGCCTGCGGCCCATGGCATGGCTCTGCGAGCGGGCTCATACGGCCCATCTTCACCAACAAACATTCAAGACCCTTGCCAGGGAACAAGCCTCGCGAGGCGGATGACACAAGACCTCCTCGGGAGCGGCCTCACCAGGTTGGCTCGTGAGGGGCGAAGAGTACAAGGCAAGGCAAACCTCGCAAGGTTCTCGTGACGTGAGCCATGATGATCGAGACCAGGGGGTCGCCAGGCGAGCGCCAGCACGCACAGTGTCCTTGTTTCCTCTTTGGTGGTAAGGACGCAAGCGCAGGCGAGGAGTACCGAGGCGTCAAGAAAAGGTTTCCATATCGGTGCAACGAGACCAAGACCTGCAGGACGGCAAGACGGAGGTCACCATGGAGCCCAAGGCGGCGTCACCACCAGAGCCTTTTCCAGGCAAAGACTGCTTGTCAGGATAAGTTGTACTAGCTGTCCCCTTTCAAATTGGCCGTTGTTGGCTCCCTTCCCGCTCAATATTTGGGGAGAGGACCAGGGCCTCTATAAATAGGACTAGCCACCACAGTAGGAGGCAACTGATCTAATCTTTAGCCAATTCTTAGCCACGCACCAAGCACAAGAACACCTCAACCTCAGGAGGCTGTTCTTCCCCTTGTACTGTTCATCCATAGCCCTAGAGGCAATCCATCCACCACACACTAGAGTAGGATATTACACCACAACGGTGGCCCGAACCAGTATAAATCTCGTGTCCTTTGTGTTGCGAGTTCGTCGAGTTAGTCCTTGAGATCATAGCAAGCTAGGACGCAGATCGGTAGGGGGAGATCTTCATGCGTACCCCAGAGTTCGAACCTAAAGGGTTTTGCCGGAACCGTGATCCGACAAAGAAGCCCTCTCCTTTTGTTATTGGAGTGTTGCACCCTGCGAGTGGAACTCCATGAGGAAGATTCTTGGCGTGCCCAACATAAGAGCTTTGGTGCTGAAGGAAGACTATGGAGAGGTGAGATCCGTGGCTTCATGAAGCACAAGGGAGGGAGGCACTCCATGAGGAAGCTGCGAGGTTGGCCGGCGGCTGGTGTGAGATCCAACCTCACGAGTCACACATACGGGAGATAGAGCCGCTGAAAACATGATTGTTCTTTTTAGGGTTTTTCTCTTCTTAGGTTTTTTCTAGAGAGATAAAATAAACCATAAGGCTAGAGAGAAGTATGTCTCCTAATGGCACCGGTGGGTAAATTTTTAAATAATCAATCTATTACGTGGATATAATGGTGGTTATTTTATAATCAGTTAAATGAATAGTTGGATATATATAATTTTTATGCTAATTTCTAGTATATTTCTCTTTTTCTGGTGAGCCCATAAATTACTTTTTATATATAAATAGATGTTTTGCATCTTTCATTTCAATAAAAATTTCAAGTATAGCCTTTACCATGCTTATTTTGCAAGTCTAGATGTTGCTGTTTGAAAACATGAAGTCTTCTATAATTGTATGAATTGTTCTGGAAAGTCAGAACCTGATAAAATCTTGAATTTTCTACACAATATGCTATGATAAATTTTCTACAGTATGGTAATATTTCATAATTTTTGGAGTTACAGAAGTATGAATCTTCTTGCATTCTTTACAGAGTGTCATGTTTAGACAGACTGCTGTTATGTTTGCATTGTCTGCATATGTTTGCTTGTTTAATGATTCTATTTGAGGATAGGAGTATTAAATATGCAGAGGCATTTATTATGCAATATTAAATAATAATTTTAGTGACTTGTTACACTAGAGAATATGATAAGGTTTTGCATTGGTTTATACTAACTTATCTCACGAGTTCTTGTTGAGTTTTGTGTGGAAGTTTTCAAGATTTAGGGAAATCGTGATATAAAATGAATTTAGAAGACACAAGAGCTCAAGCTTTGGGATGCCCAATGCATCCGAAAATAATATTTCAAGAAGTTTCAAGCATCTAAGCTTGGGGAAGTGTACCGCCTTTCTTCATCAACAATTATCGGTTAGTATCGATTGAGCCTAAGTTTTTTTCGTCTTCACATGATGTGTGCTATTGTTGGAATGTCATTTTATTTTGTTTTGCTTGATTTTTTAATAAAATAATTATGATATGAAATTTTTAATTAAGAGAGAGAAAGTCCTCAAATAGCTAGCTATGTATTTAACTACTCATTTTATCTTCACATATATCTTGTTGGAGAAGTTTGTCGAACACTCTCATGCTTCACTTATATTATTTTGAGAGTTGATAACAGTGATGACAATTTGCACAATATATGAAATTTGTACCAAAGTGATGAATGTTCAAGAAGGATATAATAACACTTTCATGTGGATAATTAGATATGAGAAGTTTGATTCCTTGCAATAGTTTTGCAATATGGAGATAATAATATGTGAGTCATGTTGGTGAGTAATTATTCTTTAGTAAGAATATTGGTGTTAAGGTTTGTAATTTCCTATGCAAGCACGAAAGTCAATAGTTATGCAATGAAAATTACATCCTAGTGGTGCATTATTAAGTGTTAGTTATGCTTAATGCTCGTTTATGAGAATTCTTATTTCTTGGTTGGTTGCTTCTCAATCTATTTGCTAGCCTTCATTTGTACTAAGTGGGAATACTACTTGTGAATCCAAAATCCTTAAACCCAGTTTTGCCATATGAGTCCACCATACCTTCTTATATGCGGTATTTCCGTGTCATTCCAAGTAAATTTGTATGTGCCAACTCTATTTTCAAAATAAATTTTCTTTTTGTGTGCCCGTACAGCTCATGAAGCGGCATGGGGTGGCCAATATTTCTCGTGCTAGATGCGTTATTCTCAAGATGAGTGTTTATTCACTTGGCATTGCATGAGAGTGTGGCAAAGGTAATAGGGATGGCCAGTCCCGAAAAGCAAAAAAATTATTTATGCTCTTCAATAATAAATTCCTTGGAAAGTGTTGGTATGGAAGGCACTCGTGGATATGGCTAGCCATGGATTGTGAAAGAATGGTGGAAAAAGGAATAAACTTTATTTTCTGTTTGGGAACCACCTATGATGTATCTAGCATGGAAAGTGTTGGGATTTCTCGGTCGTTTTCGTTTATGGGAAAAGTATGCCTGTCAAAATATTTTATTATTCAATTTAAGCTTTGAGATCTTGAACCTCTACAAATCTCTGCTTCCCTTTGTGAAGGGCCTATCTATTTACTTTATGCAATTTTTAGTTTTATTTGACTCTCCATCTTCACTTATAAATCACCAACTAGGGAGCACTATGATCATACCTATGCATTTAATATAGCTAATATTCGAGTGTGTTTCATGAATGGATAAATGATTGAGCATAATGGGCTAGGGATAGCTTTCTTTAGCATTGATATTTTGAAAGACATGGTTGCTTGTTAGTATGCTAGAGTATTGATGACTTCATGTCAAATTATAGACTATTGCTTTGAATCATTCATGTCCAAATGTCCATGCTACAAAAGAAAGAGTATCTGATGAATATGATAGGTAGCATTCCACAAAGAAAATCTATTTCCAATTGCTACTTTATCATGATGAGTTCAATGAGAAAGAGTTGCTGTTATGATGCTAGGAAAAGTGATTGAAATTATCATTGATCAAACTTATGCACTTTGCTAGTATTCACACTTCATAAATTATTTCTTGTATCATTTACCTATTTGAGGACGAGTAGGAATTAAGCTTGGGGATGCTGATACGTCTCCTACGTATCTATAATTTATGAAGTTTTCATGCCATGTTGACAACAATTTTATATAGTTTTGGTATGATTTGAATGGAACTAACCCGGACTCACGCTATTTTCAGCAGAACTACCGTGGTGTTGTTTTTTGTGCAGAAATAGAAGTTCTCATAATGCAACGAAACTTTTTGACGATTATTTTGGAACGAAAGAGGCACTAGAAGTTTCATGGCAGGACCAGAAGGTGAAGGAGGTTAGAACAACCCACGAGGGCGCGCTTGGGCACTTGCCGGTGTGCAGGTGGGTTGTGGTCACCTCGAGTCCCATCTTCATCTGAAACCGATGCCAAAAAATCCTATAAATACAGAAAACCCCAGAAATAACCCTACATTAGAAGTTCTGCCACTACAATGCTTTGTAGCCAAGAAAAACCAATCTATACCCAGTTTCGGCACCCTGCCGGAGGGGGAACTCATCGCTGGTGGTCATCTTCATCATCCCGGTGGCCACCATGATGAGGAGGGAGTAGTCCACCCTCGGGGCTGAGGGTTTGTACCAGTAGCTATGTATTTAATCTCTCTCTCTCTCACGTGTTATTGAGATGTCACGATCTTGATGTATCGCAGGCTTTGTTAATAGAGTTGGATCATATGGTGTTTTCCCCTGTCTATCTTGTGGTGAATTGAGTTTTCCCTTTGTGATTTCGTTCTTATCAGATTGAATACTTTTATGGATTTGAGAACACTTTATTTATGTCTTGCTATGATACCCGTGGTGAAACAGGGTATCATATTGATTCACTTGATATATGTTTTGGCACTCAACTCGCGGATTCTCGAGGTGACATTGGGGTAATCTATGCATAGGGGTTGATGCACGTTCTTGTCTTTCTTTCTTCGTTAGAAATCTTGGGGCACTCTTTGAGGTTCTTTGTGTTGGATTGAGTGTTATGAATCTGAAATTATTTGGTGTTATCTTAGAACTCTTGATAGATCGATCAGAAAGGATAACCTGGTGTTATTTTAGTATGAACTCTGGATAGATCGATCAGAAAGGATAACTTAATCACAGCCCCAGAATTGTTTGTAATTAGTTGCATCTGCATCCATGCTTCATGTTTGTTTTCAAAGGAAATTTTGAAGTGGGGATGACCAAGCCCTAGCACTAAAGCAATTCAAATAGGTTCAACTAAAAATATTTTTCAATGAACCCAAATGGACTTCAAAAATGTTCACCATTTTTGGAAAATGCTGGAAACAGTAACCAGAGACATTGCACATTTTTCCATGACATTTGGATTATTGAATTAACTCATATTGTATTTGAATTGGGGCATTTAAATCCTATAAATATTTTTAAATGCTCTAATAATTCTGATACTAGTCTTGGGTCGTTAGGAATAATCCCAACTGAGCCCACAATTATTTTCAGGATTTCTGGAAACGTTTTAATATTTTTAATAAAGCCCTAAAGTTGCAGAAGAATTAGAAAACAGAAATAAAAGAGAGAAGCAGAAACTTACCTGGCCTCACTGTGCAGCCCACCTAGTCGGCCCAGACAAGACCAAGAGAGCCCAGCCCACCACCCCACCGCGTCGTCTTCCTCCTGCCAAGAGGGAGCAGCTGTCACAAGGCTCTCACCCTAGCCACCTCCCTTGCCACCCGAGGCGCCTGACGCGTATGGAGACGCCCCGCAGCCCCCACTACCTCTTCCCTCACTCTCTGTTCTCTGCCTCGCTCTCTAGCTCCTTCCCCGAGTGCGACCGAACGCCACCGCCGCCGCCGTTCGCACCACCCCGGCCACCGCCTCTTCCTCGCCCCCTGGAGCTGTCCACGAACTCCGCCTAGTCCCTCTCCTCCTCCTCACCGAGGCTGCCCAGCCGGAAGCCTGGGCGCCCCAGCTCCGCCGTTCCCCTCCTCGTCCACTGAGGACGGCCTCCGTTGATTCGCCGCCTCCCGAGCTTCCCGAGCCCGCCGAGGCCACCGCTGCACCCACTATGAGCTCCGCCACCGTTTCCCCCTCTCCCCGTGCCCTACCTCCCTCTCTAGCCGCCGTTCGCAACGAGCCCGAGAGCTTTTCGCCGACGGCCATGTCACCGCCTTGGTTACGGCCAAGCTCATGATGACCACACTTGCTGAGTACCTCCCCACGAGCCCGCAGCACGCCCCAGCTCGCCTTCCCGTGCCCCTAGCTCTCGCTCGCGTCACACCCGAACGCCGACGCCGCCACGAGCTCGACTCCGGCGAGCTTGCTCCACCCTAGCTCCTCCAGCTCGCACCATTCGATGCGGACGAGTCTCCTCGTTCCGTAGATAGCCTCGGCCTTCTATTTGGTTGCCGTGGGACGAAACCCGAATGCCTCCGCCGTCTCAGGCCTCGCCGGCGACTCGACGCCGGTGGGTTTGACCCGTTGACCGTTGACTGGGTGGGCCCAGTTTGACCCACTCGATTGACGTAGGGCCACCCTTGTTAATTATTAGTTAGGTTAGTGTAGCACTAATTAACCTAGATTAGTGCTTAAGCTAACACTAACTAACTCTGCTTAGTTAGTTAACTAACCACTGACACGTGGGTCCCACAGGTCAGGTTTGACCTGGCCGACCCAGTTGACTGCTGACATCACAGTGACGTCATGCTGATGCAGTAAACCTTTTCTGGATTTATTCTTTTACAGGAAATTCCAGAAATTAGCCAAAACTTCTAAAAATCATATAAATTCAACCGTAACTCCAAATCAAACAAATTATATACGAAAAATTATCAGAAAAATCCAATCTATCCATCTGGACCATTTTCATGCAAGTTAGAACAACTTAAAGCTGTTGTATACAACAATTTGAATTAATGGCATTTGAAATGTCATATATGGAGTTTGAATTTCAATCTTGGATTCAAACCAACTCCACTTAATCTGCTGCTAGTTGCATTAGCTCAAATCACAGCATTTTGACCTGTCATGATTATGCATCATATTGTGCATTGCATTGATTGTGTTCTTCCTTGTTTGCCGGTAATTGTCCCCTCTCGATAGACGTGGCTTCGACGATGAGATCGATGACACCGATGAAGAGCTATAATATCTTCAGAAGTGCCAGGCAAGAAAAACCCCCTTGTTCATTCCGTTACAAACCCACTCTCTCGCTCCTGCTCTCTTTTACTGCATTAGGACAACAACGATTCATATGTTACTTGCTGCGGTAGCTGAACCCCTTTATCCTCTGCATGACCTGTCATTCCACAAGAATAGATGAAACCCACTAGCATGAGTAGGAGTTGTTTGAGCCCTGTTGTGCCTACTCATTCATGCTTGTGTGTCATGCACACTGCTTAGAGTTGAGTCAGTCTGTTTCATCGAGGATGAATCGAGAGGTGTGTGAACATGTCCTCTTGTGTGAGCTAAGTGTGTGAACACGATTTGGTAAAGGTAGCGGTGAGAGGCCATGTAGGAGTACATGGGTTGTCTCATTGCAGCCGTCCTCGAGGAACTGAGTTACGTGTTTGTGATCCATGAAGCAGTTAGTACCACGCATTGGGCCCGAAACCAATGGACCCTCTCGGCTTCTTAACCACCCTTGTCCTCTGTCAAGGGAGTTGCAAAGTAGTTTACGGTGTTTGTAGCATCTTTGGGGGCATTGCATGGCATGACCTTAGGGGTGGGCTATGTTGCGGTAGGCACGTGGCCGGTGTACCAATTCGCCCGTTTGGTGTCTCGGGAACCCTGCACACATCGTTCGGGGCCGTTAGTGGAAACCTCGGCCGGACTCCCTGCGGATGGAACCCGAATAGGCGATAAACCTGGACTAGGGACTTGAGTGTTTAGGTAGGCCATGGCCAACACCCTCGTTGGGCTTCCGCTTGAAGGTTGCCGAGTACATGTCGTGTAAACGACGGTAAGTGGTGAGAGCGTGTGTGAAGAAGTACACCCCTGCAGGGTTATATAATGATCTATTCGAATAGATGTGTCCGCGGTAAAGGACTTCTGGGTTGCCTATAACAGTTCATAGACAAGTGAAAGTGGATACTCTAAAATGCGCAAGATAAGCGTGAGTGCTATGGATGGCGTTTCCATAGGAAGACGGGATCGAATCCATAGTGGTGTATTGATTGGTGAATATGTGAACTCGTGTGCGCCACCTCAAAAGAGTTACTTGCAGTCGTAGTTCAGGATAGCCACCGAGTCAAAGCTGGCTTGCTGCAGTCAAACTCCACCCCCCCCCCTTGTTTATAATGATGCATATGTAGTTAGTTCTGATGTAAGTCTTGCTGAGTACAATTGTACTCACGTTTGCTTATTTTATGTTTGGCAGAGAGACGTCAGTCTCGCTAGTAGTTCCGCGTGATATTCGAAGTTTAGCTTGTTACCTCAGCTACGATCTTGTGCCCTCGGCAGGATCTGGTAGATAGTCAGGCTTCTCAGCCTTTTTCATTTGTAGATGTCTGTACTCAGACATTTTAAGCTTCCGCATGTGTTTTGACTTGTATGATCTGAATGCTGGGTCATGAGACCCCTGTTAGTAATATCTCGCTCCTCGTAGCCTAATGAATAAATACTTTGAGTCGTAGAGTCTTGTTGTGATGCCATGTTGTATTTACACATATTGAGCATATTGTGTGTATGATTGAAATGCTTGGTATGTGTGGGATCCGACAATCTAGTTGTTTATCCTTGGCAGCCTCTCTTATGGGGAAATGTAGTCTAATGCTTCTTTGAGCCATAGTAGTCCGCTACCGGTTCACGAGTCACGCTAGCCCAAAGACACCGCTTTCGGGACACTTGACTGGCGGCATGTGTTTCACTTCGTTCTCGTGTACATCCTTCGGGAAATGTCACGCGGTGACAATCCGGAGTCCTGCCTAGCCTGCTACAGCCCGGGTTCCCGGAGTCCTGTTAGCCCAGTGCTACAGCCCGGGTTCCCGGAGTCCTGTTAGCCTAGTGCTACATCCCGGAATCACACGCTGTTGACCGACACGCTCGATGTGATTCATGTATGCCTGTCCCCATGGGTTAGTGCCGCTTTGGTTTCACGACTAGCCATGTCGGCCCGGGTTCCCTGTCATATGGATGCTAGCGACACTATCATATACGTGAGCCAAAAGGCGCAAACGGTCCCGGGCCATGGTAAGGCGACACCCGTGGGAATATCGTGCATGAGGCTGCAAAGCGATATGAGGTGTTACCGGCTAGATTGATGTGACTTGGAATCGGGGTCCTGACAGCGTTGGTATCGAGCTGACTGCAGAGGGATTACCAAGCCAAACCGGGTCGGGTTGTGTCTAGAAATGCTTTAGTTATGTAAGGGAATTGATTGTGGAAGGGAACGTGAGGCTCTTTTTACTCCTTATACCTCATGGCCTTCTGATCTGAGTCATCCTTTTCTCTTTTACGGGGTTTAAGAACTAGGCTTCTCATCTATCTATTAGGATGACGTGCTACTAATCCATAGACTTATAGAATTGATAGTTTCAAATCTCAGTTCAGTTTTTACTACTTCCGTATGCTCATAGCTGGTCTCAGAACCTTGATATTGTGATGTTGAGTGGTCATGCCACTATTTTGCAGGATGTCCGAAATCATTTTGAGCATTTACAGCCGTTATGTTGTCCGAGTCATCCCAGGTTTCTAATACAATCTGGAGCATTTGCAAAATCCCTTCCTCCCATTTTGATGTTCCCTTGGGCCAGATTAACCACACTAATCGGTGAGTTGAGGTACTCTGTTGCCTCGACATATATGTTGGAACTATTATTATGACCATAGGTGTCTTAGAGGATCATCTAGTAATCTAGCCATGCTTTCTATTCCTAGTGTGATGATTACGGCCATTATTCTCGAAAGCATCCCGTGATGCAATTTAGTTAGTAGGTATTCTACTCCGGGTTCTTGACCCAAGATTCACTCTACTTACCTCGTGTTGATAGTGTTGCTCGTACCTTTAGGATACTAGTAACCTTTGTGATAATCTTCGAGGTCCGTGGTATATCATTCTTCCAAATACCATGAACCATCCTTGGCAGGAGTTCCTTTGAACAAAAGATCACAATAAGAGTGCTCTTGATGAGTTCTTCGTTCTACATTGTGAATCTGCCAGTTCTACTTTCCTGCATGGGTTATCCGGAAGAAACCTGTTGAACTTGGTTCAACATATTAATCTATGCATCCACAACTCAGAAAATTATATGTTCCTTGAGTTGTCCCTCCTCATTTGTATTCCGACCATCATCTATCAATTGATAGTCAGGAGTAGTTGTGCATCCGTGTTATCGATGCTTATTTTTCTTGTGGTCCGTCAAGCCATTCTAGTTCAGAATGACTAGGAGAAACAAACTCCAGTACCTTGTCCATTCCTAGGATTTGGTCAAAGTAGTTTTACTTCGCAGATCAAAATACCAATCCAACTTTTGCGTTGTTCTACCTTGGAGTGTTACCATCTTTATGTCAAGAGTGTCATGAGAATTGCACCACCTCTTATGAATTCTTGATGCAGTGATACTCTCGCCATCATCGTTCATTTCTCGGTCCTGTGTTGTTGCAACCGGAATACCGACAAATGAATTGTGATGTGTGAAATCAATACTCCTAGCAACTCGTTGCTTGGTAGTTAATGGACAATATTCTCATTCTTAGCGTGTTGGTTATTAAATTATCATCCTAAGATTGATCGTGCTACCTAGTCCTTATTTCTGGTGCACTCTCCGGTTAATGAGTTAGGATTGTGTTAATCCCTCACTCTTTTGATCATATCGTCTTGCCCTGAAAAGCAAGATTGTTCTCGAGCTTAGTAACATATCAGTGGTTCGTGATTTTCCGAATATCTTCTCGGAAGTATTACCAGGTTGTCCCCTGACTGTTATGCTGAGCTCGTGATCAAGTTGGTTTTCCTCTAAACAACCCCTTCTCCAAGAATCCGTGTTGGATACCCCTGGGCTAGTTGGTTAAGCTAAACGACAACTTGGAGAGTTGGAAGATAAAAACTTACCTAACTTAGTTTGTTTCAAAGGGATATCCTGGTGTTGGTGTGTTAGTTGAAGGAAGATGATATCTTCACCAATTGGTGCTCGTGATCAGTTGTTGGATCTATTGCCTTGTAAAAACTTTGACTTGAGTATGGGCCATCGTCAAGTCAAATCAGAACCAACGATGTTCGTAATGTTGTCTTACTCGTGGTTGATCCCTCGAGCATACACCATTACATCTTTTGGTCAGACCAATGCTATTACCGTGTTCACATGATGGTGGAAGTCCAGTGATATGGAAATTCCGATGAGTTGTTGTTGAACCCCATCAGCAGCATTTTGTCTCCCCCATGATTCATGATGAACATCAACCTAGTGTTGAAAAATTTATAAGCAATGCCTTCGTGTTCCGTTCATGAAGCTTATGCTTGGATGGAAGGAGTGACTTCCTCGAATTCATGTGCATTTGGTGCAGGTTGTCGCTGTGAGTTCGAGAAAGATAGTTTTTGCTTCCTCAGATACCACCCCAAGTCAGTCATGCATGTGCGAAGTATGCTATGGTTTGACAGGCTCGCAACCTTCATTCCATATGTATCCCTAGCACACCAAGCCACTGATTGATTTGCTCAAGGAAAAGGGACGTGTTGTGCTAATTCTAGATCACGCACAAGATTCCGTTATCCTCGATGATGGTTCCCAACCAGAACTCGGTAGTATTTTTATTATAAGACTATTATATGGTCTTGCTTGTCTAGGACAGCATGTTCACATGTGTGTAGCAGAGCCAGCTCATGTTTTGGAGCTTGCTACCTTACTTCATTCTTCGAGAATCTCGCAACGCCATCTCATCGAATTGTGTTGCCAACTTTCTTTTCAGACATGCTGAGTCTGAAGTATCCTATTACCAATCGGATCTGAATCTCAGGCAGATGTGATGGTTGGAACATTTCAAAAGTTGCATTTTGTTCCCAGCTTGCATCGCCATTGTGCCAACTTCCATGGGCTGCCCCTCTCAGTAATTGATGTCTAGGATCATCCTCAAAAGTGGACTTACCATGGGTCCCATCCATTTCCGATGATAAGCAAAATCATCCATCGCGTTGACTTCAACAAGGTAGTCCACATCATCCATCCTAGTCCGAGTATGCAATTTCCTCGAGCTCTTTCAATTGATAAATTGTAAATTGCCTCAGGCTGGTGAGGAGACTTTCAATGATCTCTGGATCAAAAGTAATTCTTTTTGCCACTTAAGGTAACAAATATACGAGTCACCTTCCCTAAGGTGCACCGTTATGGAGTCATGACATTTCCCTCGCTACTTTGAAACCCTCGTAAAATTGTTTCTTCCGTACCTCCTGATGCATGTTTCACCTCTCCGCTCCAGAGATGTTTTCATGTCTCATTCCGTGAGTTGATCTTGTGATCATTAAGATGATCCTAAATTTGTTCGAACCTCAAGAAGATCGATTCTTCTAAAATCCCCCCTTTCTTCTCGTTGTCATGTTGAATGTAGTTCTCAAGGCAAGACATCGAGACAAAGATGGTGATCATGTCAACGTTCATATGAAGTGCAACCTGGATCGTGAAGACCGTGTTAGCTTGTGCCCCCTCTGTCTTCTTACCTCACGTCTTGAATCTCGGGACGAGATTCCTGTTTAGTGGGGGTGAGTTGTCACAGCCCCATAATTATTTGTAATTAGTTGCATCTGCATCCATGCATCATGTTTGTTTTCAAAGGAAATTTTGAAGTGGGGATGACCAAGCCCTAGCACTAAAGCAATTCAAATAGGTTCAACTAAAATATTTTTCAATGAACCCAAATGGCCTTCAAAAATGTTCACCATTTTTGGAAAAATGCTTGAAGCTTGATAATCAGAGATATTGCACATTTTTCCATGACATTTGTATTATTGAATTAACTCATATTGTATTTGAATTGGGGCATTTAAATCCTATAAATATTTTTAAATGCTCTAATAATTCTGAAACTAGTTTTGGTTCGTTAGGAATAATCCCAACTGAGCCCACAATTATTTTTAGGATTTCTGGAAACGTTTTAGTATTTTTAATAAAGCCCTAAAGTTGCAGAAGAATTAGAAAATAGAAATAAAAGAGAGAAGGTAAACTTACTGGCCTCACTGCAGCCCACCTAGTCGGCCCACTGTGGCTCCAAAGACCAAGAGAGCCCAGCCCACCACCCCACCGCGCCGTCTTCCTCCTGCCAGTAGGAGCAGCTCGCTGTCGCGCGCTCTCACCCCTGGCCACCTCCTGCTTGCCACCGAGGCGCCCCGACGCATCTGGAGACGCCCTGCCGCCCCCTTTGCCTCTTCCCTCCCTCTCTGTTCTCTCCCTCGCTCTGTAGCTCCTTCCCCGAGTGCGACCGAATGCCACCGCCGCCGCCGTTTGCACCACCCCGGCCACAGCCTCTTCCTCGCCCCCTGGAGCTGTCCACGAGATCCACCTAGTCCCTCTCCTCCTCCTCACCGAGCCGCCCGACGCCAGAAGCCCCTGGACGCTGCCAGCTCTGCCGTTCCCCTCCTCGTCCACCGAGGACGGCCTCCGTTGATTCGCCGCCTCCCGATCTTCCCGAGCCCGCCGAGGCCACCGCTGCACCCACTGTGATCTCCGCCATCGTTTCCCCCTCTCCCGTGCCCTACCTCCCTCTCTAGCCGCCGTTATAGCAGGAGGCTTCGCCTCCGGCCATGTCGCCGCCGTGGTTCGCAGGCTCTTTGGCTTCATGATGACCACACCACTGCAGGTGCCTCCCCACGAGCATGCCGCCCGGCTTCGCCTTCCCGTGCCCCTAGCTCTCGCTCGCGTCACAACCGAATGCCGGCGCCGCCACGAGCTCGACTCCGGTGAGCTCGCTCCACCCTAGCTCCTCCTACTCGCACCATTCGATGCGGACGGGTCTCCTCGTTCCGTAGATTGCCTCGGCCTTCGATTAGGTCGCCGTGGGACGAAACCCGAATGCCTCCGCCGTCTCTGGCCTCGCCGGTGACTCGACGCCGGTGGGTTTGACCCGCTGACCGTTGACTGGGTGAGCCCAGTTTGACCCACTGGGTCACTGACGTGTGGGCCACCCTTGTTAATTATTAGTTAGGTTAGTGTAGCGCTAATTAACCTAGATTAGTGCTTAACCTAACAATAACTAACTCTGTTTAGTTAGTTAACTAACCACTGACATGTGGGTCCCACAGGTCAGGTTTGACCTGGCCGACCCAGTTGACTGCTGACATCACAGTGAAGTCATGCTGATGCAGTAAATCTTTTCTGGATTTATTCTTTTACAGGAAATTCCAGAAATTAGCCAAAACTTCTAAAAATCATATAAATTCAACCGTAACTCCAAATCAAACAAATTATATATGAAAAATAATCAGAAAAATCCAATCTATCAATCTGTACCATTTTCATGCATGTTAGAAACACTTAAAGCTGCTGTATACAACAATTTGAATTAATGGCATTTGAAATGTCATATATGGAGTTTGAATTTGAATCTTGGATTCAAACCAACTCCATTTAATCTGCTGCTAGTTGCATTAGCTCAAATCACAGCATTTTGACATGTCATGATCATGCATCATATTGTGCATTGCATTGATTGTGTTCTTCCTTGTTTGCCGGTAATTGTCCCCTCTCGATAGACGTGGATTCGACGATGAGATCGATGACACCGATGAAGATCTATAATATCTTCAGAAGTGCCAGGCAAGCAAAACCCCCTTGTTCATTCCGATACAAACCCACTCTCTCGCTCCTGCTCTCTTTTACTACATTAGGACAACAACGATTCATCTGTTACTTGCTGCGGTAGTTGAACCCCTTTATCCTCTGCATGACCTGTCATTCCACAGTAAATAGATGAAACCCACTAGCATGAGTAGGAGTTGTTTGAGCCCTGTTGTGCCTACTCATTCATGCTTGCTTGTCATGCCTGCTACTGCTTAGAGTTGAGTCAGGTCTGATTCACTGAGGATGAATCAGAGGTGTGCGAACATGTCCTACTGTGTGTGAGCTAAGTGTGTAAACACGATTTGGTAAAGGTAGCGGTGAGAGGCCATGTAGGAGTACATGGTGGGTTGTCTCATTGCAGCCGTCCTCAGGAACTGAGTTCTGTGTTTGTGATCCATGAAACAGTTACTACCATGCATTGGGCCCGAAACCAATGGACCCTCTCGGCTTCTTAACCACCCTTGTCCTCTGTCCGGGAGTTGCAAAGTAGTTTCTGGTGTTTGCAGCATGCTGGGGGCCGCACGCAGCGCTGACCTTAGGGTGGGCTGTGTTGCGGTAGGGACGTGGCCCGGTACCGATTCGCCCGTTTGGTGTCTCGGGAACCCTGCACACATTGTTCGGGGCCGTTAGTGGAAACCTTGGCCGGACTCCCTGCAGATGGAACCCGAATAGGCGATAAACCTGGACTAGGGACTTGAGTGTTTAGGTAGGCCGTGGCCGATACCCTCGTTGGGCTTCCGCTCGAAGGTTGCCGGGTACATGTCGTGTAAACGGCGGTAAGTGGTGAGAGCGTGTGTGAAGAAGTACACCCCTGCAGGGCTATATAATGATCTATTCGAATAGCCGTGTGCGTGGTAAAGGACTTCTGGGTTGCCTATAACAGTTCATAGACAAGTGAAAGTGGATACTCTAAAATGCGCAAGATAAGTGTGAGTGCTATGGATGGCGTTTCCGTAGGAAGACGGGATCGAATCCATAGTGGTGTATTGATTGGTGAATATGTGAACTCGTGTGCGCCACCTCAAAAGAGTTACTTGCAGTCGTAGTTCAGGATAGCCACCGAGTCAAAGCTGGCTTGCTGCAGTCATACTCCACCACCCCCTTTGTTGATACTGATTCATATGTAGTTAATTCTGATGTAAGTGTTGCTGAGTACAATTGTACTCACATTTGCTTATTTTATGTTTTGCAGAGAGACGTCAGTCTCGCTAGTAGTTCCGCGTGGACTTCGACATTTAGCTTGTTACCTCAGCTACGATCTTGTGCCCTCGGCAGGATCTGGTAGATAGTCTGGCTTCTCAGCCTTTTTCATTTGTAGATGTCTGTACTCAGACATGTTAAGCTTCCGCATGTGTTTTGACTTGTATGCTCTGAATGCTGGGTCACGAGACCCCTGTTTGTAATATCTCGCTCCTCGGAGCCTAATGAATAAATACTTTGAGTCGTAGAGTCTTGTTGTGATGCCATGTTGTATTTGCACATATTGAGCATATTGTGTGTATGATTGAAATGCTTGGTATGTGTGGGATCCGACAATCTAGTTGTTTATCCTTGGCAGCCTCTCTTATGGGGAAATGTAGTCTAGTGCTTCCTTGAGCCATAGTAGTCCGCTTCTGCCCGGTTCACCGGAGTCCTGCTAGCCCAAAGACTACTGCTTAGGACACTTGGTGGCCGGCATGTGTTTCACTTCGTTCGTGGTTCTGTCCCTTCGGGGAAATGTCACGCGTGAAAATCCGGAGTCTGCTTAGCTCACAGCCCGGGTTCCCGGAGTCCTGTTAGCCCAGTGCTACAGCCCGGATTCACGCTGTTGACCGACACGCTCGAGGTGATTCATGTATGCATGTCCCCATGGGTTAGTGCCGCTTTGGGTTCACGACTAGCCATGTCGGCCCGGTTTCCCTGACATATGGATGCTAGCGACACTATCATATACGTGAGCCAAAAGGCGCAAACGGTCCCGGGCCATGGTAAGGTGACACCCGTGGGAATATCGTGCGTGAGGCCGCAAAGCGATATGAGGTGTTACTGGCTAGATCGATGTGACTTGGAATCGGGGTCCTGACAAACTTGGTGTTATTTTAGTACGAACTCTTAGATAGATCGGTCAGAAAGAATAGCTTCGATGTGGTTTCATACCTGATACGTCTCCAACGTATCTATAATTTTGATTGTTCCATGCTGTTATATTATCACTCTTGGAAGTTTTATAATCATTTTATAGTTATAGTGCCAAGTGCTATTTTTTGCATGTTTTTTACATCGCGGGAAATCAATACCAAACGGAGTCCAAACACAGCGAATTTTTTTGGACGAGAAGACAAACAATGGGCCGAAGAAGCGCCTAGGGGTTGCTCCGAGGGGAGCCCAACCCACGAGGACGTGCCAGGAAGCCCAGGCGCACCCTGGTGGGTTGTGCCCACCTAGGGTGCCCCCTGGACCGCCTCTTTACTCTATAAATACCCCAATATTCCAAAAACCCTAGGGCAGTTGACGAAAATTAATTACAGCCACCGCAGAGTCCAGAACCACCAGATCCAATCTAGACACCACCACAGAGGGGTTCACCACTTCCATTGGTGCCTCTCCGATGATGCGTGAGTAGTTCTTTGTAGATCTTCGGTTCTGTAGTTAGTGGCTAGATGGCTTCCTCTCTCTCGTTTGATTCTCAATACAATGGTCTCTTGGAGATCCATATGATGTAACTCTTTTTGCGTTGTGTTTGTTGGGATCGGATGAACTTCGAGTTTATGATTAGATCTATCTTTTTATCCATGAAAGTTATTTGAATCTTCTTTGATCTCTTATATTCATGATTGCTTATATCCTCGTATTTCTTCTCTGATATTTCGGTTTTGTTTGGCCAACTTGATCTATTTATCTTGCAATGGGAAGGGGTGCTTTGTAGTGGATTCGATCTTACAGTGCTTGATCCCAGTGATAGAAGGGGAACCGATATGTATGTATCGTTGCTACTAAGCATAAAATGATGGGGTCTATTTCTACATAAATAAATCTTGTCTACATCATGTCATCGTTCTTATTGCATTACTCCGTTTCTCCATGAACTTAATACACGAGATGCATGCTGGATAGCGGTCAATGTGTGGAGTAATAGTAGTAGATGCAGGCAGGAGTCAGTCTACTAATCTTGGACGTGATGCCTATGTAATGATCATTGCCTGGATATCGTCATGATTATTTGAAGTTCTATCAATTGCCCAACAGTAATTTGTTTACCCATCGTTAGCTATTTTTCTAGAGAGAAGCCACTAGTGAAACTTACAGCCCCCGGGTCTCTTTCTCACATTATTTGCCATTGCGATCTATTCTCCCTTGCTTTTATTTTTAGATCTATTAAACCAAAAATACAAATATACCTTGCTGCACTTTATTTTATTTGGCGTTCAATCTATCAATCTACTACAATTTATTCACATCCATTTGCCAATTTCTGCCGCCATTACCCGAAAGTGATTGACAACCCCTTTAATACGTCGGGTTGTGAGTATTTGTTATTTGTGTGTAGGTGTCGTTTACATATTGTTGCTTGGTTCTCCTACTGGTCCGATAACCTTTGTCTCATCACTGAGGGAAATACCTACCGTCGCTGTGCTGCATCATCCCTTCCTCTTTGTGGAAATACCGATGTAGCTTCAAGCCGCATCAAAAGGAATTTCTGCAGCTGTTGCCCGGGAGGATCTCCAACATATACCAGGTTCCTAATCACAAACCTTATCTCCTCGCAATTGACCTTATTTTCCATTTGCCTCTGGTTTTCCTCTCCCCCACTTCACAAAAATTTGCCGTTTTATTCGCCCTCTTTTTCGTTCCCCGTTTTCTTGCCAGATCTGTTTTTGAGTGCAATCTTGTTGCGTAGTCATCATGACTCAAGAGAACACCAAGTTGTGTGATTTCTCAAATACCAACAACAATGATTTTATTGGCACTCCGATTTCTCCTCCCGCCACTAGTGCGGAGTCTTGTGATATTAATACTGCTTTGCTGAATCTTATTATGAAAGATCAATTTTCCGGTACTCCTAATGAGGATGCCGCATCCCATCTTAATACCTTCGTGGAATTATGCGATATGCAAAAGAAAAAAGATGTGGACAATGATGTTGTGAAGATGAAATTATTTCCGTTTTCTTTGCGTGATTCTGCAAAAATTTTGTTCTCTCCTTTGCCTCACAATAGTATGGATTCTTGGAATAAGTGCAAAGATGCTTTTATCACCAAGTATTTTTCGCCCACAAAAATTATTTTCCTTAGAACCCAGATCATGAATTTCAAGCAACTTGAACATGAGAATGTTGCACAATCTTGGGAAAGGATGAAAATGATGCTAAGGAATTGCCCAACTCATGGGTTAAATCTTTGGATGATCATACAAAAATTTTATGCGGGATTGAATTTTGTTTCTCGTAATCTTTTAGATTCCGATGCGGGTGGTAATTTTATGGAAATTACTTTGGGTGCGGCCACCAAATTTCTCGATAATATCATTGGAAATTATTCACAATGGCATACCGAAAGAGCTCCTACTAGTAAAAAAGTTAATTTGAGTGAAAATGTTGATGCTCTTATGAAATTTGTTGCTAGTAAAAGTTCTCCTGTTGATTTCAATGATATTCCTTTATCTACTTTGATTGAGCAAAATTGTGATGCCTAGATGTGAGTTATATCTCTCGAAATAATTTCAACAACAATGCCTATAGAGGTAATTTTAATCCTAGGCCTTTTCCTAGTAATTCCTCTAATAATTATGGTAATTCCTATGGAAATCCTTTTTACAATAATAATAGGAACACCTCTGATCTTGAGAATAATATTAAAGAATTCATCAACATGCAAAAATCTTTCAACACTACCATCGAAGAAAAGTTGAATAAGATTGATGATTTGTCTAGAAGTGTTGATAGAATTTCTCATGATGTGGAAAATCTCAAGATGAAAATTTTTGTGCCTAAGGTTGAGGAATCAACTAAAGCTCTATATGTTTCTATGTATGAAAGTAAGAAAAGAACCACTATGCTTAGATCTAATAGAGAATTTTTAGAAAAAGCATTTTGCAGTGATTACTTTCATAAAAGTGATGAAGATCTTAAAACGATTGGTGTTTATTCTATTTATTCCTTGCTTATTAAAGTTAAGACTGATGAAAAAGGGACTGGAGAAGAGTCAACTTTAGCTAGAAGGCGTCCCAATAATTCAGAGGGTGAAAATCTTGTTGAGAAAATTTATTGAAGTGGGTTTGAAGAGGTCAAAATTTTAAATAGTGATGTGCCTATTGTTTTGGATTACAACGACTTTAATTATGATAGTTGCTATTTGATTGATTGTATTCCTTTGTTGCAATCCATGATAAATTCACCCCATGCTTACGAACAAAATAAAGCTTTTACTAAACATATTGTTGATACTATGATGAAAGCTTTACAAGAAAAGTTGGAATTAGAAGTTTCAATTCCTAGAAAATTACATGATGAATGAGAACCTACTATCAATTTCAAGATTAAAATTCTGAGTGTTTTGCTTTGTGTGACTTGTGTGCTAGTGCTTCTACAATTCCGAAATCTTTATGTGATGTGCTTGGTCTTACCGATATTGAAGAATGTTCTTTAAATTTGCACTTGGCGGACTCTACTATTAATTAAAAAGCCTATGGGAAGATTTAATGATGTTCTTAGTCTTGCAAATAGGAATTATGTGCCCATAGATTTTATTTTTCTTGACATTGATTGCAATGCGTCTTGTCCAATTATTCTTGGTAGACCGTTTTAACGCACTATCGGTATCGTGATTGATATGAAAGAAGGAAATATTAAGTTCTAATTTCCTTTGAGGAAGGGTATGGAACACTTCCCTAGAACGAGATTTAGGCCACCATATGAATCAATCATGAGGGCATGTTATGGATCTCGAAACAAAGATGACAAAACTTAGATCCTTGCTTTATGCCTAGCTAAGAGCGTAAAACTATAGCGCTTTTTGGGAGGCAACCCATTGAATAAAATTTATTTTTGCTTTTTGCTTTCTGTTCTTGAGTGTTAGCACAATCATTCTGTTTTTATGATTGTGTTTTTTGTGTTTTCATTAGTGTTTGTGCCAAGTAAAGTCTTTAGGATCTTCTTGGGGTGATAGTTGTTTGATGTTGCTGAAAAATAGAAACTTTTGCGCTCACGAAAACAATTCTCATTTTTACCAGAGCGTGATATAATGCCAGTTCTTTTTGAAGAAGTTTAATATACAAATTTCTCATGTGGTACTAATTTTTTAAAGAATTTTTGGAGTTTCAGAAGTATTCGAAATATCCAGATTATTATAGACTGTTCTGTTTTAGGCAGATTCTATTTTCTTTGCGTTGTGTGCTTGTTTTGATGATTCTATGGTTTACTTTGATGAGTTTTTTGCCATAGAAAACTTGGAATACAGTAGATATAATGCAAGAGTAAAATATGAATTGGTTTTCTACAGTACTTATAGTAGTGTTTTGCTTTCTTATACTAAGGGATCTCACGAAGGTTTTGTTGACTTTTGTGTGATTGAAGTTTTCAAGTTTTGGGTTATCTTATGATGGATGAAGGAATGAGGAGTAAGAAGAGCCTAAGCTTGGGGATGCCCCGACATCCCAAGCTATTATCCAAATAGATCAAGCAACTAAGCTTGGGGATGCGCCGAGTGGCATCCCCTCTTTCTTCTAACGACCATCGGTATGTTACACGAAGCTATATTTTTATTCGTCACATACTATGTGTTTTTCTTGGAGCTTCTTGTATGATTTGAGTCTTTTCTTGTTTTGTTCTGTGTTTTAAGTCTTGATTCCTTGCTGGACACACCTATTTGAGAGAGCCAAAATTATGCCATGACTTGTTAGAATTGCTCTCTATGCTGCACTTAAGTTTTTATGAGCTATGGATTTGCTCTAGTGCTTCACTTATATCTTTTTGAGCACGGTGTGCTTTAGTAAAATTTTCAAGAAATTCTCTCTTGCTTCACTTAAATTAATGTTAGAGAAATAAAAATTATGCTCATGATCTTCACTTATATTTGTTTGAGCTTTTCAAAAGCAACATAGGAAAATTAGTCCCAAAGTGATAGATATCCAAGAAGTATATAATAAAAACTTTCATGAAGATCATTGGACAAAATAAACTTGATTCTTAGTAATAGTTTTGAGATATGATGATGTGATATGTGAGTCATCTTGATGAGTAATTATGCTTTAGTAAGAATATTGGTGTTAAGGTTTGTGATTCCCTATGCAAGCACAAAAGTCAATAATTATACACTGAAATTATATCCTACTTGTGGTGCATTATTCCGTGTTAGTTATGTTCAATGCTCGCTTATGATATTGTTTGTTTCTTGGTTGGTCGCTTCTCAATATTTTGCTAGCCTTCATTTTGCACTAAGTAGGATCACTACTTGTGCATCCAAAATCCTTTAAACTAGTTTTGCAACATGAGTCCACTATACCTACCTATATGCGGTATTCTTTTGTTGTTCTAAGCAAATTTGTATGTGCCAACTCTAATGTTCAAAATAAATTTCTCTTTTGTCTTCTCGTACCGCTCGCGAGGCGGTGAGGGTGGCTAATATTTTCCATGCTAGATGTGTTGCTATCACGATGAGTGATTATTCACTTGTCATTGCACGAGAGTAAGGCAAAGGTATTAGGGATGCCCGGTCCCGAAATGAAAATTGAATTTACTTTATGTTGTCAAATAATAAATTCCTTGGAAAGTGTTGGTATGGAAGGCATCCGTGGATACGTTTAGCATGGAAAGTGTTGGGAACTCTAAGTCACTTTCGTTAGTGGGAAAAGTATGCCTCCCAAAATGTTTTTATCTCTTAATTTTCGCTTTGAGGTCTGGCACCTCTACAAATCCCTACTTCCCTCCATGAAGGGCCTTTCTTTTACTTTATGCAATTTTTATTTTTGAATTTGAGTCTCCATCTTCTCTTATAAAGCACCAACTAGGGGGCACTATATGATCGTACTTGAGCATTGGGTGTAGCTAATATGCGAGTGTGTTTCACGAAAGGATCAATGATTGAGCATGATGGGCTAGGGAAACCTTATTTTATCGTTGATATTTTGAAAGACATGGTTGCTTGTTGATATGCTTGAGTATTTAAGTTATCATGTCAAAACTAGACTATTTCTTTGAACAATATAAAAGTCCAAATGTCCATGCTATAAAGAAAATAATTTGAGATGACATATTAGGCAGCATTCCACATCAAAAATTCTGTTTTTATCAATTACCTACTCGAGGACGAGCAGAAATTAAGTTGGGGATGCTGATATGTCTCCATTGTATCTATAATTTTTTTGATTGTTCCATGTTATATTATCACTCTTGGATGTTTTATAATCATTTTATATCATATTTTGGTACTAACCTATTGACAGAGTGCCAAGTGCGAGTTGCTGTTTTTTCCATATTTTTACATCGCAGGAAATCGATACCAAACGGAGTCCAAACGCAGCGAAACTTTTTGTGGAATTTTTTGGACCAGAAGACAACCAATGGGCTGAAGAAGTGCCCGGGTGGTGCTCCGAGGGGAGCACAACCCCCTAGGGAGCCCCTGGACCGCCTCTTTACTCTATAAATACCCCAATATTCCAGAAGCCCTAGGGGAGTTGACGAAAATCAATTCCAGCCGCCGTAGAGTCCAGAACCACCAGAGCCAATATAGACACCATCACGAAGGGGTTCACCACTTGCATTAGCGCCCCTTCGATGATGCGTGAGTAGTTCTTTGTAGACCTTCGGGTCCGTAGTTCATAGCTAGATGGATTCCTATCTCTCGTTTGATTCTCAATACATTGGTCTCTTGGAGATCCATATGATGTAACTCTTTTTGCGGTGTGTTTGTTGGGATCGGATGAACATTGAGTTTATGATCAGATCTATATTTTTATACATGAAAGTTGTTTGAATATTCTTTGATCTCTTATATGCTCGATTTCTTATAGCCTCGTATTTCTTCTCCAATATTTGGGTTTTGTTCGGCCAACTCGATCTATTTATCTTGCAATGGGAAGAGGTGCTTTGTAGTGGGTTCGATCTTACGGTACTTGATCCTAGTGACAGAAGGGGAACCGACATGTATGTATCATTGCTACTAAGGATAAAACGATGGGGTCTATTTCTACATAAGTAGATCTTGTCTACATCATGTCATCGTTCTTATTGCATTCACTGGTACGTGTCGGTCCTAAACAAACGGTTTTTAACCGCTTTCCGCGACGGAATTTGGAACCGTCGCCAAGTGAGTGTGGGCGATAGGGGTCCTTCCCACACGACCCAGAAACCGTCGAGGATAGGGCCCTTACAGTACTCCTACTCGTTTATGCTCGCATTGCTATCACAGTCGGCATTCTGTGGTGCTACGTTTACGATGTGCGGCCCATCACAAACGGTTCACTATTCTAGAACGTGTATGATGCGTGGCCCATCACAAACGGTTCACGTTAAGAAGATTAGCTAATCGTCGTACGAGTGTCAGACAGGATTACGAAACATTGGACCGTCGTAACATCGTCGTACACGACAACTATCGCACACGCTATTCTGTGGTGCAACGTTTATGATGCATACAACATCAGAAATAGTTCATGGTTGTGAATCGTGTATGATAAGGCAACTAACACAAACGTTTAGTTTGCCCGCACCGTTTGTGATATTGTCTGAAATCGCACATGCTTTGCAAACAGCAACTGTGTGCATGCTTGCACACGTTTCCTCTCTGTGAACCGTCTCGGATTATGGTGCATATCACAAATGTTTGTGTTTTACCAACCGTGTGTGCCGTAACAACCCGGAGAGCTTAATTTCACCGCAATTTAATTGCTGCTTTTCCAAATTGTACCGGATTTGGATTTGAATTTGAATGTATGCTGCAGCTTTATTCATATCCATCAGGTTCAAACAACTAATGCATTATTCGATTCATAGGTACATATGTTCAAGAATTACATAAGAACCAAATAAAGAATGATGAACCACAGTTGTATACTTGTACTATTAAACACGGTAAAGAAACAGGCGAAATATATTATGGTTGCTGAACAAGGTGAAGTGGAATGCCCATGTTGTTCCCTCCTCCATGCAGAAGGCACGCACGACTCTAGTCCAACCCCTTGTGATGGCCGACCGCCCAGCCTTCACGTTCTTCAGGAAAACATCTAGATAATCATCGTGTTTTGGTAGAAATACGTTAACCTTTTCATGCCCACCAATCATGTAGTTTGAGAGGTAATCTTGAGTAAACTACTTTGGCAACCACTGCAAAGGAAAAAGATTCAGACATTGCCATCTAACAAAAGTCATTATGGGAAGTAAAAAGAAGGCTGCAGAGTTCTTACTTACCATCCTGCAGTTCGTTGTTGTCTTGGACAAAGTGTAAACAAATAGTTTAATTGCCATCTTTGGACCCATTTTACTAACAATCTTTATCAGATTCCTCAATTGATCTTTGGCTCATCGATATCTCATTGCCCCATACGCAGAAAGGGTCGAAGCGCGGATCTTTACCAATGACATATGTACCTAAAAGCACCAAGTTAATATTAGAAGCTAAACAGCAATTGCACAATGATGTAGTACAACACTCTTTTATAATATGTCTATATACATCCGTATGTGGTATTCCATTTGCAATCTCTAAAAAGACAAATATTTAGGAACGGAGGGAGTATCTTATAACATCCAATATACTCACATGTTAGATGAATTAACATCTATATTATGGGCTGGAAGGAGTTTAGTTCATTCTTACAAATTATCGGCTGATTAACTGCTGCTGTATCCATGGGTTACAGTTAGTTTGAGCTAGTTTGGCTCAAATAGCCCTAAAGTATACCTAAACATGAGGGCTAGTTTGAGCTAGTTGCATCTATAACCCACCCAAAAAAACTAGCCAACCCAAGAGGTGCGAATTGGAGCTAGTTCTCCTAGTGCATTTATTGTCAATCTAACCTTGCCATCCAAACAACTCTTTGGATGGAGTTAGTTCAGGGTTAGTAATGTGCTAGAAACTAACTCTAACCTCTAGCTAAGTTGAGCATCCAAACATGGTTGTGTTGTTGTTGTTGTTGCTGCTGCTCTTCTACGTATATCTAGACATCATTAGAACATTAATATAACACTCTTCCTTGTTGCTATGTAGCCTAGGATTGCATATTTAGACATTAAGTACAGTGCATGTTGCTATGTAGCCTCAGATATATTACATATGGTCTGAGTTAACCTAACGAAAAATGGGTTGCAGATATATTCAGTTAAAAATCCGATTCACCGATTAGTCCCTTATCAGCCGCCGGCCTATATGGTACTAGCTACTGATATCCTGAACAATGAGCAGATATAAGCTATGGGATGAAACTAACCTCGATGGAAAACAACATTCATTCCCAAAACTGTCCTGTGTAGGTACATCGAGAAGCATGTTAAGAACAACAGGCTAAACACCAACCAAAATTATACATGGCAGACAAAATAATCTCCAAAAGATAGTTTCACTCTGCAGGTTTAAGCATGCTAGTAAAGCAAAACAAGTGGAAAGGTGTGCTAACTGCAACAGGCCTAACATTTAACAACAAGCAAACATAGTCATTCAAACTGGTATTGTGCCGTTCTAAGTACACTGGTTATGGTTAAATAAAAATGGAAAGACGTGTTAAATACAAGATGCAGCAACCAAATGTAGTCATTCATAGTGGTATTGTTTAAACTGGTACTGATGAAATTGAATTGCACAGTTCATACTTGCACATATAGAACATCACGTTGTGAATAACTGGAATAAACAAGGCATACTACGAACAACCAAAGATAGCATTTGAAACTGAACATATGATAACTACAAATAACCGAGTAATCAAAAAACTTTAAAAGAGGCATATACTAGCTATAACAGGCTTAACAACAAGAAAATATATGCATTCCTATCGGTATGTGTCAGTGTTCTGGGAACGGGGGTCCCCAGACTTGCCTGCGTGCGACCCACGGCGTGGCCGTGCTAGCAGACATGTACGGCCCATCTTCATCGACAAGGCAATCAAGACCCTCGCGAGGGGCCAAGCCTCGCGAGGCGGACGACGCAAGATATCCTCAGGAGCGGCCTCACCAAGCTGCCTTGCGAGGAGCGGAGATATCAAGGCAGGGCAAAGCTCGCGAGGCTCTCGTGACGTGAGCCATCACGATCAAGATCAGGCAGGCGCCAGGCGGGCGCTAGCGCGCGCAGCATCCTTGGTTCCTCTTTGGTGCTAAGGAGGCCAGCGCAGGCGCGGAGTACCGAGGCATCAGGCAAAGGTTTCCATATCAGTACAACAAGACCAAGACCAGCCGGACGGCAGAACGGAGGTCACCGTGCAGCCCAAGACGGCGTCACACCAGAGCCTTTTGAGGGCGAAGACCGCTTTTGTCAGGATAAGCTATACTTGCTGTCCCCTTTCGAATCGGCCGTTGTTGGCTTCCTTCCCGCTCAATATTTGGGGAGAGGACCAGGGCCTATATAAGTAGAACTAGCCACCACAGTAGAGGCATCTGATATCGGATAGCTCACCGAGAAAACCCTTAGCCACACGCAGAGCACAAGAACACCTCAACCTCAGGAGGCAGATCTTCCCCTTGTACTGTTCATCATCAGCCCAAGAGGCAATCCACCACCACCACACTAGAGTAGGGTATTACAACACAATGGTGGCCCGAACTAGTATAAATCTTGTGTCTTTGTGTTGCGAGTTCGTCGAGTTCGTCCGCGAGATCTTAGCAAGTTAGGGCGTAGATCGGTAGGGAGGAAATCTATGTGCGCACCCAAGTGTTCGAACCTTAAGGGTTTTGCCGGAACCAGTGGTCCGACATTTGGCGAGCCAGGTAGGGGTGCGCCGGAGCTTCCTTTCCATCGTTGGCATCCAGTTGCTCCGTCGTCTCCATGGTGGACGCTCGCCGTGCTCATGTCGAGCTACGGGCTGCCCTGGAAACCGGCGTCGCTTGGACGGCTCCCGTCGGTGGGCCACCTCATCGTTCTCCCTCTCCTGCCGCCAACGCCGCCACCGGCCCGGCGGGGAATGAGCAGCAAGCGTCCTTGCCGCACCCCTCCGTGCGGCAAGATGGCCGCACCGCCACCCCATCACTGACTCCCGTTGGTTCATTGTCCCACGCTCGTCGCGCTCCCATGGATGCGCGGGCCGCGCTCCTCATGGCGCACGAGCCCCTGCGCTACCGCCCGGTCGACGACCTCTACGAGGACTGGCTCGACCGCATCACCGAGCTCGTCCGCATCGCAGGGGGCTCCCCTGTGCCGTCCCTCTCTCCGCCAGGCCCTCCGCCAGCTGCAGGCGACGTAGCTCACGGAGTGCCTCCACCTCCTCTGCCCCAAGAAGGCGCCTTGGCTCCAAGGCGTACGCCAACACGACGCGATTCGCCGCGCCCGGCGCCTGCACGTGAACAAGGAAGCTGTCAAGAAGTTCCTCGACCGCAAGAGAATTCTCCTCCATTCCTCGCACCACCGCGCCAGCCTGCCACGGCAGGCCCCCGCGCCACTTGCCGTAGCGGCGCGTGGGCACCAAGACCAAGCTCCACCCCAAGACGGGCCCCGGCGACCACGGCCAGCTGCCGTGCCTTCACCCCTGAGCCGCGTACCGTCGCCTGGCCGGCCAAGTTCAAGCCAGATCTTCCTCCTCGCTACGACGGCACTCTCGGCCCCACGGAGTTCTTGCAGCTCTACGAGCTGAGCATCGAGGCGGCCAACGGCGATGAGAAAGTCATGGCGAGCTGGTTCCCTATGGCACTCAAAGATGGCGCCCGTTCGTGGCCTCAGGGATCGATCTCCTCCTGGGACGAGATGCGCGACCGCTCCGTCGCCAACTTCCAGGGCACTCGCGACCGCCGGCCGGCCGCGGGTGACCTGCGCCGCATCAAGCATCAACCAGGAGAGACCCTCCAGAAGTACATCCAGCGCTTCAACAACACTCGCCTCAAGATCCCCAAGGTCACGGACGAGGCCATCATCTCCGCATTCTCTGACGGCGTCCGCGGCATCAAGATGAAGGAGGAGCTCGCTATCCATGAAGAGCTGTGCACATCTCAGGACTTGTTCAACCTGGCGACCAAGTGCGCAAAAGCTGAGGAGGGGTGCCTCTCCCTGCTCGAGCTGCCAGCCGCAGGCCAGGAGGAGAAGAAAGCCAAGGCCAAGGACGTGAAGCGCAAGGAAGCAGCCGTGCTCGCAGCGGAGCCGTACACCAAGCGAGGCAGGGACCAGCCCGAGTCATCCGAGAGCAGCCGACCGTTCTGCGCCTTCCACAACCTGAACACCCACAACACCAGTGATTGTCAAGAGCTCAGAGCCATTCGTGAAGGATGCTTCGGTCGATGCCCCGAGCGCAACGACCGGGGCTACGGCCGAGGAGGAGGACGTGGAGGCGGACGCTGGGACGACCGTGGCCTGCGCCAGGAGTGGCGCGACCGGCCTCGCGAGGACCACTGGAAGGATCATCCTCGCGAGGGCGCTTGGAGAGACCAGCCTCGTGAGGATCATCCTCAGGGCAACGCTGGTCTTCCCCGCTGCCACCACCACCAAGAAGGAATGACGACCACCATCAGGACGAGGGGGCTGGGGGCTTCTAGGAGCCCCGTGCTATCCCCTGCATCTTGGGCGGAGCTCAGGCCCCAGCCTCACTGCGTATCTTCAAACAGTTTGCTCGTGAAGTGAATGCAGTCCTCCCCAAGCTCGAGGCCATGCACCCCCTAAGGTGGTCCCAGTGTGCCATCACCTTCAACTCGGCAGATCAGCTCAAGTGCGCAGCAACCGCTGCCGCCCTCCCGATGCTTTGCTCACCAGTCATCAGCAACGTGCAAGTCACCAAGACCCTCATCAACGGTGGCGTAGGGCTCAACATCCTGTCTGTCGACACGTTCGACAACCTCCAAGTACCATATGAGCAGCTTCAGCCTACCAAGCCTTTCTCAGGAGTGAGCGACGGTTTCACCACACCGATAGGGCAGGTCCGCCTCCCTGTCACCTTCGAAGAACGCAAGAACTACCGCACCGAGCTAATCGGCTTCGACATCGCGCACATCCTGCCATACAACACCATCCTCGGGTATCCAGCCCTGGCCAAGTTCATGGCGGTGACACACCATGGTTACAATGTCCTCAAGATGCCAGGAAGTGGCGGAATCATCACGGTCCCGTGCGAAGAGAGAGATGTGGTGTGCTCCCTCGAGCGTGCCTTTCAAGCCGCAGCAATCGACGACCCCGACAGCAAGAGCGAGGATCCTCCTAAGGCCATCCCAAAGAAGAAGAAGAAAGTGCGCCGTGCTGGACCTTAAGAGGGTGGCATCGCGGCAGGAACCTCGTCAGGATCAGCGCCCGCTCCAGGGGCGCCTCCCTCTGTCGCATAGGAAGGCGTGCTCAGCTCCCTCCTCAAGCAGGGCAAGGGAGCTCTCTCCTGGAGGGCCTCAGACCTTGCCAGCATCAGGAGGGAGGCGCTCGGGCACCACTTGGAGGCGTTCTTCACGGCATGTTTCCCTCAGGAGAACATAGGGCAGGGAGCGCCCACCGCTCAGGAGTTCATCACAAAGACCACTCAAGAACTGCAAGACGCACGGGCCATGCACGGCGACCGCCGCTCACGAGGCGCAGCTCCCCATCCAGGCAAGGATGTCGGGTTGCGCGTCTGCATCAACGTACCAGGGCTCAACAGGGCCGCTTCTCAGGAGATTTTCTGGCCCTCGCACGCGGGCCGATGCGAGGGTCCACCGCATAGCTACGTTCGCATGCCTTTTGGCTTGCCGAGCGTGTCGTTCGTCTACCAGCGCAACTTGCGGCGCACCCTGGCGACTCAGGAGGCCAGGCACCACGCCGTGCTGATGGAGATGGAGATGGTCCTCAAGGATCCGCCTGAGCCCCCAGAGCCTCCCGAGGCTCAGGGCCCTGGTGGCTCGTGAGGAGCAGCCTCTTCGCCGCGTGCCTTCAGCTGCCCCAACACCCCTCCATCAACAGAACCAGGTGACATTTTCCAAGTTCATTCAGCTGGGAGCGTCCCTCGGGCTGCATCATTCCCAGGCCTCATGGGTCCGTCCCTGTGGCATGAATCCCTTTGGTTATGTCTTTAGCTTACCTCGCTGGGGGTGCCCCTCGGGCTGCATCATCCCCAAGCCGCTCGGGCCTGACCCAGTGGCATGTATCCTTCCGCATTTACCCAAGCTGATTTGCCTTCCATGCTTAATCTGCCTAATCTTATCACCTGCTCGGCTACCACCTCCCACAGGGGCTACTCACACTGGCACGTCACTGGCGCACGGGTCCGTCCCTGCCACATTGACAAACCTGAGCGGTCGAGCTCTGGCTCGTGGCACGCCCCGTGCACGTCACCTCACTAGGCCCTCAGTGCCCTCACCTCTTCGCGGAACAACCAGTGGCAGGCTGGCAACCATATCGACAAACTGTGTTAATTCTTGTGCTAGTTCGCAGGGATCTCATGAGGAGGTTAGCAGGTGGCAACATGAGCTTCCTTCCCTCTCGTGCAATTCGCTTGCGCGTTAAAAGGGGGCTTCCTGAGCATCGCGACTCAGGAGCTCTTACTGGCTCTCCAGCCCTCACCCCCTGGCCTTGCCCACGGCATCGCGACCTTGCATACCAGTGGCGGCTGAGCTCGCTCGAGGGCCGGGACCTGAGGATGCAGATCACTAAGGATAACATGGAGGGAGGAAGACTCAGATGGGCCCGACCTAGATACGCTGTGGAATCTTGCGCACCAGCCTCGCGCATCTCAAGGAACCGGTCCCAAACCACCAAGATAAGTCTCGCGTTCAGATTGGCTAATTGTTGGAGCCTATGTGTTGCGCTCGCCGCATCCCTGTTGCGGCCACGTCGCCTCCCTTTCTTGCTTACCATGGCTGCTTGAGCGCTAAAGGGGACCTCCTAAGCATCGCGTCTCAGGGGCTCTTACTGGACCTTGGGCTGCTCACCTCCTGGCCTTGACCACGGCACGCGACCTGGCATACCCGCGACGGCTGCAGCCTGCCTGGGGACCGGGACCTGTCAGCGTAGAGCAACAAGCTATCGCGAGGTTGGAAAGGGAAGACCGATCCTGAACAGGACATGCGTTCACAAATTTTCATAAAAGGGAAGATATACGCAAAAGACATTCGAGACCCTTTACACACCCCCACGGGGTACTTCGTGATTCTTCGCAGGGAACAAAAAACGAGAACTAAGAGGAGTCCTATCTACACTCCCCCGTGGTGGACGCCATCATCAACAGTGGGCCACGTGAGGCCGGCGCCAACCCCATCCAGTTCAGCGGCGGCTGGACGCCGCAGCTCAGCTCCGATCGCGGCGAGAGCTCGGGGGCACGTAGCTATCATCGGTCGTCTCTGGAGTCTCGTAGAGCTCAGGAGAGCCGCTGGACGCCCCAGGGTCACTGCTGCTGGAGGTGTCACAGGCCGGGCGCGTACCGTCCTGACGCACCACTCCAGGGCAGCAATCCAGGCGGCGTCCCTCCGCATTGAAGACCTTGAAGAAAAGCGAGGAGGCGCCGTCATACTCGAAGTCGATCGCAAGGGCGCCCCTCGCACGGCAAACCAGCACGACCTCTCCCCAGCCACTGGTCGTGAAGATCTTGCCGGTGGGGACCGCTTGGATCTCTGCTCTGGTCGCCGGGGCGTTGCAGTCGGCATGCTGCAGCCAGAGCTCTAGAGGCCCCCACGGCAGCATCACGGCGGAGAAGAACCGCGGGAAGTGGATCCAAGAGCTTGGGGGCATCAGCGCCCATAGCACGAGCTCGCACGAGGAATCCGAGGTGTGGATCTAGGGGCGACGGCACGTGTCGCCATGGTGCAGCGACCACGGGCGCGGCGCGGGCGGCGCCGCTCGTTGCACCGCCCTCTTGAGCCCTCAGCTCGGGTGTACAAGGGTAGAGGATGCCCTGGAGGAGTCCACTCGCACCAAGGCCTCGTCACCACCTGGATCGCCACTTCGTCGCGACGATGGAGCGACCTCTTCTTCGGTGGGAGCGGCCCCGGATCATCGCGGGGGGCCTTTCCTTTCTCTTCAGCGGAGAACCTTCGGATGGGCGCCATTGCTGCTAGCAGAGGAGCAAGGAGGAAGAAGCGAGTGAACCGAGAAGAGATGGGCGACGGGGGCTCAGCCCCCCTCCCCATTTATAGCGGAAGAAGGCCAACCGGCGCCTCCCACGATCACAGGTAATGATGGTTTTCCTTGCATTTCGCAGGGGCTTGTCAAATCGAGCAGCTGCCGAGGCAGCGTGGGGAAGCGGAGACGCCTACGTCCAATAAACCGCCACGCGTCAACCGAGGCCGCAGGCTTTGGGGGCCCACGGTGCTCCGCCCTTGACCTTTGGCTTCGCCGCGAAGCCAAGCCCGAGAGCACCTTGGGCCCGGGGGCCACTGTCGGTGTTCTGGGAATGGGGGTCCCCAGACTTACCTGCCTGCGGCCACGGCATGGCCGTGCTAGCAGTCCTGTACGGCCCATCTTCATAAACAAGGCAATCAAGACCCTCGCGAGGGGCCAAGCCTCGCGAGGCAGAGGACGCAAGACCTCCTCAGGAGTGGCCTCACCAGGCTGCCTCGCGAGGAGCGGAGATATCAAGGCAGGGCAAACCTCGCAAGGCTCTCATGACGATCAAGATCAAGCGGGCGCCAGGCGCAGTAGAGGCATCTGATATCGGATAACTCACCGAGAAAACCCTTAGCCACACGCAGAGCACAAGAACACCTCAACCTCAGGAGGCAGTTCTTCCCCTTGCACTGTTCATCATCAGCCCAAGAGGCAATCCACCACCACCACACTGGAGTAGGGTATTACACCACAACGGTGGCCCGAACCAGTATAAATCTTGTGTCTTTGTGTTGCGAGTTCGTCGAGTTCGTCCGCGATATCTTAGCAAGTTAGGGCGTAGATCGGTAGGGACGAAATCTTCGTGCGCACTCCAGTGCTTGAACCTTAAGGGTTTTGCCGGAACCCGTGATCCGACAGTATGTTTAAAACTGGATTGATGAAATGTACTGCACAGTAAATAATTGCACATATAGAGCATCACATTGTGAACAACTGAAGTAAACAAGGCATACTGCAAACAACCATATATAGCAATTAAAACTGGACATATTCTCACTACACTACAAAAGGGACTCAACAAAACAAATCATGGGTTTCCCCCCTGTGATGAGGCATGGCAAAACAAATCATGGGTTTCCTCACTTGTCACAGATGGGCTCGTTCCCGTTGGAAGCGAACAGACACTAGATGCGCTCCATGTTGTCGCATATGGGCTCCTTCCCCTTGGAAGAGCACGGCTGTAGGGTGCCCTCCCTGATGTCGCAGACGGGTGCTTTCCCCTTGGAAGAGCAGATGTGCTCTTTCCCCATGGAAGAGCCGAAGAGGGTGTCCTAATCGTGGTCACCGTCGATGAGGTCTGACTTGGAAGCTGTGGATCCCAAGCCAGCGTCATAGAACATGTCCTTCAGAAATGACAAATGGGGCTCGATGGCGATGTAGAATGGCAAATTGTTGACAGCGAGCCAGAGGAGATCAGCGGCGGGGCCATGGATGAGATCGACGGTAATTGAACCCGAGGGGTTGGGGGTGGGCCACTTAACCTATGACCCAGCCCGCTTCAGGCCGTCGCTGTCGATGACCTCGATGTCGTAGCCGGCGGCCGAGACATGCCCGCACACTCTAGCCCGTTGCTTGAGTGCCTGCCGCCAGTAAGGGTCGTCAGCTTCCTCGGCGACGTCGGGCGAAGAGACCGCTATACACCTCTTTTGGGCCAGTCGCTCCTCGAGCTCCACGGGAAGCATAGTCGGGCTTAGGCTACGACGCTCTAGAGTGGGGGATGGGGATCTGTGGGAAAGGTGGAGTTTGGCAGGCGTCATCTAAGAAACTCAGGGCGGCCTAGGTATGGAGATCGGTGGGTAAGCTGCACGGGCAAACCGTTAGATGTTCACAATGGACGCCTTGCGGCAGCAGCGGGGAGGGGGGGGGGTGGGACCTTGCTAGGGTTTTGAGCGAGGGAGGGGGTGTGTGTGTGCGCGCACGCCCGAGGAGGTTTCGGTGTGTGTGTGTGTGTGGAGGGGGGGTGCTGGGTGTTTGAGGAAATGATGCGGGTACTGAAAATTTTACTATGCGGGAGTCAAACGCGGGAGTGAAATGCCGGGCTATTTAAAATTTTGAAGATAGCTCATCGCACACGGTCCGGAGATAACAACCATGTGTTATGAACCAGAAAAACCCTCGAGGCGGGCAGATATTTTTGAGAGGGGAAGCCTCATGGAGCCTAATGTACTTTGCGGATGTGTGCGTGACAGGTGCACCAGCGTGGCACACGGTTAGTTTGAGTGAACCGTGTCTGTTGCGTCATCCGACTTGTCTAATGTTCATAAATTTGGTGAAGATGACGCGGGAGAGGGTCAGAACATGAACACACTTGCATGTGGACCAAATTTATGTATCAAAAGGGTGGTTTGATTTCAAATAGCAAATGCAACTTCGATGTGGCACCTATCTTGCAAAGCGCACGATATTTCTTGCCCCCACCCCCCTCGTGTCGGCACAAAGGGAATCCTAAGCCATGAATGCATGACCCCTCCCCCAAGCGAGGTTCACCTAGCAAAGTGTGAAGTAGCTAGTAGCCCCCTCCTCCCTCGTGGTCGGCATCGAAGGGAAGCCTAAGCTATGAATGCATGCCCCCCCCCAACCGAGGTTCATTCACCTAGCAAAGTGCAAAGTAGCTAGCAGACCCCCTCCATTGTGTGGGCACGAAGGGAATCCTAAGCTATGAATGCATCCCCCCCTCAACCGAGGTTCACCCTAGCAAAGTGCAAAGTATCTAGCAACTGCCCTCCCTCGTGTTGGCACGAAGGGAATCCTAAGCTATGAATGCATGCCCCCCCCCCAACCGAGGTTCACCTAGCAAAGTGCGAAGTAGCTAGCAGCCCCCCTCCCTCGTGTCGGCACGAAGGGATTCCTAAGCCATGAATGCATGCTCCCAACCGAGGTTCACCTAGCAAAGTCTTGAAGTAGCTAGCATCCCCTTCCTCGTGGTCGGCACGATGGGAATACTAAGCTATGAATGCATGCCCTCCCCCCCACGACCGAAGTTCACCCTAGCAAAGTGCGAAGTAGCTAGCAGCCACCCCTCCCTTGTGTCGGCACGAAGGTAATCCTAAGCTATGAATGCATGCCCCCCCAACCGAGGTTCACCTAGCAAAGTGCGAAGTAGCTAGCAGCCCCCCTCGTGTCGGCACGAAGGGAATCCTAAGCTATGAATGCATGCCCCTCCCCCCAACCGAGTTTCACCTTGCAAAGTGTGAAGTAGCTAACATCCCCCACCCCCTGTGTCGCCACGAAGGGAATCCTAAGCTATGAATGCATGCCCCCCCAACCGAGGTTCACCTAGCAAAGTGTGAAGTAGCACCCCCCCACATACACACACTTTCAGTCGGCGGGCCAGAGAGGCATATATCTCACCAAGATGGATCATAAAACGGACCAAGAATAATCCACCTTGGTCGTACAAGCTCTCTCTTGTTGTTGGTCAAAGTGATGGCCGTCCATGCGACCCCGGAGATGGGCTAGCTCGCCAATAATCATGCATGTATCTAGGCCCCAAAGACAACCACTTCATGCGTGTGGCCAAACATATATATATAGAGAGGTGTGTTTTTGAGTAACAATGGAACAACTTTGATGTGGCACCGTGATTTCGAACGACAAATCCCCACACTGAGTAAGGGTCAGGTTGACGATGCATATGTATGATACACCACACTTCAAGCCAACGACGGGGATTCATGCATGCATGAGTGCATAGTATATGCGCTCAAACTTAAATAGGTCTGAATCTCACTATTACCGCTTGAGCATGCGTTGGTTTTCACTTGAAGAGGAAAGGGTGATGCAGCAAAGTAGCGTAAGTATTTCTCTCAGTTTTTGAGAACCAAGGTATCAATCCAGTAGGAGACTACAAGCAAATCCCTAGTACCAGCACAAACAATCAAGAACCTTGCAACAAACGCGATAAAGGGGCTGTCAATCCCTTCACGGCCACTTGCAAAAGTGACATCTGATAAAGATAATAAGATAAATATTTTTAGTATTTTTGTTGTATAGATTGAAAAGTAAAGATTGCAAAAAAAATGGCTACAGAAATAGCTAGTTTGCGGCAGATTAATATGATGGAAGATAGACCCGGGGGCCATTGGTTTCACTAGTGGCTTCTCTCAAGATAGAAAATTCTATAGTGGGTGAACAAATTAATGTCGAGCAATTGATATAAAAGCGCATAGTTATGAGAATCAAGTTCATCGAGATCAAGTTAGGGTGTGAAAGATTTGAGCTGATGATTTCCTTCATTTCGTTGTCTAGTTCATCGAGATCATCCTTGGGGTAATTAAAACTTCATTTTACTGCCCAGTTTGATATCTTCACCACTTAAAGATCTTCAAGTGGTGTTTTCACTTCAACTTTCCAATTCTTCAACATTTCCTTTTGGCCAGTCTTGATTATTTCATCTAAGTCATGCTTAATTGTTAGATGCCTTGCTACCTCTTGAGCTTGCGTTGGTTTTTCCCTTGAAGAGGAAAGGGGGATGCAGCAAATTAGCGTAAGTATCTCCCTCAGTTTTGAGAACCAAGGTATCAATCCGGTAGGAGACACCGCAACAAGTCACCGAATACCTGCACAAACAAACACCAACTTGCAACCAACGTGACAAAGGGGTTGTCAATCCCTTCATGGTTATTCACAAAGTGAGATCTGATAGAGATGGATAAACGGTAAAGTAATATTTTTGGTTTCCGGAATGGAAAGTAAAAGATTGCAAAGTAAAGGAACGGCGACAAAAATTGGCAAGTTGACAGAAAACTAATATGATGTAAAATAGACCCGGGGGCCATAGGTTTCACTAGAGGCTTCTCTCAAGAAAGGAATTATTATGGTGGGTGAACAAATTACTGCCGAGCAATTGATAGAAAAGCGCAAAGGTATGGCGATATCTAAGGCAATGATCATGAACATAGGCATCACGCTTGTGACAAGTAGACCGAAACGATTCTACATCTACTACTATTACCCCACACATCGACCGCTATCCAGCATGCATCTAGAGTATTAACTTCATAGGAACAGAGTAACGCATTAGGCAAGATGATATGATGTAGACGGATAAACTCAAGCAATATGATATAAACCCCATCTTTTTATCCTTGATGGCAACAATACAATACGTGCCTTGCCGCCCTACATCCTTTGGGAAAGGACATCGCAAGATTGAACACAAAGCTAAGCACTTCTCCCATTGCAAGAAAGATCAATCTAGTAGGCGAAACCAAACTGATAATTCGAAGAGACTTGCAAAGATATTAGATCATGCAAATAAGAATTCAGAGAAGAATTAAATATTGTTCATAGATAATCTTGATCATAAACCCACAATTCATCGGATCTCAACAAACGCACTGCAAAAGGAATTACATTGAATAGATCTCCAAGAGAATCGAGGAGAACTTTGTATTGAGATCCAAAGAGAGAGAAGAAGCCATCTAGCTAATAACTATGGACCCAGAGGTCTGTGGTAAACTACTCACACATCACCGGAGAGGCTATGGTGTTGATGTAGAAGCCCTCCGTGATCGATTTCCCCTCTGGCGGAGCGTCGGAAAAGGCCCTAAGATGGGATCTCACGGGTAGAGAAGGTTACGGCGGTCGAAATAGGGTTTCGTGGTGCTCCTGGATGTTTTCAGGGTATATGAGTATATATAGGCGACAGAAGTAGGTCGGTGGAGCCACGAGGGGCCCACAAGTGTGGGGGGCGCGCCTACCGCCTGGGTGCGCCCTCCTACCTCGTGGCCGCCTCGTTGCTTCCTTGACATCCACTCCAAGTCTCATCGATTGCGTTTGTTCCAAAAACGATCATCGCGAAGGTTTCATTCCGTTTCGATTCCGTTTGATATTCCTTTTTTGTGAAACACTGAAATAGGAAAAAAAACAGCAATTTGCACTGGGCCTTCGGTTAATAGGTTAGTCCGAAAAATAATATAAATGTGCATGATAAAGCCCATTAGACATCCAAGACAGAAAATATAATAGCATGGAACAATCAAAAATTATAGATACGTTGGAGATGTATCAAGCATCCCCAAGCTTAATTCCTGCTCATCCTCGAGTAGGTAAATGATAAAAACAGATTTTTTTATGTGGAATGCTACCTAGCATAATTTTCTAAGTAATTTCTTTAACGTGGCATGAATGTTCAGGTACAAAAGATTCTAGATAAAAGTTTAATATTGAAAAAATACTTCAAGCATACTAACTAAGCAATTATGTCTTCTCAAAATAACCTGGCCAAAGAAAGCTTGTACCTACAAAATCATATAGTTTGGCTATGCTTCATTTTCGTCACACAAAAATGCTCTCATCATGCACAACCCCGATGACATGCCAAGAAATTGTTTCATACTTTACTAATCTCAAACTTTTTCAACTTTCATGCAATACATGAGCGTGAGCCATGGACATAGCACTTTGGGTGGAATAGAATATAATGATGGGGGTTGTGTGGAGAAGACAAAAAAAGAGAAAGTCTCACATTGACGCGGCTAATCAACGGGCTAGGGAGATGCCCATCAATTGATGTTAATGCAAGGAGTAGGGATTCCCATGCAACAGATGCACTAGAGCTATAAATGTATGAAAGCTCAACAAAAGAAACTAAGTAGGTGTGCATCTAACTTGCTTGCTCACGAAGACCTAGGGCATTTGAGGAAGCCCATTGTTGGAATGTAAAAGCCAAGTTCTATAACGAAAAATTCCCACTAGTATATGAAAGTGACAAAATAAGAGACTCTCTATCATGAAAATCATGGTGCTAATTTGAAGCACAAGTGTGGAAAAAAAGGATAGTAGCATTGTCCCTTTTATTTCTTTTCTCTTTTTTTGGCCTTTCTCTTTTCTGGGGACAATGCTCTATTAATGATGATCATCGCACTTCTATTTATTTACAGCTCAATGATTACAACTCGATACTAGAACAAAATATGACTCTATATGAGTGCCTCCGGCGGTGTACCGGGATAGGCAATGAATCGAGAGTGACATGTATATAAACTATGCATGGTGGCTTTGCCACAAATACGATGTCAACTACATGATCATGCAAGGCAATATGACAATGATAAAGCGTGTCATAATAAATGAAACGGTGGAAAGTTGCATGGCAATATATCTCGGAATGGCTATGGAAATGCCAAATAGGGAGGTATGGTGGCTGTTTTGAGGAAGATATAAGGAGGTTTATGTGTGATAGAGCATATCATATCACGATGGTTGGATGCACAGGCGAGGTTTGCACCAACTCTCAAGGTGAGAAATGGCAATGCATGGTACCGAAGAGGCTAGCAATTATGGAAAGGTGAGAGTGCGTATAATCCATGGACTGAACATTAGTCATAAAGAACTCACATACTTATTGCAAAAATCTACAAGTCATAAAAAACCAAGCACTACGTGCATGCTCCTAGGGGGATAGATTGGTAGCAAAATACCATCGCTCGTCCCCGACCGCCACTCATCAGGAGGACAATCAAAGAAACACCTCATGCTTCAAATTTGTCACAAAACATTTACCATACGTGCATGCTACGGGACTTGCAAACTCTAACACAAGTATTCCTCAAATTCATAATTACTCAACTAGCATGACTCTAATATTACCATCTTCATATCTCAAAATAGTTATCAAGTATCAAACTTCTCATAGTATTCAATGCACTCTATATGGAAGTTTTTATTATACCCATTTTTGATGCCAATCATATTAGGACTCATTTTATAGCCAAAGCAAATTACCATGCTGTTCTAAAGGACTCTCTAAATAATATAAGTGAAGCATGAGAGATCAATAATTTCTATAAATAAAAGCACCACCGTGCTCTAAAAAGGTATATGTGAAGTACTAGAGAAAAACTATCTAGCGCAAAACATGTGACACCCAGATAATTAGGCTACAGTAATCCCACATTAATGATGCCACTTCACCTCGGTTTCTGTTGCTAATCTCGCTTGGATCAAAACTGTTCAAATTCAAATTTGAATTTTTGTCAAACCTCAAAGTTTTTCAAACATTGAAACCAAAATGTATGGAGTGTGCCAATTAATGCCTAGGTATTTATTGTGAAAGAACCACGTTTTTACAGAATGCCTAAATATTTTAAAATGAATTAAAACGGAAAAGGAAATAAATAAAAAGGAAAAGACAAAATAGAAAACTAAACTAACAAAAAAATGAAAAAAAAACCCTCCCCCCAACTTGGCCAGCCGACCCAGCTGCTAGCTAGGCCAGGCGGAACCGGCCGCCCCCTCACTCCCTTATCCCCCCACACCCAAAACCCTAACCCAACCGCCCCACTTCCCCCACTCCTCACTCTGCTCCCCCCGACCCAGATCGGATCGGGCACTCACGGCGCCCCTCGCCGCGCCGACCACGTTGCCCATGCAGCCCCGCCACTCGGCGCTGGAGCCACCTCGCTGGACTGCTTCCCCGTCTCAGTTGCCTCAGCCCCGTCCTCCTTCCCGCGCCCCACTGCCCCGTTCCCTGTGACCCATCGTGAGCCCTGACCTCTCCTCTCCTCCTCTCTCGCACGCGGACTACCGCGACCTCGCTCGGCCAGCCACCGCCGTGCCGCTGCCGTCGCTGGCCGCTTCGCCCCATGCGCATCGCGCGCCACCTTGCCCGCTCGGCGACGCCCGCGTGGCCCATGGTTGCCTGTTGCCACTGCTTGCGCCGCCGACGCGTGTGGTCACTGCCCTCCCCTACCACGCCTCCCCCCGCTCTGTGCTGCTTCTGCTGTGCTGTGGCGCTACCGCCACCACCACTACAGCCCCACTGCTCGCCCACCCCTGCAACTGCCGCATGCTGCTGCAGCCGCGCTCCGCCCTCGCCGTTGTCGCGCGCTGCTGCTTTTCTGCTAGCTCTGGCCGCCGGCGCCCCGCCGTGCCCGTCAACTCACCGCAGCTGCGCCAGACTCCGGACCCCTCCGTCGACTGTGATCCCGCTCCGGCCCGCTTCGCAGCCGCGTCCTACCCTCTCCTCGTAGCCCGCTCAACCCACTGGCAACGCCCCGCCACCGGCCGCTGCACCGGCATGCACGCCTCCGTTGTTGGCCGGGACGACGCCCTACTCCCCGGCGCGTGCGGCTCGTCGCCGCACAATCCATGGTCTCCTGCCGCCCGCTCCCCCACGGGTTGCTTGCGGCGCCCGGCGGCCTCGTCCCACTCGGCGTGCTACGCCCGCTCCCCGTGGGCTCCTACCCGTTAGCACCGTGCCCGTTAAGGCCCCCGGGCCTATGACAAGGGGGGCCCACCCCAGAACGTTCTTATTAAAATAATAATCATAATAAATAAATAAATAAAAATATTAATTAATTAATTAACTTAATTAATTGTGTTTAATTAAACTAATTACTAATTAACCTAATTAACTAATATTAGTTAACTTAACTAATCTATTAACTAAACTAATTAACCTGGTTAGTTAGTTAGCAGTCAATGACATGCGGGACCCACACGTGAGCAACCAGTCAACACCTCTGTTGACTGCTGACGTCATGCTGACGTTGTGCTGATGCAATAATGCTATTTTTGAAATAATTTAATAATAATAATTTAAAATTTGATTAAATCTTATAAAATTAATATAAAATAAACCGTAGCTCGGATGGAAAAACTTTCTACATGAAAGTTGCTCAGAACGACGAGACAAATCCAGATACGTAGCTTGTTCATCCGCCACAAATCGCTAGCATAGCGAACACACAACTTTGTCCCTCCGGTTCATTTGTCCAAAAACGCGATACACCGGGGATACTTTCCCAGATGTTTGCCCCCTTTCGCCAGTATCACCTCCTACTGCGTTAGGGCACACCTGGCACCGCTACTTGTCATGTCATGCATCGATATGCATCTGTTTGCATTGTATTCATTGTTTCTTCCCCCTCTTCTCTCTGGTAGACTACCAGACTGATGCCACTGCTGCTGCCCCGATCGACTACTTTGTTGACGACCCCTCCTTGCCAGAGCAACCAGGCAAGCCCCCCCCCCCCCCTGATCACCAGATATCGCATATTCCTTCTCTCTACTGCTTGCATTAAAGTAGTGTAGCATGTTACTGCTTTCGGTTAATCCTATTCTACTGCACAACCTGTCATTGTTCCTACAGTTGTTACCCTTACCTACAATCCTAAATGCTTAGTATAGGATGCTAGTATTCCATCAGTGGCCCTACATTCTTGTCCGTCTGCCATGATATACTACCGGGCCGTGATCACACGGGTATATACTTACATACATATTATATGATACATGTGGTTACTAAAGTCGGGTCGGCTCGTAGAGTACCAGGAAGTGATTTCGATGTGGGGGTTGAAAGGACAGGTCATTCCATCCCGGTAGTGGTGGGACTGGGTTCCCGACGGCCCCCGACTGTTACTTTCTGGTGGAGCGATAGGGCAGGATGAGACGAGCTAGGTGAGAGGTGGGCCTGGCCCTGGTCGGCGTCCGCGGTTACTTAAATAACATGCTTAACGAGATCTTGGTATTTGATCTGACTCTGGCCACTGGCCTATACGCACTAACCAACTACGCGGGAACAGTTATGGGCACTCAACGTCGTGGTATCAGCCGAAGCCTTCTTGACGTCAGCGACTGAGCGGCGCGCGCCGGGTTGGACTGGAACGCCTGCTCTTGTATAAGGGAGAATAGGTCTGCTCACCGGCCGCGTACGCAACATGCATGTGTGCAATGGGCGATGGGCCCAAACCCCTGCGCACATAGGATTTAGACCGGCGTGCTGACCTCTTTGTTGTGCCTAGGTAGGGCTGTGACATGTTGATCTTCCGAGGCGGGGCATGACCCAGGAAAGTGTGTCCAGCCAAAGGGGATCGAGCATGTTGGGTAATGTGGTGCACCCCTGCAAGGAAGTTTATCTATTCGAATAGCCGTGATCCTCGGTAATAGGACGACCCGGAGTTTTACCTTGACCTTTTGACAACTAGAACCGGATACTTAATAAAATACACCCTGCCAAGTGTCAGATATAACCCGGTGATCGCTCTCACATAGGGCGACGAGGGGAGGATTGCCGGGTAGGATTATGCTATGTAATGATACTTGGTGAACTTACCATCTTCTCTCTTGTACGTGCTGCAAGATGGAGGCTGACAGAAGCATAGTCATCGACAGGACTAGCTATCCCCCCTTATTCTGGCATTCTGCAATTCAGTCCACCGATATTGCCCCTTTACACAGATATCCATGCATATGTAGTGTAGATCCTTTCTTGCGAGTACTTTGGATGAGTACTCACGGTTGCGTTACTCCCCCTTTTCCCCTTTACTTTCTTCTCGGTTGCCGCAACCAGATGCTGGAGCCCAGGAGCCAGACGCCACCGTCGACGACAACTCCTACTACACCGAGGGTGCCTGCTACTACATGCAGGCCGCCGCCAACGACCAGGAGTAGTTTAGGAGGATCCTAGGCAGGAGGCCTGCGCCTCTTTCGATCTGTATCCCAGTTTGTGCTAGCCATCTTATGGAAACTTGTTTAACTTATGTATGTACTCAGGTATTGTTGCTTCCGCTGACTCGTCCATGTTCAAGCACTTGTATTCGAGCCCTCGAGGCCCCTGCCTTGTATTATGATGCTGGTATGACTTATTTTATTTTAGAGTTGTGTTGTGATATCTTCCCATGAGTCCCTGATCTTGATCGTACACGTTTGCGTGTTTGATTAGTGTACAATTGAATTAGGGGCGTCAAAAGTTGGTATTAGAGCCGACTACCTGTAGCAGGGTTGTCCCTGTGTTTCAGGAGGCCCTAGGAGAATTTGCGGACATGGGCCTCTAAGTCCTAAGACCATATATATTTATGCGTGCGTGTGATACATAAACAGATATCTATATCTTGATTTGCATAAAATTAAGAGTAATCTTTCAAACACACATATTTAGTTTTAGATTTAACTATAACAATCGTTGGACAATGTCGTATTATGACAGAAATACTAAAAAGATAGCAAAATGAAGTCAACATGACATGATTACCTCAAATAAAAACCAAATTCGACTGACTCCATCGACAACAATAATACTTCAGTGCTTCATAAAAAGTTCCTTCAGGCGTTTCTTGATGCAAAGTCATTAAGGACAATATTAAGAAAAGGTTTCTCCTTTTTTGAACACCCAACAAATGCTTCTTAGGCAGCATGCTAGGCTAATGTCCTAAAATTTTAAATAAAAGATAATATTAGAAATTGATACATCAGATGATCAGAACCCTAAACATGTACATAGTATGCCAAAGTATTAGGATGGTTGATGACATACTACATGAAAAATCTAAAACTTCATGCACACCAAAATTGAGGATGGTGGGATGGATCATGCATAAATACTAGAATACGTACTAAAGAAACTACTGAATCATGGATCAGGAACATGGATATGTAGTGTCCTACGCTCGCATACATATATATATATATGTATATATATATATATATATATATATATATGTATATATATATGTAATGCCATATGCCAGATGGCCGGGTTGCTGCATGGCGCATGGCGCAACAAATAGATCCTGCATCGCTGCACGCACGCAAGCGGCTGGCTAACGAGCGCCCGAGGCGCCGAGAGCGCAAGCGACGGCCAACCAGACAACGAAGGCACAAGCGAAATGATGAGAATGAGATCTCCCAATTGATTTGTTTCAGATGCATACGTGTGCAACTTGCGGCCGTGCCTTCCGTCTCGCGAGAGGCTTCGCTACGTAGCTCTCTGATTGGCCTTTTTCTTCTTACCTAGTTTTCTCTGGGCTATACTATATATTTATACTGCATCATAGGCCCCTCTCTGGCATGGGCCCTGGGTAGTCGCCCCTTTGGCCATACCCTAGGGCCGGCCCTGGCCTGTAGGAATCCCCCTTCCACACTCCTTGGCCAAAGTTGAGTCTAGTCGATGAAAACTGTTTTACTAACATGGTTGTGCGGCCCATGGGCCCACGTCACCATTGGATGGTATTAGGATCTTTTATTCCTCGTCTATACTCTAGGGCTCCGATCTCTCTTCTATTCTGGTTAAATGAATTTATTAAATCTAACATTAGGATCTCGTGATCACTTTCACCTAGAGAGCACCTTATTACCGATGATCGTCTGCTGCACCAGAAGATTCCGAGGATACTCTATGATGCTCTCTCGAGACTTTGTGCCATCTCTTTTGCAATTCCCATCCATCGATAAACCACGTACACTTGCCATTCATACAATTATTCCCCGTTGATCTTGTTATTATAAGATACCTCGAAATTATCTCTATTGTTCCGAGAATACTCTGTGCCTACTGCCTTGCAGTTGTTTGCCACATGAATACCCCTACGGATAATTCCTCGCACTTACAAAGTATCCGCTCATCCCCAGTTGTTCAGGTGTCTCACAATAGTCTTCGAAATACTATTCGATCCTCGAAAAATCCTTAGCAGCTTTATTGCTCTGCAAATACTTGTCTGCTTGCATTATGTCTGGCAATATTCATTAGTCTCCTTTGACACCGTCATTTTGATCCTATTGGTTCAACATGAGTGCGAATGCACGCAATCATCAGTTGATCCTTTTAAATTATCTTTCTGGCTCAGATGTCATTTTGAATATGAGCTGGTTATCGACCAATCAAATTGCCGTCGATTGTACCCCTAAGTCTATTCAACTTATCCATTCTTAATCAGAGCGTTTGATTCTAATCCCTTTATTTGGAAATCATAATTCCTTTGCATTTGATCTTTGAATTAGGCAGTTATTTTTATAATCTGGTCTTCTTGTATTCTTTCTTTCTCTGGTTGAGTACCGATGCTCACATCAGATCCCTTGAGGACCACCGGATCCTTTGTTGGATTTTATCCGACAGCGTCCTTCATATTCAATCACTTTGGAAGTTCTTTCCCTGATACATAATGCCATTAGTAAATCCTATTCTCTGATTTGACCAACCATGCTCTGCTTTTGAGCTGGTGTTATTTACTCTTGAAGCTCGTGGTTGAACTATGCCTTCCTTAATCTATGTGAACCCGAAAGTTTTCACGGTTCATACTCCTCTAGTAATTCACCACATAGGTTTTCACACTCAAATCCTTTTTCATAGAGCAGTGAATGAATGGTCATGCATTGGAGAAGTGGGAGTCGACCTTGAACTTTGTGTTCATGCTCATGGACACGATGTAGATCATATCAGGAAAGCTTATCTTAAATTAATTATTCCCTTGGTATAAGTTCATCTTATATTTGGGATCTGGCCTTTTGCAATCATGGTTCCGACAATATTGATATTCTTTGATTCCTTTTCTTGGAAAGGTTAAAGTACTTGTCTTCTGCAAATCAATACACCTGTCCAACCTTTATTTTGCCCTACTTTCAAGTATTACCCTCTGGAATCTTGATAATATCACAGAATCATGTTGTTTAATTATGAGCCTTCATCAAGTACTAATTCCCACTGATTCCAATTTTTCCTGGGCTCTGAGTTATGAAACACTCAAAGACACCATAACTGAACCGACTCCGCACTACTATTCAACAACTCTTAGTAATCTTCTTTACGTATGAGTTTGTACCCGATCACGCCATTCCTAGTCTGTTTGGCTATATCATTGTCGTGATGATTTTAACTGTGCCGCCTAGTCCTTATTCCCGGAGCACCACTTTTGACGATGAGTTAAGCTTACGTCGATTTTCCTCATCATATCATTTCGCCTTGAACAGCAAGCTTAATATTGATTTTGTGTCGTACCCATGGTTCCAATAACCTTTTGCTTCATAATTCCTTTGACTTGATGTTATCGCCGATCAATTACATCTTCATGAAATCTCTCGACAAATGTGTCGTGATCATCATCAGCATTCTGAGCTCTTCCACGATATGAATTGAATTCATGGTGACAAATACCAGCCTTGCCCTTGATGATTTGTGTTATCATCGACCACATCCTTGTCTTCCCTCAACACAAAACGTGTTCATGTTTTGGATTGAATCTTGAGTTCCTTGCTATCCAGCATCTGTTCTTCGTCACCTTGGAGTATTACCATCTTTTATGTCAAGAAGGTTGTGAGAATTGCTCCGCCTTTTAAAATTTCTTGGCATAGTGATACTTCTCACCATCGCCATTCTTTCTTGGTCCCAATGTTGATTATAACCGGAATGCCAACAAGTGAACGGTGCTGCTTGGATTCTGTACTCCTAGCAACCCTATTGCTTTGGAGTTAATGGTTGACAATTCATTCTTAGACTATTGGATAACGAATCACCATTCTAACATTGATCATGCTATCTAATCCCACATTTCGGTGCACCTTTCAACTAGTGTTGAATTATGCATGTTTTCCTTGAGCACACACCATTATATCATTTGCTTTGACTAATGTTATCTCCTTGTTCACATAATTGTGGAAATCCATGAATTATTTATTACTAATAGGAACAAAAAGCAAGAAACAAAATAAAATTTGGTTGCCTCCCAACAAGCGCTATCGTTTAACGCCCCTAGCTAGGCATAAAACCAAGAATAGATGTAGGTATGGCCATAATGTTAGGGCAAATCCTGAAAACTCATCTCATACTCCCTATGTTCAGTTGCAAGCTTTCTTTGTGGCAGGCAAAAATAATCAAAAGGTCTAAATTTAATAGGACAAAAGTCCCCAAGATCAATCTCGGGAGGTATTGGTTCCTCCTTTGGCCCCTTATATTCCACTACCAATTCATCATTATAAGCATTCTTTTGGCAAAAAGTCATGAGCCTTTGTTCAAGACAAAAACCTAACACATTGTTCTGAATAGCAAAATCATCATTGGGTTCAAAAATTCTATCAACTAAAACATCAGTAGGAACCTTCTTTCTAAGGTTTTCATTGTAAGCAACATGATCTAAAGATCGTAAACGCATTAAGTCTTCTTGTTTAAAAAGGATAGCTTCTATGGGAGGACGACCAACGTCCACCCAATAATGCGCAAAAATTTCATTGGCCTCTTTCATTATAAATCTGAACTCATGTGCCAAAAACATAGTAGCTGCTCGCTTAACAGAAGAATGCTTGATATTGGAAAACTCTAGAAAAATCCTTTGTATGAAAGGATGCATATGAATAAATTGTCTTTCAAGTTCAACTATGAGCAAAGATATAGCATCCTCAAGACTACTAGTTCTATGAAGAATAGACCCACCCATAGTGGGCAGGGTACCGGCACAAGTAAAGAAATCTTGAATAACTCCTTTTCCAATAATATTACCACTACCAATCCGAAAAATTTTAGTGTGTAAAATAGTAGGTTCTTCATGAGGATCATCAAAAGCATCAAAGTTTTCCATATTATTACCACTATCCTTATCAATAATAACCTCACCAGTTTCAGACATGATGGCAGCAAATCGCACAAAGAGGGAGCACACAAAAGGTAAGCAAAAAGAGACGAACGAAAAAGGCAAATAAAACGGCAAATGTGAAGTGGGGAGAGGAAAACGAGATGAAAATGGCAAATAATGTAATGCGAGGGAGAAGAGTTTGGGACGGGTATTTGGTATGTCTTGACTTGTGGGTAGATCTCCCCGGCAACGGCGCCAGAAATCCTTCTTGCTACCTCTTGAGCATGCCTTGGTTTTCCCTTGAAGAGGAAAGGGTGATGCAATAAAGTAGCATAAGTATTTCCCTCAGTTTTTGAGAACCAAGGTATCAATCTAGTAGGAGACTACACGCAAATCCCTAGTACCTGCACAAACAATCAAGAACCTTGCAACCAACACGATGAAGGGGCTGTCATACCCTTCACGGCCACTTGCAAAAGTGAGATCTGATAAAGATAATAAGATAAATATTTTTGGTATTTTGTTTTATAGATTGAAAATTAAAATTGCAAAATAAACGGCTACAGAAATAGCTAGTTTGCGAGAGATTAATATGATGGAAGATAGACCCAGGGGCCATAGGTTTCACTAGTGGCTTCTCTCAAGATAGCAAATTCTACGGTGGGTGAACAAATTACTGTTGAGCAATTGATAGAAAAGCGCATAGTTATGAGAATATCTAGGCATGATCATGAATATAGGCATCACGTCCGTGACAAGTAGACCGAAACGATTCTGCATCTACTACTATTACTTCACACATCGACCACTATCCAGCGTGCATCTAGACTATTATCTTCATAATAACAGAGTAACGCATTAGGCAAGATGACATGATGTAGAAGCATAAACTCAAGCAATATGATATAAGACACATCTTTTTATCCTCGATGGCAACAATACAATACGTGCCTTGCTGCCCTTGCTGACACTAGGAAAGGACACCGTTAGATTGAACCCGAAGCTAAGCACTTCTCCCATTGCAAGAAATATCAATCTAGTAGGCCAAACCAAACTGATAATTCGAAGAGACTTTCGAAGATATTAAATCATGCATATAATAATTCAGAGAAGAATCAAATATTGTTCATAGATAATCTTGATCATAAACCCACAATTCATCAGATCTCGACAAATACACCGCAAAAAGAAATTAATTGAATAGATCTCCAATAGAACCGAGGCGAACTTTGTATTGAGATCCAAAGAGAGAGAAGAAGCCATCTAGCTAATAACTATGGACCCAAAGGTCTGTGGTAAACTACTCACACATCACCGTAGAGGTTATGGTGTTGATGTAGAAGCCCTCCATGATCCATTCCCCCTCTGGCGGAGCGCCGGAAAAGGCCCCAAGATGGGATCTCATGGGTACAGAAGGTTGTGGCGGTGGAAATAGGGTTTCGTGGTGCTCCTGGATGTTTTCAGGGTATATGAGTATAGATAGGCAAAAGAAGTAGGTCGGTGGAGCCACGAGGGGCCCACGAGGGTGGGGTGCGCGCCTACCCCCTGGGCACGCCCTCCTACCTCGTGGCCGCCTCGTTGCTTCCTTGACGTCCACTCCAAGTCTCCTGGATTGTGTTTGTTCCAAAAACGATCCCCGCGAAGGTTTCATTCCGTTTGGATTCCGTTTGATATTAATTTTCTGCGAAACACTAAAATAGGCAAAAAACAGCAATTTCCACTAGGCCTTCGGTTAATAGGTTAGTCCCAAAAATAATATATAAGTGCATGATTAAGCCCATTAAACATCCAAAACAGATAATATAATAGTATGGAACAATTAAAAATTACAGATACGTTGGAGACTTATCACTCACCATGACCTATACTTTGATAACACGAACCAAATGAAGAATCTGCCATGGTAACCTATCTTGTTGGTCAAGGTGATCATGGATGTCCACGCGGGCCCATGAATATATAGGCTTGTCGCCGATAACCACGCGAGGGAGTGTATCGTTCGAAGGCAACCACTACATGCATATGTATGGAGGTGATGCATGCATGCATGTTTGAATACACAACATTAATTTGGCGCGTGTGTCAAAAATCATACACTAGCTCCCCACAGAGAGCGTGATCGGTTCATGATGTGTCGTTGTACTAGACACTTCGACTTGATGGGAGGGATTCATGTGTACACATGCATGTGTGTGTGCTCAAACTGTATCATGCATTTCATCCCAGAGCAAAAATAATAATCCCCTCCTAAGTCAAATTAACCTCTCTTGTTGTCAGGCAAAAAGTAGTGATGGACCAAGCGGGCCCACAGATGGAAAGTATCGATATCGCTGATAACCACTTAAGTGGGTGCGAGAGGACAACCACCACCACTTTGCATGTGGGCCAAACATATATATGTTGAATACTCAAAATGCACAACTTTGATGTGCCACATGCCTCAAAAACCGTAAACCATGCACCACACAGAGTGAGGTTCATATCAAGCGTACTACATATGATGGTCCCCTTCCCCCCTCTTCACCGCATACTACAAGCTCTTGCCGTAATATATGTACAACCCAAAAGAATCCTCATCGATGGTGAAAGTAATTAACCTCTCCCGATGAAGGTCAAAGTGATGCATGCATGCATCGACGATGGCTTCGTGGGCCCATAGATGGAAGCGTCACACGTGAGTGTCCTAGCTAGGATATGCATGTGGCCCAAAAAGGTGTTGTGTGCTGTTTGAATAACCAATTTCACAATTTTGATATGGCACGTGCCTCGGTAACCAAAAATTCACGACATTGAGTGAGGTGTACTTGTTCGCGGACGCGTACATATAGTATATGCTAGTCCCCTCCCACCTCTTCGACACGTACTATATACCACCATAACACAAACAACAAAGATTCTACCTTGCTAGTCAAATTAACCTCACTGTCGGCTCTTCATCAAAGTGATGGACGACGACCTCGCGGGCCCACAGAAAGCATCACACGCGAGTATTGAGTGTCCTGTAGGACAACCATCGACTGCATGTGGCCAAGACATTTATGTATGAAAGGGTTCTGTAATGTTTTAAATAACGATTTCATGACTCTGATGTGGCACCGGCCTGCCTAACAAAACGACCAACCCACATGGTGGCTCACAACTCGTAGTGTACTACGAGCCACCCGCCACCCCCAGATGCACACACCCACACACACACACCGTGAATCCACCGCAACTACAAAGCATGTTAAATTAAGTGAACATACATGTTACCAAAGGAGGGACATTTAATTTAAAAAAAACGCCAAGAACAGTAAGACGTTTTAGTACATTGATTGGTTGATTTTCTACGGGTATAATGTGCAAAAAACAAATTTGAGCTACATGCACACGTGACAGTGCACGTAAATGGATTGCAAAAACACATGTGTCTCACTGGGTGCATGTTTATTCCCCTTGCAACAAATTTCAAACATTGAGAATCTTGATTTTTAAATTCTAATACATTCTAAACTTATTTGAAGTTTATGAAACTTACCGTGTTGTCATATGGACACCACTACAAAGTGGCTTTATACTTTTTTTGTCAAATTTGAGACCAGTTTTGATGTAATCTTTATCTAATTACAGATGGGAGATTACTAATAATTGGGAACCAATATCCCAAACGGATTATTTATTCGAACCATGAGCATTAGACCAACAATGGATATGTTACATGCTTCGGTTAAGCAATAAAGCGGCAGCATTAATCATCCAAATAGAAAAACAATATACGTGCCGCCGCGCAACCCGTGTGGCGTGCGAGCAGGCGTGAGTTGACGGGACGCATGTGAGCAGTCCGCCGTGCAGGCAGACGAGGAGGCATGCGTGCAGGTGCGTGAATTGACAGAGGCGTGCTCGTTGCGCAGTGTCATCGGGAGACGTACGAGTAGCTGTGTGAAACTTTCGTAGGAATGGCAGCAGTCCGGTGCGCAGGCTCACCGGGAGGTGAGCCATCGGTTTGACCGCCGTACGCCTCTCTCCCACAACTCCCACTACTCCATATTAATGGTGCGCCCGAGCGGCGCACCCCCCATCCTCGCTACGCACACACAATCCTCTGTCTCCGCTTGCATTCTCGACGCTGCTCTCAGTCCTCAAAGCCGACAGTGTATGAGGATGCCGCCGAAGCGCCCCATCGGAGGCAGTGCCAACACCGGGGCTTCTAAAGCACCGGAGCACGGCGTGGAGATGGAGACAGAGGTTTCCATCACTGCCGGTGAGTTATCGCTGCACCCTGACATCGTCGACGGCGTCGAGCTTCCATAGCTGGAGGCGGAGTTCCACACCGACTCCGACGACCACTCCGGCGACGACTCCGACGACCACTCCGGCGACGACTCCGACGACCACTCCGGCGACGACTCTGACGACAACAGACAGCTGGTTAGTCATCTATGCCCATTTATGTGTCAAATAGATCATAGGGTTTCTCTGGTTACTCCAACCTCCCCCTTTTTGGAATAGAAATCGGTTATGTTCTCCCAATCCATGAAATCTGAGTAAGTTTTGTTAGATCCGTGTAGTATATTGATTGTTTGAATGATATAGGTGATAAGTGATTAGTTGTTTCATATGTGCAAATGATTTCTGCTAGTAATCCAACTAGGATTAGTGCTCGTGCTAATAATTCCTAGCCAGGGCTTGACAATTGATTTTGAACGACCTACATATGTTTGTGCCATTACTTTCTCCAAGATTGGTCTGTACATAGACGTGTGTGCTTAAAAATCAAACCATAATCTCTGGATATGTATAAATAAATAGCCATAAATTCATAATCCTACTTCGCGGCATGTAAACATTGATTTGATGCCAAATTTGTTTTACTATTTGTATAGGTGCTGTCTGACGATGTGGACTGCAAGGATGAAGAAGGCCAGAGGAGGTACAAGAGGCAAATCCCGAGGGAGCTTTATGAGGGAATGCAAAATAGGCGTATTAGGACCTGGAACGGCGGCTACAGATGCCCATTTTGCCACCAGAAGCTTCATGACACGTATCTAAGTGTTCGGGCGCATGCAAGAGGATGGGTCGATGGCTCCTTCAAGCAGAAGTATTCTCGCAGGGTGGCGCACGGCGTGTACACCGACTACCTGGAGAAGTTTCAGGATCGTGCAGGCTGCATGTGAGATGACATGTGGGATGGATCGAACTATGTAAGCTTGAGTATGCTTAATGACGGTTGAACTATGTACTTATGGTTGAACTATGCTTATGTACGTGTACGCTTATTATCTATGTCTGAGTATGTTAAATATTTCACCAAATTTTGGTAAAAATTACAACGGGGGACCAATAAACCAGGACGAAGGTAGTACGTCAATCACACATGGTTCCCAAAATTGGAACCGTGTGCAATGACTTCCATTTTGCGTGCTGTGTCAATCACACACGGTTCACTCTAGCAAACTGTCGCCCCCAAAATTCTTTGTGGGACAGAAAACCCTCACTGCCCAATTCAAAAAAGAAAAAAGAAAACCCTCACGATCCCCACGTCACAAAAACCTTCACCCCACCCGCCACCCCCCTGCCCCTCCGGTACGTTCCCCATTCACACCTGCACAAGCTCCTCCGCGTCTATGCCATGGCACCGCCTATCGTGGCGGCGAACACTTAGCTTGATGCCTGCCGCCACCTCCAGGCTGCCGGCAAAGCCCACCACATTTCGCCACTTCCGCTTTCCGCCGCCTTCGCCATCGACTTTCTCTACGCAGAGCACGGTCGACCCAGCTACGCTCGGTTGGGTAATCTGCCGTTCCGAAGGTTCTTTCTCATGGATGACAAGGTAACTAATTTAACGAGATATTATCTCATCTCTTATACCAGTTCATCTACCTCCTTTACTAGTAAATATGCACGTGCAATGCACGTCTATTTGGACTAATAAGTGTGCACGTGCAACACGCGTCTATTTGGATTAACACATTATACTATACTTAATACAAGACAATTTATTCATAAATTTGAAATTTCCCTATAAAGTACACAGTCTCTTATTCCCAACACATACAAATAATTTAAAATATCGTTTCTCCTTAATCAACATGTCTCCCATATTAAAAGACCACCCACTTTTCCCAATGTATAAAACTCAAAATTATTTAGAAGATTCATCATGATTCTCCATATGCACACATTTATGCAATTATAATCACACATGAAAATGTCACTTAGGACAAGCTAAGGAACCGTTTCAGTGCCAACAAACTCCAGTCAAGAATTATTATTACAATTTAGTGTCAACCACACAATAGCGGGAATAGACCTCTATGGTTTGTTGAAAAGAGGAAGCCATTGTCACATAGAGAAGTGTAGTGATGTCTTGACTGCATAGAATCAGCTGTGAAACAAGACAAAAAAATGCTAGTTGGACCATCCAATTCTACTATTACACCACAAATGTTGTAATGTCTGGAAGCAAGAAAAGTGACTTACTTTATTATGAAAATAGAACATGTAAACCAAATGAAAATTTCATTGATAAATTGTGTAATTATACTTGTTAATCATTAGACAAAAGCATTAATATGACAACTTGGAACAGTTACTTGAGTACTACACATTTATTTAAGGGCTCAACATTCTATAATTTTGACAATATAACAAATATCCTCTCAGTTTGTAGTAATAATGATACGTAGGCTACCACTTGTAAGAATAACAGTGGCAAAAAAGGGCCAACAAATGCCGGTTTAGAAAGAAAAAACTGCAGACACGCTTCCAATTTTAGCAACTCTAGTGGATAAAACATACCTTACCTCCCAAGTCAGGAAAATAGTCAAACGAAAAAATGTACTTCTTATAAGTAGTAGAGATGAAGTCATAAGGATCATGATTCAAGATATTCAGAGAAACATGGTTGGTCTCTCTGTATGATGTGAAGTCGTTGCAGTCAGTAGAAGAGTGACCTGCCCTCCAGGTAGAAGACGAAGGCGACGACGGCACGTGTGCGTGTTCGGAGGAAGCCGCAGCTCCTCTTCGCATGTATCCCATTGTGGCTCGCGTGGGTGGTGGGCTGGTGACGACAGGCGACTCGCGATTCGATTCTCGATAGGAGATTTATAGGATGCGCTCGCGTTTAGTTTCCTAATAATTAGATGTGTTCGTGATTAGTTATCTAATAGGATGCGTCCGTGATTAGTTTCCTAATAATTAGATGTGTTCCTGATTAATTTCCTAATAGGATGCGCTCGTGATTATTTTCCTAATAAATAGGATGCACCCGTGATTAGTTTCCTAATAATAGGATGCGTTTGTGATTAGTTTCCTAATAATTAGATGCGTCTGTGATTAGTTTCTTAATAGGATGTGTCCGTGATTATAGTTTCCTAATTGACCAGGCGTGGACTTCATATTTTCCTCCACGGTGGGGTACGGTCAGTCAATGTAAATTGCTAAGTGCACACAGAGAACAGATTAGGTTAAGGCTAGCCGTTAGATTGAGTTTAGTGGGACTAATCATGCAATGGTAATGTATCCGTGTACGTTTTGTGGGTGCACTTAAAGAAGATTATGTTTGCTCTTTTATAGTATAGAATCACCCGTCGGAAATCACCATGAATTCATTTTTATTCGAGCTGATTTGAGGGTTTTCTTTCATTCATAGAATGTAAAGTGCACCAACACTTCAACACTTTGCAACCGCCGCCAGAGATTCCATATCTTCGTACCAGAAAACTTGAGGCGCGCGCGGTATGTTCGATCTCACCCTAAATCGGTTGGCATGGCCTAATTTCCTGAACATATTCTAAATATTGCTACATTTGGATAAAAGATGCCACATGCACCATATACGTCAAAGGGGATTTCCCCCCTCTTCTTTCTATATTAGGCAAATTAGTGATGTATTATTCTTTCGATTACTCTCATATTTCCATGATATCATGTTTACCCTATCTGTTTAATTCTAGATTATTGTCCTTTGATTTCAACTGTTGTACAGTTCTTTCAATTTGGGCCCATATTTGCATGTTACCATATTTTCTTTAACAATCCTACCATTTTCTGCAGAACATCCCTTTCTATGCAACAGATTATGTAGTGCACAATTTTTCCCTTTACATAGATCAAGGCTCCATGGATGTCATACTGCACAAAAACCATGGATTCACAATCGTTGCTACTGTAAGACTTGATGAACGTGGTGACTCCTATTTTGGCACTGGCTTTTGGAAAGGAAGTGCAAAGTTTTATGTACTGAAAGCTGGCACTCAAATTGCACTGGACATAAGAGGGCCTGGTCATGAGATATATGCTAACTTCCCCGACAGAATCATCCGTCAAGACTTTTTTCAAAGTAAGTTTTCGTTTCAACTATCTGCATGTTGACTTACCCAGCAACGTCAAATGAATTGTGTAGTACTTAAGCAACCAATTGTTATTCGCTTTTCTTATTATATTCCTACCTAATAACTTCTAGTTACCAATAGACTTTTCTATTGACCTATTTTAACTAAATATTCCCTGTACTCCCATTTCTATCAGACAGCACCGCTGACAAGGAGACACCGGTGGTGGAGAACGGGGCTGCCAACAAGCGGAGGCAGGCCTAGACTTCATCAGCAGCCTCCTCGATGATATGTTGAAAGTCATCATCTCCCTCCTCCCAATCAAATATGGGGCGCGGACAACCCTCCTTTCCCGGCGGTGGCGCCCCCTATGGAACTCCAGCCCTCTCATCCTCATCGACACCCGCGAGCTCTGCCATGGCTATCACAAAAGCTTGGATGCGTTCTCCAAGATCCTCGGCAGTCATCTTGGCCCAACCAAAGGCCTTAGAATGGGCAAGTTACGGTCCAACAGCGAGGACCGAGCCAAGCTTGACGACTGGTTCTGATCCCCCGCCCTAGATTAGCTCAAGGAGCTCACTTTTGATGATGGGAATATGCGGTCGCTGCCAATGTCCACACTCCCCCTCGCGCCAACGCTGCGCGTCGCCAAGTTCAGGAACTGCCATTTCCCGCCACTTAATGACGTGCCCGCTCTTATTCTACCACGACTGAAGCACCTCGAGATCGTCGCCGTCTGCCTCTCAAAGGGTGACATGGAGCGCCTGCTCCATGGTTGTACTGCACTCGAGTACCTTCATCTTCAGGCGATCAAATGGGTTGAGTACCTTCCACATCACCTCCATGACTCTCCGGACTATTTATATGTGTTGATGGTGCGGCAGGAAGACATCAAAAGATGTGTACCACGGTATGGTCACTGAGGACACACCTGCACTTGAGAGATTACTTGTAGTTGATCAAGATGGTCCAACAAGAATCAATGTCAATTCTGCGCTAAAATTAACAGTGGTGGGCTACTCATCTAACTAATACTCCGAACTTGTTATTGGATCCACACCCGTTCAAATACAATAGCCGCCTTCTACCTCTCCTTCCACAAATTAGCATTATTTCTAATTTTGAATATGTTTGTTCGTCTGTCATTCAGAAAATGATTCTGACAAGCTTGACCCCGAAACTGCGCACAGTGAAGGTCTTGGCACTAGAATCTATCGGCCCCGACCTGGAGCAAGTTGTCAGTTTCCTGAGATGCTTTCTGTGCCTGGAGAAGCTATATATCGAGGTGTTGTTCCTCTCCTGTTAAATGTTCACCATAAGGGATTTCAATTTGTGACACCTTTTTCCAAGGTTACAATGACAAAGTACTATGATTTCTGAAGGTTCGTTTGGAGGATTTCAGTACATACATGTCCCCCCCCCCATATTGGTTGCTTGATCCATATGGTTACAATCAATAAGCATTTCTCCTTTGGATTCATCTGTACTAGTTTTCTTAGGGAACTTTTCATCCACTCCAACCTCTTGTGAAGAAGGCTACATTTCTCTAGAATGTAATCAAATACCCCTGTTAATCATGTCAGATCGAAGAAGGTATGTTAGTGCATTTTACAAATCCTGCAAACCAAATAGTTAGGCATGTAGTAATGTTCAAAACTGCATGTAGGCACTAACACGTTTTCTTCTTTTGCAGATAAGATTAGGCCCAATGGTGGATAATGTGATTCAATATAACAATCACGTCGAATGCCAAGATCTGCATCTCTTAGAAATTAATTTTAACTCCTATCGAGGGACCTTACCGGAGATTATATTAGCCAGGTTCTTTGTTCTTAGAGCAAGGGTGCTGAAGGAAATGAGGTTTGCCCTACATTTATTTTGCAAAAATGAATGGTTTGTTGATCAGCACCGGTGCCTGCGGCACAATGGAGCAGGCAACAAAAATGCTGAATTTCATTTTGGAACTTCAGATGACAGAGTAATCAGAAGTCATCGTGTCAACCCCATACATGACTTCTCAGTGGCTGGCCCCTTTGCAATAATTATGAGGTTTTGAAACCAGACTTAGAAGCGGTGATATTAGTTTGAACCTCTCTGATATCCATGTTCAGCGGATCAGCGCGAGCGATTGCAGCTGATGAGCTGAATTTCATTTCTAATATCAGTTTGAACCTTGTAATCTTCGAATTTGAGCCATATAACTCTGGAATTTGAACCTTGTCACATTTCGAGCTTTTGTGGTACAATCGTTGAAATGGTATCGTATGCGACTCATATATTGCTAGCACTATTTTGACCTTAATATCCAATGGTATTAGATTTTATTAACCATTCTCGAATCAGTTTACCTTGTCGGTCTCACAACTCATGATATGTATAGCTAACTCGACTGGGATGATGCGATCTTTGACATAATTGCACACAGTTCCACCGTGTGTACTGTAGAGCGCAAAATTAATTATGGCACTCAAGTGTCCATCATCACCCTTCTGTGTAACTTTGACCTCATCACCCAAGGGTAAACTTATGACCGAAGTCATTCCACACACTTCGTTTTTACAAAGATTTTTGCCAATAAGCGCCCACGATTTGTCCCTCTTCTAGTCGACGCGTGGCCAAACTAGCCGGGCGAGAAGCTTGCATGGTAAACAACGCGGTAGCACGGGAACAGGCTCACCGATGATACATTTGGCGCCTCTTCGAGCCCACGCGTGCGGTGTGGTGTTGTCAAGCGTGCACTGGAATCCTCCGCTATGAATTCCGTGACAAGACGTGACGATTACAGGCCGGCTGGCCCCCATTTATTACAGCGGCCATTTAACCTACCCTTGTGTCTCTTCAACCTTTTGATCGCGCCGCACCATTGCAAGAAGCACACCCACCACGAGAAATTCTTAGAGGGTATCCTGCGCGGCTCCAAATGCGCTCCGAGCAGCTGCCGATGACGAGCAACAGTTCACCATGCGTGCCGTGGTGGACACCCACAGAATGTTAATGGACCTCTCGGTGGTGTACACCAACGGCCCGGTCTGGGAGGAGCACTCTGTCCACATCATGGAGCTATTGCTTCCCGCAGAGAAGTAAAAGGTGGTCGGGTTCGACCTCGAATACACCCGCGCTCGTGTCGGGTCTCGTCCCAAGGTCACTGTCGCCCAGATGTGCGTGCACCTCCACATCCTCGTCTACCACTACTGCCTGGCCACAAGGCCTTGCGAGCGTTTCGCCAGGTTTGTCAACAGCCCCCACTACATGTTCGCTACGGTGGACATCACCAACGATGTGAAGGTGCTCGAGAATTCGGGCATCGCCTGCCAGAATCTTGTCGACATCCAGGGCCAATACAAGATCTGGGGCAGCAAGGAGCATGAGAAGGACTCACTGGTTCAGCTCGACGAGGCCATCATCAACCCCTACTACAGAGACATGAAGGATTCGTGCAACAAGGACAAGCGTGCCTGGCAATCGCCCTGGATGGAGAAACTCGACAAAGCTCACGTCGTGTATGCGGCCTAGGAGGCGTACACGAGCTACAACATGTACAGGCGGATCGTTGACATGAGGAAGTGCCTCCTTCCCCAAAACGGCCAGGGATCCAGCCGGAAGCAGAGCAATGGCAAGCGTCGTCGCAACAATAAGTAGAAGATTAGATCCTCATTTCTCCTACTTTAGTATGCATGTAATTGCTTTATTTGGTGTGTGGAAATGTTATGTGTGTAGTCACTTGTATAATTGTATGCTTAATTTGGTTATGAAATGCTATCGTTTTAAGTATATATGTTGATGCTCTAGACATAGCGTAGATGTTGTGTGGAAAAAGAAAATCACATCGCACACGGACTAAACAATGGAACCCGTCCGTGATGTTTTCATCAACCAGTCACAATTGTATACCAGCAATCTTTTGCTCACAACACACACGGCTTTTTAGCAGTAATCGTCTGTGTTGTTATCGGTCTTCGCACACGTTTCCGATTACAGACTTGTTTGCCTCGTATCACACGCATCTTCTTCATTTGAACCATTTCTGTTCTCATGTCTCAATGCAAATAGTTCATTTGAGTGAACCGCATGCCGTATATCGCACACACCTTTGATCTGGCTGACCGTTTCTTTTGTGTTGCCTAATCACAAACAGTTCATCCTGGTGAACTGTATGCTGTACATCACACACACCTTCATCTGGCAGCCCGTTTGTTTTGTTCCTCCTCATCGCAAATGGTTAATTGAGCTAAACCGTATGCCCTGCATCGCACACGCAACTAAAATATGAACCGAGTTTGATGCATCCTCCATCGCAAACGTTTTGCACCTTTTTTGACGGGTTTTTTCACCACCTTTTGCGATTATGGCATCGCACACAGTTTCGTAAAAGGGTCTCCGATTGTAGTGTCGCGTTAGCAATATTCTGCAGTAGTGATTACTCTGTTTCTCCATGAACTTAATACAATAGATGAATGCTGGATAGTGGTCGACGTGTGGAGTTATAGTAGCAGATGCAGGCAGGAGTCGGTCTACTAAACTTGGATGTGATTCCTATGTAATGATCATTTCCTGGATATCGTCATGATTATTTGAAGTTCTATCAATTGCCCAATAGTAATTTGTTTACCCACCATTTGCTATTTTTCTCGAGAGAAGCCACTAGTGAAACCTACGGCCCTAGGGTCTCTTTCTCACATTATTTGCCTTTGCGATCTTTTTTCCCCTGCTTTTATTTTCAGATCTATTAAACCAAAAATACAAATATACATTGCTGCACTTTATTTTATTTGGCGTTCGATATATCAATCTACTACAATTTATTCACGTCCGTTTGCCAATTTCTGGCGCCATTACCCGAAAGGGATTGACAACCCTTTAATACGTCGGGTTGCGAGTATTTGTTATTTTTGTGCAGGTGTTGTTTACGTAGTGTTGCTTGGTTTTCCTACTGGTTCGATAACCTTGGTCTCATCACTGAGGGAAATACCTATCGTCGTTGTGCTGCATCATCCCTTCCTCTTTAGGGAAATACCGACGTAGCTTCAAGGCGCATCAATACCCTACCAACAATTTCTTATTATGTTCACCGCTAGATAGGAACTTTGGAGTGATTCTTCATCGCATGTTGAGGGATGGTTATATGATCCAATTATATTAGCATTGTTGAGATATTTCACTAGTGAAAGTACGAACCCTAGGCCTCATTTCGAAGTATTGCAATGCCATTTGTGCTCCATTTTATCAACTGCTACCTTGTTGTTTTTATTGTTCCTATTACAAAAATCAATATCTACTATCATTTCTACGCTTGTATCACCATCTCTTTGCCGAACTAGTGCACCTATACAAATTACCATTGTATTTTGTGTGTTGGGGACACAAGAGACTTTTTGTCATTTGGTTGTAGGGTTGTTTGAGAGAGACCATCTTCATCCTACGCCTCCCACAGATTGATAAACCTTAGGTCATCAAGATGAGGGAAAATTGCTACTGTCCTACAGAACTCTGCGCTTGGAGGCCCAACACGAGTCTACAAGAACAAGTTGTGTAGTAAACATCCCCAGCCACCAAGAAGGGGATGTTGCAGCTGCCATCCACCCGCAGCCACATACCACGCAGATGGCAGCCTTCCATCACCCTGGAGAATGGACGGCGACAATGCAACAAGCTGCACGGCCGATGGCGCAATTCCACGATGAATTCGTTCATCGTGTCCTCTATATGGCCCTCCGCGTGAGGTGGTGTGGCTGGGGACGAAATGACGAGTCACTCCAATATGGCCGCCCCGACCCTGGACGCCGCCTTTTCTACGGCCGCAGGCTGCAGACCTCACTCTGGCACTGGATCAGGCCTTCGCAGCCGTGGCCAGAATGCGAGCGTCGTGACGGGGGGAACCTCTCGCGGCAATGATGCATGCACGAGCTCGACCCTTTCCCCTAACCATAGTGGCTGCACATTCAGGGGAGAAAGTAGAAGAAAGAGGCGATAGTGGCTGAGAGATTGGATATGGAAGAGGTGAATGAGCACCGCTCTCCTTGGCCCCATCTTTATAGGCTCTTTATAGGGAAGACGTGATGGCTGGCATGTCAGTTATCTTTTGCCATGCTTGCCTACGCATTGTTTGGGCCTAGCCCAACAATGCCTCACAGGCGTGTGTGGCCCAGGCCCGGGGGCTCCTGTCGGTGTTTTATGAATGGGGTCCAGAATACCCCCAGACTTATGCACAGGTAGTGGTATCCTTCCCGACGGTAAGGCTTGACGGAGGATAACCAAAGACAAATACAAGACTAGATTAACGAAGAAGCAAAAAAAGATCTCGGGAGAGAGGGATCAGAAATACTAAAGATATGGCTCCACAGCCTGGCAAGATCCTTGTCGCGGAAAGCCGCCAAGACTCGAGCCTACTAAGCTCTGAGCCCGGCAAGGGTCCCACTACATTGCCACCGCTCTACCTCATCGATCAGGTTGTCACTTGTCGATTAAATGTCGAGCGGGCAGGTAGTTAGGTGAAACTTGTCTAGGCATGTGGCAACTCGCATCTGAAGATACAACTTTAATGACACCCGTCCAAGTGATGTGTCGAAGGAATAGAAGGCACAGAAGGAGAGGCCAACCTTGCAGGAGAGTTCTATGCACAAGACACCTCACCATGCATTTAATGCATTTGTCCTAACTCGTCAGAGTTAGGTATTTAGCACTATAGCCACTATTTACAGTTTAGAATTACCATTTTGCCACTATGGTGACCCCTTAGTTTATAAAAGGAGGCCCATGGCTGCCTTAACAAAGGTCAAAGCCCTATCCATTCTACGCCCGTAGCTGCACCCTCCGAGCACCTTGTCGGATGTGTGCTCCTTGTAGCTGGACTCATACACACAATAATTAAACAAAGTAGGAGTAGGGTTTTACACTTCACAGCGGCCCCAACCTGGGTAAATACCGCGGGTTCTTCGCTGACCCTGCTCTTTGTGCCTGTTGATTCCTCTAGTCGAACCGCAAAAGGATTTCCATGATCCCATAGATGGTCGTACGCCACAACATATTGGAATGCCTCTGGCGATGTACCATGATGTGCAATGATCTAGCTTAACATGTATAAAAAATGATAGATGATGGTTGAGCCACAAATACTATGTCAGCTATATGATCATGCAAATCAATATGATAATCATGATGTGTGTCATCAAAATGAAATGGTGGAAGTTGCATGGCAATATATCTCAGAATGGCTATGTAAATGCCATAATCAGTAGGTATGGTGGTTGTTTTGAGGAAGATATAACACTAGAAAAAAAAACTTTCATGATGATACATGTTTGTCACAATAGGTCGCGTTTCCCGTCATGCATTTACATTTATGACGATTTTATGACAGAATCAAGATAGTCATACATGTGTTGTCATAGAAGTGTTCCATGACAATACTCAAATTATCATCACGGAAGTGTCCACTTCCATGAGGATAAATGGCGCATCATGGAAAAGTTTTCGTCAAGGGTAACTGACAAATGTCATCCATTGTAATGGGTCACTGTTAGGCTATCGGGTCCACTTTTAGATCCGATAACCTATTAACAGCAATGACCAATGCCGATTTTCCATGTGTAAAATTCTCGTTGGTCGAAAGAACCACATGTCATCTCCGCGTTGGGACAGATATCATCCAACGACTGGACGAGACGTGCCTATGATATGACGACATGTGGCTTGGCCCAACAGTGGCCCATTTAGGTCAAAAGGCTGGCCTGTTTGACTTAGTCAAAAGGTAGCGGACGGCCCACGAAAAGCCTGTTAACATCCTGTTCGCATATATCCCATTTGCAACCTGCAAACTCACGACCCGTTATGGCCTATCCAAATTAGACCGAGTAGCGTCATCTGGGTCGCCCAATATGATTCGAGCCCGTTGTAACTTCCGGCCCATGTATGGCCCATGATGTCTTTCAGCCCATATGAGGCCCTTTGTAGCTCTGGGCCCATTAACGGCCCGTGGTGAAACTATCCCATAATGAACAGTATATCGCTTTATACCCATTAATGGACCATTATTCTGTTGGGACGTTTCTAGCTCGTGTTATCTTTCGGCCTTCTAAGGGCCCACTAATTCTTGGTCTCATTTCCAGAATTCGATTACTTACGGTCAGTTATTGGCCTGCTCCGCTTGCGGGCCTAATTCGGCATGTGGTTACAGTCAGCCCAGTGCAAATATAGGGAAAAAGCAGCATATTGCATACACTAGGTGTCTAAATTGGCCACTAGTGCAAATAAACGCTGCAAAAAAACAGGTCCATAACTAAAACAACTTCAGAAGAGCTCAAGAAACGTTATTCCGGGTATCCACCATGCTGGCAATAAGCTTAGCAAGCTTATTAGCTTTCTGTTGTTTGGCGCTAAAATCCTCCAATGCTTGTTGTTGCACTAGAAAGTATGCATCTGAATTCTCCAGGGACTTCCTTAGTCCTTCGGCTTCTTGTCGTAGCACAATTGATCGATGTATTTCTGCATGTAGTTGAGACTCAAGAGCTTGTGTTAGCATTAGTGGCCAGTAACTCAAACACTACATCAAGACATGACTTTGGGGTTGTCTCACTATCTTCAAGATAGTTTTCCTTAGCTGTTTTATCATCTTTGCTGGAGACCAACAAGGATGTCTCACTATCCTGAACTTTGTCTGCATTAGTTCCTTTACCATTGCTTAATAAGGTACTCTTCCCCAATATTCCGTCAATATTCTAAAAGAAGAAACAAGCAGACACATAACAGGTTTAGCATGTTGTATATGAAACTCGTTTTGGTGAGCCAGTTCAGTAGTAAGGTGGACATTATTAAACTACTAAGTCTTCTATTGCGAAGTAGTACATAATAAAAGCATCAAACAAACATATATCTATGTGTTATGGTCACTGCATTGTCTTGACAAATCAAAATAGAGACACAGTTCAAATCATATCAGTTCAAGACAAAGCATCATTGGAAGAATACAAGTATGGGAAACTAGACGGCACAACAAGATTTCAGATGGGTACCATAGGTATACATGTACAACAACACTATTGGATCTTTTGTGATGCTAGTAATGTGCATGATATGAGAAGACAACTATATACACAATTGAAATTGAAATCAACAGAGAAATTTAGAAGAGCAAATGCAATGATACAAGAGAAAATACAAGAGCAAATGCAATGATACAATCCCCATGTTGTGGCATTGGAGTTTCGATTGGATCTTTCTATTTTAAAATAAGTTTGTATGAGTAAATACAATGATACAAGAGCAAAGCAGTATGCACCATAGTAATGGAATCTTAAATGAGAATAGTTTTTCTTCAGGTTTAAGAACTTGTTCTACACGAATAGAGTACAGTAAGACACAGACATATAGTACTTCAAAAAATGATCTCATAGCCCTTACCACAAGCATTCTTGGCTCTAGACCAGTATAAAACTAGGCGTTCCCAGTCGTCATCCCGTAAATGTGTCTGAGGAGAAAGTAAGGGAATTTGATGAGTTTCCTTGCCAGTGAAGTACATTTTCTTCAGGTAATTCAAATACTACCATAAAGCATTCTTGAAGATAGCAGAGGTATTAGAAGAGGTATTAGCACAGGATACCGGAGGAATACCTTGTGTGCTACCAAACATCACAATGTAACTGGGTGATTATAAAGATGCTCTAGAGGTATCTTCGAAGGTGTTTGTTGGGTTGGCATAGATCGTGATTAGGATTTGTCACTCCGAGTATCGGAAAGGTATCTCCGGGCCCTCTCAGTAATGCACATTATAATAAGCCTTGCAAGCAATGTGACTAATGAGTTAGTTACGGGATAATGTATTACGGAACGAGTAAAGAGACTTGCCGACAACGAGATTGAATTAGGTATGAAGATACTGATGATCGAATCTCGGGCAAGTATCATACTGATGACAAAGGGAATAACGTATGTTGTCATTATGGTACGACCGATAAAGATCTTCGTAGAATATCTGGGAACCAATATGAGCATCCAGGTTCTGCTATTGGTTATTAACCGGAGAGGTGTCTCGGTCATGTCTACATAGTTCTCGAGCCCGTAGTGTCCGCACGCTTAACGTTCGACGATGATTTTGTATTATATGAGTTATGTGATTTGGTGACCGAATGTTGCTCGGAGTCCCGGATGAGATCACGGACATGAAGAGGAGTCTCGTAATGGTCGAGTGGTAAAGATTAATATATAGGACGATAATATTCACAAACCAAAAGTGTTTTGGGGGTATCGGGTACATATCGGGTCACCGGAAGGGGTTCCGGGCATCCCCCCGGCAACTACATGGGCCTAATGGGCCAAGAAAGGGACAGACCAGCCTCTAGGGGGCTGGTGCGCCCCATGTAGGCCAAAATAAGGGGGGAGGAAAGAGGGGAAGATAGAAAGGATGGGGAGCAATTCGGCCTCCCCCTTCCTTCTCTCCTCCCTCCTCCTTCCATTCCACTCCAGATGAATATGGAAGGGGGGGAGGCCAAACTGGGAGGCGCCTAAGTAGGATTCCTCCTACTTGGGGTGCCCCCTTGGCTGCCTCTCCTCCCCTCCAACCTATATATATGAGGGTGGGGCACCGCTAGAACACACATCAATAGTTGTTAGCCGTGTGCGGTGCCCTCCTCCACAGTTTACGCCTCCGGTCATATTCACGTAATGCTTAGGCGAAGCCCTGGGTGGATCACTTCACCATCACCGTCACCACACTGTCATGCTGACGGAACTCTCCCTCAACACTTTGCTGGAACAAGAGTTCGAGGGATGTCATCGAGCTGAACGTGTGTAGAACTAGGAGGTGCCATACATTCGGTGCTTGATCGGTCGGAATGAGAAGAAGTTCAACTACATCAACCACGTTGTCAAACGCTTCTGGTATCGGTCTATGAGGGTACGTGGACACACTCTCCTCCTCTCGTCCTATGCATCTCCTAGATAGATCTTGCGTGAGCGTAGGAATTTTTTTTATGTTGCATGCTACGTTACCCAACAGTGGCATCTGAGCCAGGTCTATGTGTAGATGATATGCATAAGTAAAACATAGAGAGTTGTGGGCATTGATCATCATACTGCTTACCACCAATGTCTTATTTTTATTCGGCCGTATTGTTGGATGAAGCGGCCCGGAACAACCTTACATGACCACGTTCATGAGACTGGTTCCACCGACAGACATGCAACTAGTTTTGCATAAAGGTGGCTGGCGGGTGTCTGTTTCTCCAACTTTAGTTGAATCGAATTTGACTGCAGCCGGTCCTTGTTGAAGGTTAAAACAACAGACTTGATAAATCACCGTTGTGGTTTTGATGCGTAGGTAAGAACAGTTCTTACTGGAAGCCCGTAGCAGCCACGTAAAACTTGCAACAACAAAGTAGAGGACGTCTAACTTGTTTTTGCAGGGCATGTTGTGATGTGATAAGGTCAATACATGATGTGATATACGTTATTGTATGAATGATCATATTTTGTAAAAGGTATCTCCAACTGGCAGGAGCCTTATGGTTGTCGACTTATTGTATGAAATGCAAACGCCATTTAATTTCTTTACTTTATCACTATGTGTTAGCGATAGTTGTAGAAGCAATAGTTGGCGAGACGACCATGATGCTGCGATGGATATCAAGGTGTCAAGCCGGTGACGATGGAGATCATGATGGTGCTTTGGATATGGAGATCAAAGTCACAAGATGATGATGGCCATCTCATGTCACATATTTTGATTGCATGTGATGTTTATCTTTTATGCATCTTATTTTTCTTAGTACGGCGGTAGCATTATAAGATGATCCCTCACTAAAATTTCAAGGTATAAGTGTTCTCCCCGAGTATGCACCGTTGCGACGGTTAAATCGTGCGAGAGACACCACGTGATGATCGAGTGTGATAAGCTCTACGTTCACATACAAGGGGTGCATGACAGTTTTGCACATGCAAAATACTCGGGTTACACTACTGGAAATAGGATATTTGCCGTGAGCCAGCTCTTTGCCGCCAGCTAGCTGATGGCAAAGAAGGTCTTTGCCATGAGCATACAGAAAGCTGACGGCAAAAAACGAGCGAACGACAAAGAGCTTGTTTGCGGTCAGCTAGCTCTTTGTCGTCCGCTAGCAGATGACATAGAAGCTTTGTCGTCTGCTAACGGACGGCAAAGAGGGAGGGTGGCCCCCATGGGCCCGCGCCCCCGACACCCCCGACAACCCGTCGCCTGACGCCCGTCTTTGTCGCGCCACCCACGCCCCGCCGCCCTGCCGCCCCGACACCTCGCCGCCCGACCTCTCGTCGCCCGTAGCTAACGTCCCTCGCCGCTCGCGCCACCACAGCGCCTGCCGCCCGCGCCACCCAGCGACCTCGCCGCCCGCGCCACCCCGACGCTCGCGCTACCCCGATGGCCTCGCCGCCCCTGCCGGCCCGGCGTCCCGCCTCCTAGATAACCAGGCACCCCGCTGTCCCGACGCCCTAGCCGCCCCGACACCCCGCTGCTCCGGTGCCCCGCCGATCCACTCCGGTGAGCTCCCCCCTAATTTTTTCTTTTTTATACTGCTAGTAATTAGGTTTACTATTAGTTTCTTTTTTTTCTACTGCTACTAATTCGGTTAGTTAGTACTGTTAGTTAGGTTAGTTTGATTTTCTAGGTTAGTTAGGTTAGTGTCATTCTACTATTGTGCATCTTTAGACTATGTTAGGGGATTTTATGTTTCTGTTTGTTCGGTGATGAAAAACCTGTTAATCATACCATCTTTAGCGACTGATTGGTCGTAATTTTTCTGAGGACAAATTGAACATCTTAGCGTAATTTTTCTGAGTACTTCTGAACTTATGCTGTGAAAATCGGCAATTCTGATGTCCACATTGGCTATGCCGTAATTTTGGAGACTTAATTTTATGGCGAAATGTTAATCGAGCTAGAATTTTTCAAATGGGCTATCCTTTTGGTGGATCTTGAGTTGCTTACTGCTACTTGTTTGATCATAAGCATAATCCTATTTGCCTAGAAAGCATTGTTTGACGGCTCAACCATTTGTTATGAAACTCTTTAAATATTATTATTTGAACTCAGGAATCTGTGTAATGCTTCTGGTTGATTTTTCTTTCCAAATTGGAGATTGTTGTCTATGGATCCCGGTGATGACTTGTGATGTTAAAAGGTAGTGGCCTGATTCATACATTGATAAGATCTATATTATCACTCTGAGTGATCTGTCTGACAACATATCCAACTTTTTTTAAGTTTGTGTTTTTTGGGTGATATTTCTGTTATCTGGACACAAATGTTCATAAATTGTTTATTTGCTTTGATCTTTGTTGTTAATTTTTGGTTTAAAATATTTCTCTATGAAGAGAGTACAAGCAGGTCTTTCTTGTTACTTGGATACTTTTGCCTTGTTCTTTAGACTAGGTTAGTTAGGTTAGTTTCTAGGTTAGTTAGGTTAATTAGTTTGTAGGTTAGTTAGGTTAGTTTGTAGGTTAGGTAGGTTAGTTCTGTTAACAGGTTCTAGTTTTAGTTTTACTAATTACTACTCCTACAAAACAACCATGTAAATGATTAGGATTAGGATGCATATGCATGCCTTTTCTTTTGTTTCTTGAAAATCAGAAAAGAAAAAGAAAAGGCAGGTTTAGTCATCATTTGTCAATTAGTTGGCTAATGGTTTCTAGAATTATTTGGCCATGGGTATGGACAGGTATCAAATAGGAAAGGTAGAATTTTGCATCAAGGGTTTTTGATGGATTTGACCAATATTTTGAACATGACCATGTGTTGAAACTCTTATATATGGACAATATATGTCCAATGAGCTTCCCTAAATTTTCTCAAATATTTTTGAAACACTAAAATAATTTTAACCTATTAAAGACCATTTCTGGCCTTAAGAAAATGCCTTTAATTAGTTAGTTAGTTGTTTTTAGGTTAATTATTGAGTTAGTTAGTTAATTTCTTTAGGTGTTGTTTTCACCCACCAAATTTTTAGTACGTTTATGTTGTACTAATTTCGTTTACTCTTTGTCATTGCAGGTGTTGACAGATGGTGGGCACGGGTCGAGAGTGCTCCGAGCCTCCTTCCTCGGCGCGTGCTGGGAGGGGTGGCTATATTCCACCCTAGCAGCTTCGGAGAGCGCTCGTAGACAGCATAACGACACCAGCGGGCGCTTCTTCTTCGGCCAGGAGAGGTCGGTGGAAGAGGAAGAGGGGTGCAGCTAGAGGTGCACGTGGCGGCAGGAGAGGCAAGAAGCCTGCTACGCCTTCCTCGCCGCCACACCTAGCTGTTTCTCCGGACCACCGGAGTGCTTCGTCTCAGGTGGACCCGTCAGACTTGGACCCGTCTCGGACTCCGGTCCACGAGGCTCGGGCCGACGAGCATCAAGTCGCTGAGCCTTCATCCTAGGAGACTCGGGCCCCAGAGTCTTCGTCCCAGGAGAGTCGGGCCCTGGAGTCTTCGTCCCACGTGACTCCGGACACTAGTGGCCGTGCTGATGGCGAGGAGACCTGGTCTGATGATAGTTTTAGCGAGGGCGAGCTGGTTGAGCAGGGCAAGAAGGTCTACCAGCATGGTGTTGCGAAGCTCCCGGCCGTGCCGCCGAACTGCGGTAAGAGGTTGTTGATTGAGCCTAACGGGGAGAAGTAAGTGCATTTACTCTTTTTTAATCTTTCTCTTTCATGCTTCTTGAAATAAATATATAATGTGTTGGCATTGTCATACCGCAGGGGTTGGATATACGACGATGGTTTCCGCAGGCCCAACCAGGTCCTTGGTGTGCTTTACCGGCACCACTTCTCAGGGTGGGTCACGCTGCCTGGTGAGGGTCAGGTTCCACAGCTAGCACTGAGCTGGGAGCTGTACGTTGCTGCCCGGGCCCCGCCGGAGGAGAGGGTCGATGGTGTCTTGAGCGAGATGGTGGCCGACATTGTGAGGTGGTGGTTTTGGGTAATTTCTCCTTTACAGAATTAAAAGTCAAGATTACCTAGTGATTGTACTAATCAGTGTTGTCTTGTTCGATTGCAGACCTTCTACAGGTGTTCTGAGAAACACGAGGAGGAGGCGGCTACGGTTTTCGGAGCCGAGTGCAAGCGCCTACTTCAGAACTTACGACACAAGGCTAGGGTGCAGGCTGTTCGAGACTACTACGCCTCGACTAACATTAGAAGGGCCAAGAAGAAGTGCCACGACAAGTATCTGAGTAAGGAGAAGTACATGAAGGTAATTACCTATTCTTAAGGCCTTGTACTTAGTTTCCTTGATTTCATTCATAGGTGTAGCGCTGAAATTTCTCTTTGCCAAACTTAGGTGCCCCCGAGATGGTGGGCGGATATGATAGAATGTTGGGAGGCGTTGGTGGATGAGTGGTGCTCTCCCCAATGGCTAGCCGAACACAACAAGGCCACAGATATGCGTGCCCAAATGCGAGGTGTGCCACACCATCAAGGGAGCTTCAACATGTTTGAGTACGGGGATCACTGGGTATGTGGTTTCATCCCTTAATGATTCATGCAATTTCATTCTTCATGCTAGATTTAGCCCTTAAATAATATTTTGTTCCTCTATTTTAGGTGAAAATAAACAAGAAGGACGTGCCACCGTTGTACGACCTTGATGCCATGGCCCATATGGCCCCGTACAAGAAGGCCAAGGCATTCTCTGAGGATGACCTCGATCATCCAGAGAGCTTCACAAACATCTCCTCCCACAACAAGATCGTGAGGTACAGAGACTTTGGGAAGGCGACGGAAGGGGATGACTTCAACTCGAGCCAGAGTCCTTTTGATACAGAGCTCGTGATGCTATCTGGTGATGGGAGGAAACATGGCTCGGTAGCCATTGGGGATGGACGGATACGTTGTCCTAGAAGTCTCCCAGAGATCAAGAAGCGCCACGCGAGGTCTCTTCCTGAGATACCGCCTCGACCACGGCCAGTGGAGCTCGCTATCGAGGCTAGGGCCCAGGAGCTTCTGGCGGAGGCAAATAGGCAGGCCAAGCACAGGGAGATCGAGCTGGAGGAGAGGACGACTAGTCTCTTGGAGGCGGAGAGGAACCGGAACGACGCATCTCATCGGGCCCTATATGAGCTCCTCATGGTAAGTTTTCTTGCTTATTAGCCAAATCATGCATTTATGTTCCTTTCATTACTAACTAATATGACTGACTCTTGAAAACAAAATGTGCAGTCCGTGTGCGAGAAAAACGGTCAGACCCCTCCACCGATGCCTCAGATTGGTATAGCAGACACGGTGAGTTTCATTTGAATGGTCATTAGTTACTAGTATTCACATTTCAGTTGCATCATGCTAACGAGACATTGCAAATGATCTTTGGTGCAGCATGCCTCCCGACAAGCATCGACTGATCCTTCTCTGTCTCGCACTAGCGCAACACCGACCCCGACCAATCCTTCACCTCCATGATGACGGTAAGTTTTCTCTAGTGTTTTTCCTACCAAGTGCATAAAGACTTAGACTTAGCTTTATTTCCTCCAAAATGCTTACCATAATGACCTAGACTTAGCTAATCTTCCTCCAAAATGACATTATTAGCTTACTTAGCTCCAAAATGCTTAGTTACCTAAGTTTGCTCAATAATGACATACACATAGCTTACTTATCTCAAACAAGGCATAATTATCTTACTTAGGTTTGAAATGGCATAACAATGTTGGTAACCTCATATATGTTATATAGTTAGCTTATTATCCTAAAAAAACGACATAATAAGCCTAATTAGCTCCAAAATCATCAATTTATCTAAGTTAGCTCCAAAATGACCTAAGTTAGCTCTAAAATGCTAAATTAGCTCTAATATGCTTAGTTACCTAGGTTAGCTCAATAAAGACCTATACTTAGCTTACTTATGTCAAAAATGGCATAATATGCTTAGTTAACTAAAAGATGGCATAATTAGTTAAGTTAGCTCCCAAATGATCCATTTTACCTAGGTTAGCTCCAATATGATCCATTTTACCTAGGTTAGCTCCAAAATGACCAAGTTTACCTAGGTTAACTCCAATATGATCCATTTTAGCTAGGTTAGCTCCAACATGATCCATTTTACATATGTTAGCTAGAAAATGGCATAATTACTTATGTTGGCACAAAAATGACCTATACTTACCTTATTTTCCTCCAAATTGGCATAATAAGGTTAGTTAGCTAAAAAATGGCATAATTACCTATGTAAGCTCTAAAATGACACAAATAAGGAATAAGAAGAAGAAAAACAAGGAAGAGGAGAAAAGAAAGAATAGAAGAAGAAAGAGAAGAAAGAGAAGAAAAAGAAAGAATAAAAGAAGAATAATGAGAAGGACAAGGGTAAAATCCTTCTTCTTCTTCTTCTTTTTCTTCTGCTCCTTCTTCTTCTTCTTCTAGTATTCTTCTTCTAGTCTTCTTCTTCTTCTTCTTCTTCTCCAAAATGACCTAAGTTAGCTCTAATATGCTTAGTTACCAAGGTTACCCAGGCTGCTTTATATCAAAAATGGTATAATATGCTTAGTTCACTCTAAAATGGCATCATTAGCTAGGTTAGCTCCATTTTACCTAAGTATGCTTACATCTTCTTCTTGTTCTTCTTCATTTTCTTATTCTTATTCTTCTTCTTCTTCTTCTTCTTCTTCTTCTTCTTCTTCTTCTTCTTCTTCTAATCTTCTTCTTCTAACTTTCTTGTTTCCCATTTTGCAGATTTCATTTACTTCACAGAAGCTTGCATGGATGGAGTGCTTCTTTTCCCTTTCTGCTTTTCTTTTGTATCGATGAACAATGTGGAACTTGTTATTTGGATGGATGGATAGGTGTTGGATGAACAATGTGAAACTATTGTAATATGTATGGATGAAACTATGTGTTGGGTATGTATGTATGCTGAAACTTGTGTGTTGGATATGTCATATGTCTGTTGTGAAATTTGTGTGTTGAAATTGAGTAAATTTAAGAAAAAAAGGAAAAAAAACAGGGGCTATACGGGCTCTTTGTCATATGCCAGCAGATGGCAAAGCTGCCACGTGGCAGCTACCTGTGCAACCTGGGGCACTGGCTGGCCTATTTGGTTACTTTGTCATCAGCTGGCAGACGGCAAAGACCATTGCACCTTTGTTGTCTGCCAAAATGGAGGAGAATAGCTTAGGCAGTGAGCATGTGCTCAGAATGTCTAGGTACTACAATCGCTTGAATCAAGTGGGAGTTAATCTTCCAGATAAGATAGTGATTGACAGAGTTCTCTAGTCACTATCACCAAGTTACTAGAACTTCGTGATGAACAATAATATGCAAGGGATGATGAAAACGATTCCCAAGCTCTCAGCGATGCTGAAATCGACGAAGGTAGAAATCAAGAAATAGCATCAAGTGTTGATGGTTAACAAGACCACTAGTTTCAAGAAAAAGGGCAAGGGAAAGAAAGGGAACTTCAACAAGAATGGCAAGAAAGTTCCACTCCCATGAACAAACCCAAAGCTAAGACCCAAACCTGAAACTGGGTACTTCTACTGCAAAGAAAATGGTCACTGGAAGCGGAACTGCCCCAAAACTTGGCGGATAAGAAGGATGGCAAAGTGAACAAAGATGTTGGGGCAGGCTGATCGGACCCACGAACACCTATGGGACCAGCGGACCGAGTCCCTTTCGGTTCGGAGGGGGGCGGAGATCGCACGAAGAGCGGATCGAGGCGAAGCACACGAGCAGTTTACCCAGCTTCGGAGCTCTCCGGAGAGATAACACTCCTACTGTTGCTTGTCTAATTGTATTGTGTTCTTGCTAGGGAGCGCTGAGAGCTACAGTACACTCATGTTGCTAACGAGACCTAGCGTGAGAGTGTTCTCTGGTTACGTTGGAATCGAACCGAACCCCCCAACCCCCCTCTACATTGCGCATGGGCCTCCTTTTATATGCTCAAGGGGTCTCCGACAGGTGGCGACGTAGATGAGGGTACAAATGGAAAAATAGTAGTAGGTACACCTACTTGAACAGTGTACAGTGTACTCTACATAACCCTGACGGCAAGGGACAAAAGCATTAAATGCCCGTCCCTGTTGCCTAAACAGTGCAACAGGGACCGTCAGGAGCGCCACTGTTTGCCACGATGGCAAGCTTGTCAGCGCCGCTTATCGTTGCTCCCCGCTGGCTGCACAGCCTCTTGACACGCGCGCATGGAATGGTCTCATGGCGACACGTTGGTGGATGAACTGGAGCGGAGATGAAGAGAGGTTGCCTGCCGCGGCAAGTGCCTTGCCGCGGCTGAATCCTTGTCGCGTCCGGAGGCTTGTCGCTCTCCGAGCCTTCCCGGCAAGCTCCTCTTGCCGGGGTCTTGTCTTCTGCGTGCCTTGAGTGGCCTTCTCGGCAAGCTCCTCTTGCCGGGGCCTTGTCTTCTTGGTTAAATACTTTGTTCTTGAATGGCTCCAAAGGAACCATGGAGGATCTTGGCGGTGACCAGGCAAGCCTTGCCGCAGGGTCTGCAAGAATCGCCAGGACGAAGTTCGGGATACTAGGGTACCCCTACTCTAGTACACCGACAGAGCCCCCCCTGAGCCACACACGATGCCGAAGCGCTGTCGGGCCAAGCCCAAAGCGATTACGGTCACACGCGCCTTGATCACGCTGTAACTTGCTGCGACCCACCACGCCCCCACGAACGGCACGCGTTAAGCGTGGCGTCGTGGGAGAGATCGTGGGGGGTTTCTTTATTAGGAAAAGCGGAACATCCGCCCCCTCTCCCTCCTTATAAACAGGGGAAACAGGGGCAGGTCGCCCACCTCGCCATTGCTGTCTCGTCTTGAAAACCACCGCCGCTCCCCCCTTCTTCTCTAGTGCGCGAAGAGAGCGGCGCTCCGCCCCTTTGCCACAGCGCCATCAACACCGTCGGTCTCCTCCACCGCCTCCGCCATGGCTCAAAGCCGACAAGGGAAGGGCGTGAAGTCGGCGGCGCAGCTCGCGGGCGCTGCGAAAGGAGCGGGCCATCTTCTCCCCGGCTCGGCGCAAAGGAGCCGAGGGAGGGTTACTACCTCTTACAGTCGATGGAGACGCATGCGCATCCGCGCGAAGGTACTCCTCGCCACCGCTTCGAACTAGCCCCAATCGGGTACCCTTTCTTTGCGCTTTTCTTCTATTGCGGGCTCGCCCGCCTTTTTCAATTCTTCGCGATATCATGAACACCTCACGGGCTTCGCCTCCTTGATTTCACCCCCAATGCTGTCTCGACCATGGCAGTTTTCGCACACCTTTGCGAAAACTTTGTCGGATCCACCAAACGTAGCCCTCTTCCGCCACTTCTTCATGCCCCGCGTTGAGAGAGGGGAGCCGCTTCTTGAGGGGATTGCTTGGATCTCCGGGATCGGCAAGAAAGAAGCTTATCTGGAAGGAGAGCTCCGCAGCAAATGGGAGGAGTGGAGAGCCAATTGGTGTTGGATCGTTGAGGAGGACCCGCAGCCTTCATCGCCTGTGCCAAACCCCAATAGTGCGCGGCAACGATTGGAGCAACTTGGCGCCGGAAGATGCTAGGTTGAAGATTCGTGACCGGATCTTGCGCCTCGGGCTTGCCGGACTCACCAGAGGCGCAGTTGGCGCAGATTTCCTTCGCCGCCGCATTGCTCCCTTGCAGGAGAGGAGGAGACCTGCTTGGGAGTTCCAAAATGCAGCGGACATCATGAGGCTGCGCCCAGGCCTCAACTGGAATTTCACCGTCTTGGAGTTGGATGCGATGCTGCTAGAACTGTTCAAGCATGACCCGATCACCCGAGTGGTTTAGGTTGCCGAGGGGGTCGTCCCATTGTGCAACAATTCTGCGCTCGACCGCATCCGTGCCATGATGTCGCGAAGCGATTCTCATGGGATCGTTCCAACTGGCAAGAGCACTGCGGACGACGTCGTGCGGCAATTCTTCGACAACTTGAAGAAATGCCGATCCGCCCGATGAGCAGAAGAAGCTCACCCGCGACACCACCGACGACGTAGATGCAGCCAGATTGCCACCAGGCTGGAGGAGGCGGCAGCAATTGCCATACCGGGCGCTCTTCGGGTACACCGTGGAGGAGGCAGATGCAGCAGAGGCGGCAAGCCTTGCCGAGCGAAGGAGTTCACGGTGAGGAAGAGCTTGCGAACCCGAGAGGCCGAGTCGAGCGAACCAGCCGAGGGCGCTTCTTCCTCACCATCCAGCGGCTTGCCAGAACGGAGCCCCGGCTCCGCTTAAGAGGCGTCTCCGCAAGGCGGAGACGAGACGGGCGGCAGACGGGCAACAACCGCAAAGATGGCGACGCGCTTTATCGCGGCAAGCAATGTTGCCGCGGGAGCACCCCACACTGCTGCGACAACTGGGGCGGGATCCTCCCAGGCCACCGCCGACACCTCCGCCAAGCGGTCAAGAGAGCCCACTCCTCCGCCTCGTCGCACTGGAGGCGAGCCGGAGTTTGATCTCCGCGCCAGCCCGACGAGGAAGAAGAAGAGTAAGCTTCAATATTGTGCTTGTATTTCTTCAATTTTGTTGCTTCATGTTGAATCTGATTTGCTTCGTTCTGAACTCTTTCCTTTTCAGGACGCTGGCCCAGAGAGCGTCGAAGAGAGCCAAGACCCCGATGGTCGTCGTCGAGGACGAACCCACTGTGATGGCAGGAGGCGCGTCCGAGACAACCTTGCCGGGTGTCGGGGAGGCTGATCGTACCCACGGACACCTATGGGGCCGGCGGACCGGGCCCCTTGTGGTTCGGAGGGGGGCGGAGATCGCACGAAGAGCGGATCGAGGCGAGGCACACGAGCAGTTTACCCAGCTTCGGAGCTCTCCGGAGAGATAAAACTCCTACTGCTGCTTGTCTGATGTATTGTGTTCTTGCTAGGGAGCGATGAGAGCTACAAAACCTAGCGTGAGTGTCTCTGATCTCGAGTGAGTCGAATGAACCGAACCCTTTCTACGTTGCGCATGGGCTCCTTTTATATGCTCAAGGGGTCTCCGACAGGTGGCAACATAGGCGGGGGTACAAATGTAAAAACAGGAGTTGGTACACCTACTCAACAAAGGTACAAAGGTAAAAATACCTAACTCGACGGCAAAGGAAAAAAGCAATAAATGCCCGTCGATTGTCGCCTAAACAAAGGCAATGAGACCGTCAGTGCGCCTCCGCCACGATGGCATGCTTGTCGGGCCGCTTATCGCTGCTCTCCGGCTGGCTGCCTGACCCGCCGACAGCGATGCATGGAACGGTCCCATGGCGACACGTCGCTGGATGAGCTGGAGCGGAGAGGAGAGGTTGCTTGTCGCGTAAGCGCCTTTGCCGCGTCGAATCCTTGTCGCGTCCGGAGGCTTGTCGCGCTCCGGGCCTTCCCGGCAAGCTCCTCTTGCGGGGCCTTGTCTTCTGCATGCTCGAGTGGCCTTCCGACAAGCTCCTCTTGCCGGGCCTTGTCTTCTTAATCAAATACTTTGTTCTTGAATGGCTCCAAAGGAGCCACGGAGGATCTTGGCGGCGACGAGGCAAACCCTGCCGCGGGGTGCTGCAACTGTCCGTGCATGAGTACGGGATACTAGGGTACCCCTACTCTAGTACACCGACAGGAGCCCCCGGGCCTCGGCCGTACACGGTGCCGAGCTGTCGGTGTACTAACGTAGGGGTACCTTAGTACCCCGAACTTGTGCACGGGCAGTCGCAGCGTCCCCGTGGCAAGCCTCGCCGGGCGTCCGCCAAGACCCTCTGCAGCCTTTCAGAAGACAAGACCCCGGCAAGAGGAGCTTGCCGGGAAGGCCTCTCTAGGCACGAAGAAGGCCCCGGCAAGAGGAGCTTGCCGGGAAGGCCACTCCAGGCACGCAGAAGACAAGGCCCCGGCAAGAGGAGCTTGCCGGGAAGGCTCGGGGCGCGACAAGTCTCCGGGCGCGACAAGGATTCGGCCGCGGCAAGGCGCTTGCCGCGGCATGCAACAAGATCTACCGGGATGCAGCAGCCGCGACAGACTGCCCAACACTTGCCGCTGGAGCTCCCGGGGGGAAGAAGACCAAGTCCAAGTCCGGCAAGGGCTCTGATGCTCACTCTGGCAAGCGCACCTCTTCGGAGTGCTGCGCTACCGTCGAGGACGCACCATCGAGCTCCACCGGCAAGTCCAAGAAGATGGTGGCTCCGCCGAAGACCAAGAAGGTGCCCGCCAAGGAGGACGGCACTGGTGGTACCTTCACCATCAGTGCCTCTCTCGACCCTAAATAGGAAGGCGCGCTCGTTGCTTTCCTACGGGCGAATGTCGACGTGTTTGCATGGCAACCGTCTGACATCCCCGGTGTTCCCAGGAAAGTGATTGAGCATCGCCTGGCCGTTTTTCCTCATGCGTGGCCCATCAAGCAAAAAGTCAGGAAGCAAGCAATGGAGCGCCAAGAATTCATAGCCGAAGAGATCAAGAAACTGGAAGCAGCAGGCCTTGTCAGAGGAGTGCTCCATCCAACGTGGTTGGCCAATCTCGTAGTCGTATAAGAAGCAAATGGGAATTGGAGACTTTGTATTGACTTCACGGATGTTAATAAATCTTGTCCCAAAGATCCATTTCCCTTGCCGCGCATTGACCAGATTGTTGACTCCACGGCTGGATGTGATTTGCTTTCGTTTCTTGATGCATACTCAGGATACCATCAGATCTTCATGGTTGAAGAAGATGAAGAGAAGACCGCATTCATCACACCATGTGGCACATACTGTTTCATACGGATGCCTTTCGGTTTGAAGAATGCTGGTTCAACATTTGCAAGGGTAGTCCATGACGCTTTTGAGCAGCAAATGCACAGAAATGTAGAAGCCTACATGGATAACATAGTGGTAAAAAGCAAGGACAAAGCAACTTTGGTTCAAGATTTGACGAGACCTTTGCAAATCTGCGCGAGATCAACCTCAAGCTCAACCCCGAGAAGTGCGTGTTTGGAGTCCCTTCCGCAAGCTTCTCGGGTTCTTCGTGTCTCAAATGAGGATTGAAGCTAATCCCGACAAGATCAAGGCCATCGAGCAGATTGAAGCACCAAAGCGTGTCAAGGATGTACGAAGGCTTGCGGTTGCCGCTGCTCTCGGCAGGTTTATTTCTAGGTTCTGCTGAGCGCCTCGCCATTCTTCAAGATCTTGAAAAGGCAGGTCCAATGAAATGGACTCGAAGCGGAGGCTGCTTGCGCAGAGACTTGAAGAGATACCTGTCCTCCACTCCGACACTTGTCGCACCTAAGCCACAAGAGAAGTTGCTGCTATATATAGCGGCAACCAATCAAGTGGTTAGTGCTGCGTTAGTAGCGGAGAGGAGGCGGATGACGAGCCAGCAACCGTGGCAAGCACATCCAGCGACAAGTAGGGGGCTTCGCCGACAACCTCTGGTCCCGGCAAGGACGAGTCCGCGAAGACGCATGAGCAGATACAGAGAAGGATGGTGCAGCGCCCATTCTACTTTGTCAGTTCCCTCTTGCAGGGGGCTAGGTCAATGTACTCTGGTGTGCAAAAATTGCTTTTCGGCCTCCTCGTGGCCTCGAGAAAGCTGCGCCATTACTTCCAAGCACATGAGATCACAGTTGTCACTCGCTTTCCCCTGAAGAGGATACTGCAGAATCCAGAAGCGACAGGCAGGATTGTCGAGTGGGCCTTTGGAATTGTCAAGATTTGGTCTTAAGTTTGAAAGCACATCAACTATCCAAAGCGTAGCGTTGGCAGAATTCATAGCAGAATGGGCGCCAACACAAGATGAAGAGATTCCGAGACGAGCATTCCCGCCAAAGAAGCAAGCAAAGAGTGGCTGATGTACTTTGATGGTGCCTTCTCGCTGCAAAGGCGCCCGGTGCCGCGTGCGTTGCTTATCGCACCCACCGGAGAGCACCTCAAATCACGTAGTCCAGATGCACTTTCCCAAGGAGCAAGCGACAAACAATCTGCAGAGTATGAAGGTTTGCTTGCCGGTCTCGGGATCGCGATGGACCTTGGGATCAAGAAGCTTATTGTCAGGGGTGATTCGCAACTCGTCGTCCGCCAAGTCAATAAAGATTACCAGAGTCCGTTGATGGAAGCCTACGTGGATGAAGTGAGGAAGCTCGAAGAGCACTTTGACGGCCTGCAAATGGAACATGTTCCAAGAGCTCAGAATGATATTGCTGATGGCCTGTCAAAGTGCGCCACACTTAAGTTACCTGTGGAACCAGGGATCTTCGTGCTCAAGCTGACTCAACCCACTGTAACACCATCAACAGGACAAGGCAAGAAGAGGAAGTTGGCCTCTGGTGAATACTTTCCGACAGAGCTTCCCGAAGCCGTCGTTGCAAAGGTCCCCAAGATCAACACTGCTTGATCTTTGAGGAAGCGATCTGCTCCGACAGACCCCAGGGTTTGTTTCGTTGAAGCAGACGCTCCCGACAAGTCTTGCTCTGGCAAGCTTGTCGGGGAACATCAAGCTCCGGCAGGGCCGTAGGTTCTTGCCGTGGAAGCTGATGTTCCCGCAGCAGCAGATGTGCCTTTAGTCCTTGTTGTCGAGCCGCAAGCTCCAGCATGGGCGCAGCAGATTGTCCATTTCCTTCAGACAGGAGAACTTCCCAAGAGCAAGAAGAAGCGGAAAGAGTAGCCCGGCAGTCAAGTATGTACGGTTTGTCGATAGCATACCGCATGTAAGAAGACTCAACGGTGTGAAATTGAAGTGTATTCCCGGGAAGATGGATGAAGCTGTTGGCAGAGATACATGGAGGCATATGTGGTCACCACATTGGCGCAAGAAGAGCACTTGCCGGCAAAGCTTTCAAGCAAGGTTTCTTCTGGCCGACAGCCCTCCAGATGCAAATCGCACAAGTAACCAAGTGTGAAGCGTGCAGTTCCATTCCAAACAGATACACCAGCCAGCTCAAGCTCTCTAGACGATCCCTTTATCCCGCCATTTTCGGTCCGGGGCTCGACATCCTCGGCCCCTTCCCCGAAGCTGTCGGGGCTTTGAGTACTTGTACGCCGCCATCGACAAGTTCACAAAGTGGCCGGAAGTGGAAGCATTGAGGAAGGTGACGCACAAGCAGTCAAGTTCTTCAGTCAATTGTTTGCCGTTTCGAATCCCTAACCGGATCATCACCGACAACGGCACAGAATTCACGAAGTCGCACCTTCATGCAAGACGTCCAAGACCTTGGCGCCAAGGTCTGCTTTGCTTCATTGCTCACCCGAGAAGCAACGGTCAAGCGAAGAGAGGGCAAATGCTTTGAAGTGCTGCGCGCTCAAGACCAGAACTTTCGACGGAGTTGCACAAGTCGCGGAAGAAAGCTGGATCGAGGAGCTGCCGGTGGTTCTTTGGTCGATCAGACGACGCCAAATCGAGCCATCGCCGACACCCTTTGCTCTAGTCTATGGACCAGAGGCAGTTCTCCCCACGGAACTTCAGATACGGATCGCCTCGAGTGCTCGCTTATGATGAGCTCGAGCAAGAGCAGCTGCGACAAGATGACGCGCTGCTCCTCGAGGAGGATCGTCTTAAGGCCGCTGTGCGAGCTGCTCGCTACCAGCAAGCTTTGCGCCGCTACCATAGCCGCAAAGTTAGTGCCAGAAGTCTCGAGGAAGGCGACTTTGTTCTTCGGCGCGTTCAGTCCGCCAAGAACTCAAACAAGTTGACGCCGAAGTGGGAAGGCCCTTATCGGGTGAAACGAGTCACTAGGCTGGCGCTGTCCGCCTTGAGACCGAAGATGGCATTCCGGTGAGCAACTCCTGGAACATTGAGCATCTTCGTAAGTTTTACCCATAGGGCGCGGTTGTCGGAACCCGTTTCGGCAACCACCTTTTGTACAAGTCTTGCCGCAGTTGCATGTGATCCTTTGTACAAAGCCAGGCGCAGACCCCGTGCATTAGTAAAAGCTCATGCGTTGCGCACAACGTGTCAAGTTCATGCTTTCATCAATTTATTGCATGCTTTGGCTAACACTTTGTGCAGCAACCACACCCGGTAAGCAGAATCGAGCCGCTAGGCTCCGTAACATTATTTCCTCTTCTTTTTCTTTTCTCAAAGAAAGAAGGGCTCCCTCGCGCACAAGTTAACCAGGGGGAAGGAGGAGATAATACTATGGACCAGGCACCGCTCGAGGAAGTTTCACCTCATCAGGAAGCAAGAGATGTAAAAGCTAAGTTGCCAAAGTTTGAGCAATCAATTTTAAATTTTTAAGTTATCTTCCTCGAACGATAGTACTTTGTATGGAAAACACTGTGCGCAGAGGAACCAACTCGTGGACTGGTCGCGCCTTACTTTGTTTCGAGTCCGCTCAACAACTTAAGTGAGCTGCGGCTAGTCCGCGACAAGGTTGCTTTGTCGGTAGCGACCCCGCCAAAGGCTGCTGAAGTTCCGCACTCGGCGCCAAGGGTAAGGGTGCTGCACCGCAAGTTTCGAAAAGCGTGAGGGCAATAACATACAAAGCCAAGAGTCGAGTAAAGGAAGTAACGAGCAAATGTTGCCGAATAAAGTTATATTACAAAATAACTTATTGCGGCATCAAGCTAAATCGTTCTCGTAACTGAAATAACAGCGAAGAGGAGAAGAAGGGCGCGCTGGCACCCAAGCCCGGCAAGCCGAGTTGTTGCCGGGGCTGCGGCAAGCAGAGTTGCGCGGCAAGCCAGAAATTGCCGGGGCCGCAAGCCAGAGTTGCCGGGGCTGCGATCTCAGATAAGCCCTTCGTCCCTTTTCAAGCATCCTTTTTCATTAAAAACATTCTACTCGGATACAATCCGTGGAGAATGAAAACATGAAAGAGAGGATTACAAGTTTTAAATGCGGATAAGGCCCGAAGGCTTACAAATTGAAAAGATAAGATGCCCGTAATCCTTTTCCTGTCCCTCTTTTCAGGAGGTAGGTCAAGGAGGCGAGAAGGGCAAAGAAACGCCTAGGCGAAGCTACAGGTGCCGAAGGCACCAAGGAACATCCCGGGGCTCCCGAGGGCTTGACGGAGATGGCAGCGCCGAAGCGGGGCTCAAGACGGGCGGCGGGGCGTTAGCATCGCTTGTCGAGGGCACTACGCCCTCAGACTCCGACTTGACGGCCTTTGTCGCCATCCTCTTCCCCTACCGCAGCCTCCCCACGCCATCGCCCAAGGAGACGACCCGGGGAGTTCAAGGAGCCGCGACACGGATGATGGGGTCGCCCGGTGACGTCTGGGCGGGCGCTCGACAAGCTGATCGGGCCCGCTACCCTCGTCGTCGCCGCCACTCTCCTCCTCGCCACTCTCGCTCGAGGGGAATCTTCATTGTCGGAGGAGCTATCCACGCAGCACTTCTCCAGTACCGAGATCCCGAAGACCTTGACGGAGAGGAGATCAACCTCCATTATCTTAATATGGAGGGTTAACCCCGCTCTCTGGATGTGGATGCGAGTGAACGTCTTCCACAAACGATCAAGATACATCACATTAGGGGCTGGGAATAAAACACGTACTCGCATGCCACTGATTCCACAGCCCCTCATGTGCAGTCTCGGTGTCTCGGCGGATCCGACTCCATCAAGGCCGCGAATGGAGCTGGAAGCCGGAGGCGACAACGAGGCGCCCGGCGCAGCCTAACGAAGAACTCGCAAGGGTCGTCCCCTGTATGGACCGCCGCAGGGAGGGGAACCGCCGGCGGAAGAGGAGACGGTGCGCCGCCCCGTCCGCCTCTTCCCCGAGTGCCTCGACCTCGTCCACGACCTCGCCCCCTCCCTCTTCCTCTTGTGGCTGGCTCTGCCACCCCGGGCGTGGGGTTGGGAGGGGAGTGCTGTCTAGCGGCGACCCTCGCCGCCACCGATGAAGAACCAAGGTCCCTTTTCTCCATGACGAATGAGGGAAAGGGGAGCAGAAACTGAGGAATAGAGGAGATGGGAGAGTGCGGGCTTCTGCGCTCCCCTTCCGCTCTTTTTAAGGAAGCAAGGTGGGGGCTCGACCGCCCCGCTCGACAAATCAGGGCATAGAAAGAAGCGGGGGAATCGGGCCGACCTGCTGCCTTCTGCCATCTTGGCCCAGTTTTCCACTTCCATCGTCCCGCGACCCCAAGAGCATGGGAACCACGTGGCGGGGATGCAGAACTGAGGCGACGGGTGAAGCGATCCCTTACGCCGCCCACTTCCCCACGACGCCAAGAATTGACGCGTGCCGTTATGGGGAACGCAGCGGTATGGAGTGGGTTTGGTTTGGACCCAGGCAGCGTGCCGTGCCTGTTTTGGGCCTGGCCCAACAGCGCTTCGGCACCGTGTATGGCCCAGAACCGGGGCTCTGACCGGTGTACTAAAGTAGGGGTACCTTAGTACCCGAACTTGTCTGCAGGCGGTAAATGGCGTCCCGTGGCAAGCCTCGCGAGGCGTCCGCCAAGACCCTCCGCAGCCTTTCGAAGACAAGACCCGGCAAGAGGAGCTTGCCGGGAAGGCCTCTCTAGGCACGAAGAAGGCCCGGCAAGAGGAGCTTGCGGCAAGGCCACCTCGCACGCAGAAGATAAGGCCCGGCAAGAGGAGCTTGCGGGAAGGCTCGGGCGCGACAAGTCTCCGGGCGCGACAAGGATTCGCCGCTGACAAAGGCGCTTTTGCCGCTGACATGCAACCTCTCTCCGCTCTCCGCTCCAGCTTTACCCAACGACGGCGTCGCCATGGGACCGTTCCATGGGCGGCGTGTCGAGCAGCTGTGCAACCCGGCGGAGAGCAGCGATAAGCGGCGCTGACAGGCTCGCCATCGTGGCGAGCGGAGGCGCACCTGACGGTCTCTGTTGCACTGTTTGGGCGACAATGACGGGCATTTATTTCTTTTTTCCCTTGCCGTCAGAGTTAGGTATTTTGCACTGTACACTGTTCGAGTAGGTGTACCAACTCCTGTTTTTACATTTGTACCCCCGCCTATGTTGCCACCTGTCGGAGACCGAGTCGAGCAAACTAGCCGAGGGCGCACCAACTCCTGTTTTTACATTTGTACCCCCGCCTGTGTTGCCACCTGTCGGAGACCCCTTGAGCATATAAAAGGAGGCCCGAGTGCAACGTAGAAAGGGTTCCAAAGGTTGAGTTCGGTTCCGCAGGTTCGGCTCGTTCGGTTCATTCGACTGGCCATAGATTAGATACACTCACGCTAGGTTTTGTAGCTCGCATTGCTCCCTGGCAAGAACACAATAGATCAAACAAGCAGCGGTAGGAGTTTTATCTCTCCGGAGAGCTCCGAAGCTGGGTAAACCGCTCGTGTGCATCGCCTCGATCCGCTCTTCGTGTGATCTCCGCCCCCCTCCGAACCACAAGGGGCCTGCTCCGCGGCCCCATAGGTGTCCGTGGAGTGCGATCAGCCTCCCGACACGGCGCTATGCGGCGAGGCCCAAAAGCGATTACTGCACGGTCACACGCGGCCTCGACCACGCCGCAAATCACCCGGACCCACCACGATCCCCACTAACGGCACACACGGATGTGGCGTTGTCTGCGAAGATAAATGAAGCGGCGTAAATGGGGTTTCTTTATTAGTATAAGCGGAACGTCCGCCCCCTCCCCCTCTTTATAAGCGGAGGAAACAGGGGCAGGCCGTCCACTCTGCCATCGCTATCTTGTCAAGAAAACCACCACCGCTCCCTTCTTCTTCTCCGGTGCGAAGAGAGCAGCGCCCCGTCCCCTTTCGCCACAAGCGCGCTCACCGCCGTCGACCTCCTCCGCCGCCCTCGCCATGGCCCCGAAAGCCGACAAGGAGAAGGGCGTCAAGTCGGCCGAGGCGCAGCGGCTCGCGGCGCTGTGCAAGGAGCAGGCCATCTTCCCCCCGCAGCTCGGCGCAAGGGAGCTGCGGGACGTCTTCTACCTCTTCTGGTCGACGGAGACGCGTGCGCATCCGCACACGAGGGTACTCCCCGCCTCCGCCTTGATTTGGCACCAACAGGGTACCCCTTTTTCGCCCTTTTCTTCTAGTGCGGGCTTTGCCCGCCCTTTTCTGAGTTCTTTTGCGACATCATGAACACGTTTAGCCTCCGCCTCCTTGATTTCACCCCCAACACCGTCTTGACCATGGCAGTTTTCGCGCATCTTTGCGAAAACTTTGTCGGAGTCCACCCAAATGTGGCACTCTTCCGCCATTTCTTTGTGCCCAGCGTCGAGAGAGAGAGCCACTTGCCGGAGGGATAGCCTGGGTCTCTAGGATCGGCAAGAAAGAGGCCTACCTAGAAGGAGAGTTCCGCAACAAGTGGGAGGAGTGGAGAGCCAATTGGTGCTGGGTCGTAGAGGAGAACCCGCAGCCCTTCACCGCCGTCGCCTCGGACCCCAATAGTGCGCGGCAAAGATTGGAAGTAACTTGGCGCGGAGGATGCGAAGCTGAAGATAGCGTGACCCGGATCCTGCGCCTCGGGCTTGCCGGGTTAACCGTAAGTATGATTGGCGAGATTTCCTTCGCCGCGCCGCCTCCCTTGCGAGGAGAGGAGGAGGCCTGCTTGGGAAGTTCCAGAATGCGGCAGACATCATGAGGTTGTGCCCGGGTATGAACTGGAACTTCACCGTCTTGGAGCTGGATGCGATGCTGCTCGAGCTGTTCAAGAACGACCCCGACCACCCCGAGTGGTTTAGGTTGCCGTGGGGGGTCGTCCCGTTGTGCAACAACTCGGCGCTCGACCGCATCCGCGCCATGATGCCGTTGATGCGATTCCCATGGGATCGTTCCAACTGGCAGGAGCCCCCGACGAGGTCGTGCAGCGGTTCTTCGATGACTTAGAAGAAGTGCCGATCCATCCGACGAGCGGAGAAGGCTCACCTGCGACACCACCGACGAGGAGATGGCGCGGATTGCCACCAGGGTGGAGGAGGCGGCAGCAGCCGCTGCCGCTGGAGCCTTCGGGTTCACCGTGGAGGAGGCGGACGCTGCGAAGGCGGCAAGCCTTGCCGAGCGAGGGGAGGTCGTCGGCGAGGACGAGCTTGTCGAGCCCGAGGCCGGGTCGAGTGGACCCGCCGAGGGCGCTTCTTCTCCACCACCCAGCGACTTGCCGCCAATGAGCCCCGGCCCGCCGAAGAGGCGTCTCCGCAAGGCCGAGACGAAGTCGGGCGGCAGATCGCCCACAGCAGCAGCGCCTTACATGACGCGCTTCCACCGCTGCAAGCGAGGTTGCCTTGGAGCGCCCTACACCGCTGCGACAAGCTGGGCGGGATCTTCTCGAGCCACCGCTGACGCCTCGCTAAGCGGCCAAGAGAACCTACTCCCGCCTCGTCGCACCGGAGGCGAGCCGAGTTTGACTTCTCCGCGCTCGGCTCCGAGGAGGAAGGCGAAGAGTAAGCTCTTGAGATTTGTGCTTGTATTTCTTCAATTTTATTGCTTCATCTTGAATCTGATTTGCTTCGTTCTGGACTCTTTCCTTTTCAGGACGCTGGCCCAGAGAGCGTCGAAGAGGGACAAGATCCCGACGGTCGTCGTTGAGGACGATTCTCCCGTGGCGACGGGGGACGCGTCCGAGACCGCCTTGCCGGACCCGGCAACCCTCCCTCAGAGCAGCCCCCAGCACAACCCCTGCAGTAAGTGTGCAGTTTTCTCCTTACTATTAGGTGTGCAGGGGTGCCCTTTCTTCGTTGATATCGTATTGTGCTTGTGTAGGAGCAGAGCAGCCTCATCAGGAGGGCTCGAAAGCCGCCCCCGAGACCCTGTCTGCTGCCACAACGCCGCCAAGGGAGGAATCTCCGGCAAGGGAGCGCCATCCGACAAGGGAGGCCACTCCGGCAAGGGAGGCTACCCCGGCAAGGGACAGCGCCAGTGACCCTCCAGTGGTCGAGGCCGTGGCTGCTGCGGATCCCGTTGCAGGTAATTCCCTTACACGAAAATTTCCCTTGGGCTTGCTTTCTTTTGTTTGTCTTTTTGAACATTTGCTTGACTACTCTTTCTTCGTCTGACGCAGAGCCGATGGAGGTCGAGGCCGCCGGCGAGGAGGAAGCGCGCAGCAACACCGACGAGGCCGCCGTCGAGGAAGAAGAGGTCGTGGTTGTGGAAGAAGAGGCCATCGCCGACGAGCCTGTTGGCGAGGAGGCCACCGGGGCTGCCAACGCAGAGGCCAGTGAGGGGTCGGGCGATCGCACTGACGGCCCTGAGGCCGCAGGAGCGCCAAGCGCTACACCGACAGCCGACTTCCCCGCCGCTGCTGCGGCGTCGGGCTCCGAGGAGCCCCAGCCCGGCGCCTACCTAAAGGCCGGCGAAGGCGTCTTCATCAAGCTCCCATGGGAACCGAGCTCCAGGGCGCCGGTCGAGGGAGAGACCTTCGACGGCGAGCTACTCGCCTCCATTGGGCTGACGCTGGTGGACGCGCTAAGCAGCATCGTGGCGAAGTCTGAGGAGGAGGAGGCTGCAGAAGAAGGTTTTGTCGCTCTACCAGCGCCCGTGAACAAGTTGGAGACCCGGGAAGCACTTGTCGCAAGGGCAGGAACGGACATGGAGAAGCATGCAGAAGAGCTCCGGAGCGCCAACCAAGAAGCCCTCCGTGACGTAGCGGAAGCGCGGGGGCAACTCGCAGAAGAGCGCACGACCTTCATCCTTGAGAAGGCCGCGGCTGAGGAGGAGCAGCGGCTGGCTGCCGAGAAGCTCTCCGCGCAGGAAAGTGAGCTGGCGCAGCGGAAGGTCAACCTGGACAGCCACGAAGAAGACCTTGCCGCGCGCGAGGAGTCACTTGGCGGGGCGCTTCAGGAAGCGAAGGACGCTGCCGCAGCTGCCGAGGCCGCCAAGGAGGAGTTGAAGGCGAAGGTGGCACATTGGAGGCCACCCTCAAGAAGAGCGGCGAAGAGCTTGCCGTGCTCAAGCGTGAGCGCGAGAAGGACGCTTACACCCTTGGCGAGCTGCAGAGTCGTCTCGCTGATAGAGGCAAGGAGCTCGACGCTGCCAAGGATTTCAAGGCAGATCTTGAGCTGAAGCTAACCACCGACATGTGACGTTGGGCGGCACCGGAGAGCGGGAGGTGGGCTTGTTGGAGGCGATCAAGGCCAAGGAGGAGCTCTGGCGAATCTTGGCTCCATCCAGAGCACCTTGAGGGAGAGCGTGGAGCACCGGATCAAGGTCTTGTGGACACCGCCGCCGACATCCACAACGAGCTGATGGAGTTGGGGATGGCGGACCTTGCATACTCCTGCGACGAGCATCTCCAACCCAGCGCCAAACTCGGTTTATTCTTCAAAGGCGTGGTGGCGGGTCTCCAGCGACTCGGAAGAGGTCCCGGCAGCTGGCCGAGGAATCGCGCCAGATCTGTGCAGGAGCCCTCGAGAAAGTGTTGATAAAGGTGGCCTTCCGCAATCCGGGCCTCAACCTTAACGGGCGTCCTCAGGATCCTTGCCGCCAGATGCCAACGTGGAGGAGCTCGAGCCCTTGTCGCACTCCATTGTGGACAAGGTGAACAAGATCAAGCGGATCGATGGCGACCGCGTAGACTAGGCCGCCAGCTTTAGCTTGCCCTTGTCGCTGCTGATCATGTTTTAGAACACTTTGTTAGATCAGCGACAAGTTATTTTGTAATATACTCTATCTTAGGCGATCAATGCAACATTATTTCCTCTACTTGATTCCTTCCTTTGTACGTTTCTGCCTTACGCGTTTGGGGGACTTGTCGGTGCGGGCACTTTGGCCGCGAGCGCTGAGTGCGGAACGTCAGCAGCCTGCTGGCAGTGCCGCCTCCGACAAGAAACCTTGTCGCGACTAGCCGCAGCTCACTTAAGTTGTTGAGCGGAATCGAAACAAAGTAAGGGCGCGACTAGCCGGCGAGTTGGTTCCTCCGCGCACAGGTTTTCCATACAAAGTACTATCGTTCGAGTAAGATAACTTAAAAAAAATTTTAAAAATTGATTGCTCAAACTTTGGCAACTTAGCTTTTCTGTCTCTTGCTTCCCGATGAGGCGAAACTTCCTCGAGCGGTGCCTGGTCCATAGTATATCTCCTCCTCCCCCCTGGTTAACTTGTGCGCGAGGGAGCCTTCCTTTCTTTGAGAAAAGAAAAAGAAGAGGAAATAACATTATGGAGCCCAGCGGCTCGATTCTGCTTACCGGGTGTGGTTGCTGCACAAAGTGTTAGTCAAAACATGCAATAAAATGATGAAAGCATGAATTTGACAGTCGTCGCATAACACATGAGCTTTCTTGATGCATCTGGTTCTGCGCTCGCTTTGTACAAAGGATTACATGCAACAGCGGCAAGACTTGTACAAAGGTGGTTGCGAACAGGTTCCGAACAAGCTACGCCTATGGGTAAAACTTACGAAGATGCTCAATGTTCAGGAGTTGCTCACCGAATGCCATCTTCGGTCTCAAAGCGATACGGCGCCAGGCCTAGTGACTCGCTTCACCCGATAAGGGCCTTCCCACTTTGGCATCAACTTGTTTGAATTCTTGGCGGACTGAATGCGCGAAGAACAAGGTCGCCTTCCTCGAGACTTCGGCACTAACTTCTGCGGCTATGGTAGCGTGAAAAGCATCTTTATTAGCGAGCAGCTCGCGACAATGACCTAAGGCGATCCTCCTCAAGGAGCAGCGTCATCTTGTCGCAGCTGCTCTTGCTCAAGCTCATCATAAGCGAGCACTCGAGGCGATCCAGATATCGAGTTCCGTGGGGAGAACTGCCTACGCCCATAGACTAGAGCAAAGGGTGTCTGGCCGGTGGCTCGATTTGGCGTCGTCCTGATCGACCAAAGAACCACCGGCAGCTCCTCAATCCAGTTTCTTCCGCACTTGTGCAGCCTGTCGAAAGTTCTGGTCTTGAGCCCGCGCAGCACTTCAGCATTTGCCCTCTCTGCTTGACCGTTGCTTCTCGGGTGAGCAACAGAAGCAAAGCAGACCTTGGCGCCAAGGTCTTGGACGTACTGCATGAAGGTGCGACTCGTGAATTGTGTGCCGTTGTCGGTGATGATCCTGTTAGGGATTCCGAAACGGCAGACAATCGACCTGAAGGACTTGACTGCTGACTGTGCTATCACCTTCCTCACTGCTTCCACTTCCGGCCACTTTGTGAACTTGTCGATGGCGACGCATAAGTACTCAAAGCCCCGATAGCAGCTCGGGGAAGGGGCCGAGGATGTCGAGCCCTGCACGAAAATGGCGGGGATAAAGGGATCGTCTGAGAGCTTGAGCTGGCTGGTATATCTGTTTGGAAATGGAACCGCACGCTTCACACTTGGTTACTTGTGCGATTGCATCCTGGAGGGCTGTCGGCGAAGAAACCTTGCCGGAAAGCTTTGCTTGACAAGTGCTCTTGCGCCAATGTGGTGACCACATATGCCTCCATGTATCTCTCGCCAACAGCTTCGTCCATCTTCCACAGGAATACACATCAATTTCACACCGTTGAGTCTTCTTCTGTACAGTATGCTGTCGACAAACTGGTACATACTTGACTGCCGGGCTACTCTTTCCGCTTCTTCTTGTTCTTCGGGAAGATCTCCTGTCTGAAGGAAATGGACAATCTGCTGCGCCCATGCTGGAGCTTGCGGCTCGACAACAAGGACTAAAGGCACATCTGCTGCTGCGGGAACATCAGCTTCCACGGCAAGAACCTGCGGTCCTGCGGGAGCTTGATGCTCCCTGACAAGCTTGCCGGAGCAAGAATTGTCGGGAGCGTCTGCTTCAACGAAACAAACCCTGGGGCCTGTCGGAGCAGACTGCCCCTCAGCACTGTTGGTGTTGATCTTGGGGACCTTTGCTACGACGGCTTCGGGAAGCTCTGTCGGAAAGTAGTCACCAGAGGTCAACTTCCTCTTTTTGCTTTGTCCAGTTGATGGTGTTACGGTTGGCTGAGTCAGCTTGAGCACGAAAATCCCTGGTTCCACAGGCAACTTAATTGCGGCACACTTTGACAGGCCGTCAGCAATATCATTCTGAGCTCTTGGAACATGTTCCATTTGCAGGCCGTCAAAGTGCTCTTCTAGCTTCCTCACTTCATCGACGTAGGGTTCCATCAACGGACTCTGGTAATCTTTGTTCACTTGGCGGACGACAAGATGTGAGTCACCCCTGACAATAAGCTTCTTGATCCCAAGGTCCACTGCGATCCTGAGACCGGCAAGCAAACCTTCATACTCTGCAGTATTGCTTGTCGCTTGCTCTTTGGGAAAGTGCATTTGGACTACGTACTTGAGGTGCTCTCCGGTGGGTGCGATAAGCAAGACGCCGCACCGGGCGCTTTGCAGCGAGAAGGCACCATCAAAGTACATCAGCCACTCTTTGCTTGCTTCTTTGACGGGATATGCTCGTCTCCTAATCTCTTCATCCGGTGTTGGCGCCCATTCTGCTATGAATTCTGCCAACGCCCGCTTTGGATAGTTGATGTGCTTTCAAACTTGAGACCAAAGCTTGACAGTTCCAATGCCCACTCAACAATCCTTCCTGTTGCTACGGATTCTACGGTATCCTCTTTAGCGGGAAGCGTGACAACTGTGATCTCATGTGCTTGGAAGTAATGGCGAACTTTCTCGAGGCCATGAGGAGGTCAAAAGCAATTTCTGCACACCAGAGTACCTTGACCTAGCCCCTGCAGGAGGGAACCGACAAAAGTAGACTGGGCGCTGCACCATCCTTTTTGCATCTGGTCATGCGTAGCGCTGGATTTGTCCTTGTCGGGACGAGCTTGTCGGCGAAGCCCCCGCTTGTCGCCGGATGTGCTTGCCGTGGTTGTCGGCTCGTCATCCGCCTCCCTCTCCGCTACTAACGCAGCACTAACCACTTGATTGGTTGCCGCTATATATAGCAGCTACTTTTCTTGTGGCTTAGGTGCGACAAGTGTTGGAGTGGAGGACAGGTATCTCTTTAAGTCTTGCAGCGCAGCCTCCGCTTTGGGAGTCCATTTCATTGGACCTGCCTTTTTCAAAATTTTGAAAAACGACAGGGCGCGTTCAGCAGACCTAGAAATAAACCTGCTGAGAGCAGCCACGCAACCGGCAAGTCTTCGTACATCCTTGACGCGCTTTGGTGCTTCAATCTGCTCAATGGCCTCGATCTTGTCGGGATTAGCTTCAATCCCTTGTTGAGACGCGAAGAACCTGAGAAGCTTGCCGGAAGGGACTCCAAACATGCACTTCTCGGGGTTGAGCTTGAGGTTGATCTTGCGCAGATTTGCAAAGGTCTCGTCCAAATCTTGAACCAGAGTTGCTTTGTCCTTGCTTTTGACCACTATGTGATCCATGTAGGCTTCTACATTTCTGTGCATTTGCGGCTCAAAAGCGTCATGGACTACCCTTGCAAATGTTGAACCAGCATTCTTCAAACCGAAAGGCATCCGTATGAAACAGTATGTGCCACATGGTGTGATGAATGCGGTCTTCTCCTCATCTTCTTCAGCCATGAAGATCTGATGATATCCTGAGTATGCATCAATAAATCAAAGCAAATCACATCCATCCGTGGAGTCAACAATCTGGTCAATGCGCGGCAAGTCAATACAAAGCTCCATTTTCCATTTGCTTTGCACACGACTACAGGATTGGCCAACCACATAGGATGGAGCACTCCTCTGACAAGGCCTGCTGCTTCCAGTTTCTTGATCTCTTCGGCTATGAATTCTTGGCGCCCACCGCTTGCTTCGACTTTTTTGCTTGACGGGTCGCCAAGCGTGAGGACAAACGGCCAGGCGGTGCTCAATCACTTTCCTGGGAACACCGGCGATGTCAGACGGTTGCCATGCAAACACGTCGACATTCGCCCGCAGGAAAGCAACGAGCGCGACTTCCTATTTAGGGTCGAGAGAGGCACTGATGGTAAAGGTACCACCAGTGCCGTCCTCCTTGGCGGGCACCTTCTTGGTTTTTGGCGGAGCCACCATCTTCTGGCACTTGCCGGTGGAGCTCGATGGTGCGTCCTCGACGGTAGCGCAGCACTCCGAAGAGGTGCGCTTGCCGGAGTGAGCATCAGAGCCCTTGCCGGACTTGGACTTTGTCTTCTTCCCCCCTGGAGCTTCAGCGGCAAGTGTTTGGCAATCCGTCATGGCTGTTGCATCCCGGTAGATCTTATCGGCACAGATAAGGGCATCTTTCTTGTCGCCATGGACAGAGATGACGCTTATCGGGCCTGGCATCTTGAGTAGGTTGTAGGCGTAGTGAGAGGCTGCCATGAACTTGGCGAGTGCTGGACGGCCTAGTATCCCATTGTAAGGCAATGGGAAATCGGCAACGTCAAATGTGACCCTCTCAGTCCTAAAGTTTAGCTCGCTGCCAAATGTTACCGGCAACGTAATCTTCCCCTTCGCCTTGCTCCTTCCTGGATTGATTCCTTGGAAAGTGTCGGTCTCTTCGAGCTCGCTGTCAGGGATTGGAAGCTTCTGGAGCACCGCGGAGGAGATCAGATTCAAGACGGCCCCGCCGTCAACTAACATTTTTGTGACCTTGAGGTTGCGGATGGTTGGTGAGACCAACATCGGCAAGCACCCGACCACAGTTATGCGATCAGGGTGGTCCTCAATAAAAAAAATGATAGGCGTGCTGGACCACTTCAGAGGCTTGCGTGACTCTACGGATGGTTCCGCTGCATTGACCTCCCGCATCCATTGCTTGATTTGGCGGTGGGAGGTATGCAGAGAAGCACCTCCGTCAACGCAGAGGACCTTTGTGGCTTTCTGAAACTCCTGCTCATCAGCGTCGTCGTCTTCCATATCTTCGTCGCCGTCATCATCTTCATCCTTGTCGCGGCCGCGGGGAGGTCGATCTCCTTGCCGCTGCTTGGCCTTGCCGCGTCCCTCCCGGCCGGACGTTTCTTGCTTGCTCCCCCAGCACCTTCCTGGGCCTTCTCCTTGTCGCGCCGCTCGTACTCAGCTCTCTGCTGTTCGACAAGCTGCTCGACCTTCTTGCAGCTCTGGAGGTCGTTGCCCTTGGTGCGGTGGATCTTGCAATACTGCTTGCAGGAGCTGTCCTGCTTGTCGGCGGCCGCCACCGATTGGTGGTTGGCGTCAGCGGCAACCTCCTTGCCGGAGCAACCAGCCTTGGCGTTCTTGTCGCCACCTCCGTTGCCGGACTGCTCAACTGCTAGCACTTCTCTGCCTTTCTTCTTCCTGTTGCCTCGCCGCCGGCCCTTCTTTGCCGGAGCGGTGTCCTCACTGTCAGATCCTGCGTCCGCATTCTCTCCTGGGAGTCTCCTCCCTTCTTCAGCGCGCGCACACTTGTCGGCCAAGGCGTACAGCTCACTGACGTCCTTGACTTTGCACATCGCCATCTCCTCCCTCATCCTGCGGTTCCGCACATTCTCGATGAAATGCGCTGATCACCGCGGCAGGGTGGGCGTGCAGGATGTTGTAGTGTACCGCGGCTGAATCTCTGAATGAACTTGCGCAGGGACTCTCCTTCCTTGAGGCGAGCAGATGAAGGTCACTCTCTTGGCCATGAGGCTTGTGGCCACTGTGAAGGCGCCTAACAAACCGATGGCACAGATCTGCCCAAGAGGATATGGAGCTGTCCGGCAAGTGCATGAGCCAAGATCTCGGCGTTGGGCTTGAGCACGGCAGGAAGTAGTTGGCGAGGATCTTGTCGTCCCGTCCCCCGCAGCCTGCACCACGATGGTGTAGATGCTAAGGAACTCCGACGGATGCGCCCTGCCATCATACTTCTCAAACGCGTCTGGTTTGAAGTTTTTCCGGCTGGGCCACTGGACTTGCCGCAGCTCACGAGTGAACGCAGGGCAACCTATCACAGACGGCAAGTCGCTGGCTCCTCCAGTAGCGCGCATGTCAACAGAAGGCCCAAAGGCGCTTTGTTTGACCGACGTCGCGCTTCTCTTCCGGGCGCCGATGCGAGTTCGGCGTCCTCTTGTTGTCGCTCATGAAGAACTTGGCGCTGATCACGGCGAGCTCATGGATCCGACGACGCGGTGGAGTCGCTTGTCGAGATGGATCCGGTGAGTCGGCGATCTTGGCCTTCGTGGCGGAGAGTGCACGGTGGTTGCACCTCCGGCAGCCTCGTCGCCACCGCTCGTGCCTTGTCGTCTCGCCGCGGCTACGTTGGCGTTGGTTGCCGCGGAGCGTCGCCGTTGGCAAAGCCGATGAGGCTCTGGATAGTGGCCCTCCACTCGTCGACCTTGTCGGGCGTTGGAGGGTAGTCGAGGAGCAGCTGAGCTCTCGCCAGAGCTTCTGCTGGAGTAGTGGGTGGCATTGGCGAACGGTGCAAGGAGCGGGATACGCTCGGACTTCTAACTACGTTAGAAGGAGCAGCACCGTCCAGCGACCGTATCTCACTCGTGCCAGCATGTTGGCGCGCATGCTGGTCTTGAGGGTCTTGATCCAACGAACGTATGGCGTTGTGAACGCCATGACGTTGTTGGTCCCGCGTCTCCTAAGATGGGCGCGGGGGATGCGCGGACGCCGAGGTTTGCGGGGCCTTGTCCTTGGACTTGGCAACGTCGCGAATGCCTTCGTCGGCGCCCATTCCTCCGCCAGCGTCTGCCCCACCACCCGTTTGCTGCGGTGAGGGTGGGTACGACGCGGATGGCTCTGCTGCCGCCGAAGCCTTCTTCTTCGGTGGCATGTTGAGGAAGATGTTGATGACGCTGCTCGTGTGAACGCCGGATCAGATTCACACGGCCTCGACGCTTCTACCGGGCGCACCAAAGATGTCGGGAGGCTGATCGTACTCCACGGACACCTATGGGGCCGTCGGACCGGGCCCCTTGTGGTTCGGAAGGGGCGGAGATCGCACGAAGAGCGGATCGGCGGCGACGCACGAGCAGTTTACCCAGCTTCGGAGCTCTCCGGAGAGATAAAACTCCTACTGCTGCTTGTCTAATGTATTGTGTTCTTGCTAGGGAGCGATGAGAGCTACAAAACCTAGCGTGAGTGTCTCTGGTCTCGAGTGAGTCGAATGAACCGAACCCTTTCTACGTTGCACATGGGCCTCCTTTTATATGCTCAAGGGGTCTCCGACAGGTGGCAACATAGGCGAGGGTACAAATGTAAAAACAGGAGTTGGTACACCTACTCGAACAGTGTACAGTGCAAAATAAAGCAATAAATGCCCGTCTGTGTCGCTCAAACAGTGCAACAGAGACCGTCAGGTGCGCCACCGCTCGCCACGATGGCAAGCTTGTCAGCGCCGCTTATCGCTGCTCTCCGCTGGCTGCACGGCCGCCGACACATGCGCATGGAACGGTCCCATGGCGACACGCCGCTGGATGAGCTGGAGCGGAGAGGAGAGAGGTTGCTTGTCATGCAAGCGCCTTTGCCGCGGCCGAATCCTTGTCGCGTCCGGAGGCTTTTCGCTGGCCTTTTCCCGGCAAGCTCCTCTTGCCGGGCCTTGTCTTCTGCATGCACTGAGTGGCCTTCCCGACAAGCTCCTCTTGCCGGGGCCTTGTCTTCTTAATCAAATACTTTGTTCTTGAATGGCTCCAAAGGAGCCACGGAGGATCTTGGCGGTGACGAGGCAAACTCGCAGCTGGGTGTCATATCGTCTGCGGTGCAGTAGCACGGGATACTAGGGTACCCCTACTCTAGTACACCGACACCGGGTGAGGAAACTCTCCTTCAAAGCAGCCCCCAGCGTAAGTATATGGTCTATTTCTTGCTGTTCGGCATGCATGGGTGCTTTTTCCTTTGCTGATATCTGACTGTTGACTTGTGTAGAAGCAGAGCACCCTCCTTACCTTCGACCACGCCGCCAAGGGTGGATTCCCGGCAAGGAGGGCTACCAGTAAGGGAGCCTTCTCCGCAAGGAGCCTTCTCCGCAAGGGAGCCTTCTCCGGCAAGGGAGCCTTCTCCGGCAGGGGCAGCTCCCGGCAAGGGACGGCACCAGCGATCCCTTGGCGGCGGAGACCATGACCGCAGCCCAGGCAGGTAACCTTCTTGCACAGGTGCTTCCCTTGTGTTTTTCTTCTTCCGATTCTATCTTTGGATGTTTGCTTGACTTTCTTCATCCGTCCACCACAGAGCCGATGGAGACCGAGGTCACCGGCGAGGAGGACGCGCGCGGCAACACTGACGAAGCCGCCGCCGTGGAAGAAGAAGCCGGCGCTGACGAGCCTGCCGACGAAGAGGCCACCGAGGCTGCCGCCATGGCTGGCGAGGGTCCAGCGATCGTGACCGACGGCCCCGAGGCCGCAGGAGCGCCAGCGCTACACCGACCGCCGATTCCCCGCCTGCTGCAGCAGCTGCCGGGCTCCAAAGAGCCCCAGCCCAGCGCCTACTTGAAGGCCGGGCGACGGCGTCTTCATCAAGCTCCCATGGGAGTCGAGCTCCTGTGGCGCCGGCCAAGGAGAAACCTTCGATGAAGAGCTGTTTCGCCTCCGCTGGTTGACGCGCCAAGCAAGCAGCGGCGTGGCGAAGTCACGAGGAGGAGCAATTGCTGAAGAAGCTCTTTGTCGCTCTACCGCGCCTCGACAAGCCAAGTTGGAGTCCCGGAAGCACTTGTCGCGAGGGCGGAGCAGACATGGAGAAGCGCCAGAAGAGCTCCGGGCGCCAACCAAGAAACTCTCCGGAATGTAGCGGAAGAGCGAGAGCGACTTGCTGAAGAGCACACAGCCTTCATCCTTGAGAAGGCTGAGGTCGAGGAGCAGCAAAGGCTTGCTGCCGAGAAGCTATCTGCGCAAGAAGGCGAGTTGGCGCAGCGGAAGATCAATCTTGACAGCTATGAGGAAGAGCTTGTCGCCATGAGAGTCACTGGCGGGGCTCTTAAGGAAGCGAAGGATGTTGCCGCAGCCGAGGCCGCCAAGAAAGAGTTGGAGACGAAGGTGACGTAGATGGAGGCCAGTCTCCAGAAGAGCGGTGAGGAGCTTGCTGCGCTCAAGCACGAGTGCGAGAAGGACGCCTACACTCTCGGTGAGCTGCAGGGCCGTCTCGCCGATAGGGAGCAAGGAGCTCGACGCCACCAACGCATTCTGTGGCAGATCTTGAGCTGAAGCTGACCACCCTAATGCAGACCCGACGGGCGCCAAGGAGCGGGAGGAGGTGGGCCTGTTGGAGAAGATCAAGGCCAACGAGGAGCTCTTGGCGAATCTTGTTGCCACCAGGCGCCTTGAGGGAGAGTGTGGAGCACTGGACCGAAGGTCTCATGGATACTGCCGCCGCCATCCACAACGAGTTGATGGAGCTGGGGATGGTGGACCTTGGATACTCCTCCGACGAGCACCTCCGACCCAGCGCCAAGCTTAGCTTATTCTTCAAGGGCGTGGTGACGGCTCTCCAGCGACTCCGGGAAGAAATCCCAAAGCAGCTGGCCGAGGAATCGCGCCAGATCTGTGCAGGAGCCTTCCAGAAGGTGTTGATGAAGGTGGCCTTCCGCAATCCAGGCCTCAACCTCAACGGCGTCCTCAGATCCTTGCCGCCAGATGCCGATGTGGAGGCGCTCAAAGCCCTTGTCGCACCCATTGTGGACAAGGTGGGCAAGATCAAGCGTGTTGATGGCGACCGCGTAGACTAGGCCGCCAATTTTATCTTTCCCTTGTCGCTGCTGATCATGTTTAGAACAATTTATTAGATCTGCAACAAGCTATTTTGTAATATAACTCTATCTTAGGCGATGATTGCAATGAAATTTCCTTTACTTGATTCCTTCCTTTGTATATTTTTGCCCTACGCTTTTAGGGAACTTGTCGGTGCAGGCACCTTTGCCGCGAGCGCTGAGTGCGGAATGTCAGCAGCCTGCTTGCGGTGCCGCCTCCGACAAGCAACCTTGTCGCGACTAGCTGCAGCTCACTTAATTTGTTGAGCGGACTCGAAACAAAGTAAGGGTGCGACTAGCCGCGAGTCGGTTCCTCCGCGCACACGTTTTCCATACAAAGTACTATCGTTCGAGGAAGATAACTTAAAAATTTAAGAACTGATTGCTCAAACTTGGGCAACTTAGCTTTTCTGTCGTTTGCTTCCCGATAAGGCGAAACTTCCTCAAGCAACGCTTGGTCCATAGTATTATCTTCTCCTTCCCCCCTGGTTAACTTGTGCGCGAGGGAACCTTCCTTTCGTTGAGAACAGAGAAAGAAGAGAAAATAAAGTTATGGAGCCCAGCGGCTCGATATTGCTTACCGGGTGTGGGTGCTGCACAAAGTGTTAGCCAAAACATGCAATAAAATGAGGAAAGCATGAATTTGACAAGTTGTGCGCAACACATGAGCTTTACTTATGCACGAGATCTGCGCCCAGCTTTGTACAAAGGATTACATGCAACATCGGCAAGACTTGTACAAAAGGTGGTTGCGGAACAGGTTCCGGCAACCGCGCCTCTGAGTAAAACTTACGAAGATGCTCAATGTTCGGTGAGTTGCTCACCGGAATGCCATCTTCGGTCTCAAGGCGGACAGCGCCAGCCTAGTGACTTCGCTTTCACCCGATAAGGGCCTTCCCACTTCGGCGTCAACTTGTTTGAATTCTTGGCGGACTGAACGCACCGAAGAACAAGGTCGCCTTCCTCGAGGCTTCTGGCACTAACTTTGCGGCTATGGTAGCGACGCAAAGCTTGCTGGTAATGAGCAGCTCGTACAGCGGCCTGAAGACGGTCCTCCTCAAGGAGCAGCGTGTCATCTTGTCGCAGCTGCTCTTGCTCAAGCTCATCATAAGCGAGTACTCGAGGTGACCCGTATACGAGTTCCGTGGGGAGAACTGCCTCTGCTCCATAGACTAGAGCGAAAGGTGTCCGCCAGTGGCTCGATTTGGCGTCGCCTGATCGGCCAAAGAACCACCGGCAGCTCCTCAATCCAGCTTTCTTCCAGGTTGTGCAGCCTGTCGAAAGTTCTGGTCTTGAGCTCGCCAGCAGCACTTCAGCATTGCCCTCTGCTTGACCGTTGCTTCTCGGATGAGCAGCGAAGTATAAAGCAGACCTTGGCGCCAAGATCTTGGACATCTTGCATGAAGGTGCGACTCAGAAATTGTGTGTCGTTGTCGGTGATGATCCCGTTAGGGATTCCAAACGGCAAACAATCGACCTGAAGAACTTGATCGCCGACTGTGCTGTCACCTTCCTCATCGCTTCCACTTCCGCCACTTTGTCAACTTGTCGATTGCGACGCATAAGTACTCAAAGCCCGCGACAGCTTTCGGGGAAGGGGCCGAGGATGTCGAGCCCTGACGAAAAATGGCCAGGATAAAGGGATCATCTGGAGAGCTTGAGCTGGCTGGTGTGTCTGCTTGGAATGGAACCGCACGCTTCACACTTGGTTACTTGTGCAGTTGCATCCCGGAGGGCTGTCGGCCAAAAGAAACCTTGCTTAACGCTTTGCCGGGCAAGTGCTCTGGCGCCAATGTGGTGACCACATATGCCTCCATGTATCTCTCGCCAACAGCTTTTTCCATCTTCCCGTGAATACACTTCAATTTCACATTGATGAGTCTTCTTCGCATGCAGTGTCTTTGTCGACAAACTGGTACATACTTGACTACCGGGCTACTTCTTCCGCTTCTTCTTGCTCTTCGGAAGTTCTCCTGTCAAGGAAATGGACAATCTCTTTGCGCCCATGCTTTGGAGCTTGCAGCTCGACAACAAGGACTAAAGGCACATCTGCTGCTGCGGGAACATCAGCTTCCACGGCAAGAACATGCGGCTCGGCCGAGTTGACGTTCCCGGCAAGCTTGCCGGAGCAAAACTTGTCGGGAGCGCCTCGCTTCAACGAAACAAACCACAGGGGCTTGTCGGAGCAGATCGCACCTCGCCTCTCTTGGTGTTGATCACAGGGACCTTTTTGGTGGCGGCTTCGGAAGCTTCTGCCGGAAAATAGTCACCGTAAATCAACTTCCTCTTCTTGTTCTGTCCAGTTGATGTTGTTATGGTTGGTTGAGTTAGCTTGAGCACAAAAATCCTGGTTCCATTGTGCAACTTAAGTGCAGCGCACTTTGACAGGCCATCAGCAATATCATTCTGAGCTCTTGGAACATGTTCCATTTGTAGGCCGTCAAAGTGTTCTTCTAGCTTTCTCACTTCATCAACATAGGCTTCCATCAATGGACTCTGATAATCTTTGTTCACTTGGCGGACGACAAGTTGTGAGTCACCCCTGACAATGAGCTTCTTGATCCCAAGGTTCATCATGATCTCGAGACCGCAAGCAAACCTTCATACTCTGCAGTATCGTTTGTTGCTTGCTCCTTGGGAAAGATGCATCCGGACTACGTACTTGAGGTGCTCTCCGGTGGTGCGCGACAAGCAGCACGCTTGGCACCGCGCCTTGCAGCGAAGAAGGCACCATCAAAGTACATCAGCCACTCTTTGCTTGCTTTCTTGACGGGAATGCTCGTCTCTGGAATTTCTTCATCTAGCGTTGGGGTCCATTCCGCTATGAACTCTGCCAATGCTCTGCTTTGGATAGTTGATGTGCTTTCAAACTTGAGGCCAAAGCTTGACAGTTCCAGTGCCCACTCGACAATCCCGCCTGCCGCTTCGGATTTTGCGCAGTATCCTCTTCAACGGAAAGCGAGTGACGACTGTTATCTCGTGTGCTTGGAAGTAATGGCGCAGCTTCTCGAGGCCATGAGGAGGCCGAAAAGCAATTTCTGCACACCAGAGTACCTTGACCTAGCCCCCTGCAGAAGGGAACTGACAAAGTAAACTGGGCGATGCACCATCCTTTTCTGCATCTGCTCATGCGTCTGCGCAGATCCGTCCTTGTCGGGACGAGAGCTTGTCGGTGAAGCCCCCTGCTTGTCGCTGGATGTATCTGCCATGGTTGCCGGCTCATCGTCCGCCTCCCTCTCCGCTACTAACGCAACACTAACCACTTGATTCGTTGCCGCTATATATAGCAGCAACTTCTCTTGTGGCTTAGGTGCGACAAGTATTGGAGTGGAGGACAGGTACCTCTTTAAGTCCTGCAGCAGCCTCCGCCGAGTCCATTTCATTGGACCCGCCTTTTTCAAAATCTTGAAAAATGGCGGTAGCGCGTTCAGCAGACCTAGAGATAAACCTCTTGAGAGCAGCCACGCAACCGGCAAGTCTTCGTACATCCTTGACGCGCTTTGGTGCTTCAATCTGCTCAATGGCCTTGATCTTGTCGGGATTGGCTTCGACTCCCCGCTGAGACACGAAGAACCCGAGAAGCTTGCCGAAAGGGACTCCAAACACACACTTCTCAGGGTTGAGCTTGAGGTTGATCTTGCGCAGATTTGCAGAGGTCTCATCCAAATCTTGAACCAGAGTTGCTTTGTCCTTGCTCTTGACCACTATGTCATCCATGTAGGCTTCTACATTTCTGCATTTGCGGCTCAAAAGCGTCATTGACTACTCTTGCAAGCGTTGAACCAGCATTCTTCAAACCGAAAGGCATCCGTATGAAAACAAAGATGTGCCACATGGGGTGATGAATGCGGTCTTCTCCTCATCTTCTTACGCCATGAAGATCTGATGATATCCTGAATATGCATCCGTAAATGAAAGCAAATCACATCCGCCGTGGAGTCAACAATCTGTCGATGCGCTGCAAGGAAATGGATCTTTGGGACAAGCTTTATTGACATCGGTGAAGTCGATACAAAGCCTCCATTTCCCGTTAGCCTGCGCACAACTACAGGGATTGGCCAACCACGAGGGATGGAGCACTCCTACGACAAGGCCTGCTGCTTCCAGTTTCTTGATTTCTTCCGCGATGAACTCTTGACGCTCCACTGCTTGCTTCCTGACTTTCTGCTTGACGGGCCGCGCATGAGGACAAACGGCGAGACGGTGCTCAATTACCTTCCTGGGAACATCGGGGATGTCAGACGGTTGCCACGCAAACACGTCGACGTTCGCCCGCAGGAAAGCAACGAGCGCGCCTTCCTATTTAGGGTCGAGAGAGGCACTGATGGTGAAGGTACCACCAAAGTGCCGCCCCTCCTTGGCGGACACCTTCTTGGTCTTTGGCGGAGCTGCCATCGTCTTCTTGCACTTGCCGGTGGAGCTCGATGGTGCGTCCTCAACGGTAGCGCAGCACTCCGAAGAGGTGCGCTTGCCGGAATGGGCATCAGAGCTCTTGCCGGACTTGGTCTTCTTCCCCCCGGGAGCTTCAGCGGCAAGTGTCTTGCAATCTGTCGCGGCTGCTGCTTCCCGGTAGATCTTGTCGGCACAGATAAGAGCGTCCTTCTTGTTGCCATGGACAGAGATGATGCCTATCGGGCCTGGCATCTTGAGTAAGTTGTATGCATAATGAGAGGCTGCCATGAACTTAGCGAGTGCTGGACGGCCAAGTATCCCATTTTAAGGCAATGGGAAATCAGCAACGTCGAATGTGACCCTCTCAGTCCTAAAGTTCAGCTCGCTGCCAAATGTTACCGGCAACGTGATCTTCCCCTTCGGCTAGCTCCTTCCCGGATTGATTCCTTGGAATGTGCGATCTCTTGAGCTTTCGGCCAGTAAAGGATCCGAAGCTTCCGGAGCACCGCGGAGGAGATCAGGTTTAAGCCGCCCCGCCACAACTAGCATCTTGGTGACCTTGAGGTTGCGGATAGTTGGTGAGACCAACATCGACAAGCACCCGACCGCAGTTATGCGATCAGGGTGGTCCTCAATATCAAAGATGATAGGCGTGCTGGACCACTTCAGAGGTTTGCGTGACTCTACGGATGGTTCAGCTGCATTAACTTCCCGCATCCACTGCTTGAGTTGGCGGTGGGAAGTATGCAGGGAAGCACCTCCGTCAACGCAGAGGACCTCAATAGCTTTCTGAAACTCCTGCTCATCGGTCTCGTTGTCTTCCATATCTTCATCGTCGTCGTCATCTTCATCCTTGTCGCGACCGTGGGGAGGTCTGTCTCCTTGCCGCTGCTTGGCCTTGCCGCGGCGTCCTCCCCGGCCGGGTCGCTTCTTGCTAACTCCCCCAGCACCTTCTTGGGCCTTCTCCTTGTCGCGCCGCTCGTACTCAGCCTTCTGCTGTTCGACAAGCTGCTCGACCTTCTTGCAGCTCTGGAGGTCATGACCCTTGGTGCGGTGGATCTTGCAAAGATCGCTTGGGAGAGCCGCCCTGCTTGTCGGCGTCACACAGCATCGGGTATTGGTGCTGTGCAACCTCCTTGCCGTGAGCTACCAGCCTTGGCGTTCTTGTCACCACCTCCGATTGCCGGACTGCTCGACGACTAGCACATCTCTGCCTTTATTTTTCCTGTTGCCCGCCGCCGCTCTTCTTTGCCGGGCGGTCTCCTCACCGTCGAGATCCTCCCGCTTCGGTATTTTCCCCGGGAGTCTCCTCCTTCCTCAAAGACGTGCACACTTGTCGGCCAGGGCGTATAGCTCATCGACGTCTCGATCTTGCACATCGCCATCTCCTCCGCATCCTGCGGTTTCGCGACGTTTCGATGGAACGCTGATCATCGCGGCAGGTGGTGGACATCTGGGATGTTGTCTTGTACACGGCTGAATCTCTGAATATACTTGCGCAGGGGCTCTCCTTCCTTCTGGGCGAGCAGATGAAGGTCGCTTTCTTGGCCATGGGGTTTGTGGCCAGCTGTGAAGGCGTCGACAAACTGATGGCATAGATCTGCCCAAGAAGATATGGAGTTGTCCAGCAAGTGCATGAGCCAGGACCTGACGTTGGGCTTGAGCACCAGCGGGAAGTAGTTGGCAAGGATCTTGTCGTCTCGCCCCCCGGCAGCCTGCACCGCGATGGTGTAGATGCTGAGGAACTCCGACGGATGCGTCTTGCCGTCGTACTTCTCCGGTACGTCTGGCTTGAAGTTCTTCTTGCTGGGCCACTGGACTTGCCACAGCTCGCGAGTGAACGCAGGGCAACCTACCGTGTACGGCAAGTCACCTGGTTCCTCTGGTGCGTGCATGTCAACAGAGGGCCCAACGCGCTTGTCGGATTGACGTCGCGCTTCTCTTCGGCGCTCGATGCGAGTTCGAGCGTCCTCTTGCTGTCGATCGTGTAGCACTTGGCGCTGATCGCGATGAGCTCGTGGATCCGATGATGCTGTGGAGTCGCTGTCGAGGTGGATCCGGCGAGTCGGCGACCTTGGCCTTCGGGCGGAGAGTGCATGGTGGTTGCACCCCACCGGTCTCTGCCGCCACCGCTCGCGTTGCATGCGTTCCGCCGCGGGCAGCGACGCACTCGGTTGTCAGCGGAGCGTCGCGTTGGCGGCCGATGAGACTACAGATGGTGGCCCTCCACTGCGTCGACCATGTCGGCCGTTGAGGGTAATCGAGGAGCGATTGAGCTCTCGCCAGCTTCGCTGGAGTAGTGGGTGGCAGTGGCGAACGGTGCGAGGAGCGGATATGCTTGGACTTCTAACTATGTTAGAAGGAGCAGCATCCCGCCCAGCGCATCGTATCTTCGCTCGTGCCAGCATGTTGGCGTGCACGCTGGTCTTGAGGGCCTCGAGATCCTCCGGCTCGGTCTTGATCCAACGAGCGTATGGCATTGTGAATACCATGACGCTGTTGGTCCCGCGGTTCCCGAGATGGGCGCGGGACATGTACGGACGCCGAGGTTTGCGCGCCCTGTCCTGGACTTGGCAGCGCCACGAACTCCTTCGCCGGGCGCCCGTTCTTCCGCCGGCGTCTGCTTCCACCACCCGCTTTGCTCCGGTGATGGTGGGTTCGACGCAGACGGCTCCGCCGTCAAAGCCTTCTTCTTCGGTGGCATGTTGATGAAGATGTTGAAGATGATGAAGATGTTGCTCGTGTGACCGCCAGATCAGGTTCACACAGCCTCGACGCTTCTACCGGCGCGCCAAAGATGTCGGGCAGGCTGATCGGACCCACGAACACCTATGGGACCGGGCGGACCGAGTCCCTTTCGGTTCGGAGGGGGGCGGAGATCGCACGAAGAGCGGATCGAGGCGAAGCACACGAGCAGTTTACCCAGCTTCGGAGCTCTCCGGAGAGATAACACTCCTACTGCTACTTGTCTAATTGTATTGTGTTCTTGCTAGGGAGCGCTGAGAGCTACAGTATACTCTAGCTGCTAACGAGACCTAGTGTGAGAGTGTTCTCTGGTTACGTTGGAATCGAACCGAACCCCCCAACCCCCCTCTACGTTGCGCATGGGCCTCCTTTTATATGCTCAAGGGGTCTCCGACAGGTGGCGACGTAGATGAGGGTACAAATGGAAAAATAGTAGTAGGTACACCTACTTGAACAGTGTACAGTGTACTCTACCTAACCCTGACGGCAAGGGACAAAAGCATTAAATGCCCGTCCCTGTCGCCTAAACAAAGTCTGCAATGTGGACCGTCGGGGAGCGCCACCGTTCGCCACGATGGCAAGCTTGTCGGCGCCGCTTATCGCTGCTCCCCAGCTGCACAGCCTCTTGACACGCTGGCGCATGGAATGGTCTCATGGCGACACGTTGGTGGATGAACCGGAGCGGAGATGAAGAGAGGTTGCCTGCGCGGCAAGTGCCTTGCCACGGCTGAATCCTTGTCGGCGTCCGGAGGCTTGTCGCCTCTCCGAGCCTTCCCGGCAAGCTCCTCTTGCCGGGTCTTGTCTTCTGCGTGCCTTGAGTGGCCTTCCCGGCAAGCTCCTCTTGTCGGGGCCTTGTCTTCTTGGTTAAATACTTTGTTCTTGAATGGCTCCAAAGGAACCACGGAGGATCTTGGCGGTGACCAGGCAAGCCTTGCCGCGGGGTGCTGCAACTGCCCGTACACGAGTTCGGGATACTAGGGTACCCCTACTCTAGTACACCGACAAAAGATATATTCGATATACATGTTATTGATGTGTACTTTACTAGTGTTCATAGTAGCCCCTGGGTATTTCATACCGGTTCAGTTGCTAAGATTCGTAACTCAAAACAGGAGTTGCAAAATAATCATATACTAGTTAAGGGCGAGGTGACAATGTGTGTTGGGAGTGATTCCAAGGTTGTCTTGGGTGAACAACTGCTTCTTCTTGGTTGGTGCGGCTCCCTCAGGCTCGGAGGTGCCCGCGTCGACAGGCTGCGCCGCCGCAGCAGTCTTGAGGGCAAGCTTGAGCGCTGCCAGGCCCTCCTTGGCGTCCCCCTTGATGGTGAGGACACCCTTGCTTCCAGGCATCTTCATGAGGTTGTAGGCCAGATGGGTCGCTGCCATGAATTGGGCCAGTGTTGGGTACCCGAGGATGGCGTTGTGCGGGAGGCCGATGCGGGCGATGTCGAAGTCGACCAGTTCAGTGCGGTAGTTGTTGCGCGTGCCAAAGGTGACGGGGAGGCGGATCTGCCCCATGGAGTGGGCTGTGCCGCCGCCAACTCCTGAGAAAGGCTTGCTGAGGCTGAGCCGCTCGAGCGGCACGTGAAGAAGGCTGAAGGCCTCCACGGAGAGCACGTTGAGGCCGGCGCCGCTGTCGATGAGGGTCTTGGTGACAGCCACGTTGCAGATGGTGGGTGTGCAGAGCATCGGGAGCATACCCGAGCCGGCGGTGCTGATGGGGTGGTCTTCTGAGTCGAAGGTGAGGTCGGCTTCGGGCGGAGCCCAGCCCGGCGGAGCCTCCGAGCGCTCGGAGGCGGGGCCGATCTAGCGAAGGAATGGCTTGATATGGCGATATGAAGTGGCGCTTGAGAGCCACCTAGCAGGGACGCGATTGCGTGGTGCACCAGTGCCGCAAAGCGCGCAGTGAAGAGGTCGTGCAGCTCCTCCCAAGATGCCACCGTGGATCCGGGGAGGTTGAGCAGCCAGGCGCGCAACGCGCCGGTGAGGGCCATGGGAAACCAGTTGGCCATGACTTTTTCGTCGCCCCCGGCCTTGAGGACGGCCTCCTCGTATGCCAGCAGGAAAGTTTTCGGGTCCGCCGAGCCGTCGTAGCGCGGCGGCATCTCTGGCTTGAACTTGGGTGGCCACTACACCTGCCGCAAGGTGCGGGCCAGGGCACGGAGCCCCCTGGCCCCATAGTCGGTGCCGGCCGTCGGAGTCGGTAGCAGGGCGCTTGCAATTAGGGCGGAGTGTGGTGGTGACGGAGCGCCGATCAACGGAAAGGAAACCACGGCGCACCCCTACCTGGCGCGCCAAATGTAGGATCACGGGTTCCGACAAAACCCTTAAGGTTCGAACTCTGGGGTGCGCGCGAAGTTCTTTCCCTACCGATCCACGCCCTAGCTTCCTAAGATCTAGCGGACGAACTCAACGAACTCACAACACAAGAGACACAAGATTTTTACTGGTTCGGGCCACCGTTGTGGTGTAATACCCTACTCCAGTGTGGTGGTGGTGGATTGCCTCTTGGGATGATGATGAACAATACAAGGGGAAGAAGAACCTCCTAAGGTTGAGGTGTTCTTGTGCCTGGTGTGTGGCTAAGGATCAGCTAAAGATCAGATCGAGCTCCCTTCCTGTTGGCCGCTACTGTGGTGGCTAGTCCTACTTATATAGGACCTGGTCCTCTCCCCAAATATTGAGCGGGAAGGGAGCCAACAACGGCCAATTTGAAAGGGGACAGCTAGTACAGCTTATCCTAACAAAAGCGGTCTTTGCCTGCCAAAGGCTCTGGTGGTGATGCCGCCTTGGGCTCCATGGTGACCTCCATCTCGCCGTCCTGCTGGTCTTTGTCTCGTTGCATTGATATGGAAACCTTTTCCTGATGCCTCGGTACTCTGCGCCTGCGCTTGCTTCCTTAGCACCAAAGGGGAAACAAGGACACTGTGCGCACTGGCCCCTGCCTAGCGCCCGCCTGATCTCGATCGTCATGGCTCTCGTCACGAGAACCTCGCGAGGTTTGCCCTGCCTTGATCTGTCCACTCCTCACGAGACAACCTGGTGAGGCTGCTCCCGAGGAGGTCTTGTGTCGTCCGCCTCGGGAGGCTTGGCCACTCGCGAGGGTCTTAAATGCCTTGTTGATGAAGATGGGCCGTACGGGCCTGCTAGCATAGCCACGCTGTGGGCTGCAGGCAGGCAAGTCTGGGGACCCCTTTTCCTAGAACACCGACAACTTGATTATGAATCATTTGATGCTTGCTGATAACCCACAAGTATATGGGATCACAACAGTTTTTGAGGGTAGAGTATTCAACCCAAATTTATAGATTCGACACAAGGGGTGCTGAAGAATATTTGAAGGTATTAGCAGCTGAGTTGTCAATTCAACCACACCTGGAGAATAATTACCTGCAGCAACGTGATTAGTAGTAAAGTAATATGATAGTTTTGATAGTAGTGATAGCAGCAATAGTGACGATAGCAGTAGTAACTTAGCAAGAACAATATAAGATAAATTCATAGGCATTGGATCGGTGACTTATTGGATGATATTCATCATGAGACAGTTATAACCTAGGGCGATACGGTACTAGCTCAAGTTCATCAATGTAATATAGGCATGTATTCCGTAAATAGTCATACGTGCTTATGGAAAGAACTTGCATGACACCATTTGTCCTACCCTCCCGTGGCAGCGGGTTCCAATTGGAAACTAAGGGATATTAAGGCCTCCTTTTAATAGAGAACCGGAACAAAGCATTAACACATAGTGATTACAAGAACTCTTCAAACTACGTTCATCACCAGGAGTGGTCCCGACTATTGTCACTCCGGGGTTGACGGATCATAACACGTAGTACGTGACTATATAACTTGCAAGATCGGATATACAACATGGATATAGTGGTGATAACATAAATGGTTCAGATCCGAAATCATGGCACCTGAGCCCAAAGTGACAAGCATTAAGCATGGCAAAGTCATAACAACATCAATCTTAGAACATAGTGGATACTAGGGATCATGCCCTAACAAAACTAACATGATTATATGATAAATCTCATCCAACTCCTCACCGACCAGCGAGCCTACTTAGGAATTACTCACTCCCGGTGGGGAGCATCCTGAAATTGGCGATGGAGAAGGGTTGGTGACGACGAAGAACGAAGATCCCCCTCTCCGGAGCCCCAAATGGACTCCAGATCTGGCCTCCCGATGAAGAACATGAGGTGACGGCGGCTCCGTCTCGTGGATCACGATAATTCTTTATCCTTAGTAAAATAGGATTTTATAGCATCGGTTTCAGGGTCTGTGGGGCCACCAGGTGGGAACAATCCACCTGGGTGCGCCAGGATAGGGGGGCGCCCTGGTGGATTGTGCCCACCTAGGTAGAGATGAAAATGGAGTGGAAAGTTTCCGCTTTTCCGGAGGGAAAACGGAAACGGAGAGGAAATATGTAAACGGAAACGGAAAGTTGCAAAATGGAAATGGAAATGGAATTTTTTATGCGGAAACGGAAACAAAAATGGAATGGTGTTTTCTGGTGGAACACACGTGGAAAAGAAACTTTCTGGTTCCATTAATATGGAATTTTCGTTTTTCTACTATAGGCGCATGGCTACTTTGTAGCCCAACTACCAAACAATACACAATGACACAGTGAGTAAAATGAATAGAATGCATTATTCGAGTACCAAGTTTTACTACCACTCACATACTCAACTAGACCCTATACGGAATTGTCATGTACTACTAAATACTACCCTATTATACCAACACAACCATATTATTTTGTAGCCATGTTAACAATTCCATCAATTTGTTTCTCTTTTGTTTGTATTTCTCTATGATTCAAGGGGGTTTTAAGCTCCGGTCAACAAACAGTTTTGCTTCCGTGTCCGCTCCGTATTTTTTTTCCGGTAGTATCCGTTTCCGTATTTGTTTCCGGGGTTTCTGTATTCGTTTCCGCTTCTGCAAAAAAATATGAAAAAAATATGGTAGCACCCAATTCCGTCCGTTTCCGCGCCGTTTTCATCCCTACACCCAGGTGCCCCTCTGGTGGATCTTGGCTCCATAAAGTCTCTTCATTGATATAAAGATTCCTCGCAAAGTTTCGTTCCATTCCGAGAACTTTTATATCTGCACAAAAACAACACCATGGTAGTTCTGCTTAAAACAGCGTCAGTCCGGGGTTAGTTTCATTCGAATAATGCAAATTAGAGTCCAAAACAATAGGAAAAGCGTTAGGAAAAGTAGATACATTGGAGACGTATCAACTCCCCCAACCTTAAACCTTTGCTTGTCCTCAAGCAATTCAGTTGATAAATTGAAAGTGAAAAAGAAAATCATTTACGAACTCTTTTGCTCTTGTTTGCATCAATACGCTTAAACAGCACCCAGATTTTCAGCCAACAATATAACTAACCATGCCGACAATAACTCTTAAAAATTATATTAACTCATATCAATGATATAATCAGCTAGCGAGCAATAATAAGATATCTCAAATGGCTACACGTTGTCAAAAGAACCATGATATAATATGACAATAGTGGTATCTCGCTAGCCCATTCTGAAACCGCAAAACATAAATGCAGAGCACCTCCAAATTTCAAGCAGCGATTAAAAATTTTAATTTATGGTAGAAAAGATCCAGTTATGATGCACCCAACATTAGCTACACACAATGCATTAGCATTACAAAAATGCTCTCAGGTTCTGGCGCTTATTTTAGAAGGTGATGACACAACATAAAAGCAAATAGATAGTCCCTTCGCATAGGGAAGTAGTGATTTGCAGCAGTGCCAGCGCTCAAGTTTTAAAACAGAGGTAAATGATATTTTGAGACATGCACCCTTCTCATTTACTTCATGACTATCAGTTATCAATATCTTCCATGCTAAGCACGCTAGTGGCGGTTCCCAAGCGATAAAAGTAAAGGTTTACTCCCCCTCCACCATCAATCACACTCCACGGCTTGTCCGAAAAGACGGGTGCCATACATACCAACAATAGTCCCGGGGGAGTTCTGTTTAATTATTTGCATTTTGAGTTCGGGACTGGGAATCCCTATTACCGCCCTTTTCTCGTGCGATGGCGACTGAATAAACACTCGACCTGAGAATAACCCGCTTAGCATGGAAGATATCGACTGATGTCGCTTGAAGCTACATCGGTATTTCCCCAAAGAGGAAGGGATGATGCAGCACAGGTGGTAGGTATTCCCCTCAGATTTGAAACCAAGGTTATCAAACAATTATGAGAACCAAGCAACACAACATAAACAACCCCTGCACACAGATAACAAATCCTCACAACCCGATGTTTTAAAGGGGTTGTCAATCCCTTCCAGGGTACGACGCCTCAAGATAGGCAAACAGACGTGAGATAAATTTGTAGTAAATTGATAGATAGATAGATTGCAAACAAAATAAATCGAAATACAACGCAGCATTGTATTTTTGTATTTTTGGTTTAATAGATGTGAAAATAAATGCAAGAGAAATGTAGATTGCAAAGGAAAATATATGAGAAGGAAGACCCGAGGGCTGTAGGTTTCACTAGTGGCTTCTCTCGAGAAAATAGCAAATGGTGTGTGAACAAATTACTGTTGGGCAATTGACAGAACTTCAAATAATCATGATGATATCCAGGCAATGATCATTATATAGGCATCACATCCAAGATTAGTAGACCGACTCCTGCCTGCATCTACTACTATTACTCCACACATCGACCACTATCCAGCATGCATCTATCTAGTGTATTAAGTTCATGGAGAAATGGAGTAATACAATAAGAATGATGACATGATGTAGACAAGATCTATCTATGTAGAGATAGACCCCACCGTTTTATCCTTAGTAGCAACGATACATATGTGTCGTTTCCCTTTCATCCGGGATCAAGCACCGTAAGATCGAACCCACTACAAAGCACCTCTTCCCATTGCAAGATAAATAGATCAAGTTGGCCAAACAAAACCCAAATATCGGAGAAGAAATACGAGTCTATAAGCAGTCATTCATATAAGAGATCAAATAAACTCCAATAACTTTCATGGATATAAAAAGAAAGATCTGATCATAAACTCAAAGTTCATCGATCCCAACAAACACACCACAAAAGATTTACATCATATGGATCTCCAGGAGACCATTGTATTGAGAATCCAGCGAGAGAGAGGAAGCCATCTAGCTACTAACTACGGACCCGACGGTCTACAAAGAACTACTCACGCATCATCGGAGATGCACCAATGGAGGTGGTGAACCCCATCCGGGATGGTGTCTAGATTGGATCTTGTGGTTCTGGACTCTGCGGTGGCTGGATGAATATTTCGTTGATGCCTTTAGGGATTCTGGAAAACTAGGGCATTTATAGAGCAAAGAGGCGGTCCGGGGGGCACCCGAGGTTGGCACAACCCACCAGGGCGCGCCTGGGCCTCCTGGCACGCCCTGGTGGGTTGTGTCCCCCTCGGGGCACCCCCAGGCACAGCCAGGGCCCATTGTGTCCCTTCTGGCCGATAAAAATTCTCCTTAAAGTTTCGGGGCATTTGGACTCCGTCTGATATTAATTTTCTGTGATGTAAAAAACATGGAAAAAATAGGAACTAGCACTTGGCACTGTGTCAATAGGTTAGTACCAAAAAATGATATAAAATGACTATAAAATGATTATAAAACATCCAAGAATGATAATATAACAGCATGGACCAATCAAAAATTATAGATACATTGGAGACGTATCAGCATCCCCAAGCTTAACTCCTGCTCGTCCTCGAGTAAGTAGGTGACAAAAACAGAATTTTTGATGTGGAACGCTGCCTAACATGTCATATCATATTATTTTCTTTATAGCATGGACATTTGGACATTTATATTGTTCAATGCAATAGTCCAGTTTTGACACAATAATTTAGATACTCAAGCATATCAACAAGCAACCATGTCTTTCAAAATATCAAAACTAAAATAAGTTAGGGATAATTAGATTTATGCCCCTAGTTGTGTCCCACTCGGCTGTTTTACCCCTAATTTCAAAAAGTCACCACTTCTGTCCAAGTCACTTCGCTCCTCTTATGCTTTTTCCCTTTGACCGTTTGACCCTCAGTTTGAAAACTTCATAACTAATTCATACTAAATCAGAAAAATGCAAATAAGATAACAAAATGTTCGGAAAAACATCACCAATATATCAGTGTCATTTGCATTCATGAAAAAAGTGTTTGAAAGTGCCCATCCGAGTTTTAGCTCTTATGCTATCACCATGAATAGTAAAATCTAAAAAAATCAAAAAATTCAAAACAAAATTTGGTGGCAAAGAATGACAAATGTTTTAAGTGCTTGCCAAGTTTCATCAGGGAATGACATTCGTGGGTGCTGACAAAAAACAATCAGCACTCCAAAACAGATTATTTTTTTGCCATGACTTCCACGAATGTCATTCCCTGATGAAACTTGGAAAGCACTTAGAATATTTGTCGTTCTTTGCCACCATATATTTTTTGAATTGTTTTGAATTTTTTTAGATTTTACTATTCATGTTGGTCCCAAAGAGCTAAAACTCGGATGTGCATTTTGCAACACTTTTTTCATGAATGCAAATGACACTGACATATAGGTGATGTTTTTATGAACATTTTGGTATCTTATTTGCATTTTTTGTGATTTACTATTAAATAGTTATGAAGTTTTCAAACTGATGGTCAAACGGTCAAAGGGCAAAAGCATAAGAGGAGCACAGTGACTTGGATAGAACATGTGACTTTTGGAAATTAGGGGTAAAACAGACGAGTGGGACACAACTAGGGGCATAAATCTAATTATCCCAATAAGTTATCCCTAGCCCATCATGCTCAACTATTGATCCATTCGTGAAACACACTCGAATATTAGCTACACCCAATACTTAGTACAAACATATTGCCTCCTAGTTGGTTCTTTTATAATAGAAAATGGAGACTCAGAAATAAAAATTGCATAAAGTAAAAGAAAGGCCCTTCGTAGAGGGAAGTAGGGATTTGTAGAGTTGCCAGAGCTCAAAGCGAAAAACTTAGAGATAGAAAGATTTTGGGAGGTGTATCCATCCCACCAACGAAAACGACTTAGAGTTCGAAACACTTTCCATGCTAGATAGATATATCATCGGCGGTTCCCCAAACAGAAAATAAAGTTTATTCCTTTTTCAACCATACTTTCACTTTCCATGGCTAATATTATCCACGGGTGCCCTCCACACCAACACTTTCCAAGGCATTTATAATGTGATAACATAAAGTAAATTCATTTTGGCATTTTAGGATTAGGCATCCCTAAAACCATTGCCTTACTCTCGTGCAATGACAAGTGAATAAACACTCATCGTGAGAATAACACATCTAGCATGGAAAATATTAGCCATCCCTCACTACTCTGCGAGCGAAAAAACACACAAAAGAGAAGTTTATTTTGAAAATTAGAGATGGCACATGCAAATTTGCTTAGGACGGCAAAAGAATACCGCATATAGGTAGATATAGTGGACTCATGTGGCAAAACTGGTTTAAAGGATTTTGGATGCACAAGTAGAGATTATACACTGGTGCGCATCAGTCCTAAACAAACGATTTTTAACCGCTTTCCGCGATGGCATTTGGAACCGTCGCTAAGTGAGTGTGGCTGATAGGGCGGTCCTTCCCACACGACCCAAAAACGATCGGGGATTGCGCCCCTATAGTACTCCTACTCGTTTCTGCTCGCATTGCAATCATAGTCGGTATTCTGTGGTGCTAAGTTTACGATGCGTGGCCCATCACAAACGGTTCACTATTATAGAACGTCTATGATGCGCGGCCCATCACAAACGGTTCACCGTTAAGAAGATTAGCTAATCGCCGTACGAGTGTCGGAAGGGATTACGAAACGTTGGACTGTCGTAAGATCGTTGTACACGACAACTATCGCACATGCTATTCTGTGGTGCAATGTTTATGATGCATACTTCATCAGAAACAATACATGGTTGCGAATTCGTGTACGATAAGGCAACTAACACAAACGTTTAGTTTGCCCACACCATTTGTGATATTATCTGACATCGCACACGCTTTGCAAACGGCAACTGTTTTCATGCTTGCACATGTTTCCTCTCTGTGAACCATCTCCGATTATGGTGCATATCGCAAATGTTTGTGTTTTACCAACCGTGTGTGCCTTAACAACCTGGAGATCATAATTTCACCATAATTTAGTTGTTGCTTTTCCAAATTGTACTGGATTTGGATTTGAATTTGAATGTATGCTACAACTTAATTCATATCCATCAGGTTCAAACAACCAATGCATTATTCGATTCATAGGTACATATGTTCAAGAATTACATAAGAACCAAATATAGAATGATGAAGCACAGTTGTATACTTGTACTATTAAAGACGGTAAAGAAAGAGGCGAAATATATTCTGGTTGCTGAACAAGGTGAAGCGGAATGCCCATATTGTGCCCTCCTCCATGCAGAAGGCACGAACGACTCTAGTCCAACCCCTTGTGATGGCCGACCGCCCATCCTTCACGGTCTTCATGAAAACATCTAGATAATCATCGTGTTCTAGTAGAAATACTTTAACCTTTGCATGCCCACCAATCATGTAGTTTGAGAGCTAATCTTGAGTAAACTGCTTTGGCAACCACTGCAAAGGAAAAAGATTCAGACATTGTCATCTAACACAACTCATTATGGGAAGTAAAAAGAAGGCTGCAGAGTTCTTACTTACCATCCCGCAGTCCGCTGTTGTCTTGGATAAAGTGTAAACAAATAGTATTTGCCATCTTTGGACCCATTTTACTAACAATCTTTATCAGCTTCCTCACTTAATGCTGGTTCACCGATATCTCATTGCCCCATACGCAGAAGGGTCGAAACGCGGATCTTTACCAATGACATATGTACCTAAAAGCACCATGTAGCTACCCGACCCAAATGGATCAAGTCTCTGTGCTTATGTGTCATCCCTGGATTGGTATGCTGACATACACAGTACTCGAGGATTTATTACAAAGGTAAATCACATGTGAAAGGTAACGTAAATAATATTACCTCAATCCATATAGCGGAAGTAACAACAAAGCTGTGGAGTTCCAACAACACCAACGGCAAACACTACAAAAAAAACACACATCCGTGACATTTTGGGCTGAACGAATTCTTTTTGTCATACTTATGACACTTCTATGACGATAATTGTGACAAAACCCGGTATCATCATAGATGTGGTGGGGTCCTACTTCTATGACAAAAAATCATGACAGAAAATGGGCTTTTCGTCCTGGGCGGCCGGAGACGCAGCTGCATGACATTCTTTGGGCCGTCCATGACGAAAAAAGCCGTGGTAGAAGCAAGGGCGAGGAAAATATCGGGGTGTTCCCGGTTATGGTGGGTGGTCGGGGCCGAGCGATGCACGTTTCTCTTGTACACGCGCGCGCGTGGGTGTGAGGCGTTGGGCTCTAACTGAACCCGAGCAAGGTGTTGGCCTCTAATCGAACCCGGCGACAGACCGCAGCTACGTGTTATCGAACCCGAAGCGATTGATCGATGGCTGTTACCTAAACCCGATCGGCGATTCTTCGCCATCGCTACTAATCGAAGCCGGTCGATGCTGCCTCTGGATGAACAGTGAGCATTGCTGGGGGGTTTGGATGAACAGTTCCCGGTGGGGGTGGATGAATAGGACCCCTTGGTGTTGCCTCTGGATGAACAGTCAGCGTTGCTGGGGGGTTTGGATGTATAGTTCCCGGTGGGGGTGGATGAACAGGACCCCGTGGTGTTGCCTCTGGATGAACAGGACCCCGATCGATCCAGCCGGTTGGGGATGGATGAACAGGACCACCCCGTGGAGGGCAGGATGAACAGTAGACGGTGGAGGGATAGATGAACAGTAGCCCGTGGAGGGGTGGATGAATAGGAGCCCGTGGAGAGGGCTGGTTGAACAGTAGCCGGTGGAGGAGCGCGCGGTGCAGGCAGGATGAACAGGAGCCCGTGGATGAACAGTCGCAGGTGGAAGCTGGAGGAGGTCGACGGTGGATGAACAGTAGCCCGTGGCGGCTGGAGGGGGTCGATGGTGGAGATGAACAGTATCCCGTGGAGTCCCGTTTTGCTGTACGCCACACCCCTCCCGGTGAACAGGACCCCCGTTTCGACCGTAGCGCTCCAACACAAATCTGTTTCCTCCGTTTTGCGGTACGCCACACTCCTCCCGATCAAGAGGACCCTCGTTTCGACCATAGGAGGTCCGTTTCCTCCGTTTTGCGGTACGCCAGACCCCTCCCGATGAACAGGATCCTGTTTCGAACGTGGCCGGTCGAACACAAGGCCGTTTCCTCCGTTTTGCGGTATGCCAGGCCTCGTTTCCATCGGCTGTTCCGTCCAAGCCAATTGGCTCCCACGCGTTTTGTTGCCTCCCGATGAACACGACGGATTCCGTTACCTCCCCATGAACACGACGACGACGCAGTTTCTCCGTTCCGACCGAGCCATGTACACGAGCCCTGGCCGTACGTACGCGCGAGTAGGTGTTCGAGACCCCGCCCATATGTACCTACGTGGCCATATTTGCTTTCTTGCACCCTAGCCGCTTTACGTACGTGAACATGCTACGTGTGCGCCTCTACTACGACACGTGCGCGCCTCTACATCGACCAGTATGTACGTACACGTTCGTGACCAGAATGACAACGCTATGTACGCTTTGACCAGGTGGGTCCCGAGTGTCAGGCACTTCCTTGCGTGCGAAGATGTAGCTGGTGGGTCCCAGCAGTCAGGGGGGCGAATCATATTTTTCTGCCCGGGCGTACTTCCTTGCACGCGAAGATGTAGCTGGTGGGTCGCAGCAGTCAGGGGGAAACGTTTTTTTCGCGAAATACGGTGGCCCATCCGGTGTGTCCCCGCTGTCATGTGGAGGAATAATTATTTTGTGCGTAATAAGGAGGCACTTCCTTGTTGCGGCCGTGGACCCAACTGTCAGCCTCTCCACGTACAGTACTCTTCTGATGGAAGTCGTTCCTTGACCACGTTGACCACGCCGCACCGAGAGCACCAGGGCAGTGGATGACGACGAGGCCTAGGAAGGTGACAACGCGGAGCCGGGGAAGACGCGGCAGTGGAAGCCTGCGTGGAGAGGAGTAAGAGGGTTCACTGGTTCGGCTGCGGTGTGAGGCTGCCGTCGCCGCAAGGCCTGGCCAGCGATGGGAGTAGTAGGGGGTGGTGAGGCCTTGTGGCAACCTGACCCGGCCACGGAGGGGGAGCATGCGGCACGACCGACGCTGATTTAGGCGGCTGGAGCAAGAAGACCAGAGGTTGAAGAAGCACTACGGCCGTTGGATGGACATCGTACGGTCACTGGAGCTAGAATCGTTCAGATTGACTAAGTTGACAAAGCACTCCGTCCCCGTCAACTTAGTAGGCCCACAAGTCAGCCACCCACCAAGGTGGGTCCCAACTAGCAGGGGCAGTATTCATTTTCTTTGTGCGTAATAAGGCGGCACTTCCGGTGGGTCCGAGGTGACAGTGGGCGGAAAGTTTTTTTCGTGAAATACGGTGGCCCGTCCGGTGGGTCCCAGCAGTCAGGGGGAAACGTTTTTTTCACCAAATACGGCGGCCCGTCCGGTGGGTCCCTGCTGTCAGGTGGAGGAATACTTATTATCCGCGTAATAAGGAGGCAGTTCCTTGCGGCTGCCGTGGACCCAGCTCTCAGCATCTCCACGTACAGTACTCTTCCGATGGAAGTCGTTCCTTGACCACATTGACGACGCCGCGCCGAGAGCACCAGGGCGGTGGACGTCGGCGAGGCCTAGGAAGGGGACGACGCGGAGCCGGGTAAGATGCTGCAGTGGATGTCCATGCGTAGAGGAGTATGAGGGTTCACTGGTTCGCTGCCGTATGAGGCTACTGTCGCCGCAGAATAACAGGGGTTGTGGGTGATTTGAGGTATGGCCTGGCCAGCGGTGGGAGTAGTAGGGGGTGGTGAGGCCTCCGCCGCATCGCAGCCGGCCACAGGAGGCAGGGCCACGAGGCACGACCGCCGCTGGTTTGGTCGGCTGGAGCAAGAATACCAAAGGTTGAAGAAGCACTACGGCCTTTGGATGGACATCGCACGGTCACTGGAGCTAGAATCGTGCATATTGACTAAGGTGACAAAGCCCTCCGTCCCCATCAACTTAGTAGGCCCACAAGTCAGCCTACAACTATACTGGGTCCCAGCTAGTAGGGGGTATTCTTTTTTTATGCGTAATAAGGACGCACTTCCTTGCGTGCGAAGATATAGCTAGTGGGTCCGAGCTGTCAGCGGCGGTAACATTTTTTCGCGAAATATAGAGGCCCTTTCGGTGGGTCCCAGATGTCAGGTGGAGGAATCATTATTTTGCGTGTAATAAGGAGGCATTTCCTTGCGTGCGGCCGTGGACCCAGCTGTCAGCCTCTTCACCTACAGTCCACTTCAGATGCATTCGGTCGTTGACCATGTTGACCAGGCCTTGCCGAGAGCACCAGGGTGGTGGACGACTGCGAGACCTAGGAAGGGAACGACACGGAGGCAGGGAAGACTCGACAGTTGTTTCCCACGCGGAGGGGAGTACGAATATACGAGGGTTTACTGGTTCGTCTGCCTTCACCGGAGAATAACATCAGGTGTGGGTGAGTAGAGGGATGGCTAGGCCAGCGATGGGAGTACGGTGGGGCGGTGAGGCCTGCGCGGCAGCACAGCCGGCCGCGGGGAGGAGGGTGCAGGCAGTCCCACCGGCGCTTGTTTGAGCGGCTGGAGCAGGAAGAGCAGAGATTGAACAGTCACTGCTTGTGCGTCAACCTTTTTTTAGGAAAGCTTCAAATCTGTGGAAAACGGCATACAACCCATCTGCCATTATTTCTAATAATTTACCGCCCATTTGCTAATTCTTAAGGTTTTTTTATGGAGCCCATATTCTTTTTGTTAGCATTACCTCCCATATTGTGGCCACGGTTAAAAAATTATATGAAATTTTGCATATTTCGGTGCGGTCCGAACTGTTTTTAATCCCGAAATTTCGAGTCACATTCAAACTGATTTTAAAAATAAATGTATACGAATATAAAATCCAAGAAATTGTCCACGCATAAAAATTAATGCAATTTAAAATCTCGAAATAAAAAAAAGAAATTTGAAACTAATTGCCGGTTTGATGTGTTTTAAAAATGTACAGCCCCTTTTCTCATTACTGATAGGCCATTTTCTCATCCAGCCGAATGAAGCTCTCCTCGTCTTGAAAGATTTGCAGCCCAACAGGCCTAACAAAGCGACTTACGTGGCAAATCACAAAAAAACTGGGCTAGCTATTTTCAAAAAGGAAAAAAATACTGGGCTGGTCTGTGGTAAACATAAAAGAGAAGGTTGTCTAGACGGGCCAGAGTGCCCCGCACAGCCGATTGACACCTCGCTTCGCCTCGTAAACAAATTAGATAAATGCCCCTCCAATTATGGCGATTCATAAAAATGCCATTGCAATTTCCGAACTTTGAAAAATGCCACTTCATTTTTTGCAAACTTTGGAAAACGCCACTTCAATTTGCAAACTTTGAAAAACGCCACTCCAGACTTGGAAAAATGCCACTGGAAATGGAATGAAATGGCATTATTTAAAGTTTGGAAATTGCAGTGGCATTTCTCAGAAACACCAGATTTGGAGTGGCATTTATCAAATTAACCCAAAACAAAAAAACTGGGTGAGATGCTCGGTCGCTGGTGTCAGCCGCTCGCTGTGCAATTCTCTCGTATATTGACTATGTTGACAATGGCATGGGACCCAGATGTCAAAAATCCATTAGGAGGAGCCATTTTTTTATTGGCTTGAAATAAGGAGGCACTTGCTTGCGTACTGCCATGACCTTGGCGGGTCCTTGCTGTCTGTCAGGACCCCGAATCTAAGTCACACCGATCTAGCCTGTAACACCTCATATCACTTTGCGGCCTCACGCACGGTATTCCCACGGGTGTCGCCTTACCATGGCCCAGGACAGTTTGCGCCTTTTGGCTCACGTATATGATAGTGTCGCTAACATCCATATGACAGAGAACCCGGGCCGACATGGCTAGTTGTGTACCCACAGTGGCACTAACTTACGGGGACAGGCATACATGAATCAATATCGAGCATGTCGGTCAGCAGCGTGCGAATCCGGGCTGTAGCACTGGGCTAACAGGACTCCGGTGAACCGGGCTGTAGCAGGCTAGGCAGGACTCCGGATTTCACCGCGTGACATTTCCCCGAAGGGACAGACATAGGAACAAAGTGAATCACATGCCGGCCAGTCAAGTGTTCCGGAGCAGTAGTGCTGGGCTAGCAGGACTCCAGTGAACCGAGCTGTAGCGGACTACTATGCCTCATGGAAGCACAAGACTACATTTCCCCATAAGAGAGGCTACCAAGGATAAACAACTAGGTTGTCGGATCCCACACATACCAAGCATTTCAATCATACACACAATATGCTCAATATGTGCAAATACAACATGGCATCACAACAAGACTCTATGACTCAAAGTATTTATTCAATAGGCTCGAGGAGCGAGATATTACAAACATGGGTCTCATGACCCAACATTGAGCATACAAGTCAAAGCACATGCGGAAGCTTAACATTTCTGATTACAGACATCTACAAATTAAAAATGCTGAGAACCCTGACTATCTACCTGTTCCTGCCGAGGGCACAAGATCGTAGCTGAGGTATCAAGCTAAACGTCGAAGTCCAAACGGAACTACTAGCGAGACTGACGTCTCTCTGCAAAACATAAAATAGGCAAACATGAGTACAAATGTACCCAGCAAGACTTACATCAGAACTAGCTACATATGCATCAGTATCAACAAAGGGGGTGGTGGAGTTTGACTGCAGCAAGCCAGCTTTGACTCGGTGGCTATCCTAAACTATGACTGCAAGTAACTCTTTTGAGGTGGCGCACACGAGTCCACATATTCACCATATCAATACACCACTATGGATCCGCTCCCGTCTACCTACGAGAACGCCATCCATAGCATTCACGCTTATCTTGCGTATTTTAGAGTATCCACTTTCACTTGTCTATGAACTATACTGGCAACCCAGTAGTCCTTTTCCGCGGACACGGATATTAGAATAGATGATGTTAACCCTGTAGGGGTGTACTTCTTCACACACGCTCTCGCCACTTACCACCATGTACACATCGTGTATCTCGACATCCTTCAAGCAGAAGCCTCGCGAGAGAGTTGACCACGACCTGACTAGCCACTCAAGTCTCTAGTTAGGGTTTATCGCCTATTCGGGTTCCATCCGCAAGGAGATCCGGCCGGGGTGTCGCTCATGGCCCCAAACGATGTGAGCAGGGTTCCCAAGCCCACCATCTGGGTGCCACTTGGTACACCGTGCCACTGTGCCTAGTTTGTCCCAAGCCCACCTGCAAGGGTGCCACTTGGTAGACTACTAACACTACCTAAAAACACGAAACTAGTTCCAACTCCCCGGACAGAGATCAAGTTGATTAGTAAGTCGAGAGGGTCTAGTTACTGCACCCCAATGTGTGGTAGTAACTGTTCATGGATCACAAACACAGAACTCAGTTCCTGAGGACAGTTTCAATGAGACAACCCATCATGAGCTCCTACATGGCCTCTCACCGCTACCTTTACCAAATCGTGTTCACACACTTAGCTCTCAATAGTAGGACATGTTCACCACATTCCAATTCATCCCCGATGAATCAGGTCTGACTCAACTCTAAGCAATAGCAGGCATGACAAACAAGCATGAATGAGTAGGCACATCACGGCTCAAACAACTCCTACTCATGCTAGTGGGTTTCATCTATTTACTGTCGCAATGACAGGTCATGCAGAGGAAAGGGGTTCAGCTACCGCAGCATGTAACAGTTGAAACGGTCTTGTCCTAATGCAGTAAAAGAGAACAGGAGGGAGAGAGTGGGATTGAATCGGAATGAACAAAGGGGTTTTGCTTGCCTGGCACTTCTGAAGATAATATAGTTCTTCATCGGTGTCATCGAACACGTGGTCGGAACGTCGTCTACCGGGAGGGGATAACACCGGCAAACAAGAAAGAACACAATCAATGCAATGCAACTAGATGATGCATGAATGTGACATGGCAATATGCTGTTGATTGAGCTAATGCATCTAGCAACAAGTTAAATGAAGTTGGTTTGAACCCTAGTTTCAAATTCAAAATCCATATGTGAAGGTTTAAATGCCCTTTATATGATTTGTCCTAAACAACAGTCATAAGTTGTTCTAACACGCATGAAAATGGTACAGATGGATAGATTGGATTTTTCTGATAATGTTTCATATACAACTTATTTCATTCTGAGCTACGGTTGAATTTCTATGATTCTTAGAAGTTAGCACTATTTTCTGGAATTTCTTGTATAAGAAAAAATCCAGTAAATGATTTATGGCGTCAGCATGCGTCAGGGTGACGTCAGCAGTCAACGGGGACGGTCCAGGTCAAACCTGACCAGTGGGTCCTACTGGTCAGTGACACAGAGTCAGCTACAGAGGCTGACAAGTGGGACCAGGTCAAAGCTGACGTGGCCAAGTCAAAGTTGACAGGCGGGGCCCACTGTGATTAGTGCTAATCTAACCGAGGAATTAAACTAATTAGTTTAGGCACTGGGGCCCACATGGTAGTGGCTCTAGGGGTGGTTAGCTGGGTCATTAGCGGCTAATGATGTCCACTTCGACAGTCGCCGGAGTTTTGCCGGCGACGACCAAAACTGCGGCGGCAACTCGCCGAACTTGAGCTACAGGCGGCGGTTGGACACGCGGAAGCCACCAGGAGGTAGCCCACGCTCTTCCGCATCCAGAGGAGTAGGTGGGTGGCCGTGGGGGCGCCGAAGCTGATGAAGGCGAGCACAGAGGCGGCGGCCGGAGCTCAGGCGAGCTCGGGTTCGATGCTATGGGGCACTAGGGGAGAAACTAACAGGTGCTACGTGCTCCTGGGGATTCTCCGAGCACGGTGATGCGCTCAGGCGTGAGCTGTGGTGGTTCTGGCCACGACGGCGAGGATCTACGGCGGTGATGAGCTCTCGGTCCGGCGGGGGATGGGGCTAGAGGAGGGGAACGATAGAGGGGCTCACAGCGGGGTCGTCGGTGATCTCAGCGTGCTCGGGGACGGCTTGGTGACGATGAATCGGTCAACAATGGCCGTCGGTGCAGAGGACGAAGAGGGCGTCGACGACGGTGCTCCAGGGTGTCCGGCGTCTTAAGGCTCAGCGAGGAGGACGGGGGCATCACGGCGGAGCTCGGGGGCATGTCGGATAGGCTCGGAGATTGTTGTGGCCATGGTGGAGCTCGTCGGCGGCGACGGCTGCGTTCGGTTGCGCTCAAGGAAGGAACTAGAGGGCGAGGGAGAGAGCAGAGAGTGAGTGAGAGGAGACAGGGGCTTCGGGGCGTCGTCATGGCGTCGCTAGGAGGGACCGGGGAAGCAGGAGGTGGCCAGGGCAGCGTCGGCGCTCGCCACACACCTGTTTGTCCTCCTGGCAGAGGAGGAAGAAGACGGTGCTGCCCCTTTGGGCTGGGCTGCTACAGTGCTGGGCCAGGTGGGCTGCATGTAAGTCCAGGTGAGTTTGCTCTCTTTCTAATTTTTGTTTCTGTTTTCTAGTTATTCTGTTGTTGTTTTTGATTTAGTAAAAATACTAAACCACTTCGTAAATCCTGAAAATAATTTTAGGCACCTTTGAAATATTTCCCAACAACCCTCAAGTACTTTCAGGATTATTTGGACATTTAAAAATATTTATAAGATTTAAATTTCCAAATTCAAATACTTATGAATTAATTCAAAAATCCAAAGTGTCCTAGAAAGATGTGCACCATTTTTGGCAGAGGTTCTAGAACACTTCAAAAATGATGAACTTTTACGAAGGGCATTTTGGGTTCATTGAAATATTTTTCAGTTGATCCTGGTATTTTCAGGGTGGTGCTGAGCTTTGTTGATCCCCATTTCGAGTTTAAATAAGATTTAAACATGATGCAACACATGACTAGCTAGCCCAGAGCATACCAGAACTAGGGATGTGACAACTCACCCCCACTAAACAAGAATCTCGTCCTGAGATTCAAGAAATGAGGTAAGAAAACAAAGGGGACACAAGCTAGCACAAACTTCTTGATCCATTTGCCCTTCTCGGAGATGATGAGTCATTGCTTCATCTTGGTATCCACGTCTTGCTTTGAGAACTTCATCCAACACAACAATGAGAAGAAAGGGAAACTCTAAAGATCGAGCAACTCATGATCAACTCACGGAATGAGACATAGCAACATTTCTCGTGTTGAGACACAAAACACACATCAGGGGTGATGGAAAAGAAACAGACGACGAAGGTTTAATTTGGTAGGCAACAATTCCACGCTGGAGTAGGATGGAGCATGGTTTCAAAGTAGCGAGGAGATCATTGGCGTGATTTCATAACGGGACACCTTGGGGGAGGTGACTCGTAGAATTAATACCTTAAGTGGCAAAAAGAATTACTGTTGAGACAGAGATGATTGAGACTCTCTATACCAGCCTAAGGCAAATCTCGAGCGATCGATCGAAGGAGTCCGAAAGAATGACATACTCGGATCATATTGGATGATGTGGATTACCTTGTTGAAGACAAAGCAATGGATGATTTTCTTATCATCGGAAATGGATGGGACCCAGGGTAGGACCCACTTTTGAAGATGAACCTGAATAACAATTACTGAAAAGGCAGACCATAGTAAAATGGCACAATGGCAGGGCAAGCTGGGAACAAAATGCAAATGCTGGGAATGTTCCAACCATCATATGTGCCTGAGATTGAGATCTGATTGGCGTCAGGATATTCCAGACTCATCAAGTCTAGAAATAAAAAAAATGAAAGTTTGCAACACAAATCGTCGAGATGGCGTTGCGAGATTCTCGGGGAATGAAGTACGATAGCAAGCTCGAAAACATGAGCTAGTTCTACTACACACATGTGAACACGTTGTCCCAGACAAGCATGACCACGTAGTAGTCTTACAACAAAATACTACTGAGTTCTGGTTGGGAACCATCAACGAGGATATCGAAGTCTTGTGCATTACGATGGATTAGCACTTAACTCCTTTTCCTAGAACAAATCGATCAGTAGCCTGGTGTGCTAGGGAATACATATGGAATGGCGACGATCAGTCTATCAAACCATAGAATACTTCGCACGTGCATGACTGACTTGGGATGATTCCAAAGGAAGCAAAAACAAGCTTTCCCGAATCCACGAGGCAACTTGCACCAAATGCACGTGAATCAGAGGAAGTCACTACTTTCATCTAAACATATGCTTCATGGACGGGACACGAAGGCATTGTTTACAAAGTTTCCAACACTAGGTTGATGTTCAACATGAGTCATGGGGGAGACAAAATGCTGCTGATGGGCTCAACAACAACTCATCGGAACTTCCATATCATTGGACTTCTGCCATCATGTGAACACGGTGATAGTATTAGTCAGACCAAAAGATGTAATGTTGTATGCTCGATGGATCAACCACGAGTAAGACAACATTACGAATATCGTTGGTTCTATCTTGATTTGATGATAGCCCACACTCAAATCAAGGTTTGAACAAGACAATAGATTCAACAACTGATCACGGGGATCAGTCGATGAAGATATCATCTTTCTTCAACAAACACACACGCACACACACTCAAGGATTCCCTTAGTGATGAACTAAGTCGGACAAGCTTCCAACTCTCCAAGTTGTTGTTTAGCTTAACCAACTAGCTTGGGGGTATCCAACACAGACTCTTGGAGAATGGATGGTTTAAATAAAAACCCACATGATCACGAACTCAACATAGCGATTAGGGAACAACCTGGTAATACTTCCGAGAAGATATTTGGAAAATCATGAACCACCGATATGTTATTAAGCTCGAGAACAATCTTGCTTTTCAGGGCAAGACAATATGATCAAGGAGCGAGGGATTGTCACAATCCTAACTCCTTGGTCGATGAGTGCACCCGGAAATATGGACTAGGTAGCACGATCAATCTTAGAATGATGATTCAATAACCAGCACGCTAAGAATGAGAGTATTTTCCATTAACTACCAAGCAACGGAGTTGCTAGGAGTATTGATTTTCGCACATCATAGTACACTTGTCGGCATTCCGGTTACAATAACACGGAACCGAGGAATGAAGCAATGATGGCAAGAAGTATCACTGCATCAAGAATTCATAAGAGATGGTGCAATTCTCATGACAATCCTGACATAAATGGGGTAATACTACAGGGTAGAACAGAACAAAAGCTGGATTGGCATTTGATCTGCAGAACACAACTACTTTGACCCAATCACGGATATGGATGAGGTACTCGAGTTTGTTTCTCCTAGTCATTACGAAATAGAATGGCTTGACGGACCACAAGAATAATAGGCATCGATAACACGAATGCACAACTAGTCCTGGCTATCAATTGATAGATGAGGTCGAATACAACTAAAGAGAGACAACTCAAAGGGCATATATCTTTTCCGAGTTGTGGATGCATAGATTAGTATGTCGAGCAAAGCTCAACATTTCTTTCAGATAACCCATGCAGAAAGGTAGAACTGGCAGATTCACAATGTAGAATGGAGAACTCATCAAGAGCACTATTGTTGTGACCTTTTGGTTCAAAAGAACTTCTGCCAAGAATGGTTCATGGTATTTGGAAGAATGATATACCATGAACCTCGAGGACTATCGCAAAGGTTACTAATATCCTAAAGGAACTAGCAAACACTATCAACATGAAGTAGATAGGGTGAATCTCGGGTTCAAGAACCGTGAGTAGAATACCTACTACTAAGTGGCATCACGGGATGCTTTTCGAGAATGACGGCCAGAATCATCACATCGGGAACACAAAAACATGGCCATATTACAGGTGATCCTCACGAGATGCCTAGGGTCATCATACTAGTTCCAACATATATGTCAAGCCAAGGAGTACCTCAACAGACGATTAGTGTGCTTATTCTGACCAAAAGGACACCGTGAACAGGAATGAAGAATTTGCAAATGCATCAGATAGTTTATAAACCTGGGATGACTCGGACAGCATAACGGCTGTAAATGCTCAAAAAGATTTGAGAAATCATGCAAAATGGTGGCATAACCACTCAACAACATCATATCATGGTTCTGAGGCCAGCTATGAACATACGGAAGTAATAGAAACTGAACTGGGGCTTAAATCCAACAATCTTGCAAATCTACAGATTAGTAACACGTGATCCTGATAGAAAGATGAGAAGCCTAGTCTTAATCCCCGTAGAAGAGAAGAGGATGACTCAGATCAGAAGCCATAGGGTAAAGGAGTAAAAAGAGCCTGACGTTCCCTTCCACAATCAATTCCCTTATATAACTAAAGCATTTCTAGACTCAACTTCGACCAGTTTGGCTTGGTAATCCTATAGGCAGTCAGGCTCTCATACCAAAGCTGTCAGGACCCCGATTCTAATTCACACCGATCTAGCCTGTAACACCTCATATCACTTTGCGGCCTCACGCACGGTATTCCCACGGGTGTCGCCTTACCATGGCCCGGGACCGTTTGCGCCTTTTGGCTCACGTATATGATAGTGTCGCTAGCATCCACATGACAGAGAACCCGGGCCGACATGACTAGTCGTGAACCCAAAGTGGCACTAACTTATGGGGACATGCATACATGAATCAATATCGAGCATATCGGTCAGCAGCGTGCGAATCCGGGTTTCATAGTCATAAGTTATTCTAACATGCATAAAATTGTACAGATGGATAGATTGCATTTTTGTGATAATTTTTCATATATAACTTATTTCATTCTGAGCTACGGTTGAATTTCTATGATTTTTAGAAGTTAGCCCTATTTTCTGGAACTTCCTGTATAAGAAAAAATCAAGTAAATGATTTATGGCGTCAGCATTGCGTCAGGGTCACGTCAGCAGTCAACGAGGACGGTCCATGTCAAACCTGACCAGTGGGTCCTACTGGTCAGTGACACAGAGTCAGCTATAGAGGCTGACAAGTGGCACCAGGTCAAACCTGACGTGGCCAAGTCAAAGTTGACAGGCGGGGCCCACTATGATTAGTGCTAATCTAACCGAGGAATTAAACTAATTAGTTTAGGCACTGGGGCCCACATGGTAGTGGCTCTAGGGGTGGTTAGCTGGGTCATTAGCGGCTAATGATGTCCACTTCGACAGTCGCCGGAGTTTTGTCGGCGACGACCAAAACTGCGGAGGCAACTCGCCGGACTTGAGCTACAGACGGCGGTTGGACGCGCGGAAGCCACCAGGAGGTAGCCCACGCTCTTCCGCATCTAGAGGAGCAGGTGGGTGGCTGTGGGGGCGCCGAAGCTGACGACGGCGAGCACAGATGCGGCGGCCGGAGCTCAGGCGAGCTCGGGTTCGATGCTAAGGGGCACTAGGGGAGAAACTAACAGGTGCTACGTGCTCCTGGGGATTCTCCGAGCACGGTGATGTGCTCAGGCATGAGCTGCGGTGGCCCTGGGCACGGCGGCGAGGAGCTACGGTGGCGATGAGCTCTCGGTCCGGCGGGGGATGGGGCTAGAGGAGGGGAACGACGGCGGGGAGGGAGGGGTTCAGTAGAGGGGCTCACGGCGGGGTCGTCAGTGATCTCAGCGTGCTCGGGGACGGCTTGGTGACGACGAATCGATCGACAACGGCCGTCGGTGCAGAGGACGAAGAGGGCGTGGTCGTGGCGCGTCGGAGAGGCTCGGACATGGCTGTGGCCGTGGTGGAGCTCGTCGGCGGCGACGCCTGCGTTCAGTTGCGCTCGAGGAAGGAACTAGAGGACTGAATCAACAAACTAGGTCAGACCGATTTTAGTAAACCTAGTGACCGTTAGGGTTTTTGGTGGGACTGACATGCATCTCGGTAGGACCGATATGATTAGGGTTAGGGCATAACATAATCTCGGTGAGACCGATTACACAAACTCGGTGAGACCGATTTTGGTAATTAGCTAACCAGAGAGTTGGTCAGGTAAACTCGGTGGGACCGGTTTGCTCTTTTCGGTGAGACCGAAATGTTACAAAAGGGAAATAGAGAGTTTACATTGCAATCTCGGTGGGACCGATCCGCTCTTTCGGTGAGACCGAAAAGTTACGAAAAGGAAATAGAGAGATTACAATCCCATCTCGGGGAGACCGAGATCCCTATCGGTAGAACCGATTTGCCTAGGGTTTGTGGCAGTGGCTATGACATATGGAATCGGTGGCGCCGGATAGGAAGAATCGGTGAGACCAATTTTGGCTTTAGGTTCAGGTCATATGTGGATGTGAGAAAGTAGCTGAGGGTTTTGGAGCATATCACTAAGCACATGAAGCAAGAGGCTCATTAAGCAACACCTTATCCCTTCTTGATAGTATTGGCTTTTCCTATAGACTCAATGTGATCTTGAATCACTAAAATATAAAATGAAGAGTCTTGAGCTTTTGAGCTTGAGCCAATCCTTTGTCATTAGCATTTTGAGGGATCCACTTTCATCATCCATGCCATGCCATTCATTGAGCTTTCCTGAAATGTTCATCTTGGAATAGCATTAACTCAATGAGCTATATGTTGTTATGAATTACCAAAACCACCTAGGGATAGTTGCACTTTCAATCTCCCCCTTTTTGGTAATTGATGACAACATATAGATCAAAGCTTCGACAAATGATAATAAGATTGAAATACATCGTCGCTTTGAGAAGTATGTGATAAGCAAGAGCTCCCCCTAAATTTGTGCATAGATTATGATTTGCTTTGGACTGCAAATGCACAAGAAATTAGGCTCATGGGTTACTCTTCCATGTCACATACATCTTGGTGGAGCGCTCAAAATGATACGGAATGAATACATGCACTCATCACCAAGCACAGTGAATGATCACATAGGATAGATAAGATAATATTATCAAACATGCATAAGTGTAGCTTATGATCAAACACATGATCATCAATGTCTAACAAACATAGTATATCAAGCAAACAAAAGCAAACAAGATTTAAAAAAACACCAAATCAAGAGAGAACAAAAGCAACACTCTCTCTCTCGAAGCCTATGATCTATACATTTTTCTCCCCCTTTGGCAACAAGTTACCAAAAAGTTCATAGAAAATGCATAGTGCTAGATCGACTCTCGGGCTTGATCTTGGTGGTGGAGTCCGGATAATGCCAAGGGCCAAAGCTGGCTTGAAGTAGATGGAGCTGGAGCTGATCTAGGTGCTGGAGCTGGTGGCACTGAGGCTGTAGCTGGTGCAGATGAAGTGACTCTGGTGTCAGGAACTGGCACAGCAGATGACCTCTGGGCTCTAGGCACTCTGGAAAATGCATCAGTTGTTGTTTTTCCCTTCCTCTCCTGCATGTCATCTTGTAGTTCCTCCACTACTGGTGAATCTCGGATTACTTTCACATCCAAGTTATAGAACTTTTGTTATATGATCCTCTCCAAGCTCTCCTGATTTTGAGTGAGGGTGGCCAATCCCTTCTCAATCCTCAGGGTTGATGCTATTAAGTATCCGGGCTGCTCCTGCTTGTTCTTCAAGAAATAATCAGATGCCTCCTCCTAAGTTGGCATCCTGGCAGCCTTCTCCTTCCTTGCCTTCTCCTTCTTCTCTTGTGCTTGAACTGACGATGGATCATTCTCATTCATGACAACCTCATTGTCCTCAAAGTCTGGATAAATTGGAAATTGTTCCTTATCCAATAGATATTTGCCTGTGCCCATCTTTGAGTTAATCAACTCCTGGATCTGAGGGGCATATCCACAACTTCTTTTCTGATCAGCTGCAGTCCTCTTAATGGTTTCAACCATAAGGCTCATGACATTGAATTTCTGTGGAACATGAAACAAATGCAACATGTTGATTGCATGCCCTCTGATAATGTTGTGGTCACCAGACTTTGGCAGTAGGGTATGCCTTAAGATGGTATTGATAGTTGGCAGCCCTGATAGAAGGAAGTGGACTAATCCAAACTTATATGTCTCAATGGCTGTGTCTAGGATCTCCTTGTACATGTGTGCCATGGTATTCTGGTCCATTTTCTTCTTGGCATATACAGCAAGATCATCTACATTCTCCTTTGGGGCATTTATCAGCTTTGCCCACTCCTCAATAGTTGACTGGTACCTTGTACCTTCAGACATCCACACTATCCTGCCATCTGGATAAAAGTGTGCTCTGGAGTAGAACTGCATGATAAGTTCATCGTTCCAGTTGGTGAGCTTTTGCCCAACAATGTCTGCAACTCCAGCAGCAACAAAACTGTCTTGCACTCCAGGATAGTCCTCTACATTTTCCTTCATGTAGGTCCAGTCGACCCACCTCATGTCACACACTATGGGCTTCTTATCCAGCAGAACAGTCTCATAAAAGTCCTGTTGGTCCTTGGCGTGGAACCTGTAGTCCACAGCAGTTCTTCTTCTTGTGGCATATGGATCTGTCATCCTGCATAGCCTCAACCCATTGTCTCTTCTGATCTTCATATCCTCAGCCACAGGATGGGCATCATTGTGGTCTGGTATCTTTGGCTTGAGCTTCCTCAACACTTGTCCTTCTTCATCTTCTTCTTCAGCAACCTCAGGCACTGGGGCCTTGTTCTTCTCAGTAGCTGGAATACTCATGGTATTCCTCTTTGGTGCAGACTTGGCCTTGGGGGCAGCTTTGGGTGCTTCCTTGGGCTTAGATGTGGCAGCCCCTGACCTTATAGCATCACCCATAAGCTTGGGTGCCTTTGGTGCTGGTGCAGCTATCTCTTCTTCCTTTTCCATCATGGAAGGCTTCCCAATAACTCTGATTGTGGTCTTCTTGACCCTCTCTTTCCTTTTCTTCCCTTCAGCAATAGCTCGCTCTTTGGGATCAGGCATTTCAGGAATTTGAGTTGATGCTCTGACTTTTGGCACAGGTGTCCTCTTGGCAGGAACCTTCTTATTTAGTCCAGGCTTTGAGCTATGTGCTGGGCCATACTCCTTTTTGAGCACAACCTTCTTGGATGTTGTTTCATCCTCTTCTGCCCTATAATCCTCATCTTCTGAATCCCAGGTTTTCTTCTTCCTTTGCCTGGTGGCAGCTTTAGGCAGATTGCTTGGGGTGCTCCTGTTGCCATCATGTGAAGAGCTGGAGGGACTAGTGCCCTCACTCATGTTCACTTGTTCCTCGACACATTACATTTGTCACTCTGATGCGACATCTTTGGCTGACCCTGTGAAGAGTTATAGATGAGGTAGAGTGGATGAGCATCACAAAATGCAGAGAGTTTTGCAAAAGAATGACTCAAAAATTCAGTTTTAGTTTTCCACAGAAAGCATTTTGGATCAACCGATTTTCAAACTCGGTGATACCGAAGCAGTTTTGGAACATAAACTGATGAACTCGGTTGGACCGAGTCACAGTTCGGTGTCACCGAGACTGCTAGGGTTTCACAAAGTCCTAAAATCGGTCACACTGATTAGCAATTCTCGGTCAGACCGAGACTCACTAGTGCAATGGCATAAGCCAAATCGGTGGGACCGAGTTTTTCAACTCAGTGGGTCCGAGATGGTTTCGGCGGAAACCTAACCCTAAATTTTCAAATCAAAACTATTCTAAGGATTGCATTGATTGGATAGGAGTGTTTCAATCATGGCAAGAATCAATAAGAACACAATGTGCTAAGAATCGGACGAGGAAAGTACAGTGATCGAGTCCATACCCTAGTTCGGCGGAGACTCGCTACGGCGGCAACGGCGGGGTTGATTTCTGACGGCGGCGGATACCAATGACAGTGGCGGCGGCGACGAGGAGACGATCCGGAGACCACGGAGGAAGAGCGAGCTATTGCGCGGGCGAAGAGGTTCGGAGAAATTTCCAAATTTTTGCCCGTGACTATATATAGCCCGACCCTGTCGGTGTGACCGAGTGGAACAACTCGGTGGCACCGAGATGCAAAACTGTGTACAGTTAGTGCAACTTGGTGTGACTGAAGAGTTCAAATCGGTTGCACCGAGATTGAAAACCTAGATCGACTAAGTGATCTCGGTAAGACCGAAATGGAGGAATTGGTCAGACCGAAAATCACAAAGAAGTTTTGGAAGTTTAAGTCTATGACTTAATCGGGACTCCGAGTGCTCCTCACACAGAGTGGTTCGAATCTGACTTGATCAAAATTTGTGATGTAGCATGAACAGAGTTTGAGACGAGAAAAGCATAGATAGCTAGAGAAGGTTCTTAGGCATTCTTGTCCATCCACTTGGCCAAAGTAAAAAGAAGCCAATAAATCAAAACAACAAGTGGATGTCCTCGAATGAGTAAAGTATGGAACCAACATGCTCACACAATAAGATGGCAGATGAAATATGTGACAAAGCATGCACAACCAATTCTAGCATCTATCAAGCAATTGGCGATGACTAGGTCATCTATGTATGAGTATGTTGACTTAGGAGTCAAATGATAGACATTTGATCATAGGTCATACTCATCGTTTAAGCTCAAGTGGGGTTACCACTTTTACATAAAGCATTTATGTGTTCACATCATTAGAGTTGCTTTGAATCAATTCTTAGAGTTAAGCTCCCCCTAGATGTGAGATCCCCCCTAAGAGGGATGAACTAACCTTGGGTTTTGTCGATGATGACTTCATGTAGGTGTTGAAGATGTGGATGCTCAATGTTGATGTAGATCTTTTGGAGAAATCCTTTGGAGTGAGTTGCACTTTCAATACCTACATGGGTTAGTCCCACAAGGAACAAACAAGTATATCCATAGACATAGAGTGATGCACACACAAAATGATGTCCATGAAATCATTAGGTTACCTTGTCCCTTGCCTTACCAACATGAGGGTTTGTGACTCCTTGAACTAGTGCAAGATATGGAAGTTGATTGCACTTGTACTTGCCATAATAATATAAGTGAAATATGTTGGCGGAGTCACCCTCAAGAACTCTCTAGTTCTTCTTCTTCTGGATCCACATCATCTTGATGGGAATCCTTGGAGTTGTAGTTGTACTTGATGAGGTAGAACTTGACGTAGTCTTGGGAATCCACTGGACCGAGACCTTAGGTGCTTCTTCAAATGCATCAATCTCTTCTTGAAGCTTGTCCTTGCCCTTGTGGTCTTGTGGTGGAAGATCATTTGCTTGTGTTCCCTTGAAGGAAGTAGGATCATACTTCTCTTGTTGAGGAACAAACTTCGTCTTGGGGTATTGATCTTCTTCAAACTCAACTCCATTGGCATTGAACTTTTGTTCAAAACCAACACCTTGATTCTTCCGGTGCCTTCCTTGCTTGCGTACAATTTCCTTGAATTGCTTACTCCTGACAAGGCTCTTGTATACACCTTTCTCTATAATTCCCTTCAATAAGCTATTTTCTTGCTCAAGTGTAACTTGGCTAAGAGAATCATTAGTGGAATCAAGAGAACTACTAGAAGCAACAATATTGGATTTAGCAATCGTTATTGTTACTACTAGAAGAAGAATCTTTCTTGTTCTTGTTACTAGACTTGACTTGAGGCATGTAAGTAGATAAGAGTAAACGCTTGGCAATGTAAGAAGAACTTTTCTTACAGAGATCATCATTGATAGCTTTTAAGAACTCATGCTCTTGCTCAAGATTGAGCTTTTCAAAGCATAACTTCTCATGAGCCCTTAAAAGTTCTCGATGATCTTGAAAGATAGTTTCATGAGCTAACTTAATTATGTTTAGTTCTTTAGTTAGACGCTCAATTTTCTCCTTATCATTGTCATTCGTTTCAACTTGATTAGCATGATTAATTGACGTTTCATCATAGTATTCATCACTAGAGTTGTCAACAAGTAAATCATCATCACCTAGGAAGTCATCTTCATCAACATCAAAATCAACATACTCGGGGTGTGTTACCTTTGGACCTTTGGCCATGAAGCATCTACCAATTCCTTCATTTGGTGATTCGAATATGTCGTAGGAGTTGGTTGACACAAGTGCTAGACCGGCAACACCTTCATCTTGAGTGTATTCGGAGTCGGATTGATAGCTTCTCTCGGAGTGATGGTCGGAGTCGGAGCCGGATACCCATTCACCAACATGAGCTTGATGTCTTTGTTTTGTTTAGCTCTTTGATGACTTGTCCTTCCTTTCCGAATCCTTGCTTCTCCGTGAGGGTCTTCGTTCATAACGATCATCTCTACTCCTCCTCTCTCTTGGTTGTGATTCTTCTCTTCTACTTATTCTTTTTGGAGAGTCTTCTCTTCTTTTGTAGGGTGCCGTACACTCATTGGAATAGTGTCTGGGTCTCCCACAATTGTAGCAAGTGCGCTCTCGACTAGAAGATCTTTTGACATTATAAGACCATGACTTGGAGCTTCTTTCTTTGCTTCTACTCTTGTAGAATTTGTTGAAGTTCTTCACCATTAAGATCAATTCTTCATTGAAGGTTTGTTTCTCACTTGATGATGTGGGGGCTTCACTTGAGGCTTTGTAAGCACCACTTGACTTGTTGTGAAGTTCCTCCTTATCCTTGAGTGACATCTCATGAGCAACAATTCTTCCAATGACTTCCATTGGCTTGAGATCTTTGTAGTTTGGCATCTGTAACATCCCAAATTTTCAATTTGGAATGTTATACATTAGGTCATCATGCATATCATATTTTTCTCGCATTTTTCCGATCCTAGAAATTTCACGCGACTCAAGGACCCTCGGAGAGAGTTGGAGGTTTCATTATTTCCATATTTGGGATTTTCCAAATTTTGAAAAGAGGATCATTGGATTTATTTAAATTATCTTCATAAAGTTTTTCCTATAAAATCTCAAGAGAGGGAATAATATGACTTTCCCAACATTTAGGAAAAACGAAGGTATTATAAATAAACCAAATTTGGTTTTGGAAGATTTATTTTGCTTAGGCAAAAATGAGCATTTTAAAAATTTTATGCATGTATTTTGTTTTTAAAGTTCATTTTGTTCGACTCATTTTTAGGAGTCGGGGAAAATTTGTTTTAATTAATTTGGAGTTCATTTGATATTTATTTGTTTTGTTTTAATTTTATTTTTTAAAAAAAAACAGCGCCTCGATCGAGGCCCGGTGGCCCAAGCCAGCCCGGCCCGAGCCCAAGACCCAGCCCACCCGCCTCCTTCCTCATGGCACGCCTTGGCGGAGAAACCCCGCCGCCCGACGCCTCGCGCCGCCCGAGTCCTGCCCGGACCGGTGCCCCTTGACCCCTCCCAAGCCACCGCCCCCCCCGCCTTTATAACCCCGGCCCCTCTCTCTCTCCCCAACCCCTTGGAGCCGCCGCCGCCACCCGCCTTGGCCGCCGCCCGTGGGCCGCCCGCCGCCGCCGTGGACGCCGCCCTCAAGCCGGACCCCGCCCCCTCGCCCGGACCCGCTTGAACCCGGAGCCGGAGAGCCCCTCCGGCGATCACCGGAGGTAGCCACCGCCTCCAGCGCCCGATTCGGTTTTATCCCCTCGAACCGTCCGGTTTATTTTTTTTAAAAAAAATGTTCGGTTTTTTTTTTTAAAAAAAAAACCTAGATTGGTTTTATTTTTATTTGGTTTTCTTAATTAACGAACGTTCACCGAACCGTTCGCCTGGCGAACGCGCTTCGTTAGATTCGATTACGTTAGCTTAACGCTCACTTTTTAACTCGTTCGTCGTTTTTCTTTTTAATCGGAATTAATCCGTTATTTTCTGATTTGATTTCAGATCTGATTTTCAAAACTGTTTTATTTCTCGCTCGTTTATCGGAATCAGGTGATTCAAGCGCCTGGAGTTTAGTAACGAAACCGCCGTTCCGACTACCGTACTTTCACAGAGTTTTGCTACTGTGAAATTTTGACCTATTTTCAGATTGCTAAACCGAGTCGTTCTCTCTCGAGTTCCGACTTTCGATGCTTTATTTGATTCGATTCTTTTGCAACCAGGGTTCTTAAGTTGAACTCTCTGGTTAGATCTTTTATACGAGATTTACCTGTGGATTAGATGATTAATTATTGTATGCTTGTTGATTGTTTGCGTTAGATCACCGGAGTGCGCTTGTTACTTGAATCTCTAGGACTCACGGATCATCAGCAAGGCAAGTAACACTTGATCATACCTTTTCTACTACCCAGTTTTATTGCATTAGATCAAACCCTCAAACACTTGCATGTTTAGGATCTAATTAAATTGTGGGATGGGAAGTAGATTGAGGTAGTACCTATTACCTGTTTTACTTATGAAACCTTGGGAGTTACTTCTACGTTTGCTTGATTATGCCATGCTATGCTAGTAGACGTGGATTGGGTGAGTGAATATCCATGACAGATGTGAGATTGTTAATTAATGGTTTATCTAAGGTGGCAACCTAAACACACATCTGGGTGGATTGAGGCACTGGTTTCTATCGAGGACTTGCTGTATTTCTTCGGACCGCCACCTGTGCTCTAAGGGATCATAAGATTATTCAAACTGAAACTTACATGTGCAGCCACAAGCCAATTATGGGCTCTGGCGTAGTTGACTAAGTTGTGCGAACTCTTACGGGTAGGCTAGCTGATGTAGGGGATGTAGGTTGGTACGGTCTACCCACATGTAAGGTGCTAAGCGCTTACGAAAGACTATGTCTCGGTCATCCGTTTCTCAAACACCATGTAGTCACGAGAACCAAGCGGAGGCGATCGAGTCTTGTGGGGAAAAGTGCGCAAACCTCTGCAGAGTGTATAAACTAATCATGATTAGCCGTGTCCCCGGTTATGGACAATTTGAGTATCCTGTAATTGAATATCATGTGAATCTCAACATGTTACTTCTAAAATAAATGTATTGGGTTTTTAATGAGTACTTTTTAATTGGGATTGAGGATGTCATCAACCATCTTCAATGTTTAACAACCACCATGATAGTTAAATAAAATTATTCCTTTGATGTAGGGAAAAATCAGCTTTATGCAAATGTAACCAGAGAGCCTTACCACCAGCCAAATATGCATGTAGTATAGGCTATTTCATTCATTGCTCCTTACGTGTTACATTGCGGCATATTCCATGTCTTGACCCGTTTTGGCTGCAACTTTTCATGTTGCAGACTTTTAGACGTCGAGTAAGGTGTTAGGTCGTGGTTCTATACTCAGTGATGCCACTGGAGTTAATGGACTCACTCGTTTTCCAAGCCTTCCGCTGTTATTAGATGGCCTTAAGCCATATTATTGTATTAAGTTCCCTTGTGGACAACGATGTAATAAGTGTGTGATTGCTACTCTGCTATAAATCCTTGAAATCTTGTCTTTGTGTCGACATTCGATCGAGGATGACAATGAGCACAGAGCTAGATCCATTCGATGCAGTCGTGACAGAGAATGGTATCAGAGCACACGCTGACTGTAGGACACGACCACTAAGTTAAAGCCATAGATCACTACTCTCTTCTCATTTCTAACTCCTCATCTTTTCTACTCTTTAGGATGACGGACGCGAAGATCAAGTACACCCAACCGGATGAAGGCACACCTTTTGGATTTCACTTGAAGGAAGTTACCAAGTACCTGAACATTGGACTACCAAGCTTCACAGGGACTGTCAACTCCACTCTGCACGAAGAGGATTTGGAAGATTCATGCTCACGTTCGGGAAGGACATTCGCCCCAATCACCAAGCCTATAGATAGTGTTTTCAGTGCACCAACTTGGAGTCTGGGAAAGAGCATGGCAGCTCACATCACCATGGGACGCATTGGAGAAGTTTATCAAGAAGACCTCAAGGACACGATTTACCAGATTTGCGGACGCCGAGGCGACAAATGGGAAGTCGTCAACACTAAGAAGGATAGATCCATTGCAGCATTTATCCAGGAGTTAAACCGGCACATTCGACGCCAGGAGAACGGATGTGCAATGATATGTTGGAGTTGCGTAAGACAAAGGAAAGGATCATCGAATCGGAAGAAGAACTAAAGACTACACGCAAGGACTACATGGACGAGATCGTAGCTCTGGCAAGACACAATAACGATCTTAAGTACGAGATCGAAGAACTCAAGAAGAAGTTGGCGCTCAGGAATGAAGACTAGTATGTCAATCACCGAGGCGACTTCATCAACATCGACGACACCGATTCGGATCCAAGTGAACCCGACTTTGAAGACGAAGCTGGAGCAGACATCATGGAGTCTTCCACCGGTTCAAATTAGTAGAAGTCCCCCACATATTAGTAGTATTTCCCTCCATGTAAACATTATAGTACACGCACTTTTGTGATAGTTAGATCGTTGTAAGCCCTTGTTTGATTGAATGAAGTGATTTTGTGTGCATTTGCTCATGTGCATTTGGGTAGTGATTCCTTAGACCTCATTCCATTCTACTTTCTCTTCTTTTCTAAACCCATCGATGCCTCCTAGACGCGACCCGGATTTGTTTTCCGCCAGAGATCACCCAATTGATTCAGCAGAATACCCTGATTCAAACACTGGTGCGAGAACTGTGGCAACAACAACAACAACAACAACAACCCACCGCCACCACCACCACTGCGGATCATCCGACTCGCTTCCTTAGACTGAATCCGCCGGTATTCCAAAGAGCACCGAGCCGATTGTAGCAGATGGTGGCTCCGCAAGATAGGAAGGGAGCTGACCAACTGCAGGATGCACAGATGGTGAAAGAGTGAAGTTTGCGCCAAGATCAGCTTGAAGGACCCGCAGCGACATGGTGGGAGAATTTCACGACCACTTACCCGTGAGACAACATCACATGGGATCAATTTCAGCAAGCTTTTCGCAGACCGCCCATGTTTCGGCAGGAGCCATGGCCATGAAGAAGCGTGAGTTTCGCAACTTACGCCAAGGAGGAAGGACTGTTGGCAAGATGCGTGGATGATTTTAGCAAATTAGCACGTTATGCCCCAGATGACGTTGCTACGGATGCAGCTAAACAGGAGAAGTTTCTAGAAGGACTGAATGATGAGTTCAGCATGCCGTTGATGGTAGCAAGTTTCAATAACTACCAGGAGTTAGTAGATCGAGCCCTCATGATTGAAGGAAAGCAAAGAAGAATTGAGAACTGCAAGCGGAAGTATGGACAAGGGAAGTATAACTCGAGCTCAGCAGAAACCTCGTTATACCCCTAAATCAGGAATTCAGTTTCAGCATACCCATGGAGGAGGAAATTCGCATAACCATAACAGCACCAAGAATGGGAACGGGAATGGAGGAAGCAACGGACAGAATCGCACCAACCCATCAACACCATCCAAAGTAGACCTGAGTCATGTTATTTGCTTTAAGTGCCGCAAGACTGGGCACTATGCAAATGATCGGAAGGCCAGAATGGAAATGGCAATGGAAGCTCGGAAAGAAGCCCAACCCTTTCAATAGAGGACGGTGAACCACCTTGAAGTGGAGGAGGTTGAAGATCACCTGATGCGATGAATCGGTAAGTTTTTGGTTAAGTCATTTCTGCAGTTGTTCTTTTTCGAAATCTTGGTGCATCGCATTCATACATATCAAGAGGATTTGTGGATAAGTACAAGTTACCAACCCAAGCCCTTAGGTCACCCATGCTAGTAACCTCACCCGGAGCAGAATACATGGCTAGTAAATGGTGTGATCGACTACCACTAAGGATTGGACACTATGTTTTCCCCTCAGACCTAATAGTTCTGGAATCCCAAGGACTGGATGTGATATTAGGTATGGATTGGTTATCGAAGTATGGAGGAAACATAGATTGTACCGCAAGGTCAATTTTGCTCACCACACACGAAGGAAGAAGGATTAAGTATGTATCACGGCACGAGCCGAGGAGAGCACAAGTTAATTGCTTATCAGGAGTGGTACAGGAAGAAGTACCAGTGGTGAAGGATTATCCTGATGTATTTCCGGAAGAGTTGCCAGGAATGCCGCCAGATAGAGACATTGAGTTTTTAATCGAGCTGTTGCCAGGAACAGGCCCGATATCGAAGCGACCGTACAGGATGCCCGCAAAGGATTTGGCGGAAATCAAGAAACAAATTAAAGAACTTTTGGATAAAGGTTTTATACGCCCAAGCTCTTCACCTTGGGGATCACCCGTTTTATTGGTGGAGAAGAAGGATGGATCTTTGAGAATGGTTGTTGATTATCGTGGATTGAATGAAGTAACAATCAAGAACAAGTACCCACTACCTATGATAAATGACCTGTTTGATCGCTTGCAAGGAGCCAAGGTGTTTTCCAAGATCGACTTGCGATCGTGGTACCATCGATTGAAGATTCGAGGCAGGACATACCCAAGACAGCATTTACCACGAGATATGGACTATACGAGTATACCGTTATGTCATTTGGATCGACTAACGCACCAGCCTATTTCATGAACACGATGAACAAAGTGTTTATGGAGTTTTTGGATAAGTTCGTCGTGGTGTTCATTGATGACATTTTTATTTTCTCGAAGAATGAAGAGGAACACAAGGAACATTTGCGATTGGTTTTGGAGAAACTGAGGGAACACCAGTTGTATGCCAAATTCAGCAAATGTGAGTTTTGGCTAAAGGAAGTTGGATTTCTCGGACATGTTATTTCCGGAGAAGGGAGAGCGATTGACCCCACGACAGTTGAGACCGTAACCAAATGGGAAGCACCAACGACAGTTGGAGATATTCTGAGTTTCCTTGGACTCGCAGGATACTTCCGAAGATTCATTGAGAATTTCTCTAGGATTGCTAAGCCTATGTCAGAATTGTTGAAGAAGGAAAATAAATTCATATGGACCGAGGACTGTGAGGCAAGTTTTCAGGAGTTGAAGAAAAGATTGGTTACCTCATCCGGTTTGATCTTGCCAGATCAAACTAAGGATTATGAGGTGTATTGCGACGCTTCACCTCGAGGACTTGGAGCAGTACTTATGCAAGAAGGAAGAGTTGTTTCGTATGCTTCACGACAACTTAAGCCCCATGAGTTGAATTATGCCACTCATGATTTGGAGTTAGCAGCCGTAGTGCATGCCCTGAAGACGTGGAGACATTTTCTCATTGGAAATCATTGTGAAGTATATACGGATCACAAGAGTTTGAAGTACATCTTCACGAAGGAATTGAATCTCAGACAAAGGAGATGGTTAGAGCTTATTAAGGATTATGACATGAGATTGCATTATCACCCCGGGAAGGCTAATGTCGTAGCAGACGCATTGAGCCGTAAGAGCCACGTAAATACCCTAATGATGGGAGGAATACCCAATGAGTTAGCCGAGGACCTTCGAGAGCTATGTTTGGAAATAGTTCCGAGAGGCTATGTAGCAGCATTGGAGATTCGGTCGACAGCGATGGACAAAATCGGAGAAGCCCAAAAGGCGGATAAGGAAGTTGCCACTATAAAGGAGAAAATGAGCAAAGGAAAAGCTAAAGGATTTCGTGAGGATGAACACGATACCTTATGGTTTGAAGACCGTGTTTATGTGCCCAATAACCCGGAGATCGGGAAGTTGATTTTACAAGAAGCCCATGATTCACCCTATTCGATTCACCCAGGAAATACCAAGATGTATTTGGATTTGAAGAATATTTTACGGTGGACCGGAATGAAGAAGGATATTGCGGAGTATGTAGCAGTTTGTGACGTATGTCGAGAAAGTAAAGGCGAGAGCATCGAAGCCAGAGGATTGTTACAACCATTGCCGATACCGAATGGAAGTGGGATAAACTAGGCATGGATTTCATCACAGGTTTGCCAAAGACCCGTTCAGGATATGACTCGATTTGGGTTATAGTCGATCGTTTGACCAAGGTAGCTCATTTCATTCGGTCAAGACTACCTATAGCAGTGCTAAGTTGGCAAAGATATACATGACCAGAATTGTGTGCTTACGGAGTTCCGAGGAGCATTGTATCGAACAGAGGAACCCAATTTACCTCGAAATTTTGGAACCGGTTACTTGCGAAACATTGGGAACCCGATTGGAATTGAGTCTGACTTTCCACCCACAGACCGATGGACAGACCGAGAGAGTCAATCAGATTTTGGAGGACATGCTGAGAGCTTGTGCACTAGATTATGGATCTAGTTGGGATGATAATTTGTCGTATGCAGAATTTTCCTACAATAACAGTTACCAAACCAGCTTGAAGATGGCACCTTTCGAGGCTTTGTATGGAAGAAGGTGCAGGACACCATTGTCATGGGACCTAAACCGGAGATCGTCGATTGTTTGGACCAGATTTGATTAAGGAGTGCGAACAGAAAGTTAAGTTGATTCGAGACAGGCTCAAGGTAGCCCAGTCCGGACAAAAGAGCTATGCCGATTCAAAGCGCAGCGATTGAGTATGAAGTTGGAGACAGAGTATATCTCAGAGTATCCCGCTTGAGGAGTTAAGCGTTTTGGAGTTAAAGGAAAGTTAGCACCCGTTTCGTTGGACCATATAAGATTTTGCAACGCATGGGAGAAGATGCGTATAAGCTGGAATTGCCAAAAGGACTGTCGAGGGAGTTCATGATGTATTCCATGTTTCTCGATTGAAGAAATGTCACCCGAGATAGCAGAGGTACCGTTAAGAGACACAGTGCCACTGGAAGCAATTCAGTTGAAGGATGACTTGACATATGAGGAAAACCGGTTAAGATTCTCGATTATGCCGGCAGAGTTACCCGCATGACAAGGTTATCAAGTTTTGCAAAGTTCGGTGGAGCCACCACACTGAGGATGAAGCCACCTGGGAAAGAGAGGAAGTTTTGCTCAAGGGCCACCCTCACCTATTTTCTAGCCAACCCGAATCTCGAGGGCGAGATTCATCTTAAGGGGGTAGGTTTGTAACATCCCAAATTTTCAATTTGGAATGTTATACATTAGGTCATCATGCATATCATATTTTTCTCGCATTTTTCCGATCCTAGAAATTTCACACGACTCAAGGACCCTCGGAGAGAGTTGGAGGTTTCATTATTTCCATATTTGGGATTTTCCAAATTTTGAAAATAGGATCATTGGATTTATTTAAATTATCTTCATAAAGTTTTTCCTATAAAATCTCAAGAGAGGGAATAATATGACTTTCCCAACATTTAGGAAAAACGAAGATATTATAAATAAACCAAATTTGGTTTTGGAAGATTTATTTTGCTTAGGCAAAAATGAGCATTTTAAAATTTTTATGCATGTATTTTGTTTTTAAAGTTCATTTTGTTCGACTCATTTTTAGGAGTCGGGGAAAATTTGTTTTAATTAATTTGGAGTTCATTTGATATTTATTTGTTTTGTTTTAATTTTATTTTTTAAAAAAAAACAGCGCCCCCCCCTGGACCGAGGCCCAGCTGGCCCAAGCCAGCCCGGCCCCAGGCCCAGCACCCCGGCCCACCCCGCCTCCTTCCTCGCGCGCGGCCGCCGCCCGAGCGGAGAGCCCCGCCGCCCGCCGCTGCCGCCGCCGAGTCCTGCCGGACCCGGCGCCCCCTTGACCCCTCCCAAGCCACCGCCCCCCCGCCTTTATAACCCCCGGCCCCTCTCTCTCTCCCCAACCCCTTGACGCCGCCACCACCCCAGCCTTGGCCGCCGCCCGTGGGCGCCGCCGCGCCGCGCCGTGGGCCGCCGCCCTCGGCCGGACCCGCGCCCTCGCCCCGGACCCCGCCGCCGAACCCCGGAGCCCCGGAGAGCCCCTCCGGCGATCACCGGAGGTAGCCACCGCCGCCCCGCGCCCGATTCGGTTTTATCCCCTCGAACCGTCCGGTTTATTTTAAAAAAAAAAATGTTCGGTTTTTAAAAAAAAAACCTAGATTGGTTTTATTTTTATTTGCTTTTCTTAATTAACGAACGTTCACCGAACCGTTCGCTTCGATGAACGCGTTCGTTAGATTCGTTCTGTTAGCGAACGCTCACTTTTTAACTCGTTCGTCGTTTTTCTTTTTAATCGGAATTAATCCGTTATTTTCTGATTTGATTTCAGATCTGATTTTCAAAACTGTTTTATTTCTCGCTCGTTTATCGGAATCAGGTGATTCAAGCGCCTGGAGTTTCGTAACGAAACCGCCGTTCCGACTACCCTACTTTCACAGAGTTTTGCTACTGTGAAATTTTGACCTATTTTCAGATTGCTAAACTGAGTCGTTCTCTCTCGAGTTCCGACTTTCGATGCTTTATTTGATTCGATTCTTTTGCAACCAGGGTTCTTAAGTTGAACTCTACGGTTAGATCTTTTATCCGAGATTTCCTGTGCATTAGATGAGTACTTATTGTATGCTTGTTGATTGTTTGCGTTAGATCACCCGAGTGCGCCGCTTGTTACTTGAATCTCTAGGACTCGCGGATCATCAGCAAGGCAAGTAACACTTGATCATACCTTTTCTACTACCCAGTTTTATTGCATTAGATCAAACCCTCAAACACTTGCATGTTTAGGATCTAATTAAATTGTGGGATGGGAAGTAGATTGAGGTAGTACCTATTACCTGTTTTACTTATGAAACCTTGGGAGTTACTTCTCGTTTGCTTGATTATGCCATGCTATGCTAGTAGGCGTGGATTGGGTGAGTGAATATCCATGACAGATGTGAGATTGTTAATTAATGGTTTATCTAAGGTGGCAACCTAAACACACATCTGGGTGGATTGAGGCACCTGGTTTCTATCAGGACTTACTGTATTTCTTGGACCGCCACCCGTGCTCTAAGGGATCATAAGATTATTCAAACTGGAAACTTACGTGTGCAGCCACAAGCCAATTATGGGCTCTGGCGTAGTTGACTAAGTTGTGCGAACTCTTACGGGTAGGCTAGCTGATGTAGGGGATGTAGGTTGAGTACGGTCTACCCACATGTAAGGTGCTAAGCGCTTACGAAAGACTATGTCTCGGTCATCCGTTTCTCAAACACCATGTAGTCACGAGAACCAAGCGGAGGCGATCGAGTCTTGTGGGGAAAAGTCATAAACCTCTGCAGAGTGTATAAACTAATCATGATTAGCCGTGTCCCCGGTTATGGACAATTTGAGTATCTTGTAATTGAATATCATGTGAATCTCAACATGTTACTTCTAAAATAAATGTATTGGGTTTTTAATGAGTACTTTTTAATTGGGATTGAGGATGCTGTCAACCATCTTCAATGTTTAACAACCACCATGATAGTTAAATAAAATTATTCCTTTGATGTAGGGAAAAATCAGCTTTATGCAAATGTAACGTGAGAGCCTTACCACCAGCCAAATATGCATGTAGTATAGGCTATTTCATTCATTGCTCCTTACGTGTTACATTGCCAGCATATTCCATGTCTTGACCGTTTTGGGCTGCAACTTTTCATGTTGCGACTTTTAGACGTCGAGTAAGGTGTTAGGTCGTGGTTCTATACTCGGTGATGCCTGGAGTTGATGGACTCACTTTCGTTTTCCAAGCCTTCATTTGTTATTAGATGGCCTTAAGCCATATTATTGTATTAAGTTCCCTTGTGGACAACGATGTAATAAGTGTGTGATTGCTACTCTGCTATAAATCCTTGAAATCTTGTCTTTGTCGGCATTACTGATCCAGGGATGACACGAGCACAGGCGCTAGATCCATTCAGATGCAGTCGCGACGACATCATTTGAATCAATGTACTGCGGTATCATACTTTCCATCCAATGCTCCTAGGATCTTCTTTATGATGAATCTGTCAGTCATCTCTTCACTCCCTAAGCCGGCAATTTCATTTGTGATAAGTGCAAGCCTAGAGTACATTTCAGCGACACCTTCGCCATCCTTCATTTTGAACTTGTCGAGATGACTTTGGAGCACATCCAACTTGGATTCCTTGATGGATTCGGTACCTTCATGCATATCAATCAAAGTATCCCACATTTCCTTTGCATTCTGAAGACGGCTGATTTTGTTGAATTCCTCGGGGCACAATCCGTTGAAGATGATATCACAAGCTTGGGCGTTGTATTGCAACGTCTTCAATTCTTCCGCATTAGCTTCACGGTTCGGCTCTCTCCCATCAAAGAATTCACATTGCAAGCCAATACAAATAATTGCCCAAACGGCGGGGTTATGTCCGAGAATATGCATTTTCATCTTATGCTTCCAACTAGAATAATTAGTACCATCAAAGTAAGGACCTCTACGGTGATAATTTCCCTCGCTAGACGCCATACTCTCCTAGGTTGTGAAACCAAGGCTATGACCACCAAAGGCTATGGAAATAAAAGCAAATGGAGACCAAGGCTCTGATACCACTTATAGGACCTTGAAGTATTTCTAGAGGGGGGTGATTAGACTACTTGACCAATTAAAAACTTAGCCTTTTCCCAGTTTTAGAGTTTGGCAGATTTTAGCTATCTTAGGACAAGTCAAGCAATTATCACACAATTCAAGCAACCACGCAAAGAGTATATTGGCAGCGGAAATTAAAGCATGCAACTTGCAAGAAAGTAAAGGGAAGGGTTTGGAGGATTCAAATGCAATTGGAGACACGGATGTTTTTGGGGTGGTTCCGATAGGTGCTGCTATCGTACCTCCACGTTGATGGAGACTTCAACCCACGAAGGAGTAGCAGTTCTTGCGATTCCACGGAGGGCTCCACCCACGAAGGGTCCACAGTAGCAACCTTGTCTATCCCAACATGGCCATCGCCATACGAAGGACTTGCCTCACTAGCGGTAGATCTTCACGAAGTAGGCGATCTCCTTGCCCTTACAAACTCCTTGGTTCAACTCCACAATCTTGTCGGAGGCTCCCAAGTAACACCTAGCCAATCTAGGAGACACCACTCTCCAAGAAGTAACAAATGGTGTGTTGATGATGAACTCCTTGCTCTTGTGCTTCAAATGATAGTCTCCCCAACACTCAACTCTCTCTCATAGGATTTGAATCTGGTGGAAAGAAGATTTGAGTGGAAAGCAACTTGGGGAAGGCTAGAGATCAAGATTCATATGGTAGGAATGGAATATCTTGGTCTCAACACATGAGTAGGTGGTTCTCTCTCAAAAATGGTAAGTTGGAAGTGTAGGTTTAGTCTGATGGCTCTCTCCACGAATGAAGAGGAGCTGGAGGGGTATATATAGCCTCCACACAAAATCTAACTATTACACACAATTTACCAATCTCGGTGGGACCGAATCAACAAACTCGGTCAGACAGATTTTAGTAAACCTAGTGACCGTTAGGGTTTTCGGTGGGACTGACATGCATCTCGGTAGGACCGATATGATTAGGGTTAGGGCATAATGTAATCTCGGTGAGACCGATTACACAAACTCGGTGAGACCGATTTTGGTAATTAGCTAACCAGAGAGTTGGTCAGGTAAACTCGGTGGGACCGATTTGCTCTTTTTGGTGAGACCGAAATGTTACCAAAGGGAAACGGAGAGTTTACATTGCAATCTAGGTGGGACCGATCCGCTCTTTCGGTGAGACCGAAAAGTTACGAAAAGGAAACAGAGAGATTACTATAACATCTCGGTGAGACCGAGATCCTATTAGTAGAACCGATTTGCCTAGGGTTTGTGGCGATTGGCTATGACATATGGAATCGGTGGCGCCGGATAGGAAGAATCGGTGAGACCGATTTTGGCTTTAGTTTTAGGTCATATGTGGATGTGAGAAAGTAGCTGAGGGTTTTGGAGCATATCACTAAGCACATGAAGCAAGAGGCTCATTAAGCAACACCTCATCCCTTCTTGATAGTATTGGCTTTTCCTATAGACTCAAAGTGATCTTGAATCACTAAAATATAAAATGAAGAGTCTTGAGCTTTTGAGCTTGAGCCAATCCTTTGTCATTTGCATTTTGAGGGATCCACTTTCATCATCCATGCCATGCCATTCATTGAGCTTTCCTGAAATGTTCATCTTGGAATAGCATTATAACAATGAGATATATGTTGTTATGAATTACCAAAACCAGCTAGGGATAGTTGCACTTTCAGCCATCTAAAGACCGATAGAATGCCTCCTCCCTCCGTCTGCCTTGCGGTGAAAAACTGAACACTAGTTCCAGCGGTGACCGCCTCCGGCCTCGCCTATCACGAACGGGCGGGGGCATGGCGGACGTGGCGAGAGCGAGGATAAGTGGCGAGCAACGTCGGGCCTGTGGGGGCTTATGAGGATAGGGCGAGTTGGGTCACGGTGCCACCATAGAAGGCCGGGAAACAGTACTTATAGGCAGAAGGTAGCGCGACAGTCATCGGAATTCAATGTATAATTAAGCAGGCATGGCTTAGCGCGCCAGCTTGCCATGGAAAACTAGAGAAACAGAAATTCTGAGTATGTCGTCCCGTCCCGTCCGTGCTGGGTCGCACGCCAGCATGAGGTCAAACGAGTGCACTCGAATCATCTCCCTCCTTGTCAATAATGACTCCACAGATTTAAAAGGCCTGCAACAATTAAAGCGCATCTTTTTTTGCATCAGTTAGCTGCCTTAATTACGGCCGGCTACATGCAGGCACACAAAATCGCTCGCAGCTAGTACACGGAGCAGCATGCAACGAGTCGCAGCTGAGGGCATTAGTTGATGAACTTTAGCTGGGAGATAAGGCATTTGCGAATGATTTCGCTGGCAGTTTCTTCAGATTCGCATGGCATTTTCTTCAGAGCAGCTTGTCAGTTTCTTCAGAGGTAGGCATTTTTATTCAAAAAACTACCACTTTGGATCTTGCGTCGCAACTAAAACTGCCAGGAGCGCATTAGTAGGCTAGCTAGTGATCGATCAGTAACTTGTAAACACTGAGTGAACAGATATAAAGAACTGTTAATGCATCTCAATGATTCACAGATCATATACAAATATGTGGCTCCAAAAGCAAAGATCAGCCACAACTAAAACCAACTAGTACGATTCCCATACATAAGATCAACATGTTAATGCATCTCAATGATTCACAGATCATATACAAATATGTAGCTCCAAAAGCAAAGATCTAGAAAAAAACATATGTTCTTCCTACTAACATGGATGCTTCTCTTGGCCAACATTCAGTACAGACTGAATGACAAATTTGTTTGTGAAGTATACAATTCCTCTTGCAAACATGAGTGGTTTCACCAATAGCTGGAACCATGAGAATGAACCACACATGATGGAGGAACATCCACTGCAATATGATTTGGTCTTCTCTCGATCATACGACGAGAATATTTTCGAAATACAAACTTTAGCTTAGGCAAAATGATGCCCATTGTATAATCAGACCAAAGCAATGAAGCACCTAGTGTTGGCCAATAAATAGTACAGTACTACTTTTCTGCAGTCCATGAAGTGACTATCCAATATTTCTGTGTCTATTTTCAAATGGCACTGCATGCAGTGACTATACTATTCTCTTGTGCAGTTCAACCAAAATTGTGGTCACTTTGTGTGTTTGCCAAATAGCAATGAGCAGACATCTCTGTCTACACAAATATCAAGCAGCAAGTAAACATATACCCCATCTTGTATTTTCGGTTTAAACATGTCTCTTTCGCTTAGCATCTGTCATGTTTTGCACTAGACAATTTGATACAGTCATGTTTTGCTCTGGAAAATTTCATACTGAATTGATTTGCTTGTTCAGAGCAGAAATATAGCGCCTATTCTTCATCAGACCAAGGATATCCATGTTTGCAGTGATGGAAGAGGTGAAATCGATACAACCGAAATTGAGCATCCAATCATTGAATCCTGTCCTGTACCTCCAATGTAGGTCCACCCTGCCAATAAATTCACATGCAAACCACTAGTATTACTATCTAATGACAGTAAAAAAAGAGTAGCAAGATAGTAGCAAACCATGTACCTTCTTAATGAACAGCTCATAGTGCCACCAATTGGATATAAAGGTTTGGAAGAAACCATGCTCCTAATGTTGAACCAGTTGGACTTCTTGTGCAGTTCCACTAAAATCGAGCATCCCTGTTTGCATAGATATTGAAAGTGTGATTACTATAGAAGTGGCATTAGTTGAAGCATAGACTCACAAATATAAGCATTCCAATTTCTTAATGGGAAAAGGTAGCAAGACTATTTCTAACCACCTATTTGAAGGAATAAATAAGGCAACAACGGCTGATGTCAGAAAGGCATATATAGTTCTTTCTGAAAGAATGATCGATTCCTGACCTTTCCTCTTCTTTTAAGCATATTTTGTGCAGTTCAAGTAAAATAAAATGCCATCACCACCTTGACAATTCAGTTACACTGTACAAAAGGAGATGACTTAACATTACATCATGATGTCAGGTATGTAGTCAACAGGCATTAGAGACAACCTTACAGACCTCCTCCGATAACATAATGAAAATTAATTTTAACAAAGGTGTGACTAGCTTTACCGGGATAATTTGAGTGAACTCTACACCCTCTGTTCCTTAATATAAGACGTTTTTGCGATTCAGTTTAAAGTACCCAAATGTCTAGTATTTATAAAAATAGGTAGTAGTTTTCTTGAGCACATATCTGGGAAAGCTTGCCACACTTTATTTATGTCCATACGCTAATGCAACACCATTCAAAATTTCGAATACTGCAAATATACACTAATCCAGTGGCTAGTGCAACAGTAGAGTAGTTATTTTATTACAGGGTACAATACAATGCTTCAATAAACTCTGGCACTGGAAGATTTCTATAAGAATTAACAATACAAAATGTAAAGGTAACACGTTTCAGCATTGGTATACTAGTTGTGCATGAGCATTAAACCAAATACAAAAGTCTGAAGGTAACTAGCATTATTAACTAATGATAGTATAAAAAATTTGCAAACCATATACCTCCAAGGTAAATATCATTTTGAACTCGGGGGGGGGGGGGGCCTTAAAAATTTCTATCCCAATCTTTCTTGATAATCAATCAAACATAAAAACTTGATCGAACGAATCAAGAGAACAGCTGGAGGAGGTGGTGCCCACTCTTGTCCTTTCCTCTTGTCTTCATAATTTTTTGTGCAGTTTAACCAAAATAAAATGACATCAGTGCCTTGGCATTTTGGTGACACTGTACAAAAAATTAACTTATCTCATGAAACTGAGGTATGTAATCTATAAGCATTAACAGTGCAAAAATCTGAAGGTAGTAACAAGTTTCATCGTTGGTATACTGGCTGTGCAACAACATTATAATGCCTTAGATGAAAAATCTTTAATACATCCACAATCAACAGCTAACCCTGAAATAATCCAGTGACATTAAATGGCATTGCTTAAATTTATCGGTGGCATTAGACTGAGTGCGACATTAGTTAAATGTGGCATCACTTTAGCAGTAGCATTGCTTGACATGACTGCTGGCGTTATACTAACAACAAAAAAGTGACAATAAGAGCATGGGATGCCCATTCAGACAGTGGGCGCACCAGTACGATGTACCTCCACAGACGCATAGAGTGGTGAGGGAGGTATGGTTGCCCAGAGCAACAAATATCCAGGCAGCATATGTGGATTACATCCCATTTTTGTTATGTTTAGCCACCTTTTTCCTATGTGAGGACAACAAACCGATCGACCTAGTCATTTTCTATTGCATTGTCATGCCTTTCTACCCTTCTTCAACGAAGAGACACGAGACTCGTTCCTTAGCTACTGATTTTCCCCTTTTCAACCTAGATGCGGGTTCGATGCCTACTCTCTTGGAAAGTACAGTCTCCCTTCCTTTCCTTATTCAACCCAGATATGGATTAGTCTGCATGAATTAGGGTTTCCTTTAATAGTGCAAATTAAGGTTTTTGTCTGCATGACCAGCAGAGCAAAGGATATTAAATTGGGAAGATGGTGGAGTGGAAAAAGATCCACATGCCGCGACATGGAAGATGGTGCAATAGAACAAGGGTATGGTTCGAAAAGAGGTAGCATACTTGAGGGTCGGCGGGAAGTGGCGTTGCTCGTGGTCGTCGTCCTCTGCATGCACTACGGCAGCGAGCTTGGGGACGGAGGCCATCCCACACGGGCGCTAGGTCTGAGAGGACGGCCTTGTCGTCAGTGCGTGACCTCGCTCGCCGATGACGAGTGCGTCAATGTTGCACGTCCTTTTCTTCCCCAGCAGATCTGTGATCACCGGTGAGGAGGGAGAGAGAGGCCGTCTTTTCAGATATGGAGAGAGGGAGATAGTGTGAGAAGCAAGTGGGCGGCCCTTAGCAAGAAAGCTCTGAAGCTCCAGCCTATATATCTTTTTTATACTACTAGTACTAGAGGTGGAGTAGTGTAGAGTAGTTTATATTTTCTCTGCAAACAGTACCAGTTAGTCATGCTTCAAAACTGAACGGAACGCCATTAAAAAAATAAAGTCGAGAAATAATACGACACTTCGGGCCAACGCGTCCAGATCGCATTTTGCACGAGAAATTACACACCATGTTTCGTTGACATGTGGTCCCATTCCAGCATGTCAGTGAGACGACGACGAGTCCTTTTGTACAATTTCTGAAAGGACATGTAGGTCGGGACGCCTCTTCGTGTACCGTGGCAAACTGGCAACCGTCCACCAACTCTTCGCCTTTCCCTCTCGATTTGGAACTCTTGCATACGCTCTTCCTCCCTCCTCCATTTGCCTTCACCCTTCCTTCTGCCATTGTTCGATCGTCTTCTCCATGGAGGGAACAAGCCGGAAATGACCCCATTATTCTTGCCCCGATCTGAAAGATGACGTGGTGGGGGAACTCATTGATCGGTGCGACGTCATCACCTCGGCTAGCATGACAAGTTCATTCAAGAACATTCTAGACTCAACTAATAACATCATTACAAGGAACCCAAGGGTCCAGGAGCGGTTTGATCTCCCTTATCTTCTTCCGTATAAGCCTGTTTGCATGGGCGCGGACGATGGAGGCCTCGCCTTGTGCAAGCTGATGCCGCTTGATAATAATACGTGTGATGTCAAGATGCCATTGCTTAACGGTAAGGCCTGGGCTGGCGCAAATGGAGATTGGGTTGTTTATATTGGGTACAATTGCGAGTGGGAACTTGTGAATGTGTACACTCGTCAGCGGATTCCACTTCCAAAAATCTCAGATGATCTACATACGTTCAAATACGATCACGTTGGTTGTCGTCTATGGAAGATAGCAATTTGTCGAGTTCCCAACAACTCTTGGAATTACGAGAACTATGAAGTTGTTGCTATATTCGACAAGCTTGTTGCCGTCATTACTGATTCCACGGTCCGTCCATGGATATTGCTCAAAAATCAGTTTCTGTACATGGATGATGAGTACTATGATGCTTCCACCACTCGTGGCATTGTTTTTGCATGGGATCCTCGTTGTTTCAATATGTTTGTCTTCCACCGTAATTATATTTGTTTCATCCACATGCATGCGGGTTAGAAAGTTTCCCTTTACTAATTAACCTTCTTCTTATGTTTCCAAGGTCCTGTGAACATTCCACCACCTATACTTGAAAATTTTTATAACCAAGGGGGAGATGACGATGGTGATGATCACGATCATGAGGACGAGCAGGACTTATATACTCAGTGGCGGCTGGCAACTAATACCGATGGATCACCTCTTCTTGTCTGTATACAGTGCACTGAGATTGTTACTAATGAGGGAGCACGTGTTGTCTCCCATGGTCTCCCTCTCCGGACCTATTCCAACACCCGTTGTAGGGTATTCGGGATGGATACCGGTGTGCTAGGGCCAATACCTTCTCCCTGGTACATTATTGATAGTCTTGGAGCAAACTCGCTCTTCCTTGGACCAAACTATCCAATGATGGTTAAAGGCGATTCAGCTGCTGTTGACACAACGTTACTACCATTTATGAGAAGCAACTGTATCTATACCTCGCACATTGCGGTGGTTCCCTACCCTGCTCCTGATATTCGGGATGGATACTACTGTGCATGGTATTCGGGATGGATACTACTCTCCGGACCTATTCCAACACCCGTTGCATGGTATTCGGGATGGTTACTGTTGTGCTAGCGCCAACACCTTCTCCCTGGTACAGTATTGATAATCTTGGAGCAAACTCGCTCTTCCTTGGACAAAACTATCCACTGATGGTGAAAGGCGATCCAACTGTTGTTGACTCAATGTTACTACCATTTATGAGAAGCAAATGTATCTATACGTCGGACATTGCGGTGGTTCTCTACCCTGGTCGTGATATAGTAGGTCGCTTCAGCCTGGATGATCAGTCTTGCGTTGGTCTCGAGATTGACAGTAGCTGGTCATTCCCAGAGAATCAGTTGTGGTTCAAAGCAAGCGTTTCCAATGCCGAGGATTGTTTGATTTGAAGTTCATTTCATTGCTTGTTATTTGTTGTGCGATGAAAACTTTAGTATTTATAATGTATCCTCGTTGTCGTTGTGGGTTGATGACCTGTTGTATGTAATAAAATGATATGCCTGTGATAAACTTACTAAATTTATGAATGGCTTTCGAGTCGCTTCTCTGAGTGGGTGCTGCGACGTGGCAAAAAACTATTTATTGAAAACATAATTGTACGTGCATTGCAACAGGTTATCGGATGAGGCCAATCAACAATAATACACTATTTGTACTAGCTTCACATGCTGCACTATCTCTACGTCTACGTACATAATACAACAAGTTTTGAACTTGAGACTAGCCACCCATCCTCACAAAGAACACTTTTTAACCCAAAGACAGACTCCGTGAAATTTGGCCACAGGTGTGAGGTGGGCCATATGTTAATGTGTTCGTTTATGCGTAACCAGCACCTCGAATCCTCGATACTACTACTATAAGTAGTAGGAGTAGTAGGGTGGCATGGGCCAGAACAAGCATTCACGTCCAGGAGTACGGCACACGCCAACATCACGACTTCCATCTGACACCATATTTGTTGGAGTCCATGCTACATCAATCTCTTCATCCTCGCTGTTTCCCTAACTTAGCCATCGCGCGGCGGGCAAGGTGGGGGTTTGCCGATAGTCAGTTTCCTCAATTGCGGTCCCACTTGTAAGGCCAACTCCAACGCATGACCCCAAACAGACCTCCGTTTTTCCCAGATTCTGTCCATTTGGGTATGGCAATGGGGTCGTGTCCGGGCCATTTCTCGGATGCGGTGGCCGTGCACCGAACGTGCGGATGCATCCCGGCCGTGTACATTTTTCTTTGCAAACACATATCTTTTTTTTCATCATTGATTTTTTGGTACATGGAAATACATCACCAAAATTTTGACTAGAAAAACAAGAACCACAAGAATACATTTTAGAAGATATCCAACTTCCATAACTGCTCCAGTAAGTTGGATTAGTGCCTTCTCGATGCATTCATTGTTGATCTGTGGAGGCTCGATCCTGCATGCTTCTTTCTTCTTTGAGTGTAAAAAGTAGACGTGTCTAGCCTCTATTCTATCAACAAGTGCACTAGTCTCATCTCTAGCCTCTATGCTAGCTAAAAGTGCTAGAAAATCTACTAAATTGCGCTCTATCAATATATCGTTTTACTCTTGTTCCCAATACCAAAACATGCATCCATTCTACACAATAAAATTTTAAGTTAGCACAACTAGTCTAATCCAAGAGCACAACCGAAGATTTGGTCGAGTTCTTCCTCCTTTTGCCGACATGTGGGACATCCAGCATCTAGGTCGTGTCATGCAAGAAAATAGAGTGGTAGTTGAAGCCACGTGATGTGCATCTTGGGTTAAACTGTAAATAGAATCTTACTACTCTTGAGTAACTCCAAAAGCGGCCATCTAAGATCTTCATTGGATTTGTTTTTCATCACCAGCACGTCGAGGTGAAAGATGTGTAGGTTCAGTGGGTCCTCTTGCGTTTTCACTGACATGTGGGACCACATATGGGCAAACATACGATGGGCACCGCGCGTCTGCTGGCTGGCTGAGAAGAGAGATAGAGGAGGACTGAGCTCGGACTCCAGGAAATTTTTTCTATGTAACCAGCACCTTGATATAGTGGGGTGGCATGGGCCATAACTAGCATTCATGTCATGCAGTACGGCACACGCCACCCACACGAGTCCTATCTGACACCAATTTTCTTGGAGTTTGTGCTACAACCATCTCTTCTCCCTCCTGTTTTCTCACCCCTCACGTTGTGGGCGGGGTGGGGGTTTGCCGATAGTCGGTTTGCTCAACTGCGGTCCCACTTGTAAGTGAAAATGCAACACAGCAGGCATTCCCCCTTGAGCGGCGTGCCAGACCAACCGTGTGGGGGTGCGACGCGAACACGACAGTCTTTTCCTTTTGAACTTGTAACTTGTAAAATTTGGTTCTGCTCGATGGCGCGACCGATAGATAGAAATAACGATTTTCCCTAGAGTAATGAGAAGTTTGGTTCTGGCGCGGTTCATGCATGGAGTACGTTGGAAAATTATGAAGTTGATGCGAAAGGTAAGATAATTACTAGTAGTACCATATACTACTACATGGATTTCACGGAAAGATAAAGATACATACGGATCCATCAATGACATCCTCATGCCCTAATGCACCGGGTCACCAACCGACGTGTGAGGAGCAGCGGCGTTGGTGGCAAGCTCAACGTGCTTCTGAACAATGCCGTCTGTCGGTGTACTAGAGTAGGGGTACCCTAGTATCCCGAACTTGTGCACGGGCAGTTGCAGCCCTCCGCGGCAAGGCTTGCCGGGTGACCGCCAAGGCCCTCCGTGGTTCCTTTGGAGCCATTCAAGAACAAAGTATTCAAGCCAAGGCGACAAGGCCCCAGCAAGAGGAGCTTGCCGGGAAGGCCACCCAAGGCACCTAGGAGACAAGGCCCTGGCAAGAGGAGCTTGCCGGGAAGGCCACCCAAGGCACCTAGGAAACAAGGCTCCGGCAAGAGGAGCTTGCCGGGAAGGCCCGGTGAGCGACAAGCTTCCGGACGCGACAAGACAACAACCGCGTCAAGGCGCTTGCCGCGGAAGACCACCACTCTGTACCTGCGCTCCAGCACATCCACTAACATGTCGCCACAGGACCTTTCCACGCTGCGTGGCAAGAGGTCAGGCGGCCAGCCGAGTGATGGCAAGCGGCGCTGACAAGATTGCCATCTGGCAAGCGGTGGCGCCCCTGACGGTCCCTATTTCCACTGTTAGGGCGACATAGACGGGCATTTAATGCCTTTGTCCCCTGCCGTCAGGGTTAGGTATGATACACTGTACAAGTAGCTGTACCAACCACTCCTTTTCCATTTTGATCCTTGTCTACGTTGCCACCTGTCGGAGACCCCTTGAGCATATAAAAGGAGGCCCATGCGCAACGTAGAGGGAGGTTCGAGAGGTTCGAAGCCAGAGAACACTCACGCTCGGTCTCGTTAGCAGCTGGTGTGTACTGTAGCACTCCAGCGCTCCCGAGCAAGAACTCAATACATTCAGACATGCAGCAGTAGGAGTGTTATCTCTCCGGAGAGCTCCGAAGCTGGGTAAACCGCTCGTGTGTTTCGCCTCGATCTGCTCTTCGTGCGACCTCCGCCCCCCCGCCGAACCAAAAGGGGCTCGGTCCGCCGGTCCCATAGGTGTTCGTGGGTCAGATCAGCCTCCCCGACATCTTTGGCGCGCCAGGTAGGGGCGGCGTCGAGATTGTGTGAACCTGACCCGGCGTCCACATGAGCTAGATCTTCATCATCTTCATTGACATGCCACCGAAGAAGAAGGCTTCGGCGGCAGATGTTCCGTCCGCGTCGAACCCACCACCATCGAAGCAAACGGGTGGTGGGGTAGACGCCGGCGGAAGAATGGACATCGACGGGGGAGCCCACGGTGCTGCCAAGTCCAAGGACAAGGCTGCGCAGACCTCGGCGTCCGTACATGCACCGCGCCCGTCTCAGGAGGCGCGGGACCGACAGCGCCATGGTATTCACAACGCCATACGCTCGTTGGACCAAGATCGAGCTGGAGGATCTCGGGATGCTCAAGACCAACATGCACGCCAACATGCTGGCGCGAGCGAGGCACGGTCACCTGTATGGGATACTGCTCCTTCTAACATAGTTAGAAGTCTGAGCATATCCCGCTCCTCGCGCCGTTCGCCACTGCCACCCACCACTCAATGAAGCTTTGGCAAGAGCTCAACTGCTCCTGGATTACCCTCCAACAGCCGACAAGGTCGATGAATGGAGGGCCACCATTCAGAGTCTCATCGGCTTTGCCAACGGCGACGCTCCACGGCAGCCGAGTGCATCGCTGCCGCGGCAGGACTACCAAGCACGAGCCGGTGGCGGCATTTAAACCGGTGGGGTGCAACCACCATGCACTCTCCACCCGAAGGCCAAGATCGCCGACTTCGCGGATCCACCTCGACAGCGACTCCACCGCGTCATCAGATCCACGAGCTCGTCGCGATCGGCGCTTAAGTTCTTCACGAACGACAAGAAGAAGACGCTTCGAACTTCGCATCGGCGCCAAGAGAAGCGGCGTCAATCCGACCAGCGCTGGGCCCTCTGTCGGCGATGCATGCGCCAGGGAACCAGCGACTTGTCAGACGTCTGTAGGTTGCCCTGCGTTCATTCATGAGCTGCGGCAAGTCCGGTGGCCCGGCAAGAAGAATTTCAAGCCGACGCATTCAGAGAAGTACGACGGCAAGACGCATCCGTCGGAGTTCCTCAGCATCTACACCATCGCGGTGCAAGCTGCCGGGGCGACGACAAGATCTTGGCCAACTACTTCCGCGGTGCTCAAGCCCAATGTCGATCCTGGCTCATGCACTTGCGGACAACTCCGTATCCTCTTGGGCAGATCTATGCCATCAGTTTGTCGGCGCATTTACAGCGGCCACAAGCCCCATGGCCAAGAAAGCGACCTTCATCTGCCGCCCGGAAGGAAGGAGAGCCCTCGGCCAAGTACATTCTGTGAGATTCAGCCGCGTCTGACACAACATCCCAGATTTCCATCCTGCCGCGGTAATCAGCGTTCCATCGAGCGTCGCGAAACCGCAGGATGCGGGAGGAGATGGCGATGTGCAAGATCAGAGACGTCAGTGAGCTATATGCCCTGGCTGACAAGTGTGCACGTGCTGAAGAAGGGAGGCAGATGATGAGCTAGCAACCATGGCAGATGCATCCAGCGACGAGCATGGGGCTTCACCGGCAAGCTCTCGTCCCGACAAGGATGGATCTACGCAGAGCTTCCCGAAGTCGCCGTCAAGAAGGTCCTCAAGATCAAGACCAAGTCCGGCAAGAGCTCTGATGCCCACTCCGGCAAGCGCACCTCTTCGGAGTGCTGCGCTACCGTCGAGGACGCACCATCGAGCTCCACCGGCAAGTGCTGAGGAGCAGTCTGCTCCGGAGGCCCTAGGGTTTGTTCCGTTGAAGCAGATGCTCCAAGTCCGGCAGGAGCTCTGATGCCCACTCCGGCAAGCGCACCTCGTCGGAGTGCTGCGCTACCGTCGAGGACGCACCATCGAGCTCCACCGGCAAGTGCTGAGGAGCAGTCTGCTCCGGCAGGCCCTAGGGTTTGTTCCGTTGAAGCAGACGCTCCAAGTCCGGCAAGAGCTCTGATGCCCACTCCGGCAAGCGCACCTCTTCAGATTGCTGCGCTACCGTCGAGGACGCACCATCGAGCTCCACCGGCAAGTGCTGAGGAGCAGTCTGCTCCGGAAAGCCCTAGGGTTTGTTCCGTTGAAGCAGACGCTCCCAACAAGTTTTGCTCTGGCAAACTTGCCGGGGAACGTCAAGCTCCGGCTGAGCCGCAGGTTCTCGCAGTGGAAGCACATGTTCCCGCAGCAGCAGATGTGCCGGTGGTTCTTTGGTCGATCAGGACGATGCCAAATCGAGCCACTGGCCAGACACCTTTCGCTCTAGTTTATGGAGCAGAGGCAAGAATTCCAACAAGTTGACGCCGAAGTGGGAAGGCCCTTATCGGGTGAAACGAGTCACTAGGCCTGGCGCTGTCCGCCTTGAGACCGACGATGGCATTCCGGTGAGCAACTCCTGGAACATTGAGCATCTTCGTAAGTTTTACTCAGAGCACGGTTGTCGGAACCCGTTCGGCAACCACCTTTTGTACAAGTCTTGCCGATGTTGCATGTAATCCTTGGTACAAAGCCGGGCACAGACCCCATGCATAAGTAAAGCTAATGTGCTTCGCACATGTTGTCAATTTCATGCTTTCTACTTCTATTTTGCATGCATTATCTGACACTTTGTGCAGCACCTACCCCCGGTAAGCAATAACGAGCCATAAGGCTCCATATCTTTATTTTCTCTTCTTTCTCTTTCTCAAAGAAAGGAAGGTTCCCTCACGACAAGTTTGCCGGGAGGGAAGGAGAAGATAATGGTGTGGACCAAGCGTCGCTCAAGGAAGTCTAGCCTTACCGGGAAGCAAACGACAGAAAAGCTAAGTTGCTAAAGTTTGAGCAATCAGTTTTAAATTTTTTTAAGTTATCTTCCTCGAACGACCGTACTTTGTATGGAAAACCTGTGCGCGGAGGAACCAACTCGTAGCTAGTTGCGCCCTTACTTTGTTTCGAGTCCGCTCAACAACTTAAGTGAGCTGCGACTAGTTGCGACAAGGTTACTTGTCGAAAGCGGCACCGCCAAAGAAGTTGCCGACGTCTCCAAGACTTTCGGCCGCAGCCTGTGCTGCTCTTGACAAGTTCCCTAAAAGCGTAGGGCAAAAACATACAAAGGAAGGAATCAAGTAAAGGAAATAACATAGCAATTGCTACACGAAATAGAGTTATATTACAAGATAACTTGTCGCAGCTCTAATAGATTGTTCTCATGACATGAGCAGCAGCGGCAAGAAAAAGAGAAAGCGGGCGGCCTAATCTACGCGACGCCTCAACCTCTTGATCCCGCTCACCCTATCCACGATGGAGTGCGACAAGGGTCTTGAGCGCCTCCACATCGGCATCCGGTGGCAAGGACTTGAGGGCGTTGGTGAGGTTGAGGCATGGGTTGCGAAGGCCACCTTCATCGACACCTTTGAAGAGCTCCAGCCAGACCGGGCGCGCGACTCCTCGGCCATCTGCTTTGGGACTTCTTCTCGAGTCGTTGGAGGGCCGTCACCACGCCTTTGAAGAACAAGCCGAGCTTGGCGGCCTATTTGGGCTGGAGGTGCTCATCGGAGGAATACCCAAGGTCCTCCATCCCCGGATCATGCGCTCCTCGCCGATGGCTGCAAAGAACATCCACGAGACCCTCGGTCCGGTGCTCCACATTCTCCCTAAAAGTGTTCTGGGCGACAAGACACTTTCGCCAAAGAACGCCTCGTCGGCCTTGATCTTCTCCTTCAAGGCCACCTCCTGCTCCACAGTGCGGTGCCGCCCTTTGAGTCAAGGTGGTCAGCTTCAACTCAAGATCTGCGTTGGAGTCCTTGGCGGCTTGAGCTCCTTGCTCCTCTCGGCGAGACGGCCCTGCAGCTTGCCAAGAGTGTAGGCATCCTTCTCGCTCATGCTTGAGCGCAGCAAGCTCCTCGCCGCTCTCCTTGAGATTGGCCTCGGCTGCATCACCTTCGTCTCTAGCTCCTTCTTGGCGGCCCCAAGAATGCAGCAGCCTCCTTTGCTTCCTTGAGAGCCCCGCCAAATTTTTGCTCATGGCGTGGCTAGATCCTCCTCATGGCTGTCAAGATTAACCTTCCTCTGCGCCTAACTCGCCTTCCTTGTGAGATAGCTTCTCGGCGACAAGCCGCTGTTGCTCCTCAGCTTCAGCCTTCTCGAGGAGGAAGGCTTTGCGCTCCTCGGTGAGTCGCTCCCGCTCCTCTGCCAAGGCCCGGAGAGCTTCGTGGTTGAGGCCCCGGAGCTCCTCCGCGCGCTTCTCGATGTCTGCTCCGCCAGCGACAAGCGCTTCTCAGATTCCAGCTTGGCTTGTCGAGCGCGTAGAGCGGCGACAGCTGCTCCTCCTCGAGACTTCGCGGCTGCCGCTTTGCTTGGCGCGTCGACCAGCGTCAGTCCAGCGGAGGCGAGCAGCTCTTCATCAAAAGTTTCTCCTTCGGCCGGCGCCCTGGAGCTTGACGCCCATGGCAGCTTGATGAAGACGCCATCGCCGGCCTTCAAATAGGCGTCGGGCTGGGTCTCTTCGGAGCCCGACGCTGCCGCAGCGGCGGAGGGATCGGCGGTCGGCGTAGCGCCTGGCGCTCCTGCGGCCTCAGGGTCGTCTGTACGATCACCGGACCCCTCTCCAACTTCTATGGCGGCAGCTTTGGCGGCCTCTTCGCCGGCGGGCTCATCGGCGCCAGCTTCTTCTTCGATGGTAGCGGCGTCGTCAGTATTGCCGCGCGCGTCCTCCTCGCCGGCGACCTCGGTCTCCATTGGCTCTGTGGATGACCGAAAAATGAAGAAAAGTCAAGCAAATATTCAAAAAGAAAACCAGAAGAAGAAGAACACAAGGGAAGTTTTCAAGCAAGAGGATCACCTGTGCTAGGGTCTGCAGTCATGGTCTCCGCCACCAGGGGATCGCTAGTGCTGTCCCTTGCCGGAGAGCTGTCCCTTGCCGGAGAGCTGTCCCTTGCCGGAGAAGTCTCCCTTGCCGGAGAATGCTCCCTTGCCGGGGAATCCTCCCTTGGCGGTGTAGTCGAAGCAGAAGGCATGTCAGGAGCGGCTTGTGGCACTCCTGGTAAGGCTGCTCTGCTCCTACACAAATCGGCAGTCAGATATCAGCAAAGAAAGGGCACCCATGCACGCCTAATAGCAGGAAGTAAACCATATACTTACGCTGGGGGCTGCGCTGGGGGCTGCTTTGAGGAAGAGTTGCCGCGTCCAGCAAGGTGGTCTCGGACGCGCCTCCTGCTGTCGCGGTGGGTTCGTCCTCGATGACAATCACCGGGGCCTTGGCTCTCTTCGACGCTCTCTGGGCCAGCGTCCTGAAAAGGAATGGGTTCAGAGTGAAGCAAATCAAATACAAGACAAAGCAACAAGCCGAAGAACTACAAATGCTGCAAAGAATCTTACTCTTCTTCTTCCTCGTCGGAGCTGAGCGTGGAGAGATCAAATTCTAGCCCGCCCAAAGACGACGAGGCGGAGGAGTAAGTTTCTCTTAGCCGCTGGCGAGAGCAAGCGGTGGATCGCGAGGGCCCCGCTTCCAGCTTGCCGAGCGGCGTGAGGTGCTCCAGCAACAAGTGATTGCCGCGATGGAGCGGCTGCGCTGGCGCGGCTTGGCTGGGTCTGCTCGCCGCTTCGCCACGCTCTCCGCCTTGCGAGACGCCTTCTGGTGGAGGCTTCGGCCACGGCAAGTTGTCCGAAGGAGGAGGAGGCGCCCTCGGCGGCTCGCTCAACTCAGCTTCAGCCCGACAAGCTCTTCCTCGCCGCAAACTCCCTCGCCGACAAGGCTTGCCGCCTCTGCTGCCTCTGCCTCCTCCACGGTGAATCCGAACTTCGCGCGTGGCAGCTTCTGCCGCCTCTTCCAGCTGGTGGCGTCTGGCGCATCTCATCATCGGTGGTGTCGCGGGTGAGGCTCTTTTCATTCATCGGGCGGACCGGCACTTCTACCAGGCTGTCAAAGAACACTCGCACGACGTCATCTGCAGGCTCTTGCCAGGTTGGAACGATTCCATGCGAGTCGCACAACAGCATCATTGCACGGATGCGGTCAAGCGAGGAATTGTTGCACAGCGGGACGACATTCCTCGGCAACCTGAACGCTCCAGGATGCTCAGGATCGTGCTTGAATAACTCCAAGAGCATCGCGTCCAGTTTCAGGACAGTGAAATTGAAGTTGAGGCCCGGGCGCAGCCTCATGATATCCGCCGCGTTCCGGAACTCCCAGGCGGGTCTCCTCCTCTCTGCGAGAAGCGATGCGGCGACGAAGGAAATCTGCGCCAACGGCGCCTACAGTGAGTCCGGCAAGCCTCAGGCGTAGGATCCGGATGACGGAAATCTTCAGCCTAGCGTCTTCCAGGGCCAGACTGCTCCAATCGTTGCCGCGTACTACTGGGGTTTGGCGCTGGGCGGTAGCTCTGAGTTCTCCTCGACAATCCAGCACCAGTCCACTCTCCACTCATCCCATTTGCTGCGGAGCTCTCCTCCAGATAAGCTTCCTTCTTGCGGTCCTCGAGATCCAGCGATCCCACCGGAAAGAGGCTCCCTCTCTCAACTCGGGGCATAAAGAAGTGGCGGAAAAGGGCTACATTTGGATGGACTCCGACAAAGTTTTCGCAGAGATGTGCGAAAACTGCCATGGTCAGAACGGCATTGGGGGTGAAGTCAAGGAGGCGGAACCCGTAGGTGTTCATGATATCACAGAAAAATTCAGAGAAGGGCGGGCAGAGCCCTAAGTAGAAGGACAGCGCGAAGAAAGGGTACCCATTCAGAGCCAGTTCCGAAGCAGCAGCTGGGAGTACCTTCGTGCGCGGATGCGCTCGCGTCTCCGACGACCAGAAGAGGTAGTAGTACTCCATCAGCTCCCTCGCGGCAAGCTGGGGGGGAAAGATTGCCCGCTCCTTCCGCAGCGCCGGAAGCCGCTGCGCCTCGGCCGACTTCACGGCCGTCCCCTTGTCAGCTTTCGGAGCCATGGCGGAGGTGGTGAGGGAGGTCGACGGCGTTGGTGATGCTGGTGGCGATGGAAGTGAGCGCTGCTCTCCTTTCAGCCTTGGGAGGAAGGGGGGAGCAGCGGAGGTTTTTCGAGATTGGACAGCAACTGGCGAGATGGGCGGACTGCCCCTGTTTCCCCTGCTTATAAGGAGGGAGGAGGCAGACGTTCCATTTTTCCGAATAAAGAAACCACCCACGATCTCTCACAAGACGCCGCATTCGACGCGTGCCGTTCGTGGAGGGCGTGGTGGGTCCGGGGTGAGTTACGGCGTAACCGAGGCCGCGCGTGCCCATGCCCTGTTTTGGGCCTGGCCCAACAGCTGCACTGCAGGTGTGGCCTGTGCCCGGCCTCTGTCGGTGTACTAGAGTAGGGGTACCTAGTATCCCGAACTTGTGCCTGCAGGCGATTGCAGCCCTTCGCGGCAAGGCTTGCCAGGTGACCGCCAAGGCCCTCCGTGGTTCCTTTGGAGCCATTCAAGAACAAAGTATTCAAGCCAAGGAGACAAGGCCCCAGCAAGAGGAGCTTGCCGGGAAGGCCACCCAAGGCACCTAGGAGACAAGGCTCCGGCAAGGGAGCTTGCCGGGAAGGCCACACAAGGCACCTAGGAAACAAGGCTCCGGCAAGAGGAGCTTGCAGGGAAGGCCCGATGAGTGACAAGCTTCCGGACGCGACAAGACAACAACCGCGGCAAGGCGCTTGCCGCGCAAAACCACCACTCTGTACCTGCGCTCCAGCACATCCACTAACGTGTCGCCACAGGACCTTTCCGGTGCACGCGTGGCAAGAGGCTGTGCGGGCCGGAGCGCTGTGGCAAGCGGCACGACAAGATTGCCATCCGGCAAGCGGTGGCGCCTGACGGTCCCTGTTTGCCTTTGTTAGGGCGACGTGAAGCGGGCATTTAATGCCTTTGTCCCCGCCGTCGTGGTTAGGTATGATACAATCGCATAAGTAGCTGTACCAACCACTCCTTTTCCATTTTTACCCTTGTCTACGTTGCCACCTGTCGGAGACCCCTTGAGCATGTAAAAGGAGGCCCATGTGCAACGTAGAGAGAGGTTCGAGAAGTTCGACGCCATAGAACACTCACGCTCGGTCTCGTTAGCAGCTGGTGTGTACTGTAGCACTCCAGCGCTCCCGAGCAAGAACTCAATACATTCAGACATGCAGCAGTAGGAGTGTTATCTCTCCGGAGAGCTCCGAAGCTGGGTAAACCGCTCGTCTTTTTTGCCTCGATCTGCTCTTCGTGCGACCTCCGCCCCCCGCCGAACCAAAAGGGGCTCGGTCCGCCGGTCCCATAGGTGTTCGTGGGTCAGATCAGCCTCCCCGACACCGTCCAAGGTTGCCCTGCGGTCCAAGAAGGCCAGAGTCCTATCGTCCTCCTCTTGCATGCAGTAGTCCTTGTGGACGATTTGCGCGTAGACGTGGGTGATTAATTTCGATGGTGTCTTGCTGCACCAGGCGCTGCACGGTGAGCGCAACCTCGAGGTGGACATTCTCCGGCGCGACGGCAGGCAGTCGTAGGGCCACCAGTGCGTCGAAGAGGTTGTCACCATAGAGGCCGTTCAGGGTGGCAGGCATCGCAGAGCCTGGGCGCATGGGCTGGAGGTGTACGTCAAGGTCGTCCGCGAGTTTCTTGAAGACGGTTAACTTGTCGAGGAAGCCGATGAGGACCTCGTCGAACAAGGAGACGAAGCTGTCGTCCAAGCGTCCCCTCGCCCTGGCGGCCTCAAGCACTACCTGGAGACGTTCCTTGGTGCCGGGCCGCAGGTCTGCGTCGTGGACCATCTGGCACAGCGGGCTGATGCTCACGCTCATCGCCTCCATGGGTCTAGCTTCTAGTCATCTGATCTTGCGATTGGAGTGATCACTCTTGCCCTTGGGTGCGTAGGCGTGTAGGATTTCGTAGATTGGACTGGCGGGAGCCTTTATATGAGAAGTGCATACTATGTTGAATTCACGTGTGTGTTGGCCATCTACTCCTCGCCCCTCTACTGCACCTGCCTTTGGCTGTATGACAGGTTGGCCAGCCACCCGTTGGGCCCACGTGTCATACACCCAAAGGCAGGTGCAGTAAGTCAATGAAGCTGTGTCCCCCTCCGTGCTCGTGCATGCTTTCAATGACTTGAGACTACCAAACATCACATGCAGTGGTTAGTTCATTGCATGTAATCCTATTAAGTAGCAAAAAGACATTAAGTTATATCGCCGATAGGAATAAAACAATAATCCATGTATTTATTTACAGAGGGAGTAGTACATTTTTTGTGACATGCATTACTAGATATTGCTAGTCAAATACTAATCCAGATGGACGTGGTAGTATTACTAAATCCAGACGGTGGTGCTAGTACTAGTAGTAGTAGTACTACCAATGTAGTAGCACTGTACTACCCGTTGGTCAAATTATTACGTGCTGTTCCTCACAGTGAATTGACAAGACCCTCATGGAGATGACACCTAAGTATAGGCGCCGTGTTCGCATACCATAGTCAGCCTCAACATGCTGCAAATACTATCATCATGGCTGTAGACCTAGCATGCTTACAACTAGCCTTGTTCGACATAATTTCCCGTGCGTAGGTGCCCGTGCATTACACAGAAAACCAAGATTTGGGGGGTGGACGGCGCCGGCAGCGGCCATCGCGCCAGATTTTTCCATGGCCTTCTAGATGTGGTGGGGAGGAGATAAAGTTGATTGTGAGAGACGAGTTGTTTGTAAATAGGGAACAAGTGCGGGCATCTTTTTGCAAAACTGGAGAAGTTTGGTTTGTATGCGTCAGCTCTAGATCCGACGGCTATTGGTGAAAGATGGCAGGCACAACATCATCACCAACTCAGGACCGATTTGATTCATAGGATTTTGAAAACGCAGGAATAGGACACGGCAATATTACAAGTTTCAAACTGATATTACAAATGTTAGGAGTAATGTTGCACCTACGAAGAGGGAACTACTAGGTAGTTTACGTAAGGACTTCCGTTACTTTAGGTGGATGCAGCATTATCTTACAAACTAAAATCCACCACCCTAACAAGTCACTAATGGGAAAATAAGTTTTCGACTCTCCGGCCACTTGATGTTTCAAAAACAAATTCAGCTTCTACGGAGACTTCGTCATTTAGGTATAGACGCTTGCGGTGATTAGCACGCCATTCATTGTTGCGCCAGAGAATGCCAAACCTCATTACCTTGAGCACACTTGCCTCCAGAACAAAGAACCTGGCCAATTTAATCTTAGATGTGCTGCCTCGGTAGTCGATCAAATCAATTTCTGTAAAATGGAGATCAAGGCATTCAATGAGATTGTTATAGTGCAGCACATTTTTCACTTTCGGGTCTTTTTTTATCTGCAAAAGAAGAGAACATATTAGAGGAGCTGGCTGTATAAGATTGCCGTGTCATCAAGAGGTACCAATATCATTCGCTCATACGATAGGCTTGGCTGGCTAGTGATATTTTTTCACTCTCTCTCTCCTCTCATTTACGTAGGAGTACGTGAATAGCTTGGGCATTTGTTGCCTTCCACTATGTTGCCGATGCAATATTTCGCAAAAGTATGCCACATAATACGCATCGACGTCAAATCAAAAGATTTTGGCACCGCTCTCGCGATGTGAGAGAGTTGGCACCGATATGCACAGCACTCCACGTGTATAAACAAATCAATCAAACCAACTACACCAGCCTCTCACTCTCCCAAACAAGTGTTTTTATTGCCTCAGTCCTCTCTCTCTCCCACGCAAGCGTTTTTTCATTGCGTGAGTTAATTTGGCACAGGAGCAAAGTAGGTGATCCAGATTGGGGCACCAGGTGAGCAATGGAGGGGCATCGATGCCAAGTGCATCACAAGTGAATTTGGCACGTGTTTTGGCCTACATAGTGGAGGGTCGTTATAGCCAACTTTTGTACTACCTCTTATTTAGTATAAAATTTTGACCATAGATTTATGTAAGAAAATGCCAATGCATGTCACTAAAAATTACCCCATTTAAAATTATGTTCAAATACGAATCCAACGATATAGTTCTTAGTGACATGCATTAACATTTTGTCAGTTAAATCTATGGTCAAATTTTGATACTGCAAAATAGAAAGAGTAAACCAGGACGGAGGTAGTACTTGCTCTTAGGGTAACCATAGAGTTACTGGAGTAGTCTAAGTTACTTTCCACTATGACTAGCCTAGGCTACTATAGTAGTACAACAACAAAACGATGCAGGTGATCATGTGAGAAAAAAATACTAAAACATTTCTTTTAGTGCAGTGTGTAGATGCGGTTTTGAACACTACACTTGTCATCGTAATTTGGGAAAATACGAAAAATTTGAGCTACATTGTGATTACCTTTACCAAAAGGAAAGAAGTTTCACCTCGATGAGTAGCTTCTCCGTGCACGGAAAGCATGTAAGCAATCCAACAACTTGATCCAGGTTGGGGCCGATAGATTTTATTGCCAAGATCTTGACTGTGCGCATAGACTGGGTCAAGCTTGTGGGAAACATTTTCTGGAAGACGGTCGTAAATACATCAAGAAGAAATTTAAAAATGTGAATTTCAAGAAGACGGAGAAGAAGACGAGTGTTGTACCTAATCGATTACGGATCCAATAAAGAGTTCGGAGAATTTGGCAGACAACTGCACCAATGTTGTCAATTTCGGCGCGTCAAAGACCCTGATTTTTGTTGGACCTTCTAGATCCGATAGAAGCAATCTCTCAAGGAAGGGCGCATTCTCAATGACCATAACGTGGAACAGCTGGAGTGATCTCTTCCCAATTGATGTCTTGTTGTGGGGCCTGCAAGACACATAAATCCATCGGAGATTCGTCGAGGCAATGTGGAGGCTAGTGAACCCATGGATCTACTCAAGACGAAGGTACTCGAGAGCAGTACAGCTGCGGAGCAGGTGCTCCATAGCCTTCTTCGATATGACAACGTGGAAGAGGTCGAGCTGCTTGAGTTGAGGGAGAAGAAGGGTGGGCACGTCATTAATCTGGGGAAGATAGCAGGAGCTGAAGCTGGCGTGGCACAGCGCTGGCGCGAGGTGGAGCACGGACGGCGGTAGAGAGCGACATCGTCCAGCTTCAAAGCTGAGCTCCTCGAGCTGATCTAGGTCGGGGGATAAGAACCACTCGTCGAAATTGGGTTGGACCTTGGAGTTGGTACTGAACATGCGGATGTCAAGGCGTCTGGCTGGCCCAGGGTGCGATGAAAGGATCTTGGAGACTACGGCCATGTGTTTGCAATCCCCATCGCAGAGGCATCTGCCAATGGTGAGGTTGAGGGGGATGCGGCGCCAGAGGGGGCGCCATCACCGGGAGAGCAGGGCGGTCCTCACGGCAGATTTGGTGGGGAGGAGGCCGATGATGACGAGCAACATGTCATTGAGGAGGCTGCTAATGAAGTCCAGGCTCGCCGGATGTGGTTTTGGCTCGAGCCGCCTCCGCTTGTTGGCTGCCTCGCCGTCCATCCGAACCGGTCGCGGCGCAGGTGTACACGTGTGCTGGTATGTGTTGTGTGCTGGGTGTGCACGGGTGCGTCCTTCTATGCATGCCGCCACGCAGTGGTGAATTGTGCGCGAGGGCGTCCTCCACACGGAAGAAGTGTGTCCTCAATGCGCCCTCGATTTACTAGTGTGCGGGTGCTACCCCGAGTGGTTTCAACTTTGTTTTCTTGACCGCGTGTCAGATGGGCCTCTAGTTTACTTATTTTCACCCACTGCCACAAGGGCCAGCACACGAAGATACAGAACACAAGCTGACAAGGCAGCATGTGGACTGATTGACCAGTCAACTAAACAATATATGGAGCTATACGCTGACACAGTGAGCGTATAATCCATCGGTATAGAGTGTTCATGTGAGAGGCGAGGCCCATGAGAAATAGCAGAGAGAGAGAGAAAGAGCTACTCCCTCCGTTCGATAATGTAGTTCCAGCATTTTTTTAAAGTCAAACTTTTGAAACTTTGACCAAGTTTATAAAGAAATTACTTATATCTACAATACCATAGATAAATGATAGTATGAAGTAAGTACATGTTGTGATGAATCTAATGATCTTTCCAGATGTAAATGTTTTTCTCCACATATACCTGGTCAAACTTTTCTGAGGTTTGACTTTTCAAAATATCCATATGCTTATGGACGTGAGAGAGTACCTAACAAGAGAGAGAGAGAGAGAGAGAGAGAAATAGAAAGAGTGAGTGAAAAAGTGTGTGTGCGTGTGTGAAAGAGACATGGACAAGACTCGATAAAAGTCGAGAAAAAACATGTGTGTCTTATGCAAACATATCACACATGCATCTTCGACAACAGAAGCAAGGTGAGGAGATAGTGTGTGGTTGTTTGCAACCGAGAGAGCAAGACCCCTAGCACGTGGCCAAGAGGGGTATGACATACAAGGGAGAGAGGTCGAGAGAGACGTACGGAAAAAATGCAGACATGGGGAGGAGAGAGTGTATGTTTTTCATAGAGAGATCCCCTGGATATCGTGATGGGACTACATGGGTGGTTGATCGAGTGACAAGGTGTGTGCATGATAGAAGATACCTTGAGAGATATTGACATAGACGTATGGATGGAATGAGACAATACGTGTGTTCCTGATGGCTAGTGAGAGATAATCATACTTAGGGGGGAGTGCTTGCGCCTATGATGGAGTGAGGGATTATGGTACTTATTTTTTTTTGACAGAAAGACTGTAAGGGAACCCCTTACAGTATAATTGGTGCAACAAACCCAAATTGCAAGTACCATGCCTTGAACCTGGGTGGGTGGGAAGGCATCAGCCCCTTCCCACCAGTAGGCTATGATGGAGTGAGGGATTATGGTTCTTATTAGGGGGTGCGTGTCACATAGAGAGAGAACAAGGGCGGAGAGTGTTGGATGGGTCTATATGTATAGCGCGAGCAAGACATGTGTATGTGTGATCCAGGGAGATATAAAGTTTGAAGAGATTGAGGAGCCCCGATAAGGATGAGTGGTGCGTCAGATAGCTGAGAGGGGGAAAGAGATATTCCATCCGCTCGATAATGCAGTGCATGTATTTTTTAGAAGTCAAACTTTGGAAACTTTGATCAGGTTTACACAAGTTTTATTTATATCTTCAATACCAAAGATACATCATACGAAACTACATCCCATGATGAATCTAATGGTATATGTTTGCCGTCAAACTTTGTGATGTTTGACTTTTCAATAAATCAATATGATATGGACCGAGGAGAGTGCCTAAGTCGAGAGGAATCAAGTGCGTGTGAAGGAGAATGAGTAAGTGTGCAAAAAGAGTATGTGTATGAAAGATAAAGTGACAACAAACGATAAATTAGAGAGAGAGTGTGTTTTTTCGTTTCTAAGGCGAACATATCACGCATGCATCTCCGAGATAGAAAAGTGAGGCGAGGATATACACGAAGATAGCTAGTGTGTGATTGTTTGCAACGGAGAGAGACACCCGTATAGCACATGTCCAATAGAGGTCTGGCCAACAAGAAACAAAGGTCGAGAGGGACACATGGAGAACATGGACGCATGGGGAGGGCGAGAGGGTGTGTTTGTGATAGAGAGACCCCCTCGAGATCGTGAGGGGACTATATGGGTGGGAGATCGCCGGAGGTGCGTGCGCGATAGAAAGATGCCCCGAGAGAAATCGAGATAGACCATGCACATGTTTGATGAGACTAAGATTAGCTAGTCATATACATATAGGGGGGACTGCGTCTGCCTACAATTGAATGAGAGACCATCATACTTGGCTAGCTAGGCATGAGATTGTGCGTGTGTGCGTGTGAGATGGAGAGAGAACGAGGGCGAGAGATAGAGTTTTAGATGGGCCTATCGAGTGCGAGTGAGATATGCATGTGTATGTGTGACCCAGGTAGATGCACAGTTTGAGAGAGAGGGGGAAGAGCACCAAGACGACAAAGTGGTGCGTGAGAGAGTTACGGGCAACGAGCCAACGAATTTGTGTACGTACGATGAGTGCACCCAAGATATCTAGCTTGGACTAGAGAATCATACATAGTGTGCGAGAGAGACCTATAGATGGAGTATATATGCATGCGAACTAGAAAGACCCCCCTGAGGGAGTCCTAGACTAGGGGGTCCTCGGGCGTCCGGCCTGTTATCCATTGGGCTGGACTGATGGGCTGTGAAGATACGAAGGCCGAAGACTATGCCCGTGTCCGGGTTGGACTCTACTTGGCGTGGAAGGCAAGCTAGGCGACCGATTACGAAGATTTCCTCCTATGTAACCGACCCCATGTAACCGTAGATCTCTCCGTTGCATATATATAAACCGGAGAGCATAGTCCGGATACAGATACTCATTACCACATACACATAGGCTAGGCTTCTATGGTTTAGCCATTACGATCTCGTGGTAGATCAACTCTTGTAACACTCATATTCATCAAGATCAATTAAGCAGGAAGTAGGGTATTACCTCCATAGATAGGGCCCGAACCTGGGTAAACATGGTGTCCCCCGTCTGTCGGATTTCGGGTTCCGGCAGACCCTTAAGGTTCGAACTCTGGGGTGCGCGCGGAGATCCAACCCTCCACCGTCTCGTAGCTCGCCGAATCGTAGGGACCTAAACTACTAGAAAGAACAGCACAAGAGACACGAGATTTATACTAGTTCGGGCCACCGTTGTGGTGTAATACCCTACTCTAGTTTGTGGTGTGGTGGATTGCCTCTTGGGCTGATGAGGAATAGTACAGGGAAGAACAGCCTCGCGAGGGTCCGTTCTTGGTGGGTGTGATGAACTGCTAGTTGGTGTCCCGTCGCTCTAGCTTAAGGATCGGGTCTCTATCTCTCTATGGATGCCGATCGTCTTGATCGATCGTCCTTACGATTTCCCTCCCTCTGCTCTGAGTGTGGCTACTCCTATTTATAGGCGAAGGCCCTGGGCCTCTTCCCAAATATTGAGCGGGAAGGGCGCCAACAATTGGCCATTTTGAAGGGGAACAACGGGTACACTTATCCTGACTAAAGTTAGTCCTCGCCGCCAAAGGCTCGGTGATGACGCCTGCTTGGGCTCCACGATGACTCCCTTCCACCGTTGGGGCGGTCTTGGTCTTGTTGCATCAAACGGATGCCTTTGCTTGATGCTCTTTGCTTGCGCTTGCTCCCTTTGCACCAAAGAGGAAAGGAGGACGCTGGCTGGCTGGCGCCTCGATCGGGCGCCCTTGGTGCGTCATGGCTTATGCCATGGGCACCTCGCGAGGTACCCTGCCTTGAACTCTCCGCCTCCTCATGAGACAACCTCGACGAGGTCGTGGCTCGAGGAAGCTCCCCGGTCGTCCGCCTGCGGAGGCTTGGGCCCCTCGCGAGGGTCTTGAGCTTGCGTTGATGAAGATGGGCCGCCCTGGCCTCTCCTTTTGAGCCATGCCGCAAGCCGCAGTGAGCAAGTCTGGGGACCCCTGCTCCCAGAACGCCGACAGAGCCCCCTGCCCACGGCGCTACCTAACTTGGCCGAGCAGAGAGGCGAAGGGCAAGTGCGAAGCGTCAGGCCCCTAACAGCGGCCTTGGGCGCCGTGTGGCGGTTGATTGGACGTGGGAGCCTATGCAACCGCGCGGGTTGATAATAGAGCGGCATCTTCCTTGCCTCCTTTACTTTCTCCAGTTGCTGCTCAGATCCCCTTTCTTGCGCTTCTCCTCCCTGCTTCCAAGACCTTCAGATCCACTCCGCCGTGTCCCTAGCTACCATGGCTTCGCCAAACCTACCGCCGAGCTCGGTACTCTCCCGCCTTGGACCCGCCAAATGTGTCGGCCAAGTAGCCTTGCTCGATGCGCCAAGTTGGCGGAGGCGCAGGGCGTCAATGGAATGGAGGTGCTCAAGGCCGGGTCCTCCGCCCCTGAGGGTCGGGGGAGTACCTTCTACCCATTCTTCGCGAGCGCCATCATTGCTAGTCTGGTGCCTCCCTTCTCTGAGTTCTTCTTCTCCGTCCTCCGTCACTACAACATCCAAGCTCTGCACCTCCATCCCAACTCCGTCCTTCTTCTGGCAATCTTTGCCTACTATTGTGAGGCCCATGTTGGGGTGAAGCCCTCGGTGGCCTTGCTGCGCCACTACTTCTTCCTCCGAACCTCCCGTGGATCTGCCTCCGCGTGCGCGAGCTTCGTCGCATACGGTGGAGCTATCGCCATTTCAAACCCTGGGAAGCGGATTGAGGGCTTCAGGAGCAAGTGGGTCTTGGTGGATGCTGGGCGAATCCACCCTCGGCTGATCCCGCCCACGGAGCCCGCCGAGAGCTCCGACGACTGGTCCCGAGCGAAGCTTCGGTATCCCCACGCGAAGCTGGTGCTGGAGAAGATGAATGCAGATCTGAAGCCGGCTGACGCGGCGGCGGCGAGGCTGACTGTGGCGCCGAGGGAGTTCTGGAGCACTAATCGCTCCGCCTGGCCAAGACTCGCCTGGCGTGGAGGCCTCACCCGAGCCTCCGTGGCTCGCCAGCGAGGACTGGCGACGGTCCTCCAGTCCTTGGTTGGGGGCGATGGCGAGACTGAGGGCGCCCAGCGCCTCTTGTTCCTTCGTGGAGGATTGGGAGCAGGTAGTGGGGCCCTTGCCCGTCTTCAATGGGGGACGGGCCTGCGTGGGTGGAGGCTCCGGAGGACCTGGTGGACGTGTCCTCTTCCGACTCCAAAGGAAGAGGTGGAGGAAAAAGAGCCAGAGAGGGGTTGATTCGGGCAGAGTCAAGGGCTCTCGCGGGCGCAGCGCTGCGTTCTCCGCCTCCCCGAGAGTGACGACGACAAGGATGAGGATGAGCGGGGAGGCAAAAGCGTGCCCCCGATCCCGAAGAAGGACCGGACTGGGCTGGTCCCCCGCGGGTCCGCCCCGGCCCCGAGGCGATCCGGTGACGCGCCTCCTGCTCTTGGTCCCCTTGAGGCTGATCCCTGCAACCGGCTCTCGGGCTTCAAGTATGGCCGGAGGCTGCTCGAGTCCACCAGCGACGACCTGTAAGTGCCTGCTTTCCATCTTGATTATTGCTCGCTGATTTAGATCTCGATGTCCATGTTCTTCGGCCAGCCGGCGCTCATGGGGCGAAGAAGTCAAGGGGCTCGAGGCTCCATCGCTGATGGTGCCGCTGCCCGAAAAGGAAGATGATCCCGACGCCTGTGCCTCTCCCCGCCGGGCGCCGGCGAGGCTCGGCCGAGCCCACTGGGTGAGCTTCAGCCCCTTGGCCCAGTGCAACTCTCGAGGTGCCCTTGCTTGGCACCGCCTCACATTGTCGTGGGCGCCACTGGTTCCGCCGAGGCGCAGTGGCTATGCCGCCGCCATATCCTCCTACTCCACCAACCGCTTTGTCTCCGACTCCTCCCACTTGTCTGGATCGTGCTGCCACTGAATTGGACCTCTTGCGGCAGATCTTCCGGGCGCCGACCCTTGCTTTGTGGCCGGGCGCTTGAGCTGGCCTCTGGCTGGATTCGCGCCGACGCTCGATTCGGCGGGCTGGTCCAGGCCTCGACGGCTTGGCGACGAGGAGAAGCAGTGCTGTTTGTGAGGTGAAGGTAGCTCATGATGCTGCCCCTGGGGAGGCAGCCAGCATCCAAGGTCGCTGTGGAGACGCCGGAGGGCGAGCTGAAGGGCTCGCAGAACCAGCTTGCCGAGGAGGCCCGCCTCGCCAGAAAGGTGAGGAAAGCATGAAGGCTCGCGAGGCGGCCGCTGGGCGACCGTGGAGGCCAAGTCAAGAAGGCCATGATCGCCTAGGCGCTACTGGAGCAGGAACTGGAGGCGCAGGAAGGTCGAGTTGGACGCCAAGGCGCTGGTTCTTGCCAAGATCGCGTGGCCTTCATGGATATGGAGGTGAAGGCTCGCGCCTTTGCCGAGGGGAGCTTTATGATAGCGGCTCGAGAGCCCACCGCCGGGCGCAGAGGATGGCCCCACCAAGCTGCTTCCTTCCTGATTCGTGCTCTTGAAGATGTCTCCCTTGGTCTTGGCCCCACGGCCGAGGCCGAGGCGCTGCGGTCCCGTCTTCATGCGGCAATCGACGCGGATCCTCACCCACATCTATCTTCGCGATCCCAGCGCCGACATGGACAGCTTCTTTGGAGCCAAAGCGGCGAGCATGCAGCTGCCGCTGCCGAGGCTGTGAAAGGGTCGCGCGGAGGCTCTGTTGGGGAAGTTCCGGGCCTTCAGCACCAAGCCGAAGCTAGGCGCTGCCGGCCTTGCTGCTTTACGAGGCGAGCCCACTCCGTGCTGCTCCGCCGCCGACAAGTGACTCCGTTGTGGCTCCTGTCTTGCTTTTAATTCCTGCACATGTATCATGCCTCGAGGAGGCGTTTAAACTCGCGTTTGGTATTGCGATAACAGTGTGGACTGTAATATTTGCTTTTGAATTCCTTGAAATTTGTGCTTCCTACTTGCTTATGTTCTACGCCGGCAGAGCCCGCCCTCACAAGATACCTCTTGCTAGCCCCGACCGGAAACCAGGACGGGACCAAGGAGTGAGGGGCTACGTGACAAGTTAGGCTCTTGAGTCGCGATGCTCAGGAGTCCCCCTTGGCGCACGAACAACAAGTAGGGAGGTGAGACGCGGGCGGATCCACCGTTCTACGTCTGCAGAGCCCGCCCCCCCGCATACCTCAACCGCCGTTAGCCTTTCGGAACTAAGGGGTAAGGGGCTACGTGACCGCTTAGGGTTCGGAGTCGCGATGCTCAGAGTCCCCTTGACGCTCAAACGGCATGCGTACCTTGGCTCCGCCGGGAGTGACGTGCGACGAACCAGGCCCGAGGGGCCTGGCTGGGTGGCGTGCGTCTGGGCGTGACCCAGGCGCAGCCCCCGTGCCCAGCCCCCTCGTGCGGCGCTCCCGAGGGGAGGCGTTGCGACGAGGCTAGACACTGAGCTTTGGGCTCCCTGAGGTTGATGCGACCCGGAGGCCACCCTTAGTTGTTTCTCACCAGTGCAGAGCATAGCGCTTCCGCATGCGTACGGGCATAGCCGCTCCTCGGCAGTGTCGCCGCCAACAAGGAGCATGGTGCTTCCACTTGAACGTGGGAGGGGCTCCTCCGGGAGGAGCCCCGGGCGATACAGCCACCACCTCGACACGTGGCCAGCACGGTAGGGCTGGACGAGGTGGTCTGGGCACCCGTGAGCGGCTGTGGGACTCCACGAGGCCCTATCTCAAGGCGGGTTGCACTGCCTGGGCCTTATCTTCAAGTGTGTTCTCGCAAATTTGGCCAGATGTCGGTGTTTCACGTCTTCAGGTCCGGCTCTCGGGCTGGTCTCGATCGTCGGCAAGCCAGTGTCGCGATGCCATGGACAAGACCAGAGGGTGAGGGCCGGAGAGCCGGTAGGAGCCCCGAGTCGCGATGCTCGTGCACCCCCTTTAACGCTGCTAAGCTGGATTAGATGACGCAACTTCACGTCCTCGGGTCCCGGCTCTCGGGCTGGTCTCACCTGGCCGCTAGCAAGCCAGGTTGCGATGCCATGGACAAGACCAGAGGGTGAGGGCCGGAGAGCCGGTAGGAGCCCTGAGTCGCGATGCTCAGGCACCCCCCCTTTAACGCGCAAGATGGGTCAGACGCCGCAAATCTACGTCCTCGGGTCCCGGCTCTCGGGCTGGTCTCAGCCGTCGCTAGCTAGCCAGGTCACGATGCCATGGACAAGACCAGAGGGTGAGGGCCGGAGAGCCAGTAGGATCCCTGAGTCGCGATGCTCAGGCACCCCCCCTATAACGTGCAAGATTCCGCCACCCAGGAAAAGGCACCAAATAACAAGCATGGTGGAGCGCAAGCATAATCCTAAGGAAAAAGTAGGAAGGATACATGCGCTGGGACTGGCCCGAGCGGCTTGGGGATGATGCAGCTCGAGGGGCGCCCCCAACAGGATAGGCTAACGACATGAAGTAAAGAGGGATACATGCCGCAGGACGGACTCCACGCAGCTCGGGAATAATGCGCCTCAAGGCGCCTCCCACGGAAATAAAACTTAAAGATGTCACTGGTGATGTTGGGGATGAAGGGGTGTTGGTGTAGCAAACTCAATGGGCTGCGGAGCCGATCCTCACGAGCCCCTGTGCCCAGAGGCCTCGGGAGGCTCGGGAGGCTGGTGCCTCCTCTGGGCCATCTCCATCACCGCCAGGCTGCGGGCGTGCCTGGCCTCTTGAGCCTGGGATGGTCCTCATGAGACGCTGCACGCAGCAGCAGCCGCTTTGGCAGTGCCATATGGCATGCGACATAGTACATAGGGCGGACCCTCGCAGCGTCCCACTCGCGAGGGCCAGAGGCGCTCTTCAGATGCGGCTCGGTTGAGCCCTGGTATGTCGATGCAGACGCGCAGCCCACCATCCTCGTCTGGATGGGGGGCCACGGCGGGTAGGCGACAGCTGCCCCTCATGACCCTTGACTCATGTAGCTCCTGAATGGCCTTGCTGATGAACTCTTGAGGGTTCTTCCCTCCTGGTCTTGCACCTGCTTGCGGGAAACGTGCTTCGAAACACGCCTCCACGTGGTGCCCAAGCGCCTCCCTTGAGACCTTCACGAGGTCGGCGGCCCTCCAGGGGAGAGCCCCCGAGCCTCGCCTCGGGGAGGGCGCCAGGCGGCGCTTTCTATGCGATGGAAGGAGGCTCCCCTGGCCGGTGCGGACCACGAGGGGCCTGTCTCTTGAATAACCGGGCGGTCGATGTCTTCTTCTTCTTGGGTGCGGCCTCGGGAGGCCTCCTCGCTTCGTGGTGCAGGTCTTCCAAATGATGCGGCTCGAAAAGCTCGCCTGTGGAGCACACTGCGTCTCTCTCTTCACAGTGGCACCATGATGACTCCCCGCTTCACAGCATCTTGAGGACGTTGTAGCCATGGTGGGTGACGGCCATGAATTTGGCCAATGCTGGGTACCCGAGGATGGCGTTGTATGGCAGGCGAATGTGGGCGACGTCGAAGTCGATGAGCTCGGTGTGGTAGTTGTCGTGAGCCCTGAAGGTGACAGGAAGGCGGACCTGCCCGATCGGGACCGTGGAGCCGTCGGTGACTCCGGAGAAAGGCTTGGTTGGCTGAAGCTGACTGTAAGGCACTTGAAGATTATTGAATGTCTCCACGGACAGGGCGTTGAGCCCTGCTCCGCCCGTCGATGAGGGTCTTGGTGACTAGCACATTGCCGATGATTGGGGAGCAAAGCATCGGGAGAACTCCGGCTGTGGCTGCGCACTTGAGCTGATCTGCTGAGCTGAACGTGATGGTGCACGCCGACCACCTGAGAGGGCGTGTGGCCTCGAGCTTGGGGAGGACTGCATTCACCTCGCGGGCGAACTGCTTGAAGATGCGCTGAGAGGCTGGGGCTTGAGCTCCACCAAGGATGCAGGCGATCGCACGCGCTTCACGAAGCCCCCAGCCCCTCGATCTGATGACGGTATTCGATTCTCCTTGGTGTGGCGGCAGCGGAGGGAGGCCTGCGTTCCGTTGGGCGATCCTCACGAGGCTGATCCTCCAGCCCCCTCGCGAGGTGGGTCTTGCCAGCGGTCCTCGCGAGGTTGGTCGCGCCACCCTTGGCGCGGGCCGCGTTCTTCAAAGCGTCCTGCATTCCTTCCTCCTCCTCGGCCGTAGCCCCAGTCGCTGCGCTCGGGGCGTCTGCCGACCCTTCCTTCGCGGACGGCCCGGAGCTCTTGACATTCATTGGTGTTGTGGGTGTGGAGGTCGTGGTACACGTAGTACCGGCTGCCCTTGGAGGACTCGGGCTGATCTCTGCCTCGCTTGGTGTCTAGTTCGGCCGCGAGTACGGCAGCCCCCTTGCGCTTCACGTCCTTGGCCTTGGACTTCTTCTCTTCGGGATCCGTGGCAGGCAGCTCGAGGAGGAGAGGCGCCCTCCTCAGCCTGGCGCGCACTTGATCGCCAAGTTGAACAGCTCCAGGGAGGTGCACAGATCTTCAAGCATCGCCAGCTCCTCCTTCATCTTGACGTCGCGCACGCCGTCGGAGAAGGCAGAGATGATGGCCTCCTCCGTTACCCTGTGGATCTTGAGGCGCGCGTTATTGAAGCGCTGGATGTACATTTCGGTGGTTTCCCCGCTGCTGCTTGATTCGACGCATGTCGCCACGGCGGGTGGCGGTCGCGAGTACCTTGGAAGTTGGCGATGAAGCGGAGTACGCATCTCGGCCCAGAAGAGATCGTGCTCGGGGCCAGATTCAGGAGCAGTGCGGGCTCCGTCCTTGAGCACCATGGGAAACCAGTTCGCCATGACCTTTTCATCCCCGTTGGCAGCCTCGATGCCCAGCTCGTAGAGCTGGAGGAACTCCGTAGGGTCAGCTGTGCCGTCGTAGCGGGGAGGCAGGTCTGGCTTGAACTTGGCGGGCCATGCGACGCTGCGCAGCTCGAAGATGAAGGCACGGCAGCCTGCTGTGGCCGCGGGGGGGCTCGGACGGCAGAGAGCTTGGTCCTGTGGGCCTCCCTGCGCCGCGGCTGGGGGCAGCGCAGGGTCTTGACGTGCTGGAGCGGGGAGCGCTCGGGCAGCTTCTTGCGGGCGAGGGACTTCTTGACAGCTCTGCTCTTGCCGCGCCGGCGCCGGGCGGAACGGGTTCCGCCCAGGGGCCGCGTGCCTTGGGGCCAGGGCGCCTTCTTGAGGAGGAGGTGCATGAGGCGCGCCGAGAGCTTCACCGCCCGCGCGGGGCGGGGTGCGGTGCAGCAAGACGGACGGCGCGGGGTCGCCTCCTGCAGCGCGGACGAGATCGGCGACTCGGTTGAGCCATTCTTCGTAGACGTCGTCGACGGGGCGGTAGCGCAGGAGCTCGTTGGCCGCGATGAGTGCAGCTCAGGCCTCGCGCGCAGAAGCGCGCGTGACGAAAGAACCAGTGGGGGTGAGCGAAGGCGTGGCGGTGAGGCCGTCCCCGCCTCATGGATGGGTGCTGGACGACGCTATCGCCGTTCCCGCCGGGCCGGTGGCGGTGTTGATGGCGGTGTGACGGGAACGACGAGGACGCCACGACGGGAGCCGTCTCGGGCGATATGGGAGGCGAGGGCGGCTCGGCGCTGCCGGTTCGACGGGCGCCGACATGGTTGAAGTGGTCGGGGAAGAACGAGGCGCATTTAAAGGCAGATTCCGGCGCACCCCTACCTGGCGCGCCAAATGTCGGATTTCGGGTTCCGGCTGACCCTTAAGGTTTGAACTCTGGGGTGCGCGCGGAGATCCAACCCTCCACCGTCTCGTACCTCGTCGAATCACAGGGACCTAAACTACTAGAAAGAACAGCACAAGAGACACGAGATTTATACTAGTTCGGGCCACCGTTGTGGTGTAATACCCTACTCTAGTTTGTGGTGTGGTGGATTGCCTCTTGGGCTGATGAGGAACAGTACAGGGAAGAACAGCCTCGCGAGGGTCCGTTCTTGGTGGGTGTGATGAACTGCTAGCTGGTGTCCCGTCGCTCTAGCTTGAGGATCGGGTCTCTATCTCTCTCTGGATGCCGATCGTCTTGATCGATCGTCCTTCCGATTTCCTCCCTCTGCTCGGAAGCATGCCCGAGCCGGCGGTGGTGAAGGGGTGGTCTTCTGAGTTGAAGTTGTGGTTGGCCTCAGGCGCAGCCCAGCCCGGCGGAGCCCCCGAGCGCTTGGAAGCGGCGCCGATCTGGCGAAGGAATGGCTTGGTATGGAGATCAGAAGGCGGTGCTTGAGAGCCGCCTAGCAGGGCCGCGACCGCGTGATGCACTGGTTCTGCATAGCACGCAGTGAAGAGGCCGTGCAGCTCCTCCCAAGATGCCACCGTGGATCCGCGGAGGTTGAGCAGCCAAGCGCGCGGCTCGCCAGCGAGGGCCATGGGAAGCCAGTTGGCCATGTCCTTGTCGTCCCCTCTGGCCTCGAAGACGGCCTCTTTGTATGCTAGCAGGAAAGCTGACGGGTCCGCCACGCCGTCGTAGCGTGGCGGCATCTCCGACTTGAACTTGGGCGGCCATCGCACCTGCCGCAAGGCAGGGGCCAGGGCTCGGAGCCCCCTGGCCCCGTCGTCGGCACCTGCCGTCGGAGCTGGGAGCGAGACACCTGCCATGCAAGCGGAGCGCGACAGTGACGAAGCACGATCGACGGAAGGAAAGCTACGGCGCACCCCTACCTAGCGCGCCAAATGTTGGATCGCGAGTTCCGGCAAAACCCTTAAGGTTCGAACTCTAGGGTGCGCGCGAAGTTATTTCCCTACCGATCCACGCCCTAGCTTGCTAAGATCTCGCGGACGAACTCAATGAACTCACAACACAAGAGACACAAGACTTATACTGGTTCGGGCCACCGTTGTGGTGTAATACCCTACTCCAGTGTGGTGGTGGTGGATTGCCTCTTGGGCTGATGATGAACAATACAAGGGGAAGAACGACCTCCTGAGGATGAGGTGTTCTTGTGCTTGGCGAACTTGTGTGTGTGGATTCGCCCAGCTCGGGCTTGCTTGTGAGCTTCCAACTCTGTACCCCCTACGGTGGTTGTTGGTTCTACTTATATAGGCCCTGGTCCTCTTCCCAAATATTGAGTGGGAAGGGAACCAACAACGGCCAATTTGAAAGGGGACAACTAGTACAACTTATCCTGACAAAAGCGGTCTTCGCCTGCCAAAGGCTCTGGTGGTGACGCCGCCTTGGGCTCCATGGTGACCTCCGTCTTGCCATTCTTATGGTCTTGGTCTTGTTGCACCGATATGGAAACCTTTGCTTGACGCCTCGGTAATCTGCGCCTGCGCTCGCTTCCTTAGGACCAAAGGGGAAACAAGGACACTACACGCTGGCAGCCGCCTGGTCTCGATTGTCATGGCTCACTTCACGAGAACCTCGCGAGCCAACCTGGTGAGGCCGCTCCTCAGGAGGTCCCGTGTCGTCCGCCTCGCGAGGCTTGGCCCCTCGCGAGGGTCTTGGATGCCTTGTTGATGAAGATGGGCCGTGCAGGCCTGCTAGCACAGCCACGCCATGGGCCGCAGGCAGGCAAGTCTGGGGACCCCCGTTCCCAGAACGCCGACAATGTTGTGGTAATTTTTTTGGTCGAATTGGGACAAGCTTTGGTATAAGCTAATTGCAAACTGGAGCTTCTCTAAACAAGGCTCATGGTTCCTGGAGGGAACGTGTCACCTCCATGTGTGAAAACGACATACATTGCATTCTCCCACCTTGATTTTTTTAAACAGGCAGCTTAGACCAAATAGGAGTATCGTGCTAAATTTTGGAATTATTCCGGATTCGTTTGGCCTTTTAATACATTAATTGATTTTCCAGGCATTCAATGCACATAATTCCAATTTGAAGTACAAGCGCATGCTCCAGCGCGCAAAAGTTAGTTGGAAAATCATTTATGTGTACTTGGGCGAACTTCTAGGTCCCATGGAAGAAGTGGGAATGGAATTCAAACATGATGTGGTAATTTTTCTGTCCGATTTGCGAAGGCGCGCACATTAACAGTCAACAAAGTCATTTTGTAACAAGTGCTGTCACGTTAGAAATTGGAAACACAAGTATTATTGAAACCGTGGGCGTTCTACTTACCAATTACATGGCGCCACGCATCCCCTTTTTTTATTGGCTAAGAGGTGCCGTGCGGGGTAGCTATTTGAGTACGGGAGGCGTGCGATCCGACCCCTGTGCATGCTCATCGGGAGGAGAGCCCTTTGACCTCTATCCGCTGCCCACCTCTCGCCCAACGTCTCTATTAATGGCGCATGAGCCCCTGTTTCATGGCATGGCTATATCTCACTCAAATGAGATTTAACAGAGAAAAAATCTGAAAAGAAAGTTTTGCATGGATCTTGATGTAAGATCGGACGGACCTACATAGCATCGACTGCAACTTATAGGAAGACTGATGAAAATAAGGACGATGATAGTGGATAATAATTGTCTTACATATTTAGGAAGATAATATAAAAAAGCCACATGCGGCAACGCCCGAAATACACAAGGGCAAAAGAAGAAGGAAGACAACAATCTGGCTCGCTGATCTCTACTTTCTTGATGTGTTGCTATAGGCCGCGGGAACTAGTCTACGCAGCGAGCGGCATTGAGTTGTTTCGTGTCCTCAAGACGTTGCTTGAGAGCATCCACGGATTTCTCCACCAGCCTTTGGCGCTCTATGCGGAGCATGTCATTCTCGTCCATAAGTTTCTTGACGATGACGCCGGTCCTCTTCAACAAGGCAGTGGTCTCCTCCTACTACTCTGCACTTCCGACGATCTTTGCCCTCAACAGGTCGTGCTCGGACCGGAGCTTCGCATTTCCCTCACTTAGTTTCCGGATGACGCCGGTAGCTTGTTCAAACGAGGCTTTCATGTCATCCTGGAACCTCGCCCAGCCGGAGATCGGATCCATCTGGCTATGGGCGATCGCATTCATGCGCCTGTAAGAGTCCTTCACTACTAGGAAAAGGGCTATAGATGATATGGCCACTAATAGCGCACTGCACATGTGGTGCGCCACTACTATATACTAATGGCGCACCATGTATTGGTGCGCCAGTAGTGTCCAAATACTAATGGCGCACCACGTCCGCGGTGCGCCATTAGTAACAAATTTGTTCATGTTTTTCAAAACTAGTAATGGTGCACCAGTGGATAGTGCGCCATTACTAGTTAAACTAGTAATGGCGCACCACATCCACGGTGCGCCACTAGTAAATTTTTTTAATTTTTTTTCAAAACTAGTAATGGCGCACCGTGTGTGTGGTGCGCCATTACTAGTTCAACTAATAATGGCGCACCACTCATGATGCGCCATTACTAACAACCCAAAAATTCCACGAATGCACCTCTGGTGGACCGCCTTTTCAGCTTAAAAATAAATAAAAGAAAATGATGGAAATGTCAAAAAATAAAAGAAAATAAGTTTCCCATGTGATATGTGGTCTACTGCCGGAAAATTTACAAATATGAATTTCGACTTTATTTGCAAAATCTCTCTAGAATTTGTAAAATGGGCATAACTTTTGCATACGAACTCGGATTAAAAAGTTTTTTATATGAAAAATCATCTACTCAAAAAGTTACATCCGAATTTAACCGGGGGAATACAGTTAAACATTTTCAAAATCCCCAAAAACCTAACAGATAAAAGTTACTGGGCTTTTAAGATATAGAGGGAAAAATGGAAAAAAATTCAAACTTACTAGTGGCGCACCATTTGCTAGGTGCGCCACTAGTAACAGAAAAAAAATTGGTTTAAAAAATCAATTTTTTTTCAAAATATGATAGTAATATGACAGGGAAGTTTGAAATATTTTTTCAAAATTTCGTCATACTCATGAACATGAACAAAGTCCTAGACATCAACAAGGTTTAATAGGATTGATGTGATAGATATATCCAGAAGTGCCTGTGAATGAGATGGTGCTGGGGTTGGATAGAACTGCGAAGTTAAGCATGCTCGGGCTGGAGTAGTATGAGGACGGGTGACCTTTCGGGAAGTTTGACCACAGAGATTAAGCCATAGTGACCTGAGATTGAGAAAAAAACGAAAAAAAAATAAAAAAGTTTCTGAATTTTTTTTAAAAAAAATTGGTACTAATGGCACACCACTGGTGCGCCATTAGTATACGCCTTTAGAAAAAACTCTAATGGCGTGGTGCTAGTGGCGCACCTATAGTGCGCCATTAGTAGCGAAAACATGTGCGCCACTAGCAGCCCTTTTCCTAGTAGTGCTTGCTTGCCCGTGAGACATTTTCCCAGCCCTCCGCGGCGTGGGAGGACATCCCTGCTGCATTCGCGACGTGGCAGGACATCTTTGCTGCTTACGCGGCGCGGCCGGACCAGTCGGCTATATCGACGGCACGGCCGGACCTCCGTGCTGCTTCGGCGGCGCGGCGGGATCCCTGTGCAGCTACGACCGCACGGCGGGACATGCCGGCTGCTTTCGCGGCAAGGTGGGACTTCTCTCGTGCTTCCGCTTCCAGTCTCACATCTCCCTGGTGGTAATCTCTCGACCTAGAACTCACGTTGGCCATGGCAGATGCAAGGGAACGATGATGAATGACTTGTGCAGTCATCTTGGAGTAGTACTATTTATAACCGAGTACTAATACGCTCCTAAGTGGGAAACCATTTAGGTTTTGATCGGTGTGAACAAGTTTGCAATTAAATATAGCATGGTAGTAATTTGGAATGTGACAGGACGCATGCTCAATATTTATTGAGGGTTCAATAATTTCTAAGTGCGACACTATTCCCGGATACGTAACGTGTGGGCACGCTTTCTCGGCCACGTACGTGGAATTTGCACCATAGGGTGCACCGCAATAGGCAATGTCAGCATAGGTCTTGTTCCAACAACCGTGCACACTCGTTATTACCATCGCGCACGCTTCTTTTAATTAGAATGTGTGCCCGTCTAGTGCACACAAGTTGATCTATCTAACTGTTTCTGTTTGTTGTGGCTAATTGCAAACAGTTCATCCGTGTGAAGTGTATGCCGTCAGTCGCAGACACTTTGATCTGGCTGACTGTTTCTTTGTGTTGCCTAATCGCAAACAGTTAATGCTTCTAAAGCATATGCCCTCAGCCGCAAGCACCTTTATCTAGCTTCCCGTTTCTGTTGTTCCGCCTCATCACAATTAGTTAATCCGAGTGAACTGTATGACGTATATTGCAGATGCCTTCATCTGTTTGCCTGTTTTTGTTCTTCTTCCTCATCGCAAACAGTTCATTGAACTGGACCGTTTTCCCTGCATCGCACACCCAACTAAAATCAGAACCGTGTTTGATGGCTCTGCCATCAAAAACATTTTGCATCTTTTTGATGGTTTTTTACATCACCATTTGCGATTAATCCATCGCACACAGTTTCGTCAAAGGATCTCTGATCGTACTGTCGCGCTAGCAGCATCCTGTAGTAGTGATGGTTTCCCATGACGTATAGGTAGGTATGGTGGACTCATATGGAATAACTTTGGGTTAATGGAAGTGGATGCACAAGTAGTATTCCCGCTTAGTAGAAGTGAAGGCTAGCAAAAGATTGAGGGGCGACCAACTAGAGAGCGACAATGGTCATAAACATGCATTGAGGGGCTATGTTGATTTTGATTCAACTACGTATGTGGACATGGGCCAAGTCAAGCCACTTAAATCATTCAAAGGAGGATACGATCCTATCATACTACATCATAACCATTTTAAAAGCATGTTGGCATCCAAGGTAAACCATTATCAACTCCTAGCTAATTAAGCATGGCATGAGTACTATAATCTCTAATTGTCATTGCAAACATGTTTCATTCATAATGGGCTGAATCAAGAACGATGAGCTAATCATATTTACAAAAACAAAATAGGTCAAGTTCGTACAAGCTTTTCTCCATCTCAATCATTTCATCATATATTGTAATTATTGCATTCACTTGCACGACGGAATGGTGTGAATAATAATAAGAGTGCACGTGCTTTAGACTAAGCTGGAATCTGCAAACATTTATTCAAAGGAGAAGACAAGGTAATATGGGCACTTTGTTAGATCAACAATAATGCATATGAGAGCCATTCAACATTTTCATCGTGGTCTTCTCCTTAAGACCCAAAGAAATGAAAATAATTTTAAAGAAACACACTGAAATATTTTTTGGAGTTTTTGTTTTTCTAAAGAAAGTAAAACCAGAACGAGAAAAACTATTTACAAGAACGAGAAATCTCTTTGGGGTTTCTTTTAGTACTACTACTAAATAAGCTAGAAAGAAAAACAAAAAATAAGTGAGAACTAATTTTTTTATTCACTCAAAGTTTTTCAAACACACAAGAAGAAAGCAAGAAAAATAAACTAACATTGATAATACAATGGAAAAGTATGAACTCCGACAAATGAAATGAGTGTGTGAACATGAATGTAATGTCGGTGAGAAATACGTACTCCCCCAAGCTTAGGCTTTAGGCCTAAGTTGGTCTAAGGCCACGGCTCGAAATAACCTTCTCCTCGATACTCCGGAGGGTCCTGGGGGTTCCACTGGCTGGCGAGCTCTTGTGGCTCCCACTGAAAAACGAGCTCCTGATAGGAATCAGGAAGTGGTGCTGGCTCAGGTACTGGGGGTTGTGGAAGATCCCAAAATCTGTAGATGTCCTTGGGTATAATAGTGTACCTGCCTGAACGAATATCGAACAAAGGAGAAGCAGGCAGCATAATAGTCTCACAAGTATCCTGGCTAAATACTAGGTTGTAGAGGAGTCTCTTCACCTTATCTTTCTTAATAAAATCATGCGCTACCATACTATTATAGTTAAAATATCTAGTGGGTAGCAGCATCTCCTCCTCCTCCTCATCGTGCCTAATAGGTATCTCAAAGCATCTAGGGAGGTGGGAGGTGTATATACCTCCAAAGATGGGACCCTTCGTGCGGTTTGTGTTTAACCGACGAGCAACAATAGCGCCCAAACTAAAAGTTCCATGAAAACATAAAGCATGGCGCAAAATAGCAAGGTCCGAGGCACTAAGGCCTTCGCTCTCCCCACGACCAATCAAACATCTCCCAGCAAATAGTGAATAACAAAATAAAATAGGAAAAATGTAAGCTAGCCACTCTCGCTTCGGACACCCCTCTCTCTTCCCCTATAGTAGTTTCATCAATAAAGTCTTCCACGTCTCTAGGTGTGGTTCACTGCCGCTGCCCTCATAAGGTGATTTGCAAACCTCGCAAAAATCATAAAGCATCATCTCCTTATGCTCATCATATAAATTAAACTCTACTATGGGTGGTGAGCTCCTAGAATGGAAATGAAAAATTTGCACGAAGGTGTTAGTGAGCAAAAGGTATTGTTCACACTTATCTTGGAGGAAGTCGGTGATGCATGCATTCTCCGCCAAATAATAGAAATCATCATAAATTGCGGCCGCCCTCAAGAATGCATCACTTGGCCATTCACATGGCCGAATCTCTGCCGTAGGCGGAAGGTTGTACTTGGGCTTCTTCTTCTCCTCATTTTCATTTTCCTTTTAATTCCTGCATGAAGAACCCATTAACCATCACTTCATCATTTCTTTCCTTTTCTCTGAAAATTTCTGAAATATTTAGTGACTCAAAATAAAAGTGAACAAAACACAACAAGATTGGTAGCAACTACTCCTACAAGTGTCTAGAGGCTATATCATGCATCAAAACTACTTTGGACCATATAAATTTGGCATGCAAGCTCAAGAACAAGGTCACCACAGCAGCAAAAATTTGCAATAAATAAAACACTAAAACAAAAACTAATTGGACCATTGGAGGAGTCACATACCGATGAACAAATCCCCGAAACAGTTTGGGAAACGGAGTTCCGATCAAGGAGATCGAAAATGGAAGCAAAATGAACTAGAACACGGGTTAGAGCAATGTTGGGATTTTTTCTAGTGGAAGACGAAGTGGATGGGTGCTGGAATAAGTGAGGGGGACCCACAAGCCCTCTAGGCGCGCCATGTGGGTTGTATCCCACTAGTGCTGCCCCCTGGTGTGTTTTTGAAAGTGCAACTAATCCCTTGGTGGTTTTGGTAATTCTTAACAACGTATAGCTCATTGACCTAATATGCTTTCAAGGTAGTCATTTCAGAAAGTTCATTGATTGGCATGGCATGGACTAAGAGATGTGGACCCCTCAAAAGATGAAGACTCTACATCTTCACTTTAGTGATCCAAGATCACATTGAGTCCATAGGAAAAGCCAATACTTTTAAAAGGGGATGAGGTATTGCTTAATGGCTTGCTTTCTCAAAATGCTTAGTGATATGGTCCAAAAGCCCTCAACCACTTTCTCATTTCCACATATGTCCTAAACCTAAAGTCAAACTCGGCCCCACCTATTTCATATATCCGGCACCACCGAGTTCACTTGACATAGCCACTGCGAGACACCCTAATCAATTTGGTCTCACCGATAGGGATCTCGGTGTCAATGAGATGGGATTGCAAACTCTCTTTTTCCCTTCGTAACGTTTCAGTCAGTCCGAGATGAGTTAAGCTAACCCTAAATTTTTGAATTTGATCTAAAGGAAGTTTTTGCTAGATAGAATAATCTCATACGTGGCAAGAATCATGGCATTGACCTAAAGTGCAGGAATCAGAGGTAAAGATTGCAGATAGGGGTCGAGTTCATACCCTAACTCGGTGGTGAACTCACTACGATGACAACGGCGGCGGAGATTCCGTTGACGGCAACGGGGACTAGCGGCAGGGGGTCGCTGGCGATGAGGAGACGATCCAGAGACCTTGAGTCGGCAAGAGCTGGATATGTGCGGGCGAAGGGTTTCAAAGAAATTTCCAAAATTTGACCATGGGTATATATATCCAGACCCTATCGGTCTGACTGAGTGGAACGACGCTGTGGCACCGAGATGAAGAATTGCAAGCGGTTACTACAACTCAGTGTGACCGAATTGTTCAAATCGGTTGCACCGAGATTGAAACCTAGATCAACTCAATGAACTCTTTTTGACCGAAAGGAATGAATCGGTCAGACCGAAATAAATAGAGAGGTTTTGGAAGTTTAAGTCTATGATGAATCAGTGGCTCCGAGTGCCCCTCACCTAGAGGGTTCGAATCTAACTTGATCAAACTTTGTGATGTAGCATCAATAGAGTTTGAGACGAGAAAAGCATAGATAGCTAGAGGGAGTTCTTAGGCATTCTTGTCCATCCATTTGGCAAAAGAAAAGACCAAACAATCAAAGCAACAAATGGATGTCCTTGAATGAGAAAATATGAACCCAACATGCTCACACAATAAGATGGCAAATGAAATATGTGGCAAAGCATGCACAAACACTCTAGCATCTATCAAGCAATTGGCGATGACTAAGTCATCCATATATGAGTATATTGACTGAGGAGTAAAATGAGAACATTTGGTCATAGGTCATACTCATCGTTTAAGCGCAAGTGGGGTTACCACTTTTACATAAAGCATTGTTGTGTTCACATCATTAGAGTTGCTTTAGCTCAATTCTTAGAGTAAAGCTCCCCCTAGATGTGATATCCCCCCTAAGAGGGATGAACTGTCACACCCTGCATTTTGTAAAATTTCATTTTCATCAATAAAGCATGAAAATTTGGACCAACTAAAACTTTTGCATTATTTGGCTTTTATTTGGAGTTGGATTTTCTCTCTGTGTTTCCAAGTGCTCTTTAAAGTCAACACAACTCCACCTTATATACTTAATCTCCTTGCCCCAAACTTCTGCCCAATGATCATGCCATGTGTATAGTGCAATATAGTATTTTCTTACAAAAATAATTTGGCCAAATAGTGTTTTCAAAAATTAGTCTTCCAAAAACCCCTGAATTGAGGTTTGCACTACAAGTACTTGATTTGGGGTATGAAAAATATTTCAAAGAGTATATTTGAAACATATTAGATATAGGACTTCCATAAACCACAAAAATATAATTTTAAAAGTTATTTTCCTATTTTATTTAAAGGCTTTTTCTTAAGGCCAGAAATGGTCTTTAATAGGTTAAAATTATTTTAAAGCTTTAAAAATATTTGAGAAAAAATTAGGGAGACTCAATGGACATATATTTACCATATATATGAGTTTCAACACATGGTCATGATCAAAATATTGGACAAAACCTCCCAAAACCATTTCTGCTCATTTCAAGGATTTGAAATATTTCTACAGGAAATATTTTTTAAAAAATCCAAGAAAATTCTAACAAGTCACATATGACATTTTTGATGATCTTGGCAAGTATCATGTCATGGAGAATAATATAACCCCATGAAAATTCCCCCAAAACCCCCTGTGGCCAGAATCAAATCTGAACTACTTTGTACTACCAACTTTCTCTCCTTGATCCCAACTTTTGTGAGCATGATCACATGACCAAATGAGGCCACGACACCAAGTGGTGCATCAAGGAGAAGTGATTTACTCAACTAGATCTGCACAAGTCCATTCCTGCCAGTTTCTAGGGTTTACAAAATTTGCATTGGAAACTTTGCCCAAATAAGCTCCAAATTGGTGGAAGGCCCTAATTATATGTGACATTTCACCCTGTGGAGTCTCATGACAAGTGAAAGTCATCTACTTGCCCAAACCATCATCAAACACCTTCTGGCAGAATTTTAAAATGCAAATTCCAGCCTCTTCCACTAATCTCCTTGAGCCCTGGTTTTTACCACAACCCCTCCTAGTTCCCCTCTATCACCAGGATGCTTCCCTGCCCGAGGAAGCAATGATGAAGGGAGGGGGAACCCCATTTTTCTTCTCTGGACAACAGATTTCCCTCTCTCTCTCAGCCTCCTTCTCTCCCCTCAGCTTTCCAGAGCATCCAAGGCTCTCCCGGCTTTGCCCACACCCCTGCAGCCTCCAGACACTAGTGGACACGCCATGACGCTGGAAAACCGTGGATGCCGGCCAAAGTCGCTCTGAGCGCTGGCAGGCACCCGACCGCTGACGCCTGCGTCTCCGGCCACCTCGATCCTCCCCAGCCAGCGGTCGATGCCCCTCGACGTCTGGCTCCACGCCAAAGAGCCACCCACTTGTCCGCGCCTCCCTCTTTCCTGCGCCAAGGCCAGAGTGCCGCCCCGCTCGGCCAATGCTCGCGCCACTCCTGTGGCCCGCGTGCAACTCGTCCCGCTCTCTCTCTCCCTGGCACCCTACACCACTCCCATGAACACCCCCGAGCCCTCCATTTCCTCTCTAACGGCCACCCGAGGCGATCCCGCGGGAACCCGTAGGCCGCGCCCACGGTGGACCTCGGCCAGCCTATAAAAGGCGACCCCAAGCCTCTCTCTGACCTCCCGCACTACCCAGTTGCCTCCAGAGCCGCACGAGCTTAAGATCGAGCTCGAGCCCCGCCGCCTCGGCTCGTCGGCTTTCGCGCAGTACAGGCCTCCTCTGCCCTTGTTCTCTCTAGATCTGGAACCGCAAGGCGTCACTGACCCTTTCCCCTATCTTTCCCACTCTTTTTGCAGCCGGGAACGGCTGGAACCATCGACGCCCGAAGCACCTCCGCCGCGTGACCTCGTTGCCGGCGAACCTGGCTGCTCCGGCGACCATCTCCACCACCACCCGAACGGCGACATCCTCCCGAGTCCAACGGTACCACCCACGCACCCTCCCGTGCCCTATATCGCCGCCGGCGAGCTCGCCATTGCCTCTGGACGGAGGTAGATGACAACGGCCGTGGGCCGTGCCCGTCAGCCTCACGCCCTGACGGGTGGGATCCACCCGTCAGGTTTAAACGCACGCTACTTGGTTCACCGTCGGCTGAAGGCGTACTTCGCCTTTACGCCTTCGACGTGGCAGCCTCGCGCTGGCTGATTTCCCTCTGGGCCTGTTGCCCCGTGGCCTCTCTGGCCCAGTGGCACAGTGCCGCTTTTCTTTTTCTTTTTCTGCCTGTTTTACAAAAATTCCACAGGACAAAATACTTATCCAAATGAAATAATTCCAACTCCTAAAATCTCAGAATAATCCCACCTATTTATTGATGTAACTTTCATGCACATCCATTACACTTTTCTGCTCTGTTCAAATTTAAATTCAAATTTGAACAATAGAACCTCTGTTTGAAAATCCACAACTCTGTTTCCCTAGCTCCAAATCCAAAACCAAGAATTTTCCCCATCCTAGTTTTCCTCCTAGTATTTTACAAAAATAAGTTGACATTTTTCTGAGCACTTTGACTTTTCTGTTTTTATTATTGTCTCATTTATCCGTTGTTTTCTTGCAACGATTAGATCCCGTGTTTGACGAAGTAGTTGGAGAAGAAGGAGAGGAAGGGCCTGAAGACTTTGAAGACCAAACCAACCAAGGCAAGCAACCCTTTGACCATGCCCATGAAACCCTTTTTATGCATGTCTTCTAGCACTTATTATTGTTGCATCGGAATCATGATGAGATGGTAAACCACGTTGGTTGGTTGCCTCTGTTACTTCCTCGTTGATACTTGCATTGTGCATGACCCTACCTTCCTATGAGGGTTATGCCGGTGGGAGTAGATAGGATGCTAAAGTAGATGCTACGCAAAAAGGGACGGGTATATGCATGGTGAAGGAGTCAAAGCATTTTCGAAAGACTTTCCGAAAACCCCGTCGGGTGCCACTTATGCCCGAGGGAGATGATGAGATGGGTAACCACTTGATGACGAAGTGGTGTACCGAGGCAAGTGTGTGTTGTTTTCGAAAATGGATTAGATTTAAGATTTGTCATTGTCCCAACCTTACATGCGCAACCACTCTACCCTTATATGGGAAAGGGCATTATTGATTACCTAGGCCGATACTAGCTTGGAGCCCGCATTACTAGTGACGGGGGAGAGTTGGTGCTCTCTCTCGGGATGGGGTCGTGCCAGGTAGGGCGGCCATGACTGTTTTCACAGGGCACCGGATACACCATTGTGTCCCCTCTCGGATGTTACGATCTCGAGTGAGTCTCATATGATGTACATCGTGAGGATTCGGAACAACAAGTGGACTCCTTGTTAGTGTCGTCTAGGGAAAGGTAGTGATTGGGTGTTTACCCCGGGTACTTGAGGTACCGCGGGTCGTGGATGACACGGAAGTTCCCCGGATCTTGTGGGTAAAGTGTGCAACCTCTGCAGAGTGTAAAACTATTCGAATAGCCATGTCCACGGTCAAGGACAGTTGGGCGGTGCTGCTTAAACTACGTCCAGAGTTTTACAACCGTGTGTGTGAGTTGATAAAACTACTTGGGTCAAGTCAACGGACTTGACATGATTGAGTTGGGTTGGTGCCCACTCTATTTATGTTGATATCTGTAACCTGTCCTCATGGTTACTTGGATCCTCCTGATGCATGTCTTACAAGTTGTGGAACATGTTATTGCACTCAAAACTAGCTTTCTGCAAAAATTTACCTATATCATGCATTGTTATATCTGGAACGAAATATGGTTTGCTTAAGTAGTACATTCAAAGTACTCATTGGCTTGCCACTGGTTATTTAATTGGCGGGCATGGAAGAACAGGAGTTCGAAGAAGAGTTCTTTGAAGACGAACATGCGAACTAGGACGTTTCCCAGTCAGAATGCCTGTAGGGTTAAGGCAGATGGCATGGGTTCTACTTATCGACGAAGATTTCCGCTGCTTGTGTTTCATTTGATGTTCAGCCCTTAAGGCTTTATCAATTTAAGACTTGACCATAATGGTCATAATTTGTGTAAGACGTTATGTATGGATGTAAGACTCTTGTTATTCAGCTTCTGTGTGTTCAGTGAGCAATGATCTCTGGGATCACTGTACACGTGCATTCGGGGATCACGACATATGAGTCAGGGTCCCCACATGAACTAACCTTGGGTTTTGTCGATGATGACTTCATGTAGCTGTTGAAGATGTGGATGCTCAATGTTGATGTAGATCATGTGGAGCAATCCATTGGAGTGAATTGCACTTTCAATACCTACATGGGTTAGTCCCACAAGGAACAAACAAGGATATCCATAGACATGGAGTGAAGTACACACAAGATGATGTCCATGAAAGCATTAGGTTACCTTGTCCCTTGACTTACCAACAAGAGGGTTTGGGACTCCTTGAACTAGTGCAAGATGTGGAAGTTGTTTGCACTTGTCCTCGCCAAAATGAATATGAGTGAAGTGTGTTGGCGGATTCACCCTCAAGAATTCTCTAGTTCTTCTTCTTCGGGATCCAGATCATCTTGATGGGAATCCTTGGAGTTGTAGTCGTACTTGATGAAGTAGAAATTGATGTAGTCTTGGGAACCCACTTTACCAAGGCCTTAGGAGCTTCCTCAAATGCATCAATATCCTCTTAAATCTTTTCCTTGCCTTTTAGGTTGTGGTCTTGTGGTCGAAAATCATCTTGAGCTTATGTTCCCTTGAAGGAAGTAGGATCATACTTCTCTTGTTGAGGAACAAACTTCGTCTTGGGGTATTGATCTTCTTCCCACTCAACTCCATTGGCATTGAACTTGCGTTCAGAACCAACACCTTGATTCTTCTGGTGACTTCCTTGCTTGCGTACAATTTCCTCAAATTTCTTACTTCCGGCAAGGCTCTTGTAAACACCTTTTTCTATAATTCCCTTCTATAAACTATTTTCTTGCTCAAGTGTAACTTGGCTAAGAGAATCGTTAGTGGAATCAAGAGAACTACTAGAAGCAACAATATTGGATTTATCATGATTATTGTTACTACTAGAAGAAGAATCTTTGTAACTCTTGTTGCTAGATTTTACTTGTGGCATGTAAGTAGACAAGAGAAAACGCTTGGCAATATAAGAAGAACTTTCCTTATGAAGATTATCATTGATTGCTTTTAAGAACCCATATTCTTGCTCTAGATTGAGATTTTCAAAGCATAGCTTCTGACGAGTCTTTAAAAGTTCTCGATGATCTTATAAAGTAGTTTCATGAGCTAAATTAAGAGTGTTTAGTTCCTTAGTTAGATGCTCAATCTCCTTCTTATAATCGTCATTCATTTTATCTTGATTAGCATGATCAATAGCAATTCCATCATAGTTTTCATTACTAGAGTTGTCAACAAGTAAATCATCATCACCTAGCAAGTCATCTTCATCACTATTGAAATCAACATACTCGGGGTATGATACCTTTGGGCCTTTAGCCATGAAGCATCTTCCAATTCCTTCATTTGGTGAGTCAAATATGTCATAGGAGTTGGTTGACACAAGTGCTAGACCGGCACCACCTTCATCTTGAGTAGTCAGAGTGATAACTTCTCTCTGAGTGGTGGTCGGAGTTGGAACCGGGTACCCATTCACCAACATGAGCTTGATGTCCTTGTTTTGTATAGCTCCTTGATGACTTGTCCTTTATTTCTGAATCCTTGCTTCTGCGAGAGGTTCTTCGTTCATAACGATCATCTCTAGTCCTTCTCTCCCTTGGAGGTGATTCTTCTCTTTTGCTTCTCCTTTTAGGTGAGTCTTCTCTTCTTTTGTAGGGAGCTGTACACTCATTGGAGTAGAGTCCGGGTCTCCCAGAATTGTAGCAATTACGTTCACGACTAGAAGATCTTTTGTCATTGTAGGACCTTGACTTGGAACTTCTTTCTTTGCTTCTACTCTTGTAGACTTGTTGAAGTTCTTCACCATTAAGCTCAATTCCTCATTGAAAACTTATTTATCACTTGATGATGTAGGAGCATCACATGAAGCTTTGTAAGCACCACTAGACTTGTTGTGAAGCTCTTCTTTATCCATGAGTGACATCTCATGAGCAACAATTCTACCAATGACTTACGTTGGCTTGAGATCTTTGTAATTGGGCATCATTTGGATCAATGTACACACAGTGTCATATTTTCCATCGAAGGCTCTTAGGATCTTCTTGATTATGAATCTGTCTATCATCTCTTCACTTCCAAAGCTGACAATCTCATTTGTGATGAGAGCAAGCCTAGAGTACATTTCGGCGACACCTTCACCATCCTTCATTTTTGAACTTGTCAAGTTGACTTTGAAGCACATCCAATTTGGATTCCTTGACGGAGTCCGTACCTTCGTGCATATCAATCAAAGTATCCCAAATTTCCTTTGCATTCTCAAGTCGACTGATTTTGTTGAATTCTTCGGGGCATAATTTGTTGAAGAGGATATCACAAGCTTGAGCATTGTATTGCAAAATCTTCAATTCTTCAGCGATTGCTTCACAATTCAGTTCCCTTCCATCAAACAATTCACATTGCTAGCCAATGCACACAATAGCCCAAACAGCGGGGTTATGTCCAAGAATATGCATTTTGATCTTATGCTTCCAACTAGCAAAATTAGTACCATCAAAGCAGGGAGCTCTATGGTAGTAATTTCCCTCGCTAGATGCCATACTCTCCTAGGTTGTGAAACCAAGGCTATGATCACCAAAGCTATGGAAATCAAGGCAAATGGAGAACAAAGCTCTGATACCACTTGTATGATCGAAAGTATGTCTAGAGGGGGGTGATTAGAATACTTGACCAAATAAAAATCTAGCCTTTTCCCAATTTTATGTCTTGGCATATTTTAGCAACTAACACAAGTCAAGCAATCAACCTACACATCCAATTCTAAGAGTATAGCAGCGGAATGTAAATCATTGCATATGAAGGTAAAGGGGAGGAGTTTGGAGGGAGCAAACGCAATGTTGACATGGAGATTTTTGGCGTGGTTCCGATTGGTGGTGCTATCGTACATCCACGTTGATGGAGACTTCAACCCACGAAGGGTAACGGTTGCGTGAGTCCACAGAGGGCTCCACCCACGAAGGGTCCATGAAGAGGCAACCTTGTCTATCACACCATTGCCATCACCCACGAAGGACTTGCCTCACTTGGGTAGATCTTTACAAAGTAGGCGATCTCCTTGCCCTTACAAACTCCTTGGTTCAACTCCACAATCTTGACGGAGCTTCCCAAGTGACACCTAACCAATCTAGGAGACACCATGCTCCAAAAAGTAATAGATGGTGTGTTGATGATGAACTCCTTGCTCTTGTGCTTCAAATGATAGTCTCCTTGACACTCAACTCTCTCTCACAGATTTGGATATGCTGGAAAGTTGATTTGAGTGGAAAGCAACTTGGGGAAGGATAGAGATCAAGATTCTTGTGGTTGGATTGGAATGTCTTGGTCTCAATACATGAGTAGGTGGTTCTCTGTCAGAAAATGAATGCTGGAAGTGTAGGCACGTTCTGATGGCTCTCTCTCAAATGGAGAGGGATTGGAGGGGTATATATAGCCTCCACACAAAATATAACTGTTACACACAATTTATCAAACTCGGTGGGATCGAATAGTGAAACTCGGTGAGACCGACCTCGTTCAAAATGTGAACGTTAGGCTTTTCGGTGGGGCGAAAATCTGGGTTTTGTCTAAATTTGATGAACAATTAATCCTTGGGCTTTTTGTACCGTTTGTAAGCTTGAGTTACATGTTGTTGCCCTCATACTCCCCTCCGCCTGCCACTACATTGCCCCATCTTCCACGGCTCCTCTCGGCCGAGGCCTCACCGTCGTTCTCCACTTTCATTCGCTCGCTGTGCCCGCCGCCGTCTAGCATTGTCAACATGGTCAACAATCGAGAGGAATCAGGAGATGACGGTACGTGGAGAGGCTGACAGTAGGGACCCACCAGGGTCATTGCATTACGCAAGCAGGTGCCTCGTTATTACAAGCCAAAAAAATACTTCCTCCTAATTGTTTGATAAATAGGTCCCACGCCATTGTCAATGTATTAAATAAATGAGAAAATTACACAACAAGCGGATAACACCAGGGACTCAGCAGCTTGCCTTGTTTTTTAGTTTTAGAGACGGAGCTCAACTGTGTGCTGTGCGGGGGCTGTGGCCCGTCTAGCCCAGGCACATGACGAGCCCAACTGATATATTTTTTATTTCTAAAAATGGCTAGCCCAGTTCTTTTTTTTTTGGAGAATACCCAACCGAGGCCTACTTGCTTTTCTCAACCCTGCTGGGCTGCAAATCTTTCTAGATGAAGAGGGATGTAAGTACAAAGAAATGGGCTTCCCCATAAAATGGGCTATAAGTTGTAAGAAATGGGTTTTAATTTTTAAACCAAAGCCAGCCGGTAATTACATTCAAATATCATTTTGTATTTCTCTAATCTTTTAAAAAGCAGAGTTGATGATGATGGTGTGCCTGCCATCCTTCAATATAGGTCGTCCGATCTATATCTAACGGATAGGAAGGAAACTATGACAATTTACGTGCACTCCTCTCCACATTTGCAGATAAGGCCTTCCCTCATTCATGCTTTTCTCCCAAAAGATAAACTACTCATACAAATGCATCTTGATGTTCCATGCAATGCACACGCATCTTGCTAGTCAAGATTTCTAATTTTATTCATTTTTTGCGGAGATTTTTTTTTGAACTTTATTTTGATAAATTTTTTTTAAAAAAAATTAATATTACTCAAAATTTCATGACTAAAAGAGTTCGGACCCCACAGAAATATGCAAAAATTTGTTGAATTTTTTAGCAGTGCCCAGAATATGGTCTGTAATGCTAATAAAAAGAATATGGGCTTCAAAATATCCTTAAGAATTAGAAGATGGGCTGTAAATTATTGAAAATAATGGCTAATGGGATGTTTGCTATTTTCCACAGATTTGGAGGTTGACTTCTGGGCCTACTAGGTTGACGATGACGCTGTCCTAAAAAAAATTTGACGCGTAGGCAAGGCTTTGTCGACTTTGTCAACACAGAGCAGTGATTGTTGGATGTCCATCCAACGGCCATTGTGCCTCTTCACTCTCTGATCTTCCTGCTCCAGCCGCCCAAACCAACGCCAGCGGGACTGCCTGCTCCCTCCTCCAGTGGCCGGTTGTGCTGCCGCCAGGCCATCCCTCTACCCAGCCGCACATCCTGTTATTTTCCGTGACGTCAGCCTCACCCCGCAGACGACCAGTCAGTGCTCGTACACCCCTCAGCATGGGCATCCGCTATTGTGGCTTCGCCGGCTCCGGGTTGTTCCGTTCTTGGGCCTCGCCCTCGTCCACCGCATTTGTGCTCTCGGCGCTACGTGGTCAACATGGTCAACAAGCAAGAGCCATTGAAATAGAGATGTAAGTGGAGAGGCTGACAGTAGGGACCCACACAAGCAAGTGCCTCCTTATTACGTGCAAAATAATGATTCCTCCACCTGACTGCTAGGACCCACCGGAAGGGCCTCTGTATTTCATGAAACAAATGTTCCTCCCGCTGACAGCTCCGACCCACCAGCTCTATCTTCGCACGCAACGAAGTGCCTCCTTATTAGGCACAAAAAAATGAATACCCCCTGCTAGCTGGGACCCACCATAGCGGGGTATGACTTGTGGGCGTACTAAGTTGACGTGGACGGAGGGCTTTATCTACTTAGTCAATATCAACGATTCTAGCAACAGTGACCATACGATGTCCATCCAAGGGCTGTAGTGCTTTTTCAACCTCTGGTCTTCTTCTCGATCCGCCCAAACCAGCGCCGGTCGTGCCGCCTGCTCCTGCCTCCCATGGCCGGCTCTGGGGCCGTGAAGGTCTGACCGCCCACCCTACTGCAACCTCTGGCCAGGCTATCCCTCTACTCACCGACAACTTCTGTTATTCTGCAGTGACGACAGCCTCACACCGTAGCCGAACCAGTCAACCCTTGTACTCCTCTCCGCGTGGGCATCCACTGCCACGTCTTCCCCGGCTCCATGTTGTCCCCTTCCTAGGCCTCGCCGTCATCCACCGCCTTGCTGGTCTCGGCACGGCGTGGTCAATGCGGTCAAAGAATGACTTCCATCAGAAGAGTATTGTATGTGGAGAGGCTGACAGCTAGGTCAACGGCCGCAACAAGGAAGTGCCTCCTTATTACTTGCAAAATAATGATTCCTCCACCTGACAGCAGGGACCCACCGGAGGGGCCACCGTATTTCGCGAAAAAAACAATTCCCACTGACTGCTGGGAGCACTAGCTACATCTTCGCATGCAAGGAAGTGCGTCCATATTACGGGCAAAAAATATGATTCTCCCCCTGACAGCTGGGACCCACCAGCTATATCTTCGCATGCAAGGAAGTGCCTCCCTACCTCCCTAATAGCTGGGACCCACCCGGTCGAATCGTACGTAGGGTTGTCTGTCTGGTCGTGAACGTGTGTACATACTGGTCGATCGGTCTGTCTGCAGGCTGCAATGATGAACCGTGGCCAAGTAAGGAAGGGCACGTGTCATAGTAGAGGCGCGGACGTAGCATGTCGCGGAGTCCCGTCAATATCGTGTACACGTACGTACAGCCAGGGTGCAAGAAAGTAAATACGGCCACGTATGTACATACGGGCGGGGTCTCAAATGCCTACTCGCGCATGCATACAGCCAGGGCTCGTGTACATGGAGAGGCAGTGGAGAGCAGCAATGGCGTCCTGTTCATCGGCAGCCAACTGGCTGGGTCAGAATGGAGAAATTGCTCATGTTCATCGGGAGGCAACGGAATGCTTCATGTTCATCGGGAGCCAACCGGCTTGGACAGAATAGCCAAAATGAGGCCTGGCGTACCGCAGAAGGGAGGAAGCGGCCTTCTGTTCGACCGCCTACAGTCGAAATGGAATCATGTTCATCGGGAGGGGTCTGGCATACCGTGAAACGGAGGAAGCGGACTTCTCTTCGACCTCCACCGGTCGAAACGGTGTCCTGCTGATCGGGAGGGGTGTGGCGTACCGCAAAATGGGACTCCACGAGCTAATGCTCATGCACCGTCAACCTCCTCCAGCCTCCACCTGCTACTGTTCATCCACGACGTCTCCCTCCTTCCTCCACGGGGTCCTGTTCATCCAACCTCCACCGGCTACTGTTCAACCAGCCCTCCACGGGGTCCTGTTCATCCATGCTCCACCGGCTACTGTTCAACCAGCCCTCCACACGGGGTCATGTTCAACAAGCCCTCCACGGGGTCCTGTTCATGCACCCCCAACCGGCTCGGGTGTGTGGCGGCCTCCTCTTGATCGCGGTCCTGTTCTTCCAGCGGCAACTACCTCTACTACCACGGGGTCCTGTTCATCAAACCCCCATCAGGAACTGTTCATCCAACCCCCAACAACGCTCACTGTTCATCAAGAGGTAGCAGGTTCTATCAGCTTTAGTTAGCAGCAGTAGCGAAGGAATCTCTCGATCGGGTTCAGTTAACAGCCAGATCAATCAATCGCTTGGGTTCAGTAACGTGTAGCTTGTAGTGCAATCTGTTGGGTTCAATAGGCGAACACCTCGCTCGGGTTCAGTTAGAGCCCAATGCCTCGCACCCACGCGCGTACATGTACGAGAGAAACGCGCAATCCCTCCGTATATCACTCAGCCTCGACCACCCACTGTAACCGGGAACTCCCTGATATTTTCCTCGCCCTCGCTTCTACCATGGTTTTTTTCGTCATGGACGGCCCAAAGAATGTCATGCAGCTGTGTCTCCGGCCCGCCGAGGATGAAAAGCACATTTTCTGTCATGATTTTTTTTCATAGAAGTAGGAGCCCACTACATCTATGATGATACCGTGTTTTGCCACAATTATCATCATAGAAGTGTCATAAGCATGACAGAAAAAAATCGTTCGGCCCAAAATGTCACGGATGTGTCTTCTTTTTGTAGTGTATCATTATTGTTTTTAAGAAGTGTTGTCATCCGAGATTTATTATTATTGTTCTCTAGTTGATTATGTCATTGATATGAGTAAATGTGAGACCTAAATGTTATTGTGAATATGGTTAGTTCATAATCTTTGCTCAAAACCTGAACACTGGCTATACATATTTTCAACAACAAGACCAAACAGAGTTTGTAAAAGTTTTTCTTCGTCACTTACAGTTTGTCAACTGAACTTCTTGAGGACAAGCAATGGGTTAAACTTGGGGGAGTTGATACGTCTCCATCATATCTACTTTTCCAAACTCTTTTGCCCTTGTTTCGGACTCTAATTTGCATGGTTTGAATGGAACTAACCCAGATTGACGTTGTTTTCAGCAGAATTGTCATGGTGTTATTTTTGTGCAGAGAATATTTTTGGAATATATAAAAATATTGGTGCAAGAATCAATTGGATGGGGCCCACCCAGAGGCCACAAGCCCTGGGGGAGCGCCCACCCCCTCATGGCGCGCCCTGCAGGCTTGTGGGCCCCCTGGAGCTCCTCCCACCCTAATTGTAACTCTATAAGTACCTATTTGCGGAGAGAGAAAATCAAAGAGAAGGATTCATCACATTTTATGATACGAAGCCGCCGCCACATCTTGTTCTTCATCGGGAGGGCTGATCTGGACTCCGTTCGAGGCTCCGAAGAGTGGGATTCGTCACCATCATCATCACCAACCTTACCATCACCAATTTCATGATGTTCACCGCCGTGCGTGAGTAATTCCATCATAGGCTTGCTGGACGGTGATGGATTGGATGAGATTTATCATGTAATCGAGTTAGTTTCGTTAGGGTTTGATCCCTAGTATCCACTATGTTCTGAGATTGATGTTGCTATGACTTTGCTATGCTTACTGTGTGTCACAAAATGGGAGGCCGCCGCCACTTGTATCCTATGAAGGCCACCGTCGCAGATGTCGATGAGGTGATGACCTGCATGTCCATGCCTGCCGCCATCATTGAGGTGAAGTATAACACGGGAGGCCGCCGCCGCATGTATCCCATGAAGGCCACCGCCGAGGTGACACCGGCGTAAACAGTTGGTGTCTTACACGATTCTTCTTCAGTGCACACCATGGTCTACCCTACATGGGCTCCACGGAAGCGGAGCCACCCTCTTCCCCTCCGACGGAAGCATCAGTCAGTGGTACCACTCTGATTTGCGGCAGGGAAGCAAGCCGCCCTTTGCGCTGAAGAATATACCTCCTGGGCTCCCGACAATCTGATGATTGGGCTGCCAGACATGAGGAAGACAAAGAGGTCTGCCAGCGACCATTTACATTAGGTATATTAATTCTACCTTTAGCTCTGGACTAGCATAGCTTATCTGGTGTAAAATGTAATGGCATCCGTCATGTTAATATGAAATCCGGCCGTGTTTGCACGAATTTCGTCCAAGAGGTTCGAAGTATTGTTAAAATGTATGCGGCTACGGTTGGATGGCGTCCTCCCGCATCTGTGTCCGCTCTTAGGCACGTGCGCACACACACATTCGTGAGTTTTTGTACACACCATATCTGTCTAGGTCAGTGCCTTGAAGACGGCATAGGTGCACCTCAGCATGGAAGATACTAGTAGTAGAACAGATATGCACAAGGAGGGAGAGCTGTTGGGATCAGATGTCGGGATTGCTGGATCTCATCGGGCAAGCATGTCGAATTCGGGTTCCGGAAAAACCCTTAAGGTTCGAACTCTGGGGTGGGCACGAAGATCTCTCCCTCTAACTCACTCGTTCACCACAATCTCAAAGCTCGGCACGTCCAACTCGAAGAACAAGGGACACAAGAGTTTATACTAGTATGGGCCATCGATGCGGTGTAATACCCTACTCCGGTGTGGTGTGGTGGATTGCCTTGTAGGCTGAGGATGAACAAGTACAAGGGAAGAACAGCTTCCTGAGGAGAGCTGTTCTTGAGCTCCGTGAGCTTGTGTGGTTGAGGATGATCTGAATGATCTGTCTCTTGCTAAGGTGGTGGCTAGTCCTATTTATAGAGGCCCCGGTCCTCTTCCCAAATGTTCGGCGGGAAGGGATCCCACAATGACCAATTCGAAGGGGACAGCTAGTACAAGCTATCCTGACAAAAGGAGGTCTTTGCCTGCTAAAGGCTCTGGTGGTGACGCCGTCGTGGGCTCCACGATTACCTCCGTCCTTCCGTCCTGCTGGTCTTGGTCTCGTTGCACCGATATGGAAACCTTTGCATGATGCCTCGGGACTCCTCGCCTGCGCTTGCCCCTTTAGCACCAAAGAGGCAACGGGTAATCTGCGCCCGCTGGCGCCCGCCTGGCCTTGGTCGCCATGGCTTATGTCAGGGGAACCTCACGAGGTGCCCCTCGCCTTGATCTCTTCGCTCCTCGCGAGCCAGCCTAGTGAGTCCACCCCTGAGAAGGTCTTGTGTCATCCGCCTCGCGAGGCTCGGCCCCTCGCGAGGGTCTTGAGTGTTTGCTGGTGAAGATGGGTCGTACCAGGCCGTTAGAGGAGCCATGCCGTGGGCCGCAGGCAGGCAAGTCTGGGGACCCCCGTTCCCAGAACGCCGACAGTATCCCCCGGGAGCAAGTGGGTCTTGATGGATGCCAAGTGCTCCCACCCCCGGCTGGTGCTGCCGACGGAGATGCCCGTGTCCCACGACGGGTGGCTCCGCGCAAAGATCACCGACCTTCGGGTGGAGTCGGTGCTGGAGAGGATGACCGCCGACCTAAAGCCTGGTGACCCAAGGGCGGCAAAGCTGACAGGAGCCATGATCATCAAGGAGTTCATGGCACAGCGCGTGCCTCCCCTCCAGGTGCGCGCGCGCCCCTTGTGGAAGCTCAGGGACGAAGGGGACGACCTCCTCTTACGTCTGGAGGCCCTGTCTGACGAAGAGCTGGGCACGGGCCTCCGCTCCTTGGTTGGGGATGACCAGGGCTACCCGCCGGACAGCTTTGCTCCTTTGTACCGTCGCCCGGATGGGGCAAAGATTGATGTCGCCATGCCTCTCTTTGATGGGCGTGGTCTTGTGCCGCCGGCGCCCTCTGAGGCCCTGGTGGCGACGGTTCCGGTGGTGGTGTCTTCTGAAGATTTCAGCGAGGAGGAAGAGCATGACCCGGTGGCCACCCTGGAGGGGTCTGGGGAGACCTCCCGTCCACACAAGGACGACCTCCTCCACGCCTTGCCTGATGACAACGCTGCCGGCGACCACCCACTAAGGGAAGTCTCGCCCCCTGCTGGGGTCGCTACGAGGTCCAAGGTTTCCCCCTCGGGGAAGCCGACGTCCAGTGTGCCCATGAAGAGCAGATCTTCGTTGATCTCTCAGAGCGACGCCCCTGCCTCACCGCCGCCTGAGGCTACCGTGGCCTCGTAGACTCTTGGGGCCCAGCGCCACGCCCAGTGCATGAGCCCCCGAGCTCAAGACTTCAAGAGGCGTCGGGACTACACCGCCATGGACCAGTGAGTTTCCTGTCCTGACCTTGCCCTTGTTCCTACTTCCGTTGCGGCTTCCTGATGCTTCCTCATTGATCTTCTAGGCCGACTTCGTCTTCAAAGAATAAGAAGGAAGGGGCGGCCACATCCTTGGGGCTCCAGCAGCCAGGCTCGGCCGCGCCTCCTCCGGCACTGAAGGGCGGCGATGGCGCCCGCACTTCTCTGGCCTGATCGTCCTCAGGAGTCCCAGAGGAGCGTCCCCAGGAGAGGGCGACCGCCAAGGCCTCGCCAACTCCTGAGGCGCTCGTCCCCAGCCCGTCGGACGAGGCTCCGTAGGCTTCGGAACTCCTGGCCTCTTCTTCTACCGCTATCAGCCTGCTGGTCTTGGCGACGATGCTATCTCCTTCTTCCGCCTCACCATCAGTTCACAATCCTTCTACCTCGCCTAATGTCCTGGAGCACGCTCTTTCTGCGCTGACCCCTGCTGCAGGAGGATCTTCAAGGCACCGACCGTCGCCTGGTGGCGGGGCGCCTGGAGCTTATCTCTGGCTGGCTCCACTCTGATGCGTCCATCCGGGTGGCGCTGAGCTAGGCTACGGAGGCTTCCAGGAAGGAAAAGCAGGCCGTCGCCCAAGCCGCAGCTGCCCGCGAGGTGGCGCTGAAGGACGCCGGGGCTGCCCGGGATCGCTGCCGGTCACTGGAGGCCGAGCTGGAGACCATGCGCAATGAGCGTGCGGCCGAGGCTCGGGACTGCAAGGCAGAGGAGGAGGAGAAGATGAAGGCCCGAGAGGACGCCGTTAGGGGCCGCGACGCCGAGTTGGAGCAGTCGGCGAAGGCGCAGGTCATGGAGCACAGTAGACTGGAAAAGTTGGAGCAAGAGATGAAGGCGGAGAAGGCCGAGCTGGAAGCCAAAGCGAAGGTCCTGGCTGAGGACCGCGTGGCCTTCAAGTCCCTTGAGGAGAAGTCCCGCGTGGCGCTGCAGGCACTCTACGAGAAGGGCTTGGAGGAGCCGCTGTCGATAGACAACGAGGGCCCCACCCAGCTACTCCCTCGCCTGGTCGCGGCGCTTGAGGATGTGGTGGACTGGATCGGCCCCTTGGTGGAGGGGGAAGCCCGCGCGCTCTCCACGACTGCACTGACGCGCATCTTCAGCCACCTCCATCTTCGTGATCCTGACGCCGACCTTGACGTGCTGCTCGAGCCCGTAGATGACGAGCGCTACGCAGCTGCTGCCGAAGTCGTGAAGAGCCAGGTGGAGGCCTTGCTGAAGAAGTTCTCCGCCTTCGATCCTGCGCCCTCAACTGGTGGTGGTGCTGAACCTACAACTCCGGTGGGCGGCACAGGTGAGGCCAACGTCACTTGGAAGGGACATTCCTTGCAAGTGAAGGCGGCGTCCAGGGATGACGAGATGGCTTGCTGGCGGCTCCTTTCCTGTTTTGCTTCTGCAACATGCGCCATGCCTCATGGAGGCGTTTAAACTTGTGTTTGGTATTGGGAGAACAATATGTCTTGTAATATTTGTTTGAGATTCCGTGATTTCCTTTCCGTTTGCTTGGTGTTCTGCGTCGGCAGGGCCCGACCGCGCGCATAACTCAGCCGCTGTTGGATCGTCCGGATTGCCAGGAGGAGACCAATGGGTGAGGGGCTACGTGTCCAATTAGGCTCTAGAGTTGCCATGGTCAGGAGTCCCCCTTGACGCGCAAACAACTTATGGAAAGGAGATGCAGGGGTAGGCCTAGTGTTCTACGTCGGCGGGGCCCGACCCCACACATACCTCAACCGCCGTTTGATTGTCCGGATCACCAGGATGAGACCAAGGGGGGAGGGGCTACGTGGCCAGTTAGGCTCCTGAGTCGCGATGCTCAGTAGTCCCCCTTGACGTTCAAATGACCTTCATACCTTGGCTCCACTCGGGAGGGCGCGTGACGACCAGGTCCGAGAGACTTGGCAGGGCGGCGTACGCTTGTGCGTGACCCGAGCGCAGCCCCCGTGCCCAGTCCCCTCGCGCGGCTCTCCCGAGGGGAAAGCGTTGCGGTGAGGCTGGACACTGAGCCGGGTGGCTCCCTGAGGTTGGTACGGCCATGGGGCCGCCCTCAGTTGTTTATCACCAGCGCGGAGCATAGCGCTTCCGCACTTGCACGGGCATAGCCGCTCCTCGACCGTGTCGACTGCCAGCGCGGAGCATGGTGCTTCCACTGGTGCGTGGGTGAGGGCTCCCTCTGAGTGGAGCCCCCGGGGCATGTACAGCCCCGCCCTGACACGTGGCTTGCACGGCAGGGCTAGACAAGGTGTGTTTGGGCACTTGTGAGCCAGCGCAGGATTCACAAGGCCCTACCTCAAGGCGGATTGCGCCTGGTCTTGATTTCTGATGGCCGCGACGGTCCTGTGAGATGGTTAGGCAGCCTGTGTCGGGCGAATCTCCTGAGGCAATCACATGAGAAGGCCAGACACCAACGACCCCAGGAGGTGACGTGAGCGGGGCCGGCGCACCAGACAGAGGTCAGTCGTTGGGTTTATCAACGCTGCAGGGACGGACCCGAGCATAGATGTCGTGCCTAGTCTTCTCATGTGAAGAACCCTGAAGAAAGACGACCGGTGCATGGCTCCTGCGGTGGGGAGGCACCGGGTCACGTGCGCTAGCCCTTCCATCCATGATTAGCTCATGCGAGAATAAGGCACCAAGGGCCACGGGAGGTGACGTACACGGTAGCGGGCCCGCGAGCCAGAGCTTAGCCTCTTGGGTTTGGCGACACGGCAGGGACGGACCCAAGCATAGACGTCGTGCCAGTCCTTCATCATGAGGCGTTCATGGGCGAGCTTGCTATGTTACGTTGATGGCATCGAAGTGTCGGGCAGGTGTAGGTAACTCCTCCGAGGGAACAAACTAGCTCAGATAGATGCAAGAATGATACATGCCATCGGGATGGACCCGAGCGGCCTGGGGATAATGCAGCCCGAGGGGCGCCCCTCGGTAAAAACTTATATAGTTGACACAATCATATAGAACATCATAGCACACTGAACTTGCATACAAAAATTTCACGCAGGCGGCACAATAAGTATGGAAGCAGTGGATCTCTACGGGTAGGGCCATGTTGAAACCAACGAACTCGTACATAATGGTTCATCGTCTTTATCAATGACAGGGAAATATCTTGACTGTGCAAAGAAAACAGACAGACAACACAATAAGTTCTGCTAGCACATTAAGTTGACGTACAGCCCTTTCTAAAAAAAGTTCACGTACATAATTAGAACAGGTCACAATAAAATGTACTGGCACATCAGTGCTTCACACCCATAGCTCGGATTGTACTAGTATCTGACAAGATTCAGTTGTTACCTCAAATTAGAGCACATCTAGGCAGTCAGCCCGGCCTCTTCTCCCAAAGAAGCAGTGGCCTCTGCCGCTCGATGGAGTAGGCCGTGTGCCATCCATCGTTCCGAGAAACACGGGTAAAGTCTGACGTTGATTCCTGTAATGGACATCGTCGACGGACCCTGGCACCAGGGGCGGCGGCGGGACTTCGATTGATGGATTGACCACTTCTTCGACATGCACGAACACTCGATACAGGTACATCCCTAACGTGGTCAACGGCGGCCTTGGTGGCGACGAATAGTACAACCCCGATTCCTGCACCGGTATCTCAACACCAATCACCTCCGGTATGGTGGACGGCTTCTTCATCCATGCCATTACCGTCAGAGCCCAGGTATGCGGAGGAACAAACATACTTACGAGCTCACCTCCAAGGTCGTTGATAAGCTCATTCATGGACTCGTTGTTCCAAGCACGTCGAGGCATGCCATGGAAGGTAAGCTTTGTTAAAAACTCAAGCTTAGAGTGCACCGAGCCCCATCCTGGGTGCCACCGATCAAAGCTCACCAGTGTGCCATCGCAGAAAAAACGCCGGGAAGATTCGAACACACGACTATAGTCGAAAGTTGTCCGGAACCTGACGAAGAAATTAGGCGGTGGCTGAGAGACTTCGTTGAGCCAGTCACTTATTTGGATGCCTTGCTCAATGCCAAGAGCTTTGACAAGGTTGTCCGACGAGACGGGAGGCCGGTCGCCGTTGATGGTTACCATCAACACTTTGCCGGCAAACTGGTCGTCAAGCAGCGCCATACCACTGTTGAGCGACAGCATGCAGCGATCGAAGGCAGGACGGACCTCAGGATCTCTGGCTCGGAGATCCGCATTGCCCAGCGACATGATAGTGAGCTTGAGTACAGGGAGTACAGGAGGGGATTTGGGGAACGGGGGAAGGAATCGAGATGCCAGAGATGGGGGAGGGGCGGGAGATTGGGGATGAAAAGGTAGCTTGAATTTCGAACACGCGCCAATATGCTCTCGGTGCGCAAGCGCATGAAAACACTAGTGGCGCCCACATGTCGGCCTAAGAGTCCTTATTCTTTCTTTTTTGGAGAGCCCGACCTTTTTTTAGGATCATTTGAGAGCCTAGCCTGAGAGTCATAATTGACCTGTTTGGCATTGCATTACTACTCGGCCCATATTCAACGACACCTCACTGGCCCAAACAAGTTTACATCATTGAAAAGACACTAAGCTCAAATTATATAACTTGAAAAAAGGAGATACACTCTGAACACTGGAGAATGGTGATGCCCTTATTTAGCCCACCAGTAGTTCAAGACAATAAACAGTTCGAAACAACGATATATACAACATTCAAACACTGACTTGTGACTACTACTGACATAAATAGCAAGCCATGATAGTTCATAAGAAGTCTTGCTACACCACCAAAATGCACCCATCTGCAGCGCTCAGACTCTCGTGATCCAGACGAGAATGATATTCTAAACAGGGGCAACTATTACATAGTAAGAGTTACATAGACGAGGATGACCAAATGACAAGGAATATGCATAACAAAAGAAATAACTACCCATCCAGAACAAGCAGCAAAGACAACAAAGTCATTCGAAGAGATGATCCAACACCATCATAATTTAGAGCCCCGCTTCAGTGATCAATGATTCGGAGACACATGTACTCCACCCTTTCGACGCAACAGCCCAATTACCTATCAACCTGGAGGCTTGAACCACATCACTGCCTGTCATAATTGAGACATCCAAGGAATAAAGTTAATCCGGATGCCTTTGTCATTCCCACCTTCTTTTGGCTGCAGGCTGTATTGTTGACAATCAAGGGAGTTTGCTCCCGAACTCCTAGGGGCTAGCCGTGTAGACACAATTTTCCATAGCAAACAAAGCCACTCTGCCATGAAGGTCCTTGCCAATGGTGATCTCCTGGTTAATTGGATAATTGAGTCCATGAAACAGAGAGTGTGAACAAGGTTGTTTACCCGCCTCCAACTAAAAAATCCTGAAGGCCCCAACAAGCTGGTGTCCTGCTCATAGAGGTAACAACCACTGTCCGGATACTCATGTATTTCTGGGTGCTTGTATACAGTGGGGTGTTTGCAATATAACTTCTCCGGCTCATGTGTCCGGATGATCATCAGTCTTTTGCCGTCGTCCGGTCGAGCTAGGAACCAGTTGTGCTTCCCTGTTTTTGGCAAAGGTGGTGTGATTACAAAGGGCGAATCAGAGGGACAACGCATCATGTCAAAAAGGACATGCATTGTTAATGTAAGGTTAGCATTGTTCAGAGTATGAGTAGGATAATGCAAGAAACAACATTGACATGTCCTTGTTGGAACTGGGAGGAAAATACAGGGAGATGTATACTGGGTTCGAAAATATAGATGTGCCATGCATGGTTATACTCATGTTATCTCGCAATTGATTCTTCACAGGAAACTACCATGTCATGCATGTTATGTAATCATGTTCTGTCCTCACAAACAAATTCTTCAAGGTAACTAACAGACCATGCATTGTTATATACTTGTGTTCTGTGAGCAATTTTTTTGTGAGGATATTACTCTAGCCATTGATTGCTGAAGGGCGAATATAGGTATGTACAATTGGTAAGGATTATAGGATTTCACTACTTCCAAATATAGAGTTCTCCATATGCACATTTACTTCCCTAATGTATGGTTAGATGAAACCAACGGTGTGGTGCATGTTTCTACATCATGAAAATGAGAAAACTAACATGCCATTGATACACACTCATATTTAGTAGTAGTATATAGATTACTATAAACTAAGGTGAATATCCATATATCCTAACCGTTTGATTATTCAGGGGTACAAATTGGCTATAATGACATGATCACAATCGCATGAATTAACTCATTCTAAATATAGCTGATTTACGACGTCTCTAATACATTGCCATAGTTCTACTCAAATTCTGCTCAAACAGGGATATGCCAATCATCACAAAAAGTTCAAATAGTGTCATGGCGTCATCATTAACATGAGACGGAAACAACTTACACGCGTCGTCCCAGCAATAAGTGGTGCCATCTGCTTTGTTGATCGCGCAGATGATGCCATTGTGTTCAATAGCATCACAGAAGTGTGTATCAGCTTTGACGATGATCCACTGCGAGATGAGTTGTCTCCAGCCAAAGAAGGCACCGGCGTAAAGATAGGCGAGTCCGCGGTCGAACAAGGCAATTAGCTTGAAGTCTGCGTAATTCGCATGTCGTGTGGGCACTTGGCAGATTACAATCTTCTGCAAAAACAGGTCCGTCCAACTGATGTGGTAATCTAGATGACTAGGACCGCGATGATAAAACTATATATAATCCAACGGAGGAAGGATAATCTCATGAGAGGTCTGGAAGTTCACGAGCACAAAATTTTTACTGTCTTCTCTGAAGGCAGCCATCCAGTGGGAGTTCATGCCGACCCAGTACATACCTACCAAGAAGTTTCGGGCAATGGTGATCGGATCAAAGTCGAGGGAAATGATGTATGGCGACCCACTACATACCTGCAAAGAAGTTTCGGCTAATGGAGATCGGATTGAAGTCGAGGGGCATCATGTACGCCTCTGTATCATGGTGAGCCAATCTCGCAAGACCAGATAGCAGCAAGTAGGGTGTCTTGAAAAGCTTTGGCCTCGCTTCGATGATAGCCGTGTGCATGCCCCTCGAGCATGTAGCCAGCCGTAGGGCTCTCAACAAATCCATACACGAACAACAGAGGTCGAGGACGTCACTGGGGAGATTGCTCCAATCGTGGCTCATATGCATCCTGCGCGGTTCGTGTTCGGCCATGGTGGAGTTTGGAAGGTGGGGTTTTCGGGGGCTTGATTTACGGGGGAGAAGGCTGTCGGTGCTGGAGCGGCTAGCGAGGGAATAGTGGTACTGCAGGAGGTGAGCGAGGCGAGGGTATGCGGGGGCACAGTGAGATAATGAAGAGTGACCTCAGGATCTCCGGCGAGACGGAGATGGAGATGGAGTGGTTCTAGGGGAGAGGCAGACGAGGCCAGGCATGCTATACATCAGCGGTGACAGTGACTGCACAGTGCACAAAGTGAGGCTGACTTTGGTAACCCGGACACGCCGTCTGAACTGGTGTCACCTCGGGCGCAGGGTCTTTTCACTTCACTGTGAGGACCGGATGAATAATAGTATTTTGACCATCAAGTGTACCATAGTTGTACTACTACCACTAGTAGGAGTAGTAGGAACATGAGTACACTCCCGTGCTAGCAAGCCTTTGGGTTCACTTCATCCTCCAGCTATCATCCATATTGCGAGCAGAACCAAATTCTCGAGCATGCGGAAGCGCAAAGATGGCTTTTCGTTTTTTAGTAGTAGTACTCCCTCCGGTCCTCTTTTGTCTGCACATAACTTTTTTCAGTATTTCTCTAATTAGTCTGCGTACATATCCTTTTGCATGCGCCCATTTCCCTCCATGCCCCGCATTCACAGCATTAATTAGCATACGCATGAGCAACTGCAGCCAGACTCCAGCCAATAAACTGCAGCATGCAAGTGGGCCATTCTGTGCGTGTGGGAGAGAGAAAAGGCAACCAAAGAACCCGTCCAATCCATTGCATGCAGCACTCAAACCACCGCAGCTCTCCTCATGCATGCGCATAACTTCTCCCATTTACTTCTCCATCGGGAACCGATTTCCTCGACTTTTTCACTACTCCTTGATCTTCATTTGCATCCAAACCACACTGCATTCACATTGTTTTGACCTCTTCACGTCCTCCTGGAGTAATTCCGAAGCCCCTATAAATAATCAACTTCTTCAATTAGACTAGCCATCTAATCCTAATTCTCCAAACCATAGCCCTTCGGTCCAGAGGTTCCAAATGGCGAAAGAGATCGAGATGCAGGTTTTTAGCGTCCAACATGTCCTCGTCGAAGCCTCGTTGAGCATAGTTGCCACAGTCACCGACCACCCAAGGGTTGTTCGGAAGTGGATCAACAATGTATCCAACTCCCTCCAACAGGTGGAGATGAGTGTCATCGGTCTCGACGCAGAGTACTGTCAGGACCCCGATTCCAAGTCACATCGATCTAGCTAGTAACACCTCATATCACATTGCGGCCTCACGCACGGTATTCCCACGGGTGTCGCCTTACCATGGCCCGGGACCGTTTGCGCCTTTCGGCTCACGTATATGATAGTGTCGCTAGCATCCATATGACAGAGAACCCGGGCCGACATGGCTAGTCGTGAACCCAAAGCGGCACTAACCCATGGGGACAGGCATACATGAATCAACTTCGAGCATGTCGGTCAGCAGCGTGTGAATCCGGGCAGTAGCACTAGGCTAACAGGACTCCGGGAACACGGGCCGTAGCAGGCTAGGAAGGACTCCGGATGTCACCACGTGACATTTCCTCGAAGGGACAGACACAGGAACGAAGTGAAGCACATGCCGGCCAGTCAACCGGGCTGTAGTGCTGGGCTAGCAGGACTCCGATGAACCGGGCTGTAGCGGACTACTATGGCTCAAGGAAGCACTAGACTACATTTCCCCATAAGAGAGGCTGCCAAGGATAAACAACTAGATATGTGTAAATACAACATGGCATCACAACATAACTCTATGACTCAAGTATTTATTCATTATGCTCCGAGGAGCGAGATATTACAAACATGGGTCTCTCGACCCAGCATTCAGAGCATACAAGTCAAACACATGCGGAAGCTTAACATGTCTGAGTACAGACAACTATAAATGAAAAAGGCTGATAAGCCTGACTATCTACCGGATCCTGCCGAGGGCACAAGATCGTAGCTGAGGTAACAAGCTAAACGTCGAAGTCCACACGGAACTACTAGCGACACTGACATCTCTGTGAAAAACATAAAATAGGCAAACATTGAGTACAAATGTACCCAGCAAGTCTTACATCAGAACTAACTACATATGCATCGGTATCAACAAAGGGGGTGGTGGAGTTTAACAGCAGCAAGCCAGCTTTGAGTCGATGGCTATCCTGAACTACGACTACAAGTAACTCTTTTGAGGTGGCGCACACGAGTCCAAATATTCACCATATCAATACACCACTATGGATCCGCTCCCGTCTCCCTACGAGAACGCCATCCATAGCACTCACGCTTATCATCTTGCGCATTTTAGAGTATCCACTTTCACTTGTCTATGAACTGTTATAGGCAACCCAGAAGTCCTTTTCCGCGGACACGGCTATCCAAATGGATCATATTAACCCTGCAGGGGTGTACTTCTTCAAACACGCTCTCGCCACTTACCACCATGTACACGTCATGTATCTTGGCAACCTTCAAGCGGAAGCCTGGCGAGGGAGTCGGCCACGACCTGACTAACCACACAAGTCTCTCATCCAGGTTTATCTCCTATTCGGGTTCCATCCGCAAGGAGATCCGGCCGGGGTGTCGCTCACGGCCCCAAACGATGTGAGCAGGGTTCCCGAGACACCAAACGGGCGCCCGGTACACCGTGCCACGGTTTATCTACCGCATCATAGCCCACCCCTAGGGTCAGCGCTACGCACGGCCTCCAACACATATCCTACAAACACCAGAAACTAGTTGCAACTCCTGGACAGAGATCAAGTTGATTAATAAGTCGAGAGAGCTTGGGCGCCGGAGCCCAATGTGTGGTAATGCTGTTCATGGATCACAAACACGTAACTCAGTTCCCGAGGGCGGCTTCAATGAGACAACCCACCATGCACTCCTGCATGGCCTCTCACTGCTACCTTTACCAAATCATGTTCACACACTTAGCTCTCAACAGTAGAACATGTTCAAACACCTCCAATTCATCCCTGATGAATCAGACCTGACTCAACTCTAAGCAGCAGCAGGCATGACAAACAAGCATGAATGAGTAGGCACAACAGGGCTCAAACAACTCCTACTCATGCTAGTGGGTTTCATCTATTTACTGTGGAATGACAGGTCATGCAGAGGATAAAGGGGTTCAGCTACCGCAGCAAGTAACAGATGAATCGTTGTTGTCCTAATGCAGTAAAAAGAGAGCAGGAGCGAGAGAGTGGGATTGTATCGGAATGAACAAGGGGGTTTTGCTTGCCTGGCACTTCCGAAGATAATATAGAACTTCATCAGTGTCATCGATCTCATCGACAAAACCACGTCTATCGAGAGGGGATAAATACCGGCAACAGAGATGAAACACAATCAATGCAATGCACAATATGATGCATGCTCATGACATGGTAAAATGATTGTGTTGGGCTGATGCAACCACAACCAGATGGGTTTGAGCTATTTTGAACCAAAGATTCAAAGTTCAAACTCATTCATGGTCATTATTAGTGCTTTATCTTGTTCTGCACTAAACAGCAGGTTAACTTGTTTAAACATGCATGAAGCCAGTACAGATGGATAGATTGAATTTTTCTGATCATTTTTCATATATAATTAGTTTGATTTGGAGTTACGGATGAAGTTCTAATCATTTAGAATTAGAAATAATCCAGGAAAATGATTACTGCGTCAGCATGACGACTGCACGACGTCAGCAGGTCAACAACGCCAGTCCAGGTCAAACCTGACGGCTGGGACCCACACATCAGTGTCCCAGGGCTGGTTTGGGTGGATGACAGGTGGGCCCGGTCAACGCTGACTAGGCCATGGTCAGAGCTGACACGTGGGGTCCACGGCATTAGCACTAATCTAACAGAAAAATTAGACTAACCTAATTAGGCTCAGGGCCCACATGGCAGTGGCTCAAGGGGGTGTTTAGAGTGGTCATTAGCAGCTAATGAGACGGCCACGTCAGCTCGCCGGTGTTTACCCAGCAGCGAGCATCCAGCGCGGCGGAGGCGCGCCGGAATCGCGCTGCGGGTGTCCGTTGGGCATGCGGCTTGGTTCTACGGCGAGCTGGATGTGTGCCGCATCCAATGGTGCAGGCGGTTGGGTGCGGGGAGGCCGGAAACGACGGCGACGACGACAACCGCGGAGGCCGGAGTTTGGACCTCAACGGGAATGGTGCTCCGGTGCACGGGGGAAACTAGCGGAGGGTCTCAGCAGACTCCTGACGATGCGAGGAGCACAAATACGTGCTCGGACGTGACGGATGCTAGATCAAGCGACGGGGAGCTACGCGGCGGCGGCATGGAGCTCTCGGCCAAGGCGGGGCTATGGCCTAGAGGTCGAAAGCGACCAGGGGAGCAGGGGAAAACGACTCGATGGCTCTCCGTGAGTCTGTTGGGATGGTCAGCGGGCTCGAGGACGTCCTGTCGGTGGCAAATCGACGACGGCGGTGATCGGATGCAGAGGACGAGGACGATGGCGTAGTCGGCATTGCAGCGCATCCGGTGAGGCGTGACTCGACGAAGAGGTTCTGCGCGAGGATACGGAGCTCGAGGTCGGGTTGGGTAGGTGAGGCGGTGGCTGTGGCCACGGTGGTTCAAGATGGCGCTGCGACGACCACTTCGGCCGTCGTGTGGGAGAGAGAGGGAGAGTGAGCGAGGGGGCGGAGTGGATCGCATCCCACTCGTCGCGCTGGCAGGGGAAGTAGCCAGACAGGTGTGGCGTGGCGCCTCAAGACGCTGCTGTGGCTGCCTTCTCCTCCGCCACCGGCAAGAGGTAGAAGACGAGGCTGCCTCAGTGGGCTGGGCCTGTGTGGGCTCTTGCTACAAGTAAGCTAGCCCGAGTTAGTTCTTCATTACCTTTCTGCTTTTATTTTTACATTCTGTTTTCTTTTATTTATTTGTTTGCCACTATTTAAATTCAAAATAGAATATAAACTCATGCCAAATCTTTCTGAAATATTTTATGTTGCAGAAATGGACCTAGCCACATGCCCATAAATTATTTCAGGAGCATTTGAAGATATATTCTAGTTATATGAATATAAATTCAAATTCAAAATACAATATGATTTAAAATCAGTGCCCAAAATTATTCTTCAAAAATGTTCATTATTTTTGGTTTGGATCAAGACCATTGCCAAAAATATCAAACATCAATGAAGAGCATTTTGGGTTCATTGAATGCAATTTTTAGGGTTATTTTCCCTTCTTTTAATTAAAATTTTGAGGCTTCAAAAATTTCCTCAGTTCAACTTGTTAGAATTTAGACATGATGCAACACAAGATGCTAGCACTAAGCATTACCCAAACTAGGGATGTGACAACTCACCCCCACTAAACAAGAATCTCGTCCCGAGATTCAAGACGTGAGGTAGGAAGACAGAGGAGACACAAGGCTATCACAATCTTCATGATCCAACTGCCCTTCTTAAAGATGGCGATCCTTCCGTCATATTGATCTTGGCATCTTTGCTTTAGAGATCTTCATCGACACGATGATGACGGGAAGAAACTCTACTAGGATTGATCTTCTCGAAGATCGAGCTATACAAGATCAACTCACGGAATGAGATGTTGAAACATCTCGAGTTGAGACACAAAACACACATAGAGAGGGATGGAAGAACAAATGACGAGGTTTTATTTAGTGGGCAACAATTCCACACTTGGAAAGAAGGTGGATGGAGTCAAGGTAGCGAGGAGATAATTGCCATGATCCCGTAACGGGGCACCTTAGGGAAGGTGGCTCGTAGAATTATTCCCTTAAGTGGCAAAAGAATTACTTTTGATATAGAGATCATTGATACTCTTAATACCAGCCTAAAGCAATCACAATCGATCGTTTGAAGGAGTTCGAAAGAATAACATATCCAAATTCGAATGGATGATGAGGACTACCTTGTTGAAGACAACGTGATGGATGATTTTGCTTATCATCGGAAATGGATGGGGCCCATGACAAGACCACTTTTGAAGATGATCCTGGACAGCAACTGCTGAGAAGGGCATCCCATGGAAATTGGCACAATGGTGGTGGAGGCTGGGAACAAAAGGCAACTGTTGAGAATGTTCCAACCGTCATTTCTGCCTGAGATTCAGATCCGATTGGTGATAGGATACTTCAGACTCAGCATGTCTGAAAAGAAAGGTTGCAACACAAAACGACGAGATGACGTTGCAAGATTCTCGGAAATGAACTACGATAGTAAGCTCCAAAACATGAGCTGGTTCTGCTACATACATGTGAACACAATGTCCCAGACAAGCATGACCACGTAGTAGTCTTATAATGAAACACTACCGAGTTCAGGTGGTGAACCATCATCGAGGATATCGAAGTCTTTACGCAAGTCCATGGATTAGAGACCAAGCATAGACTTCTCTTCCTTGAACAAGTCGATCAGTGGCTTGGTGTGCTAGGGATACACATAGAATGCAGGTTGCAAGTCTCCAGACCACGGAATACTTCGCACATATGCATGACTGACTTGGGATGATTCCAGAGGAAGCAAAACTAACTTTCTCAGATTCACGGCGGCAACTTTCACCAATTGCACGTGAACCAGAGGTAGTCACTTCTTTCATCCAAACATATGCTTCATGAACGAAACACGAAGAAATGCCTACACAAGTTTCCAACACTAGCTTGATGTCTAACAAAATCATGGAGAAGATAAAGATGTTGTCGATGGGCTCAACAATAATTCATCAAGATCTCCATAAAATGGAATTCCACGACTATGTGAACAAGGTGATAGCATTGGTCAGACCCAAAGATATAATGGTGTATGCTCGAGGAAACAACCACGAGTAAGAAAACATTACGAATATCGTTGGTTCTGATTTGATTTGACGTTAACCCATACTCAAATCAAAGATTGGACAAGACAATAGATTCAACAACTGATCACAGGGACCAATCGATGAAGATATCATCTTTCTTCAACACACACTACACAAGAATATCCCTTTGGAACGAACTAAGTTAGGCAAGCTTTTATCTTCCAACTCTCCAAGTTGTTGTTCAGCTTGACCAACTAGCTCAGGGTATTCAACACAGATTCATGGAGAATGGGTGGTTAGCGGAAAACCAACATGATCACGAGCTCAACATAACAGTCAGGAAACAATCCGGTAATACTTTCGAGAAGATATTCGGAAAATCACGAACCACCGGTATGTTACTAAGCTCGAGAACAACCTTGCTTTTCAGGGCAAGATGATATGATCAAAAGAGTGAGGGATTGACACAATCCTAACTCATTGATCAAAGAGTGCACCAGAAATAAGGACTAGGTAGCACGATCAATCTTAGGATGATGATTTAACAACCAACATGCTAAGAATGAGAATATTGTCCATTTACTACTAAGCAACATGGTTGCTAGAAGTATTAATTTCACACATCACAATTCACTTGTCGGTATTCTGGTTGCAACAACACGGAACCGAGGAGCGAATGATGATGGCGAGAAGTATCACTACGTCAAGAATTCATAAGGGAAGGTGCAATTCTCATGACGTTCCTGACATAAAGTGGGTAATATTTCAGGGTAGAACAGAACAAAAGCTGAATTGGCATTTTGATCTGCGGAATACAACTACTTTGACCACTCCAAGAAATGGATGAGGTGCTGGAGTTTGTTTCTCCTAGTCATTCGAGAACAGAATGGCTTGACGGACCACATGAATAATGGCCATCGATGAGCACGAGTGCACGACTACTCCTGACTACAAATTGATAGACGGAGATCAGGATACAAATAAAGGGGGACAACTCAAAGGAACATATGTTTTTCTGAGTTGTGGGTGCATAGATTAGTATGTCGAGCGAAGCTCAACATTTCTTCCAGATAACCCATGCGGAAAGGGTAGAACTGGCAGAATCACAATATAGAATGGAGGACTCATCAAGAGCACTCTGGTTGTGATCTTTTGGTCTAAAATAACCCCTGCCAAGAATGGTTCATGGTAATTGGAAGAAAGATGTACCACGAACCTCGAGGACTATCACAAAGGTTACTAATATCCTAAAGGAACTAGCAACACTATCAACATTAGGTAAGTAGGGTGAATCTCGGGTTCAAGAACCCAGGAATAGAATACCTACTACTAAATGGCATAACAGGATGCTTCCGAGAATGGTGGCCAGAATTATCACACTGGGAACACAAAACATGGCTAGATTACTAGGTGGTTCTCTAAGACACCTAGGGTCATAATAGTAGCTCCAACATATATGCCGAGGCAATAGAGTATCTCAACGCACCGGTTAGTGTGCTTATTCTGACCAAAAAGGACATCGGGAACGGAAAGAAAGGATTTGCAAATGCATCAGACTATTTAGAGACCTGGGATGACTCGGACAGCATAACGGCTGTAAATGCTCAAAATGATTTAGGACATCCTGCAAAATGGTGGCATGACCACTCAACATCACAATATCAAGGTTCTAAGACCAGCTATGAACATACGGAAGTAGTAAAAACTGAACTGAGATTTGAAACTATCAATTCTATAAGTGTATGGATTAGTAACACGTCATCCTGATAGATAGATGAGAAGGCCTAGTTCTTAATCCCCGTAGAAGAGAACAGGATGACTCAGATCAGAAGGGCATAAGGTATAAGGAGTAAAATGAGCCTTACATTCCCTCCCACAAGCAATTCCCTTACATAACTAAAGCATTTATAGACACAACTTCGACCGGTTTGGCTTGGAAATCCTACAGGCAGTCAGGCTCTGATACCAAAGCTGTCAGGACCCCGATTCCAAGTCACATCAATCTAGCTGGTAACACCTCATATCACTTTGCGGCCTCACGCACGGTATTCCCACGGGTGTCGCCTTACCATGGCCCGGGACCGTTTGCACCTATTGGCTCATGTATATGATAGTGTCGCTAGCATCCATATGATGAGAAACCGGGCCGACATGGCTAGTCGTGAACCCAAAGCGGCACTAACCCATGGGGACAGGCATACATGAATCAACTTCGAGCATGTCGGACAGCAGCGCGTGAATCCGGGCTGTAGCACTGGGCTAACAGGACTCCGGGAACCCGGGCTATAGCAGGCTAGGCAGGACTCCGGATGTCACTGCGTGACATTTCCCGAAGGACGAACCTGATAACGAAGTGAAACACATGCCGGCCGATCAAGCGTCTGAAAGTAGTCTGGGCTAGCAGGACTCCGGTGAACCGGGCAATAGCGGACTACTATGGCTCAAGGAAGCACTAGACTACATTTCCCCATAAGAGAGGCTGCCAAGGATAAACAACTAGATTGTCGGATCCCACATATACCAAGCATTACAAACATACACACAATATGCTCGATATGTGTAAATACAACATGGCATCACAACATAACTCTACAACTCAAGTATTTATTCATTAGGCTCCGAGGAGCGAAATATTACAAACATGGGTCTCTCGACCCAGCATTCAGAGCATACAACTCAAACACATGCGGAAGCTTAACATGTCTGAGTACAGACAACTATAAATGAAAAAGGCTTAGAAGCCTGCCTATCTACCAGATCCAGCCGAGGGCACAAGATCGTAGCTGAGGCAACAAGCTAAACGTCGAAGTCCACACGGAACTACTAGCGAGACTGACATCTCTGTGCAAAACATAAAATAGGCAAACGTGAGTGCAAATGTACCCAGCAAGACTTACATCAGAACTAACTACATATGCATCGGTATCAACAAAGGGGGTGGTGGAGTTTAACAGCAGCAAGCCAGCTTTGACTCGGTGGCTATCCTCAACTTCTTAATCGCAAGTAACTCTTTTGAGGTGGTGCACACGAGTCCACATATTCACCATATCAATACACCACTATGGATCCGCTCCCGTCTCCCTACGAGAACGCCAACCATAGCACTCACGCTTATCATCTTGTGCATTTTAGAGTATCCACTTTCACTTGTCTATGAACTGTTATAGGCAACCCAGAAGTCCTTTTCCGCGGACACGGCTATTCGAATAGATCATATTAACCCTGCAGGGGTGTACTTCTTCACACACGCTCTCGCCACTTACCACCATGTACACGTCGTGTATCTCGGCAACCTTCAAGAGGAATCCTGGCGAGGGAGTCATCCACGACCTGACTAACAACACAAGTCTCTCATCAAGGTTTATCGCCTATTCGGGTTCCATCCGCAAGGAGATCCAGCCGGGGTGTCGCTCACGGCCCCAAACGATGTGAGCAGGGTTCCCGAGACACCAAACGGGCGCCTGGTACACCGTGCCACGGTGTATCTACCGCATCATAGCCCACCCCTAGGGTCAGCGCTACGCACGGCCTCCAACACATATCCTACAAACACCAGAAACTAGTTGCAACTCCTGGACAGAGATCAAGTTGATTAATAAGTCGAGAGAGCTTGGAGCGCCCGGAGCCCAATGTGTGGTAGTAATTGTTCATGGATCACAAACATAGAACTCAGTTCCTGAGGACGGCTTCAATGAGACAACCCACCATGTACTCCTACATGGCCTCTCACCGCTACCTTTACCAAATCGTGTTCACACACTTAGCTCACACACAGTAGGACATGTTCACACACCTCCGATTCATCCCTAATGAATCAGACCTGACTCAACGCTAAGCAGTAGCAGGCATGACAAACAAGCATGAATGAGTAGGCACAACAGGACTCAAACAACTCCTACTCATGCTAGTGGGTTTCATCTATTTACTGTGGAATGACAGGTCATGCAGAGGATAAAGGGGTTCAGCTACCGCAGCAAGTAACAGATGAATTGTTGTTGTCCTAATGCAGTAAAGGAGAGCAGGAGCGAAAGAGTGGGATTGTATCAGATTGTACACTTGATATTAGGAAATGAACGAAATAGGCCGATCGATATAGAGCGCAAATGAATGAAAATAATTACTTCTGCAGCATTCTTCTCATGCCGCCCCAAAGCTTTGGATCCATATTCAGAGAGTCGTGGACGAGACATTACGAGGTGTTAACTTTAATTACTAGCAGAATCCGGTGGAACTCATGGACACGATACATGCACAAAGACGTCATGCATAACTCATCAATTAGCCGCCACATACCATGCATGGAGTAAACAAAAGAGAATGTGCTCAAGATGTAAAACACTCACCCAAAATGGTAAGGAAATAGAATATCACTTTTGAGTTCCTGCTTTGTAAGAAACTGCCACAGTGCGCCTCCACGTCGGCGGGGTGACGGCTCCAACACATGTCCATTAACGATGTGTGGGTCAATGAACCCAACATCATGGATGTTCCTTACTCTGCATTCCTTAATCTTCATTCTGCATGTATAATAGCGGACACAACAATATAGTTAGGACATATATATAGTGCAGGCAATATGAACGAGATGGGGTAGAAATTAATAAATCACTTACGTAACGTAGCAACCGATGATAGATTTGTCGAGCTCAAGGCAGATTGAAAAGCTGGAACAATTCACTCAGTTCAATTTGTACATAGTAATGTTTGAAGTGATGCTCATGTCTAACTTCCGCATAAATATATTCTTTGGCGTTTTTATTTTTATGTAACCCTTGTACCATTTCAGCAGACCTTTCATTTGTGGAGGTAGATCCTTTTCTGCGCAGGCTCGACGAGAGGCCCATTCTTGACATATGTAATTACTACCTCCTTCATCGGGCGCCTCATCAAGGCCTAACAGTTCACGAAGAGTAATACCTAAGTTGGCCGCTTGTTTTCCGCACTCACATAGTCAATCCTGTCTGCCGCAGCTTGTATGATCTCGGGGCATCCGGATGAAGGCTTCCACTATAAGCGGGGCAATCGATTGTTTACTTTGTTCCCGAGCTGGGCAACTTGTTTCCCGCTTTTTTACTTTCGCCTTCTCCCGCTCTTTGTTCTCCTTGAACATGAGTGCCTGCCATGGGTTCACGTGCATAGTCGTTAGGCAGATTCTTCGGCTTGGGACGGTGTGCTCAAAATGACTTAGCCCACTTCTTTTGCTCATCGTAAAATACCGCTTGGGCTCGGGCTCTCTTTTCTTCTTGCAGTCCGCCTTCCATTTCTCCAAATCAGCAGCCGCGTCGCTGGCCGACTTCCTCGGCACTACGTTCCCAAGGCCTTGTGGGGAGAGGCTTCATGATGGCTCCGGTACCTTTGTGGTCTTAGGTACATAAGGGTCCGGGTTAATAATCCAGGACTGCTTCGCTTCTTTGCCGGAGGTGGATTGGGGCGGCGTCGATCACCCGCCGGACGAGGATCGGGGCGGCGGTGATCACCCCGGACGTTAGGATCGGGGCGGCGTCGGCCGACGTGGCGGAGGTGTAGGTGAACCGCCACCACCACCACCACCACCACCACCACCGCCACCGCCACCACCACCACCGTAGGGGGTGGACTTGTTGTCCTTGGCGCCTCGCCTGAAACTTGATAAACTTCTTTTGCCATAGAATGAAATGGCGCTTGACATCTCCAAGTCTTTTCTCCCCTTGGTGTAGCAATGTCAATCTCTGTGTCCTCAAACCCTTGGACTATGTCCTCCACCGTGACACGAGCATAGCCATCTTGAATGGGGTTGTTGTGGTGGAGTGCTCCAGGTAAACATGGTAAAGCATCGCCGATGGCTACCTTCATGGACATGTTCCCGATAGGATAATACAGATGACATTCTTTCATCTCCTTTATATCGCCCACGGGTAGCGAGGAGGCTCCGGTGCAGTAATTTCGACCACCAGAGGCTCCGGTGCAGTAATTTCGACCACCGTGAGGCTCCGGTGCAGTAATTTCGATCGTCGGTGCATCTGCACCAGCCGGTGGGGCCTCCGTGGAAGCCACGCTGCTTCTCCGCTGCTGGCTTCCGAGATCCATGGATGATCTTCATGCTGCACCCGAGCTGCATCTCTTTCGCTACTAGTACACTCATGGTTTTCTTCATCACATCCATTTCCGATGCCAACCGCGCCACAACATCTGATTCCCGATCCATCTTTCTCTTACGGCTTCCAGAACCGCACGGGTCATCGCTCGGGGAACCCTATTTTCCACGGAATGTGCCCCATGCCTCGTACACGCCCTCCGTGTTCAGGGATTCCCGAGGGCTTTTGTCAGCGTCGTTCTCTCTGTTGAACTTGATCTTCCCTGTTGAGCATCCTTCATTGCGTCAATAAGGGCTTGGGTGGGTTTAATTAATTTGCCCGGTAAACACACTCCCCTGTCTCCGGGTTCAGCGTTCCCCATGCCCGTACCACCAGCTTTTGGCCCTTGGGTCCCATCCTCCGCACTGGACGGATTCCTCGCGCCCTCAGCTCGTTCTCCATCTTCTCCAACCTAGGCACCCAAATGCGATACCCTCCTGGCCCCATAACATGATTGTACTCCTTCTTAGCCGCATTTTCCTTATTTTTTCGATATTTGAATGAACTGCTCCGATTTCTTTTGCTTCACAAATTCTGGCCAATCATGTTTCAGTTTCTCATATTGTCCTTTGAAATCCGGAGTCTTGTTCTGCTTGACAAAGTCATGGGCTAGATTTTGCTTGAATTTCCGGAATGCGTCGGCCATCTTATGAAGAGCGAACTGTTTGACTAGCCTCCTCCTCTCCTTGTTTTCCTCAATCTTGTTACCCTCCTCATCGAATTTGTTGTATTCCGTAGGTAGAACGAAATGTTCCATAAGCTTCTTGAAGCAATCTTTTTTTGTTCTCTTATCGACAAAAGTGAAACCATCAATTCGTGCCTTCTTTGGCTCATTCCACTCCTGGACGGTGATCGAGACGTTGTCTCTAACAATGGCTCCGCATTGGCTGACAAACTTGGTGGCGTTCTTGTGGGGCTCCGGCCTGCGGTTACCGTCGACAACCTCGATGGTGCATGTTTCTCCTTGTTTCATCGTCTTGGTTGCGCCCACGCTTTGACGACGCACTCGATTGTTTCGACGATCCGCCGAGGGCTAAAATAAGAAAGAGAGTCGCGTTAGTACACACATATTTATTCAAATCAGTTAGTTTGTATCACCAGAGGCTCAATGTATATATATACCTCGGCCCGGAGGTGGTTGCTACTTCCATTTGAAGATAAATGCGTTTATCGACGTTTGTTGGCATCATCTTGTCGACGGCGCCCTTCATCTTCACCGTCAAGGTTCAGATAAGAAGAGATATCATCTTCTTCTTCTCCGGTCGGCACATATAGAATATCGCCGTTTATGATGCCGAACATATGTGCTTCACCGTCCGGATCATAGTTGTCCATAATCGGGTCAGCTCTATCATCCGCCATTATGTCAGTCCTGAAAACATGTAGTAAAAACAAATTAATTAAGTGAAGAAGGGGGGCGGTGGCGGTGGCGGTGGCGAAAGGGCGGTGGCAAAAGGAGGCGAGGAAGGGTGGGAGAGGTTGTCGCGGTAGAGCGCGAGACGGGCGGCAGACGACGGCGGCCACGGAGAGGGAGGCGAGGACAACACACACGGAGAGGGAGGCGAGGACAACAGACAACCACGTCTTCACGAATGTCATTTTGTGAAGAAACTTTGTAAGCAATTAAACATTTGTCAATGTTTGGTAAAAAAATACAATTTGTTTTTGGTTTACTTGTCACTCGAGCTCACGTAAGCTCAAGCTCGAATACCACTTTCGAGATTTTTCTTGTTTCTTTAAGGTCTTTTTCACCTCTTATTAGTCGGGCCCGACATCTCGCCCAAAGTTAATAAGGGCCAATAAGCAGCCACAAAATTAATAAATAAATAGGTGATGCAGACGAGGCTAACACATCTTTCCCTAATCCCTAATCCCTAATTCCTAATTTATTAATATTTTTATTTTTTAAAATTTTTTAATTTTTTTATTTTTTTTTTATTTTTAATAAAGCAAATAGTGTTTCTGGTCGCATTAAATCGGCTATTTTGCATGAAAGTCCCTTCGTTTACGAGAATTCAACCGACAGTCCTACTTTAAGTGTGTTCTGATGAGATAATGTTTTATTTTTATAGAAAACCCTCGCCACCATCGCCACTTATCCATTGCCGCCATCACTGCCACTTATCCATTGCCGCCTCCACCGCCGGGCACGCGCCGCTTGCCGCTTGGCGTGCCTGGAGAAGCCAAGGAAGGGGTGATGCGTCATGGCGGGCGTCCCACAAGCGTGAGCCCAAGAATGGGTCGAGGCGTTGGAGAGCGCGCATGTGAAGTAGCCGGAGGTGGCCTTGGCCGGATGCACTACCAGGTTGCGCCGAGGGCGGGCGAGCGAGGCGGCGCGCTGTGGGCGAGGGAGGCTGGTCGGCGGCGTTGAGGGCGGGTAGCGAGGCGGCAGTACCGAGGCCGGGCCGGCGGCGCTGCTGTAGGCGAGGGCGACGGGCAAGGGCGGCGTCGAGGGCGAGGGCGACGGCGGGCGGCGCCGAGGGCGCGGGCAGAGACGAACAAAGGGAATCAGAATCGGAGAAGACGAGAATCGAGCCTTGTATTTATAGCCCCCTTTAGTCACGGTTGGCATTTAGACCACGACTAAAGGTACCCTTTAGTCGCGGGTCGCCTGCCCAACCGCGACTAAAGGGTTTTTGGCGGGTTTTTTGCGTTCCCGCGCCCCCACCTTTAGTCGCGGTTGGCGACGAGACCCGCGACTAAAGGTACCCTTTAGTCGCGGGTCGCCTGCCCAACCGCGACTAAAGGGTTTTTGGCGGGTTTTTTGCGTTCCCGCGCCCCCACCTTTAGTCGCGGTTGGTCCGCCAACCGGGACTAAAACGCCGCAGTTTAGGGTTTTAGCCCCCCAAACCTGTTTTCTGTTTAATTTGTATTGTTTTCTTTTTAATTTGTATTGTTTTCTGTTTAATTTGTATTGTTTTATTTCTTTTGTGCTTTATTTTAATTTTGAAGGAGTTTCACATATTCTACGGTACTACATACATGCATATGAATGTACAATTTCAAACAAATTTCCCGCCACTTTCTTCCCGCCTCTGCCTTCCCGCTCCCATTTTTCCCGCCATTTCTCACTACATATATGTAGCCCGGCTTGGCCAGCATTATCACATCTCTACAATCTCTCATCACTCTCTCATGGCTTCCACCGCACCCACTCTAACCTACCAGCAGGTGGAGGAGCTTTGCGCTTCGAACTACCCTTGTCTACCGGGCTATCAAGGCGTCCCCACCGGAGCCTAAGCGCCGGCGGCGTGCAGTCCCTCCCGTCCCCTCAGTGGTGCATACGGGCGGCCATCACGAACCACTACTACCTCGACCTCACGCCGAGCAGCGGATGAATCCTACCGGCATCCCGATAACCAGCATACTTGGGACGCCTTCTTCATCAATCGGCGTGAGAGGGCGCCGCCAGTATGAGGAGGACGGTCCGCCTCGGAACTTCCACGAGGCCGGGCCGTCGGCTATGGTGGTATGGCGGACTCTGCAGAAGGCCATGGACTACATCACGGCCGGGCGATATCCCCGCCCGCGCTACCCTCGATTCGAGCCACGGCGCCGCTCGACGACAGCCGACGACAGCGACGACAGCGGCATTTACGACGGGCGGCAACTTAGAAGGCGATTTACTACCAAGACAACGACGACGGCGGCTATGAAGACTACTAGTATGCATATTATACGCCTAGGCAGGAGTATGACTAAATCACTCCAAATTTCATGTATCATCGGTGGTATCTCGAATCATTCAAAATGGACACCAAACACATCACGGGTAATATAATTCACATGATCCATTCAACAAAGTTTGGTACAATAAATGATTACACATCATTTCTTCCCTTGTGTCCCTGCTTGCTTACGATTGTGCCGTATTCATGGAGCATCCTCATCATTTAACTTAATGCTTGGGTCGGTGTTCACTTTGAAGGGCGGAATTTCAGCAAACATATTATAATCTTCTGACATGTCTGTCTTGTCCTCCACTCCCACGATGTTTCTTTTCCTGAAAGAACAATGTGGCGCTTTGGATCATCGCATGATGTACTGATCGCTTTCTTATCTTTCCGCTTCCTCGGTTTGCTACTCATGTCCTTCACATAGAAAACCTGAGCGACATCTTTCGCTAGGACGAATGGTTCGTCAAGGTAACCAAGATTGTTGAAATCCACCATTGTCATTCCGTATTGCTGGTCCACCTTTACCCCACCTCCTGTTAGCTTGAACCATTTGCACCGGAACAAAGGGACCTTAAAGGAGGGTCCATAGTCAAGTTCCCATATCTCCTCTATGTAACCATAATATGTGACCTCTTGCCCATTCTCGGTTGCTGCATCAAAGCGGACACCACTGTTTTGGTTGGTGCTCTTTTTATCTTGGGCGATCGTGTAAAATGTATTCCCATTTATCTCGCACCCTTGGAAAGTCGTTATAGTCGAAGATGGTGTCTTGGCCAACATGTACAGCTGATCTACAACATCATTGTCATTCATTAAATGTTTTCTCAACCAACTGCCGAAGTCTCCATGTGGGCCTTCCTAATCCAGGATTCAGGCTTCCCGGGTTGTCGAACGTAAAATATTCTTGTGTTTCTCAAAGTACGGAGCCACCAAGCTGGAATTGGTCAAGACAAAGTGTGGTGTGCTTGATCGAGAATGGCCAGTCCATACATATCGTTGATTTCATTCCGATCGTGTTTTTCCACTTAGTCTCCCTCGTGCCGTGATCGAGGAAGACCAATCGGCTTAAGGTCAGGAACAAAGTCAACACAAAACTCAATTACCTCCTCATTTCCATAGCCCTTGGCGATGCTTCCTTCTGGCCTAGCACGGTTCTGAACATATTTCTTTAATACTCCCATGAACCTCTCAAGGGGAACATATTGTGTAGAAATACAGGACCGAGAACGAAAATCTCTTCGACTAGGTGAACCAGGAGGTGCGTCATAATATTGAAGAAGGATGGCGGGAACACCAACTCGAAATCGACAAGACATTGGATCACATCGCTCAGAACCGTGGTAGAACTTCTGGATTGATTACCTTCTGAGAGATTGCATTGAGGAATGCACATAGCTTCACAATGGCTACTCGAACATTTTCCGGCAGGAGCCCCCTCAAAGCAATCGGAAGCAATTGCGTCATAATCACGTGGCAGTCGCGAGACTTCAGGTTTTGGAACTTTTTCTCCGCCATGTTTATTATTCCCTTTATATTGGACGAGAATCCAGACGGGACCTTCATACTGCTCAGGCATTCAAAAAAGATGACCTTCTCTTCTTTGGTCAGAGCGTAGCAGGCACTACCTTGAAACAATTACGGATGCCGGTCATCGTGGTCTTTCAAACGTTGCTGGTCCCGCCGTGCTTCCTTTGTATCATTTGTCTTCCCATACACGCCCAAGAAGCTTAGGAGGTTCACGCAAATATTCTTCGTGAACGTGCATCACGCCGATTGCAGAGCGGACATCTAGGACTTTCCAATATTCTAGCTCCCGAATATAGATTTCTTCTTCCACATGGCTGCGTCTGCCAGCCTCCCTTCGAACTGATTGTCCGCCAGACCCTTTCCAAAGATGACTTTCAAATCCTTGACCATATCAAATACCTCAGACCGCAGTGCTCCGCAGGCTTCGCCGGTGATCTGCCTTGCCGTTGTAATGCTTGCCTTTCTTTCTTCGGATGAATTTTCGGAAGAAATCGACGATGCCCTAGGTACACGTTCTTCTTACAATTTGGCAAATGTACACTTTCAGTCTCATGTTAGCAGTGCGTGCATGCATTGTATCCCTTATTTGACAGTCCCGAAAGGTTACTAAGAGCAGGCCAATCGTTGATGGTTACGAAAAGCAACGCTCGTAGGTCAAATTCCTCTTGTTTTTGCTCATCCCACACACGGACACCACCCCACAGCTGTAAAAGTTCATCAACTAATGGCCTTAGGTACACATCGATGTCGTTGCCGGGTTGCTTCGGACCTTGGATGAGCACTGGCATCATAATGAACTTCCGCTTCATGCACAACCACGGAGGAAGGTTGTAGATGCATAGAGTCACGGGCCACGTGCTATGGCTGGAGCTCTGCTTCGCCAAAAGGATTCATGCCATCCGCATTTTAGAGCAAATCTTATGTTCCTTGCGTCACCTGCAAAATCTTTGAACCATCTGCCGATCTTTCTCCATTGCGTTCCATCTGCGGTGTGTCTCAACTCCCGTCCGACTTACGGTCCTCTTTGTGCCATCGCAACAACTTGGCATGCTCTTTGTTCTCGAACAGACGCTTTCAACCGTGGTATTATAGGAGCATACCACATCACCTTGGCGGAACCCTCTTCCGGTTTCGGCCCTCAACATCGTCACCGTGGTCATCGCCTCGATCTTATAGCCAATGCACGGTGCATACCGGGCATTCATTCAAATTCTCGTATTCACCGCGGTAGAGGATGCGATCGTTGATGCATGCATGTATCTTCGTAACCTCTAAACCTAGAGGGCAGACAACCTTCTTTGCTTCAGATGCGTCTTGGCGGGCAACTCGTTATCCTTTGGAAACATATTCTTCAACATTTTCAGCATGTTTTCAAATGCCGAGTCAGCTACACCTGCCTCGCCTTCCATTTCAAAGCAAATCCAGCAGTGCAGCCCAGCTTTTTCAGACCATCATCGCATCCGGGTACAGCACCTTTCTGTGATCCTCTAACATGCGATCCAAATTCTCCCTCTCCTTTTCAGTTTCGCGGCGTCTCCGTGCATCAGCAATGGTCCGACCAAGATCATCAACGGGATCATCACGTGCCTCTTCTTCACCTTCCCTTCACCTTGACATCCTCCATGAAAGTATCACCGAAATGAGGAAGATAGCTTTCATCGATGAAATCATCCCCTTCTTCATCTTCTTCCATTATAACCCCTCTTTCTCCATGCTTGGTCCAACAATTATAGCTTGGCATGAAACTGCGTCAAGCAGATGCATGTGAACATCTCTTGAGGAAGAGTAACCCTTCCGATTCTTACAGATAACACATGGACAGATAACAAAACCCCCCGCTTGTTCGCATTAGCCACTACGAGGAAATCTTTCAAACCCGTAGTGAACTTCACGGAGAGTCGGTTACCGTACATCCATTGCCGATTCATCTGCATTATTATAATATAAAATATATAATTAACCATCATGCATTTGTTAAACTAACTAGCTACAAACAATATAAATTAAACAATGAACTACACACATGCATATTTTATCAATGACACATCAAAGGTTCATCAAGTTGCTAACCGCGATCGAGGAGTGTGGCTCCAACACTTCATGTCATGTTTGTTTCATGCTCTTGGGGCATTTCATCAAACACCTTATGTGCATAAGAGGAACCAAAAGCAAACCTACACCCACTTGTGAAGAGAATGGCTCCAAATGGCTAAGTGTTGGCTGCTGGATGGGTATATATAGGGAGGGCTTTAGTTGCGGTTGGCACGGCAAACCGTGACTAAAGGTGAAGAAGGCCTTTAGTCGCGGTTGTCCCGGCAAACCGCGACTAAAGACCCTCACGTCGCGCCTGGCCACCGAGCGCCACAGGCCGGGCCTTTGGTCGCGGTTCACCTCCCGAACCGCGACTAAAGGTCCCATTAGTCGCGGTTCCTACAGCTTCGCGACTTATGGGGCTGGACGGAAGCCTGTTTTTCCACCAGTGTAGGATATGTGTTGGAGGCCGTGCGTAGCGCTGACCCTAGGGGTGGGCTATGATCCGGTAGATACACCGTGGCACGGTGTACCGAATGCCCGTTTGGTATCTCGGGAACCCTACACACATCGTTCAGGGCCGTTAGTGGAAACCTCGGCCGGACTCCCTGCGGATGGAACCCAAATAGGCGATAAACCTGGACTAGGGACTTGAGTGTTTAGGTAGGTCGTGGCCGACACCCACGTTGGGCTTCCGCTTGAAGGTTGCCGAGTACATGTCGTGTAAACGGCGGTAAGTGGTGAGAGCGTGTGTGAAGAAGTACACCCCTGCAGGGTTAACATCATCTATTCGAATAGCCGTGTCCGTGCTAAAGGACTTCTGGGTTGCCTATAACATTTCATAGACAAGTGAAAGTGGATACTCTAAAATGCGCAAGATAAGCGTGAGTGCTATGGATGGCGTTCTCAGAGGGAGACGGGAGCGGGTCCATAGTGGTGTATTGATATGGTGAATATGTGGACTCGTAGCGCCACCTCAAAAGAGTTACTTGCAATCGTAGTTCAGGATAGCCACCGAGTCAAAGCTGACTTGCTGCGGTCATACTCCACCCCGCCTTTGTTGATAATGATGCATATGTAGTTAGTTACGATGTAAGTCTTGCTGAGTAATGCGTTTGTACTCACGTTTGCTTATTTTATGTTTTGCGAGAGATGTCGGTCTCATTGGTAGTTCCGCGTGGACTTGACGCTTAGCTTGTTACCTCAGCTACGATCTTGTGCCCTCGGCAGGATCTCGGTAGATAGTCGCTTCTCAGCCTTTTTTCATTTGTAGATGTCTCAGATTTCGGACATGTTAAGCTTCCGCTTGTGCTTGTTGCTTGTATGTTGTGTATGTTGGGTCATGAGACCCATGTTTGTAATATCTCTCTCCTGAGCCTAATGAATAAATATTTGAGACGAGAGTTATGTTGTGATGCCATGTTGTATTTACACATATTGAGCATATTGTGTGTATGTTTGAAATGCTTGGTATGTGTGGGATCCGACAATCTAGTTGTTTATCCTTGGCAGCCTCTCATATGGGGAAATGTAGTCTAGTGCTTCTGAACGATAGTAGTCCGCTTCTGACTGGTTCACCGGAGTCCTGCTAGCCCAAAGACTACTGCTTCCGACACCGACCGGCCGGGATGTGTTTCACTTTGTTCTTGTGTCCGTCCATTCGAGGAAATGTCACGGTGACATCCGAGTCCTGCCTTAGCCTGCTACAGCCCGGGTTCCCGAGTCCTGTTAGCCCAAAGGTTACAGCCCGGATTCACACGCTGCTGACCGACATGCTCGATGTGATTCATGTAGGCCTGTCCCCATGGGTTAGTGCCGCTTTGGGTTCACGACTAGCCATGTCGGCCCGGGTTCTCTGTCATATGGATGCTAGCGGCACTATCATATACGTGAGCCAAAAGGCGCAAACGGTCCCGGGCCATGGTAAGGCGACACCCGTGGGAATACCGTGCGTGAGGCCGCAAAGTGATATGAGGTGTTACCGGCTAGGTCGATGTGACTTGGAATCAGGGTCCTGACAGTGTTGCTGATGAACTCCTTGCTCTTGTGCTTCAAATGATAGTCTCCCCAACACTCAACTCTCTCTCACAGGATTTGGATTTGGAGGAAAGAAGATTTGAGTCGAAAGCAACTTGGGAAAGGCTTGATATCAAGATTCATGTGGTTGGAATGGAATATCTTGGCCTCAACACATGAGTAGGTGGTTCTCCCTCAGAACTGGTAAGTTGGAAGTGTAGGTTTGTTTTGATGGCTCTCTCCACGAATGAAGAGGAGGTGGAGGGTATATATAGCCTCCACACAAAATCTAACCGTTACACACAATTTACCAAACTCGGTGGGACCGAATCAACAAACTCGGTCGGACCGATTCAGTAAACCTAGTGACCGTTAGGGTTTTCAGTGGGACCGATATGCAACTCGGTAGGACCGATATGGTTAGGGTTAGGGAATAACGTAATCTCAGTGAGACCGATTACACAAACTCGGTGAGACTGAGTTGGTCAGGCAAACTTGATGGGACCGATTCGCTCTTTCGGTGAGACCGAAAAGTTACGAAAGGGAAACAAAGAGTTTACATTGCAATCTCGGTGGGACCGATCGCTCACTTCGGCTAGACCGAAACATTACGAAGGGAAACAGAGAGATTACAATCCCATCTAGGTGAGACCGAGATCCCTATCGGTGAAATCGATTTGCCTAGGGTTTGTGGCAGTGGCTATGACATTTGAACTCGGTGGCGCTGGATAGAAAGAATCGGTAGGACCAATTTTGACTTTAGGTTTAGGTCATATGTGGATGTGAGAAAGTAGTGGAGGGTTTTGGAGCATATCACTAAGCACATGAAGCAAGATGCTCATTAAGCAACACCTCGTCCCTCCTTGATAGTATTGGCTTTTCCTATAGACTCAATGTGATCTTGGATCACTAAAATGTAAAATGTAGAGTCTTGAGCTTTTGAGCTTGAGCCAATCCTTTGTCCTTAATATTTTGAGGGATCCACTTTCATCATCCATGCCATGCCATTCATTGAGCTTTCCTGAAATATTTTTCTTGGAATAACGTTAGCTCAATGAGCTATATGTTGTTATGAATTACCAAAACCACCTAGGGATAGTTGCACTTTCAATCTCCCCCTTTTTGTTAATTGATGACAACATATAGATCAAAGCTTCGACAAATGATAATAAGATCGAAAAACATCGTCGCTTTGAGAAGTATGTGATAAGCAAGACCTCCCCCTAAAGTTGTGCATATATTAAGATTTGCTTTGGACTAGAAATGCACAAGGAAATAGGCTCATGGGTTACTCTTCCATGTCACATACGTCTTGGTGGAGCGCTCAAAATAATAAGGATTGAATACATGCACTCATCACCAAGGAAAGTGAATGATCATATAAGGGTAAGTAAGATAATATCATCTAACAAGCATAAGTGTAGCTTATGATCAATCACATGATCATCAATGTCTCACAGGTAATAGCATAGTATCTCAAGCAATCAAAGGCAAACAAAGTTCAACCAAGAAGACAAGAGAGAACAAAAGCAAACTCTCTCTCTCTCTCTCTCTCTCTCTCTCTCGAAGCCCTATGATCTATACATTTTTCTCCCCCTTTGGCAACAAGTTACCAAAAAGTTCCTAGAAAATGCATAGCACTATATCGTCTCGTGCTTGGTCTTCAAATTGGTGGCGTAGAGATGGCTCCTTGGACGAAGACTTGATTGATGTGGACGGAGTCAAGGAGTTAGTCTTTGGAGCTGGTTCTTGTTGGAGCTGTAGCTGGAGCAGATAAAGTGACTCGTGTCGGTAATCAGCTCTGCAGCTGATCTCTGAGCTCGAGGCACTCGCAAATGCATCGCTTGTTGTCCTACCCTTCCTCTCCTGCATGTCATCCTGTAGCTGCTCCATTAACCGATCAGATCTCGCCATTTTGACATCAAGATCATAGAATATTTGTTCCATGATTCTTTCCAGGCTCTCCTGGTTTTGAGTTAGGGTGGCCAACCCCTTCTCAATCCGTAGAGTTGATGTTATCAAGTAACCAAGCTGGTCCTTCTTGTTCTTCAAAAAGTACTCAGATGCCACTGCTAGAGCTGGCATCTTGGCAGCCTTCTCTTTCCTTGCTTTCTCCTTCTTCTCTTCAGCTTGTACTGATGATGGTTCATTCTCAGTCATGACAACTTGATTGTCCTCAAAGTCAGGATAGGGAACAAAGTGTTCCTTATCAAACAGATACTTCCCTGTGCCCATCTTTGAGTTAATCAACTCCTGAATCTGTGGGGCATATCCACAGCTCCTCTTTGGTCTGCTTTGTCCTCTTGATAGTTTCAACTATGAGGCTCATGACCATGAATTTCTGGGGCACATCAAATATGTGTAGCAAATTAATTGCATGCCCTCCGATCATGTTGTGGTCACCTGATTTGGGCAACAGAGTGTGCCTTAGGATCCGGTTGATCGTTGGCAGCCCTGACATAAGAAAATGAACTGATCCAAACTTGAAAGTCTCAAGTGCATTATCTGGGATCTCCTTGTACATCTGTGACATAGAGTTGTGATCCATCTTCTTCTTGGCATAAACATCCAAGTCATCTTCACTCTCCTTTGGGGCATTGATCAGACTTTCCCATTCCTCAATGGTTGATTGGTATCTCGTTCCTTCAGACATCCAAACTATCCTGCCATCTGGATAGAAATGTATTATGGAGTAGAATTTCATAATGAGCTCATCATTCCAGTTTGTGAGCTTCTGCCCAACAAAGTCTGCAACCCCACACGCACTGAAGCTGTCATACACTCCAGGATAGTGTTCTTCATTTTCCTGTATGTATGTCCAGTCGACCCACCTCATATCACATACTACGGGCTTCTTGTCCAGCAAGATTGTCTCATAGAAGTCCCGCTGCTCCTTGGTGTGGAACCTGTTATCAACATCAGTCCTTCTCCTGGTGGCATATGGATCTGCCTCTCTCCATAGCCTCAACCCTAAGTCTCTCCTGATCTTCTTGTTTTCAGCCACAGGATGAGCATCATTGTGGTCTGGAATCTTGGGTTTGAGCTTCCTTAGGACTTTCCCTTCATCATCTTCCTCAGCAGCAACATCAGGCACTGGGGCCTTTTTATTTTCAGCAGATGGTACACTCCTGGTATTCCTCTTAGGTGCACTCTTGGGCTTGGAGGCAGCTTTGGGTGCTTCTTTGGGCTTTGAAGTAGTAGCCCCTGACTTTATAGCATCACCCATCAGCTTTTGTGCCTTGGGTGCTGGTGCAGCAACCTCTTCTTCTTCCTCTTCTTCCATCATGGAAGGCTTTCCTATTACTCCGCCATGGTCTTCTTGACCCTTTCCTTCCTTTTCTTTCCTTCTGCAGCAGGCTCTTTGGGTTGGGATTCCAATGATGCTTGAGTGGAGACTCTGGCTTTAGACATTGGTTGTCTTCCTGCAGGCCTTTTGATCTTCATCCCTGGCTTTACTGCAGCTGAGTTGTACTCCTTCTTGAGCACTTTCTTCTTTGAACTAGCCTCATCCTCAACTGCCACATAATCCTCATCCTCAGACTATGAGGTTTTCTTCTTCCTTGTCCTAGTGGCAGATTTGGCAAATTGCTGGGAGTGCTTCTGCTTCCCTCATCTGAGCTGCTAGAGGGACTAGTGCCCTCACTCATGTGAATCTGCTCTTCTGACTTGTTCTGGCTATCACTTTGGTCTGACATGCTGCACACAGTAACTGCTGACCCTGTGAATAGTTATAGATGAGGTAGAGTGGATGAGCATCACAAAATGCAGAGATTTTTGCAAAAGAACGATTCAAAAAACATAGTTTTAGTTTTCCACAGAAAGCATTTCAGATCTACCGATTTTCAAACTCGGTGATACCGAAGAAGTTTTGGAAGCTAAACTATTGAACTCGGTCAGACCGAGTCACAGTTTGGTGGCACCGAGACTGCTAGGGTTTCACAAAGTTTTAAAATCGGTCACACTGATTAGCAATTCTCGGTCAGACCGAGAGTTACTAGTGCAATGGTGTTAGCCAAATCGGTGGGACCGAGTTTTTCAACTCGGTGGGTCCGAGATGGTTTCGGCGGAAACCTAAGCCTAAATTTTTGAATCACACCTATTCTAAGGATTGTTTTGACTGGATAGAGGTGTTTCAATCGTGGCAAGAAGCATTATGAACACAATGTGCTGAGAATCAGACGAGGATAGCACTGTGATCGAGTTCATACCCTAGTTCGGCGGTGAACTCGCTACAGCGGCAAAGGCGGAGATGAATCCCGTTGACGGCGGCGGAGATCAGCGACAGGAGGCGAGCTATGCGTGGGCGAGGAGTTTCCGAGAAAGTTTTCCAAAATTTGCCGGTGTGAATATATAGCCTGACACTGTCGGTGTGACCGAGTGGAACAACTCGGTGGCACCGAGATGCATAACTGTTAACAGTTACAGCAACTCGGTGTGACCGAGTGGAACAACTCGGTGGCACCGAGATGCATAAATGTTAACAGTTACAGCAACTCGGTGTGACCGAAAAGTTCAAATCGGTTGCACCGAGAAGAAAACCTAGATCGACTTACTGATCTCGGTATGACCGAAATGGATGAATCGGTCAGACCGAAAATCACATAGAAGTTTTGGAAGTTTTAAGTCTATGATTTAATCGGGACTCGAGTGCTCCTCACACAGAGTGGTTCGAATCTGACTTGATCAAATTTTGTGATGTAGCATGAATATAGTTTGAGACGAGAAAAGCATAGATAGCTAGAGAAGTTTCTTAGGCATTCTTGTCCATCCACTTGGCCAAAGAAGAAGAAGCCAATCAATCAAAACAACAAGTGGATGTCGTAGAATGAGTAAACTATGCAACCAACATGCTCACACAATAAAATGGCAAATGAAATATGTGGCAAAGCATTCACAACCAATTCTAGCATCTATCAAACAATTGGCGATGACTAGGTCATCTATATATGAGTATATTGACTTAGGAGTCAAATGAGAACATTTGATCATAGGTCACACTCATCGTTTAAGCTCAAGTGGGGTTACCACTTTTACATAAAGCATTTATGTGTTCACATCATTAGAGTTGCTTTGACTCAATTCTTAGAGTTAAGCTCCCCCTAGATGTGAGATCCCCCCCTAGAGGGATGAACTAACCTTGGGTTTTTGTCGATGATGACTTCATGTAGGTGTTGAAGATGTGGATGCTCAATGTTGATGTAGATCTTTTGGAGCAATCCTTTGGAGTGAGTTGCACTTTCAATACCTACATGGGTTAGTGTCGGTGTCAAAACCGGCGGATCTCGGGTAGGGGGTCCCGAACTGTGCGTCTAGGCGGATGGTAACAGGAGACAAGGGACACGATGTTTTTACCCAGGTTCGGGCCCTCTCGATGGAGGTAAAACCCTACTCCTGCTTGATTAATATTGATGATATGGGTAGTACAAGAGTAGATCTACCACGAGATCAGAGAGGCTAAACCCTAGAAGCTAGCCTATGGTATGATTGTTGTTCGTCCTACGGACTAAAACCCTCCAGTTTATATAGACACAGGAGAGTGCTAGGGTTACACAGAGTTGGTTACAATGGGAGGAGATCTACATATCCGTATCGCCAAGCTTGCCTTCCATGCCAAGGAAAGTCCCATCTGGACACGGGACGAAGTCTTCAATCTTGTATCTTCATAGTCCAGGAGTCCGGCCAAAGGTTATAGTCCGGCCATCCGGACACCCCCTAATCCAGGACTCCCTCAGTAGCCCCTGAACCAGGCTTCAATGACGACGAGTCCGGCGCGCAGATTGTCTTCGGCATTGCAAGGTGGGTTCCTCCTCCGAATACTTCATAGAAGATTTTGAACACAAGGATAGTGTCCGGCACTGTAAAATAAGTTCCACATACCACCGAAGAGAGAATAATATTTACACAAATCCAATCTGCTGACGTATTCCGTAGCGTGACATCACACCGCGGCCAAGCCTTTATTTGAATTTTTACTGTTCCACCTCAGCGCGTTTAGCGAGGCGGTTTCCTTGGCACGTCTTGTCGAAGCAGAGATCGTGTCCCCTTATTCTGGGATTCTCATCAATACGGGCGTGGGTAACCCAATCGTGCCCGTTGGTATATTTCCTCAATCGAAGGCGAGTCCCAAACGGTCACGGGGAGGGCTCTTGGTATTCAACCTCTTTATAAAGAGACCAAGGCTCTACTCCTTTCTTTCAATCTCAATCGAATCCGCCTCTTGCCTCGAGTTCCAACACCCAAAGCTCCAGATTAAGGCGCTTCGGACCTTCGATGACGTCCGTCTCCGGCCTTCAAGGCTGGTGGATGCCTTCCTCCGTTACGGAGGAAGACATGCTAATGCTGAGAGATGCCAGGTATCTGACCGGCGAAATCTCGCATAGGCTGCCTGCTCAAGGGCAAGTTATTCCCACTCCCAAGCCTGGTGAGAGCGTGGTGTTCGCGTCTCACTTCCTTCGGGGGCTAGGCTTCCCAACGGACCCCTTCGTGAGGGGGCTCATGTTTTATTATAGGCTGGAATTTCACGACTTGGCTCCGGAGTCCATCCTCCACATCTCATCGTTCATCGTCGTGTGCGAAGCCTTCCTCCGCATTACTACTCACTTCGGATTGTGGTTTAAGACCTTCAAAGTAGAGCCGAAGATGATCGAGGGGCAGCACGCGGAGTGCGGAGGAGCTGTTATAAGCAAGAATGCTGACGCTCCATGGCCCGAGGGCTCTTTTCAAGAGGAGTTCAGCTTATGGCAACGAGAGTGGTTTTATATCACAGCTCCCAGGGGCACCAAGTGGGTGGCGCCACCTTCCTTTCGCTCGGGTCCCCCACCACAGCTAGGATCATGGGTCAATAAAGGGTTTAACTGGGGGCCGTCCAAGGATGTGCCCTTGTTGCAGGGCCGCATTCGAGATCTCCTAGAGAGAGACATCAATCTGGTCGCGGTGACGCATGTCATGTTGATTCGCCGCACCTTGCCCTGCAAACGTTGCCCTCTCCACCTGTGGGAGTTTAATCCGGAGGGACCACGAGCTCTCCAACATTTTACGGGCGCGACGCCCATGGAGATGTACAAATTGTTCTTCGGATCACAAGCAATGTGTCCGGACTCGACCGAGGACGCAGGTCTGAGCTGCAATCGCCCGGATACTCAACTAAGTAGTCCTGTACCCGGACACGCCATCCGTATATCTATCATAAAATTGCCCTTAAAAGAGTTGTCCCTTAAACAGGAGTGGATAGTGAAAGCAAAGCTAATCAGGTGTCCGGCCCCCCTCCCTGAGGTTGCACCTTTGGAAGAAGGCGAAGGGGGGAACAAGGAAGCTACCGCCTCCCCGAAGGAGGCTGTCAAGAAAGTAGGAATCGAGAATCCCTCCATCCTGGGGAAGAAGAGGACCGCCTCTGAAGACCTGGAGACCATGGTCTCAAAGTGGGGGAAGAAATCTTCGTCAGAGGGTCCTGCGCCGGGAGATGCCTCAGCCGCACTGTGCCCCCAAGGGGATCAGCCCTCCAGTGAGCCGTAAGTAGAGAGGGGTGTTTTAAAATAAGAGACATCCCTATTCTATTTCTGAGGAAGATAACCGAATTTTTACCTTGTATTTAGGACCTCAGCCCTTCTCAGCAGAGCTCACCTTCAGGGGATCTTCGACCGAAGATGATGGAGAGCGGAACGCCTCCCCTTGCCGTACCGCCGTGCGAGGCGGGCGACCCTTAAGTGTCGTCACGGAGGGTTTCTCCGAATCCGGCAGGGCCGGAAGGCAGTCGTATGGCCCCCCAAAGCCCTTCGTGTCCGGCCTTCGAAAAAGGCCATCGGACGAGTCCGGCACCGTCCGGTGCGTGGTCGGAGGAGCTGAAGGATCTGCCCGGGCGAGCGTCTATCTCAGAAGAACACCGTGCGTTGATGGGTATGGTGATTGAAAGGATTTCATCCGTGGAGAGCGGGTTGTACGAAGCTGTCAGGAGTTTACTGACAGGTTTTGAGGTACGCAAAATGATGTACCTTTGACAGTTCCACATATAAAAGATGCGCCCTGTATAGATAGTAGCCCCTGAGACTCAGTGCGTTGTCAAAAATGACGGTGCACCGAGGATCATAATCCCAGGTATGATATGTCGTTTTTCCTATGTAGGTGGCCAAGTGTCCGGTAGCTAGCCGGACTGATGAATTTGCCGAGCTAAAGCGGCAACTTGACGTGGCAGATGCCGACATCGCGCTTGTCAACAAGCGGCTTGACGAGTCACAAGGTATGTAATTTCTCCGCAGACACCTGGTAAGGGGGTTTAATGCTCGTACCTTACAACATGTATGCTTGATGCAGATGGTGCCGCTGTCATGGAGAATCTTCAGGCAGAACTCGCCCGAGCCAAGGAGCAGGCCAGGAAAAGTGATGCGGTTGCCTTAAAGGCGGCTGAAGAGCTGAAAGCCGAAAAGGCTGCTCACTGCTGAAGCAAGAAGGAAATGGCCGAGATGGCTGTGAAATTGGAGGATGCTGCCGACCGCTGCAAGCTTCTTGAAAAAGAAGGTCGGGCGGAACAGAAGGACCTGAAGAAGGCCACTACCAAGGCCAAGGATGCTCGCTCTGCCATGAGAGATATGAAGGAGGAGCTACGTCAGGCCGAAGATATCGCGGATGGAAAGCCCTTTATGCTGCGGATGAAGTTCGGGTATCCTAAATATGCTCCGTTCGACCGGCTGTGGAGTGCGGCGGACCCTTATCTGGACTTGGCGGCGAGTGTCGCGGATGCGGCCGAACACTTCCAGGATCAAAAGGATCACGAAGTGGAAAGGCTTTTTTGGTCGCAGTTCCACAATCCAGAGCGCCCACTTCCATTAACCGATCGTTTGGCCGCGTGGGCGGAGCTGAATAGGTTATCCGGACTCGCCATGAAGTATGTCGTGAGTCATCTGTGGCCGGAAAGGCCCGAGCAGAAGAGTTATTTTAGCTTGGTGCAGCAGTTCCTTGGTGCGGTGCCGCATATCAATGCAATGAAGAGGTCAGCGTGCATAGAGGGTGCGCGGATGGCTCTTGCCCGTGTCAAGACATATTGGGCGGAGATGAAGGCCACTGCTGTTCCATCCCAAGATTCGGACGAGAGCCGAGTACATGCCGATCACAATTTTCAGGAAGTTCTGCAGGGCGCTCGTTTAATAGAGACGTAGTGCTCGAAGGATATTATGTTTGAATAACATGTATTATTGTAAAACAATGTTTCGAGGGAATATAAAAGCTTTTTATACTTATGCCTTCAAGAATTAAAATACCTCCTGTGCGGCCGTTAATGTATATGTATATATAACCTGAAAGATGGCAGTCGTCGGCTTCAGCCCCCACGCATATAATGCGGGGGTGTTCGCAGAAGGCACATTTTCACACTTGATCCAACGTCTTGGTCCTATAAAGGAGGTGATAGCGCATCGAACTAGGAAACCGGACTATAATGCTTTATCACTTTCACTTAGCCATAGGAGTTTGACAGTGGGGCTACTATATAGCCCCTAGGGGCACCGCTCACCCGAATTCGGGGCGCGTGTGTGCCTGGCCGGGAAACGGCCCTTTGTTAATGCGGAGGAATCCTAAAGATTCCAGTAGGTCATCGAGTGTATGACCAGTCTCACGCTATATCATGACAGTTTTCGGCTTTCATCGAGGTGCTCGCTTTGGTCAACCGGGGCACAATCGCAAGAGTTCTCCGGTGCCGCCTTAGCCGATAGAGCGGAACGTAAGGCAGCAAAACACAGGAGCCGGGCAAACCCAACATTAGACCAAAGACATGATTAGGAGCTGATGCATATAAGGCCAAACTCGTGACGCCGAACACTCCCTAAGTTATTCGGTCTTTATGAAAACGGGCTGAACAACGCCCTTGGTAATGAGCCCCTGGTGTCCAGGTACGCGCAAAATTCTGACATGGCCACATGCCAAGACGCCAGCCTCCTCCTTGGCTATATCACAAAACCGGGGGATGTGTGTATCAACAAGAGACGGTAAAAAAGAATCCATGGAACGGGTCCCTACTGCACGTCTGCGCCTGTGTCTCCGTTGTGCCGTATCCTGGACAGGTGTAGCACAGTGTTCATCTATAAAAGAGAGGACCTTAGTTGAAAAAGATCGTGCGAAAATATACGTTATATTAAATAAGCAAAGTATAATTCAAAAATGAATAAAATTGAGCTTTATCGTCTCTTGTTGTGCATGCGCGGAGCCCCTTGTACGGGGGTATGCGGCTAGTAAGCCCTTGTATGTTTACACCAGACTCGTCTAGCCATGTCCGGTGTCTGAACGACCTGTTTAGCTGCTTTGATCAGTGAAGCCGGTTTAGTGTGTGCCTGTCAAGGCAGCCGCACAATCTTCCGCGCTCGAGGAACACTCGAAATTTCCCTTTAATGAGATGCTTCCTCACGGAACGGACATTTTAAGTATAAGAGATGCATAATGCGGAATTGCGTTAAAGCAGGCGAAAAGCTTCGCGTCCCAGGAGTGCTTGATAGCTACTTGTGAATGGGGCGATGTGGAAGGTTAGCTTTTCGCGGCAGAAGTTGTCGGGGGAGCCGAACATAACTTCTAGCAGGAGAGAGACCGTACAATGGGCATCTGGTCCTGGCGTTACCCCTTGAAAGGAAGTGTTGCTATGGCGAATTTTTGTTGGGTCTATCCCCATTTTGTGGATTGTGTCCTAATATAGCAGGTTTAGATCGATGCCGCCGTCCATTAGGACTTGTGTAAATTGGAGTCCGTCAATTATCGGATCTAATATCAAGGCAGTCCAGCCTGCGTTCCGGATACTTCTAGAGTAATCCTCATGGTCGAAGGTGATTGGTTTTAACAACCAGTGGCGGGACTCCTCTGAGATAGGCCGTATGGCGCGTATCTCTATAGGCGCCACCCTGTTTTTCCCTTTTGTCACGTGAAGTGAGTTTACTGTTTTGACTTCTTGTGGGAAATTCTTTTGTTTTCCGGTGCTCTGCTTGTGGGGTTCGCCATCGCCCTCGCTTGGTGTGTCGAGCCCTTGTGTTCGCCGTTGAGTTTGCCGGATTTCTTGAAGACCCAACAATCTCTGTGGGTATGGTTTGCGTGCTTCCGGAGTACTGTGGATTTGACATATCTTGTCCAAGATTTTGTTTAGGTTAGATAGCTCGTCCCTGTTATCCTTGAGGGGCAGCTTTTTCTGATTCCGCCGAGAGCTTTTGAATCTGGCGTTGACTGCCGTGCTTTCGGGCTGTTTCCCTTGGTCCAGCGCTGGTCCTTGCTGCGTCGCGGTTTCCCGTTTCCATCCCTAACTTCGGATGTACTTGGGTCGCTGGTACTGCATCTTGCCAACCAGCTATCCTCTCCTGCGCAAAAGCGGGTCATGAGGCTTGTTAATGCGGCCATTGTTCTTGGCTTTTCTTGGCCGAGGTGTTTGGCGAGCCATTCGTCTCGATCGCTGTGTTTGAAAGGTGCTAGGCTTCGGTGTCCGGACAGTCGACTATCTAGTTCTTTTTAGTAAGAAATATGTTCCAGAGTTTCCGGTCTGACTCTCCGGGTTGTTGAGTTATATGACTTAAATCGTGTGCATCCGGAGGTCGGACATAGGTCCCTTGAAAATTTGCCCGAAAAGCGTCCTCGAGCTCTTCCCAACTTCCAATGGCGTTTTCGGGAAGGCTTTTAAGCCAATGCCGTGCTGGCCCTTTGAGTTTGAGGGGTAAGTATTTTATGGCGTGGAGATCATCTCCTCTAGCAATGTGTATGTGGAGGATGTAATCCTCAATCCAGACTCCAGGGTCTGTTGTTCCGTCGTATGCCTCTATGTTTACGGGCTTGAATCCCGCTGGAAATTCATGATCCAGCACCTCATCGGTGAAACATAGGGGGTGTGCGGCACCCCTATATTTGGGTGTACCGTGATGTTCGGATACCCGCTGGAAATTCATGATCCAGCACCTCATCGGTGAAACATAGGGGGTGTGCGGCACCCCTATATTTGGGTGTACCGTGATGTTCGGATACTTGATGCGTTGCATTGCTTACTAGAGCTTGCTTTCTTGGCCCGTAGATAGATCTAGCTGGGCCATATTTTTGATGTGAATCCTTGTGCGGATCGCATGCCGGCTTATGTGCGGCGCCCTTTGCTGCTCTATGTTGGCCATGGGGTTGTTCACCCGACCGGGTGGCTTCCTTATTTTTTGATTGCGGGGGCTCTAAGGCCTCCTCATAAAATTTCGGCAGTAATTTTCACTTCGGGTAGCTCTTTGTGCGGCGACTGTCGCCGTATTTGTCTGCGGTGTTGAGTACTTTACTCCATCTAGCTCTGAGTGCATCTTCCGCTGTTTTGAGCTTCCGCTTCTGCTTTTTCAGGCTGCGCGCAGTGGCGACGAGCCTTTTGTGGAGGTTCTTCTGCTCCGGTAACTTGTCCGGCGCGAGGTCGTCCGGACTGTTATCTTCGCCGGGGATGGGTTGTTTATCCAAGTTGCCCTGTTCGGACGGTTGCTCGATGGCATGTTCGCCGTCCGCCGGTTTGCCCTGCTCTATGGCTGGGTCTGTATGGTTGTTGTCTCTGTCGAGGTGGGGTTTGGAGCGGCGTTTACGCCGCCGCTTTGACTGCTTTTCGAGGGAACGATCCCTCGTTGCATCCCTTTGCTCCTCGTCGTTGTTTCTTTTAGGTGTGTCCACCATGTATACATCATGAGATGGGGTGGTTGTCCAGTGCCCTATAGGCTCTGGTTCCTGTTCGTGTCCTACATCGTCGTCCATACCGTCGATGTCTTTGGAGTCGAAGTCGAGCATGTCGGTTAAATCATCGAAAGTGGCTAGGAAGTGGGTGGTGGGTGGGCTTTGAATTTCTTCGTCGTCCGCATCCCAACCTTGCTGACCATAGTCCGGCCAGGGCTCCCCTGATAAAGAGAGAGATTTTAATGAATTCATAATGTCACCGAAGGGCGAGTGCTGAAAGATGTCCGCGGTGGTGAACTCCATGCTCGGCGCCCAAACGGATTCGATTGGCAGGGGCGCGGAAGTTTCGGAGTACGGAGAGGAGTCCGGGACTTTGGAGTCACAGGCTTCGCAGAGGACAAGGCTGGTGTTTGGCTCGATCGCCGTAGAGATTGCAGGCCCCGAGGCGGTGTCCAGCCACCCGCCCTCGGTCCGCGCAGTCGGCTCCGAGCTAAGGGTCGGAGCGGGCACGGGTGCGGCCTCTGTGGCACTCGCTCGGGCGGCAGAGCTAGATCATGCCCATCGTAACAGTGCGGCTCACACGGTTGTGGCTCGGATCCGTCGAAGATCAAGTCTCCGCGGACTTCACTCGTGTAGTTTAAACTTCCAAATCTGACCTGATGGCCAGGGGTGTAGCTTTCGATCTGCTCCAAATGGGCAAGCGAATTGGCCCGCAGTGCAAAGCCGCCGAATACGAAGATCTGTCCGGGGAGAAAAGTCTCACCCTGGACCGCATCGTTGTTGATGATCGGAGGAGCCATCGGGCCTAAAGATGACGATACGTAGGAACTCTCAATGAAAGCACCAATGTCGGTGTCAAACTGGCGGATCTCGGGTAGGGGGTCCCGAACTGCAAGGCCTAGGTGGATGGTAACAGGAGACAAGGGACACGATGTTTTTACCCAGGTTCGGGCCCTCTCGATGGAGGTAAAACCCTACTAATGCTTGATTAATATTGATGATACGGGTAGTACAAGTGTAGATCTACCACGAGATCAGAGAGGCTAAACCCTAGAAGCTAGCCTATGGTATGATTGTTGTTCGTCCTACGGACTAAAACCCTCCGGTTTATATAGACACCGGAGAGGGCTAGGGTTACATAGAGTCGGGTACAAAGGGGGGAAATCGACCTATCCATATCCCCAAGCTTGGCGTGCACGCCAAGGAAAGTCCCATCCGGACACGGGACGAAGTCTTCAATCTTGTATCTTCATAGTCCAGGAGTCCGGCCAAAGGTTATAGTCCGGCCATCCGGACACCCCGTAATCCAGGACTCCCTCGGTTAGTCCCACAAGGAACAAACAAGTATATCCATAGACATAGAGTGATGCACACACAAGATGATGTCCATGAAAACATTAGGTTACCTTGTCCCTTGCCTTACCAACATGAGGGTTTGTGACTCCTTGAACTAGTGCAAGATATGGAAGATGATTGCACTTGTCCTTGCGATAATGATATGAGTGAAGAATGTTGGTGGAGTCACCCTCAAGAACTCTCTAGTTCTTCTTCTTCGGGATCCACAACATCTTGATGGGAATCCTTGGTGTAGTAGTTGTACTCGATGAGGTAGAACTTGACGTGGTCTTGGGAACCCACTTGACCAAGGCCTTAGGTGCTTCTTCAAATGCATCAATCTCCTCTTGAAGCTTGTCCTTGCCTTTGTTCTTGTGGTCTTGTGGTGGAATATCATCTTGTGATTGTGTTCCCTTGAAGGAAGTAGGATCATACTTCTCTTGTTGAGGAACAAACTTCGTCTTGGGGTATTGATCTTCTTCCCACTCTACTACATTGGCATTGAACTTTCGTTCAAAACCAACACCTTGATTCTTCCGGTGCCTTCCTTGCTTGCGTACAATTTCCTCAAATTGCTTACTCCCGGCAAGGCTCTATAATTACCTTCAATAAGTTGTTTTCTTGCTCAAGTGTAACTTGTCTAGGAGAATCATTAGTGGAATCAAGAGAACTACTAGAAGCAACAATATTGGATTTAGCATTATTATTTTACTACTAGAGGAAGAATCTTTCTTGTTCTTGTTACTAGACTTGACTTGAGGCATGTAAGTAGATAAGAGTAAACGCTTGGCAATGTAAGAAGAACTTTTCTTAGGGAGATCATCATTGATTACTTTTAGGAACTCATGCTCTTGCTCAAGATTGAGTTTTTTAAAGCGTAACTTCTCATGAGCCCTTAAAAGTTCTCGATGATCTTCGAAGATAGTTTCATGAGCTAACTTAAGAGTGCTTAGTTCTTTAGTTAGAAGCTCAATCTTCTCCTTATCATTGTCATTTGTTTCATCTTGAGTAGCATGATTAATTGACGTTTCATCATAGTATTCATCACTAGAGTTGCCAACAAGTAAATCATCATCACCTAGCAAGTCATCTTCATCACTATTAAAATCCACATACTCGGGGTGTGTTACGTTAGGACATTTGGCCATGAAGCATCTTCCAATTCCTTCATTTGTTGAATCAAATATGTCGTAGGAGTTGGTTGACACAAGTGCTAGACCGGCAACACCTTCATCTTGAGTGTATTCGGAGTCGGAGTGATAGCTTCTCTCGGAGTGATTGTCGGAGTCGGAGCGGATACCCATTCACCAACGTGAGCTTGATGTCTTCGTTTTGTGTAGCTCTTTGATGACTTGTCCTTCCTTTCCGAATCCTTGCTTCTCCGTGAGGATCTTCGTTCATAATGATCATCTCTACTCCTTCTCTCTCTTGGTGGTGATTCTTCTCTTCTACTTCTTCTCTTGGGAGAATCTTCTCTTCTTTTGTAGGGTGACGTACACTCATTGGAATAGTGTCCGGGTCTCCCACAATTGTAGCAGTTGCACTCTCGACTGGAAGATCTTTTGTCATGGTAGGACCTTGACTTAGAGCTTCTTTGTTTGCTTCTACTCTTGTAGAATTTGTTGAAGTTCTTCACCATTAAGCTCAATTGTTCATTGAAGGTTTGTTTCTCACTTGATGATGTGGGGGCTTCACATGAGGCTTTGTAAGCACCACTTGACTTGTTGTGAAGTTCCTCCTTATCCTTGAGTGACATCTCATGAGCAACAATTCTTCCAATGACTTCCGTTGGCTTGAGATCTTTGTAATTTGGCATCATTTGGATCAATGTGCACACGGTATCATATTTTCCATCCAATGCTCTTAGGATCTTCTTGATGATGAATCATCGGTCATCTCTTCACTTCCTAAGCCGGCAATCTCATTTGTGATAAGAGCAAGCCTAGAGTACATTTCAGCGACACCTTCACCATCGTTCATTTTGAACTTGTCAAGCTGACTTTGGAGCACATCCAACTTGGATTCCTTGACAGAGTCGGTACCTTCATGCATATCAATCAAAGTATCCCAAATTTCCTTTGCATTCTCAAGACGGCTGATTTTGTTGAATTCTTCTGGGCACAAGCCATTGAAGAGGATATCACAAGCTTGAGCGTTGTATTGCAGCATCTTCAACTCTTCCGCGCTAGATTCACGGTTCGGTTCTCTCCCATCAAAGAATTCACCTTGCAAGCCAATACGCACAATAGCCCAAACGACGGGGTTATGTCTGAGAATATGCATTTTCATCTTATGCTTCCAACTAGCAAAATTAGTGCCATCAAAGTAGGGACCTCTACAGTGATAATTTCCCTCGCTAGACGCTATACTCTCCTAGGTTGTGAAACCAAGGCTATGACCACCAAAAGCTATGGAAATCAAAGCAAATGGAGACCAAAGCTCTGATACCACTTGTAGGACCTTGAAGTATGTTTAGAGGGTGGGTGATTAGACTACTTGACCGATTGAAAACTTAACCTTTTCCCAATTTTAGATGTTGGCAGATTTTAGCTATCTTTGCACATGTCAAGCAATCTTGAGCGTTGTATTGCAGCATCTTCAACTCTTCCGCGCGAGTCCACGGAGGGCTCCACCCATGAAGGGTCCACGAAGAAGCAACCTTGTCTATCCCACCATGGTCGTCGCCCATTAAGGACTTTCCTCACTAGCGGTAGATCTTCACAAAGTAGGTGATCTCCTTGCCCTTAAAAACTCCTTGGTTCAACTTCACAATCTTGTCGGAGGCTCCCAAGTGACACCTAGCCAATCTAGGAGACACCACTCTCCAAGAAGTAACAAATGGTGTGTTGATGATGAACTCCTTGCTCTTGTGCTTCAAATGATAGTCTCCCCAACACTCAACTCTCTCTCACAGGATTTGGATTTGGAGGAAAGTACATTTGAGTGGAAAGCAACTTGGGAAAGGCTAGAGATCAACATTCATGTGGTTGGAATGGAATATCTTGGCCTCAACACATGAGTAGGTGGTTCTCTCTCAGAACTGGTAAGTTGGAAGTGTAGGTTTGTTCTGATGGCTCTATCCACGAATGAAGAGGAGGTGTGTCACAGCCCTAGAGCTTGCTTGTAGCTAGTGGCATTGCATCCATGCATCATGTTTAAATTTCTAAGAAAATTGAAATGGGGATTGCCTAAACCCCTAGCACCAAAATAATGCAAATAGGTTCAACTTCAAAATATTTTCAGTAATCCAAATGGCCTTCAAAAATGTTCATCATTTCTGGAAAAATGTTTTAAACCATAACCAGAGGTGTTGCACATTTTTCATGTCATATTTGGTCACTGGATTAATTCATAAAGTATTTGCATTTGGGCATTTAAATGCTAATAAATAATTTAAATGCTCAAATAGTCCCAAACTGAAATGTTTACTGTAGGATATATTTCCAACAGTGGTCATGAGCAGTGGCATGAATTTTGGGATTGATTTAGTATTTTTAATAAAGCCCAACAGTTTACAGAAATTAGAAAACAAATGCAATTAGGAGAGAGAGAGGAACGTACCTGGCCACTTACCTGGCGCCCCATCCGGCCCACCTTCAGAGGCAGTCGGCTGGGCAAAGCCAGCCCAGCCCACCTACTCCGCTCATCGTCTTCCTCTGCCAGTAGGCAGAGGCGAGGCGTGGCGCGCGCCCGAGAGCCCCGACGCCACCTCCTGCTTCCCGGCCCTCCTAGCGACGCCACGACGACGGCCAGCGCTCCCTCTCGCTTTCCCCTCCTCTCCCTGAATCTCACTCTCTCCCCGAGCTCGTCTCTCTCCCTCTCTCTCCCGAACCCGAGCACTATCGCCGCCGCCGACGAACACCACCACGGCCATCGCCTCCCCCTCGTCCCCTCGAGCAGTCCACGAGCTCCGCCTAGTCCCTCTCCTCCTCCCCACCGAGCTACATGAGCCGGGAAGCACTGCAACGCCCTCGACGTCGTCGTCTTCCTCCTCGGGCAACCGAGATCGCCGCCGTGATTTCGTCGCCTCCGGACCTCCCCCGCGCCCACTGACCTTCCCATCGTGCTCGCGGTGAGCTACTGAGCTTTTCCCCTCACCTCCCCCGCTCGCTAGCCTCCTCTAGCCACCGTTCCCACCGCGGCCGAAGCTCGCCGCCGCCGTTCCTCGTCGCCGAAGTGGCTAGAGCCACAATGGCTCGAAGCCAACCTCACTTTTGTGCTCAGCGCAGCACCAGGAGCTCGTAGCCACCACCCGCTCCTCCTCCCGTGCACCGTAGCGTCAAACCCGACCCCGCCCGAACTCTGGTCGCCGCCAAAGCTCGTCGCCGGCGAGATTCCAGCTGCCGCGTGACCACCCGTCTAGTCCATTAGATGCGCGAGTGCAAGAGCTCCTCCCCGGTGCGCTCAGCGCGCCAAACCACCGCCCGAAGCTCAAATCCGAGCCGCGCCGCCGTCGTTTTGGTCGCCGCCGGCCAAGTTCCGGCGAGGCCGACGTGGCGACATCATTAGTCGCTAATGAGCCCGCTAATCACCCCTCTAGATCCACTGACGAGTGGGACCCTGAGCTTAATTAGGTTAGTCTAAATTTCTGTTAAGTTTAGTACTAATATATGTGGACCCCACGTGCGGTTGACCTTGGCCAAGTCGACTTTGGTGGTCCCACATGTCATCCACCTAAACCAGCTGAGACGCCGACCAATGGACCCCACGGGTCAGGTTTGACCTGGGCGCTCAGTTGACTTGGCGACGTCACAGTGATGTCATGATGACGCAATAACCCATTTTCTGGATTTATTATAATTCAGGAAATTTCAGAAAATACCCCAAACTTCTAAAATTCATAGAAATTCAACCGTAACTCCAAATGAAATAATTTATATATGAAAATGATCAGAAAAATATGAAGAATCTGTTTATGCCATGATCATGCATGTTTGAACAAGTTAACCTCACTGAATAGGATGAATCATGATTAGGGTAAATTATGAACTAGCATTTGGAGTTGGAGTTTAACCTTGTTTGAATTCCACTTCAATTAACTTGGCTAGGTTTTGCATTAGGTGAATTCAGTACCTTAACATGACATGTCATTCATGTGAATGTGCATTGCATTGATTGTGTTCTCTCTTGTTTGCCGGTAATTGTCCCCTCTCAGTAGACGACGTTCCGACGATTGTTCGATGACACCGATGAAGAACTATATTATCTTGAAGTGCCAGCAAGCAAAACCCCTTGTTCATTCCGATATAATCCCACTCTCTCGCTCCTGCTCTATTTTACTGCATTAGGACAAAAACGATTCATGTGTTACTTGCTGCGGTAGCTGAACCCCTTTATCCTCTGCATGACCTGTCATTCCACAGTAATTAGATGAAACCCACTAGCATGAGTAGGAGTTGTTTGAGCCCTGTTGTGCCTACTCATTCATGATTGTTTGTCATGCCTGCTAATGCTTAGAGTTGAGTCAGGTCTGATTCATCGGGAATGAATCGGAGGTGTGTGAACATGTCCTACTGTGTGTGAGCTAAGTGTGTGAACACGATTTGGTAAAGGTAGCGGTGAGAGGTCATGTAGGAGTACATGGTGGGTTGTCTCATTGCAGCCGTCCTCGAGGAACTGAAGTTACGTGTTTGTGATCCATGAAACAGTTACTACCACGCATTGGGATCCTTAATTGACCCTCTCGGCTTCTTAACCACCCTTGTCCTCATCCGGGAGTTGCAAGTAGTTTACGGTGTTTGTATTATCTTTGGGGGACGCATAGCGCTGACCTTAGGGGTGGGTTGTGTTGCGGTAGGCACCGTGGCCCGGTGTACCGATTCGCCTGCTTGGTGTCTCGGGAACCCTGCACACATCGTTCGGGGCTGTATGGGAAACCTCGGCGGACTCCCTGCGGATGGAACCCGAATAGGCGATAAACCTGGACTAGGGACTTGACTGTTTAGGTAGGTCGTGGCCGACACCCACGTTGGGCTTCCGCTTGAAGGTTGCCGAGTACATGTCGTGTAAACGGCGGTAAGTGGTGAGAGCGTGTGTGAAGAAGTACACCCCTACAGGGTTAATATGATCTATTCGAATAGCCGTGTCCACGGAGAAGGACTTCTGGGTTGCCTATATCAGTTCGTAGACAAGTGAAAGTGGATACCCTTAAATGCGCAAGATAAGCGTGAGTGCTATGGATGGCGTTCTCGTAGGGAGACGGGAGCGGGTCCATAGTGGTGTATTGACATGGTGAATATGTGGACTCGTGTGTGCCACCTCAAAAGAGTTACTTGCAGTCGTAGTTTAAGATAGCCACCGAGTCAAAGCTGGCTTGCTGCAGTCAAACTCCACCACCCCCTTTTGATAATGAATCATATGTAGTTAGTTCTGATGTAAGTCTTGCTGAGTACATTTGTACTCACGTTTGCTTATTTTATGTTTTGCAGAGAGACGTCAGTCTCGCTAGTAGTTCCGCTTGGACTTCGATGTTTAGCTTGTTACCTCAGCTACGATCTTGTGCCCTCGGCAAGATCTGGTAGATAGTCAGGCTTCTCGACCTTTTTCATTTATAGTTATGCGTACTTCAGACATGTTTAGCTTCCGCTTGTGCTTTGACTTGTATGTTTCGAGTGTTGGGTCATGAGACCCATGTTTGTAATATCTCGCTCCTCGGAGCCTAATGAATAAATATTTGAGTCAGAGAGTTATGTTGTGATGCCATGTTGTATCTACACATATTGAGCATATTGTGTGTATGTTTGAAATGCTTGGTATGTGTGGGATCCGACAAACTAGTTGTTTATCCTTGGCAGCCTCTCATATGGGGAAATGTAGTCTCGTGCTTCTGAGCGATAGTAGTCCACTACAGCCCGGTATACCAGTCTGCTAGCCCAAAGCACTACCGCTTGGACACTTGACTGGCGGCATGTGTTTCACTTCGTTCCTATATGTCCGCCTTCGGGAAATGTCACGCGGTGTTATTCGGAGTGTTTCCTAGCCTGCTACAGCCCGGGATACCGGAGTCCTGTTAGCCCGATGCTACAGCTCAATTTATACGTTGATGACCGACATGCTCGATGTGATTCATGTATGCCTGTCCCCATAGGTTAAGCGCCGCTTTGGGTTCACGACTAGCCATGTCGGCCCGGTTCTTTGTCATGTGGATGCTAGCGACAACATCATATACGTGAGCCAAAAGACGCAAACGGTCCCGGGCCATGGTAAGGCGACACCCGTGGAATACCGTCGTCCAGCCGCAAAGTGATATGAGGTGTTACCGGCTAGGTCGATGTGATTTGGAATCGGGTCCTGACAGCGTTGGTATCAGAGCCTGACTGCCTGTAGGATTACCAAGTCAAACTGGTCGAAGTTGTGTCTAGAAATGCTTTAGCTATGTAAGGAATTGATTGTGGAAGGGAACGTAAGGCTCTTTTTACTCCTTATACCTCATGGCCTTCTGATCTGAGTCATCCTCTTCTCTTCTACGGGGTTTAAGAACTAGTCTTCTCATCTATCTATCAGGATGACGTGTTACTAGTCCATAGACCTTTAAGATTGTTGGTTTTAAGACTCAGTTCAGTTCCTACTATTTCTGTATGATAATTGTTGATCTCGGAACCTTGGTATTGTGATGTTGAGTGGTTATGCCACCATTTTTGCAGGATGTCTCAAATCATTTTGAGCATTTACAGCCGTTATGTTGTCCGAGTCATCCCAGGTCTCTAAATAGTCTGATGCATTTGCAAATCCTTTCCTTCCGTTTCCGATGTCCTTTTGGCCAGAATAAGCACACTAACCGGTGCGTTGAGGTAATTTATTGCCTTGACATATATGTTGGAACTATTATTATGACCCTAGGTGTTTAGGAAGTCATCTAGCAATTTAGCAATGCTTTTGTATCCCCAGTGTGATGATTCTGGCCATTATTCTTGAAAGCATCCCGTGATGCCATTTAGTAGTAGGCATTCTATTCCCGGGTTCTTGAACCCGAGATTCACCCTACTTACCTAATGTTGATAGTGTTGCTCGTACCTTTAGGATATTAGTAACTTTGCGATAGTCCTCGAGGTCCGTGGTATTTCCTTCTTCCAAATACCATGAGCCGCTTATGGCAGAAGTTCCTCGCTGAACCGAAGGATCACAATCAGAGTACTCTTGAGGAGTTCTCCATTCATAATTGTGACTCTGCCAGTTCTACTTTCTCCGCATGGGTTATCCGGAAGAAATGTTGAGCTTTGCTCGACACACTAATCTATGCATCCACAACTCAGGAAATTATATGTTCCTTTGAGTTGCTCTCTTTAGTTGTATCCCACCATCTTCCATCAGTTGATAACCAAGAGTATGTGTGCATTTGTGTTCATTGGTGCCTTTTACTCTTGTGGTCCGTCAAGCCATTCTGTCTTGAATGACTTGGAGAAACAAACTCCAGTACCTCATCCATATCCAGGATTGGGTCAAAGCAGTTGTACTTCGCAGATCAAAATGCCAATTCAGCTTTGTTACATTTCTACCTTGGAGTGTTACCATCTTTATGTCAGGAACATCATGAGAATTGCACCTTCTCTTATGAATTCTTGTCGTAGTGATACTTCTCACCATCATCATTCATTCCTCAGTCCTCGTGTTGTTGTAACCGCCGACAAGTGAATTGTGATGTGTGAAATCAATACTCCGAGCAACTCGTTGCTTGGCAGCTAATGGACAATATCCTCATTCTTAGCGTGTTGGTTATTAAATCATCATCCTAAGATTAATCGTGCTATCTAATCCTTATTTCCGGTGCACTCTCCGAACAATGAGTTAGGATTATTCAATCCCTTGTTTATTGTTCATATCATCTTGCCCTAAAAAGCAAGATTGTTCTCGAGCTTAGTAACATATCGGTGGTTCGTGATTTTCCGAATATCTTCTCGGAAGTGTTACCGGGTTGTCTCCTGACTGTTATGTTGAGCTCGTGATCAAGTTGGTTTCCTGTGAACCATCATTTCTCCAAGAATCTGTGTTGGATATCCCTGAGCTAGTTGGTTAAGCTAGACAACAACTTGGAGAGTTGGAAGATAAAAGCTTGCCTAACTTAGTTCGTTCCAAAGGGATATTCTTGTGTAGTGTGTGTTGAAGAAAGATGATATCTTCATCGAATGGTTCCTGTGATCATTTGTTGAATCTATTGTCTTATCAAAACTTTGACTTGAGTATGTGCCATCGTCAAGTCAAATCAGAACCAACGATGTTTGTAATGTTGTCTTACTCGTGGTTGATCCCTCGAGCATACACCATTATATCTTTTGTTCTGACCAATACTATCACCGTGTTCACATGATGGTGGAAGTCCAGTGATATGGAAATTCCGATGATTTGTTGTTGAGCCCATCAGCAGCATTTTGTCTCCCCCATGAGTCATGTTGAACATCAACCTAGTGTTGAAAACTTTGTAAGCAATGCCTTCGTGTTTCATTCATGAAGCATATGTTTGGACGAAAGTAGTGACTTCCTCTAATTCACGTGCATTAGGTGCAAGTTGCCGCCATGAATTTGAGAAAGGTTTGTTTTGGTTCCCTTGGAATCATCCCAAGTCGATCATGCATATGTGCGAAGTATTTTGTAGTCTGGAGACTTGCAACCTTCATTCTATATGTATTCCTAGCATACCAAGCCACTGATTGATTTGTTCAAGGAGAAGGAGTTCCTTCATAAGAGCTAATCCGGACTTATGTAGGGACTTCGATATCCTCGTTGATGGTTCCCCACGAACTTCGGTAGTGTTTTATGATAAGACTACTATGTGGTCATTCTTGTCTTGGACAACATGTTCACATGTTAGTAGCGTAACCAGCTCATGTTTTGGAGCTTGCTATCGTAGTTCATTCGAGAATCACGCAACATCTTCTCGTCGATTTGTGTTGCAAACTTTCATTTTTCTTCTAGACTCGATGAGTCCGGAATATCCTAACACCAACCAGATCTGAATCTCAGGCAGATATGATGGTTGGAACATTCCAACGATTGCATTTCGTTCCCAGCTTGCACCGTCCTTATGCCATTTCACTATGGGCTGCCTTCTTAGTAATTTCTGTTCAAGATCATCCTGAAAAATGGTCCTACCATTGGTTCCCTCCACCTCCAATGACAAGCAAAATCATCCATTATGTTGTTTTCAACAAGGTAGTCCACATCATCCATTCTAGTCTGGGTATGCCTTTCCTTTGCACTCCACCAAACGATCGTTTGTGATTGCCTTAGGCTGGTATAAAGTGTTTCGATGATCTTTGTATCAAAAGTAATTCTTTTTGCCACTTAAGGGAATAGTTCCTCGCGTCACCTCCCCTGGGGTGCCCCGTTATTGGATCATGGTAAATATTTCCTCGCCACCTTGACACCATCCACCATCCTTCTAAGCGTGGAATGGTTGCCTACCAATTTGAACCTTCGTCATCCGTTTCTTTTTCCATCATTCGTAATGTGTGTTTGGTGTCTCAACTCAAGAGATGTTCTTACGTCTCACTCCATGAACTAATTTTGAATTACTCGATCTTCAAGAAGATTAAATCCGGTAGGGTTTCCCCCTTCTTTCTGTTGTTGTGTCGAGTGAAGATCTCGAAAGCAAAGACGTCAAGACCAAAATGATGGAATGAATCAACATCTTCGAGAAGGGAAAATGGATCATGAAGTTTGTGATAGTTTTGCGACTTCCCTTTTCCTCTTACCTCACGTCTTGAATCTCGGGGCGAGATTCTTGTTTAGTGGGGGTGAGTTGTCACAGCCCTAGAGCTTGCTTGTAGCTAGTGGCATTGCATCCATGCATCATGTTTAAATTTCTAAGAAAATTGAAATGGGGATTGCCTAAACCCCTAGCACCAAAATAATGCAAATAGGTTCAACTTCAAAATATTTTCAAAGTAATCCAAATGGCCTTCAAAATGTTCATCATTTACGGAAAAATGTTTTAAACCATAACCAGAGGTGTTGCACATTTTCATGTCATATTTGGTCACTGGATTAATTCATAAAGTATTTGCATTTGGGCATTTAAATGCTAATAAATAATTTAAATGCTCAAATAGTCCCAAACTGAAATGTTTCTTGTAGGATATATTTCCAACAGTGGTCATGAGCGATGGCATGAATTTTGGGATTGATTTAGTATTTTAATAAAGCCCAACAGTTTACTGAAATTAGAAAACAAATGCAATTAGAGAGAGAGAGGAACGTGCACGGCCACTTACTGGCGCCCCATCCGCCCACCTCAGTAGCAGTCGGCCGGGCAAAGCCAGCCCAGCCCACCTACCCGGCTCATCGCCTTCCTCTCGCCAAGAGGCAGAGGCGAGGCGTGCAGCCACGCCCGAGAGCCCCGACGCCACCTCCTGCTTCCTGGCCCTCCTAGCGACGCCACGACGACGGACAGCGCTCCCTCTCGCTTTCCCTCCTCTCCTGAATCTCACTCTCTCCCGAGCTCGTCTCTCTCCTCTCTCTCCCGAACCCGAGCACTATCGCCGCCGACGAACACCACCACGGCCATCGCCTCCCCTCGTCCCTCGAGCAGTCCACGAGCTCCGCCTAGTCCCTCTCCTCCTCCCCACCGAGCCACATGAGCCGGAAGCGCTGCAACGCCCTCGACGTCGTCGTCTTCCTCCTCGGGCAACCGAGATCGCCGCCGTGATTTCATCGCCTCCGGACCTCCCCCGCGCCCACTGACCTTCCCATCGTGCTCGCGGTGAGCTACTGAGCTTTTCCCCTCACCTCCTCCGCTCGCTAGCCTCCTCTAGCCACCGTTCCCACCTTGGAAGCTTCGCCGCCGCCGTGCCGTCGCCCGGGCGTGGCTAGAGCCACAATGGCTCAAGCCAACCTCACTTTTGTGCTCAGCGCAGCACCAGGAGCTTCGTAGCCACCACCCGCTCCTCCTCCCGTGCAATCAGAAGCGCCAAACCCGACCCCGCCCGAACTCCGGTCGCCGCCAAAGCTCGTCGCCGGCGAGATTCCGGCTGCCCCGTGACCACCCGTCTGATCCATTAGATGCGCGAGTGCAAGAGCTCCTCCCCGGTGCGCTCAGCGCGCCAAACCACCGCCCGAAGCTCAAATCCGAGCCGCGCCGCCGTCGTTTTGGTCGCCGCCGGCCAGGTTCCGGCGAGGCCGACGTGGCGACATCATTAGTCGCTAATGAGCCCGCTAATCACCCCTCTAGAGCCACTGACGAGTGGGACCCTGAGCTTACTTAGGTTAGTCTAAATTTCTGTTAAGTTTAGTACTAATATATGTGGACCCCACGTGCCAGTTTGACCTTGGCCAAGTCAGCTTTGACTGGTCCCACATGTCATCCACCTAAACCAGCCTGAGACGCTGACCAATGGACCCCACGGGTCAGGTTTGACCTGGGGCGGCCAGTGACTTGCTAACATCACAGTGATGTCATGCTGACGCAATAACCCATTTTCTGGATTTATTATAATTCAGGAAATTTTAGAAAATACCCCAAACTTCTAAAATTCATAGAAATTCAACCGTAACTCCAAATGAAATAATTTATATATGAAAATGATCAGAAAAATATGAAGAATCTGTTTATGCCATGATCATGCATGTTTGAACAAGTTAACCTCACTGAGTAGGATGAATCATGATTAGGGTAAATTATGAACTAGCATTTGGAGTTGGAGTTTAACCTTGTTTGAATTCCACTTCAATTAACTTGGCTAGGTTTTGCATTAGGTGAATTCAGTACCTTAACATGACATGTCATTCATGTGAATGTGCATTGCATTGATTGCGTTCTCTCTTGTTGCCGGTAATTGTCTCCTCTCAGTAGACGACGTTCCGACGATTGTTCGATGACACCGATGAAGAACTATATTATCTTCGAAGTGCCGTGCAAGCAAAACCCCCTTGTTCATTCCGATATAATCCCACTCTCTCGCTCCTGCTCTATTTTACTTCATTAGGACAACAACGATTCATGTATTACTTGCTGCGGTAGCTGAACCCCTTTATCCTCTGCATGACCTGTCATTCCACAGTAATTAGATGAAACCCACTAGCATGAGTAGGAGTTGTTTGAGCCCTGTTGTGCCTACTCATTCATGCTTGTTTGTCATGAATGCTACTGCTTAGACTTGAGTCAGGTCTGATTCATCGGGAATGAATCGGAGGTGTGTGAACATGTCCTACTGTGTGTGAGCTAAGTGTGTGAACACGATTTGGTAAAGGTAGCGGTGAGAGGCCATGTAGGAGTACATGGTGGGTTGTCTCATTGCAGCCGTCCTCGTGAACTGAGTTCTGTGTTTGTGATCCATGAAACAGTTACTACCACGCATTGGGATCCTTAATTGACCCTCTCGGCTTCTTAACCACCCTTGTCCTCGGTCCGGGAGTTGCAAGTAGTTTCGGTGTTTGTAGTATCTTTGGGGGCCGCATTTAACGCTGACCTTAGGGGTGGGTTGTGTTGCGGTAGGCACCGTGGCCCGGTGTACCGATTCGCCCGTTTGGTGTCTCGGGAACCCTGCACACATCGTTCGGAGCTGTATGGGAAACCTCGGCCGGACTCCCTGCGGATGGAACCCGAATAGGCGATAAACCTGGACTAGGGACTTGACTGTTTAGGTAGGTCGTGGCCGACACCCACGTTGGGCTTCCGCTTGAAGGTTGCCGAGTACATGTCGTGTTATCGGCGGTAAGTGGTGAGAGCGTGTGTGAAGAAGTACACCCCTGCAGGGTTAATATGATCTATTCGAATAGCCGTGTCCACGGAGAAGGACTTCTGGGTTGCCTATATCAGTTCATAGACAAGTGAAAGTGGATACCCTTAAATGCGCAAGATAAGCGTGAGTGCTATGGATGGCGTTCTCGTAGGGAGACGGGAGCGGGTCCATAGTGGTGTATTGACATGGTGAATATGTGGACTCGTGTGCGCCACCTCAAAAGAGTTACTTGCAGTCGTAGTTTAAGATAGCCACCGAGTCAAAGCTGGCTTGCTGCAGTCAAACTCCACCACCCCCTTTTGATAATGATGCATATGTAGTTAGTTCTAATGTAAGTCTTGCTGAGTATGTTTGTACTCACGTTTGCTTATTTTATGTTTTGCAGAGAGACGTCAGTCTCGCTAGTAGTTCCGCTTGGACTTCGACGTTTAGCTTGTTACCTCAGCTACGATCTTGTGCCCTCGGCAGGATCTGGTAGATAGTCAGGCTTCTCGGCCTTTTTCATTTATAGTTGTCTGTACTCAGACATGTTTAGCTTCCGCTTGTGCTTTGACTTGTATGCTCTGAGTGTTGGGTCATGAGACCCATGTTTGTAATATCTCGCTCCTCGGAGCCTAATGAATAAATATTTGAGTCGTAGATTTATGTTGTGATGCCATGTTGTATCTACACATATTGAGCATATTGTGTGTATGTTTGAAATGCTTGGTATGTGTGGGATCCGACAAAATAGTTGTTTATCCTTGGCAGCCTCTCATATGGGGAAATGTAGTCTCGTGCTTCTGAGCGATAGTAGTCCGCTACAGCCCGGTTCACCGGAGTCTCGCTAGCCCAAAGACTACTGCTTGGACACTTGACTGGCGGCATGTGTTTCACTTCGTTCCGATGTCTCCCTTCAGGAAATGTCACGCGGTGTTATTCGAGTCCTGCCTAGCCTGCTACAGCCGGGATACCGAGTCCTGTTAGCCTAGTGCTACAGCCGAATTTATACGTTGATGACCGACATGCTTGATGTGATTCACGTATGCCTGTCCCCATAGGTTAGCGCCGCTTTGGGTTCACGACTAGCCATGTCGGCCCGGGTTCTTTGTCATGTGGATGCTAGCGACACTGTCATATACGTGAGCCAAAAGACGCAAACGGTCCCGGGCCATGGTAAGGCGACACCCGTGGGAATACCGTGCATGAGGCCGCAAAGTGATATGAGGTGTTACCGGGTAGGTCGATGTGATTTGGAATCGGGGTCCTGGCAAGGTGGAGGGGTATATATAGCCTCCACACAAAATCTAACTGTTACACACAATTTACCAAACTCGGTGGGACCAAATCAACAAACTCGGTCGGACCGATTCAGTAAACCTAGTGACCGTTAGGGTTTTCGGTTGGACCAATATGCAACTCGGTAGGACCGATATGGTTAGGGTTAGGGCATAACGTAATCTCGATGAGACCGATTACACAAACTCGGTGAGACCGATTTTGGTAATTAGCTAACCAAACAGTTGGTCAGGCAAACTCGGTGGGACCGATTCGCTCTTTCGGTGAGACCGAAAAGGTACGAAAGGGAAACAGAGAGTTTACATTGCAATCTCGGTGGGACCGATCGCTCACTTCGGTTAGACCGAAGCGTTCTGAAGGGAAACAGAGAGATTACAATCCCATCTCGGTGAGACCGAGATCCCTATCGGTGAAACCGATTTGCCTAGGGTTTGTGGCAGTGGCTATGACATTTGAACTCGATGGCGCTGGATAGAAAGAATCGGTAGGACCGATTTTGACTTTAGGTTTAGGTCATATGTGGATGTGAGAAAGTAGTGGAGGGTTTTGGAGCATATCACTAAGCACATGAAGCAAGAGGCTCATTAAGCAGCACCTCATCCCTCCTTGATAGTATTGGCTTTTCCTATAGACTCATTGTGATCTTGGATCACTAAAATGTAAAATGTAGAGTCTTGAGCTTTTGAGCTTGAGCCAATCCTTTGTCCTTAATATTTTGAGGGATCCACTTTCATCATCCATGCCATGCCATTCATTGAGCTTTCCTGAAATATTTGTCTTGGAATAGCGTTAGCTCAATGAGCTATATGTTGTTATGAATTACCAAAACCACCTAGGGATAGTTGCACTTTCACCTCTACTCTAACACGTCAATGCATTATGTTTAAAGTAAATAACCAATTGCACTAAATTATCTATTTACACGAGAAATACATAGGCTGTCGGTGCGGAGACGACACCTATGGGATCACAAGAATCCCTACTACGGTTGCGGGGCGCGGGGTCGTGAGAAGAGCAGATCAAACAGATAGCACACGGGTTCTTTTATCCAGGTTCGGGCCGCGAGGTGCGTAAAACCCTACTCCTTCTTTGGTAGTTAGCTTATTTGCGTTCCTTAGCTAGCCATGGGGCGTGAGGAGCTCCAAAAAGCCAAATCCCCCTCTTGGTCGCCTTGGGCCTCCTTTTATAGGGAAAGGGGTTGCCACAGTGGCGTACAGGAGGTGGACAGGGTACAGTCATACGAGCTTATCCCTCACATTACATGACAAGGCGCCATAAATGCGTCTCGCTTAGGTGTCCTTGCTTTACTGGGGACGGGGGAGAGCCTAGTCTCTTCCGCCGCCGCTTCCTTTCGTGTTGACACGCGCCCTGGCCAGCGGTGCCTGTGGTGCATGTAGGCAGGCAGGCAGCTGAGGTGGCACCGTGGGGGGCCTCCACGAAGGTTCGCTCGCCGCCACGCAGGTGCTTGCCCAACTGGTTAGGTCGGCAGATGTATGATGGAGGCTTGGTTTGTGCGAGCCCGATGGTGGCCCCGCGGGTGTCCATGGCAGGGGCTTTGCCGCAGCCCCGGCAAGGGCCTTGTCGGGGCCCCAACAAGGGTCTTGCCGCGGCGCCCACTGTTATCCCCGGCAAGGCTCTGGCCGGGGGCCTCGTGGTCCTCCCTGGCTAGGATCCCGGCAAGGGTTGTCATCCTCGATACTATGTATCTGGTCTTTGAATGTCTTCACAATGATCTGCATGCCACCTCGGGGATGTCTCCCGAATCCTTGCCCTATGGGGTAGTGGACTCAAGGGTGATTCGCTCTGGAGGTGTGGGGCGAGCTGCCCCGGCAAGGGTCTTGACGGGTTTGCTAGAACTGCCCCCCGGCAAGGATCTTGCCGGGGGAGTCCGCTCCGTCCCCTTCGCTCTTTGCGGTCTTGGTCTTGGCATTCGTTATGTTCCTCTTGAGCGTTGGCCTTACCATGGCTCGCCTCCCTCGCCTCGCTCAGTGTGGCGGCGTCCGTGGCTCGGATTGCCCATGCACAGTTATAGGGGTGCAAAAAGCATACCCCTCTTTTTGTACACCGACATAGGATGAGCGTTTGATCCCTTTTTTTGTGAACGTGCCACTACACCCGTACGATTGGCCGCACCGGTGTGAATGTCCAAGTTATCGGCGCATCACCCCGAGTTATTGTCTTTTTTTCTAGGGTGGACTTCACACCAGTTATTAACTACTGACGCGTTCCCCGTGTACACGGTCTCGCATGACCTTCCCGGTAGCACGGTCCAAAATTAGTTGAAACTGGATATGAACGATCCCGCGGGTAGCAAAATCTCCTGCCTCCTTCTAAAATTTCCGCCACCTTAGTCTTTAGCATGCGAAATTTCCCTTTTGTCCTTGGTGCACGAAGACCAACAGTTACAATACCGCCCTCATCTACATAATAGGTCGGGGCTGCTTTGGTAACTTCCGGTTCCCCCCACTACACGGCACCCCCATTTCCTCTCACCCTCCCGCAAAAACGACTAACTCCACAGCACCAGAGCATCTCACATCACGCCGTCCTTACTTCATCGTCTCGAAACCCTAGACTGCTCATCCATCGGGCGTGCAGAGAGCCCATTCATCGCCAGGCCCAGCCTCGCCGGATTCGCTTCTGCGGCCGCATCTACTCCTCCCACCTCCCCTAGAAACAAGTAGACTGCTCATCCACCACTGTACCATAGCCCATTCAGTGCTGGCCTTGTCCACGGCGCCGGATCTGCTTCGCCGGTACTGTTGTCAACTACAGCGCATCTGTAGCGGCTCATTCGTACTGCCCACCAGAGACGCTTCGTCCACACCCCCTTCCCCCGGAGCCGCCCCACCGACGCCCCCGTCGACGGCCTCTGATCCTCTTCGCCGACACCTTCCTCAACCCTACCGGAGCCGCTTTGCCTACATCATCGTCAACCCCACCGGAGTAGCATCGCCTATACCATTTTCAACCCTACCGGGGCCGCTTTGCCAACTCACAAGTACACGGCCTCAGATCCGCTTCCTCACACCCTCATCCAACCTACCGGAGCAGCTTTCTGACGCCCCCGTCCACGGTCGTAGATCCTCATCATCGACACCATCCTTAACCCAACCACCGGAGCAGCTTCACCTACGCCCTCGCCCACGGCCACAGATCCGCTTCGCCAACACCATAGTCCACCCTACCGGAGCCGCAACTCAAACACCCTACTCGACGGTTCTAGATCTCCTTATCGGACCCTGACAGCCAGCGCAGCGGCGTCACCCTTGACGTTTCTAACCAGATTCCCACCGTCTGGCAAGATGCCAAGCACCCGCCACGCCCTAGGTACTTGTCACCTTTAAAACCGTCCAGCATCACCTGCCCGATGTATTTCAAATATACTAACACATCGCTATTACCTGTTATGCAGCTGGCAAAAACTACAAGGATGATGTTTCTTCTGGATCTAACAACTTGGCCAACCAAGATCCTGGACCAAGGCATTCCTATGATCTTGTAAGCGTGTCTCTCTCTCTTGTATTGTTTTGTGCCTGCCAGCGTGCTTTGCTAGGATTTTCGACCAGTAATCCCTTTGTGCAGACAATGATTTCTACTACTGGCTGCTAAATTAGATATGTAGATGTCATACATGATACTACCTCGTACCTCCGTTCCTAAATATAAGTCTTTCTAGAGATTCCACTATAGGCTACATATGGAGAAAAATGAGTGAATCTAGACTCGAAAATGCATCTATGTACATCTGTATGTGGTCCATACTGGAATCTCAACATAGACATATATTTAAGAACATAGGCAGTACATTACACAAAATCGTAGGTGGCATGTAGGAATTCCAGTACACTATGTTAGGCTCCCATAGACTGCCTGCTAGTCCAGCACACAGAGTCATGGCTAGTTTATGCTACGCACACAATCATTAATTGGTGGTTTAAATATGCGCAAGGGATATGCAATGTATTATCATGTAGATATGTCTGAAATTAGCCGTGTCAACTTGCAGACAGGGTTACACAATGTAAAAGTACAAGATGTATGTGGCAATTTCATGGAACATCGGCAAAAAAGGAGAGCCAGCGGTGAGCCTATACAGTGTGCTATGGTACGCCACTCCTCCATTACAATCATCGTGACATGTTATTTGTATGTCAGTTCTATTGGCCAAGTTTCTTAGGGATAGTTATTACGAGTTATTCTAAGAAAATAATCACCTGTGAATATAAGCTCCATGTAATAAACCAACCAGTTCTTTTCATTGCGTTTTCAGCTTAGCTTTGGTATGATCAGTCAAAAGTATAGATTGCATTATATTCTTTCATTTTGCCGCCCATATGAAAATTATTTTGACTTGCAAACATCACAAATTAAACCCAATGCAGTAATTAATATGATAGGAAAACAGACCATCACTATTTGCTCAAAATGCAAATACAAAGATGCCATCTACTTGGCACAATCTACTTTGGTCAATGTTTTCCATAGAGATCCCATTGCTTCATTTAAACGAATAACGCATGACCCACATTTAAATGAAGAACAATTATTTATTGAAATTCGATGGTCCAAGTGGCTGGTTATTATCAGATAGCAGCACCACCTGAAAGCATCATATAGCAGCAGCAGCTCATAGCAACTCATCATACAACAATAGCAGTAGCAGTGTGCAATTCATCATATACCAGCAGTAGTTCATAGCAATTCATCATATAGCAGCAGCAAGAGCAGCTCATAGCAATTCATCATATAGCAGCAGCAGGAGCAGCTCATAGAAATTCATCATATAGCAGCAGCAGGAGCAACTCATAGCAATTCATCATATAGCATCAGCAGGAGCAGCTCATAGCAATTCATCATACTGACGGCAGGAGCAGCTTATAGCAACTCATCATATAGCAGCAGCTGCAGCTCATAGCAATTCATCATATAGCAGCAGCAGCTCATAGCAATTCATCATATAGCAGCAGCAGCTCATAGCAATTCATCATATAGCAGCAGCAAGAGCATCTCATAGCAATGCATCATATAGCAGCAGCAGAAGCGGCTCATAGCAATTCATCGTATAGTGGATCAGAATGAAAAATTGGCAAAAAATCAGAGGAGATCCTCACCTTGTTAAATGAGATCGTCCTTCAACAGCACCTCAAGGCCACGACCTGGGAGGTGGGAAGGGGGAATAAGGTGCCTTCTGCCGCAGTGTGGCATCAGCCGTAGTTGTGCAACGCCTGCTGGAGTAGTGTGTTGGACGAACCACAGTGGAGCAGCTGCTGGAGACCATGAGAATGAGGGGCCGTGCAAGAGGGAGGAGCAGCCAGAGAGATTTGCCCCTACCCGCCGGCCATGTAGCCTAGCTGGGCAGAGCATCATCGAGGACCAGGCCAGATGGGACCAGTGGCGACGGCTTGCTAGAGGAACCCTAGTGCTGCAGGCAGGGGATCGAGGTAGAGGGAAAGGGGAGAGAAGATGCAAGCGGGCAGGGCAATGAACGCTTGTGTGTTTGTTTTTACTTGAGGGTGAGGTGTGACGCGGGCGTCACCAGTTGCATTTTGAGTGTAATATAGGCAGACAACAGAGTCATTTCACTATTCCTCTTCCCTTCAATTTTTAGTGAGGTTCTACCCGAAACACCCCCTTCCAAAGCGAAATTAGTTAATCCCAAGCCCATAACTCAAAAATTACTTCTTTACATCTTCTATGGCTTATTTTGACAATAAGCCATGAAAAGGCGGAATAGGACTGGCCCTTAACCTACAATTCAATTGTGTGTGGAATGATGAATCACTCCTGCCTGCTATAGTGTACATTTAGGCATCATCATACATGGCATAACCTAATACATGTGCATTCCATTGTAGAATCTGCAATATGCAATGTTTATGTTAGTTCATACGTTGCACATGATATTTAAATGCCCCTTAAATCTGGTTAGTCAAGTGATGGTCTTTAAGCCTCCTTCTTTGCTTCTTTTCTTGATATGTAAGATTTGCTCACACATCTGTTCAATTGCTTGTTTGCATCAGCCAGCCATACTAGGACTGTTTGCTTTGATTACTTGCTATTCTTGACCTAACACTCTAACAGAGCTTGTCAACAATTTAAACACCAAGGGCTGCTATAGTGGGGCCTTTTCTAACTGATAGGTGACATAAAGGTTTGGCTGTGCACTAAAGTAGGCTCTCCAAGAGTACCTGGAGATCCAGTTCAAAGGTATGCCTAGTTTTAACATAGTGCAGACATAGTAAATGCTCATTTCATTGTGTGCAAGTGCAGGGGATGCGGCATGTTTTATTATGTGGTGTTGTTTTGTTATAATCTCATCCATTTGTGTTCACAGACTGGAAAGTATGCATATTTATCTTCCAAGGAGACGAGTAACTAGTTTGTGTTACCTTGCGGAGGGGTGCAATGAAGATAAGACTGAGGATTTCCATGTACAAGATGTTAGGAACGAGCCTTGCAAGAGAAGTAGGAGCTGCGCTGAGCCTCTTCAACCTGTTAATTAAGTCATTGTATCCAAATCAACAGTTCAATTACTTGTTTGTTTCAGGCATAGTTAATTTGCTCTTTTCAATTGCTTTATTTGTCCTCAGTTAATCAGATGCCCAAAGAATGATGCCTGATGTTGGGTACTTGTATAACTATTAGTTGACATAATTAAAGCCTTACCATTTAATTACTCTGCCGAAGTGTGCCTGAAGCTTTGAAGTCTATTAACCAACTATTATTGCATGAGGCTCACAATCTAGTTTATACTAGGCTAATGATTGCATAGTTTTGCTTGTTGTAGTATGTTTGTATGAAACCCTCATTGTTCATTATGCTCCCTAAGACTTTAATTGAGCTACTGAGAATGGCCAACTTGCTTACTTATACGCAACATGCTGTCTAAATTTGTAACTTGTCCGTGTTTTGGATTGGGCCCCAACATCATGCTCCTCACGGTGAGCTAAGAGAGATTTACGTATGCAGGCTGCACAGACTACCTTTTTTATAATTTTTAAAATATCACCTGCTTATGCTTCATGACGCGTAACATTATTGTTAGTCCTGTTTTGCCATGTACAAAATAGTCTGTCTTACTCGCTTCACTGTTGTAACTATATTTTTGCCCTAGTCATGTGTACTTACAGAAACATTTCAGGATGAAGTGACATCAACAAAAAGATCTCATGCGGCGATGCGGCATGGCCGTTACTGAATGATTATGGATTGGAATTGGAATGTGCTGTTGTTCTCGAGCATCAACTAGAGGTGGCAAGACAACGTGTACATGATTCTGAACGTACAATCAACAAGTTGAGACTGGACATGCAGTTATTAGATGCAGGAGTCAAAAAATGAAACAAGACAGTGAGGTAACAACGAAGGAATTGGAGATTTTGTAGACTGAAATTTGTGCTATCTAAATCCGGTCAATCCTATTTTCTGAAGAGATTATAGTTCAAATGGTAAGTTATGTTGATGCGCGTCCAGCATGTATGAGTTGTATTTGCCCAGTGTATGTAATTTCTTTGTTTGTGTATGCTTTATTATCATCGGTGCCGAACCATAATGCCCGATGGGTATAATCGGCTGTAATTTCTTTATTGTATAGTGTAGGATTATTCTACGTTTCTGTGCCTTAGTCTCTTTATTGTATAGTGTTTGTTTTTTAGAGGTGATAGTATAGAGTAGGATAATTCTTTGAATATGCTATACCGTTCAAACAGGGGCCAACTCGCCCAAACATTGTAGTGACCATGGCCCCAACAGGTCGTACGATCCATGGGCCATCTATGGGACGTACGATCCATGGCCTTATATGGTCGCCGGATCCGTGGGCCTTCTATCGGCTGTCGGATGCATGGGCCTTCTATGGGCCATTGGATCCATGGGCCTTCTATGGGCCATCGGATCAATGGGCCTTCTATGGCCTGTCGGGTCAATGGGCCTTCTACGTCTCATAGGATCCATGGGCCTTCTACGGGCCGTCTCATTTATGAGCGTTGTACGGGCTGTATAAGGGGTCGTAAACGGGCTATGGTGAAAATCGTACGTTTTATGGGCTGACCATAACGGGCCGTTAATAGGCCGTATTTGAGGATGCTATGAAAATGGCTGTCAGTGTCAAAACCGGCGGATCCCGGGTAGGGGGTCCCGAACTGTGCGTCTAGGCGGATGGTAACAGGAGACGGGGCCACGATGTTTTTACCCAGGTTTGGGCCCTCTCGATGGAGGTAAAACCCTACTCCTTCTTGATTGATCTTGATGATATGAGTATTACAAGAGTTGATCTACCACGAGATCGAAGAGGCTAAACCCTAGAAGCTAGCCTATGGTATGATTGTTGTTCTTGGTCCTACGGACTAAACCCTCCGGTTTATATGGACACCGGAGGGGGCTAGGGTTACACATAGTCGGTTACAAGGAAGGAGATCTACATATCTGTATTGCCAAGCTTTCCTTCCACGCCAAGGAGAGTCCCATCCGAACACAGGACGAAGTCTTCAATCTTTTATCTTCATAGTCCAACAGTCCGACCAAAGGATATAGTCCGGCTGTCTAGATACCCCCTAATCCAGGACTCCCTCAGTAGCCCCTAAACCACGCTTCAATGACGATGAGTCCAGCGCGTAGTTTGTCTTCGGCATTGCAAGGCGGGTTCCTCCTCCGAATACTTCATAGAAGATTTTGAACACGAGGATCGTGTCCGGCTCTGCAAAACAAGTTCCACATACCACCGTAGAGAGAATAATATTTCCACAAATCTAATCTGCTAACGTACCCCGTAGTGTGACATCACGCCATAGCCAGGTCTTTATTCGAATCGTTTTTCATAACCAATCTCAGCGTGTTTCACGAGGCGGTTTCATTGGCACGTCTTATCGAAGCAGAGATTGTGTCCCTGTTATTACGGGATTCTCATCAATATGGACGTGGGTAACCCAAACGCGCTCATTGGTATGACCCCTCGATTGGAGGTAAGTCCCAGACGGTCACGAGGAGGGCACTTGGTATTCAACCTCTTCATAAAGAGACCAAGGCCTATTCTTTTCTTTCGATGTCAATCGAATTCACCTCCCGCCTCGAGTTCCAACACCCAAAGCTTAGGTTTAGGCTCTTCAGACCTCCGATTATTTCCGGATCCAACCTTCAAGGTCGGTGGCTGCCTTCCTCCGTCACGGAGGGAGATGTGATAAAGCTAAGGGAGGCAAGGTACCTGACCGGCGAAATCCCGCATAGGCTGCCTGCTCAAGGGCAGGTTATTCCCACTCCCAAGCCCGGTGAGAGCATAGTATTCGTATCTCACTTCCTCCGAGGGCTAGGCTTCGCCCCAGATCCTTTCATGAGGGGGCTCATGTTCTATTATGGGCTGGACTTTCACGATTTAGCTCTGGAGTCCATCCTCCACATCTCGTCGTTCATCGTCGTGTGCGAAGCTTTCCTCCGTATTACCCCTCACTTCGGACTGTGGCTCAAGACCTTCAAAGTGGAGCCGAAGATGATCGAGGGGCGGCACGCAGAGTGCGGAGGCGCCGTAATAAGCAAAAACGCCAACGCCCCATGGCCCGAGGGCTCTTTCCAGGAGGTGTCCAGTTTATGGCAACAAGAGTGGTTTTATATCACAGCTCCCAGGGGTACCAAGTGGGTGGACCCACCTGTCTTTCGCTCGGGTCCCCCGCCAAAACTATCGTCATGGGTCAACAAGGGGCTGGACTGGGGCCCAGTAAAGGATGTGCCCATATTGCAGAGCCGCATCGGAGATCTCCCTGAGAGAGATTTCAATCGGGTCATGGTGATGCAAGTCATGTTAATTCGCCGAGTCCTGCCCTGCAAACATCATCCCCTCCGCTTGTGGGAGTTCAATCCGGAGGGACCGCGAGCTCTTCAACACTTCCTCGGCATGACGCCCGACGAGATGTACAAATTGTTCTTCGGACCACAAATAATGTGTCCGGACACCACTGAGGATGCAGGTCTGAGCTGCAATCACCGGATACCCAAGTAAGTAGCCCCGCATCCAAACACACTGTCCGTTTATTTATCGCAACGTTGCCCTTAAAAAAGCCGCTCTTTGACCAGGACTGGATAGCGAAGGAAAAGTTGATCAGGTGTCCGGCCCCCCTCCCTGAGACCTCTCCAGATCCCGTGTTAATCAGGATGCTGGAGATCTCGCCTTATCAAGCGCCTTTAGGAGAAGTTAAAGGGGGGAGCAAGGAGGCTAGCGCCTCCGCGAAGGAGGTTAGCCGGAGAGGAGGAACTAAAACTTCCTCTCCCCAGGGAAGAAAGAGGACCGCCTCCGAGGACCCGGAGACAATGGTCTCCAAACGGGGGAAGAAATCTTCGCCGGAGGGTCCTGCCCCGGGGGATACCCCGGCCGCACTATGCCCTCAAGGGGATCAGCCCTCCACTGAGCTGTGGGTAAAAGGGTACTTGATAATGAAAATATCTTACCTTACTTCTCAGGAAGATAACCGAAGCATTTATCTTGCAGTTTGGATCTTAGCCCTTCCCAGCAGAGCTCGTCTTCAAGGGATCTTCTTCCAGAGATGATGGAGAGCGAATCGCCTCCCCCTGCCATACCGCCTCGTGAGGTGGGCGACCCCGAGGTGTCGTCACGGAGGGTTTCTCCTGAACCGGCCAGGCCAGAGGGCAATCCTATGGCCACCCAAAGTCCTAAGTGTCCGGCTCTTGAAGAGAGAAATCAAAAGAGTCCGGCACCGTTTGGTGTGCGGTCGGACGTACTGAGGGATATACTAGAGCGAGCAGCTATCTCAGAAGAGCACCGCACATTGATGGGTACGGTGATTGAAAGTATTTCTTCCGTCGAAAGCGGGTTGCACGAAGCCTTTATGATTCTACTGACGGGTTTTGAGGTACGCGAAATGATGTACATTTTTGACAGTACCGCGCATTTTTAGATGCGCCCTGTGTAGATAGTAGCCCCTGAGACTCTGGGTGCTGTCGAAGACGACGGCGCACAGAGGATCATAGTCCCAGGAATAATCTTGCCGCCTTAATATGCAGGTGGCGAAGTGTCCGGTGGCCAGCCGGACTGATGAGTTTGCCGAGTTAAAGCGGCAGCTTGACGTGGCAGATGCCGACATCGTACTTGTCAACAAGCGGCTTGACGAGGCACAAGGTATGTGATTCCTCTAGTGACACATGGGAAGAGGAGCATAATGCCAGTATCTATAACATGTGTATGAATGCAGATGGAGCTGCGGCCGTGGAGAACCTTCGGGCAGAACTTGCCCGAGCCAAAGAACAAGCCAGGAAAAGCGGTGCGGCTGCCCTAAAGGCAATCGAGGAGCTGAAAGCCGAACAGGCTGCTCACCGCCAAAGCAAGGAGGAAATAGTCAGGATGGCTGTGGAATTGAAGAATGCCACTGACCGTTGCAAGCTTCTTGAAAAGGAAGATCAAGCGAAGAGGACAGACCTGGAGAAGGACACAATGGCGGCCAAAGACACCCGCTCTGCAATGAGAGTGATGAAGGAGGAGCTGCGTCAAGCTGGAGATATCGCGGCTGGGAAGCCCTTTATGCTACGGATGAAGTTCGGAGATCCTAAGTATGCTCCTTTGGACCGGCTGTGGAATTCTGCGGACGCATATGTAGATTTAGCGGCGAGTGCTGCCGATGCAGCCGAATACTTCCGAGATCAAAAAGATCGCGAAGTGGAAAAGCTGTTCTGGTCACAATTTAACGTTCCAGAGCGTCCGCTTCCGTTGACTGATTGGTTGGCCGAATGGGCCGAACTGAATAGATTGTCCGGACTCGCCATGAGGTCTCTTGTGGATCATCTGTGGCCGGGAAGGCCAAAGCCGAACAGTTATTTTAGTTTGGTGCAGCAGTTCCTTGGTGAAGTGCCGCATATCAACGCGATGAAGAGGTCGGCGTGCGTAGAGGGTGCGCGGATGGCCCTTGCTCGTGTGAAGACATACTGGGCGGAGATGGAGGCCACCGCCATTGCAGCCCAAGATTCGGATGAGAACCGAGTACCTGTTGAGCACTACTTTCGAGAAGTTCTTGAGGGCGCTCGTTCAATAGAAGTGCAGTGCTCGAAGAATATTATGTTTTAAGGACATGTGTTCCCATTGAAAAACAATGTTTTGCTGAATTGTAAAGGCTATTTTATACTTTTTCCTAAAAGAATTATAATACCTCTTGTGCGGCCGTTCATGTATATATGTATATAACCTGAAAGATGGCAGTCGTCGGCTTCAGCCCCCACGCATATAATGCGGGGGTGCTCGCAGAAGACGCATGTTCACACTTGATCCAACGTCTTGGTCCATTAAGGAGGTGATAGCGCAGCGAACTAGGCAATCGGACTATAATGCTTTAACACTTTCACTTAGCTAGAGGAGTTTGACAGTGGGGCTATTATATATCCCCTGGTGGCTCCGCGCTCATCTGAATCCGGGGCGCGTACATTCCTGGCCGGGAAATGGCCCTTCGTTAAGGCGGAGGAATCCCGAAGATTCCGCTAGGTCATCGAGTGGTTGACCAGTCTCACACTATATCATGACGGTTAGTTTTTGGCTTTCTCTACTAAGGTGCTCATCCGGATGACCCGGGGCACAATCGCAGTAGTTCTCCTGGTGCCACTTTAGCCGATAGAGCGGAACGTAAAGCAGCAAAACGCAGGAGCCGGGCAAACCCAACATTTGACCAAAGACATGATTCGGAGCTGATGCATATAAGGCCAAACTCGCGACGCTGAACACTCCCTAAGGTATTCGGTCTTTAGTATGTAAACCGGGCTGAACAGTGCCCTTTGTAATAAGCTCCTGGTGTCCAGGTACGTGCAATATTCTGACGTGGCCACATGCCAATACGTCAGCATCCTTCTCAGTTGTACTAAGAATCCGGGGGATGTGTACCAACAAGAGACAGTAAAAAGGTTTACGCAGGGTCTTAATCTAAAAAGAATCCTTGGAACGGGTCCCTGCTGCACATCTGCGCCTATGTCTCCGTTGTGTCGTATCCTGGACGGGTGTAGCACGATGGTCATTTGTAAAAGAGAAGAACTTAGTTGAACTATAGTCGTGCAAAAAGGAAGGTTATACTAAATAAACCATGTACAGTTCAAGAGGAGTAAAGTTGAGCCTAAATGTCACTTGTTTTACACGCGTTGAGCCCCTTGTATTACTATAGGGGTATAGCCATGAAAGTTGTATTAATTATGTATAGCTACACCGGACTCGTCTAACCATGTCCGTGGTCTTAACGACCTGTCAGATGCTCTAGTTGGTGAGGCCGTCTAGTGTGCGGCTGCCAAGGCGGCCGCACGATCTTCCGCGCGGAAGGAGCGCTCAATATTTCCATTGACTGTAATGATGCCACATGGACCGGGCAATTTAAGCGTGAGAGAAGCGTAATGCGGTATCGCGTTAAAGCGAGCGGAAGCATCGCGTCCGAGTAGTGCTTGATAGCCACTTTGGAACGGAGCAATGTGAAGGGTTAACTTTTCGCTTCGGAAGTTATGGGGAAAGCCGAATATAACCTCTAGTAGCAGGGAGCCCGTGCAATGAGCTTCCGGGCCTGGCGTTACTCCTTTAAAGGTAGTATTGCTATGGCCGATTTTTGTTGGGTCCATCCCCATTTTGCGGACTGTGTCCTGATATATCAGGTTTAAACTACTGACGCCGTCCATCAGGACTCGTGTAAAGTGGTCTCCGTCAATTATTGGGTCTAACACCAAGGCAGCCCATCCTGCACGCCGGATACTGGCCGAGTAATCCCGATGGTTGAAGGTGATCGGTTGGGACGACCACTGGCAGAACTCCGTGGTAACAGGCCCTGGGGCGTGTGTCTCTAGGAGCGCCGCATTGTTTGTCCCCTTCTTCACATGTAACACGTTTACTGTTTTGACTTCTGGTGGGAATTTCTTCTGTTCCCCAGTGCTTTGTTTGCGAGGCTCGTCCTCGTCTTCACTTGGTGTATCCAGCCCCTTGTGTTCGGCGTTGAGCTTGCCGGACTGCTTGAAGACCCAACATTCTCTATGGGTATGATTTGCAGGTTTATCAGGGGTGCTGTGGATCTGACATATCTTTTCCAGAATCTTGTTTAGGCTTGACAGTTCGTCCCTGTTGCCTTTGGGGGGCAGCTTTTTCTAACCCGACCGAGAGCTTTTAAATCCAGCGTTTACCGCCGTGCTCTTCAGGCTGTATTCTTTATTCCGGCGCTTGTTTTTGCTACGTCGTGGCTTACCATTTCCGTCCCTGACCTCGGATGTACTTGGGTCGCTGGTGCTACATCGGGCTAACCAGCTATCCTCGCCCATGCAAAAGCTGGTCATGAGGCTTGTTAATGCAGCCATTGTTCTCAGCTTTTCTTGGACGAGGTGTCTGGCGAGCCATTCGTCCTGAACGCTGCGTTTGAAAGCTGCTAAGGCTTCGGCTTCCGGACAGTCGACTATTTTGTTCTTTTTAGTAAGAAACCTGTTCCAAAGCTTTCGGGCTGACTCTCTGGGCTGTTGAGTTATATGACTTAAATCGTCTACATCCGGAGGTCGGACATAGGTCCCTTGAAAATTTGCCCGAAAAGCATCCTCAAGCTCTTCCCAACTTCCAATGGTGTTTTTGGGGAGGCATTTAAGCCAGTGCCGGGATGGCCATTTGAGCTTGAGGGGTAAGTACTTGATGGCATGGAGATCGTCTCCTCGAGCCATGTGGATATGGAGGATGTAGTCCTCAATCCAGACCCCAGGGTCTGTCGTTCCGTCGTATGCCTCTATGTTTACGGGTTTGAATCCCTCTGGAAATTCATGGTCCAGCGCCTCATCGGTGAAACATAGGGGGTGTGCGGCACCCCTGTATTTGGGTGTACCGTGGTGTTTGGGATTTTGTTGTGTTGCATTGCGTGCTGGAGCGCGCTTTCTTGGCCCGTAGATGGATCTGGTTGGGCCGTCCTTTTGATGCGAGTCCTCGCGTGGATCACGTACTAGCTTATGTGCGGCGTCGTTTTGCCGCTCTATGTTGGCCACGGGGTCGTATATCCGACCGGATGGCTGTTTTGTTTTTTGATTGCGGGGGCTCTAAGGCCTCGTCATCGAATTCAAGTAGTAGCTTTCGTTTCGGGTAGCTCTTTGTATGGCGACTGCCGCCATACATTTCTGCGTTGTTGAGTACTTTACTCCATCTGATTCTGAGTGTATCTTGCGCAGCCTTGAGCTTTCGCATCTGCTTTTTCAGACTACGCGCAGTGGCGACAAGCCTTTGATGGAGATTATGTTGCTCGAGGTGTTTGTACGGTATGATATCATCCAGACTATTATCTTCGCCGGAGACGGGTTGTTCGGTTTGATTCTCCATGTTGCCGTGGTCGGATGATGGTTCAATGCCGTGTTCGTCGTCCGCTGGCTCACCCTGCTCTATCACTGGGTCTATATGATTGTTGTTTCTGCCGAGGCAGAATTTGGAGCGGCGCTTATGCCGCCGCCTTGACTGCTTCTCGAGGGAACGATCCTTCGCTGCGTCCTTCCGTGCCTCGTCGTCGTTTTCTTTGGGTGTGTCCACCATGTATACATCATATGATGAGGTGGCTGTCCATTGCCCTGTGGGCAGTGGTTCCTGTTCATCTCCTGCATTGTCGTCCATACCGTCGATGTCTTCGGAGTCGAAGTCAAGCATGTCGGTCAAATCGTCGACAGTGGCTACTAAGTGGGTGGTGGGTGGGCGACGAATTTCTTCGTCATCCGCATCCCAATCTTGCCGAACATAGTCCGACTAGGACTCTCCTGACAAGGAGAGAACATTAATGAGTTCAGTATGTCACCGAAGGGCGAGTGCTGAAAGATATCCGCGCAGGTGAACTCCATGATCGGCGCCCAGTCAGACTCGATAGGCACGGGCGCAGGCGGTTCGGAGTCCGTGGCCGGGGAAGAATCCGACAGTTTGGAGTCACGACTCTCGTGAAGGGTAAGGTCAGTACTCGGCTCGATCGCCGCTGAGAGTGCGGCCTCCGTGGCGAGGTCTATCCACCCGTCAATGGATGGCGCAATTGGCTCCGAATTGAGGGTCGGAGCGGTTGCCGGTGTGATCTCCCGAACACCGTCCGATGGCAGAGCTAAATCATGCTCATCGTGACCATGCGGTACACTCGGCAGGGGCTCGAATCTGTCGAAGATCAAGTCTCCGCGGATGTCGACCGCGTAGTTTAAGCTACCAAGCATGACCTGGTGGCCAGGGGCGTAACTCTCGATCTACTCTAGATGGCCAAGGGAGTTGGCCCGCAGTGCGAAGTCGCCAAATACAGAGATCTGTCCGGGGAGAAAAGTCTCACCCTGGACTGCATCGCTATCGATGATTGAAGGAGCCATCAAGCCTAACAATGACGACATAGAGGAACTCTCAATGAAAGCACCAATGTCGGTGTCAAAACCGGCGGATCCCGGGTAGGGGGTCCCGAACTGTGCGTCTAGACGGATGGTAACAAGAGACTGGGGACACGTTGTTTTTACCCAGGTTCGGGCCCTCTCGATGGAGGTAAAACCCTACTCCTGCTTGATTGATCTTGATGATATGAGTATTACAAGAGTTGATCTACCACGAGATCGAAGAGGCGAAACCCTAGAAGCTAGCCTATGGTATGATTGTTGTTCTTGGTCCTGTGGACTAAACCCTCCGGTTTATATCCAAGCTTGTCTTCCACGCCAAGGAGAGTCCCATCCGGCTGTCCGGATACCCCCTAATCCAGGACTGCCTCAATGGCCCAACAGATTAACGGGCATAAGCGGGCAATTGTATCGACGGGCTAAATTTGTCCCTGGCGAAAAAGGCGATGTGGACCGTAAATGGCGAATCTTTGGAAATGGGCCCAACAATAAATGGGCCCTCAGAAGGCCGAAAGGTAACACTGGCTGGAAACGACCCAATGGAATAATGGGCCGCTAAGGGGTATAAAGCGATACACTATTCATTACGGGCCGGTTTCACCGCGGGCCATTAATGGGCCAAGAGTTACAAAGGGACTCATATGGGCCGAAAATACGTTATGGGCCATACATGGGTCGGAAGTTAAAATGGATTGGAATTATATTGGACGATCCATATGACGCTACTCTGCCTAATTCGGATAGGCCGTAAACGGGCCCTGGGTTAGCGGGCTGTAAATGGGCTATATGCGAACAGGCCGTTAACAGGCTTGCTGTGGGCCGGCCCGCCACCTTTTTACCAAATCAAACGGGCCAGCCTTTTCATAGGAATGGGCCTCTGTTGGGCCGTGCCACGTGTCGACGTATCATAGGCGCTTTGGGTCCAATGAGTGGATGACATCTGTCCCAACGGTGAGCCGACACGTGTTTCCTCCAGCCAATGATGATTTTACACGAGGAAAATCCCCATTCGTCGGGGCTATTAACGGGTTATCGGGTCCAAAACCGGACCCGATAGCTTAACGGCGTTCCGTTACGGTGGATGCCACGTGTCGGTCACCCTTGACGAAAGCACTTACATGGCGCGATTTATCGTCATGGAAGTGGACACTTCCGTGATGATAATTTTGGTAATGTCATGGAACACTTTACGATATACGGTATGACTATCTTGATTACATCGCCAAATTTGTACATCCATGACAAATTTATGGCGATGTAATCAAGATAGTCATACATGTGTCATAGAAGTGTTCCATGACATTACCAAAATTATCATCACGGAAGTGTCCACTTCCATGACGATAAATCACGCACGTATGCTTTTGCCAAGGGTGACCGACACGCGGCATCCACCGTAACGGAACGCCGTTAAGCTTATCGGGTCAGTTTTGATCCGATAACTCGTTAACAACCCCAACCAATGGGAAATTTCCACGTGTAAAATTCTTATTGGCCGGAAGCTGCGTGTCGGCTCGTCGATGGGTCGAATAGGCGCCTATGATATGTCGACACGTGCCACGGCCCACCATTGGCCCATTTAGCTTACAAAGCCGGCCCATTTGACTTGGTCAAAAGTTAATGGGCTGGCCCATGAAAAGCCTGTTAACGGTCTCTTCGCAAATAGCCCATTTTATGGCCCGTTAGGCACTAAAGGAAATCGGCCCAACAACGTCATGTGGCCCGTCGAATATAACACCAGCCCATTTCACTTTCGGCCCATGTATGGCCCACGACGTCTTTCGGCCCATATGAGGCCTTCGTATCTTTCGGCCCTTTACAGGCCCACGGTGACTCTAGCCCATAATGAACAGTAATTTTCTTTGTACCCGTTAACGACCCGTGATTTACATGGGCCATTTCCATCCAGTGTTAGCTTTCGGCCTATTGACGGCCCATATGTTCTTGGGCTCCTTTTCGGCCCTCGATTACTTCCGGCCCGTTACTGGCCTGTTCCCCTAATGGGCCAAATTCGGCCCATGGCAAGAGTCGGCCCGTTACTGGCATGTTCCCCAAATGGCCACATTCGGCCCATGGCAAGAGTCGGCCCGTTACTGGCCTGTTACCCTAATGGGCCAAATTCGGCCAATGGCAAGAGTCGGCCCGTTTCTGGCCAGCCCGTCCTATGTTCTGGCCCACTAACGACCCGTTATGCCTGTGACAGAATTAAGCTTTTGCAGTCCTACGGCCTGTGAACGGCCCGTTACCGTGCTGGGCCGATACCAATTACGCCCGATTACGGCCCATGTAGACCCATTTATCCGACAGCCCTAGGCCCATTTATCGACGGCCCGAGGCCTATCGATTACTGGCCCATTTATCGACGACCTGTAGGAGACCCATGGATCCTACGGCCCGTATATGGCCCATGGGTACTTGCGGCCACTAGCAAACCAGGGAAAAAGAAGACTAGGAAATAAATAAGGCCCAAACTAACGCTAGGCTATTAAGGCGATTGCAGATTACATCCACTCGGCATCAAAGATCGCCACCGGTGCAAATATAGGGAACACCCTACACTATACAAAAATGGCTTCTTTGTTTTCTTCATCCGGTGGCTGCACGTTAAGAATAAATTTTGTATCGCACCAAAACAAATTAAAACTATATAACAAAAGGAAGGTTGGCATAAAACTTAACAGTCTAGCAGATAAATGCACCACCATAAGTTCAGAAGCTCGGTTCATTTGACCTGACTGTTACGTTTTCATGTTGTATGGTCCGATGGAACACCATACCACTCGCCTTCATTTCCCCTAGGCTCCTGAACAACATAGCAAATGTCTGATAGTCTGGTTTCAAAACCATGCATATCTTGACGACATTGAGCAATGTTTCTCCTTGTTTCACAAAGGGCCTCTGTTAGGGAATGGACTTGTATGCGGAGCACAGATACAACATTGCTTTGAGCTTGCATATCTTGATCATGAGGCAGTTTGGATGATATAGCCTTAACAACCAACCCAAGATAATGCAGAACGTGCTTTTGGCACTGTTAGTGGGCGACATCTTGACCCACTGCAAAGAGCTGACATTGCGGTTATAGTTGCCTCGCCACCTTCAGAAGGTGGCCGTTCCACCATTTTTTCCATAGCTCACTGAAAAGTTGAGGTTTTACATTAGTAGTACCTGAACAGAAGATATTAAGGAGCCAGCAAAACCAAACAAAATAGCTTTGGTCTATATACAAAACTTATTCTGGTGAACCCATGTGAAATATTAGTTGTATTTTATTGCAAAGTACATAATAAAACCAGGTTCCAAACATATGAACATGTACCATCGCTAATGTATTGTCTATTTCTTCACATTGTATCGAGGGCTAAGGATAAAGAGACGAAGTTTATAATACGGTAAGCATAGTATGACATCATTCATATCACAAAACAAGCGAGAAACAGACAAACAGGCAATTGTAACGTTGTGTGGGCAAGTCCAGCACGGAACTAGATTATGGGTCAAGATCAAAGGAACATCACTCCTCCCTTTTAAACCTTATAAGGCGCAATGATACGCTAAGACAATTGTGTATAAAATTGTAAAGAGTAATAGACATTGGTTGCAAACCATGCAGTTCAAGGCACAAGTCAGAGTAAGTAGTAGTTAAAAGGCATGAGGATTAAGGACTTACAACAGCGGCTTTGACTGGTGTAGTCATGCCCTTCTTCTTGCTGGTGTGACAGTCCTTGAAGATTTCCACAACATTTGGTTCAGGTACTTTTTGGTCCTTGCGGGCTTTCCTCTGTATTTCGAACAAGTCAATATATGGTACTGCGAAAAGAGTGAAACAACAGCTAATTACAAGAGCCTCACAGTGTGCAATATAGCTACGAGATCCTGTCGTCTGTTGGAATTTCACTTTCATATGGTTGGCCTTGTTCTTTGAACAGTTCACCTACAAGAAGATAGATTTGTGTGGCACATGTGTCAATAGGACTTCAACATGTGATCTGATCACATATATATAATGTACCTGATACTTTGGATCAGACCAGTGTTTAACAAGGCCCTCCGGTCTTCATCCGATATATTTTCCCTTTGGAGATGTTTGGGAAAGTTCCTTTGTTAGCCTTGCCTTCAATATGAGTTTTCCTCAAGTTATACCGACATCGTCGCATGAGCAGACTTGAAAACATGGGTGCAAGCTTGTCTGGTTGCATCATCTTGGCTATCCAACTTGAACCTCATCTGTTGAAAATTATGGGAGTCTCATTATCAACAACCTAGAAAGTATGGGACAGAGCAAGACGATATTACTAGTTTCCATACATAACCATACTTACAGATAAATGGTCGAGGAAGGTTTTGAACTGGGTTTTGTCTTTGTCATTCCTGCACTGAATCCATGTTGGGAGGATACGTACATGACACCTAACGGCAACCGCTGCCTCTGATACTAACTTGGCTGACTCTGTAGCATCACGTGGCCTTTTTAAACCTACCTCAAAACGGATCTCCATTCTTCCTCCTCTAGATTTAGTTAACCTATCGAGCATTATCCATGATGTTTGTTTCCTCTTGCGCCTAGGTGCTAGTCCAACAACAAACATAGGAAGTGTTAGTGTACATCAAACTGTGAGACTACATATAAAGAAGCATGCAATCGTACCTTGACTCAAAGAACTACCTTCTTGCTGTTGAAGCTCACAAGGTTCATCTGATATTGCCAACTCGTCTTGTGTCAAGAGTGCTTGGGAAGTAGTGTCAGGTGACAAGGGAGCTTGGGAACGTGCTGCTAGCTCAGTTGACGCAGGAGTATGCACTACTAGGGAAAAGCCTATACACAGAAAGTTACTAGTAGCGAGGGTTAAAACCTCGCTATCGCTATTTACCAAAGAGCGCAGGTTTTAAACCTCGCTACTACTAAGTTGATAGCGATGGCGGGTTTTAACCCTCGCTACTACTTAGCGGTCTCTACCGTGCCCCCCGCGACATGTCATAGTAGTAGCGCGGGTTTTTAAAACCTCACTACTACTAAGTTTGATAGCAGTAGCGTTGGTTTTTAGCCCTCGCTACTACTAAGTGGTGCCATAGTAGTAGCGAGGGGGTAAAAAACCGCGCTACTACTAAAGGTCCCATTTTCAAAAAATAAAATAAAATGATCAAAATGTCAAAAAAATAAAAGAAAATAAGTTTCCCATGTGATATGTGGTCTAGTTGTTGGGAAAATTTGCAAATATTAATTTCGACTTTATTTGCAAAATCTCTCGAGAATTTGTAAAAATGGGCATAAATTTTGCATACAAACTCGCATTTAAAAAGTTTTTATATGAAAAATCATCTACTCGAAAAGTTACATCCAAATTTAATCAGGGGAACCCCGTTAAACATTTTCAAAATCCTCAAAAACCAAACAGAAAAAAAGTTACGGGGGTTTTAAGATCTAGAGTGGAAAAAACGAAAAAAATTCAAACTGTGTGGTCAAACTGTGGTTAAAGAATGGTCAAACTAATTATTCTAGAATATTAGTGTTACTAAATAATTATTTTAGTTTTTTTGAATTTTGGTCAAATTTGGTCAAACTATGGTCAAACTATGGTCAAACTAATTATTCAAGAAATATTAGTGTTACTAATTTTTTAGAACAATAGTTTCAAACTCAAATAGTGAAATGTGTGACTTCATGCTCAAGCTAAATTCCTGAGGTTAATAGGATTGACATCTTACTATTGTCAGGAAAACAACAAGTGCATACTTGGAAACTAGGGAGAATAGAACCCGAAAGTTAAGCGTGCTCAGGCCGGAGTAGTGAGAGGATGGGTGACCGTCCGGGAAGTTAGATGATTTGGAATGATGAGGGGTGATTAGAGATTAAATTGAGCAGCGATGAGGGGTGATTAGAGATTTGAGGTTAAAATAATTCAAAATTTTGAAAATTAGGTAAAAATCGAAATATTTTTCCGTAGTAGTAGCGCGGGAGCCACCCGCGCTACTGCTATACGTTAGCTGTAGCGCCTTATTAGTAGCGCCAGCCCCCGCGTTACTAATAGGCCCAAAACCCGCGCTGCTGCTAGGCTTTTCCCTAGTAGTGATGTCGTGCAGCTGGTAGTACTGTGGTAGGTGTTGCAAGAACTAGGGTTGTCTCTGCTTGTTTGGTGGCAGCTATTTGTTTCTGTTTGGCTTTTTTTGCAGTTCGTGTAGCATGGGATGTTGTGTTTGTAGAATTTTCCGCTGGACTTTCACCTTATATTGCACCATCAGTACCACCAGAATCTGCAGGATTCATCCGCTTCTCATTCCCTGCCATTCTCTGTTTCTTCCTCTTTCTCCGTGCCACGTTAAGTCAAGCCGACAAGAAAAACGAATAAAATTTAGTTCTTCGGAACAAATTGATGCGTGATGTAGATGAATAAAACTTTGATATTAGACAACCACATGATAGGAGGATGTAATATGTATGAAAAACAGGACGGAAGAGATAACCAGAACTATGATGTGTAAACTAACAAGAAGACATTTCCCCAAATTAGAAGCGATGCAATGGAAGGTAGACACCATATGAAAGATGCTACAAATATCGCTCTGCCAAGTTAACAAATGTGAAGCAGTACAAGAAATAAATCATATGCAAGATGCAAACAACATCACACTACCATGTTAGAGGTCTCTCGTCATTAGTGCCATTGCATATTCACAGCTTATGATGTGTAAACTAAGGAGAAGGCATTTCAACAAATTAGAAGCAATGAAAGCTAGACACCATATGAAAGATGCAAATAATATCACTCTACCAAGTTAAAACTGTCTCGTCATAAGTGCCATTTCAACAAATTAGTAGTACAAGCTAGAAAAGAATGTGAGATGTAACCTATATCACACTCCAAAGTCAAACGTGTCTTATGATAAGTGATTGTTACAGGTTACACAACAGTAATAATTTGATGTATGAACATGGTGTGATAGACAGATATTGGATGTTCTAGAAACAGGAACACGTGTCCTATTCAAGTATAATGTGTAAAGTAAGCAGATGGAATTCAACAAAATTAGAAGCAATACAAGCTAGACATCACACATAACATGCAACCACATATAACAGTGCCAAGTTAGAGGGAGCACCAGTGATGCTGCACTAGGGGAGACATGCTCATCATAAACACAGCTTTGTTGAGTGTCTATGCATGTGTTGTCCTGGAAATCATCTTGGGGGTGTGGAGGAGTAGAAACTGTAGAGGCCCTCCATTTGGAAGGAGCACCTTTATCCACTGCCTTGCTAACTTCCTTCCGCTTTATTGATGTTGAATTGTCAAGTAAAACCGACAAGAAAAAGCGATAAAATTCTCTCTTTACAACTCATTCATGCATGATACTGACAATCACTACTTTGATGTAAGGCAAACACATGATACCAGGATGGAATATGTACGAAAAAATAAAGACGGCATGGCATGTTCACAACTGTTTGTGTAAACTAAGCAGAAACCATTCCAGCAAATAAGAAGCAATGCAAGCTAGACACCACATGAAAGATGCAACCAATATGACTTCCAAGTTAAAAGCGTCCCATCATAAATGGAATAAATTAGAAGCAGTGCATGCTATAAATCATATGAAAGATGCAACTAATATCGCACTGCATATACTAAAGGTGTCTCGTCATATTGATTGATGCGGGATACAAAAAAACAATAGTTTTATGTAAGGACATGCTTAATAGACAGATGTACTATGTACTAAATATAGGAAGGCATGTCACATTAACAGGTATAATGTCACATTTACAGGAGTATAAGCTCAGCAGACTAGCATATGCAGTTTAATCAGATTGGAAGAATTACAATCTAGACACCATATGCAACATGCAACCACATATCACGCTGCCAAGTTAGAGCAAGCACCTGCAATGCTAGTGTAGGGGAAATGATGTAATCAACTACAGAGCTACATTCACTATTTTCATCTAGCATTTATGTTTCTTGAGAATCATGTCGGGAGGCTGACGCTGCATTCTTTAAATCAGGAGTAGTCCCCTTGCCTGCCTGCCTCTTCATAAGTGATTGATGAGGGATCCACAAGAACATTAGTTTGATGTAAGAACATGGTTAATACACAGATGTACTAGTATGTACCAAAAACAGAAAGGCATGTCATATTCAAAGGTATAATGTGTAAGCTAAGAAGATGCAATTTAACCAAATTGGAAGCAATACAAGCAAGACATCCGGCTGGAGTGGTGAACATGATCATCTAGGACCTAAGAGCCTGGTGGGAGGCGGGCTGCTTCGCCACCATCGCGGCTTTTTAGTTGGCTTCCAGGTGATGCCTGTCTTTGCTAGGCTTGTCACTGGCTCGGCCAGTGCCCTAACTAGCTATTTGTCTTCTGGTGCTCACGGGGTGGTGGTTCATGTAAAAAATATCTTTCCTTATCTTAATAAAGACCAACTTCGGCCTTTCGAATACAAGCTAGACACCAACATGCAACCACATATGACACATGAAGTTAAAGCAAGCACTGGGATGGTGGTTCATTGCAGCGAAGTTCATCAACTACTGAGCTACGTTTACCGTCTCCGTCTGCTGACACTGCAACCTTTAGAGCGTTGTAACGTGTCTTGCCTACCCGTATACCAAGCTGGAGCGACTTCTCTCTTTTCTTTGCTGCTTCTCTTTCGGCACGAGAGTCTGAAATACCCTTGCATAAAAACACAATAGTGACAGTATGGGTTAAGTGTGTGCAGAACTAGTGCACTGTAAAAGTAGCAGATAGCAGGTGGCTTAAAAATAAATGACAGGAGACATATGATAGCTCTACAACATTGCATGGCAAACAAAATTAGATTCTACTCCGTATGATTTTGTAATATATGAGCACAGGAAATGCAGTTACTCCTCCAGCACTCCACCACATGTGGTCATATCTAAGATAACAGTCGACTGAAAATAAATAGGTCAGTCGATTTTTTTAATGAACCGTCCGATCTATAAGGAACGGGAAGATGGCCTTCATCTCCCTCCCGCCAGTCACTGTTGACGATCTTTCACGAACCGCCAGCGACCACCGGCCCAGACCCGTGCCTCCGCCGCCCCGCCCTCCCATCGACCTCACACCACCGCCGTGCTTGCAGCGCCCCCAAGCCATCCCTTTAATCTCGGCCGACCTCCAGATCGGGCGCCAGTAGCTCTAGGCCGCAAACGCCCCTAAGATAAACACCACGGCGCTGCTTCCCCGGCGTAATAGTCGTACTAGCGCCTATTACGCTGGGGAATGCTTCCGTTAATTGGGAATCAACTGGCCAGAAATTGAAATTCAGGGGGGCGACGGACCTCTAGCTAAGGTGAAATAGTATATGAGGAGAAACCTTGTGCATCGCGAGTTACTAGGAACATCTAGTATCAAGAAGAAGTGGTCAACTAGTGTCTTCTGTGGGATCAATACCGTGCAAGCAGAGACGTAAGATTTGCACGAATAAGGGAAGAGGAGTACCTTCTTCGGTTGCCGGTGTGGTCACCTCCACATGTAACCGATGTTCTGGAGGGTGCAGCCTTGGACGAACCCATGGCCAAATTGTTGACTGTGTTGCCGTGGCTGTATGTCGGTGGAGGGGAAGCAGATCCGAGGCGGCGAAGGACGACATAGAAGGAACAACTCCGGTGCGGTGAGGGGTGGCGAAGTTGGAGCGGCAGCGGTGAGGTGCAGGACGGCGTGGTTGAACTGGCTCGGGTACGGACGGCTCGGCCTCGGCTTCAACTACTAGCCGTGGAGGGCGTTGCGGTTGAGGTTGCGGTTGAGGTTGCGGTGGACGACGATGTCGGGTATCGGCTCCGGCGTGATGGAGGAGGGTGGCGGTTGACGGGTGGGATGGGGTGGCGGACGGAGGACGCCGGGGTTTCGCGGCTGGTGGAGAGGTAGTTTTGGCGCCCACGGAGTACGAAAGGGGAATCGGATGGGTGGGGGGAGCCATGTTTCGGTCTGGGACGCGCTTGTTTTTGGCTTTTTTGAACAGAAGATGGGACGCGCTTGTTTGAAATTTGAGGAAAGTACAAACTTTCCCCCCCTCTTAAATTTCGGACCTACTGCTGGGTCGGGGTAGGATGGTAATCCCAGTGTGTCCCAAATAGTGGGCGGAGCGATTTCGGCCGCGCGCATGTGTGCTTAGGTGGCCATTGTGTATGAATGTTTTTCGGAGGCGGTTGCGTGGCGTCTAGATGAAGCTACAAACCTACCCCGGTTTAGACCTTTGGACATCGGCCCGGTAGGTTTCACAGGACAGAGTTATTAGAAAAGTAATTTCGTTGTACTACCAAACATTGTTCTCACGCGGTTTCGGGCGAGTAGGGGCTCTTTTGGAGCTTCGTTTGAAATTTTGAAACACAACCATTCACGTTTAGAGTACTCTTGAACTATGAGGATTGACCTAAATAGACAATGTTATATTTGACCTTGTATGTTTGAAAACCTCATTAAATTATCCGCTTCCTTTTGAATTTTGACACTTGAAAATCCTATAACTACGATTATTTTGGAATGGAGGAGCTAAATTTGAATCTATTTTGTACACGACTACATATGCTATTATTTACAAAATCAGAGCAAAGATTGGTACCCCCATAGTTTAGGTATGGTTTACAAATGCCATGATATCAAATTCAAATAATTGAATGGACTTCATGTTGAATTCGATTTTTTTAGACCACCTTAGGTTGAATTCAAATGTATACTAGTTCATAGGTTGCTATTTATAAATGTCCATTGTGTAACTTTCGTATGTATAATGTGCTTTACACACACAACATGAACTATACTCACGTTTATATTCGATTGCTAAAGCGATGCATTGTCTGGAGTTCAAAATACTAACTATGTGGATCAATTGTGTCGAATATTAACATAGACATGCTCAAATTCGATAGAATCTAGATGTCTGATGGATCAATGACCGCTCCTTACGCGAATTGCAAATATCATGATCCCATCCTAATATTTGGATACAATTTGTATCTTTAATAAATGTGTAGAGTAGTCTTTTACGTGTAGTTTCACTCTCCATCGGTGGTCTCTCACACATGCTCACACACTCTCTCCCGAGGTGCCTTTCTCGCACACATTCTCTAGATACAACCCTCCCCCCCTCTCGTAACCATTTACAACCGTTTTCACTAACCTTTATCACAAGCACTCTTCCTCTCGCAAACATACACACGCACAATCCTCATCGACCCTTTCTATATACATGGACATGCCAACGTGTCTGATGTACGCACATTATCTTCACGCCTATCTCTCATGCATTATCTCACACCTCTCTTCCTAATCGACGAGTATGATTCTAGCAGAGCATTCTATAGGATGCCCCTTAAAGTTTGGTTGGATGAATAGTAATATCAGAGATAGAGGGGTTACCTTAGTCCGAGAACCTAGGGTTACAAATCCTAGCCGGCTTTGTCAGTGGAAACAGAGTCCTTCACAATTCTTCTATCTTTGTCTTGTACGACTAGTCATCCATGGGTCTTCCTAAATGTGTCATGGGCCGACCAATGTGGCGCAGGACGGAACCGAACAAAGGGCCTCACCTCGACCCACCGGACCTCATGCGGTGAGACACCCTCTGCCCCCACGTCTCATTATCTTCTCACACCCACACATACCATCACAAACACCACACACACAGAAAAATTCTCCTGGTGCCTCTATTCCCTCCCCCCTTGCATATACACACTCAAGGGAATGGAATCTCTTGTCGTGACGTCATATTCGTCTCTGTCTCTAGACCACCCTCATTTCTCGTGCTATCTCTTCCCCCCCCCCCCCCGTCGACCCCTCTATCCATGCCTCTCTCGAATACGTAATACACACACATACCTCTCTAGGCCCCGCCAAATGCTTCATCTCCACATTCACACATGTTACATCTCGTACCCCATTGATCTATTAAGCCCTCTCTTCACGTTTATTTCGGATACAACATTCCTTTTGAATAAAGTGTGGCCAAAAAATTATTTTAGAGTTTCTACATATATACAACATTACAAAGTTATATGGAGGAGTACGAATGCTAATTTGCATTGCATTGTGCCCACAATGATATTTATTCAAGACTGTGAATTTGTATATTTTATACTATATACAAAGTTAGTCATAATAAAGAGAAAGCGAAGAGCATCTCTCTCCATCGCATACCCCCTCAGACGCCCCTTTCACGTATGCACACAAAACTATCTCCATGTCCTCTAAAAAGTAAGCCCCCAAAAAATTCACGCGTGTTTCATCTTTCTCTCGCGATATATGCAATGACGGTCATTGTATTTGAAGTGAAAGCACGATACATACATTGGACTTCATAATCCACTCATTACGGTCACCGTTTACGTTTAGTGGTTATTATACAGTCACGGGCTCACCCTACCACTTTGTATTTGCTCGTGACATGACTAGTTGACCAGTTGAATGCTCCACGTGGCACCTAATCTAGTGTTGAATCACATTATCTCACTAACATCATGACCAGTCGACTTGTATCTACTCTACATCTACACTATTATAAAATACATAAAATACACTCTTATAAAAAACATAGTTGGTGATGATGGTGTGCCTGCCATCCTGCAATATAGGCCGTCCGATTTATATCTGACGGATAGGAAAGAAACTATGGCAGTTTTGCAAAAAGGTACCCACACACCTCTCCACATTTGCAAATAAGGCCTTCCCTCGTTCATCCTTTTATCTCACAAGATAAACAAGTCATACAAATGTATCTTGATGTTATGTGCAACGCACGGGCATCTTGCTAGTAAGAATGAAAACAAACGACAAAAAAATATTTTGACGATGGTGCGAAGTCATGACCGCGGGCACAGTGGACAAGGTGGCCTTGTATTGGTATGCTGAGCCGTCTGTTTTAACACACAGGAGCTGGTGTGGTGATTATACACAGACACGCACGCATGCACACGAACTCCATCCATGCAACATTCACACAAACACATGCACCCACGCACGCACGCAACACTCACACGTACACACGCATCCACGCACGCACGCAACACTCACACGCACACACGCACGCATGCATGCACACACCAGTACACCACACGACCAACACACACTCTCACGCTCAAGTGCTAAACCTACACGTGCATGCGCACACATCAGGCCCTGACATACACATACACAACCAGGTGATTCCCGCGCACGGGTTGGAGCCTGGTCGCGCCTCCGTAAATTTGTGTTTATCTAACCTTTTCCCTATGCGAACTGACAGGTGGGACCCACAAGGAACATGGTCAATTTAACTAGTCAACATGGCGCCACGCAGACTATTTGGCCGGTCAACAGAGTGCAATCCGATGCTGAACTGTGAGCAAGTGACCGGATAATCACTGCAAAATGTATATAGTGACCGTAATCAGCTTATTCTGAAGTTCGGTGACCGTACTACGCTTTTCTCTCTGTAGGCCCTCCAAAACTACATCTCTACACGTTCTCGCATGTTACATCTAACAACTATGCAATAGAGCACTACTACTACACTCTAACACAATAAATCATATGTGTTTTTAGTTTTACTAGATATCATATTGTTACTTATAATTATTCAGTTAGCATACATTACAATTGACTTTGAAATGTATGGCCAATATCATCTACCGCGCGGGAAAAATCCCGCCCTTTCCTGTTTAATCGGGTTTGTATCGATGGATCGTGCGAAACAGCAAAACTATAGTACTATACAGTACAAGTGACAGTTCACTGGGCCGTCGTGTCGTCTACTCCTCCGTCGTAAGAGTGGAGCACTCGCTTTCATAAATCTTCTAGTCACTTTCATCGACATGTGGGACATCAAGCTACCGGGTCCACGTGCCATACCGAATACTGATGCGAGCAGCCGGGTGAAGCACCCAGTCATGGCGCCCGGCGTTGTAATGAGCAATGAGGCGTCAAATCACAAAGATGCACCTTTCCATGATTAAGTTGGAGGGACGAAGTAATAATGCTAAAAAAAGAAGTTGGAGGGACTAAGCAACCATCATTTCACTTGTTGCTGAATCCCCTTCTCCCTCATCTTCTTCAACTTAACCACGTGTTGCTTCTGCCGTTGTTCTGCCTCATGTGGGACGCGGATCAGCTTGGTCGCTTCTCCCTCATCTTCTTCAACTTACGTGTTGCTTCTGCCATTGTTCTGCCTCATGTGGGACGCGGATCAGCTTGGTAAAGCATTGACACGTGGGACCGCATGTTAGCAAACCGCCAGGACAACATCCTCAAAAAATAAGAAACCTCCCCCGCCATCCGCGCGGCAAAATCACCTCCTTTTTACTAATCTTTGATTCTATAATTTTTTAGATCAATATAATTGAGATTTGTACAGATAGCACACAGGAGCAAAACCAACTGGTACGGTTAAGGGCATCCACAATGTGTAGCCAAATGTGAAAATAGCTTTTGGCATCGTGGGAACCATTGTGGACGGTGTTGCCAAAGCCAAAAAGATGGAACCGAAGCTCCCTGATTGATTGATTGAAGGAATAGAAAAATGCAACGTCTCTCCTCTTTCTCCGATGCTTGGACGCATGTAGGAGTAGTACAGTATAGATCACATAGTCTACTCCCCTGTCCCTTCTATCACAAATTACAAAGCAGTGAGGGGTCAAATCACAAAGCATGGACGAAGAAACTATCATTTCACTCTTCGCTGACTCCGCTTCTCCATCGTCTTCTTCGAGAAACCATCTCACCACACTAGTACTCCTAGTATTATTACTAGTAAAGGACTTCCTGGATGCAAATAAGGCGGTTGTCTCGGCTTGCAGGCGGCACTTGCGAACGACTTACCGTGGTCTCCCTCAATGGTGTTCTCCGTCGAACGCACTTCGCCAAACCCCAAAAAAAAGTCGTCGACGTCACCGCAATGGGCAAGGAATTCAAATATAGTTACTACCTCCATTTTTTTTGTACACAAGGCCAATATATCAAAATTACAAATTGCAAAGGGCCACTAACACTAATCGAGGCAAAATTGATGGGGTTAGCAACCAAGGACATTAATATCCCCTGCATGCATGCGGAAGTGAGAAGGTTTGTTTGCATGGCGCTGCATTAATCAAGCGATGAGGAGTGAGATGGTTAGCTCTTGGGTCTTTCGAGAGAAAAAATATGCATTAATTGACACGTGAAACGAGGATTTGTATCGAAGGAAAACCCCGCCTTTCTTTTTTAACACTAGTACTCCTAGTACGTACTACCTCAGGCCTGGTTTATAGGTCCCTTTTATAGTTTGTGCCAAATTTTGACCAAAGATTTAACTAACAAAATGTTAATGCATGTCAAGAAAAATTATATCATTGGATTCGTATTTGAACATAGTTTTGAAAAATATAATGTTTGGTGACATGCGTGAATATTTTCTTATTTTAATCTATGGTCAAAATTTGGCACGAAATACAATGGGGACCAATAAACCTGGACAGAGGTAGTACATACTTATCCTGTTTGGGTCTAGGCCTTGCATTGACAAACATCGCCACACATTTTTGCCAAGCTTGCCTAAAGTTTGCAAAATGAGAAGGAGGTACACTTGCGCACGGCTGTCGCGGTCGCAACGCACCCTCACATGGTCGCTCCTGCACGCCGCGGTCGCACCGCACCCTCACACTTCGCTCCTGCACGCGGCAAACCCAACCAAGGGAACGCACCCTCACTGACACGTGCTGTCGCATGTGAACAAACCAAACTCAGCCATCCTATCGCTGACACATAATTTTCGTTCATAGAGTATGTTTATCCAACCGGAGTATCCGTATGGCCCGTTCGGTGGTCTGTTGGGGAAGAAGAAGAGGTGAGGAAGAAGGAAAGAAGGGTTAGGAGGCGTGGGATATTCATCCAACCGCTTTGAAATGGTAGACTTAGGCGACTTTCATAACAAATAGTATGTTTTTACACAGCAAAAGATCCATAATAATGAAAACAACAACATAAAGAAAAACTATCATTGCTCGCGGAAAGAGACGGCCTCGTCGTCTTTGGCTGCAGGCGCGAACCAGCCGTCGATGCCTACGCGTGTCTCCGCACCGTGGTTGTCCTCGGCCTCGAGCTACTCGTTCAAGCGGAGTGTGCGGGTGCTCTGCACGGACGAGAGCACGGCCCGGTTCAAGTCAAGGACGTCCGCTTCCGCCTGCGGGAGGGCCTCGATGGCAGCGGCATCCGTGCGATCCGCGTCGAGTCGAGCCTCCGCCGCCCAATTCAAGTCCAGGACTTCCGGTTCCGCCTACAGGAGGGCGTTGATGAGAGCGGCATCCGCGCGCTCCGCGTCGAGTCGAGCCTCTGCCGCCCAGTTCAAGTCCAGGACTTCTGGTTCCGCCCGTAGGAGGGCATCGATGAGAGCGGCATCCGCGCCCTCTGCGTTGAGTCGAGCCTTTGCCGCCCGGTTCATGTCCAGGACGTCCGGTTCCGCCTGCAGGAGGGCCTCGATGGCAGCCGCGTCCGCGCGCTCCGCCTCAAGTTGAGCCTCCGCTGCCCGGTTCACATCCATGACATCCGGTTCCGCCTGCAGGAGAGACTCGACGGCAGCGGCGTGCGCGCGCTCCGCGTCGAGTTGAGCCTCTGCCTCCTGGTCCTCCTTTAGTATCGCCATGTTGAACCGCTGGTCCGCCTGCACCATGGGGGACTCGGACGCCGGCACAAAGTCGACGTCCATCGTCTCATACCCATCGAGGGCCTTCTGCGCCGCGACCTCCGCGATGAACATTGGATCGGCTTCCTCCTCCTCGTAGCTTGGCTCCGAGAACTTCGGGGATTGGCCCGCCCGCCAAAGCGAGCTTGGGAGCGGAAGTACGTGGTGCCGACCGCCGCCCGCGATTTCTGCTGGCGGCGCTCGGCGTCGACATCTTGTAGTAAGTGATCTTGCGGCGCACCATGGCTTTCCGGCGAACTAGGGGACGCTTGATGCAGGCTAGGGGATCGAAAGGTGGGGGAATGGGAAGGAGATTTGGTGTGGTTTTAGGGTAGTGGCTGGCGTAGGCCGAGCAGCGAAGGTTCTGATGTGAATAGTGGTTCCAGTGACGACCGGTTAATCGGTTTTGACTGTACATCGCTATTGTCGCGTTCGCGTTGCAGCCCGGCACGCTGGACACTCCATGTCGCTCACCGAATGGAACGCGCTTCGTCTTGCGTTTTCGCTCGCTTGTGGGACCGCAGTTTAGAGCAAACCGACATCCCTCCCCCTCCCCCGCCCATGTCATTTATTATACCACTACTCCCTCCTTTTTATGCGGAGTAAATAAAAACAGAGGGAGTATACTATGGATGAGGATCCGCTGACGTGGCCGAACCCATTGAGTAAATGACATGCGGGGCCTAGCAAGCATGGGGTCCGCCAGTAAGTGACCGAAAGGGAGTGTAAGGCAGGGATACCTACGTCAGAGGATCCACTTCCACTATACTCTCACTAAATGTTAGAGTAATAATATATGACATGCAACTTACACAAATGTTAGAGTAGTAATATATGACTTGCAACTTACACAAAGCATACAGGGTCTAATGCGTTTTTCGAGGCTAACTTTGACCAAATGTTAGAGTAATAATATATGACATGCAACTTACACAAAGCATATGGTCAATTTAAATGCGTGAAAGGAGTTTCCAATGATATAATTTTCACATTATACATCTCATGTACTCCCTCCGTCTAGGTGTGTAAGTCATCTTACGAAAACTAAATAATCCCAAAACACGTAGGCGCGGTGCATTAACTTCTACCTCGTTTCTTGTTTCTTGACATATGAACCAATAAGAGATGAGGGTGTGCATGCTTTTAATGACCTGAGACTATCAAACTTGACATGCAGTGGTTAGTTCATTGCATCCAATACTATTAATTAGCAAATAAACATTAATGTCTCTCGTTTTCCCCTCCTCCTTGGTCACGGTGCACATCCTAAGATGACTTACTCACCTATGTGAAAGGAGTACTATTAATCTTGTCAATAGTAAAATTGGAAACCATCCCGAGTACAAATCTAGGAGTACGTACGAATCTAACAATATTGATTGGGCGTTGTTGAATGTTGATACCTTTTTTATCATAGTAGAGATACTTTGACTACACATAAAACTTATATGTAAGGTAGAAAGGATAGGAGGGAGTATATTGTACGTTCAAAAACGAAACGAACATTGAATACTGTCGGGGAGGCTGATCGGACCCACGAACACCTATGGGACCGGCGGACCGAGTCCCTTTTGGTTCGGAGGGGGGCGGAGATCGCACGAAGAGTGGATCGAGGCGAAGCACACGAGCAGTTTACCCAGCTTCGGAGCTCTCCGGAGAGATAATACTCCTACTACTGCTTGTCTAATTGTATTGTGTTCTTGCTAAGGAGCGATGAGAGCTACAAGACCTAGCCTGAGTGTTCTCTGGTTACGTTGGAATCGAACCGAACCCACTTCTACGTTGCGCATGGGCCTCCTTTTATATGCTCAAGGGGTCTCCGACAGGTGGCGACGTAGATGAGGGTACAAATGGAAAAATAGTAGTTGGTACACCTACTTGAGCGATTATGCAGTGTACTCTACCTAACCACGGCGGCAAGGGACAAAAGCATTAAATGCCGTCCACGCCTAAACAGTCTGCTTGAGGGACCGTCGGGGCGCCACCGTTCGCCACGATGGCAAGCTTGTCGGCGCCGCTTATCGCTGCTCCCGCTGGCTGCACAACCTCTTGACACGCAGCGCATGGAATGGTCCCATGGCGACACGTTGGTGGATGAGCTGGAGGCGGAGATGAAGAGGTTGCCTTCCGCGGCAAGTGCCTTGCCGCGGCTGAATCCTTGTCACGTCCGGAGGCTTGTCGCTCTCCGAGCCTTCCCGACAAGCTCCTCTTGCCGGGGTCTTGTCTTCTGCGTGCCTTGAGTGGCCTTCCCGGCAAGCTCCTCTTGCCAGGGCCTTGTCTTCTTGGTTAAATACTTTGTTCTTGAATGGCTCCAAAGGAACCACGGAGGATCTTAGCGGTGACCGGGCAAGCCTTGCCGCGAGGTGCTGCAAGCTGCCCGTGCGAAGTTTGGGATACTAGGGTACCCCTACTCTAGTACACCGGACAGAGCACCGGGCCTGGGCCACCTGCGGTGCCGAGCTTTGTCGGGCCAGGCCCAAAACAGTCTGCGGTCACACGGCCTTGATCACGCCGTAACTTGCTCTGGACCCACCACGTCCCCCACGAACAGCACGCGCGTCGAGCGTGGCGTCGTGGGAGAGATCGTGGGGGTTTCTTTATTCTGAAAAGCGGGCGTCCGCCCCTCTCCCTCCTTATAAACAGGGGAAACAGGGGCAGGTCGCCCACCTCGCCATTCTTGTCTCGTCTCGAAAACCACCGCCGCTCCCCTTCTTCTCTAGTGCGAAGAGCAGCGCTCCGCCCCTTCGCCTGCCACAGCGCCATCAACGCCGTCGATATCCTCCATCGCCTCCGCCATGGCTCCGAAAGCCGACAAGGGGAAGGCGTGAAGTCGGCCGGCGCTTGGCTCGCGGCGCTGCGAAAGGCGGGCCATCTTCTCCCCCAGCTCAACACAAAGGAGGCGAGGGAGGGTTACTACCTCTTCTAGTTGACGGAGGCGGCGTGCGCATCCGGCGCAAGAAGGTACTCCCGCCACCGCTTGAACTAGCCCCAACCGGGTACCCTTTCTTTGCGCTTTTCTTCTATTGCGGGCTCTGCCCCTTTTCTGAATTCTTCTGCGATATCATGAACACCTCACGGGCTTCGCCTCCTTGATTTCACCCCCAATGCTGTCTCGACCATGGCAGTTTCGCACACCTTCTGCGAAAACTTTGTCGGCATCCACCCAAACGTAGCCCTCTTCCGCCACTTCTTCATGCCCAGCGTTGAGAGAGGGAGCGGCTTGCGGGAGTGTTTGATTGGATCTCCTGGTTCGTCATGAATGAAGCTTATCTGGAAGGAGAGCTCCGTAGCAAATGGGAGGAGTTGAGAGCCAATTGGTGTTGGATCGTTGAGGAGAACCCGCAGCCCTTCACTGCCGTGCGCCAAACCCCAATAGTGCGCGGCAGCGATTGGAGCAACTTGGCGCAGGAAGATGCTAGGTTGAAGATAGCTCTGACCCGGATCTTGCGCCTCAGGCTTGCCGGGCTCACCGTAGGCGCAGTTGGCGCAGATTTCCTTCGCCGCCGCGCTTCCCTTGTAGGAGAGGAGGAGACCTGCTTGGGAGTTCCAAAAGCATGGCCGGACATCATGAGGCTGCGCCCGGGCCTCAACCGGAATTTCAACGTCACGGAGTTGGATGCGATGCTGCTAGAACTGTTCAAGCATGACCCGATCACCCCGAGTGGTTTAGGTTGCCGAGGGGTCGTCCCATTGTGCAACAATTCTGCGCTCGACCGCATCCGTGCCATGATGCCGTTGTGCGATTCTCATGGGATCGTTCCAACCTGGCAAGAGCCTGTGGACGACGTCGTGCGGCAATTCTTCGACAGCTTGGAAGAAATGCCGATCCGCCCCGACGAGCAGAAGAAGCTCACCCTCGACACCACCGACGACGAGATGCAGCGCATTGCCACTAGGCTGGAGGAGGCGGCAGCAGCTGCTGCCGCTGGCGTCTTCGGGTACACCGTGGAGGAGGAAGATGTAGCAGAGGCGGCAAGCCTTGCCGAGTGAAGGGAGTTCGCCGGTGAGGAAGAGCTTGCCGAACCCGAGGCCGAGTCGAGCGAACCAGCCGAGGGCGCTTCTTCCCCACCATCCAGCGGCTTGCCGCAACGGAGCCCGGCTCCGCCAAAGAGGCGTCTCCGCAAGGCCGGAGATGAGGCAGGGCGGCAGACGGGCCAACAGCAGCGCCGGCGCCCGCGCTCTACGCATGACAAGCAATGTTGCCAGGAGCACCCCACCTTGCTGCGACAAGCGGGCGGGATCCTCCCAGGCCACCGCCGACACCTCCGCCAAGCGGTCAAGAGAGCCCACTCCTCCGCCTCGTCGCACTGGAGGCGAGCCGGAGTTTGATCTCTCCGCGCTCAGCTCTGACGAGGAAGAAGAAGAGTAAGCTTCAATATTGTGCTTGTATTTCTTCAATTTTGTTGCTTCATCTTGAATTTGATTTGCTTAGATTACGAACTCTTTCCTTTTAGGGACGCTGGCCCAGAAGGCGTCGAAGAGCCAAGACCCGGTGGTGCGTCATTGAGGACGATCCACCTGTGGCAACAGGAGGCGCGTCACGAGACCCCCTTGCGGACCGGCAACCCTTCCTCAAAGCAGCCCCCTGACAGCCTTGAGTAAGTATGCGGTTTTCTCCTTCTTGTTAGGTGTGCATGGATGCTCCTTCTTCATTGATATCATTTGTTGGTTTGTGTAGGAGCAGTGCAGCCTCATCGGGAGGGCACAGAAGCCGCCCCCGAAATTCTGTCTGCTTCGACTACGCCGCCAAGGGAGGATTCTCCGGCAAGGGGGCGTTCTCCGGCAAGGGAGACTACTCCGGCAAGGGACAGCACCAGTGATCCTCCAGTGGTCGAGACCATGGCTGCAGATCCCATTGCAGGTAATCCTCTTGCGCGAAAATTTCCCTTGGGCTCGTTTTCTTCTGTTTTTCTTTTTGAACATTTGCTGGACTGTTCTTTCTTTGTCTGATCGCCAGATCCATCTGTCACGGAGCCAATGGAGACTGAGGTCGCCGCCGAGGAGGACGCGCGCGGCAATACTGACGACATCGCCACCATGGAGGAAGAGGCTGGCGCTGATGGATCCGCCGGCGAAGAGGCCGCCAAGGCTGCCGCCGCAAAGGCTGGCGAGGGGTCGGGCGATCGCACTGACGACCCTGAGGCCGCAGGAGCGCCAGGCGCTACGCCGACCGCTGATCCCTCCGCCACTGGTGCAGCGTCGGGCTCTGAAGAGCCCCAACCCGGCGCCTATCTGAAGGCCGGCGATGGCATCTTCATCAAGCTCCCCTGGGCGTTGAGCTCCAGGGCGCCGGTCGAAGGAGAGACCTTCGACGGAGAGCTGCTCGCCTCCGCTGGGCTGACGCTGGTGGACGCGCCAAGCAGCAGCAGCGGCGAGTCTGAGGAGGAGCAGCTGCTGAAGAAGCTGTTGTCGCTCTACCGCGCCCGACAAGCCAAGTTGGAGTCCCGGGAAGCACTTGTCGCGAGGGCGGGAGCAGACCTGGAGAAGCCTTGAGAAGAGCTCCGGGCGCCAACCAAGAAACTCTCCGGAACGTAGCGGAAGAGCGGGAGCGACTTCTTTGAAAGCGCTGAGCCTTCATCCTTGAGAAGGCTGAGGTCGAGGAGCAGCAAAGGCTTGCTGCCGAAGCTATCTGCACAAGAAGGCGAGTTGGCGCAGCGGAAGATCAATCTTGACAGCTATGAGGAAGAGCTTGTCGCGCGCGAGGAGTCACTTGGCGGGGCTCTTAAGGAAGCGAAGGATGCTGCCGCAGCCGCCGAGGCCGCCAAGAAAGAGTTGGAGACGAAGGTGGCGCAGCTGGAGGCCAGTCTCCAGAAGAGCGGCGAGGAGCTTGCCGCGCTCAAGCACGAGCGCGAGAAGGACGCCTACACTCTTGGCGAGCTGCAGGGCCGTCTCGCCGATAGGAGCAAAGAGTTCGACGCCGCCAAGGATTCCAAGGCAGATCTTGAGCTGAAGCTGACCACTCTGATGCAGACGTTGGACGGCGCCAAGGAGCGGGAGGTGGGCCTGTTGGAGAAGATCAAGGCCAACGAGGAGCTGCTGGCGAATGCTGTTGCCACCCAGAGCGCCTTGAGGGAGAGTGTGGAGCACTGGACCGATGGTCTCGTGGATACTGCAGCCGCCATCCACAGCGAGTTGATGGAGCTGGGGATGGTGGATCTTGGATACTCCTCCGACGAGCACCTCCAACCCAGCGCAAGCTTAGCTTATTCTTCAAGGGCGTGGTGACGGCTCTCCAGCGACTCCGGGAAGAGATCCCAAAGCAGCTGGCCGAGGAATCGCGCCAAATCTGTGCGAGAGCCCTCGAAGGTGTTGATGAAGGTGGCCTTCCGCAATCCAGGCCTCAACCTCAATGGCGTCCTCAGATCCTTGCCGCCAGATGCCGATGTGGAGGCGCTCAAAGCCCTTGTCGCACCCATTGTGGACAAGGTGGGCAAGATCAAGCGGGTTGATGGCGACCGCGTAGACTAGGCCGTAATTTTATCTTTCCCTTGTCGGCTGCTGATCATGTTTAGAACAATTTATTAGATCTGCGACAAGCTATTTTGTAATATAACTCTATCTTAGGTGATGATTGCAATGTTATTTCCTTTACTTGATTCCTTCCTTTATGCGTTTTTGCCCTCGCTTTTAGGGGACTTGTTGGTGCGAGCACCTTTGTCATGGCCGAGTGCGGAACGTCGGCAACTTCTTTGGCGGTGCGACCTCCGACAAACAACCTTGTCGCGACTAGCCGCAGCTCACTTAAGTTGTTGAGCGGACTCGAAACAAAGTAAGTAGCGCGACTAGCTGCGAGTTGGTTCCTCCAGCGCATGAGTTTTCCATCTGAAGTACTATCGTTCGAGGAAGATAACTTAAAAATTTAAGAACTGATTGCTCAAACTTGGGCAACTTAGCTTTTCTGTCGTTTGCTTCCCGATAAGGCAAAACTTCCTCGAGAAATGCTTGGTCCATAGTATTATCTTCTCCTTCCCCCGTGGTTAACTTGTGCGTGAGGGAACCTTCCTTTCTTTGAGAAAAGAGAAAGAAGAGAAAATAAAGTTATGGAGCCCAGCGGCTCGATATTGCTTACCGGTGTGGGTGCTGCACAAAGTGTTAGCCAAAACATGCAATAAAATGATGAAAGCATGAATTTGACAAGTTATGCGCAACACATGAGCTTTACTTATGCACGGGATCTGCGCCCGGCTTTGTACAAAGGATTACATGCAACATCGGCAAGACTTGTACAAAAAGTGGTTGCGGAACAGGTTCGACAACGCGCCCTCTGAGTAAAACTTACGAAGATGCTCAATGTTCCAGGAGTTGCTCACGGAATGCCATCTTCGGTCTCAAAGCGAGACAGCGCCGAGCCTAGTGACTTCGTTTCACCCGATAAGGGCCTTCCCACTTCGGCGTCAACTTGTTTGAATTCTTGGCGGACTGAACGGCGCCCGAAGAACAAGGTCGCCTTCCTCGAGGCTTCGGCACTAACTGCGGCTATGGTAGCGACACAAAGCTTGCAGGTAACGAGCAGCTCGTGACAACGGCTGAAAGGCGGTCCTCCTCAAGGAGCAGCGTCATCTTGTCGCAGCTGCTCTTGCTCAAGCTCATCATTAGCGAGTACTCGAGGTGACCCGTATCTGAAGTTCCGTGGGGAGAACTGCCTCTGCTCCATAGACTAGAGCAAAAGGTGTGCGGCGGTGGCTCGATTTGGCGTCGTCTGATCGACCAAAGAACCACCGGCAGCTCCTCAATCCAGTTTTTCCGCACTTGTGCAGCACTGTCGAAAGTTACGGTCTTGAGCCCGCGCAGCACTTCGGCATTGCCCTCTCTGCTTGACCGTTGCTTCTCGGATGAGCAGCGAAGCAAAGCAGACCTTGGCGCCAAGATCTTGGACGTACTGCATGAAGGTGCGACTCGTAAATTGTGTGCCGTTGTCGGTGATGATCCTGTTGGGGATTCCGAAACGGCAAACAATCGACCTGAAGAACTTGACTGCTGACTGTGCTATCACCTTCCTCACTACTTCCACTTCCGGCCACTTTGTGAACTTGTCGATTGCGACGTACAAGTACTCAAAGCCCCCGACAGCTGGAGGAAAGGGGTCGAGAATGTCGAGCCCCCAGACCGAAAATGGCCAGGATAAAGGGATCGTCTGGAGAGCTTGAGCTGGCTGGCGTATCTGTTTGGAATGGAACTGGCACGATTCACACTTGGTTACTTGTGCGATTTGCATCACGGAGGGCTGTCGGCGGAAGATACCTTCTTAGGAAAGCTTTGCCGGCAAGTGCTCTTGCGCCAATGTGATGACCACATATGCCTCCATGTATCTCTGCCAACAGCTTTTGTCCATCTTCTCGGTAAATACACTTCAATTTCACACCGTTGAGTCTTCTTCTGTACAGTGTGCTGTCGATAAACTGGTACATACTTGACTGCCGGGCTACTCGTTCAGCTTCTTCTTGCTCTTCGGGAAGTTCTCCTGTCTGAAGGAAATGGACAATCTGCTGTGCCCATGCTGGAGCTTGCGGCTCGACAACAAGGACTAGAGGCACATCTGCTGCTGCGGGAACATCCGCTTCTACGGCAAGAACCTGCGGTTCGGCCGGAGCTTGATGTTCCCCGGCAAGCTTGCCGGAGCAATGCTTGTCGAGAGCGTCTGCTTCAACGAAACAAACCCTTGGGCTTGTCGGAGCAGACTGCCCCTCAGCATTCTTGGTGTTGATCACAGGGACCTTTTGGTGGCGGCTTGGGAAGCTACGCGGAAAATAGTCACCAGAACTCAACTTCCTCTTCTTGTTACATCCGATTGATGGTGTTACGGTTGGTTGAGTTAGCTTGAGCACAAAATCCCTGGTTCCACAGTAGCACTTTGGCGGGCCATCGGCAATATCATTACGAGCTCTTGGAACATGTTCCATTTGTAGGCCCGTCAAAGTGTTCTTCTAGCTTTCTCACTTCATCAACGTAGGCTTCCATCAATGGACTCGATAATCTTTGTTCACTTGGCGGACGACAAGCTGCGAATCACCCACGACAATAAGCTTCTTAATCCCAAGGTCTCTTCGCAATCCACGAGACCGGCAAGCAAACCTTCATACTCTGTTGTATTGTTTGTTGCTTGCTCCTTGGGAAAATGCATTTGGACTATGTACTTGAGGTGCTCTCCGGTGGGTGCTATAAGCAGCACGCCAAAGACCGGCGCCTTGCAGCGAGAAGGCACCATCAAAGTACATCAGCCACTCTTTGCTCGCTTCCTTGACGGGGATGCTCGTCTCTGGAATTTCTTCATATTGCGTTGGGGTCCATTCCACTATGAATTCTGCCAATGCTCTGCTTTGGATAGTTGATGTGCTTCCAAACTTGAGGCCAAAGCTTGACAGTTCCAGTGCCCACTCGACAATCCTGCCTGTCGCTTATGGATTTTGCAGAATCCTCTTCAGCGGAAAGCGAGTGGCATTTGTTATCTCATGTGCTTGGAAGTAATGGCGCAGCTTTCTCGAGGCCATGAGGAGGCCGAAAAGCAATTTACGCACCAGAGTACCTTGACCTAGCCCCCGCAAGAAAGAACCGACAAAGTAAAGCTGGGCGGCTGTACCATCTTTTTCTGCATCTTCTCGCATGCCTGCGCAGATCCGTCCTTGTCGGGACCAGAGGTTGTCGGTGAAGTGCCTTGCTTGTCGTTGGATGTATCTGCCATGGTTGCCAGCTCATCATCCGCCTCCCTCTCCGCTACTAACGCAGCACTAACCACTTGATTGGTTGCCGCTATATATAGCAGCAACTTCTCTTGTGGCTTAGGTGCGACAAGTATTGGAGTGGAGGACAGGTACCTCTTTAAGTCTGCGGCGCAGCCTCCGCTTCGAGTCCATTTCATTGGACCTGCCTTTTCAAAATCTTGAAAAATGGTAGAGGCGCGTTCAGCAGAACCTAGAGATAAACCTGCTGAGAGCAGCCACGCATGGCAGCAAGTCTTCGTACATCCTTGAAGCGCTTTGGTGCTTCAATCTGCTCAATAGCCTTGATCTTGTCGGGATTGGCTTCAATTCCCGCTAAGACCACGAAGAACCGAGAAGCTTGCCGGAATGGACTCGAACACGCACTTCTCGGGGTTGAGCTTGAGGTTGATCTTGCGCAGATTTGCAAAGGTCTCATCCAAATCTTGAACCAGAGTTGCTTTGTCCTTGCTCTTGACCACTATGTCATCCATGTAGGCTTCTACATTTCTGTGCATTTGCGGATCAAAAGCGTCATGGACTACTCTTGCAAACGTTGAACCAGCATTCTTCAAACAGAAAGGCATCCGTATGAAACAGTATGTGCCACATGGAGTAATGAATGTGGTTTTCTCCTCATCCTCTTACGCCATGAAGATCTGATGATATCCACGAGTATGCATCAAGAAATGAAAGCAAATCACATCTAACCGTGGAGTCAACAATCTGGTCGATCTTGGCGGCAAAGGAAAGCGGGTCTTTGGGACAAGCTTTATTAACATCCGTGAAGTCAATAACAAGTCTCCATTTCCCATTTGCCTTGCGCACAACTTCTGAGATTGGCCAACCACGTGGGATGGAGCACTCCTCGACAAGGCCTGCTGCTTCCAATTTCTTGATCTCTTCTGCGATGAATTCTTGGCGCTCCTTTGCCGCTTCGACTTTACGCTTGTGAATTCGCGCATGAGGACAAACAGCTAAGTGATGCTCAATTACTTTCACAGGAACACCGGGGATGTCGACGGTTGCCATGCAAACACGCCGACATTCGCCCGCAGGAAAGCAACGAGCGCGCCTTCCTATTTAGGGTCGAGAGTGGCACTGATGGTGAAGGTACCACCAGTGCCGCCCTCCTTGGCGGACACCTTCTTGGTCTTTGGCGGAGCTGCCATCGTCTTCTTGCACTTTCCGGTGGAGCTCGATGGTGCGTCCTCAACGGTAGCGCAGCACTCGAAGAGGTGCGCTTGCGGAGTGGGCATCGAGCTCTTGCCGGACTTGGTCTTCTTCCCCGGGAGCTTCAGCGGCAAGTGGTTTGCTTTACATTGCAGCTGCTGATTCCGGTAGATCTTGTCGGCAGATAAGAGCATCCTTCTTGTCGCCATGGGCGGAGATGATGCTTATCGGGCCTGGCATCTTGAGTAAGTTGTATGCATAATGAGAGGCTGCCATGAACTTAGCGAGTCTTTGGGCGGCCAAGTATCCCATTGTAAGGCAATGGGAAATCAACAACGTCGAATGTGACCCTCTCGGTCCTAAAGTTCAGCTTCGCTGCCAAATGTTACCGACAACGTGATCTTCCCCTTGACTTGCTCCTTCCCGGATTGATTCCTTGGAATGTGCGGTCTCTTGAGCTTCATTGTCGAGGATCTGAAGCTTCGGAGCACCGCAGAGGAGATCAGGTTTAAGCCGGCCCGGCGTCAACTAGCATCTTGGTGACCTTGAGGTTGTGGATAGTTGGTGAGACCAACATCGGCAAGCACCCGACCCGCGATTATCACGATGAGGGTGGTCCTCAATATCAAAGATGATAGGCGTCTTGGACCACTTCGGAGGCTTGCGTGACTCTCACGGATGGTTCGGCTGTATTAACTTCCGCATCCTTTGCTTGAGTTGGCGGTGGGAAGTTTGCGAGGAAGCTTACCTCCGTCAACGCAGAGGACCTCTGTAGCTTTACGAAACTCCTGCTCATCGGTCTCGTCGTCTTCCATATGTTCATCGTCGTCATCATCTTCATCCTTGTCGCGGCAGCGGAGGTGCATCTCCTTGCCCTTTGCTTGGCCTTGCCGTGGCGTCCTCCTGGCCGGGACATTTCTTGCTTACTCCTCCGGCACCTTCTGGGCCTTCTCCTTGTCGCGCGCTCGTACTCAGCCTTTGTTGTTCAACAAGCTGCTCGACCTTCTTGCAGCTTCTGGAGGTCATGGCCCTTTGTGCGGTGGATCTTGCGATCGCTTGTTGGAGCCGTCACCTTATCGGCGGCCGCCACAGGTGGCCATCGGTCTTGGCGGCAACCTCCTTCTTTGGAGCCACCAACCTTAGCCTTGTTGGCGCCACCTCCGTTGCGGACTGCTCGACAACTAGTACATCTTTGCCCTTCTTCCTTACATTGTTCCGCCGCGGCTTTTCTTTGCCGGAGCGGTTTCCTCACTGTCAGATCCTGCTTCTGCATTCTCTCCTGGGAGTGTCCTCCCTTCCTCAGCACGTGCACACTTGTCGGCCAAGGCATACAGCTCACTGACGTCCTTGACTTTGCACATCGCCTTATCCACCCTCATCCTGCGGTTCCGCACGTTCTGATGAAACGCACTGATCACCGCGGCAGGGTGGACATCTGGGATGTTGTAGTGCACATGGCTGAATCTCTGAATGAACTTGCGCAGGGACTCTCCTTCCTTCTGGGCGAGCAGATGAAGGTCGCTTTCTTGGCCATGGGGTTTGTGGCCGCCTGTAAAGGCGCCGACAAACTGATGGCATAGATCTGCCCAAGAAGATATGGAGTTGTCCGGCAAGTGCATGAGCCAGGACTTGACGTTGGGCTTGAGCACTGCGGGAAGTAGTTGGCAAGGATCTTGTCGTCTCGCCCCGGCAGCCGCACCGCGATGGTGTAGATCCGAGGAACTCCGACGGATGCTTCTTGCCGTCGTACTTCTCGATGCGTCACGGCTTGAAGTTCTTCTTCTTGGGCCTTTGGACTTGCCGCAGCTCACGAGTGAACGCAGGGCAACCCACCGCGTCACGGCAAGTCGCTGGTTCCTGCAGCGCGTGCATGTCAACAGAGGGCCCGGCGCGCTTGTCGGATTGACATCGCGCTTCTCTTCGGCGCTTGATGCGAGTTCGAGCGTCCTCTTGTTGTCGATCGTGTAGCACTTGGCGCTGATCGCGATGAGCTCGTGGATCCAATGACGCAGTGGAGTCGCTGTCGAGGTGGATCCGGTGAGTCGGCAACCTTGGCCTTCGGGGCAGAGAGTGCATGGTGGTTGCACCCCCACCGGTCTCGTCGCCACCGGCTCGTGTTTGGCGTTCCTGCCGCGGCAGCGACGCACTCGGTTGCCGCGGAGCGTCGTTGTTGGCGAAGCCGATGAGACTCTGTATGGTGGCCCTCCACTCGTCGACCGTGTCGGCCGTTGAGGGTAATGTCGAGAAGCGATTGAGCTCTCGCCAGCTTCTGCTGGAGTAGTGGGTGGCAGCGGCGAGCGGCGCGAGGCGGGATATGCTCGGACTTCTATACGTGTTAGAAGGAAGCGATATCCCGTCCGGCGACGATGCCTCGCTTCAGCGCCAGCATGTTGGCATGCATGCTGGTCTTGAACGTCCCGAGATCCTCCAGCTCGATCTCGGTCCAATGAGCGTATGGCATTGTGAATGCCATGACGCTGGTGGTCCCGCGCCTCCTGAGACGGGCGCGGTACATGTACGGACGCCGAGGTCTGCGCGGCCTTGTCCTTGGACTTGGTAGCACCGCGAACTCCTTCCCCGGCGCCCATTCTTCCGCCAGCGTCTGCTCCTCCACCCGTTTGCTCCGGTGATGGTGGGTTCGACGCGGACGGCTCCGCTGCCGCCGAAGCCTTCTTCTTCGGTGGCATGTTGATGAAGATGTTGAAGATGATGAATATGTTGCTCGTGTGAACGCCGGATCAGGTTCACACAGCCTCGACGACCCCTACCTGGCGCGCCAAAGATGTCGGGGAGGCTGATCGGACCTACGAACACCTATGGGACCGGCGGACCGAGTCCCTTTTGGTTCGGAGGGGGGCAGAGATCACACGAAGAGCGGATCGAGGTGAAGCACACGAGCAGTTTACCCAGCTTCGGAGCTCTCCGGAGAGATAATACTCCTACTGCTGCTTGTCTAATTGTGTTGTGTTCTTGCTAAGGAGAGATGAGAGCTACAAGACCTAGCCTGAGTGTTCTCTGGTTATGTTGGAATCGAACCGAACCCACTTCTACGTTGCGCATGGGCCTCCTTTTATATGCTCAAGGGGTCTCCGACAGGTGGCGACATAGATGAGGGTACAAATGGAAAAATAGTAGTTGGTACACCTACTTGAACAGTGTCTGATGTACTCTACCTAACCACGACGGCAAGGGACAAAGCATTAAATGCCCGTCTGTCGCCTAAACAATCTGTGAGGGACCGTCGGGAGCGCCACCGCTCGCCATGATAGCAAGCTTGTCGTGCCGCTTATCGCTGCTCCCGGCTGGCTGCACAGCCTCTTGACCTGTAGCGCATGGAATGGTCCTATGGCGACACGTTTGTGGTTGAGCTGTAGCGGAGTTTAAGAGAGGTTGCCTTCAGCGGCAAGTGCCTTGCAGCGGCTGAATCCTGTCGGCGTCCGGAGGCTTGTCGCCCTCCGAGCCTTCCGGCAAGCTCCTCTTGCGGGGTCTTGTCTTCTGCGTGCCTTGAGTGGCCTTCCGTCAAGCTCCTCTTGCCGGGCCTTGTCTTCTTGGTTAAATACTTTGTTCTTGAATGGCTCCAAAGGAACCACGGAGGGTCTTGGCGGTGACCAGGCAAGCCTTGCCGCGGGGTGCTGCAACTGCCCGTGCACGAGTTCGGGATACTAGGGTACACCTACTCTAGTACACCGACAAATACCCTTTATATATGATTTGCGGATGCTATGCTCACCGGTTCAAAATTTTGAATCCGCCTTAGGTATCACGTGCTTCAGCTCGTTCCCTCTCGATTTCATCTCGGGGTCCGGAGATCTATTGAAAGAGGACTAGGGTGTCAGGACCGGATTTTCGGGATATTAATTTCCAGAAAATGCCCCTTGTGCTCACCAGCCCCAGGATTACCGTTAGCTGATGAGGCACCAACTTGATACATAAATTCCAAGCAAAATACATAATATGTAGTACAAGACCATTCTGGCCTATGAGTACAACAAATGGTTTCTAGTGGATGATGGCGGAAGCGGTTTGTGGATCATCAGCGTCTATGGGACTCCATTTCCCACAGGAACAACTTTCCAGGTTAACTCCTATCTTCGCGAGACTGTTATCACCCGTGCGTAGGTTCCGGGGCTGTCAGCGCGACGCTCCTCTCCATGCAAGAAATCTGGCCAAGACAATAGCCATGGACAAGGCAGTGAGTACTTTTGAATGTACTTGCAAAAATTGTGAACACAGGTATAATTATTCAACTGATAATCATGCTCTAAAATATTCTATGATTACCACGTCAGTCACAAAATAAAATTCATGATGCACGTAAGCATGTTATTCACATAAAACATGAATGATGCAATTAGAGAGTAGAAATAGGATGCCTCAGTCGGGCGTCTGAGCGACACCACATACAGGGCTTATAAAGAAAATAAATAACAGGCATGCCACAGTCCGGCATCTCAGCGACACCACATAAAGGGCTTATATAGTAAATGCATAACAAGCATGCCACCGTCGGGCGTCTGTGCGACACCACATAAAGGGCTTATATATTAAGTAAATAACAAGCATGCCACAGTCGGGCGTCTGTGCGACACCACATAAATGGCTTATATATTAGATAAATAACCGGCATGCCACAGTCGGGCGTCTGTGCGACACCACATAAAGCGCTTATAAATAATCTCAGTGAATATCCAGGAGGTAGAACCATCCCAGGGATATTCGATAATTCAAATAATGTAACGGGTTAGTCCATAATAAATAATAATCATGATCATCACAAGTCACAAGTCATAATCCAAGTTCCGGTTTAATAGTTCCTCCTTCGAAGACCGACACTAAGACCGACGCTTGACCCATCCCAGATGTAGTCCTTAACCATGGACACGGCTATTCGAATAGATGTTTAATCTCTGCAGAGGGTGTACCCTTTACCCACGAGTAACGGATTCCTTTAGTCCATCGGGACTAATTCCGTCTACGGTCTATTAATTGAAAACACACCTATCCGTACACACCATCCTAACTTACAGGTGTCTGGAATCACCCATGACACCCGTTAAGCGAAACTCTAAGTGGGGAGGCTACAACCTCGACTTAGCATGGGATCACAAAATTTATACCGCGCGCAAACTCGGGGAGCTACCCCTTCGGCTACAACCGAAAACACCCATGCCCCGGACCAGGTGGCATCCCTACGGATGCCTCGGTATCTTCCACCATGGCCTCTCATGCGGTGTGTGCTAGGAAAGGGGTTGGCAACTTCCTGAACTGTACCCTACCTATGGCAGGGACAAGTGGTACTACGAAACAAGTATGGGGGTTACCGGAACAAGACTCGATCTATGGTCGACTCAGGAGGCTTAAGTATTCCCTGCATGATTAGTATAACAATTTATACTTCTACCAACAGATAGAATCACCGCTCGACATACCCCATCATACTGTACCGGACACAACCATCTCGACGGAGGACTGGGGACAAACCCGTGTCTACCCAAGACTGAGGCTTTCCCGTATTCCTTCCGGTATGCATGAAAGGCATTCGATGGTGACTATTTTCACAAACATATCCAACTGCAATAGCATGCACTCATCAATATGCACTCATGAGTAGAAACGTATTATCACATGAAAAAACGGATACTCCATGTCGAGGTGGTGTTGTACAAATAACACACACAATATTATTTCAGGGTTCAGAATGCTTGCCTTCAAGTCATGGGGAGGCAGGGTGCATTCCAAAACTTTGAAAGATTTCTTCTCTCTCCGACAATCCTATTTTTGAAAATATTCAAATTAACACATAGTTTAAAAGTGGTACAAAAAAGTTGTCTTAAATTTTTTCAAATAAATCTGAAAATAAACTAGACAATATTTAAGAGAGGTAGGAAAAAGAATCAACTTATTTGGAGTTATTTTTGAAAAGTTAGAGCCAGTCAATGTTTTGGTCAAATTCTGTTTTTAAAATAAAACAGAAAAAAAGAAAAACATTTCGAAACTAACCACGTCGAAGGCGTATTCTGGTGTTTACGCCTTTACTTATCCAGCGTGGACGGCCCGGCGTGGAGTGCATGCTGATGGGTCGGGGGCCCTTTGGTCGAGACTGACCAGTCGTCCTCTCCTCCTCTTCCTCTTGCCGAGTGGGGCGGGACTCGGCGATCGCCGCCCAGCGATTAACGGCTCCTCGCGGGGTTCCGAGGCGAGGATGGATCCGCGATCCTGGCGGTCCTCTCGGTGGTCGCCAGGCGGCGGGGGACGGAGGAGTTGCCCGGCAGGCTTGGCGCGGCCGGTGGCTTCGGGAGCAAATGGGGGTTTGGGCTACGGTGGCTCTCCGTCGCAGCTGGGGGTTTGGGCAGCTCCGCAAGACGAAGGGGAGTCGGGCGGTGGTGTTGGGAGGGCCGGGGAGGCTCTGCTCGCGACGAAATGGACTGGGACATGGCAGCGGCCGAGGTGGCCGGAGACGGGGAAGATGGCCTTCCCAGGTCGATTGCCGGCTACGGGAGCTGTAAGGGGTTGGCTTGAGGTTGCCTGAGGGTCTAGGCGAGCTCGGGGTTCCCTTAAATAGGCGGCCGAGGTCGGTTCCAGCGGTGGATAAGGTCGCCCGAATCGCCTCTCTGTTGCTGCAGGAGGACGTGGCGGCGACAGCGCTGCAGAGCAGCGAGGATGAGTCCGGACTGCTCGGAGGGCAGGCTGGCGCTTGGCGTGGCTCGGGCGGGCGCCATCTGTGGCGTAGTCCACTGGCCGGCCGCTAGCTGCCGTGGGCCGACTGGCGGCGGTTACAGGGCGCCGAGGCGCCTCTGCGGCGAGGGAGGAGGCGGTCGTGCTGGCTGTGAGAGGGTAGTGGCCAGAACGAGCACGGGGGGGGGGGGGCTTGGGATGCGGCGGCTCGGTGCGTGCGCGTGCAAAACGTGCGCTCTGGGCGCGCCCAGAGCACGCGCACCAGGTGCTCGGCGAAATGCCAGGACATGCCAGGAGGCTTGGGTGGGGCTGGGGATTACCAGGTCTAGGCTAGGGTGTGCAAGTAGATCAGTGGACAAGCTGGTTTGATCAGAGGATCAAGTTCATATTGCAAACTAAAATTCATGCCAAATCTGGCCATGCACACAAGGTGTTTGGCAAAATGCTAGAGGCATCTAGGCAGCTCTTGGAGTGGCCAAAACCTCCAGATCCTAGTCTCCTTAGATGTAGGTGATGGTGGCCAGGTTAGTTTGTCAAACATAGAAACTTGTTAGTGCAAAAATTTGAGAAAACCAATTTTGGGCAGAAACTAAAGGCTGTCATTTCATGGACTAAAAATATTCCAATGGGTTCATGCTCCTGGACATAAGGGTTTTGCAGGATGGACTATAAGCATGAGGAAGAATCATGGGCAACAGAGCAAAATAAAATGTGTTTGCAGTACAAATCATCAAGATGGACCAGAATGAAAATGAGGTTGATTCACTCAAATTTTTCAAAGAACCTAACTGGGTTTTTGCATAAAGTTGAATAATATACTCCTATTAACATCCCATATTTTTGGTGGATGTTTTAAAGAAATATGTAAATAGGTTGTAGTGCAAAATTGCCCAGTGGACCAGATTTGAAAATTTGGTGTAGAGCTCGAAATCTCCAATGAACAGAAGATATTTTTGCATAGAAGTGATTTAAAAACATCACATGACATCTCCAAATTTTGGTTGGAATTTTAAATAAATTTATCAAATGGTTGTAGTTCAAATAGGGCTTCAAACTAATGAAAAATCACTTTAAGGAATAAAGCTCAGAGAGTGAAAATTATGCAAATAAATCCACTGATAATAGAAGTGTTTTTCTTGAGAGGGTAAACAAGTCCAATAATATAATTTTAAAGTTTTCACTTGGGGTAAAAACTCCATAAAAATAAAGAACAAAATGGTTCTGAAATCAAAAGCAATTTCAGAAAAATAAAAGTTTAAGTTTCCTGGCAAAATTTTAATTAATAAAACAAGTTTAAAATTTTGGGGTGTCACATAGGGTGGGTACATGCGAATGATACTCGGCAGAAAGTTCAAATGAGGCATGCGGGAGGATGGACTCGACTGGAGGGCGACATGATCGATGGAGAAGAGGGTTGGAGAGGAATGAGAAATAAGCAAACACCACATGATTACACTTGAACGGCTCAAATAAACAATAAGTTGTCTCACTTGGCGTACATAGTGAAAGGCCTAATGTGCAACGCGGAGCACTGACGCTCGAATATGGCCAGGAAAACAGGGAAACCGACATGTGGGGCACACCCGTCGGGACGACGTAGCGCAGACTAGTCCAATGGAGGAGCTGGCCCACGACCTCTTCGCCACCGACAACCGTTCATGTGGGTCTTTGGGGCCAACAACGTGGCTCAGCTCTAGCACCGCCTCTGGACACGGCGACCGCGGTGAGCGACACGCTCATATCGTCGAGAGACACGGTCGGTTTCAGTGTGCCTAGGGTGGCGTTTGTGCTGTGGCACGACCAACGGTATGTTTGGTTTGTGCCCAAGGTTGCCCCATCAAACCATTGGGTAGCCAAAATTTTGGTTGAGGTATTGGTTGCCCATGATTTGGCCGACATTGGAAAGAAAAATGAACTAGAGTTGGCTAGAGTTCATTGGCATGCCAAAGAAATGGCAACCATCCAAACCAAGACCAATCTTTGGGTCATAACCAAAATTTTGGTAAGGTGCACTTTGGCCACAATCCAAACACACCCCAACACCCGGCTCGTCGTGGATGCACGAGGCACCGCGATACGTCCGCGAAGTGGTGTAGCGCGGCCAACTGCATCCTCTGGACCCGAGACCATGCCGGGTCGTCTTGCTTTTTCAATGACATGCGGGGATCACATTTGAGCAAAGGGCATCACCAACGTTGCCACGACCGCAGCTGACTACCCTGGCACACCAAAGCCCTCATCCCTCGCGTCGTCGCGTGGTGTGTTCCCAGCCGGCGCCAGCTGCCCGCATTCATGCCGTCCGTTCGTATGTCATCGTTAAGAGGCTCGATGCCCGAGGAACCAACTCCGGCGACTTAATGACGCACCCGGACGCTTGGCCTCACCAGAATGCGCTACTTAAAGCGGCAACGTCCAGCTAACCTCCACACCATAGCGCATCGTCCTCCACCTGACACCACATCCGCCATGACCGCAAGTGCGAACGCTCTACGGGAGAGCTTGTCTTCGGGGATGAAGCTCGAGGTCGCCGCCCTCGCTCAAGTCGCCTCTCGCGGCCAATAGCGGCGTAGTCGGACGCAGACGCGACCGTTGGCGGTGGCCACGCTGGCGGCCGACGACGGGAGCACCGTCAGCCACGCGTCCTACTTGCCGCCGTGCAACGTCCGGCACTGCCGAGGTCGGGGACTCCTCCGAGGATGAGTAGAGCATGGGAGGCGGCAGGGCATGGTGTGCGAACTGGCCGGTCCATATCCCGTGTTCTACTCTTCCTTGCCGGAGACCACACCTTCACTTCACGGGTCTTGAACCCCGCCCCGTACATAGAGATCACAGATGGAGGATGTCGGTCGCCGCCGTAGAATAGGTTTAGGGTCGGGTTTCTTTTATTTTTCTGTCTTATAAAAGTTCGAAATGTAATGAAAATCTGCCGTGTTTGCATTAATCTCGGCCGGTGTATATGAACTTTCACAATAATATACATATTGTAGGAGTACTAGTGCACGGAAGATCAAGATCTTGTGGGAGAAAAGGATGAAAGAGGGAAAGCCTTATCTGCAAATGTGGAGAGGAGTGCGGGTAAATTGTCATAGTTTCCTTCCTATCCGTTAGATATAGATCGGACGGCCTATATTGCAGGATGACAGGCACACCATCATCACCAACTCTGCTTTTTATTGAACCGAGAAAAATCTAAAAAACCCAACTAAGCCAACCTCCCAGCATATCGCGCGGGAAAAGACCCGGCCGCGCCATTTTAGTCGGGATTACCGGATTACTAGTAGTAGTATCGATGGATCGCGCGAAGCAACATTTTTTTTCAGGGGGCGAAGCGCCTAGTTTAAAAGGAAAAAAGGCGGTACACTCACAACACTCCTGTCACGGTCGCATTGCACCCCACACACGTTCGGTCCTGCACACGGCTCACGCAAACGGAACGCGCTTCGGCTTGCCTCTTCACCGACACGTGGGACTGCACTTGGAGAAACCGACCATGCGCCAAACTCCCTTGCCCACAGCGAAAATCCTCCCCCCCCCCCACACAAAAATTCCCCCCAAATTCGATTCAACCGCCCTTCGGCCAAATATTCCCCAAACCCCCCTCCCCCCGTCCCCCCTCCACTCCATTCACTCCGCCAAAGCCGCCCTCCCCGCCGCGCCCATACGTCGGCGCCGTGGTTTGTCGAGGGGACGCACGGCGATACTCTCGCTCCAACAGTACGTTCTCGTAGATTGCCGTCATCTAGCCGCGCCGCCACCTCTGGCTACGTTCTTGTGGAGGCGCACGGGTCGGCACCGCCATCACGGGCGACGTCTCAGGTGGACACGCACGGGCGGTCGCCTTCTCCCACGCACGCAGATTCTAGGCGAGGCCCGTTCATGTCGATTGTAGCGCTGAATGTTAGGCGATAGACGCTGTTAATATCACTATTTGCCGAAGTAGTTTACTGTCAATATGCTCTGCTTAAGAAGCTTCCTTGCCCTATTCTGCACTCAATCTGCTTAGCTGAGATGGCATGCCAAGGCCGATTAGTTGCTAAAATATCCTGCCATATATTTATTGTGACGTAGATTTCCATGGTCTAGTAGCCAATCTGTTAGGTGAAATAGCTCTACACCGTTTTATACTCGATCTTTGTTGCTGCGATGGCCTTCGATAGTTTGATGGTTGTGTGCTCAGGCTCATTAACTGCTGAAACAGCCTGCCATAATTTAGCACTCAAATCTGTTTGCTAAATTAGCTTTACATATATTTCGTTACTTAGATCTGCTCGTCCAAATATCTTGCCATAGCTTTAGACATCGACCTAGGTATTTTTTTTCTGGACATCATAAAAAAGCATATATGTTTTTCCTGTCATATCTAGTAGAAGAACTAATTTGTATGTCTAACAGATGGACAGGACTTGGATAACTTCTGCTCGAAGATTCTCCGCTGCATATGTCGAGGGGGTTGAAAACTTCATGAACTTTATCAGAGTTGAGTACGGTGGTCCGAAATCAGATGTGCTCTGCCCGTGTAGCAGTTGTATGAATTCAGTTACAAGACCCCGGTCAACTGTGCAAAATCATCTACACTTGTATGGGATGTCAGTCGCATATACTAGGTGGGTTCATCATGGTGAAGCTGTGAACGTCAATGTTATTGACTACATGGAAGCAGCAGATCACCATCTTGATCTGCTCGATGCTCGTGTGGAAGAGGAGGAGGAGGTGGTGGTGGCGGAGCTAGTGAGTTTGACCAACATTGAAACAATGCTACGAAATGCTCGTGCATTCCGTGAACTTTCACCTGCAGAAGAAAAACGGTGGGCCCATATGTTGGATGCAACGTTCTTTGTCACCCAGGAAATAAGTTGTCAGTATTCTCAGCTATGGTCACCTTTCTTCAGGTGAAGACATCTGAGCGGATGACCAACAAATCATTCGATGCGATGTTGGCTGCTTTCCACAAATCTTTCCCAAATGCGTCTGAGTTGCCACACACCTACAGTAAAATGAAGAATTTCCTTCATGCAGTTGGAATTGGATATGATATGATCCATGTTTGTAAGAATAATTGTGTTCTGTTCCGGAAGGATTATGCCAACTTAAGTGAATGCCCGAAATGCAAATCATCAAGATGGAAAGATGGCGATGCTGTGAAGAGGGTTCCTCATAATGTTATGAGACATTTTCCAACTACACCAAGATTGCAGAGGTTGTTTCATGATGCTGAAACAAGAGAGGATGTCTTGTGGCTTTCTAGGAACCAGGAGTCTGAGAGATCGAGAATGTAATGAGCCATCCATCTCATGGTAGTGAGTGGGAAAGCTTCAATGATAAACACAAAGAGTTTTCGCTGAACCGAGAAACATTAGACTTGGCTTAGCTTCGGATGGATTTAACCCATTTGGCCACTGTGAGCGCCACATATAGCATGTGGCCAGTGCTTGTTATACAACATGCCTCCAAATGTCTGCACCAAAGAATCAAACTATATGATGGCCTTGCTCATCCCAGGTCCAAAAAGTCCTGGAAAGGATTTTGATTTGTTCATGGAGCCTCTTGTGGAGGAACTTCAACAGCTATGGAAAGGTGTTCTCATTCGAGACCTATATAGCAGCCCACCAGCTGATTTCTTTCTGCGTGCTGTTGTAATTTGGTACATCCATGATTATCCGGCTTTGGGCACTATGTCAGGGCGAACGACACATGGTTACAATGCATGTGTTCATGTGACAGAATCATTGTCATACGCAATACTTAGCAAGATCTGTTACATTGGACACCATCGTTTCCTTCCCAAGGACAAGCCGCATCCTAGAAAATACCGAAGACATGTGTTCAATGCAAAGCATGAAAACCATGATGCACCAAAGAGGCTCACCACCGATGAGTTGCAAGTGGAATTAGAGAAGGTCAGGCATATTACACCAGGAAACTATCCTGGTAATGGTAGCGGGAAAAGGAAGTGTGGCACGGTAGAAGAGAGATTATTGTTTACCCGCAGGTCCACTTTGTGGGACTTGGAGTATTGGAAAGATTTGGATTTGCGGGATAATCTTGATGTGATGCACATCAAGGAAAATATATGTGACAACATTAAGGGCACACTTCTTAACATTGAAGGCAAGACGAAAGATACCTTAAAATCTAGGATTGATTTGACACACCTGGGTATTAGAAAGAATTTACAGGTGCAAGATGAAGGTAAACCACGGGATATGGCACCAGCTGTGTACGTCTTGGACAAGGTAAAAAGAAAAGAATTCTGCGAGGTCCTGTCACGTGTGAGATTCCCACATGGATCCTGCTTCCAACCCTGAAAGGAGAGTCAGTGCATATGGAAACAAGGTACAAGGGTTGAAAACTCTTGACTGCCACGTCCTCTTCACAGGGTTTTACAGTTATCCTTAGAGGATTGGGCATACGACTTATTCAGTGAGCAGTTGCAGAGTTGGGACAATTCTTGAGGAACTTCGCGGTAGAAATATCAGGATAGATGCTTTGGAGCGTCTTAGAGACAAGATACCAACTATCCTATGCGACCTTGAGAAGATATATCCTCGATCCTTCTTTGATGTGATGGTGCATTTGGCTGTTCATCTACCTGATGAGGCACTACTTAGAGGTCCAGTACAGTAGGGATGGATGTACCATATTGAAAGGCGGCTAGGCACTTTCAAGGGCTATGTTAGGACCCGAGCTAGACCCGAGGGTTCCATTGCAGAGGCCTACATTGCTACAGAAGCGTTGACATTCTGCTCAAAATACATTGAAACAACTGATCAGCTTAGCAAAGAGGTGGGTGAAGACAATCCCGGTTTCAATGTTTTTGATTATTCTGTTCGAGTTACAGGGAAGAGTCAACAAGAGGACAAACCTAAAGATTTGGACAAAATGGTTTGGTATGTGTTGAATAACTGTCCTGAAATACTACCTTATATCAAGTAAGTGCAAGATCTTGCAGCTTATACATCATAATCTACTAAACTTGCAGCACATTCTTATATATTTAGATGTTTGACGCGATCACTATGTTGTGCAGCATGTACAAAGAGGAGTTCTTGCCGCAAAATCTAAGAAACATTGACAAAGCTGGTTATGGCGAGATTTGCGAAATGGTTCAAGAACCATGTAAGCTTTTGAAGTGCTGCTTGTCGGTTTTTTAATATATTGAGTACATAAGATGATCAGCTTGTCTATTTTCTAACCATAGGTTAAGAAGATGCGGGAGGATGGGCAGGCAGTTGATGATGCCCTTTATTCACTAGCAATGGGTCCTGATACTCGGGTAAGACATTATGAATCTTGCGTTGTTAGAGATGTGCGCTACAACACCCTTGCACGAGACGAAGGCAGGAAGACACAAAACAGTGCCATCATGAGCACGGATACGTATGACAAAGAGACAACTGAAATGTATGCTAACATACAGACATTGTTCGGGCTTGGGTGATATCTCCGGTTCGAGGATCAACGGTGTGTGGTTCTCATAGTCTTTGTCGTTGGTATAACCTGTTTTCCGTGATCGCAAAACCCAGAGCTGATGATTATTTCAAATCCATCAATGTCAAGGCGGCGTACCAGACCAATGAGCCTTTTATTTTGGCAAAACAAGCAACACAAATATTTTTCTTGGAAGACACATTTGCACGTAGCGATGACTAGAGAGTATTGCAAAGGTTTGAGCAGAGGAATTCGTTTAATGAAGTTGCACAACAAGATGATGCTTACACTGCTCCTGATGTACAAGATAACACAGATGTTCCTAATATCTTTGAGAACCATCACGTCAATGACGCCTGCGAAAAGATTACCTGTCGTGCTGTGGACATACAAGAGTTGATCAAGATGAAGCCAACGTTCGAGGACGTTGAGGACGAAGAAGAAGATGGCACCGTGGGGAATTATGATTCAGACTGATACACATGGCGAAGATGTTGACACTGCTACTGCGGATGATGATTACATTGCTTTTGTCGTATTTGCCTGTCAGAAGATGTTTTTTATCTACTATGTGAAATTGTGTTTCTATGACAACTGAAACCTGATGGACATGTTGTTTAGTATTTTGCTGTGAGAACATCACTTCTTATGTATGCTGATTTGTGTTTGGTAATTGTATGACAACTAAAACATGATGATATTGTTGTTTAGTTGTACTCATATTTGGCTGTGAAACTTGAATTTGATGACATAGTTTGCTATTGGACTGCAATTTGCTCGACGTCTTCGAATGAGAAAAAAGCTGACCCGATAGGGCCTTTGCTATCTATTTATTTATATGAGCAAAAGGGGATACCCCCTGATTTTCGTTAATAGAAATCATTAGATGTTCACAACACTACGCCCAGCCTACTACACAGGTTTCATTCATTACTAGTTTCAGCAAAGTGCTCATGTCGTAGCCACTGAATACATCACGAGTGCCTTACACTGCAAATAAAGAGACAATCATCCTACAGAGCACATCAATTTTGCCCATTATCTTCACAAGCTCTTTCATCTCCTCATTGCTGTCAAGGCCGTTTAGCAGCTGTTGCTTGGTCATGATCAGAGGAACTGCGTCTTTAACCTTCTGCTCTGTATCTTCCTCTTCTGCCATTCCTTCAGTTACTTGTCTAACACCCCAACCTGCTGGTATTGGGATTCCTCGGCTAACCAAATGATCAGCGTAGTTGCATTCCCCCACATCAGCAACTTCCCAGAAATACAAATCACACGAATCTTCCCTTTTCGCATCGAATCAAATTGGAAGATCATCAACCAAACTATTAAAAATCAGCAACCGAAAGCAGCAGAACAACACTTAAACATATTATTACCCCATGATTCGGGCATTTGTAGAAGACTTCGGCCAGGGTTGCGGATTGTGGTTGAGACCGCGACAGATGACTCTGCGTGATTTGCGGCGTTGTCACCACACCAACGGCAGCTGGTTGCGATGAGCAATCGGTTGCGGTCTGCATCTTGTGGGGTGTGATGAGACCCACAGGTGATGATGGTACGGGTGGCGACTTGGCGATATTCGGGTTGTTGCCTGCTGAAGAGCGGTGTGGACGAGCAGCCAGCGGACATGGTTGCTGCGGCGAGCTTCCGATGCTAGGCGTAGTAAGTAGAGAAGAGGAGAAGTGAAAGTTGGATATGTCGGTTTCATTACTTGCGAGTAGCATAGCACCATATATAGTCATAGTCTAGGTTTGGATTCGAACCAGCCACAGAGCACGCCTTTCTTTTTTCTAAAACTTCGGCAACGTCTCTTTCTTGGTACACTAGCTTGTTCTCAGACGCCTTCCCAAGTCTTTGATTTTCTTTCCCTTTTTTGCGAGGAAGGAAGGAGGACAAAATTGAGAGTTCCTCGGACTCGAACCCAAGACCTCTCGGTTGAAAACCAAGGGTGCTAGTCACTTATGTGGCGAACGTTCCTCGTGAGGAGGACGGCATTTAACGCATTTTCCTCGCTGTTTTCTTCCTATATATAAAAAGTATGCTACCGTGTCCGCTTAGTAAAAACGACAGTGCCAACCTTGACTGCTCGATTGACATTCAACGCCCTGGCGCTTCTTCGATCTCTTCTTCCTCGAGCCGCCAGTTAAACCAGCGCCGGTGGACCGCCTGCTCCTGCCTCCCACGGCTGGCTGTGATCTTCCCCGGCTCCTGTTCGTTCCCGTTCGAGGCCTCACCATCGTCCTCCGCGCTCACCGCGGCGCCGCCCTCCGGGGTTGTCAACATGGTCAACAACCGAGAGGAATAAGGAGATGACTGTACATGGTGAGGATGACAGTAGGGACCCAGCAGCGCCCATAGTAATTTTTTTTGGGACGGAGAAGGGTATCAACTGGGTTGTGCGGAACCCGTGGCCCATCTAGCCCAGGCTTTAATTTCATATGTTTAGCACATGACCAACCCAGTTTGTTTATTTCCTTTCTAAAAAATGGCTAGCCAGCTATTTTGTTTTTTGCAGAATAACCAACATAGGCCTACTTGCTTTAAGTAATAAGAAATGGGCTATAAGTAATAAGAAATGGGCTATAAGTAATAAGAAATGGGCTATAAGTAATAATAAATGGGCTGTAAAATGAAAAAAATACAGCAAACAGGCAATTAGTTCCCAAATACTGTTTTCTTTCGGATTTTGATATTTTAAATTTCATTGTTTTTGTGCGGGTAAAATTTCATTGAATTTAAATTAAGGTATATATAGATTTAAAATTAATTTGAATCCGGCTAGAAATTTCGGGTTGTATGCTGTTTGGGACAGATTTGGAGGCTGACCTGTGGGTCTACTAGGTTGACGTGTACTTTGGCTTTGTCAACTTAGTCCACAAACGATTCTAGCAGCAAAGGACCGTTGGATGTTAATCCAACGGCCGTGTCGCTTCTTCAATATCTCGATCTTCTTGCTCCAAATTACCAAACCATCTCCGGTGGGATTCCTGCTCCCGCCTCGTGGCGGGTCAGGTTGTCGCACAGCCGCACCGCCCCACCCTACTTCATTGCTGGCCAGGCCATTCCTCTACTCTCCCACACTGCTGTTATTTTTCCGGCGACGGTAGGACCAAGAAACCTCGTACTCCCACCCGTGGGCAACCATTGCCGAGTCTTCCCCGGCTCCATGTCGTTCCTTTCCTAGGCCCCGCCACCGTCCACCGCCATGGTGCTCTAGGCGCGGCCTGGTCAACATGGTCAACGAACGACATCCATCGGCCGTGGACTATACGCGCAAAATAATGATTCCTCCACCTGATAGCTATATCTTCTGTATTTCGTGAAAAAAACGTTCCCCCCGCTGACATGTCGGACCCACCAGCTATATCTTCGCACGCAAGGAAGTGCCTCCTTATTACGCACAAAAAAATGAATACCCACCCTACTAGATGGGACCCACCATAGTGGGAGGATGACTTAATGGGCCAACTAAGTTGGCCGGGGATGGAGGGCTTTGTCAACTTAGTCAATATGAACGATTCTAGCTCCAAGGACCGTGACGATGTCCATCCAACGACCATAGTGCTTCTTCAACCTCTGGTCTTCTTGCTCCAAATGCACCCAAAGCAAAGGCTTGGCCGTGTGCTGCGGCTCTCGCTCTCTCTGTGGACCGGGTCAGTGATGCCGCTTAGGCCTCACCGCCCCCTACTACTCCCACCGCTGGCCCAGGGTATCCCCTCTACTCACCCACACCCCCTGTTATTCTGCGGCGACGGTAGCCTCACGCCGCAGCCGAACCAGTGAACCCTCGTACGCCTCTCCGCGCGGTCTACCACTGCTGCTTCTCCCCCGGCTCCGCGTTGTCCCCTTCCTAGGCCTCGCCGTCGTCCAGACCACCGCCCTAGTGCTCTCGGCGCGGCATGGTCAATGTGGTCAACGACCGACTTCCATCGGAAGAGTACCGTACGTGGAGAGGCTGACAGCTAGGTCCAGGCGGCCGCAAGGAAGTTCCTCCTTATTACGCGCAAAATAATTATTCCTCCACCTGACAGCAGGGACCCACCGTACGGGCCACCTTATTTCATGAAAAAAATGTTTCCCCCTGACTGCTGGGACCCATTGGACGGGCCAGCGTATTTCGTGAAAAAAAACGTTCCCCGCGCTGTCAGCTCGGACCCACCGGAAGTGCCTCCTTATTACGCACAAAAAAAGAATACTCCCCTTGCTAGCTGGGAGCCACCATGGTGGGAGGCTGACTTGTGGGCCTACTAAGTTGACTGGGATGGGTGCCTTTGTCAACTTTAGTCAATATGAACGATTCTAGCTCCAGTGGCCGTACGATGTCCATCCAACAGCCGTAGTGCTTCTTCAACCTCTGGTCTTCTTGCTCCAGCCGCCCAAAGCAGCGCCGGTCGTGCCGCATGCTCCTGCCTCCCGTGGCCGGCTGTGCTGCCGCGGAGGCCTCACCGCCCCTACTATTCCCACCACTGGCCAGGCCCTGCGGCGACGGCAGCCTCACACCGCAGCCGAACCAGTGAACCCTTGTACTCCTCTCCGCGCGGGCTTCACTGCCGCCTCTTCCCCGGCTCCCCGTTGTCCCCTTCCTAGGCCTCGCCGTCGTCCACTGCCCTGGTTCTCTCGGTGCAGCGTGGTCAACGTGGTCAAGGAACGACTTCCATCGGACGTGGACTATACGTGGAGAGGCTGACAGCTGGTCCACGGCCGCAGTAAGGAAGTGCCTCCTTATTACGCGGAAAATAATGATTCCTCCACCTGACAGCTGGGACCCACCGGACGGGCCACTGTATTTTGCAAAAAAAAACGTTTCCCCCGACTGCTGGGACCCACCAGCTACATCTTCGCACACAAGGAAGTGCGTCCGGGCAAAAAAAAACCAAAACGATTCGACCCCTGACTGCTGGGACCCACCAGCTACATCTTCGCACACAAGAAAGTGCGTGACAGTCGGGACGCACCTGGTCGAAGCGTAGGTAGCGTTGTCATTCTGGTCGCGAACGTGTACATACATATATAGTGGTGGATGTAGAGGCGCGCACGTGTCGTAGTAGAGGCGCGCACGTAGCATGTACACGTACGCATAATGGCGCAGGGTGCAAGAAAGAAAATACGGCCACGTACGTACATACGGGCAGGGTCTCTAACGCCTATCGTGCATACGTACATGGCTGGGTCAGAACAGAGAAACAGCGTCGTCGTCGTGTTAATGGGGAGCCAACCGGCTGGGTCGGAACGGAATGCATGGTCGTGTTCATCGGGAGAGCTTGGACGGAACAGGCGTTGGAAACAAGGCCTGGTGTACCGCACAACGGAGGAAACGGCCTTGTGTTCGACCGACCACGTTCAAAACGGGGTCATGTTGATCGGGAGGGGCCTGGCGTACCGCAAAACGGAGGAAACAAACCTCCTGCAGTCGAAACGGGGGTCCTGTTGATCGGGAGGGGTGTGGTGTACCGCAAAACGGAGGAAACAGACCTCCTACGGTCGAAACGGGGGTCCTGTTGATCGGGAGGGGTGTGGCGTACCGCCAAAACGGACGAAAGCGGACTTGTGTTGGAGCGCCACGGTTGAAACCGGGGAGGTGTGGCATCGCAAAGCAGGACTCCACGGATATTGTTCATCTCCACCGTCGACCTCCTCCGGCCTCCACGGGCTCCTCGCTCATCCAGCCTCCACCGCGCTACTCCACCGGCTACTGTTCAACCACCCCTCCACAGGCACCCCTCCACCGTCTTCTGTTCATCCAGCCCTCCACACCATGGGGTCCTGTTCAAGCACCCCTCCACGGCCACCCCTCCAGCGTCTACTGTTCATCCGGCCCTCCACACCACGGGTTCCTGTTCATCCAGAGGCAACGCCATCGCCATCGCTCATCCAACCCCCCGCAACGCTCACTGTTCATCCTAGAGGTAGCATCGATCGGCTCCAGTTAGCAGCAGTAGCGAAGGAATCGCTCGATCAGGTTCAGTTAACAGCCATCGATCGATCGCTCGGGTTTAGTAACGCGTAACTGCGGGTAATCGCTCGGGTTCAGTTATTGCCCAACGCCTCGCTCAGCTTCAGTTAGAGCCAACGCCTCGCACACACGTGCGTACGTACGAGAGAAACATGCATCGCTCCGCCCCCGACCTCCCACCGTAACCGGCAACTCCCCAAAAATTACCTCCCCCTCGCTTCTACCACGGTTTTTTTCGTCATGGACGGCCCAAAGAATGTCACGCAGCTGCGTCTCCGGCCCGCCCAGGACGAAAAGCCCATTTTCTTTCATGATTTTTTGTCATAGAAGTAGGAGCCCACCACATCTATGATGATACCGGGTTTTGTCACAATTATCGTCATAGAAGTGTCATATGTATGACAGAAAAAAATTCGTTCGGCCCAAAATGTCACGGATGTGTCTTTTTTTTGTAGTGAAGGAGCCTGAAAAAGAAACAGCAGCAGCTTCGAGCCGAACAGGATCTGCTCGTAGACAGATGGACTGATGTCCTGACTGCCGAAGAATAAGGCCTCAAGCATCCAGCTAAGAGTTACCCGAAATGCAGACTGTTACCTCAATTCGGCGAGGAAGCACTGGAGCACACATCTCCCTCGCGTAATGCGGAACGACCACCACGTGGTCGAGACAGGGTGGCCGACTGGCCACCCCGCGGTCAGGATAAAGCGGCAACTCAGGCTGAACAGCAGCCTACCCCACCACCCCGAAAAAATAAATACCAAAGAGTTCGGGGTCACACATACGACGTTCGGAAGAACCTGGACAATAAAGCATGACATAGAAGATCGATCTATGGATCGCGCGGACGTACCTCAAGGCTCAACGATGGCTACCTATTCGGACGTGACAAACCTAATGCCGCAGACGGACTCCATCAGAGCTACGCCGTGATGCGGCCCAATACAGAGGTATCGCACACCCTCTTTGCTTCGCGGACGAGGTACTGGATCACGAATTCCCCAAGGTATTCAAGCCCGTCAATATCGAATCATACGACGGCACAACCGATCCTGCAGTGTGGATCAAGGATTTCATCCTCCACATCCACATGGCTCGAGGAGATGACCTCCACGCCATTAAATACCTCCCACTCAAGCTCAAAGGGCCAGCTAGGCACTGGCTTAATAGCCTGCCTGAAAATTCTATCGGCAACTGGGAGGACTTGGAAGAAGATTTCCTAGACAACTTCCAAGGAACATATGTCCGGCCACCAGACGCCGATGATCTAAGCCACATATTCAACAACCTGGAGAATTAGCAAGAAAATTCTTGACTAGGTTCCTAACCAAAAAGAACCAGATCGTTGACTGTCCGGATGTCGAGGCCCTGGCAGCCTTCAAACACAGCATCTGTGACGAATGGCTAGCACGCCACCTGGGCCAAGAAAAGCCGAAGTCCATGGCAGCCCGCACGGCACTCATGACCCGCTTTTGCGCGGGAGAGGACAGTTGGCTGGCCCGTAGTAACAACAAAGCCAACGAAACGGGCCCTCGGAGGCCAAGAATAGCACTGGCAAGCTCCAGCACAACAGACACAAACACCGAAGGAATGGCAACAACACCGATGACGCTATAGTCAACGCCGGATTCACTGGCTCCAAGTCCGGCCAGCGGAAGAAGCCCTATAAAAGAAACAATGAAGGACCTTCCAGCCTGGACCGCATACTCGACCATCTGTGTCAGATACAAGGCATCCCGGACAAGCAAGCCAATCATACCAACAGGGATTATTGGGTTTTCAAGCAGGCTGGCAAGTTAAATGCCGAAAACAAAGAAAAGGGATCACAAAGTCAGGACGAGGACGAAGAGACCCGGCAGCCGAACACTGGGGGTCAGAAGAAATTTCGCCCTCAAGTCAAAATGGTGAACATGATATACGCTACACACATCCCCAAAAGGGAGCGTAAGCGTGCACTCAGGGACGTCTACGCGGTAGAGCCAGTCGCCCCCAAAATCAATCCATGGTCGTCATTTCCGATCACCTTTGATCATCGAGACCACCCAACCAGTACCCATCATGGCGGTTCGGCCGCATTGGTCCTCGACCCAATCATCGACGGATTTCACCTAACACGAGTCCTAATGGACGGTGGTAGCAGCCTGAACCTGCTCTATCAAGACACAGTTCGGAAGATGGGCATTGACCCCTCACGAATCAAACAAACAAAGACTACCTTCAAAGGAGTCATACCAGGCATCGAGGCCCACTGTATGGGCTCAATCATGCTGGAAGTGGTCTTCGGCTCTCCGGACAATTTCCGAAGCAAGGAGTTAATATTTGACATCATCCCCTTCCACAGCGGCTACCACGCATTACTTGGACAAACAACGTTTGCTAGATTCAACGCAGTGCCACACTACGCTTACCTCAAACTCAAGATGCCCAGTCCACGCGGCATCATAACAGTCAATGGCAACACGGAACGCTCTCTCCGAACAGAGGAGCACACCGGCGCCCTAGCAGCAGAGGTACAGAGCGGCCTTCTCAAGCAGCACTATAGTGCGGCTACTGCGCCCCTGGACACCATTAAGAGGTCCCGAACTACACTGCAGCAGGACGGCAAGGCTCGTCAAGAGCTCGACTAGCAATTCGGCTTCCGTCCCAGTCCGGATGAAGTAGTGGCATTCGTACCACGCGGACATAATTATGCACTCGATATTCCATGGACATCGACGTGGGCACAAGCTCAACCGGGATCTACAGTTCGGCTAGACCGACCCCGGATACACCTTTTTCTTTCTGTATCAGGTTCCTTTTTACCGCGAGCTTGATCACAAGCCCCTTCGAAGGATTGGCATACAAAGGGGACATGTGGCATAGGTGTGTAGGGTAACCTCCATACATTCTTCTTTACGGTATTTTTCCTTCTTTCTCAGGACCCGTACGCTGCCCCCTCTTGATTCCGGCATATTACATAGCCTGGGTGCTTATCGCACTATCTGTGCAAGATACGCTTTAACGTATCCATTCAGTTATAATGATAATGATTTGTGGCCCAGTTTTTGTGTTTTTTGCCCCTTACTTCATTTCATTTCGATCTGCTTATTAGCTACATCGGTACTCTTTTATATGTTTCATATTCGCTAGGGGCTGCTTATCGCCCCACAATAAGGCAACAAAGTCCGAACACTTTTTGTATAAAAGTTCGGCACCCCGAATTTAGCATTATATGCATTGGCTCCGAATCATGTCTTTGGTCAATAGTTGGGTTGCCCGGCTCCTATGCTTGCTACCCTACGTTACGCTCTATCGACTAGTGTCGTAAAGGGAGAACTACTGCGATTGTGCCCTGGCCTTGACCGTTTGAGCACCTCAGTAGAGAAAGCCGAAAACTGACTATCATGATACCGCGAGAGCCGGTCAGCTGTTCGTGGGTTACAAAATCGTTGGAGATTTTTTCCGCCTCACGCGAAGGATCGGCACTTCCCGATCAGATACTGACAGCACCCTGGCTTGGACCAGGGGCTGTGCACTTGCTTAATTATAAAACTACTATGGCTAAGTGAGGGGTTTAAGCCGTATAGTCTAATTGCCTTGTTCGTTGTGCTAAACAACTCCATCAAGGACCATACAATTGGATCAAGATTGTTTAGTCCCATCCCGAACACCTCCGTATTAGTTACGTGAGGGAAGAAGCCGACGACTGGCCAACCCTCAGATTGCATATAACACAGCCGCACATGAGGAAACAATTTAAAGCATAAGGAAATTACATTACAAAATAAGCTCTGTCTTTATAATACAAGGCAAAGGCCCAATACGAATGTATTCATTCGAAAATAACGTCCTGCGAACATTGAGCTGCCACAAGTCGAGACCCTTCTATTACATCCGCAAAATATTTCTCGGGTGTGCGGTGCTCCTTGCCCTCTGGCCACTTCAACAGCGTTCATCTTCGCCCACCACATCTTGCAGCGAGCGAAGGCCATACGGGCGCCTTCAATACATGCAGAGCGCTTGACGACGTCCAACCACAGACAGGCTTCCACTAGCCGCCTCACGAGTCCGAAGTAGCTGTCGGCTATAGCTTCGGCTGGCCATAGCCGGATTGTCAAATCCTTCATGGCTAGTTCGGCCACCCTGCGCAGCTCCACCAGTTTCTTCAGCTGATCGGTGAAGGACACGGGATGCTCTGGCGTCGCATACTGCGACCGGAATAGCTTCTCCATAGAACCTCCTCCTTCGGCTCGATAGAACGCTGCAGCGTCTGATACGCTGCGTGGTAGATCCGCAAAAGCTCCTGGTAACTTCGAACCCGGGTTAGTAAAAGGTATTGCTTCTGCACATACTTGCTTTGCATCTTAAAAGCCTTACCCAATGTGATCTTCCTGGCCTCTTGGATCTCCTGGATGACGGCCTGGGCCTCATTCCGCGCGGTCCCTGTGCCCAGACGAGCCTTGGTGAGTTCAGCCTCCTAAGCCGACGCATCATTCTCCAAGGTCTCACATTTTTCACTGCATCTTCGCCCAGGGCCTTCCTCAGGGCCTCGACCTCGGTCACGGCTCCTGCATACATTTCGACATTACAGTCAATACACAACTTCTCCGCTTTCCGAACACACGGCAAGACGTTACTTACCTTGCTTCTCCTGCAGCCGCACTCTAACCTCGCCGAGCTCGTTCTCGGTCCGCTCCAGCCTCTGCTTCAGTTCGGAGACTTCAACAACATGTGAGGTCGCGGCCAACAGCGACGCCTGCTCATGCACACATATCACATTTGTCGGCGTTCTGGGAACGGGGGTCCCTAGACTTGCCTGCCTACGGCCTGCGGCGTGGCTGGAGTGGGGGCCCAGCGCGGCCCAGCTTCATCAGCTCAAGCTCAAGACCCTCGCAAGGGGCCAAGCCTTGCGGGGCGGACGACAGGAAGCTTCCTCGGGAGCAGCCTCATCAGGCAGGCTCGCGAGGAGGCGGAGAGATCAAGGCAGGGGCACCTCGCGAGGAGCCCGTGACGCAAGCCATGACAATCGAGATCAGGCAGGCGCCAGGCGCGAGCCTGCCTGTGCAATGTCCTTGTTTCCCCTTTGGTGCAAAGGGAGCAAGAACAGGCCAAGGCATCGGGCAAAGGTTACCATTCCGGAGACCAACACCAGCAGAGCGGTAGGACGGAGGTCACCGTAGAGCCCAAGACAGCGTCATCGCCAGTGCTTTTGGCAGCCGAAGACCACCTTTTGTCAGGATAACTTGTACTGGATGTTCCCCTTCAAACTAGCCAATTGTTGGCGCCCTTCCCGCTCATTATTTGGGAAGAGGACCAGGGCCTCTATAAATAGGACTAGCCACCATAGGGATCAGAGAGATCTGGACCAAGTAGAACACACCGCACCAGCTCAAGAACACCTCTCGCGAGGCCGTTCTTCCCCTGTATTGTTCATCATGAGCCCCTGAGGCAATCCACTACACCACACACTGGAGTAGGGTATTACACCACATCGGTGGCCCGAACTAGTATAAACCTCGTGTCCCTTGTGTGTTCTTCTTTCCGGCCTAGATTTCTTGCGAGCCATAGAAGTGCGAGTCGGTAGGGGAAAGATCTTCGTGCGCACCCCAGAGTTCGAACCTTAAGGGTCTGCCGAAACCCAAAATCCGAAATATTTCTTCCGCTGTTCGCGTGTAATCTTCCGTCGTGTCCATGGCTGACGCTCGTCAAAGCTTCGCGGCCGAGCAGGCTGCTCTCGCCACCAGCGTCGCTTCAGACGGGCGCCCGTCGTGACGCCCCGTCGTTCCCCGTCGCCGCCGCTAACGCCGCCACCGCCCGGCAGGAACAAGCAGCGAGCCTCGCCCTGCATCCTTCGGTGGCGGAGGGCCGCCGCCACCTGTCGCCGACTCCAGACGGTTCGTGCGTCCCATACTGTCGCGCCCCCTGACGCACGCCAAGGCGCTGCTCCTAGCAAGAGAGCTCCTGCACTACCGCCCCGTCGATGACCTCTACGAGGACATGCTCGCCCGCATCACCGAGCTCGTCAGCAAAGCAGGGGGCTCTCCTTTGCCGTCCCCCTCACTACCTCGCCCTCCATTCCGCGCAGGGGGCGAGGATTAGGAGGCGCCTCTGCCACCTCCCCCCCCCCCAAGAAGGCGCCCTGACTCCAAGGCGCTCAGCCCCAGGGCGAGACCCTCCATGTCCGGCGCCTGTGCGGCAAGAAAGGAGCTGCCAAGAGATCCCTCGTCCCCAAGAAGCTGCTCGCGCGCTCCCAGCACCGGCGTGCCAAGATCGCGTCCATGTGCCTCCACGCCAAGACCCCACTCTGCTCCATGCGGCGGCGCGTGGTAATCCCCAGGAGCAAGCCCAAAGACCAAAGAAGGGCACCGGTGGCCAAAGAGCTCCCCGCCTTCACCCCTCGAGCTACGCTGTGGCGTCGCATGGCCAGGCAAGTTCAAGCCTGATCTGCCCCGCTACGGTGGCACGGAGAACCCCGCGGAATTCCTACAGCTCTACGAGCTGGGCATCGAAGCCGCCAACGGAGACGAAAAGGTCATGGCGAACTGGTTTCCCATGGCGCTCAAGGACGGCGCCCGCACCTGGCTCCTGAAACTGGCTCCTAGCACGATCTCCTCCAGGGACGAGATGCGCACTCGCTTCATCGCCAACTTCCAGGGCACTCGCGAGCGGCGCCCGACCATGAGCGAGCTGCGCCGCATCAAGCAACAGCCAGGGGAAACCCTGCAGAAGTACATCCAGCGCTTCAACAACGCTCGCCTCAAGATCCCCAGGGTGACTGAGGAAGCCATTATCTCAGCCTTCTCCGATGGCATGTGCGAAGACAAGATGAAGCAGGAGCTAGCAATCCATGAAGACCTGTACACATCTCTGGAGCTGTTCAACTTGGCGACCAAGTGTGCCAGGGCTGAGGAAGGGCGCCTCTCCCTCCTCGAGCTCCTGGCTGCCGACCCAGAAGAGAAAAAGCCCACGGCCAAGGACGTGAAGCATAAGGGAGCTGCCGTGCTCGCAGCGGAACCAGACGCCAAGCGATGCAGGGATCGGCCTAAGTCATCAAGGGCAGCCGATACTGCGTGTACCACGACCTCCACGCCCACAACACCAACGAATACCAAGAGCTCAGGGCCGTGCGAGATGGGCGTATCGGCCGACGCCCCGAGCACAACGATAGGGGCTATGGCCGAGGAGGAGGAAGAGGTGGAGGACGATGGGAAGACCGTGGCCCTCGCCAAGGGTGGCGTGACCGACCTTGCCAGGATCGCCGGCAAGACCAGCCTCGCGAGGGAGGCTGGAGGGATCAACTTCGTGAAGATCGCCTGCACGGCAACGCAGGCCTCCCTCCTTTACCGCCACCGCCAAGGAGGAACGAAGACCAACATCAAGACGAGGGGGCTGGGGGCTTCCAGGAGCCGCGCGCAATCGCTTGCATCTTGGGTGGCGCCCAGGCCCCAGCCTCATAGCGCATCTTCAAGCAGTTTGCTCGCGAGGTGAATGCAGTCCTCCCCAAGCTTGAGGCCACGCGCCCTCTCAGGTGGTCTGCGTGCGCTATCACATTCAACTCAGCGGATCAGCTCAAATGCGCGGCAACGGCCGGAGTCCTCCCGATGCTTTTCTCCCCAGTCATCAGCAATGTGCTGGTCACCAGAACCCTCGTCGATTGCGGAGCAGGACTCAACGTCCTGTCTGTCGAGACGTTCGACAATCTCCAAGTGCCGTATGATCAGCTTCAGCCGACCAAGCCTTTCTCAGGAGTCACTTATGGATCCACTGTTCCGATAGGGCAGGTTCGCCTTCCAGTCACCTTCGGGCAGCGCAACAACTACCGCACCGAGCTCTTCGACCTCGATGTCGCCCACATTTGCCTGCCATACAACGCCATCCTCGGGTACCCAGCTGTTGGTGTTCTGGGAACGGGGGTACCCAGACTTGCCTGCCTGCGGCCTGCGGCGTGGCTCAAGGGGTGGCCCAGCACGACCCATCTTCATCAGCACAAGCTCAAGACTCTCGCGAGGGGCCAAGCCTTATGCGGGGCAGGCATTTACGTAAAGCTTCCTCGAGCACGACCTCATCAGCTGGCTCGCGAGGAGGCGGAGAGATCAAGGCGGGTACCTCACGAGGTGCCCATGACGCAAGCCATGACGACCGAGGGCGCCAGGAGGGCGCCAGCCGGCCGCAAGGTTGTCCTCATTTCCTCTTTGGTGCAAAGGAGGCAAGCACAGGTGAGAGCATCAAGCAAAGGCAACCATTTCGGTGCAACAAGACCAAGACCAACACAACGGCAGGAAGGAGGTCATCGTGGAGCCCAAGCCGGCGTCACCGTCAGAGCCTTTGACACGCGAGGACCAACTTTAGTCAGGAAAAGTGTACTAGATGTTCCCCTTCAAAATGGCCAATTGTAGGCGCCCTTCCCGCTCAATATTTGGGAAGAGGCCCAGGGCCTCTGCCTATAAATAGGACTAGCCACCCACAGGGTAGGGGAGGCCGGAATCAAGAACAGAGCTAGAGATCAAGCAATCTAGAGAGAGAGAGCGACCAAACTCCCCCTAGCAGTTCGTCGCACCGGCCAAGAACAGACCCTTGCGAGGCTGTTCTTCCTTGTATTGTTCATCATCAGCCCCTGAGGCAATCCACCACACCACACACTGGAGTAGGGTATTACACCACAATGGTGGCCCGAACCAGTATAAACCCCGTGTCCCTCGTGTTGCTCTTTGCGTAGTTTAGATCCTTGCGAGGCGATGAGGAGCAGGTAGGTAGGGGGTGAGATCTCCGCGTGCACCCTAGAGTTCGAACCTAGAGGGTCTGCCGGAACCCGAAATCCGATATTTGGTGCACCAGGTAGGGGGGCGCCGGAATCCGCCATCTGCCACTTCGCGCCCCGTCGCATCGTCATCATCATGTCCGGCGACCAGGCGGGAAACCCTGATCCCTGGGCGGCCTGGCCCGCCCACGCAGAGCCGCTCGCCCCGGGCGACCCCATGCCCCAGGCAGCTCGCGGTCCGCAGGGTGCTGCGGGCCGCGGGCGACGCGGTCAGGCAACGACAGCTCTCACGCCGCGGCAGGCGTGGTCGGCAGCGAGGGCCTCGAACCACGCCGCGGCCACGGCGTTGTACACCCGACGGGAGCAGGCGAACTCAAGGGCCGCGCTCACGGTGTCCCAAGAGCTACTGCAATGCGGGCAGCTGGAGGGCGGCCGCCACGCGTCAGCTGGAGGCGGGTGGCAGGCTCACAGGCTTTGCCGCATCGGGGCTCACCCTTCCGCACTCCAACTACCACCTCGGGACCAGGGCGGCCCACGCGGAGGCCCCACGCACGCGCCGCAGCTCCAAGCGGACTCCAAGGTCACTCAACGCCAGCCGGGCCGTCGGCAAGACCGGCTAGCAGCGGCGCTTGCCTCCGCCCCGGCGAAGGAGGACTCGCCACGGCCCACGGCCCCAGTGGGCGACCGCGCTACCACCCCCCAGGTGGGCGCCTCAAGCAGGGCTGTGTGGCACACGGGGCACTACGGTGCTGCATTCGGGATGGCGGCCCCGGAAGAGTACGTGCCCCACATGATGGATCAAGGGCATGCGCATGAGGACGAACACAGCTCGCTCCTCGTCCCAAGCTGGGGGGGGCGAGGCCCCCAAAGCTGAGCTCTTCCAGGATCCCCGGGAAAGCCCCTTCGACCGCGCCGGAAGCAACGATTATCGGGTACGGCTAATTCCTCAGGAGCAGGCATACGCTAACCCTGGATCGCAGGAGGTACAGGTCGTCGCAGTGGACGGCTGCCCCAATCTTGCAGTTTCCTACCCCTCAGGAGGAGGGCGCCGGGGGCTGCAGGAGAGGGGCGGAGATCCGGCATCGCCACCACGGCGTTCGGAGCAAGGCATCCTCAGGAGGTACGCCCTCTGCAGGGGAGGTGCCTCAAGGCCTACCCCCGGCAGAGGACCCGTGGTCGTCGGGGGAACCGCTGGCGACCGCTCTACCCCATCGGCGGCGTCCTCGGTCTCCGGCCGTCGTCGATGGCACTAGAGTGTGGCACAAGGAGGGGCCCTCGTCTAGCGATATGAAGCAAGGCCGGTACCTGTGAAGAAGGCCAGTGCCTGTGAAGCTCGCCGCCCCGTGACACTCTCACGTAATAATGAGTGGGGTTGTACACGCCCCGGAGTCTCGAGGCGCCGGCCTCAGGCCCTGGGGCTCCCTCCCACGCCCAGTGGCAGCACTTAGCTCCGCGCTGGTGAGAAGACTTCCAAGACTAGACTAGGTGTCGGACGCGGATTTTTCTGCTTTTCTTGCTTTTTCCCCTTGGCTGTCGCTTTTTCCCCGGTTTGGATTTAAGTTGGATTTAAGCTTGCGATTTGCGTGTGTTCGGGGAAGGGGTGTCTAGTCTCATTCGAGCAATTTCTCACGTTCTGGTTACGACTCTGCTTCAGCTGCCTCCCCTCGTGAGCCCCTCGCGAGCCGGGTCAGGCCTAGCATGCGTGCAGTCCGGACCGCCATCGCCGCGCCCTCTCAGGAGGTTCTCATCACAGGTTCAATGGGCTCGTTCAGGGAGCACACGGGGCACCACAGCCCTCCGCAGGCTATCTTGGGGCCCACGCGGGTCGAAGGTAAACAAGCCAGCCAACTCGTCGCAAGGTCAGCCACTTGGCGCAGGCGTACGGGTGATATCGCATCTACTAATACGCTAACTGCAAGTTTTTACGAGGGCTCCCCTCCCAAAATGCTCCTACAACCTTGAGGCCAAGCCGAACTCGCTCTGTCAGCAGGATAAGAAAGCAGGAGCAGCATGCGATCAATCGGATAAATCCCCCAATGCATCCTTGAGGTCACCTCCTGAATCGTTGATGGCGTTGCTGGCCTCGCCATCGCCCTCCGCATCACCGTCAGCGGAGTCAGGGCCGTTCACCACGCCGCCTTCATCAGCGGCCACGACCACGCCATCGTCGATGGCGAGCGGCGTCTCCGACGAGGGCGCCCACGTTGTCTTCCACTCCAATCGCGCCAGGTCGCCCCGGACGGTCGGGGTACCGGAAGCGATGGCGGCATCAAAATCAAAGTTGTGGTCCATGTCCCGAAGATGGCTGAAGACGCGAGAAATGGCACGCCCGAGCAGGGCGCGACTCGTCTCCTCCACCAACCTGTTGGCTCTGCCCGACCGTGCTTCCAGCTGCGTCATCACATCAGTGAAGAACTGGAGGTTACCAGCATAGTTAACTGCATGAGGCTCGCCAACGGCCGCCTCGCAGATGTTGCCCAAGGTGGTGCTAGCTCTTTCCCGGAGCGTGCAGAGCATTGAGCCATGCTCGTGCTCCAGGATCTGCCGCTGGCGTATCTCGTCCTTGTTCCACCGCGCAACAGCCTCGGCCGCGTCCACCCGCTGACGTAGAAGAAGCACCTCGGGGAGGGAGGAAGTCAGCTCCTCCTGCGCCACGCCAAGGGCGGCCCGGGAAGCGTCAGCCCGCCGCGCCACTTCATACAGCTTGGCCCTTAGGGTGTCGGTCCTGCCTTCCGCTTCGGCCCTGATCAACCCCAGCCTCTCCTCGAACTCGCGCTCGAGGTTCAAGCGGGCCATCGCCACCCGGCGATCAACCTTTTCCAGGACTCGGGCCTCCCGTGCAGCGACATCGTCCTCTGCCAGCATCACCAAGTGCTCCATCGTCTCCAGCTGCTCAAGATCGCGGGTGCGCTCGGCAGCTTCCAGCGTCAGTGCCTCCTCGCGCCTCTGGAGCTCCGCCTGGTCGACCGAAGCCCCCTTCATCGACGCAAGGGCCGTCTCACGCAGCTCCACCTGGTGCTCCAGGGAATTTCTCCAGGCCTGGAGCTTCCGCGCCCGCTCCTCCGCCGCCTCGCGCCGCTGGTCAGCCTCTCGGGCCTCCTCGACGGCCCGGGAACGGGCCTCCCGTGAAGCCGCCAGCGACACCTCGGCTTTCTCATTGTCAGGGTCACGCTGGTGGCATGCAAGGGCAACGGCCAGCTTCAGCTTGTGCCCCTCTTCAGCTAGGCGCATGCCCTCAGCTTCAAGGCGCGTGTCTTCGTCAGCGAGCTCTACACCAAGCTGGCTCACTACATCAGCCGCCCTCTGGAGAAACCCTTGGCGAAGGGCACGGCGCTCCAGGCGGCGCCGAGCACGCTCTTCCGCGTCGTCGTCCGCCCAAGGTGTGTGTGCGGGCGCGAATCAGCACTCCCCTGGCAGGGGCTGGGGCTGGCGCCCACGCGATGGCCGGGCACGCCTCGCCTGAAGCCCGGCCTAGAGCTGGCTCGTCCCCGAATGAAGAACGAAGGGCCGACCTCAGCCAATCGCCGTCCACGACCAGTAGAGGAGCCCAAGGCAGGCTGGCTATTCCCCGGGAAGGCTCGCGAAGGAGGTTCGCGAGGCGCGCAGAACCATGATGCGCCATAGGATGGCTCACCTCTCCGACCAGCCTCGACACAAGGGCAGTGCTTGAGCTCGGAGCATTTGGAGACAGTGGAGAGGGTGAGTCCTGGGAGGATGGCTCCTCAGCCATCTCCGTGAGCTCGGCAGGAAGGGCCCTGCGGAGCGAGGATCAGCCGAAGCAACTGGAAAATAAGGAACTAGGAAAGGAGAAGGCTTACTCATCAATGGCGAAATACTCCCTGCGCTTCAGCAGGCGGCAAGGGTAATCATCACCCAAGGCCTCCCTTCTCTTTCGGAGAGCCTCGAAGTCCACGTGGAAGCGGCCCAGGAGTTCAGCGCAGGGGTCAGCCTGCGACGAGGAAGAAGCACCAAGGTGACCGGCGTCAGGGGCGTCGTCCAGGCACACGCTGTTGGTCGCCTCACCAAGAAGGGTAGCCGGGGCCTCAGGGGCCTCGGCCGTGGGAGCCGCGGGCCACACCTCAATGCCGTCAGCCACAGTAGTGCGGGCCTCAGGAGCTGCCACCTCAGGATTGCCGCCTGGCGTCATCATCCCGGCGGAGGCCCACTGAGCCTTCGGTGGCCCTTGCCTCCCTGCTCCACCACTCGAGGAAGGACCGCCGTGGGCAAGTGGAAGGGCAGTCACCACAACTGGGTTCTCGCGAGGTCCCATGAGGCCTGCGGGGCGCAGCCCCCGTTCATCGAAGCTGGGCATCTGCTTCACGAAGTCACCCCTGTTCGAGCAAAGGTACAGCAAAGCACCCCCTTGCCGGATGCTGCCAGGGGAAGGGTCCCTAGTCAGGATCACGAGAATCTTCCTCAGCACTTCATGCGTCAGGTCCTCCTCCTGGAGCCTCATGCGGTCCTCAAGCCCGCCGAAGGCCCACATCCGGAGGGAATGGCGCTGGAGAGGGGCAATGCGCCATAGGAGGAACTCATTCACCACCCTGGGCGCCGTCACGCCGAGCTCCCTCAAGTACGCGAAGCGATGCCAGACATAGACGAGCCGGGGGCTCGTGAGCGTCTCCTGGCCCCAACCTGAATTGGGGATAGCAGGCAATGTTGGCTCCGAAAGCAGGGGGCTGGGCACCCCGACATCCACATACAGCCACCGCTCGTGGAACCCAGACGCGGGCGGAGGAAGGCTGAAATCAATCCCTGAAGCAGCTGTTTCTGGTGCGGCAATGAAGCTCACGCACCCCGAGCATTGGGTGGGGTCGATGAGGCGCAAAGAGAAGAAGTGGCGCAGCAAGGCAACTAAAGGAGGGATGCCCATCATCGCTTCACAGACAAAGGCGAAAACGGCAAGAAGAGTAATGGATTCAGGACCCAAATGCATCATATGGATCTGGTAATGGGAAAGCACAGCTTTGAAGAAATTGGAAAAGGGGGGAACCAGTCCCGCCCACAAGGCGTCGACGAAGTACCGGACCTCGATGACTGTTCTATCAATGGAGAAGTGAGACGCGGGCCAGACCGTCATCCTCCCGCACTCGTTGAAGATAGTGGCGAGGGAAGAACTGACCTTATCCAGGCCTTCTCGGTTGAGTATGATCGACCGATCGACAACAGGAGCCGTCGGTGACGGCGAGCGGGGCGGAGGCACAGGCTTTTTCCCTTTCCCCTTCTTTGTCGGAGCCATGGCGATAGGAAGGGGGAGGATTCGAGATTGGATTGGAAGCGGAGACTGGAGCTCGAGAGGAGGAAGGGCAGGAGACGGTCGAGCGGCGAGAAGAGGGATGACTGTGTGCAACCACGGGTCCGCCTAGCTGGGCACAAAATAAGGAGGCGTGGGGGAACAGGGATGCCCACGTCCAATCAACCGCCACGCGGTGCCCGAGGCTACAGGCTGTTAGGGCCCGTGGCGCTTCACACTTGCCCCTTCGCTTCTCTGCTAAGCCAAGTCCAGGCGCGCCTTGGGCCCGGGGGCTACTGTTGGCGTTCTGGGAACGGGGGTACCCAGACTTGCCTGCCTGCAGCGTGGCTCAAGGGCTGACCCAGCACGGCCCATCTTCATCAGCACAAGCTCAAGACCCTCGCGAGGGGCCAAGCCACGCGGGGTGGACGACAGTGAGCTTCGTCAGTAAAGGCCTCGTCAGGCTGGCTTGCGAGGAGGCAGAGAGATCAAGGCGGGGTACCTCACGAGCTGCCCATGACGCAAGCCATGACGACCGAGGGCGCCAGGAGGGCGCCAGCCCGTGTAGTGTCCTCATTTCCTCTTTGGTGCAAAGGAGGCAAGCACAGGCGAGAGCATCAAGCAAAGGCAACCATTTCAGTGCAACAAGACCAAGACTAACACAACGGTAGGAAGGAGGTCATCGTGGAGCCGAAGCCGGCGTCACCGTTAGAGCCTTTGACAGGCGAGGACCAACTTTAGTCAGGATAAGTGTACTAGATGTTCCCCTTCAAAATGGCCAATTGTTGGCGCCCTTCCCGCTCAATATTTGGGAAGAGGCCTAGGGCCTCTTCCTATAAATAGGACTAGCCACCCACAGTGTAGGGGAGGCCGGAATCCAGAACAGAGCTAGAGATCAAGCAATCTAGAGAGAGAGAGAGAGAGAGAGATAGAGCGACCGAACTCCCCCTAGCAGTTCCTCGCACCGGCCAAGAACAGACCCTCGCGAGGCTGTTCTTCCTTGTATTGTTCATCATCAGCCCCTGAGGCAATCCACCACACCACACACTGGAGTAGGGTATTACACCAAAATGGTGGCCCGAAACAGTATATACCTCGTGTCCCTTGTGTTGCTCTTTGCGTAGTTTAGATCCTTGCGAGGCGACGAGGAGCAGGTAGGTAGGGGGTGAGATCTCCGCGTGCACCCCAGAGTTCGAACCTAGAGGGTCTGCGGGAACCCGAAATCTGACACCAGCCCTAGCCAAGTTCATGGTAGTGACTCACCATGGCTACAATGTCCTCAAGATGCCAGGAAGCGGCGGAGTCATCACAGTACCCTGTGAGGGAAGGGACGCAGTGTGTACACTTGAGCGTGCCTTCCAAGACGCAGCAATCAAAGACCCAGATCACAGGATAAGAAGACTTCCCGAGGCGACCCCTAAGAAGAAGAAGGATTCGCCTGGCCCAAGCTGTAAGGAGGCAGGCGCCTCCGGAGGCTTTGCGTCAGGATTTTCACCCGTTCAGGGAGCGCCACCCTCTGTCACATAGGAAGGCGCGCCCGACGCCCTCCTCAGGCAAGGCTCGGGGGCTCTTTCTTGGAGAGCCACCGACTTTGCCAAGGTCACGAGGGAGGCGCTCGGGCACCACTTGGAGGGGTTCTTCCAGGCACATTTCCCTCAAGAAGGTATGAGGCAAGGAGGAACAAACCCTCAGGATTTCATAGCAAGAAAAACCCAGGAGCTACAGGAGTCGAGAGTCATGCGCGGTAGCCTCCGATTGCCTGCCGTAGCCCCACATCTAGGCGAGGATGGTGGGCTGCGCATCTGCATCGACGTGCCAGGGCTCAACCGAGCCACGTCTCAGGAGCGCTTCTGGCCTTCGCGCGTGGGGCGTTGCGAGGGTCCACCTCACAGCTATGTTCGCATGCCTTTCGGCCTGCCGAACACGGTCGCCGCTCACCAACGCCTGCTGAGGAGCATTTTGGAGGCTCAGGAGGTCAGGCATTGTGCGGTCCTGGCGGGGATGGAGATGGCCCTCGAAGACACACCTATGACCCTGGAGCCTCCCGAGGCTCCTAGGCATGGGGGCTCGTGAGGGTCGATGTCTTCACCGCGCGTCGCCCGCTTCTTCGGCATCACTTCATCTCCAACGGCATCAGGTGAGATCTTTCAAAGTTCCATTTTTAGCTGGAGTACAGGCCGCTGCTATTCCTGTGTTGAGTTGGTCCGTCCCTGCGGCATGTATCCGTTTTGCTTATGCTCTTTACCTACCTTGCTGGGGGCGCCCCCCGGGCTGCATCATCCCCAAGCTGCTCGGGCCTGGCCCAGCGGCGTTTGCTTTTCCCGCATCTACCTAAAACGGATTTGCTCCTTTAGTGCTTAACATACCTGACCTAATTACCTCCTCGATTGACGCCTACCTATGGAGCCGCTCGCTCTGGCACCGCATTTGCGTACGGGTTCGTCCCTGCAATGCTGATAAATCTGAGTGTTAGAGCTCTGGCCGCGGCAGCCCCGCAAGGCGCCACGTCATGTCACGACCGGTTTTTCAATAAAATACTTATTAGGAAACCGATCTTTAAGTTCCAGTATAAGATGAATTATCCTTACTGGTAGACAAATACTTGATGCAGAAGGCCAGTAGCATAAAATATATTACAGGGTCGAGCTGAGTCTGCTCAACAAATTATTACAAACACGCCAATATTGTACATAAGGGCAGTCATGACGCAAAGGCGTGGTGGCATGCTACTGACTCGAGATAAAAGTGGTGGTGGATATATCACAGTGGAGAGGATAACATGACTCCTAAATTGGCAGCTCATCGAGCGTCGGGGTGAGGCTCGATGAATTTATTCGGGTAGCGGAAGAGGATATAATACAGTGACCAAAACAAGGATCGCAAGAGACTGACTGGGACTCCCCTAGGCGTCGGACTCGCTATCGAACTCTTCATCCATGAGATCGCCTTCATCAACATCTGGCCAAATCAACAAGCCAGGTGATTACTTTGAAAGTACTCGCAAGACAGTTCGGACATAAGATATAATAGATGCATGCATGAATGCGTCCTAAACAATTAACAATGCACATTCAAATAATAATTACTTGCACAACATGATAAGTAAAAAGGAAGTCGGGCGGTAGTCTTCCCGAAATCCCAACAAAATAACAGAAAACCTATCGGGTGTCTGGAGCGACGCCTCGAAGGGTAAACAAAATAAATTATCATGCCGTAGTCGGGCGTCTAAGCGACACCACACAAAGGGCTTATATTGAAAAGTAAACAACATACGTGCCATTTTCGGACGTCTGAGCGACATCGCAGAAAGGGCTTATATCGAAAGTAAATATCGAGCGTGCCACAGTCGGACGTCTGAGCGACATCGTAGAAAGGGCTTATATCGAAAGTAAATATCGAGCGTGCCACAGTCGGACGTCTGAGTGACATCGCAGAAAGGGCTTATATCAAAAGGAAATAACAAGTGTGCCACAGTCGGACGTCTGAGCGACATCGCGGAAAGTGCTTATATCAAAAGGAAATAACAAGTGTGCCACAGTCGGACGTCTGAGCGACATCGTGGAAAGAGCTTATATGAAAAGGAAATAACAAGTGTGCCACAGTCGGACGTCTGAGCGACATCGCGGAAAGGGCTTATTGTTCATATCTGATAAATTCACAAGGATATAATACTCATAGGAAATATTCAACACATAATAATAAACGGGATAGTCCATCCACAGGAATAAACATTTTAACCGGACTTAACACTCATGTAATTTGCCGGAGTTTTGTCACTGAGACTGATACTGACAAGATAAGTTGAACATAGTACTCAGACATGGATAAGATGTTTCAAAGGATTTTGACTCTGCAGAGTTTGTACTAATTATCCACAGCCAACGGATTTCCAAATCACGAGGACTAGTTCCGTTTATTGTATTTCGATAGAAACACATCTAACCAGTACACACCCATCCCACCTCACGGTGCCAGGAATCACCCTAGAGAACGTTCAAGAAAACTTTGAGACGGGGAGATCACAACCTCGAATAGAATGGGATCAAATGTATATATGCGCGCTCTAAGGGGTGCCCCCCTCTCGGTCCCAATCGGAAACACCAATGCCCCCTGACCGGATGACGAGCTTTAATCCAGGGCCATGGAACCCTCATCCCGGCCTCTCTTTTTGGTGTGTACCAGGAAAGCGGTTTGCAACTTACTAAGCCATATCCCTTGCGGAAAACATGTGGTAGTACAGGAAGGGAAACGGATGGAAACGTGACTTGATTCACGTTGACACTGAAGTCAAAAGTTCTGGCATAAGACTGGCATGCTACAACATTGCCATCTTACCCATTCTCATGCCATCACATGGCCATGCAAACTTATAACAAACAACATATGGATTTTCGAAACTCACTGATCTCAACTTTGCATGTAATATAACATTTATCGAAATACTCATATACATGCCATGGAACTACTTAATGCAAACATGTAACGAACACTCATCATATCAAAAGTTCAAACATGCTTGCCTGGTTCGGAGTAGTCGGAGTCTAGCTTGGCGAAGTTCGCGGTTCCGTCACCTCCTCCGGTATCTACGGTATGATAAAATACGTACTAACGTAAATACCGTGAGTGCACAAAAAGTATTCCAAATATTTTTCAAATAAATATGAAAAAAAACTAGACAACGAAATAAAGACAACAGAAAAAGAATCAATCAAAAATCAGTTTCTGTTTAAAAGTTATAAAGGTTTTAATCCAGGGACTCATCTGTAATGAAACAGAAAGTTTCCAGGGGCCAACTTATAAAAACAGAAAACGCTTCGGCTAAAAGGCCGTAAACTGCAAAGGAAAACGTACTCTGCCCGAAGGCGTTTTCAGAAAACGATTCGAATAAAAGAAAATACAGACGAGGGGTCCCACCCGTCAGGTTTGAAATTTCAAACGGGGAGGAACAGAGCTCGTCGGCACCCGAGAGCTGCGGTGGTCGCCGGAGGCAATCCACGGCAAGTTGGGCGGATCGGAGAGTACCTACGTGCTCAGTGTGTCCTTCCGTGTCGGTGGGTGTTGGTGGTGGTCGTCGGCGAGCACCACGTCGACGATGGTCCTTGCTCCGGCGGACGGCGGCTCGGGTGGAGTTGGATCTCGTCGAGGAGGGCTGCGGAGGTCAAATTGAAGCCGGGGTTAGATCACTGGGTTCCCGACGAGACTACTGACGAGGTTTGGGCGGCAGGGATGGCCTCACCGGAGTGCATCGAGCTGGTCGCCGAGGCGGATCGGGGCGGCCGGAGTTGGGGGAGGAGACCTCCTCGAGGTCCTCCTAGTGGCTTGGCGGGGTTCTGGTGGGGTGCAGTGGTGGTGCGTGCTCGAGGACGAGCTCGAGACTCCATTTTATAGGCGATCCGAGGTGGTGGCCGAGAACGGGGATCTCCGGCGATGGTTACGGCGGAGCAGTGCTTGGTCGGGGTGTTTAGGGGGTTGGGCTTCAACGTGGAGGTCCACGGGCTCCGTTTAGAGGCTAACCGAGGTTGGATTTGGCGCTCAAGGGTGGTTTCGACAGAACGGGGCGGCGCGGGCCCGTCGGCGGCAGAGGGCGCGCCCTGTGCTTGCCGGGCCACCGCGACGGTGCTGCGTTGTGTGCTGGCATGCATGAGGCCACGCGGAGGGCTAGGGAGCGTTGGGCGGTGCAGCACTGGCTCCGTTGGCCGCCTCGGGTGGCTCTGCCACCACAGAAGCTGCCGGCGTCGGTGATGCTCGCTGCCACCAACACCTGCGTCCATCCAAGAGGGCATGCGGTGCTTTGGTCAAGGAGAAGGGGCCGTGCGCAATGCGCCAGAGTGCACGGGTGATCGATGACAAAGCCACTGACGAAAAACGACACTGAAGATAACTCTGAAACTCTGAATTTTACTGAAAGTGTATAGGAACAGTGCCGGCCAAGTGTTTGATAAAATGATTCAAGCATGAGAAAAATTTATCTGGGGCTGATGTTTGGTATGGTGGTCTCTCAAAGCACCTGGGTGCTGCCTGAATTTTGGTGGAATTTTTGGAGAAAGGAAAATATGAATTTCACCAAAAATGATGAATCTGGTCCAAACTTGTAGAGGTTGAAACTTGAAAATTTTGAAAAGAGGAAGAGTGGATCCTGATGGATCTAGGTTGGGGGTGCTAAGGACTATCCAGAGGAGTTGGTTTTAGATCAAAACTCAAAGGAAAACAGGTACTTCCTTTCTAAATCATCTAGGCTTAGAATAAATGACAGAATTGTTTTGGGGAGTAAAATAAATGAATTAAAATCCAAAAATGGATTGAACTTGTTGGGGCAGAATGTTTGGGTTGCCCCAAAGTGTAGGGAGGGGTTTTGGGAGGATTTACCACATGAGGCATGGTAAAACCATGGATGGTTCAAAACAAAAGAGTAGCTCCAAAACCCATAGGATTTCTTTTTTAAAAGAAAATAAATTCCAAAAAAATATATGAGATGGGAAACTTAGAAGAAAGGTTTTTAATAACCAAACACCAGGGTTGCAGAAGATATAAAAACAAAATCCTTGCCAAGGGGAAAAGTTTTGAGAGAGAGAGGTTTTTGGAAGGATTTAAAAGACCTTCTTCAAATCAAACAAAGTTTTTTGTTGAAAACTAAATAAAAGTTTTTGGAGTGTCACAACACCTACCCCCTTAGGAAAAATCTCGTCCCCGAGATTTCAGCTGATCCTCAAATAAGTGTGGGTGCTCTGTCCGAAGAAAATCCTCTCTTTCCCAAGTCGCTTCCTTCTCGGTGTGATTGCTCCACTGGCCTCTGAAAAACTTGATGGTTTTCCATCGGGTCCTCCTCTCAGACTCCTCCAATAATTTTATTGGACGTTCCCGGTAGGTGAGGTCTGGTTGTACGTCAATGTCTTCATGGGATACTTGCTTCTCTGGGTTGCTCACGCACTTCCTCAATTGCGAGACGTGGAACACGTCGTGGACAACGGCTAATTCATCGGGTAAGTCTAGCTGGTAGGCTACCTTGCCTCTTCGTGCCACTATACAGAAGGGTCCGACGAATCTTGGTGCTAGCTTTCCCTTAACCTTGAATCGTTGCAGGCCCCTCATAGGAGATACTCGTAGGTACACAAACTCACCGGGTTCAAAACTGACTCCCCTATGCTTTTGATCGTAATAACTCTTCTGTCGACTTTGAGCTGTCTTGAGTCGATCCCTAATTATCTTAACTTTCTCCTTAGCCTCCTTGAGCATGTCTGGGCCGAAGATATGGCTGTCTCCAGTTTCTGACCAATTTAGCGGGGTACGACATCTTCGCCGCATCTGAGCTTCAAATGGTGCCATTTGCAGGCTGGCTTGGTAACTGTTGTTGTATGCGAAGTCTGCGTATGGCAAGCTTTCTTCCCAACTGGTTTCATAGGTGAGGACACATGCCCTCAGCATGTCTTCTAGAATTTGGTCCACGCGTTCGGTTTGTCCATCAGTCTGGGGGTGGTATGCGGTACTAAACGCCAGTTGAGTTCCCAGGGCTTGTTGCAATTGATCCCAAAATCGGGAGACGAATTGAGTGCCTCTGTCCGATATTATTGTCTTTGGGACTCCATGTAAGCAGACGATACGGGAAATGTAAAGCCTGGCAAGCTTCTGAGTGGTGTGGGTTGTCTTCACGGGGATGAAGTGTGCCACCTTAGTCAATCTATCTGTGATGACCCATATGGCATCATTCCCGTGTCGTGACCGAGGTAGTCCAACAACAAAATCCATTCCAATTTCGTCCCATTTCCACTCAGGTATCTTATTTGGTTGTAGAAGTCCGGCCGGTTTCTGGTGCTCGGCCTTGATGCGTTGACACGAGTCACAACATGCAATGAACGTGGCTATGCCCCTTTTTATACCGTGCCACCAAAAAATTTCCTGAAGGTCCTTGTACATTTTTGTTCCTCCAGGATGGATTGAATACGGAGCGGTGTGGCCTTCAGCTAAGATTTGATGTTTAAGGTCCTCGACATTTGGTACGCAAAGCCTCTCTCCGTACCACAATATTCCCTGCTTGTCTATGATGAATTCTGAGGCCTTGCCCAAACTCACTTTCCTTTTTATGCCTTCAATGCTGGGGTGCCCATGCTGAGCTTCCTTAATCCTTTCTATCAGGGTAGGCTGTATTTCCAAATTTGACACACTGCCTTCGGTGACCACCATTAAGTTGAGTTTTGCAAACTCCTGCCGAAATTCAGGTCTCAGGTTTGGTAGGTTGTCGTTGTCCGAGCTAGGGTTCCGACTTAGAGCATCCGCCACCACATTTGCTTTTCCTGGATGGTAGTGGATTCCAACATCATAATCCTTCACTAATTCCAACCAGCGTCGTTGTCGTAAATTCAGTTCCGGTTGTGTGAAAATATACTTGAGGCTCTTATGATCTGTGTATATTTCACAACGATTTCCAAGTAGGAAGTGTCTCCACTCTTTGAGTGCATGGATGACTGCTGCCAACTCCAAGTCATGAGTAGGATAATTTTCTTCATGCTTGCGTGTCGGGGCAGGCTGATCTGGCCCACGAACACCTATGGGACCGGCGGATCGAGCCCCTTTCGGTTCGGCGGGGGGCGGAGGTCGCACGAAGAGCAGATCGAGGCGAAGCACACGAGCGGTTTTACCCAGCTTCGGAGCTCTCCGGAGAGATAATACTCCTACCGCTGCATGTCTCGAAAGTGTATTGAGTTCTTGCTCGGAGCGCTTGAGTGCTACAAGACACACAAGCTGCTAGCGAGACCCGGCGTGAGTGTTCTCCTCCTCCTCCACGCTATGCATGGGCCTCCTTTTATATGCTAAAGGGGTCTCCGACAGGTGGCAACGTAGACAAGGGTAAAATGGAAAAGGAGTGGTTGGTACAGCTATTTGTACAGGTCTGATGTATAGTGTACCATACCTAACCCTCGACGGCAGGGACAAAGGCATTAAATGCCCGCTCACGCCGCCTCTAACAGGCAAACAGGGACCGCTGGGGGCGCCACCGCTGCCACGATGGCAATCTTGCCACACGCCGCTTGCCACTGCTTGCCGCTGGTCGTGACGGGTTTCTTGCCATCTGGCGCTACCGAAAGGTCCTGTGGCGACACGTTAGTGGATGTGCCGGAGCGCAGTGCAGTAGTGAATCTGCCATGCAAGCGCCTTGCCGCGTTGTTGTCTTAGCTTGTCGCTCATCGGGCCTTCCCGCAAGCTCCTCTTGCCGGGCCTTGTCTCCTAGGGTGCCTTGGGTGGCCTTCCGGCAAGCTCCTCTTCCGGGCCTTGTCTCCTTGGCTTGAATACTTTGTTATTGAATGGCTCCACAGGAACCACAGAGGACCTTGGCGGTCACACCGTAAGCCTTGCCGCTGAGGGCTGCAGAATCGCCCGTGCACAAGTTCGGGATACTAGGGTACCCTACTCTAGTACACCGACAGAGCCTCGGCCTGGGCCACACAGTGCCGAGCTACGCTGGGCCAGACCAAAACAGTGGCACGGGCACACGCGCCAGTTACGCCATAATTCACTCCGACCCACCACGCCCTCCACGAGCGACACGCGTCGAATGCGGCCTCGTGGGAGAGATCGTGGGGGTTTCTTTATTCGAAAGCGGAACGTCCCGCCTCCCTCTTTATAAGCAGGGGGAAACAGGGCAGGTCGCCCACCTTGCCGCTTGCTGTCCCAATCTCGAAAAACCACCGCTGCTCCCCCTTCTTCCCAAGGCTGAAGAGAGTAGCGCCCACTTCATCGCCACTAGCATCACCAACGCCGCCGATCTCCTCCACCGCCTCCGCCATGGCTCCGAAGTCGACAAGGGAAGGCCGTGAAGTCGGCCAAGCCGCAGCTGCTCGCGGTGCCGCGAAGGAGCTGGCAATCTTCCCCCAGCTCGCCGCGAGGGAGCCGAGGAGAACTACTACCTCTTACGGTCGACGGAGACGCGAGCGCATCCGCAAGACGAAGGTACTTCCGCTGCTGCTTGAACTAGCTCCGAACGGATATCCCTTCTTGGCGCTCTTCTATCTGCGGGCTCGCCCGCCTTTCTCTGAATTTTTCAGTGACATCATGAACACCTACGGGCTCCGCCTCCTTGATTTCACCCCCAACGCTGTTTCGACCATGGCAGTTTTCGCACATCTCTGCGAAAACTTTGTCGGAGTCCATCCAAACGTAGCCCTTTTCCGCCACTTCTTTATGCCCCGAGTTGAGAGAGGGGAGCCTCTTGCTGGCGGAATCGCTTGGATCTAAGGGATTGGTAAGAAGGAAGCCTATCTGGAGGGAGAGCTCCGTAGCAAATGGGAGGAATAGAGGGCAGATTGGTGCTGGATTGTCGAGGAGAACCCGCAGCTGCCACCGCCAAATACCAAACCCCAATAGTGCGTGGCAACGATTAGAGCAACGTGGCCCCTAAGATGCTAGGTTGAAGATTGCGATCACCCGAATCCTTCGCCTCAGGCTTGCTGGCTAATCAGAGGCCCCGCTAAGCAGACTTTCTTTTCACCGCCGCTGCCCCCTTGCGAGAGAGGAGGAGACCCGCCCGGGAGTTTCGTAACGCGGCAGATATCATGAGGCTACGCCCAGGCCTCAACTTCAACTTCACCGCCTTTGGAACTTGACGCGATGCTCTTGGAGCTGTTCAAGCCCGATCCTCGATCATCCAGAAATGTTTAGGTTGCCGAGGGGCGTCGTTCATTGTGCAACAATTCCTCGCTTGACCGCATCCGCAGTAATGATGCCGCTGCGGCGACTCGCATGGAATTGTCCCAACTTGGCAAGAGCCTCGCAGATGACGCCGCGGCGCAGCTCTTTTCGACACCGATCTGGTAGAAGTGCCGGTCCGCCCCGATGAACAGAGGGGCCTCACCCGCGACACCATCGATGATGAGATGTAGCGCATCGCCACCAGGCTGGAAGAGGCGGCTGCCGCGGGCGAGTTCGGATTCACCGTGGAGGAGGCAGAGGCAGCAGAGGCGGCAAGCCTTGTCAAGCGAAGGGAGTTTGCCGGCGAGGAGGAGCTTGCCGAGCCTGAAGCGGAGTCGAGCGAGCCCGCCGAGGGCGCATCCTCCCCACCTTCAAACAGCTTGCCGCGAGCAGAGCCCCCAGCTCCACCAAGAAGGCGTCTTCGCAAGGCCGGAGACGAAGGGCGGCAGACGGGCTAACAGCCAAGGCCAAGGCATGACGCGCTTCCACCGCTGCAAGCACTGTTGCCGCTGGAGCACCTCACGCCATTGCGTGAATCGGGCGGGCCCTCGCAGACCACCGCTTGCTCCCGCTAAGCGGCTAAGGGAACCTACTCCTCCGCCTCTGCATCGGGAGGCGGGCCAGAATTTGATCTCTCCGCTTTAGCTCGACGAGGGAGAAGAAGAGTAAGATTCTTTGCAGCATTTGTAGTTCTTCGGCTTGTTGCTTTGTCTTGTATCTGATTTGCTTCATTCTGAACCCATTCCTTTTTAAGACGCTGGCCCAGAGAGCGTCGAAGAGAGCCAAGGACCCGATGATTGACATCGAGGACGAACCCACCACGACAGCAGGAGGCGCGTCCGAGACCACCTTGCCGGACGCGGCAACTCTTCCTCAAAGCAGCCCCTCAAATACAGCCCCCCAAACAGAAGTATATGGTTTACTTCCTGTTGTTCGGGCGTGCATGGATGCTCTTTCTTTGCCGATATCTCGATCGCTGATTTGTGTAGGAGCAGAGCAACCTCACCAGGAGTGCCTCAAGCCGCCTCCCCGACATGCCATCTGCTTCGACTACACCGCCAAGGGAGGATTCTCCGCGAGGGAGCGTTCTCCGACAAGGGAGACTTCTCCGCAAGGCAGTTCTCCGCAAGGGATTGACTCCGCAGCAGGGGCAGCTCTCCCAAGAAGGGACAAGCACCAGCGATCTCCTGGCGGCGGAGACCATGACCGCAGACCCAGCACAGGTAATCCTCTTGCCTGAAAACTTCCCTTGTGTTCTTCTTCTTCTGATTTTCTTTTTGAATATTTGCTTGACTTTTCTTCATCCATCCGCCATAGAGCCAATGGAGACCGAGGTCGCCGGCGAGGAGGTCGCTGCAAGGCACATCGACGACGCCATCGCCAATCAAGAAAAGCCGGGCTACCGACGAGCCTGGCCAACAAGAGGCCGCCAAAGCTGCCGCCGCAGAGCCGGGCGAGGGTCAGCGATCGTGACCGACGGCCCCGAGGTCGCAGGAGCGCCAGCGCCACGCCGACCGCCGATCCTCCGCCGCGGCGGCAGCCTCGGGCTCAAGAGCCCCAGCCCGGCGCCTATTTGAAGGCGGCGATGGCGTCTTCATCAAGCTCCCATGGGCGCCGACCTCCGGGCGCCGTCAAGGAGAAACGTTCAATGAAGAGCTGCTCGCCTCACTGGATCGGGACGCTTAGTCGACGCACCAAACAGTTAGAAGAAGCCGGGCGAAGTCTGAGGAAGAGCAGCTGCTGCGAAGCCGCCGCCGCTTACCGCTACCGAGAAGCCAAGCTGAATCCCGGAAGCGCTTGTCGCGAAGGCGGGAGCAGACATCGAGAAGCGCCGCAGAGGAGCTCCGGGCATCAACCAGGAAGCTCTCCGGTCCTTGGCGAGGAGCGGGAGCAACTCGCCAAGAGCGCAAAACCTTCCTTCTCGAGAAGGTCAAGTCAAGAGGAACAGCTGCTTGCTGCCGAGAAGCTGCTTCACGCAAGAAGGCGAAGTTGGCGCAGCGGAAGGTTAATCTTGACAGCCACGAGGGAGGATCTTGCCATGCGCGAAAGCAAACATTTGGCGGGGCTCTCAAGGAAGCAAAGGATGCTGCCGCAGCTGCCGAGGCCGCCAAGAAGGAGCTGGAGACGAAGGTGGCGCAGCTGGAGGCCAATCTCAAGGAGAGCGGCAAGGAGCTTGCTGCACTCAAGCATGAACGCGAGAAGGACGCCTACACTCTTGGCGAGCTGCAGGGCCGTCTCGCCGAGAGGAGCAAGGAGCTCAGCGCCGCCAAGGACTCCAACGCAGATCTTGAGTTGAAGCTGACCACCTTGACTCAGGCGCTGGACGGTGCCAGGGAGCAGGAGGTGGCCTTGAAGGAGAAGATCAAGGCCGACGAGGCGCCGGGCTGCGAGGCCGCCGCCGCCTGTAATGCCTTGAGGGAGAATGTGGAGCACTGGACCGAGGGTCTCGTGGATGTTGCTGCAACCATCGTTAGGGAGCTGGCGGAGCTGGGGATGGTGGATCTTGGATATTCCTCCGACGAGCACCTCCAACCCAGCGCCAAGCTCAGCTTGTTCTTCAAGGGCGTGCAGGACGGCCCTCCAAATGACTCGGAAGAAGTCCCAAAGCAGCTGGCCGAGGAGTCGCGCCAGATCTGTGCGGGAGCCCTTCAAAAGGTGCTGATGAAGGTGGCCTTCCGCAATCCAGGCCTCAACCTCACCAACGTCCTCAAATCCTTGCCGCCGGATGCTGATGTGGAGGCGCTCAAGACCCTTGTCGCACCCATCGTGGACAGGGTGAGCGGGATCAAGAGGGTTGAGGGCGATCGCGTAGATTAGGCCGCCCGCTTTCTCTTTTTCTTGCCGCTGCTGGTCATGTTATGTGAACAATCTATTAGAGCTGCGACAAGCTATCTTGTAATATAACTCTATTTTGGGTAGCAATTGCTATGTTATTTCTTTTACTTGATTCCTTCCTTTGTATGTTTTTGCCCTACGCTTTTAGGGAACCTGTCAAGACAGCACTGTGCACTGGACCATGGCGCTGAAAAGTGGACGCCAAGCATTCTTTGGCGGTGCCGCTCGACAAAGTAACCTTGTCGCAACTAGTCGCAGCTCACTTAAGTTGTTGAGCGGACTCAAACAAAGTAAGGGCGCAACTAGCTACGCAGTTGGTTCCTCCGGCGACAGGTTTTCCTTACAAAGCACGGTTCGTGGGGGCGGAGGAGGCACACGAAGAGCAGATCGAGGCGAAGCACACGAGCGGTTTTACCCAGCTTCGGAGCTCTCCGGAGAGATAATACTCCTACTGCTGCATGTCTGAGTGTATTGAGTTCTTGCTCGGGAGCGCTTGAGTGCTACAGTACACACAAGCTGCTAGCGAGACCGAGCGTGAGTGTTCTCCTCCTCCTCTACGTTGCGCATGGGCCTCCTTTTATATGCTAAAGGGGTCTCCGACAGGTGGCAACGTAGACAAGGGTAAAAATGGAAAAGGAGTGGTTGGTACAGCTACTTGTACAAAGGTGTACAAAGGTACAGTGTACCATACCTAACTCCCGACGGCAGGGACAAAGGCATTAAATGCCCGCTTCACGCCGCCCTAACAAGGCAAACAGTGGACCGTCGGGGCGCCACCGCTTGCACACGATGGCAATCTTGCCACGCGTGCCGCTTGCCACCGAAAGTCATTTGGCCGCACGGCCTTCTGCTATCTTGCGCTACCGAAAGGTCCTGTGGCGACACGTTAGTGGATGTGCCGGAGCGCAGTGCAGAGTGGTGGTCATCAGCGCAAGCGCCTTTGCCGTCATGTTGTTGTCTTTGTCGCGTCCGGCAGCTTGTCGCCATCGGGCCTTCCCGACAAGCTCCTCTTGCCGGGCCTTGTCTCCTAGGGTGCCTTGGGTGGCCTTCCGGCAAGCTCCTCTTGCCGGGCCTTGTCTCCTTGGCTTGAATACTTTTGTTCTTGAATGGCTCCACAGGAACCACGGAGGACCTTGGTGGTCACTGGTAAGCCTTGCTGCTGAGGGTCAGCTGCCTGCAGGCACAAGTTCGGGATACTAGGGTACCCCTACTCTAGTACACCGACATTGTGAAGTTGGCTAGAAACATACGCGACTACCTTGCCTTGTTGCATCAATACGCATCCGAGGCCCTTCCGGGATGCGTCACAATACACCTCAAAATTCTTGTGTATGTCTAGCACAATTAATACTGGTGCTGTCGTCAATTTTCTTTTTAGCTCTTGGAAACTTTTCTCGCAAGCTTCAGTCCATTCGAACTTTTTGTCCTTCTTGAGTAACTCCGTCATTGGCTTTGCTATGGTGGAGAATCCTTCAATAAATCTCCGGTAGTATCCTGCCATTCCCAAGAAACTTCGTACGTCCATTACGCTGGCTGGTGGTTTCCAGCCAAGTACGGCCCTGACCTTTTCCGGGTCTACGGCAATACCTTCCTGGGTCAGTACGTGGCCCAGAAAGCCTACCTGTCTTAGCCAAAATTCCCACTTGCTGAACTTGGCGTACAACTGATGTTTCCTTAGTTCCCTTAGTACGATTCAGAGATGTTCGGCATGCTCTTCTGGTCTCTTGGAGTATATCAGAATATCGTCGATGAATACCACAACAAACTTGTCCATAAACTTCATAAATACTTTGTTCATGAGGTGAACAAAATATGCGGGGGCGTTTGTTAGTCCAAACGGCATTCTTGTGAACTCATAGAGTCCGTGATTCCGGAGGTGAAGTCTGTCTTGGGGATATCCTCTATTCGTATTTCTTTTAATTGATGGTACCCGACCTTAAGTCAATTTTTGAGAAGACTTTGGCCTGAGCGAGCTGATCAAATAAATCATTTATCCGCGGCATTGGGTATTTGTTCTTGATTGTGACCATGTTAAGTGCTCGATAGTCTATACACAATCTCAGGGTCCCATCCTTTTTCTTGGCAAATAAAATTGGTGAACCCCAAGGTGAGGAATTGGCTCGTATATATCCTTTGTCCAGTAATTATTTTATTTGCTTCTTCAATTCTACCAACTCGGATGGTGCCATTCTGTATGGTTTCTTGTAAATGGGAGCGGTTCCGGTGCTAGCTCAATGCTGAATTCTATCTCTCGGTCCGGTGGCAAGCCCGGTAGTTCTTCGAAATACGCCCGAAATTCACATACTACTGGAACTTTGCTTAATTCAGAAATGTCCACCTTGTTCAACCTCGGTTGCCGAGACATCCGTCTCTCTTTGGCTGAAACTTTTATTGTCTTCCCGTGATGGTGGGTGAGAATTACGGTCCGGTTGAAGCAGTCAATAAATCCTTTGTTGGTGGTTAACCAATCCATCCCTAAGATGACATCCAGTCCTTTATTTTCCAAGACAATAAGGTTGGCGTGAAACTTCAATCCTTCAAACTCAATAACCACACCGTGGCAGTAACTCTGAGTAACTTGCTTAATCCCAGGGGACTTGATGATCATGGATTTTTCCAAGGGAATCATCGAAAATTATTTCGCAAAGCAAATCTCTTCGAAATGAATGAGTGAGAAGCTCCAGAATCAAACAAAACCGTGGCAGGTATTGTGTTGACAGGGAATGTACCGAGTACGATATCCGGGGCGTTTTGTGATTCCTCTCTGGTCACGTGGTTCAGATGACCCTTCCTGTGATTGTTATTGGGGTTGAAATTGTTTCATGGCGCTGAATTATTGCCACCGTTGTTCGGCTTTGGGGTCGAGTTCCTTGGCTTGGGACACTGCTTGGCATAGTGCCCTTCTTCTCCACAAGCGTAGCAAGTAACGCCTGGGCGATATGTGAACTCCTTGTCCCTCGCATGGAAATTCTTGATTGGGTGTGAAGCATTCGTCGTGGTTTTATGTGTCCCACCTTTCTGAAAATCCATCTTGCTCCGGTGGTTGCGAGCAAGAGTAGTCTGGTCCCTTTTTCGCTTGCGGAAATCCTCCAAGCTGCGTCGCTCATTTTCCAAGGTAATAGCCTTATCCACCAGTGTTTTGAAATCTGGAAAGGTGTGCACAACCAAATGGGCATTTAAGCCGGGTGCCGACCGTCCGTGAATTTTTCCATCTTCTTGCTTTCGGTCATGCGCTCTTCATTGGCGAAGCGAGACAACAGAGTAAATCGACCGTTGTATTCCCGACACCCGTCATGGTCCTTTGTTTGAGGTCATCAAATTCTCTCTTTTGATCTTCATAACACTTTTTAGGAATGTCGCCCCACGAAAACCTTTCTTTGAACTCCTCCCAGGTTATATCATTTTCGTTGAGGTGCATGTGTAGGAAATTTTCCCACCATGATGCAGCTGCTCCAGTGAGATAGTGCGGTGCATATAGTACTTTCTCACGGTCTGAACACTGTGCAATAATTAATTTTCTTTCCATGTCTCGAAGCTACCGTCGGCCTCAAGAGGTTTGTCGGTGTGAGAAAATATTGGGGACGCGTCTTCTGTGAGCTCGTGACAACTTGGATTGTCACGACATACCGCCCATGGTGATTTCCCATATTGATGACTTGGTCATCATTTCCTGATGTTGTTGCTGACTCTGTTCATAAGGCGGCATACTTGGGTAAAGGCTGTTTCACTGCCCTGCTGACTTGACTGCCCCTGTGTGAAATTGTTGTTTGGTGGTGAGCCATAATTTTCCTCTGGCTGAATTTGGCATGGAGCGCGTCCAAGGACGAGACATATTTCATTCTGGGGATATATTTTGTAAAACTCATAAGAAAAGAAATCGGGTCGCAAAAATCAATAAGTTCATAAATACGGGAAATTTTAAATGCTCCAGGATTTTTTTCAAGATAATAAACGATTGCGCACGGAGAAGGACTATTACATATCTTACACGCAAGCAGTAATTATACAATACATTACTCAGGATATGCGTACATATACCTGACATGTTATTTAGGCTAGTGCACTTCTCCCAGTTCCTACATGATGCGCAACCATGCTACTTCTCACAACCTATGTACATATAAACATATCATACAAGTTGGTACATCGCATGGCGGCTAAGCGCGCTCAGTCGGAGATGGTAAGGATCTCCCTTGGCCTGCCGAGGGTGAGGCGCAGTGATGCTGGGGAATCAACCTCCTCCTCGCTAATAGGCTCCAGACGTGAAGCACTGCGCTGAGTTGATGGAGCGGGCGCCATAAGCGGAGCAAGACGAACAGGAGTGGGCGCAATAGGTGGTGCAGAACGAACTGGAATGGGCGCAATGACTTGGTTGAACTCCTCAGTGGTAGGCAGGCGACGAGCAATGGCGAGAACGGTAGGTGAATAAGTTGCCGAGGACGAGACGAAAGTCAGCGGTGGTGCGGTGTGCAGGAGCTCCCTCCTGTTGGCGGCACAACCATGGAATGAGTCCATGCGGGCAGCCACAAGGTCGTCCACCAGGTTGTCGAAGGCTGCCTCCAGAGCCCGGAGGTACTCGACAAGCATCTCAATAGCCTCGTCTCCCTCTCCTCTGGGGCAAGCGAATGAGTAGTGAGAGGTGTATGGCACGTGGCATGGAAGGTAGCGGTAGCGACGAGTCTTCATTGAAGGAAGAACATCCCGGAGATGATCTATCTCCTCACGGGCAGCCATCTGCATAGCATGCCTCTCCGTAGGCATGGCTCTCCCCAAGAACCGGAAGCGGCGTAGTTCAACACGCCCTCCCTTGAATTGCACCGCGGCCTGGTGCATGGTCAGACTGTCGTTGATCTTGTGCGGGTAGAGTGTGAAGACTGGGCGATCGATGGCCCTATCGCGACTGGATGATGAAGGAGAGGAGCTTGGTGAACCCCTCAAGACGTTGGTGAACACTGTGACTCAAGGTCGTTACCATCTACAAAAGTAGGCAAAAATTCTGAATGGTCAGCTCATAAATTTATGCTGACTGTCAGAAAATGACTACATTTGCAAAAATATGAATAAACTCTATTATGCTAATAACCGATTAGCGATCGCACCCAGTGGCTTCCTACAGTCAGCCTGGCTCTGGTACCAAGTTTGTAACGACCAGTTTTTCAACAAAATACTTATTGGGAAACTGATCTTTAAGTTCCAGTATAAGAAGAATTATCCTTACTGGTAGACAAATACTTGATGCAGAAGGCCAGTAGCATAAAATATATTACAGGGTCGAGCTGAGGCTGCTCAACAAATTATTACAAACACGCCAATATTGTACATAAGGGCAGTCATGACGCAAAGGCGTGGTGGCATGCTACTGACTCGAGATAAAAGTGGTGGTGGATATATCATAGTGGAGAGGATAACATGACTCCTAAACTGGCAGCTCATCGAGCGTCGGGGTGAGGCTCGATGAATTTATTCGGGTAGCGGAAGCGGATATAATAAAGTGACCAAAACCAGGATCGCATGAGACTGACTGAGACTCCCCTAGGCGTCGGACTCGCTATCGAACTCTTCATCCATGAGATCGCCTTCATCAACATCTGGCCAAATCAACAAGCCAGGTGAGTACTTCGAAAGTACTCGCAAGACAGTTTGGACATAAGATATAATAGATGCATGCATGAATGCGTCCTGAACAGTTAACAATGCACATTCAAATAATAATTACTTGCACAACATGATAAGTAAAAAGGAAGTCAGGCGGTAGTCTTCCCGACATCCCAACAAAATAACTGAAAACCGATCGGGTGTCTGGAGCGACGCCTCAAAGGATAAACAAAATAAATTATCATGCCACAGTCAGGCGTCTAAGCGACACCACATAAAGGGCTTATACTGAAAAGTAAACAACATACGTGCCACAGTCGGACGTCTGAGCGACATCGCAGAAAGGGCTTATATCGAAAGTAAATATCGAGCGTGCCACAGTCGGACGACTGAGCGACATCGCAGAAAGGGCTTATATCGAAAGTAAATATCGAGCGTGCCACAGTCGGACGTCTGAGCGACTTCGCAGAAAGGGCTTATATCAAAAGGAAATAACAAGTGTGCCACAGTCGGACGTCTGAGCAACATCGCGGAAAGGGCTTATATCAAAAGGAAATAACAAGTGTGCCATAGTTGGACCTCTGAGCGACATCGCGGAAAGAGCTTATATCAAAAGGAAATAACAAGTGTGCCACAGTCGGACGTCTGAGCGACATCGCGGAAAGGGCTTATTGTTCATATCTGATAAATTCACAAGGATATAATACTCATAGTAAATATTCAACACATAATAATAAACGGGTTAGTCCATCCACAGGAATAAACATTTTAACCGGACTTAACACTAATGTAATTTACTGGAGTTTTGTCACTGAGACTGATACTGACAAGATAAGTTGAACATAGTACTCAGACATGGATAAGATGTTTCAAAGGATTATGACTCTGCAGAGTTTGTACTAATTATCCACAGCCAACGGATTTCCCTAGTCACGAGGACTAGTTCCGTTTACAATATTTCGGTAGAAACACATCTAACCAGTACACACCCATCCCACCTCACGATGCCAGGAATCACCCTAGACAACATTCCAGAAAACTTTGAGACGGGGAGATCACAACCTCGAATAGCATGGGATCAAATTTATATCGCTGCTCTAAGGGTGCCCTCTCGGTCCCAACCGAAAACACCCATGCCCCTTGACCGGATGACGGGATTTAATCCAGGGCCATGGAACCCTCATACCGGCCTCTCTATTTGGTGTGTACCAGGAAAGCGGTTTGCAACTTACTAAGCCATATCCCTTGCGGAAAACATGTGGTAGTACAGGAAGGGAAACGGATGGAAACGTGACTTGATTCACGTTGACACTGAAGTCAAAAGGTCTGGCATAAGACTGGCATGCTACAACACTGCCATCTTACCCATTCTCATGCCATCACATGGCCATGCAAACTTATAACCAACAACATATGGATTTTCGAAACTCATTGATCTCAACTTTGCATGTAATATAACATTTATCAAAATACTCATATACATGCCATGAAACTACTTAATGCAAACATGCAACAAACACTCATCATATCAAAAGTTCAAACATGCTTGCCTGGTTCGGAGTAGTCGGAGTCTAGCTTGGCGAAGTTCGCGGTTCCGTCACCTCCTCCGGTATCTACGGTATGAGAAAATATGTACTAACGTAAATACCGTGAGTGCACAAAAAGTATTCCAAATATTTTTCAAATAAATATTACAAAGAACTAGACAAAGAAATAAATATGACAAAAAAAGAATCAATCAAAAATCAGTTTCTGTTTAAAAGTTATAAAGGTTTTAATCCAGGGACTCATCTGTAATGAAACAGAAAGTTTCCAGGGGCCAACTTATAAAAATAGAAAACGCGTCGGCTAAAAAGCCGTAAACTGCAAAGGAAAACGTACTCTGCCCGAAGACGTTTTTAGAAGACGATTCGAATAAAAGAAAATACTGACGAGGGGTCCCACCCGTCAGGTTTGAAATTTCAAACGGGGAGGAACAAAGCTCGTCGGCGCCCGAGAGCTGCGGTGGTCACCGGCGGCGATCCACGGCGAGTTGGGAGGATCGGAGAGTACCTACGTGCTCAGGTGGAGTTGGTCGTCGGCGAGCACCACGTCGACGGCGGTCCTTACTCCGGCGGACGGCGGCTCGGGTGGAGTTGGATCTCGTCGGTGAGGGCTGCGGAGGTCAAATTGAAGGGGGGGTTAGATCACTGGGTTGCCGAGGAGACTACTGACGAGGTTTGGGCGGCGGGGATGGCCTCACCGGAGTGGATCGAGCTGGTGGCCGAGGCGGATCGGGGCGGCCGGAGTTGGGGGAGGAGACCTCCTCGAGGTCCTCCTAGTGGCTTGGCGGGGTTTTGGTGGGGTGCAGTGGTTGTGTGTGCTCGAGGACGAGCTCGGGACTCCATTTTATAGGCGATCCGAGGCGGTGGCCGAGAATGGGGATATCCGGCGATGGTTACGGCGGTGCAGTGCTTGGTCGGGGTGTTTAGGGGGTTGGGCTTCAACGTGGAGGTCCACGGGCTCCGTTCTGAGCTAACCTGAGGTTGGATTTGGCGCGCAAGGGTGGTTTCGACAGAGCGGGCGGCGCGGGCCCGTCGGCGGCAGAGGGCGCATACATGCTTGCCGGGCCACGGCGATGGTGCTGCGGTGGGTGCTGGCATGCATGAGGCCACGCGGAGGTCTAGGGAGCGTTGGGCGGCGCAGAGCGGCATAGCGAGCGGCCAGCTCCGTTGGCCGCCACGGGTGGCTCTGCCACCGCAGAAGCTGCCGGCGTCGGTGATGCTCGCCGCCACCGACACCTGCGTCTATCCAAGAGGGCGTGCGGTGCTCTGGTCAAGGAGAAGGGACCGAGCGCAACGCGCCAGAGTACACGGGTGATCGATGACAAGCCACTCACGAAAAACGACACTGAACATAACTCTGAAACTCTGAATTTTACTGAAGTGTACAGGAACAGTGCCGGCCAAGTGTTTGATGAAATGATTCAAGCATGAGAAAAATTTATCTGGGGCTGATCTTTGGTGTGGTGGTCTCTCAAAGCACCTGGGGGCTGCCTGAATTTTGGTGGAATTTTTGGAGAAAGGAAAATATGAATTTCACCAAAAATGATGAATCTGGTCCAAACTTGTAGAGGTTGAAACTTGAAAATTTTGAAAAGAGGAAGAGTGGATCCTGATGGATCTAGGTTGGGGGTGCTAAGGACTATCCAGAGGAGTTGGTTTGAGATCAAAACTCAAAGGAAAACAGGTACTTCCTTTGTATATCATCTAGGCTTAGAATAAATGACAGAATTGTTTTGGGGAGTAAAATAAATGAATTAAAATCCAAAAATGGATTGAACTTGTTGGGGCAGAATGTTCGGGTTGCCCCAAAGTGTACGGAGGGGTTTTGGGAGGATTTACCACATGAGGCATGGTAAAACCATGGATGGTTCAAAACAAAAGAGTAGCTCCAAAACCCATAGGATTTCTTTTTTAAAAGAATATAAATTCCATAAAAATATATGAGATGGGAAACTTAGAAGAAAGGTTTTTAATAACCAAACACCAGGGTTGCAGAAGATATAAAAACAAAATCCTTGCCAAGGGGAAAAGTTTTGAGAGAGAGAGGTTTTTGGAAGGATTTAAAAGACCTTCTTCAAATCAAACAAAGTTTTTTGTTGAAAACTAAATAAAAGGTTTTTGAGTGTCACACCTCACCAGGCCCTCAGTGCCCCAATCACTCCCTCGGAGCGACCAATGGTTGGCTGGCAACCGTAACGGCAGGTCTTGTCTCTCCTCATGATTGGTATGCAGGACCCACTCCAGGAGCAACGTTGGGGACGTCGCGGGCTATCTCTCCCCCTCTTCGGCACGGACCGCTTGCATGTTAAAAGGGTGGGGCGCCGGAGCATCGCGACTCATGGGACCCTACTGGCTCTCTAGCCCTCACCCCCTGGCCTTGACCCACGGCATCGCGACCTGTCATACCAGCGGCGGCTGAGCTCGCTCGAGGGACGGGACCTGAGGACGTAGAGCATTAAGGAAAGAGTGGGGGAGTGGGAAGAAGCTCGCGAGGACTTAACCCAGCAGCACCTCGGCTGCCGCCACTCGGGCCAGGTGCGTCGTCGAAGAACTACTCCAAACTCAAAAGATAAGTCACGCCCCTACAGGAGCTGGACCAACGCAGCGCCAAACCCTCGCCTAGTGCGGCTCTGTCACGACGACGTTGCCTTCCTTTCTCGCCCAGCGACGGCTGCTCAAGCGCTAAAGGGGACCTCCCGAGCATCGCGACTCGGGGGCTCTTACCGGACCTCGGGCCACTCACCTCCTGGCCTAGACCATGGCATCGCGACCTGGCATACCAGCGACAGCTGAAGCCTGCTCGGGGCCCAGGACCTCACAACAGAGAGCGCCAAGTCCTCGTGAGGATAGAAAGGGGGAGCCCAGCCGGGACAGGACAAGCATCTCGCATCGATTCATATTAACGATATAATGTTCACAAAAGATATGGCAGGCGCATTGCATACCCCCGCAGCGTGTTGCTTCGATTCCTCACTGGGAACAAAAGGTGCAAATCCTAAGGAACGCGAATTGCCCGCACCTCCGCAAGGGACGCCATCATCAATAGTGGAATTCCCGGCGCCGGCGCCAACCCCACCCAGATCAGTGGCGTCGGCGGCCCAATGCAGTTGCCCTACTCCGAGCACGGCGCGAGCTCGGGGGCTCATAGCTGTTGTCGCTCGTCTCCGGAGTAGCGAGAAGCTCGGGGGAGCCGCTGGATTCCCTAGCTCCTCCGCTGCCGCCTGAGGAGCTGCTGGAGGGCCGATGGGCAGGCCAGGTCTTCGCCAGTCCGATGCCCCAGCTTCCTTCCTTGGGGCAGCACTCCAGCCGGCGTCCTTCTGCATCGAAGACCTTGAATAACATCAAGGAGGCGCCATCGTATTCGAGATGAATCACGAGGGCACCCTCTGTCCAGCAGACCCGGGCGATCTCACCCCAGCCCCGAGTCATGTAGACCTTGCCCGGAGCGACGACCTCAACCTCCGCTCCGGTAGCGAGGGTGCTGCAGTCGGCGTGCTACAGCCAGAGCTCCAGAGACCCGCTCGGCGGCATCTCAAAGGCGAAGGAGGGAGGAAGGCGGATCCAAGAGCATGGAGGCATGGCGGCGTGAAGCACGAGCTCGCAAGAGGAGCCCACGGCATGGGCTCCAGGAGGAACGACGCGCACCGCCGTTACTCGCCAGTGTCGGCGGCGGCACCGTCGGTGTCGCTCGGCACCTTCTTCCCCAGGGCCCTTGATTCGGGCGTACAAGGGCAGCGGAAACCCAGGAGTCGGCCGCTCGTACCAGGGCCTTGATGCCTCCTGCCAAGCACCCTCATCTCGACGGCAGAGGACTAGCCGCTTCTTCGGCGGAAGCGGGTCAGGACCCTCTGGGGGGGGGGGGGGGGCTTTCCCTTGTCTTCTGCAGAAAACCGATGGATTGGTGCCATTGGCGTAAGGAGAAGCAAGGGCGAGCAAGAAGAAGGAAAGGAGTAGAAGGAAGGGATGGACTGAAGGGGCTCACGCAGTCCCGTACTTATAGCCGGAGAAGGCCAACCGCCGGCCACCACGATCGCAGGTAATCATGACCAATTTCTTTGCTTGCAGGGACTTATCAAGTCGTGCGGTTGCCAAGGCGTCGTGGGGAAGCGCAGACGCCCACGTCCCATCAATCGCCACGCGACGCCCAAGGCCGCAGGCTATTGGGGCCCGCGGCACTTCGCTCTTGCCCCTTCGCTTCTCTGCTAAGCTAAGCCCGGGCGCGCCTTGGGCCCGGGGGCTACTGTCGGCGTTCTGGGAATGGGGGTCCCCAGACTTGCCTGCCTGCGGCCTGCGGCGTGGCTCGAATGGGGGCCCAGCGCGGCCCAGCTTCATCAGCTCAAGATCAAGACCCTCGCGAGGGGCCAAGCCTTGCGGGGTGGACGATAGAAAGCTTCCTAAGGAGCAGCCTCATCAGGAAGGCTCGCGAGGAGGCGGAGAGATCAAGGCAGGGGCACATCGCGAGGAGCCCGTGATGCAATCCATGACGATCGAGATCAGGCGGGCGCTAGGCGGGCGCCAGCCTGCTCAGTGTCCTTGTTTCCCCTTTGGTGCAAAGGGAGCAAGCACAGGCCAAGGCATCGAGCAAAGGTTACCATTCTGGTGCAACGAGACCAAGACCAGCAGAGCGGCAGGACGGAGGTCACCGTGGAGCCCAAGACGGCGTCATCGCCAGTGCTTTTGGCAGCCGAAGACCACCTTTGGTCAGGATAACTTGTACTGGATGTTCGCCTTCAAAATGGCCAATTGTTGGCGCCCTTCCCGCTCATTATTTGGGAAGAGGACCAGTGCCTCTATAAATAGGACTAGCCACCATAGGGACCAGAGAGATCCGGACCAAGTAGAACACACTACACCAGCTCAAGAACACCTCTCGCGAGGCCGTTCTTCCCCTGTATTGTTCATCATGAGCCCCTGAGGCAATCCACTACACCACACACTTGAGTAGGGTATTACACCACATCGGTGGCTCGAACCAGTATAAACCTCGTGTCCCTTGTGTGTTCTTCTTTCGGGCCTAAATTTCTTGCGAGCCATAGAAGCGCGAGTCGGTAGGGGAAGTTCTTCGTGCACACCCCAGAGTTCGAACCTTAAGGGTCTGCCGGAACCCGAAATCCGACAATGTTAGTCTCCTACACTAGAGGATTGATCCTCTATCCAGTTCCTCTTACAGAGCACCAGATAGTGTCTCAGGGGCTACTGACTATAGGTTTTTTTTTCTTTGTCACTTACCTTGAAACCTGTCAACAGGTTGTTCAGGCTTCGTTTAGTACACTCTTGGCAGACTGAACCTTCTCGATCACCGTGCTCATAAGAACACGGTGCTTGTCCATAACGGAGGCGCCTCGTACCACCTCCATCAGGTTATCCGGCGCCCCTAGATGGGCAGGGACCACCGGCGGAAAGGTGCACCCCCTCCTTCAAAGGGGGCTGCCCGCCCAACTCTGGAGCCATATGGGTCTCCGGAATCGTATTCGTCTGAAGGCCAAGCTGGATGCGGCCCTCTTCGCCAGTCTCCATGGGGATCGTCTCCTCCATGTGTCCGGCAGTGGAGGCTTCGCCTCGTGGCGCCTCCCGGACAACGTCCTGGGTTCCTCCCCGGCTCGGATCGACCCTTTGGGACAGCGCCTCGGTGTCGTCCCCGGCCCCGGGGGAGTAAGCATGCAGTGGCGACTAGCTCGCCATCTCCGACGGAGCCAACGAACTTCCAAACGAGGATCACAGGATTAGGTCGCGGTCCGGACTGCAATAGTACAGTTAACTACATCAAGATAATGGAGAGAAAGGGATGGATGTGCGCATAAATAAGCCATGTCACTTACGATGAGGCCTGGGGATTTGTGCGGGGGTGTCATTCCGGACTACTGTCCGTGTCCCACGTGGTGTTGGCCGCCGGAACGCCCTTCCCCTTTTTGGGCGCCTCCGCCTCCAGATGCGCTGGAGCCGCCCTCTTCTTCTTTCTCTTCTCAAGGGGAGGATTGTTTTCTTCCTCCTCCTCCTCTTCCCCATCATTGTCCTCAGGGACAGAGGAATGAGATTCGTCGTCTTTGGATGCTGCGTCCGAAGTACCCTTACGACGGAGGCCACTCTTGGCCCCCTTTGCCTTCTTCTCTGGGGCCTCATATGGCGCCGGTACTAGTATCTCTGCCAAGCGCGGGATGACTGATTCTTCGGGCAGCGGAGCAAGACACTGGATCCGCCTCGCCCTCTCCGTCCAGTCCTGAAAGAGTGATGACCCACAAGTATAGGGGATCTATCGTAGTCCTTTCGAGAAGTAAGAGTGTCGAACCCAACGAGGAGCGGAAGGAAATGATAAGCGGTTTTCAGCAAGGTATTCTCTGCAAGTACTAAAATAAGTGGTAACAGATAGTTTTGTGATAAGATAATTTGTAACGAGCAACAAGTAACAAAAGTAAATAAAGTGCAGCAAGGTGGCCCAATCCTTTTTGTAGCAAAGGACAAGCCTGTACAAACTCTTATATAAGGAAAAGCGCTCCCGAGGACACATGGCAATATCATCAAGCTAGTTTTCATCGCGTTCATATGATTTGCGTTCGGTACTTTGATAATTTGATATGTGGGTGGACCGGTGCTTGGGTGCTGCTTTTACTTTAACAAGAATCCCACTTATAATTAACCTCTATTGCAAGCATCCGCAACTACAACAAAAGTATTAAGGTAAACCTAACCATAGCATGAAACATATGGATCCAAATCAACCCCTTACGAAGCAACACATAAACAAGGGTTTAAGCTTCTGTCACTCTAGCAACCCATCATCTAATTATTACTTCCCAATGCCTTCCTCTAGGCCCAAATAATGGTGAAGTGTTATGTAGTCGACGCTCACATAACACCACTAGAGGCTAGACAACATACATCTCATCAAAATATCGAGCGAATACCAAATTCACATGACTACTAATAGCAAGACTTCTCCCATGTCCTCAGGAACAAACGTAACTACTCAAAAAGCATATTCATGTTCATAATCAGAGGGGTATTAATATGCATAAAGGATCTGAACATATGATCTTCCACCAAATAAACCAACTAGCATCAACTACAAGGAGTAATCAACACTACTAGCAACCTACTAGTACCAATCCCGGACATGGAGACAAGAATTGGATACAAGAGATGAACTAGGGTTTTGAGAGGAGATGGTGCTGGTGAAGATGTTGATGGAGATTGCCCTCTCCCGCTGAGAGGAACGTTGGTGATGACGATGGCGATGATTTCCCCCTCCCGGAAGGAGGCGTCCCCAGCAGAACAGCTCTGCCGGAGCCCTAGATTGGTTCCACCAAGGTTCCGCCTCGTGGCGGCGGAGTTTCGTCCTGAAAGGTTGCTTATGATTTTTTCCTCATCAAAAGACCTCATATAGCAGAAGATGGGCATCGGAGAGCCAACAGGGGGCCCACGAGGTAGGGGGCGCGCCCTGGGGGGTAGGGCGCGCCCACATCCTCGTGGCCAGGTGGGCCCCCTCTGATGAACTTCTTTCGCTGGATAGTTTTTATTATTTCCAAAAATGACTTTCGTGGAGTTTTAGGACTTTTGGAGTTGTGCAGAATAGGTCTCTAATATTTGCTCCTTTTCCAAATTCCAACTCACGGCATTCTCCTCCTTATGTAAACCTTGTAAAATAAGAGAGAATAGGCATAAGTATTGTGACATAACATGTAATAACATCCCATAATGCAATAAATATCGATATAAAAGCATGACGCAAAATGGACGTATCAACTCCCCCAAGCTTCGACCTCGCTTGTCCTCAAGCGAAAGCCGATAACAATAAATATGTCCCCATGTTTAGAGGTAGAGGCGTCGATAAAAATAAAATACTGGACATGAAGGCATCATGATTATTCTCATAACAGCAACATATATAGATATTGTCATATGATTTCTTATGCTTAAGTAATAATCTACTCACAATGCAAAGTACGAATCATAAACTTTATTGAGAACCAACAAACTATAATCTCAGTCATTGAAGCAATTGCAATTAATCATAACATCAGAAAGAATCTATGTCAGAGCCCAATAGCAAGTCCACATACTCAACTATCATTTAGTCTTTCATAATAGCTAACACTCACGCGGTACTTGTGGTTATGGAGTTTTAATCGGACACAGAGAAAGATAGGGGCTTACAGTTTCGCCTCCCAACCTTTTACCTCAAGGGTAATGTCAACAATAATAACTCATGCTCCCCTACATCCAATTAGATATATCCATCAGGATCTTTCCAACATACTGTGCTTGCCAAAGGATAAAAAGAAAAAGAAAAGGTGAAGATCACCATGACTCTTGCATAAGGTAGAAGATAATAATAAAAGATAGGCCCTTCGCAGAGGGAAGCAGAGGTTGCCATGCGCTTTTATGGTTGGATGCATAAAATCTTAATGCGAAAGAACGTCACTTTATATTGCCACTTGTGATATGAACCTTTATTATGCAGTCCGTCGCTTTTATTACTTCCACATCACAAGATCGTATAAAGCTTATTTCTCCCACACCAATCAATCATACATATTTAGAGCAATTTTTATTGCTTTGCATCGATGACAACTTACTTGAAGGATCTTACTCAATCCATAGGTAGATATAGTGGACTCTCATGGCAAAACTGGTTCAAGGGTTTTGGAAGCACAAGTAGTATCTCTACTTGGTGCTGAGAATTTGGCTAGCATGAGGGGGAAAGGCAAGCTCAACATGTTGGATGATCCATGACAACATACTTTATCTCAGATATAAGAAAACATAACTCATTACGTTGCCTTCCTTGTCCAACATCAACCCTTTAGCATGTCATATTTTTATGAGTGCTCCAATCATAAAAGATGTCAATAATAGTATATTTATATGTGAACCCCTCTTTCCTTTTTACTTCCTATTAATTGCAACGATGACCAAAGATATGTCTGCCAACTCCCAACAACTTTTAATCATCATACTCTTTCTATGTGAAGTCATTACTCTCAATAACATCAATATGAACTCTTTGTTTCTTTTTATTCTTTTTCTTCTTTTCTTTTATTCACTCAAGATCATGGGAAAACAATCAATCCCTTTGACTCAACACTAATCTTTATTATATAGCTCACAGACTCGATTACATAGAGAGATCATAAAGCAAAACTCAAAACTAGATCATACCATAAACTTTATGCTACTAGATCAAGATACTACTAATAGGATCGAACTTAAGAAAAACGGTAAAGATAGGAGTGTGATTGTGATACGATACCTGGGCACCTCCCCCAAGCTTGGTAGTTGCCAAGGGGAGTGCCCATACCCATGTGATTATGTCTCCTTCTTTGTCGGTGAAGAGGATGGTGGTGATGTTGACTTAGTTGATGGCATAGACTTCTCCCTTAATTTGCGCTTGAGGACAGAATTTTGGTCCCTCAAATCATTAATCTCCCACTCCAGGGTTAATATCTTTTTGCATAGGTCCTGCTTATTTTCCTGCAAGAGACGAAAAGGGATAAACTCGATCTTTGGTTTCTTTACCCTATCAGGGAGACTTGACTTTTTGAACCCCACATGCATGTCCGAGGTTGAGGTAATGGGGCTTCATCTTCATCTGAGCTCGTCTCCTCCTTCCCCCTGGGTTCATAGTCCTCTTCTTCCTAGGCATAGGTTCACCATCATAGAGGGGTGATCGAGTCTCCGGGATCCTGAAATCTGTAGCCAGACTCATCCTTTTGAATATTCATACTCACAGTTTTGGTTTTGCAGGTCATAGATTTGGGCTCGAAGGTGCTCGATCTTCTCGTGAAGCTTGAAGATGGCCTCCCCGATGTTGTTAGAATCTAGCTTGTGTTTGTTGGTGAACTCTGCGATCATCATGTGGTTGGAATTGAGTCCACGTTCCACCATCTCCTAGCACTTGAAAACTTGTTGCTCCATTGCTTCGAGGCTCGTCTCCATGCTTCCAGTCCCCTTTGGTCCCTCAACATCGCGGATGTGCAGCAACCCATCACACATCTCAATGGTTTGAGGGTGTCGCAGCACCTCCGCGAGGTAAGGGTTGATGACCTTCTCGAAGAACTTGTCCTTGGAGGCACTTTGGGACTCATGATAATCTAGATCTGTCAGAAAAACAGCTCGAAACAAGAACAGAGGATAATTTCGTGATATAGGAGTCAAAACCTTCGGGAGAATATATAATGAATTTTTACCGACCAAAATACGTATCGTGCAAGAAAACGGAGTCCGGAAGGCACACGAGGTGCCCACGATGTAGGGGGCGTGCCTACGGGGGTAGGGCGCGACCTCCACCCTCGTGGAGCCCTCGTGTCCTTCCCGGGCTGCTACTTATTTTTATATTTTTCTAAAAATTCCAAAACGGAGAAATATCGCCTTAAAAACTGTTTTGGAGTCGGTTTACTTACCGTAGCACATAGCTATTCCTTTTCGGAGTCTGAGACGTTTTGGAAAGTGTCCCTTATGTATTCCTCCAGTTTTACGGTTTCAATAATATTGGTTTCAACATTTATGGGATTACCTGAGATATAATGTTTAATTCTTTGACCGCTTACCACCTTCGGATTTGTGCCTTCGAAGTTGTTGATTTTTATGGCACCGGAACGATAAACCTCCTCGATGACGTAGGGGCCTTCCCATTTAGAGAGAAGTTTTCCTGCAAAAAATCTTAAACGAGAGTTGTATAGCAATACATAATCACCTACGTTAAACTCACGCTTTTGTATCCTTTTGTCATGCCATCTTTTAACTTTTACTTTAAACAACTTGGCATTTTCATAAGCTTGGGTTCTCCATTCATCAAGTGAGCTAATATCAAATAACCTCTTCTCACCGGCAAGTTTGAAATCATAGTTGAGCTCTTTAATAGCCCAATATGCCTTATGTTCTAGTTCGAGAGGTAAGTGACATGCTTTTCCATAAACCATTTTATATGGAGACAAACCCATAGGATTTTTATATGCAGTTCTATAAGCCCATAATGCATCATAAAGTTTCTTGGACCAATTCTTTCTTGACCTATTGACAGTCTTTTGCAAAATTAATTTCAGCTCTCTATTACTCAATTCTACTTGACCACTTGACTGTGGGTGATAGGGAGATGCAATTCTATGATTAACATCATATTTAGCAAGCATTTTACGGAAAGCACCATGAATAAAATGTGAACCACCATCAGTCATTAAATATCTAGGGACTCCAAACCTCAGAAAAAATAACTTCTTTAAGCATTTTAATAGAAGTGTTATGATCAGCACTACTAGTTGGAATAGCTTCTACCCACTTAGTAACGTAATCAACAGCAACTAAAATATGTATATATCCATTAGAGGTAGGAAAAGGTCCCATATAATCAAAGCCCCAAACATCAAATGGTTCAATAACAAGTGAATAATTCATAGGCATTTCTTGACGTCTACTAATATTACCAATTCTTTGACATTCATCACAAGCACAGGCCTTTCCCTTGAAGAGACAAACTTACGGGCATCCTTGAAGAGAGTAGGCCAATAAAAACCGGATTGCAATACCTTATGTGTGGTTCTATCTCCCGCGTGGTGTCCTCCATAAGCTTCGGAGTGGCACTTGTGTAGGATTTGTTCCTGTTCATGCTCAGGTACACAACATCTAATAATACCATCTACTCCTTTATAAAGACGTGGGTCATCCCAAAAGTAATGTCTCAAATCATAGAAGAACTTTTTCTTTTGCTGGTATGTGAAACTAGGTGGTATGAATTTAGCGACGATGTAATTAGCATAATCAGCATACCATGGAGTACTACGAGAAGTACTTATAACATTTAATTGTTCATCAGGAAAGCTATCATCAATAGGTAGTGGGTCATCAAGAACATTTTCTAACCTAGACAAGTTATACGCAGCGGGGTTCTCAGCTCCCTTTCTATCAACAATATGCAAATCAAATTCTTGCAGCAAGAGAACCCATCTAATAAGTCTAGGTTTAGCATCTTTCTTCTCCATAAGGTATTTAATAGCAGCATGATCAGTGTGAATAGTTACTTTAGAATCAACAATATAAGGTCTGAACTTATCACAAGCAAATACAACTGCTAAGAATTCTTTTTCAGTAGTAGAATAATTTCTTTGAGCATTGTCTAAAGTTTTACTAGCATAGGATAACATTTAATTTCTTATCAACTCTTTGCCCTGGAACAACACCTACAGCATAATAACTAGCACCACACATAATTTCAAAGGGTAAATTCCAATCAGGTGGCTGAACAATAGGTGCAGAAATCAATGCTTTCTTAAGTATTTCAAATACTTCTATACAATCATCATCAAAGACAAATGGTATATCTTTTTGTAATAAATTAGTCAGAGGCCAAGAAATTTTGGAGAAGTCCTTAATGAACCTCCTATAGAAACCGGCGTGACCAAGGAAACTTCTTGTACCTTTGATGTCCTTGGGACATGTCATCTTTTCAATAGCATCAACCTTGGCTTTATCAACTTCAATACCTCTTTCAGAAACTTTATAACCCAAGACAATACCTTCATTAACCATAAAGTGGCACTTTTCCCAATTCAAGACAAGATTAGTTTCTTCACATCTCTGCAAAACTCGATCAAGATTGCTCAAGCAATCATCAAAACAAGATCCATAGACGGAAAAGTCGTCCATGAAAACCTCACAAATATTCTCACAATAGTCAGAGAATATAGCCATCATGCATCTTTGAAAGGTAGCAGGTGCATTACACAAACTGAAAGGCATACGTCTATAAGCAAAACTACCAAAAGGGCAAGTAAACATGGTCTTTGATTGATCTTTAGCTTACACAGGTATTTGAGAGAAACCAGAATAACCATCTAGAAAGCAATAGTGTGTATGTTTGCATAATCTTTCTAGCATCTGACCGATAAAAGGTAAGGGGTAATGATCCTTTTTAGTAGCTTTATTTAATTTATAGAAATCAATTACCATCCTATAACCTGTAATAATTCTTTGTAGAATCAATTCATCTTTATCCTTAGGAACAACAGTAACACCTCCCTTCTTAGAGACACAATGGACAGGACTTACCCACTGACTATCAGCAACGGGATAAATTATACCTGCCTCCAGAAGCTTTAGTATTTCTTTTCTTACCACTTCTTTCATTTTAGGATTCAGCCTTCGCTGATGATCACACACTGGTTTGGCATCTTCTTCCAAATTTATTTTATGTTGACATAGATGGGACTAATGCCCTTAAGATCATCAAGAGTATATCCAATAGCAGCACGGTGCTTCTTCAGAGTTTTCAATAATCTTTCTTTTTCATGCTCTGAAAGGTGGGCACTAATAATAACAGGATATATCTTTTTTTTATCAAGATAAGCATATTTAAGATTATCAGGCAACGGTTTAAGCTCAAACACGGGATCTCCCTTGGGTGGAGGAGGATCCCCTAGGATTTCAATAGGCAAATTGTGTTTTAGAATAGGTTCCTGCTTAAAGAATACTTCATCTATTTCCCTTATTTCATTCATAAACATATCTGTTAGGGAAGCTGATCTGGCCCACGAACACCTATGGGACCGGCGGACCGAGCCCCTTTCGGTTCGGCGGGGGGCGGAGGTCGCACGAAGAGCAGATTGAGGCGAAGCACACGAGCAGTTTACCCAGCTTCGGAGCTCTCCGGAGAGATAACACTCCTACTGCTGCATGTCTGAGTGTATTGAGTTCTTGCTTAGGAGCGCTGAGTGCTACAGTACACACAAGCTGCTAACGAGACCCGGCGTGGGTGTTCTCGGCTTGAACCTTTGAACCCCTCTGAAACCCCTACGCTATGCATGGGCCTCCTTTTATATGCTAAAGGGTCTCCGACGGTGGCAACGTAGACAAGGGTAAAAATGGAAAAGGAGTGGTTGGTACAGCTACTTGTACAAAGTGTATCATACCTAACCACGACGGCAGGGACAAAGGCATTAAATGCCCGCTCACGCCGCCTAACTGCGTAAAGGGACCGCTGTGGGCGCCACCGCTTGCCACGATGGCAATCTTGTCGGCTTGCCACATCAGCTCACCGTCAAGACGGGTCTTGCCACGCTACCGGAAAGGTCCTGAGGCGACACGTTAGTGGATGTCTTTGGAGCGCAGTCTGAGTGGTGGTTCCGCGGCAAGCGCCTTTGCCGCGTTGTTGTCTTGTCGTCCCGGAAGCTTGTCGCGCATCGGGCCTTCCCGCAAGCTCCTCTTGCCGGGCCTTGTCTCCTAGGTGCCTTGGGTGGCCTTCCGGCAAGCTCCTCTTGCCGGGGCCTTGTCTCCTTGGCTTGAATACTTTGTTCTTGAATGGCTCCAAAGGAACCACGGAGGACCTTGGCGGTCACCCGGCAAGCCTTGCCGCGGAGGCCGCAACTACCCGTGCACAAGTTCGGGATACTAGGGTACCCCGACTCTAGTACACCGACAGGAGCCCCCCGGGCCTAGGCCACCTGCAGTGCCGAAGGCTGTTGGGCCAGGCCCAAACAGGCTGCACGGGCACCTTGGCACAGGTCTCGTGGATGTTGTCGCAGCCATCGGCTGTGGAGCTGGGCGAATCGGGATGGAGGATCTTGGATATTCCTCCGATGAGCACCTCCGACCCAGCGCCAAGCTCAACTTGTTCTTCAAGGGCATGGTGACGGCCCTCCAGCGACTCCGGGAAGAAATCCCAAAGCAGCTAGCCGAGGAGTCGCGCCAGATCTGCGCGGGAGCTCTTCAAAAGGTGCTGATGAAGGTGACCTTCCGCAACCCAGGCATCAACCTCACCAACGTCCTCAAGTCCTTGCCGCCGGATGCTGATGTGGAAGCGCTCAAGACCCTTATCGCACCCATCGTGGAGAGGGTGAGCGGGATCAAGAGGGTTGAGGGCGATCGCGTAGATTAGGCCGCTCGGTTTCTCTTTTTCTTGCCGCTGCTGGTCATGTTACGAGAACAATCTATTAGAGCTGCGACAAGCTATCTTGTAATATAACTCTATTTCGGGTAGCAATTGCTATGTTATTTCCTTTACTTGATTCCTTCCTTTGTATGTTTTTGCCCTATGCTTTTAGGGAACTTGTCGGCGCAGGCACCTTAGTCAGCGAGCCGAAAAGTGCGGACTTCAAAGAGCCTTGGCGATGCCGCTACCGACAAGAAACCTTGTCGCAACTAGTCGCAGCTCACTTAAGTTGTTGAGCGGACTCGAAACAAAATAAGGGCGCAACTAGCTACGAGTTGGTTCCTCCGCGCACAGGTTTTCCATACAAAGCACGGTCGTTCGAGGAGAATAACTTAAAAATTTTAAAACTGATTGCTCAAACTTTAGCAACTTAGCTTTTGTGTCGTTCGCTTCCCGGTAAGGCTAGACTTCCTTGAGCGACGCTTGGTCCACACCATTATCTTCTCCTTTCCCCCGCAAAACTTGTGGGCTTAGGAACCTTCCTTTCTTCGTAAAGAGAAAGAAGAGAAAATAAAGATATGGAGCTTTACGGCTCGTTATTGCTTACCGGGGGTAGGTGCTGCACAAAGTGTCAGATAATGCATGCAAAATAGAAGTAGAATGCATGAAATTGGCAAGATGTGCGAAGCACATTAGCCTTACTTATGCACGGGGTCTGCACCCGGCTTTGTACAAAGGATTACATGCAACATCGGCAAGACTTGTACAAAAGGTGGTTGCCGGAACAGGTTCCGGCAACCGCGCTTCTGAGTAAAACTTACGAAGATGCTCAATGTTACAGGAGTTGCTCACGGAATGCCATCTTCGGTCTCAAGGCGGACAGCACCAGGCCTAGTGACTCGTTTCACCCGTAAGGTCCTTCCCACTTCAAGGCGTCAACTTGTTGGAATTCTTGGCGGATCGAACGCTACGAAGAACAAGGTCGCCTTCCTCGAGACTTCGGCACTAACTTTGCGGCTATGGTAGCGACGCAAAGCTTGTCGGTATCGAGCAGCTCGACAAATGCCTGAAGACGGTCCTCCTCAAGGAGCAGCGCCTCATCTTGTCGCAGAATCGCTCTTGCTCAAGCTCATCATAAGCGAGCACTCGAGGTGACCCGTGATACGAAGTTTCGTGAGGAGAACTGCCTCCGCTCCATAGACTAGAGCAAAAGGTTTCTGGCCAGTGGCTCGATTTGGCGTCGTCCTGATCGACCAAAGAACCACCGGCAGCTCGTCAATCCAGTTCTTTCCGCACTTGTGCAGCCTGTCGAAAGTTCTGGTCTTGAGCCCGCGCAACACTTCAAAGATTTGCCCTCTCCGCTTGCGGTTACTTCTCGGATGAGCAACGAAGCGAAGCACACCTTGGCGCCAAGATCTTGGACGTCTTGCATGAAGGTGCGGCTCGTGAATTGCGTGCCGTTGTCGGTGATGATCCTGTTAGGGATTCCAAACGGCAAACAATCGACCAAGAACTTGACTGCCGACCGTGGCTGTCACCTTCCTCACTGCTTCCACTTCCGGCCACTTTTGTGAACTTGTCGATTGCAACGTACAAGTACTCAAAGCCCCCGACAGCTCGGGGAAAGGGGCCGAGGATGTCGAGCCCCCAGACCGAAAATGGCCAGGATAAAGGGATCGTCTGGAGAGCTTGAGCTGGCTGGTGTATCTGCTTGGAATGGAACTGGCACGCTTCACACTTGGTTACTTGTGCGCTTGCATCACGGAGGGTTGTCGGCCAAAGAAACCTTGCCGAACGCTTTGCCGGCAAGTGCTCGCGCCAATGTGGTGACCACATATGCCTCCATGTATCTCTCGCCAACAGCTTTTGTCCGTCTTCCCGGTGAATACACTTCAATTTCACACCGTTGAGTCTTCTTACATGCAGTGTGTTGTCGACAAACTGGTACATACTTTACTGCCGGGCTACTCTTTCCGCTTCTTCTTGCTCTTAGAGAAGTTCTCCTGTCTGAAGGAAATGGACAATCTGCTGTGCCCATGCTGGAGCTTGCGGCTCGACAACAAGGACTAAAGGCACATCTGCTGCTGTGGGAACATCCGCTTCTACGGCGAGAACCTGCGGCTCAGCTGGAGCATGACGTTCCCCGGCAAGCTTGCCGGAGCAAAACTTGTCGGGAGCGTCTGCTTCAACGGAACAAACCCTAGGGCTTGCCGGAGCAGATCGCTTCCTCAGCACCCTTTGGTGTTGATCTTGAGGACCTTCTTGACGGCGACTTCGGAAGCTTCTGGGAAAATAGTCACCAGAGATCTACTTCCTCTTCTTACACTTGCCGGTGGAGCTCGATGGTGCGTCCTCGACGGTAGCGCAGCACTCCGAAGAGGTGCGCTTGCCGGAGTGGGCATCAGAGCTCTTGCCGTACTTGGTCTTCTTCTTCGCCCCGGGAGCTTCAGCGGCAAGTGGCTTGCAATCTGCTGCAGCTGCTGCTTCCCGGTAGATCTTGTCGGTGCAAATAAGAGCATCCTTCTTGTCGCCAGGGACAGAGATGGCATGAGCTAGGATCTGACATTGGGCTTGAGCACCAGTGGGAAGTAGTTGGCCAGGATCTTGTCGTCTCGCCCCCCGGCAGCTTGCACCGCGATGGTGTAGATGCTGAGGAACTCCGACGGATGCGTCTTGCCGTCGTACTTCTCTGGTACGTCTGGCTTGAAATTCTTCTTGCTGGGCCACTAGACTTGCCGCAGCTCCCGAGTGAACGCAGGGCAACCTACTGCGTACGGCAAGTCGCCTGGTTCCCCTGGCGCATGCATGTCGACAGAGGCCCAGCGCGCTGGTCGGATTGACGCCGCGCTTCTCTTCGGCGCTCGATGCGAGTTCGAGCGTCTTCTTGCTGTCGCTCGTGAAGAACTTGGCGCTGATCGCGACGAGCTCGTGGATCCGATGATGCGGTGGAGTCGCTGTCGAGGTGGATCCGGCGAGTCGGCGATCTTGGCCTTCGGGGCGGAGAGTGCATGGTGGTTGCACCCCCACGGTTTCTGCCGCCACCGCTCGTGTTTGGCAGTCCTGCCGCGGGCAGCGATGCACTCGGCTGCCGCGAGCGTCGCCGTTGGCAAAGCCGATGAGACTCGAATGGTGGCCTCCATTCATCGACCTTGTCGGCTGTTGGAGGGTAATCCAGAGCGATTGAGCTCTCGCCAAAGCTTCGCTGGAGTGGTGGGTGGCGATGGCGAACGGCGCAAGGAGCGGATATGCTCGGACTTCTAACTATGTTAGAAGGAGCGATATCCCGCCCAGCGACCGTGCCTCGCCGCACCAAAGCATGTTGGCGTGCATGCTGGTCTTGAGCATCCCGAGATCCACCAGCTCGATCTTGGTCCAACGGCGTATGGCGTTGTGAATACCATGACGCTTGTCGGTCCCGCGCCTCTGAGACGGGCGTGGTGCATGTACGGACGCCGAGGTCTGCGCAGCCTTGTCCTTGGACTTGGCAGCACCGTGGGCTCTGCCGACGTCCATTCTTCCGCCGGCGTCTACCCCACCACCCGTTTGCTCCGGTGGTGCTGGGTTCGACGCGGACGGAACATCTGCCGCCGAAGCCTTTTTGTTCGGTGGCATGTCGATGAAGATGATGAAGATCTAGCTCGCGTGGACGCCGGATCAGGTTCACACAATCTCGACGCCCCCTACCTGGCGTGCCAAAGATGTCGGGGAAGCTGATCTGGCCCACGAACACCTATGGACTGGCGGACCGAGCCCCTTTCGGTTCGGCGGGGGGCGGAGGTCGCACGAAGAGCAGATCGAGGCGAAGCACACGAGCAGTTTACCCAGCTTCGGAGCTCTCCGGAGAGATAACACTCCGACTGCTGCATGTCTGAGTGTATTGAGTTCTTGCTCAGGAGCGCTGAGTGCTACAGTACACACAAGCTGCTAACGAGACCGAGCGTGGGTGTTCTCTGGCTTCGAACCTTTCGAACCCCTCTGAAACCCCTACGTTGCGCATGGGCCTCCTTTTATATGCTAAAGGGGTCTCCGATAGGTGGCACGTAGACAAGGGTAAAAATGGAAAAGGAGTGGTTGGTATAGCTACTTGTACAGTGTATCATACCTAACCCTGACGGCAGCGGACAAAGGCATAAAATGCCCGCTTCACGCCGTCGCCCTAACAAAGGCAGAAAGGGACCGTCGGGGCGCCACCGCTTACCACGATGGCAATCTTGTCGGCGCCGCTTGCCAGCGCTCACTGGCCGCTGACCTCTTGCCACGCCAGCGCTGGAAAGGTCCTGTGGCGACACGTTAGTGGATGTCTTTGGAGCGCAGGTCTGAGTGGTGATGCCGCGGCAAGCGCCTTGCCGCATGATTGTTGTCTTGTCACGTCCGGAAGCTTGTCGCTCACCGGGCCTTCCCGGCAAGCTCCTCTTGCCGGGGCCTTGTCTCCTAGGTGCCTTGGGTGGCCTTCCCGGCAAGCTCCTCTTGCCGGGGCCTAGTCTCCTTGTCTTGAATACTTTGTTCTTGAATGGCTCCAAAGGAACCACGGAGGACCTTGGTGGTCATCCCAAGCAAGCCTTGTCATGAGGGTCAAGAATCGCCTGCGTGCACAAGTTCGGGATACTAGGGTACCCCGACTCTAGTACACCGACAATATCATTTTCATGGTCTAGCAAATATTGTTCTAAAGGATCACTAGGAGGTACGTCAATAGAAGCAAGACCAATAATTTCATCCTTACTAGGCAATTCTTCATCACGGTGTTGTTTACTAAATTTCGAGAAATTAAACTCATGAAGCATATCACCCAAACCAATAGTAACAACATTATTTTCGCAGTCTATCTTAGCCTTAACAGTGTTCGAGAAGGGGCTACCAAATATAATGGGACAAAAACTATCTTGTGGGGAACCAAGAACAAGAAAATCAGCAGGATATTTAGTTTTCCCACACAAGACTTCAACATCTCTAACAATTCACATTGGTGAAATAGTATCTCTATTGGCAAGTTTAATTGTAACATCAATATCTTCTATCTCAGCAGGTGCAATATCTTGCATAATTTCTTTGTATAAGTCATAAGGTATTGCACTAACACTAGCACCCATATAACATAAGCCATGATAACAATGATATCCTATTTTAACAGAAATAACAGGCACGCCTACCACAGGTCTATGTTTATCTTTAGCACAAGGTTTAGCAATTCTAGCAGTTTCACCCAGAATTGAATAACATGCCCATCAATATTATCAGACAAGAGATCTTTAACAATAGCAATATTAGGATCAACTTTGACTTGCTCAGGAGGTGTATAAGTTCTAATATTGCTTTTACGAACCATAGTTGAAGCTTTAGCATGATCCTTTATTCTAACAGGGAAATGTGGTTTCTCAACATAAGAAGTAGGAACAATAGGATCATTATAAGTGACAGTCTTTTCTTCAACTTTAATAGGTGCAGCTACTTTTACATCTATGGGAGGATGATATCTAAACCACTTCTCCTTGGGGAGATCAACATGAGTAGCAAAAGATTCACAGAAAGAAGCTACTATCTCAGAGTCAAGTCCATATTTAGTGCTAAATTTACGGAAAACATCGGTATCCATAAAAGATTTAACACAATCAAACTTAGGTGTCATACCTGACTCCTTACCTTCGTCGAGGTCCCAATCTTTAGAGTTGCGTTTAATTATATCCAATAAATTCCATTTGAATTCAATAGTCTTCATCATAAAAGAGCCAGCACAAGAAGTATCGAGCATGATGCGATGGTTTTCAGAAAGCCGAGCATAAATTTTGTGAAGAATAATTTCTCTTGAGAGCTCATGATTGGGGCATGAAAATAACACTGATTTAAGCCTCCCCCAAGATTGAGCGATGCTTTATCCTTCGCGAGGCCAAAAATCATATATATAATTGCGATCACCTTGAACAAGATGCATAGGATAATACTTCTGGTGAAATTCCAATTTCATTCTTTTATAGTTCCATGATCCCGTATCAACGCATAGCCTATATCATGCCGATGCATCTCCCTTCAAAGATAAAGGGAAGACCTTCTTCTTAACAACATCATCGGGTATACCTGCAAGCTTAAATAATCCACAAACTTCATCCACATAGAGTAGATGTTCATCAGGATGCTTTGTTCCATCTCCTGTAAAAGGGTTATCAAGCAGTGTTTCTAACATACCCGAAGGAACTTCAAAGGGAATAACTTCATTTTCAATAGGTTCAGTAGGTTGAGGAGCAATTCTTTGCTCTACTGGTCGGGGTGAAGATACCCCAAACAAGCCCCTCAGAGGATTACTTTCCATAGTAACAAGTGACAGTAAATTTCAGCACACTATATAAATTTTCCTTACCAAATTCCACCTACCAAAGGCGCTTCACTCCCCGGCAACGGTGCCAGAAAAGAGTCTAGATGACCCACAAGTAGAGGGGATCTATTGTAGTCCTTTCAATAAGTAAGAGTGTCCAACCCAACGAGGAGCAGAAGGAAATGATAAGCGGTTTTCAGCAAGGTATTCTCTGCAAGTACTGAAATAAGTGGTAACAGATAGTTTTGTGATAAGATAATTTGTAACGAGCAACAGGTAACATAAGTAAATAAAGTGCAGCAAGGTGGCCCAATCCTTTTTGTAGCAAAGGACAAGCCTGGACAAACTCTTATATAAGGAAAAGTGCTCCCGAGGACACATGGCAATATCGTCAAGCTAGTTTTCATCACGTTCATATGATTCGCGTTCGGTACTTTGATAATTTGATATGTGGGTGGACCGGTGCTTGGGTGCTGCTCTTACTTGAACAAGCATCCCACTTATGATTAACCTCTATTTCAAGCATCCACAACTACAACAAAAGTATTAAGGTAAACCTAACCATAGCATGAAACATATGGATCCATATCAGCCCCTTACGAAGCAACGCATAAACTAGGGTTTAAGCTTCTGTCACTCTAGCAACCCATCATCTACTTATTACTTCCCAATGCCTTCCTCTAGGCCCAAATAATGGTGAAGTGTTATGTAGTTGACGTTCACATAACACCACTAGAGGCTAGACAACATACATCTCATCAAAATATCGAACGAATACCAAATTCACATGACTACTAATAGCAAGACTTCTCACGTGTCCTCAGGAACAAACGTAACTACTCACAAAGCATATTTATGTTCATAATCATAGGGGTATTAATATGCATAAAGGATCTGAACATATGATCTTCCACCAAATAAACCAACTAGCATCAACTACAAGGAGTAATCAACACTACTAGCAACCTACTAGTACCAATCCCGGACTTGGAGACAAGAATTGGATACAAGAGATGAACTAGGGTTTTGAGAGGAGATGGTGCTGGTGGAGATGTTGATGGAGATTGCCCTCTCCCGATGAGAGGAGGCGTTGGTGATGACGATGGCGATGATTTCCCTCCCCGAGGGAAGGCCCCCAGAACAGCAGCTCTGCCGGAGCCCTAGATTGGTTCCGCCAAGGTTCCGCCTCGTGGCGGTGGAGTTTCGTCCTGAAAGGTTGCTTATGATATTATCCTCATGGAAAGACCTCATATAGCAGAAGATGGGCATCGAAGAGCCAACAGGGGGCCCACAAGGTAGGGGCGCTACAGGTGGTAGGGCGCGCCTCAACCTCGTGAGCAGTGTGGGCGCCTCGGTGAACTTCTTCCATTGGATATTTTTATTATTTCCAAAAATGACTTTCGTGGAGTTTCAGGACTTTTGGAGTTGTGCAGAATAGGTCTCTAATATTTGCTCCTTTTCCAAATTGAGAATTCCAGCCGGCATTCTCCTTCTTCATGTAAACCTTGTAAAATAAGAGAGAATAGGCATACGTATTGTGACATAACATGTAATAACAACCCATAATGCAATAAATATCGATATAAAAGCATGATGCGAAATGGACGTATCAACTCCCCAAGCTTAGACCTTGCTTGTCCTCAAGCGAAAGCCGATAACAATAAATATGTCCCCATGTTTAGAGGTAGAGGCGTCGATAAAAATAAAATACGGACATGAAGGCATCATGATTATTCTCATAACAGCAACATATATGGATATTGTCATATGATTTCTTATGCTTAAGTAATAATCTACTCACAATGCAAAGTACGAATCATAAACTTTATTGAGAACCAACAAACTATAATCTCAGTCATTGAAGCAATTGCAATTTATCATAACATCAGAAAGAGTCTATGTCAGAGCCCAATAGCAAGTCCACATACTCAACTATAATTTAGTCTTTCATAATAGCTAACACTCACGCGATACTTGTGGTTATGGAGTTTTAATCGGACACAGAGAAAGATAGGGGCTTATAGTTTCGCCTCCCAACCTTTTACCTCAAGGGTAATGTCAATAATAATAAATCATGATCCCCTACATCCCATTAGATATATCCATCAGGATCTTTGCAACATACTGTGCTTGCCAAAGGATAGAAAGAAAAAGAAAAGGTGAAGATCACCATGACTCTTGCATAAGGTAGAAGATAATATTAAAAGATAGGCCCTTCGCAGAGGGAAGCAGAGGTTGCCATGCACTTTTATGGTTGGATGCATAAAATCTTAATGCAAAAAAACGTCACTTTATATTGCCACTTGTGATATGAACCTTTATTATGCAGTCCGTCGCTTTTATTACTTCCACATCACAAGATCGTATAAAGCTTATTTCTCCCACACCAATCAATCATACATATTTAGAGCAATTTTTATTGCTTTGCACCAATGACAACTTACTTGAAGGATCTTACTCAATCCATAGGTAGATATAGTGGACTCTCATGGCAAAACTGGTTCAAGGGTTTTGGAAGCACAAGTAGCATCTCTACTTGGTGCTGAGAATTTGGCTAGCATGAGGGGGAAAGGCAAGCTCAACATGTTGGATGATCCATGAAAAAATACTTTATCTCAGATATAAGAAAGCATAACTCATTACGTTGTCTTCCTTGTCCAACATCAACTATTTAGCATGTCATATTTTAATGAGTGCTCCCAATCATAAAAGATGTCAATAATAGTATATTTATATGTGAACCCCTCTTTCCTTATTACTTCCTATTAATTGCAACGATGACCAAAGTTATGTCTGCCAACTCCCAACAACTTTTAATCATCATACTCTTTCTATGTGAAGTCATTACTCTCAATAAGATCAATATGAACTCTTTGTTTCTTTTTATTATTTTTCTTCTTTTCTTTTATTCACTCAAGATCATGGCAAAACAATCAAGCCCTTTTACTCAACACTAATCTTTATTATATAGCTCACGGACTCGATTACATAGAGAGATCATAAAGCAAAACTCAAAACTAGATCATACCATGAACTTTATTCTACTAGATCAAGATACTACTAATAGGATCAAACTTAAGAAAAACGGTAAAGATAGGAGTGTGATTGTGACACGATACCGAGGCACCTCCCCCAAGCTTGGCAGTTGCTAAGGGGAGTGCCCATACCCATGTGATTATGTCTCCTTCTTTGTCGGTGAAGAGGATAGTGGTGATGTTGACTTAGTTGATGGCATAGACTTCTCCCTTAATTTGCACTTCAGGACCGAATTTTGGTCCCTCAAATCATTAATCTCCCACTCCAGGGTTAATATATTTTTGCGTAGGTCCTGCTTATTTTCCTGCAAGAGACGAAAAGGGATAAACTTGATCTTTGGTTTCTTTACCCTATCAGGGAGACTTGACTTTTTGAACTCCACATGCATGTCCCCAGGTTGAGGTAATGGGGCTTCATCTTCATCCGAGCTCGTCTCCTCCTTCCCCCTGGGTGCATAGTCCTCTTCTTCCTGGGCATATGTTCACCATCATAGAAGGATGATCGAGTCTCCGGGATCCTCAAATCTACAGCCAAACTCATCCTTTTGAATCTATATTCATACTCACAGTTTTGGTTTTGCAGGTCATAAATTTGGGCTTGAAGGTGCTCGATCTTCTCGTGAAGCTTGAAGATGGCCTCCCCGATGTTGTCAGCATCTAGCTTGTGTTTGTTAGTGAACTCCGCGATCATCATGTGGTTGGAGTTGAGTCCATGTTCCACCATCCCCTGGCACTTGAAAACTTATTGCTCCATTGCTTCGAGCCTCGTCTCCACGCTTCCAGTCCCCTTTGGTCCCTCAACATCGCGGATGTGCAGCAACCCATCATGCATCTCAATGGTTTGAGGGTGTCGCAACACCTCCGCGAGGTAAGGGTTGATGACCTCCTTGAAGAACTTGTCCTTGGAGGCACTTGGGGACGTCATGATAATCTGGATCTGTCAGAAAAACAGCTCGAAACAAGAACAGAGGATAATTGCGTGATACAGGAGTCAAAACCTTCGGGAGAATATATAATGAATTTTTACCGACCAAAATACGTATCATGCAATAACATGGAATCCGGAAGGCACACGAGGTGCCCACGAGGTAGGGGGCGCGCCCAGGGGGGTAGGGCGCGCCCTCCACCCTCGTGGAGCCCTCGTGTCCTTCCCGGACTGCTACTTATTTTTCTCTTTTTCTAAATATTCCAAAACGGAGAAATATCGCCTTAAAACTGTTTTGGAGTCGGTTTACTTACCGTACCTCATACCTATTCCTTTTCGGAGTCTGAGATGTTCTGGAAAGTGTCCCTTATGTATTCCTCCGGGGTTACGGTTTCAATAATATTGGTTTCAACATTTATGGGATTACCTGAGATATAATGTTTAATTCTTTGACCGTTTACCACCTTCAGATTTGTGCCTTCGAAGTTGTTGATTTTTATGGCACCGGAACGATAAACCTCCAAGATGACGTAGGGGCCTTCCCATTTAGAGAGAAGTTTTCCTACAAAAAATCTTAAACGAGAGTTGCATAGCAATACATAATCACCTACGTTAAATTCACGCTTTTCTATCCTTTTGTCATGCCATCTTTTAACTTTTTCTTTAAAAAACTTGGCATTTTCATAAGCTTGGGTTCTCCATTCATCAAGTGAGCTAATATCAAATAACCTCTTCTCACCGGCAAGTTTGAAATCATATTTGAGCTCTTTAATAGCCCAATATGCCTTATTTTCTAGTTCGAGAGGTAAGTGACATGCTTTTCCATAAACCATTTTATATGGAGACATACCCATAGGATTTTTATATGCAGTTCTATAAGCCCATAATGCATCATCAAGTTTCTAGGACCAATTCTTTCTAGACCTATTGACAGTCTTTTGCAAAATTAATTTCAGCTCTCTATTACTCAATTCTACTTGACCACTAGATTGTGGGTGATAGGGAGATGCAATTCTATGATTAACATCATATTTAGCAAGCATTTTACGGAAAGCACCATGAATAAAATGTGAACCACCATCAGTCATTAAATATCTAGGGACTCCAAACCTCGGAAAAATAACTTCTTTAAGCATTTTAATAGAAGTGTTATGATCAGCACTACTAGTTGGAATAGCTTCTACCCACTTAGTAACGTAATCAACCACAACTAAAATATGTGTATATCCATTAGAGGTAGGAAAAGGTCCCATATAATCAAAGCCCCAGACATCAAATGGTTCAATAACAAGTGTATAATTCATAGGATTTTCTTGAAGAGCAATTTCGATGCGCCTTCGTTTGTAGTCTCGAAGAGCCTCGCCAGGGTCCGGTACTTCTTTGGATTGAACTTCCACAGCGGGTGGCTTCGGTGCTGACATGGCAGGATCCGGCGAACTAACATCACCTGGATCACATCAACAAGCTTGACGCTCTTGGTTACCACGCTCTGAACGCGCGTCTGCAGCGCTATCAGCTCGTCAGGAGAACACCACTCCGGACTCTTCTCGACCCAGGAGGTGAGTCGCATAGGAGCGCTGGAGCGGAATTCGGCAGCTGTGGCCCAGGTGGTGCCATGTGGTTCTGTGATGTAGAACCATTGCTTCTGCCACTCCTTTACCGTATCCACAAAGGTGCCTTTGGGCCAGGAGACGTTGGACAATTTGCTCACCATTGCCCCTCCGCACTCCGCGTGCTGGCGATCCACCACCTTTGGCTTCACATTGAAGACTTTGAGCAACAGCCCAAAGTGGGGTTGGATCCGGAGGAAGGCCTCGCACACGACGATAAACGCCGAGATGTTGAGGAAGGAATTCAGGGATAGATCATGGAAATCTACCCCGTAATAATACATTAACCCACGGACGAAGGGGTGGAGTGGAAACCCTAGCCCGCGGAAGAAATGGGGGAGGAATACCACCCTCTCTGTGGGCTCCGGCATGGGGACGATCTGTCCCTTGGCCGGTAGACGATGGGCGATCTCCTTCGCCAAATATCCGGCCGCCCGGAGCTCAGTAATGTCCTCCTCCGTGACGGAGGAGACCATCCATTTGCCCTGACCACCGGATCCGGACATGGTTGCTGGAGTGGAAAGGAGATTGAAACTGGGGCGCTGGAGCTCGAGATTGGGAAGGCAAAGACAGAGAGAAAGCGCGAGATGAGGAAGGGGGAATCCTTATCTCCTTATAAAGGCAGCAAATATAAAACGCCTCCTCACTCACCTTGAGATTCGCCTATTCCAAAGGGCTGTGTAAACGGCATGGTTGGGTTACCCATGCCCGCATTGATGAGAATCCCGCGATAAGGGGACACGATCTCTGCTTCAACAAGACGTGCCAATAGCAAACGCGTCTTGAAACATGGGATAAACGGTTCGAAATTGTGACCGAACAACGTCCTGTCACATTGCAAAAAGCTATCAGCAGATGGAACTCGTGTAAGATATTTATATATATATTCTCTCCGCGGTTGTGCATGGTGTGTAACAGGTCCAGATACAATCATCACGTCTGAAGACTATCTTGGAGTTCGGAAGGAGGGGAACCCGCCTTGCAATGCCGAAGACAATCCGCGCCGGACTCCTCGTCATTAAAGTTAGCTTCAGGGGCTACTGAGGGAGTCCTGGACTAAGGGGACCTCGGGCGTCCGGCCTGTTATCCATGGGCCGGACTGATGGGCTGTGAAGATACGAAGGCCGAAGACAATACCCGTGTCTGGATTGGACTCTACTTGGCATGGAAGACAAGCTAGGTGACCTATTATGAAGATTTCCTGCTATGTAACCGACCTCATGTAACCCTAGATCTCTCCGGTGTCTATATAAACCGGAGAGCATAGTCCGGAAAGGACAGATTCATGACCATATACTCATAGGCTAGACTTCTAGGGTTTAACCATTACGATTTCGTGGTAGATCAACTATTGTAACACTCATATTCATCAAGATCAATCAAGCAGGAAGTAGGGTATTACCTCCATAGAGAGGGCCCGAACCTGGGTAAACATCATGTCCCCCGTCTCCTGTTACCATCGATCCTAGACGCACAGTTCGGGACCCCCTACCCAAGATCCGCCAGTTTTGACACCGACACCCATCACAGTAGTAGGCTGGTCTTGAGCTTTGTTCAGATCAACCAGGTTGGCATGAACACAACCATAAGACTTGGCATTGTTGTTGCAGGGCTGGTTGTTTCCATGGCCAGCTGCAGGCAGGGCCAGTTGATTCTTGTTTTGATAGCAGTCCCTGGCACGGTGACCTCGTTGACCACACTTGCAGCACAGACCATTATTGGGAGTGGGAACAGGAGCTCGGGGTGGTGGAGCTGGAAGCCTTGGATGCCTAGGTGGTGGAGGAGGCAGACGAGGTGCAGCATAGGTCTGGCTTGGGGTAGGTGCAGTTGGCTAGTACATGTTGTTTGGAATCCATATCCTACGCTTCTGCAAGGGCGGGCCCGAAGATGAGCCCGTGTCACGGTTGCGCCTGTGAGAGCTCTGGTGTTCCTGCAGACCAGTTTCGACATTGATGGCCTTGTTCACCAAGGTGGCGAAATTGGCAAAGTCATGCACTAGCAGTGCGATCTTGATGTCAGCTTGAAGGCCATCACGAAACTTCTCCTGTCTATGAGCATCAGTTGCAATGTCCTCTTCAGCATAGCGGGATAAGTCCAGAAACTCCCGCTCATAAGCTTCGACGATTTTGTTGCCTTGGGTGAGGTTGCAGAACTCGTGCTTCTTCTGGTCCATGACTCCCTGAGGAATGAAGCGGGCACAGAAAGCAACTTAGAAGTCTGGCCAGGTGATGATTGTTCCAGCTGGTAGAGTATGCATGTGGCTGTCCCACCATTGAGCAGTGGGTCCCTTCGGGAAGAAGGAAGCAAAGGTGACATAGCTGGCAGGGGCTACATCAGCAGACTCCATCTCATAGGTGATGTCACGGAGCCAGTCATCAGCATCTAGAGGCTGAGTTGAGCTGTGGTACATAGTTGGGTTGAGGCGCATGAAATCCTGCAGAGTTACTGGGGTTGGCTGCTGGTTCATATTGGGGCAAGGAAACTGAGCCATCATATTCTCCATGAATTGGTGGTTCAGTTCGAACTGTTGGATCATACCAGGCATGTACTCAGGCGGTGGTGGGGTGTCGCCACCACGACCACGACCACCTGTTGTAACTGTCCTGCCAATATATAACAGGGGTTGTTCAGCATTGAGAAATTTGCAAAGACAAGAATCATTCAAGATGAAACATACACAATGAAAGGGGCACGATAGATACTACATAGTAGTCGACATAAGTTACAAAAGGGTTCATGCATAGAGTTCAGTACAGAGTTCAGTACATGACTAAAGACATCATAGGCGGCATGCCGGCTCGCGGCGAATGCATCTAATACTAATAAGCAAGACAACATCAGTCCCAAGAGGAACTGTGGAGGTAGGTGTAGCCTGAAAGCTGGTAGTGTCGCATCGGGAACTCCACGTCAGTAACTTGGGGTCCGCGAATACTCTGGTGCAAAACCCGACACTCAGGTGGCAGAAGAGGACCAAGTGCCGGAGAGTAGCCTCCCACATCTGGCCAGCCGACACCCCGGGGCATCACGGTCCTAGCTGGGTAGATCACAGATCGTGACAGCTCACCAGATCGTACTAACAGGTGGAACAGCGTCAGAGCACGGTAAAGCTGCTGATGGGTGGTGTACAACTCGGGGTGAAGAGCTCGGTTAGCTAGATCCAGCCCATCAGCATGCAGAACCAGGTTCCGATGGTGAAAGGGCTCTCGGGTGACGGTGGAGTAGGCAGCAGTGTAGTATCCCTCCACACCAACGTCGGATGCGATAGCAATGTGCTTGAAAGGGTAAGTTTCCAACGCCCGATACTCTCCATGAAGACGTGTCAGAGCAGCATAAGCAGCATCGTGGACTGCCATATCGATGGTCACTCCAACACCATGGCGGTGTGCGAGCGATGGTGGAGTCATACTCCCGAGAGTAGAGGTGGACGATGGCATGGTACTGCTCCTGGTTAAAGTCCTGGTACTGCTCGTACACGTTGTACTCAGGGTGCCAGCGATAACCCAGATAGGACATCATCTCAGCTAACACAACAGGTGAACCTGGGACACCAATGGCCGTCGTGTGGCGCATGACCTGCCTCGTGGGTTCCATCTGAAAGCAAAGATGTTTCAAAGGAGTCAAATGTCAGTGTGGGTATTGTTCAAAATACTATTCTAAGGAATAACTATGGCTTATCCAATTTTGGGTTGAATGTGGTCACGGGATCCTAATGTTAGAGTTAGTAAATTCGTTTAACCCGAGTAGAAGAGAGTTCAGAGTCCCGGAGTAAAGATTGAGGGGTAAAAGATCCTAATACCACCCAATGGCGACGTGGGCCCATAAGACACACAGCCATGTTAGTAAAAGTTTAGCAATGTCTAGACTCGACTTCGGCCAAGGAGTGTGGAAGGGGGATTCCTACAGGCAGTCGACTCTGATACCAACTTGTGACACCCCCGATTCAATCATACACTGATCATGCACGCAAACGTGTATGACCAAGATCAGGGACTCACGGGAAGATATCACAACACAACTCTAAGAACATAAATAAGTCATACAAGCATCATAATAGAAGCAGGGGGCCTCGAGGGCTCGAATACTAATACGTCTCCAACATATCTATAACTTTTTATTGTTCCATGCTATTATATTATCTGTTTTGGTTGTTTAATGGGCTTTAATATGCTCTTTTATATTATTTTGGGACTAACCTATTAACCGGAGGCCCAGTGCCAGTTGATGTCTTTTTACCTATTTTAGTGTTTCGTAGAAAAGTAATATCAAACGGATTCCAAACGGAACGAATCCTTCGCGAGGATCTTTCTTGGAACATATGCAATCCGGGAGACTTGGAGTGGAAGTCAGAGACGCAACGAGGCGACCACGAGGCAGGAGGGCGCGTCCAGGGGGGTAGGCGCGCCCCCACCCTCGTGGGCTCCTCATAGCTTCACCGACATACTTCTTTCGCCTATATATACCCTTGTACCCTAAAAACATCCAGGAGATCCATGCAACCCCTTTTCCACCATCGCAGCCTTCTATTCCCATGAGATCCCATCTTGGGGCCTTTTCCAGCGATCTGCCGGAGGGCGATTCGATCACGAAGGGCTTCTACATCAACACCATAGCATCTCCGATGATGTGTGAGTAGTTTATCACAGACCTTCGGGTCCATAGTTATTAGCTAGATGGCTTCTTCTCTCTCTTTCGTTCTCAATACAAAGTTCTCCTCGATGTTCTTGGAGATCTATTCGATGTAATATTTTTGCGGTGTGTTTGCCGAGATCCCATGAATTTTGGGTTTATGATCAAGATTATCTATGAACAATATTTGATTCTTCTCTGAATTCTTATATGCATGATTTGATATCTTTGCCAGTCTCTTCGAATTATCGGTTTAGTTTGGCCTACTAGATTGATCTTTCTTTCAATGGGTGAAGTGCTGAGCTTTGGTTTCATTGCGGTGTCCTTTCCCAGTGACAATAGGGGCAGCAAGGCACGTATTGTATTGTTGCCATCAAGGATAAAAAGATAGGGTTTATATAATATGGCTTGAGTTTATCCCTCAACATCATGCCATCTTGCCTAATGCGTTACTCTGTTCTTATGAACTTAATACTCTAGATGCATGCTAGATAGCGGTCGATGTGTGGAGTAATAGTAGTAGATGCAGAATCGTTTCGGTCTACTAGACACAGATGTGATGCCTATATTCATGATCATGCCTAGATATTCTCATAACTATGCGTTTTTCTATCAATTGCTCGGCAGTAATTTGTTCACCAACCGTGATATATGCTATCATGAGAGAAGCCATTAGTGAAACCTATGGCCCCCGGGTCTATTTTACATCATATTAGTTTCCCGTCAATTTGCCAATATCTGTCGCCGTTTATTTTGCAATCTTTACTTTCCAATCTATACAACAAAAATACCAAAAATATTAGCTTATTATCTTTATCAGATTTCACTTTTGTAAGTGGCCGTGAAGGGATTGACAACCCCTTTATAGAGTTGGTTGCAAGGTTCATGATTGTTTGTGTAGGTACTAGATGACTTGCGTGTAGTCTCCTACTGTATTGATACCTTGGTTCTAAAAACTTGAGGGAAATACTTACGCTACTTTGCTGCATCACCCTTTCCTCTTCGAGGGAAAACCAACGCATGCTCAAGAGATAGCAAGAAGGATTTCTGGAGCCGTTGCCGAGGAGATCTACGCTCAAGTCAAGACATACCAAGTACCCATCAGAAACTCTTATCCCTCGCGTTACATTATTTTCCATTTGCCTCTCGTTTTCCTCTCCCCCACTTCACCTTTGCCGTTTTATTCGCCCTTTCTCGTTCGTCTCTTTCCGCTTGCTTCATGTGTGCTCGTGTGTTGGATTGATTGTTTATCACGATGGCTCGAGATAATACTAAATTATGTGACTTTTCCAATACCAACAACAATGATTTTATTAGCACTCCCATTTCTCCTATTATCGATGTTGAATCTTTTGAAATTAATGTTGCTTTGTTGAATCTTTTCATGAAAGATCAATTTTCTCGCCTTCCTAGTGAAGATGTCTCTACCCATCAAAACAACTTTGTTGATTTGTGCGATATGCAAAAGAAGAAAGATGTGGATAATGATATTGTTAAATTGAAGCTATTTCCGTTTTCGCTTAGAGATCGTGCTAAAACTTGGTTCTCTTCTTTGCCTAAAAATAGTATTGATTCATGGAATAAGTGCAAAGATGCTTTTATCTCTAAGTATTTTCCTCCCGCTAAGATCATCTCTCTTAGAAACGATATTATGAATTTTAAGCAACTTGATCATGAGCATGTAGCACAATCTTGGGAGAGGATGAAATTAATGATATGTAATTGCCCTACACATGGTTAGAATTTATGGACGATGATTATACAAAAAATTTATGCCGGACTGAATTTTGCTTCTAGAAATCTTTTAGATTCGGCCGCGGGAGGCACTTTTATGGAAATCACTTTAGGAGAAGCTACTAAACTCCTAGATATATCATGGTTAATTATTCTCAAAGGCATCCCGAAAGATCCACTAGTAAAAACTTTCATGCGATAGAAGAGATTAATGTTTTGAGTGGAAAGATGGAAGAACTTATGAAATTGTTTGCTAATAAGAGTGTTTGTTATGATCCTAATGATATGCCTTTGTCCACTTTGATTGAGAATAATAAGGATTCTTTGGATGTGAATTTTGTTGGTAGGAACAACTTTGGTAATAACGCGTATAGAGGAAACTTTAATTCTAGGTCGTTCCCTAATAATTCCTCTAATAATTATTGTAATTCCTACAACAAATATTATGGAAATTTTAATAAGATGCCCTCTGATTTTGAGACTAGTGTTAAAAAATTTATGAATTTGCAAAAGAATTTCATCGCTTTGCTTGAAGAAAAATTGCCTAAGATTGACGAGTGGGCTAGGAACGTGGATATAATTTCTCTTTATGTTGATTCTTTGAAACCTAGATCTATTCCACCTAAGCATGATATCAATGAGTCTCTCAAAGCCATGAGAATTTCCATTGATGAGTGCAAATAAAGAACCGCTAGGATGCGTTCTAAAAAAGATTACTTTGTGAAAACGTGTTCTTCTAGTTTTCATGATAATAATGATGAAGATCTAAAAGTGATTAATGTGTCTCCTATTAAATATATTTTTTCCAATATGAATCTTTATAAAGATGGGACTGGAGATGAGTCAACTTTAGTTAAAAGGCGTCCCAATGATTTGGAGTTTCTAGATCTTGATGCTAAAATTAATAAAAGTGGGATTGAAGAGGTTAAAACTTTACATAGCAATGAACCCACTATTTTGGATTTCAAGGAATTTAATTATGATAATTGCTCTTTGATAGATTGTATTTCCTTGTCGCAATCCGTGTTAAATTCTCCTCATGCTTATGATCAAAATAAGGCCTTTACTAAACATATCGTTGATGCTTTAATGCAATCTTATGAAGAAAAGCTTGAATTAGAAGTTTCTATCATAGAAAACTTTACGATGAGTGGGAACCTACTATTAACATTAAGATTAAAGGTCATGAATGCTATGCTTTATGTGATTTGGGTGCTAGTGTTTCCACGATTCCCAAAACTTTGTGTGATGTGTTAGGTTTCCGTGAATTTGATGATTGTTCTTTAAATTTGCATCTTGCGTATTCCACCATTAGGAAACCAACGGGGAGAATTAATGATGTTCTTATTGTTGCAAATAGGAATTATTTACCCGTAGATTTCATTGTTCTTGATATAGATTGCAATCCTACATGCCCTATTATTATTGGTAGACCTTTCCTTAGAACGATTGGTGCAATAACTGATATGAAAGAAGGAAATATTAGATTCCAATTTCCGTCAAAGAAAGGCATGGAACACTTTCCTATAAAGAAAATACATTACCTTATTAATCTATTATGAGAGCCACTTATGGATTGCACACCAAAGATGACAATACCTAGATCTATTCTTGCTTTATGCCTAGCTAGGGGCGTTAAACGATAGCGCTTGTTGGGAGGCAACCCAATTTTATTTTTTCCCTTGATTTTTGTTACTGTTTAGTAATAAATAATTCATCTAGCCTCTGTGTAGATGTGGTTTTATGTTTTAATTAGTGTTTGTGCCAAGTAGAACCTTGGGAAGACTTGCGTGAAGTCTTTGCAATCTTGCTGTAAAAAACAGAAACTTTAGCGCTCACGAGATTAGATGTCGTTTTTTACTGGAGAGTGCTTTTAAGTTGATTCATTTTGCAGATCATTAATAGACAAATTACTCACTTCCACCAATTTATTTCAGAATATTTGGAGTTCCAGAAGTATTCGTTTGGTACAGATTACTACAGACTGTTCCGTTTTTGACAGATTCTGTTTTTCGTGTGTTGTTTGCTTATTTTGATGACTCTGTGGCTAGTATCGGGGGGTATGAACCGTAGAGAAGTTGGAATATAGTAGGTTTAACACCAATTTAAATAAAGAATGTGTTCATTACAGTACCTTAAAGTGGTGGTTTGTTTTCTTACACTGACGGAGCTCATGAGATTTTCTGTTTAAGTTTGTTGTTGTGAAGTTTTCGAGTTTTTCGGTAAAGATTTGATGGATTTTGGAATAAGGAGTGGCAAGAGCCTGAGATTGGGGATGCCCAAGGCACCCAAGGTAAAATTAAAGGACAAGCAAAAGCCTAAGCTTGGGGATGCCACAGAAGGTTTCCCCTCGTTTGTCTTCGTCTATCGGTAACTTTACTTGAGGCTATATTTTTATTCACCACATGATATGTGTTTTGCTTGGAGCGTCCTGTATGATTTGAGTCTTTGCTTTTCAGTTCACCACAATCATCCTTGTTGTACACACCTTTTGGGAGAGATACACATGAATCGGAATTTATTAGAATACTCTATGTGCTTCACTTATATCTTTTGAGCTAGATAATTTTGCTCTAGTTCTTCACTTATATCTTTTGGAGCACGGTGGTGGTTTTATTTTATAGAAATTATTGATCTCTCATGCTTCACTTATATTATTTTGAGAGTCTTTTAGAACAGCATGGTAATTTTCTTTGGCTATAAAATTAGTCCTATTATGATAGGCATCCAAGATGGGTATAATAAAAACTTCCATATAGAGTGCATTGAATACTATGAGAAATTTGATACTTGATGTTTGTTTTGAGATATGAAGATGGTGATATTAGAGTCGTGCTAGTTGAGTAATTGTGAATTCAATAAATACTTGTGTTGAGGTTTGCAAGTCCCGTAGCATGCATGTATGGTAACCGTTGTGTAACAAATTTGAAGCATGAGGTCTTTTCCTACCAATCTATCCCCCTAGGAGCATGCGTAGTGCTTGGTTTTGACGACTTGTAGATTTTTTCAATAAGAATGTGAGTTCTTTATGACTAATGTTGAGTCCATGGATTATACGCACTCTCACCCCTCCATCATTGCTAGCCTCTTCGGTACCGTGCATTGCCCTTTCTCACCTCGAGAGTTGGTGCAAACTTCGCCGTTGCATCCAAACCCCATGATATGATACGCTCTATCACACATAAGCCTCCTTATATCTTCCTCAAAACATCCACCATACCTACCTATTATGGCATTTCCATAGCCATTCCGAGATATATTGCCATGCAACTTTCCACCGTTCCGTTTATTATGACACGCTTCATCATTGTCATATTGCCCTGCATGACATGTAGTTGACAACATATTTGTGGCAAGGCCACCATGCATAATTTTTCATATAGGTCACTCTTGATTCATTGCCCATCCCGGTACACCGTCGGAGGCACTAATATAGAGTGATATTTTGTTCTTATATCAATTTGTAATCTGTGAGTTGTAAATAAATAGAAGTGTGATGATCATCATCATTAGAGCATTGTCCCGTGTGAGGAAATAAAAAAATAGAAAGGCCAAATAAAAAAAAGAAGGCCCAAAAAAAGAGAGAAGAAGAGAGAAGGGGCAATGTTACTATCCTTTTTCCACACTTGTACTTCAAAGTAGCACCATTATCTTCATGATAGAGAGTCTCTTATATTGTCACTTTTATATACTAGTGGGAATTTTTCATTACAGAACTTGGCTTGTATATTCCAACAATGGCCTTCCTCAAATTCCCTAGGTCTTCATGAGCAAGCAAGTTGGATGCACACCCTTTTAGTTTCTTTTGTTGAGCTTTCATACATTTATAGCTCTAGTGCATCCGTTTCATGGCAATCCCTACTCCTCGCATTGACATCAATTGATGGGCATCTCCATAGCCCGTTGATTAGCTGCGGCAATGAGAGACTTTATCCCTTTTTTATTCTCCACACAACCTCCATCATCATATTATATTCCACCCATAGTGCTATGTCCATGGCTTGCTCTCATGTATTGCATGAAAATTGAAAAAGTTTGAGAATACTAAAGTATGAAACAATTGCTTGGCTTGTCGTCGGGGTTGTGCATGATGAGAGAATTTTGTGTAACGAAAATGAAGCATGGCCAAACTATATGATTTTGTAGGGATGAGCTTTCTTTGGCTATGTTATTTTGAGAAGACATAATTGCTTGGTTAGTATGCTTGAAAAATTATTATTTTTATGTCAATATTAAACTTTTGTATTGAATCCTTCGGATCTAAACATTTATGCCACAATAAATAAAATTACATTGAAAATATGTTAGGTAGCATTCCACATCAAAAATTCTGTTTTTATCATTTACCTACTCGAGGACGAGCAAGAATTAAGCTTGGGGATGCTGATATGTCTCCAACGTATCTATATTTTTTTATTGTTCCATGCTATTATATTGTCTGTTTTGGATGTTTAATGGGCTTTAATATGCTCTTTTATACCTATTAACTGGAGGCCCAGTGCCAGTTGCTGCTTTCTTTGCCTATTTCAGTGTTTCACAGAAAAGGAATATCAAACGGAATCCAAACGGATTGAAACCTTCGCGAGGATCTTTCTTGGAACAAACGCAATCCAGAAGACTTGGAGTGGAAGTCAGAGACACAACATGGCGGCCACGAGGCTGGACGGCGCGCCCAGGGGGTAGGCGCGCCCCCGCCCTCGTGGGCCCCTCATAGCTCCACCGACATACTTCTTTCGCCTATATATACCCTTGTACCCTAAAAACATCCAGGAGAGACACGAAACCACTTTTCCACTGCCGCAACCTTCTGTACCCAGGAGATCCCATGTTGGGGCCTTTTCCGACGATCTACCGGAGGGGGATTCGATCATGGAGGGCTTCTACATCAACACCATAGCCTCTCCGATGATGTGTGAGTAGTTTATCACAGACCTTCGGGTCCATAGTTATTAGCTAGATGGCTTCTTCTCTCTCTTTGGTTCTCAATACAAAGTTCTCCTCAATGTTCTTGGAGATCTATTCGATGTAATACTTTTTGTGGTGTGTTTGCCGAGATCTGATGAATTGTGGGTTTATGATCAAGATTGTCTATGAACAATATTTGATTCTTCTCTGAATTCTTATATGCATGATTTGTTATCCAGGTCTATTCGAATTATCGGTTTAGTTTGGCCTACTAGATTGATCTTTCTTGCAATGGGAGAAGTGCTCAGCTTTGGGTTCAATCTTGCGGTGTCCTTTCCCTATCGATGAGGGGCAACAAGGCACGTATTGTATTGTTGCCATCGAGGATAAAAAGATGGGGTTTATATCATATTGCTTGAGTTTATCCCTCTACATCATGTCATCTTGCCTAATGTGTTACTCTGTTCTTATGAACTTTATACTCTAGATGCATGCTGGATAGCGGTTGATGTGTGGAGTAATAGTAGTAGATGCAGAATCATTTCGGTCTACTTGACACGAACGTGATGCCTATATTCATGATCATTCCTAGATATTCTCATAACTATGCGCTTTTCTATCAATTGCTCGACAGTAATTTGTTCACCCACCGTAATATATGCTATCATGAGAGAAGCCACTAGTGAAACCTATGGCCCCTGGGTCTATTTTACATCATATTAGTTTCCCTTCAATTTGCCAAGTTTTTTCGTAGTTTATTTTGCAATCTTTACTTTCCAATCTATACAACAAAAATACCAAAAATATTTATCTTATTATCTTTATCAAAACTGACTTTTGCAAGTGGCCGCGAAGGGATTGACAACCCTTTTATCGCGTTGGTTGCAAGGTTCTTGATTGTTTGTGCAGGTACTAGGTGACTTGCGTGTAGTCTCCTACTGGATAGATACCTTGGTTCTCAAAAACTGAGGGAAATACTTACGCTACTTTGCTGCATCACCCTTTCCTCTTCAAGGGAAAACCAACGCATGCTCAAGAGGTAGCAGATACAAGTGCTTGATCATAGACGAGTCAGCGGAAGAAACAATATCTGAGTATAGATATAAGTAAACAAGTTTGCTTTAAGAAGGCTAGCACAAACTGGGATACGGATCAAAAGAGGCGTAGGCCTCCTACCTGGGATCCTCCTAAACTACTCCTGGTCGGCGGCGGCCTGAACGTAGTAGTATGCACCCTTGGTGTAGAAGGGGTCGTCATCGACAGTGGCGTATGGCTCCTGGGCTCCAGCATCTGGTTGTGACAACCGAGAGGAAAGGAAAGGGGGAAAAGAGGGAGCAAAGCAACCGTGGGTACTCATCCAAAGAACTCGCAAGCAAGGATCTACACTAGATATGCATGGGTATCTGTGTAAAGGGGCAATATCGGTGGACTGAACTGCAGAATGTCAGAATAAGAGGGGGATAGCTAGTCCTGTCGAAGACTACGCTTCTGGCAGCCTCCATCTTGCAGCATGTAGAAGAGAGTAGATGGTAAGTTCACCAAGTATCATCACATAGCATAATCCTACCCGGCGATCCTCTCCTTGTCATCCTGTGAGAGAGCGATCACCGGTTGTATCTGGCACTTGAAACTGTGTGTTTTATTAAGTATCCGGTTCTAGTTGTCATCAGGTCGAAGTACAACTCCGGGTCGCCTGTTACCGTGGATGCGGCTATTCGAATAGATCAACTTCCCCGCAGGGGTGCACCACATTACCCGACACGCTTGATCCCTCAGGCCGGGCACACTTTCCTGGGTCATGTCCGGCATCGGGAGATCAACACGTCGCTGCCCAACCTAGACTCAACAGAGAGGTCAGCATGCCGGTCTAAATCCTAAGCACGCAGGGGTCTGGGCCCATGGCCCATTGCACACCTGCATGTTGTGTACACGGTCGGAAGCAGACCTAGCCCCCTTAATACAAGCGCAGGCTTACGGTCCAATCCGGCGCGCGCTGCTTAGTCGCTGACGTCAAAAAGAGTTGCGGCTGATACCACGACGCCGGTTGCCCATATCTTGTCCCACGTGACAGTTAGTGCGTATAAGGTCAGTGACCCAACTCAGATCAAATACCAAGATCTCGTTAAGCGTGTTATTAATAAGTAACTGCGGATGCCGATCAGGACCAGGCCCACCTCTCACCTAGGTGGTCTCAACCTGCCCTATCGCTCCGCCACAAAGATCCACATAGAGGGTCGTCGGGACAAATGTCCTTTCAGCCCCCAATCCATGAATCACTCGCTGGTGCTCTATGAGCCAAACCGACTTTAGTCACCACCTAGATAGTATATATGTATGTATAGTATATACCCGTGTTCACCTCCCGAGTGTTCACAGCCCGATAGTATAGAATGGCAGACGGACAAGAATGTAAGGCCACAGATGATAAACTAGCATCCTATGCTAAGCAATTAGGATGGCATGTAAGGTATCAACAACTATAGCAACAATGACAGGCTATGCAACAGAATAGGATTAACCGAAAACAGTAACATGCTACACTACTCTAATGCAAGCAGTAGAGGGAAGGAATAGGCGATATCTTGTGATCAAGGGGGGGGGGGCTTGTCTGGTTGCTCTGACAAGGAGGGGTCGTCAACAACGTAGTCGATCGGGGCAGCAGCAGCGTCGATCTCGATGTCTAATGAGAGAAGAGGGGGAAGAAACAATAAACATAATGCAAACATATGCATGACGATGCATGACATGACAATGAGCAGTCCTAGGTGTGCCCTAACGCAGTGCTAGGTGATACCGGCAAAGGGGGGAAACATCCGGGAAAGTATTCCCGGTGTTTCACATATTTGGACAGATGAATCAGAGGTGAAATGTTGCGCGTTCACTATGCGAGGTACGTGTGGCTGACAACGGACCCCGAATTCGGATTCGTCTTGTCGTTCTGAGCAACTTTCATGTACAAAGTATTTTCATCCGCGCTACGGATTATTTCATATTAATTTTTAAAGTGTTAAATCATTTTCTAGAATTAACATATTATTTCAATTCGAATTTGCATTTATGACATCAGCATGACATCAGCAGTCAACTTTGACCGTTGACTGGTCAAGCTGACACGTGGGTCCCACTGGTCATAGACTCATGTTAATTAAACCGGGTTAATTAGACTAACTAAGTGATTAGGCTCATTTATTTTAATTAGATTAGTTAAACAAGATTAATTAACTTAATTACTCATTAATTAACAAATTAACTAATTAATAATTTATTTATTTATTTATTAATTTTAACATTTTTAATCTTTTTTTAAAATCATTATGTGGGAGGGGCCCATATGTCATAGGCCAGAGGCCTTAACAGGTGCGGGCTACGGATGAAGGGCGTGCGGGCACCCGACCGGGCGCGTGCCCGATGGGGCGCGACGGGGCGAGGCCACCGGGGTGCGGCGGCAGGCGCAGGCTGCAGGAAGCAGCGGGGCAGCCGACAGAGGAGAAGCTAAGTGGAGCCGGGGTGAGGCCCCGGCGAGGCGCGGGGAGGGGGCCGCGGCGAGCGTAACAGGGGGCCGACGCATTGGGTGCTGCGAAGCAGGCCGAAGCGGGGCGGCGCGGTGGTCAGGCGGAGCAGCAGTGACACGAGGTCAGCAGCGAGGTGAGCGTGGTGGCACGGGGAGCGACCAGAGCATGCGGTGGAGGGCAGCATCTTCATGGCGAGGCGGGCACGACGCGGGTGCAGAGGCCATGAGGCGCGGCGTGCCGGCAGAGGCGAGGTGCGGCAGGCGCTCGGCAGCGGGAGGCACGGCGGTTGCCCTAGCAAGACAAGCGGGGCAGCGCTCGGAGAGAGGCAGAGCGAAACGGGGAGCGTGCGCCGGGAGCGACGGGCGTGGGGCGGTGCCAGCGGGCGCACGGCGGGGGAACCGCGGGGCCTGGCCAGCGTTTGTGATGATCACGGCCGGGCGGGGGAGGGCGTGCGAGCGGGGAGGAGGCAGGGAGCGATGCGGATGGCATCGTCCGAGAAGTGGGGCCGGCACGCGGCGAGGGAGATCCGGGGAGCGAGGGACGCGTGGGTGCGCTCGTGCGCGCGCGGTGGCATCTCGAGCAGGGGAGGCCAGTGCGGGAGCAGGGAGAGGGGAAGGTGAACGGGGCGCTCACATGCGTTGTAGGGCAATCAACGGGGCGCGGGGAGGAGGAGGGGGATGACGGCGTTCACGGAGACGGGAGGCAGTCCGGTGAGGGAGTGTTCCGACGAAGCAGCTCCGACGTGGTCCGGGCGGCGACGTCGATGTCCAGGGGCGGCGGGGTCGTGGTTCGTTCCCCGATCCAGATCTGGATCGGGGAGGGAGAGAGAGCGATGTGGGGGTGAGTGGGAGGAGAGAGTAGGGTGGGGTGTCGGTTAGGGTTTCCACCGACATGGGGTTATGGGGACTGTGGGGTGGTCGGCTGGGCCAGCGGGCTGGCCTAGCTGCCAGCTGGGCCGGATGGCCCAGCAAGGGGTTTCCTTACCTTTTCTTTTCTTTTCTGTTTTGTTCTTTTCTTTTCCTTTTATATACTTTCTTTCTTTACCGTTTTCTCTAAGTTTTCAATATACTTTAGTTTTAGTAAAATACCAAGCTAGTACCCAATTTAGTATATGTAATTATGTCACATCCCGAAAAATTTAGTTTTAATGTTTGAAAATGTTTGATGTTTGTCAAAAATTCAAACCTGAATTTGAATCATTTGGAACTAACGCGAGATTAGCTACAGTAACAAAGGTGACGTGGCATCATTAGCATCGGTTCAGTGTAGCATAAGTATCCGGGCGTTACAGCATACCCATGAGCAAAACGTTTCAACCGGACACATAGAAAGATAGGGGCTTATAGTTTTGCCTCCCAACATATTCACCTCAAGGGTGATGTCAACAATAATAACTCATGCTTTCTATATTCAACTGGACATATGTGCCTAGATCTTTCCTCACCACATGATGCTTACCAAAGGAGAAAAATAAAAGGAATAGAAGTAAAACTTTTACCCTTTGCATAAAAGTAAATACCTAGAAGTAAAAGATAGGCCCTTCGTAGAGGGAAGCAGAGGTTGCCATGCGCTTATTTGTTTGTATGCTCAATCCCTTAGTGCAAGATAACGTTACATTGTATTGCCCCTTAAGATGAAACCTTTATTATGCAGTCTGTCGCTTTTATTCTTTGTCATCCAAGTTCGTACAACGCTCAATTTTCTCTTACACTAAATGATCTCACATTTTTAGAAGCAATTTTTATTGTCTTTTTGCACTGATGAAAACTTACTTGAGGGATCTTGCTCAATCCCTAGGTAGGTATGGTGGACACTTGAAAATGAGATTTGGGTTTAAGGGTTTTTGGATGCACAAATATCTACTTAGCGCGGAATTTTTGGCTAGCAAAGATAGGGGCAAGCATCACATGTCAAAGGATCTATGACAATATGACTTCTATGTGAATATAGACAAATATAAATCATTAAGTTGTCTTCCTTGTCCAACGTCAACAATTTTGACATATAATATATTGATGAGGGCTCACAATCAGAAAAGATTTCTAGGATAGTATATTTATATGTGAATCTTCTCTTCCCTTATTAATTCTTACATGAGTTGCATCATTGACTAATGCTATGTTTGTCAACCTCTAATAAAATTTTCTACTTATACTTTTCCTTATGTGGTGCCATCACCTACCATAGGATTAGTATATAATCTTACTGATTCATTTATTTCCTTTATCCTTTTCTTTTCTTTATTTATTTTATTTTATTTGCAAAATGGAAAGTAAAGAAAGCAAAAACTCAAACTAAACCTTATTATATAACTTGCACACGATTACAAGGATAAATAACTAAGCAGACTCTCAAAGAAGAAAGGATTAAACCAAACTTTTATTCATCTAATGAAAAAGATCGAACTAAAATAAGTAAAAGTAATAAGATAGTGGGATGATACGATAATGGGGCACGTCCGCCAAGCTTGGCGGAAGCCAAGGGGAGTGCCCATACCCGATACTCAGTTCTCCTTTGGTGGGGAAGAAGATGATGGTCGCGATGAAGCGATCCTATCCTTAAGGATCAAGAGGTTCTCCAACCGACGGATGACGCTCCGGAGATGGATGATGTGCTCTTGATGCAGAATTTTTTCACGAGTAAGATACTTATTTCGTATGCGAACTATTTCAATGACGCGAAAAGCTTCAATCTCACTAGGAGTAAGATGAGTAAGATAGGGCTTAAGGATATCCTCTCCCTCCTCCTCGACTAGCAGCGCTTGTGCTGCCACTTGGGATGGATCTAAGGTATCTTTCTTGCCCTTGTCTCCCTTGGTGTCGTCCGTAGGCTCCTCCCGCTTCGTCTCGATCTTCATCATCCAAGCATCTTTTTCCATGTTGTTGAAGGAGCAAGAAGACATGATGCCTGGCTTGATAAATCTGACTGGAAACAGCAAGAAAAGAGAACAGAGGATTTCTTCGCGATACGGTGACCAACTGGTTCGGGAAGTATATATAGATTTTTTTTATCTTGGAGTACAAGCATACGGGAGAAAAATGGAGTACGGAAGGTGTCCCAGGTGGACACAACCCACCTGGGCGCACTAGGCTAGCGCGCCCTGGTGTATTGTTCCCATCAGGGGACTCTTCCTGGAAGTTTCTTTATTCCCAAAATTCTTAAATATTCCAAAACTGATAAAAACTATTTTTGCGGATTTTTCGGAGTCTTTTTACTTATCGTATCACGTACCTCCTTATTTTCATGATTCTGGAGTGTTCTGGAAGGACTCTTTTATGTGCTCTTCCGGTGTCAAAGTTTGGATAATATTACTTTCAACATTAATGGGCGTACCTGAGATATAATGCTTTATTCGTTGCCCATTGACAACCTTCAGGTTAGCACCTTCTGGATTATTTATTTTGATGGCCCCTGACCGGTAAACCTCCTCGATGACATATGGGCCTTCCCATTTTGAGTGAAGTTTTCCTGCAAAGAATCTAAAACAAGAGTTGTACAAAAGAACATATTCTCCAACTTTAAACTCACGCTTTTGAATTCTTTTGTAATGCCATCTTTTGACTTTTTCTTTAAATAATTTTGCATTTTCATAAGCTTGGGTTCTCCATTCATCTAGAGAGCTAATATCAAATAACCTCTTTTCACCAGCAGGTTTGAAATCATAGTTGAGTTCTTTAACTACCCAAAAAGTTTTATGTTCAACCTTTTCCATAAGCCATTTTATATGAAGACATACCCATAGGATTTTTATATGTTTTCTATAAGCCCAAAGTGCATCATCTAATTTCTTAGACCATTTATTCCTAGACCTATTAATAGTCTTTTGCAAAATTAATTTTATTTCTCTATTGCTAAGCTCAACTTGACCACTGGATTGAGGATGATAAGGTGATGCAATTCCATGGTTAACATCATACTTGGCAAGCATTTACGGAAAGCACCGTGAATAAAGTGTGGACCACCATCAGTCATTAAATATCTAGGGACTCCAAACCTTGGGAAAATAACTTCCTTAAGCATTTTAATAGAGGTGTTGTGATCAACACTACTAGTTGGAATAGCTTCTACTCATTTAGTAACATAATCAACAGCAACCAAAATACGTGTATACCCATTAGAGGAACAAAAAGGTACCATGTATTCAAATCCCCAAACAATAAATGGTTCAGCAGAAAATGAATAATTCATAGGAATTTCTTGACGTTTACCGATATTACCTATTCATTGAAATTCATCACAAGATGAGACAAACTTACGGGCATCCTTTAAGAGAGTAGGCCAATAAAATCCATATTGCAATACCTTGTGAGCAGTTACCTATTCTTGTGAGCATGATGCCCTCCATAAGCTTCGGAGTGACATTTCCATAGGATTTGTCCCTATTCATGCTCAGGTATACAACATCTAATAATACCATCTACTCCCTGTTTATAAACATGTGGGTCATCCCAAAATTAATGTCTTAAATCAAAGAATATTTTTTTCTTTTGTTGGTAAGTAAAGCTAGGTGGTAAATATTTAGCAACAATGTAATTAGCATAATCAGCATACCAAAGAGTACTATGAGAAGCATTTATTGCAGCTAACTTCTCATCAGGAAAACTATCATCAATAGGTAGTGGGTCATCAAGCACATTTTCAAGCCTAGAGAAATTATCAGCTACTGGGTTCTCAGCTCCTTTTCTATCAATAATATGTAAATCAAATTATTGTAACAAAAGAACCCATCGAATAAGTCTAGGTTTAGCATCTTTCTTTTCCATAACATATTTAATAGCAGCATGGTCTGTGTGAACAGTTACTTTTGAATCAACAATATCATGTCTAAATTTATCACAAGCAAGCACCACTGCTAAAAATTCTTTTTCAGTACTAGCATAATTTCTTTGAGCACCGTCGAGAGTTTTACTAGCATAATGAATAACATTCAATTTCTTATCAACTCTTTGTCCTAGAATAACACCAACATCACAATCACTAGCATCACACATAATTTCAGAAGGCAAGTTCCAATCAGGTGGTTGAACAATAGGTGCAGAATTCAAAGGCTTCTAAACAATCATGATAAAAAACAAAAGGAATATCCTTTTGCAAGAGACTAGTAAGAGGCCTAGAAATTTTAGAAAAGTATTTGATAAATCTCCTATAGAAACCATCATGACCTAGGGAACCACGGATATCTTTTATATCTTTAGGACATGGAATTTTTTCAATTGCATCAACCTTAGCTTGGTCCACTTCAATACCTCTTTCAGAAATTTTATGACCTAAGACAATGCCTTCATTAACCATAAAGTGGCACTTCTGCCAATTCAAGACAAGATTTGTTTGTTCACATCTCTGCAAAAATTCACTCAAGATTTCTTAAACAATCATCGAAAGACTTCCCATAAACAGAAAATTCATCCATGAAAACCTCAACAATCTTTTCACGGAAGTCGGAGAATATAGCAGTCATACATCTTTGAAAGGTAGCAGGTACATTACATAACCCAAAAGGCATATGTTTATAAGCATAGGTTCCAAAGGGACAAGTAAAAGTAGTCTTTTCTTGATCAGGTTGAGAAACAGGTATTTGTGAAAAGCCAGAATATCCATCAAGGAAACAAAAGTGTGTGTGCTTAGATAATCTTTCAAGCATTTCATCTCTAAAAGGGAAAGGGTAATGATCTTTTCAAGTTGCTTTATTTAATTTTCTAAAATCAATTACCATTCTATAGCCTGTAACAATTCTTTGTGGAATAAGTTCATTCTTATCATTAGGAACAACAGTAATACCTCCTTTCTTAGGTACACAATGAACAGGACTTACCCATCTACTATCAGCTATAGGATAAATTATACCTGCTTCCAGAAGTTTTATGATTTCCGTTCTTACCACTTCCTTCATTTTTGGATTTAGCCGACGTTGGTGATCAACAACTGTTTTAGCATCAGGTTCCATATTAATTTTGTGCTGACATAGAGTGGGACTAATGCCCTTTAAATCATCAAGAAAATATCCAATATCATCCCGATGCTTCCTTAGAACTTTCAATAATCTTTCTTCTCCATGTTGTGAAAGGTTAGCACTAATAATAACAAGATATATCTTCTTTTCATCAAGATAAACATATTTCAAAGTGTCTTGCAATTGTTTTAATTCAAACACATGATCACCTTTAGGTGGAGGGGACCTCCTAGAGTTTCAATAGGCAAGTTCTGTTTAAGCAGAGGACGTTGTTCAAAAAAAATATCTATTTCATTTCTTTCATGCTTTTGTAAATCATTTTGATGGTATAGCAAATATTGTTCTAAAGGATCAGTAGGTGGAACAGCAATAGAAGCAAGACCAATTAATTCATCCTTACTTGGCAATTTTTTTTCATGATGATTTCTACTAAACTTGAAAAAATTAAAATCATGAGACTCATCACCAAAGCTAACACCAACAGTTTGTTTCTTACAGTCTATCTTAGCATTAACTGTATTCAAGAAAGGTCTACCAAAGATAATGGGACAAAAGTCATCTTGTGGGGAACCAAGAACAAGAAAATCAGTAGGGTATTTTATTTTCCCACACAAGACTTCAACATCTCTAACAATCCAAAAAGGTGATATGGTGTCTCTATTAGCAAGTTTAATAGTAACATCTATGTCTTCTAACTCTGCAAGTGCTATGTCTTTCATAATTTCTTGATAAAGAGTGTAAGGAATAGCACTCACACTAGCACCCATGTCACATAAACCATGATAACAGTGATCTCCTATTTTAACTAAGATGGCAGGCATGCCAACAACAGGTCTATGTTTATCCTTTTTATCAGGTTTGGCAATTTTAGCAGCTTCTTCACAGAAGTAAATAACATGCCCATATATATCTTCTAAGAGATATTGAACCATAGCAATGCTAGGTTCAACTTTAACTTGTTCATCAGGTTTAGGTGTTCTAATATAGCTTTTGTTAACCAAAGTAGAAACTTTATCATGTTCCTTTATCCTAACAGGGAAAGGTGGTTTCTCAATATAAGTAGAAGGAACAACTGGATCAACATTATAAAGTATAGTTTCTTCTTTAACTGGTACCGGTTCTTTAATTTCTTCTTTAATAGGTGGGTGATATCTAAACCACTTCTCTTTAGGGAGTTCAACATGAGTAGCAAAATATTCACAAAAGGAGGCTACTATCTCAGAGTCAAGTCTATATTTAGTGCTAAACTTTTGAAAAGCATCGGTATCAATAAAAGATTTAACACAATCATACTTAAGTTTAATACCTGGCTCTTTACCTTCGTCGAGTTCCCAATATTCAGAGTTACATATATCAAGTGCATATCAGGATGTTCGGTTCCATCTCCTACATAAGGATCAGCTAGCAGTTGTTCTATCATACCCGAAGGAATTTCATATTCAATATTTTCAGTAGGTGAAGTAGGTTGAGGGGTAGCTAATTGTGGTTCCAGACAAGGTGAAGATACCCTGAAGAAACCCCTCAAAGGATTTTTTCCATAGTATCAAGTGACAATAAATTTCAACACACTATATAAATGTTTCCTTACCAAATTCCACTTACCAAAGGCGCTTCACTCCCCGGCAACGACGCCAGAAAATAGCCTTGATGACCCACATGTATAGGGGATCAATTGTAGCTCTTTATGATAAGTAAGAGTGTCGAACCCAATGAGGAGCAGAAGGAAATGACAAGTAGTTTTCAGTAAGGTAATGTCTGCAAGTCACTGGTGTGCGTCGGTCCTAAGCAAACGGTTTAAAACCCCTTTCTGCGGCGGCATCTGGAACCGTCTCCAAGTGAGTGTGGTCGATAGGGGGGTCCTTCCCACATGACCCAGAAACCGTCGAGCATATGCCCTCCTGGCACACACGTTCGGCAAAATGAGGTCGTGTGCGATCAGCGAGCGCTCAAATACGGAAATACGTACAGTGCAGATTAAAAAATACCATTATATGGCGAAGTTGTTTCCGGTCGCAAGTACATCCCACACAGTCAGTCCCCGCTAAACGTTTCCATTCGTATGCATATCCCACACAGTCGCTCCAAGGAAAATGTTTCTGTTTACAGGTACATCACACGCAATTTTTCCCGTTAAATTGTTTGCGTTATTGAATGTAGCACACACTGTCCGTAGAAGAAACTGTGTGGCAAAGGCTGTCCATGACAGATAGTTTTTATGTGGTAAACATTTGCCAAGGTGGTCTAACTCAAACAGTTTTCAAGAGAAATTCGTGTGTGATTGTTCATTGATCCAACACGGTTTATTCCTAGAAACTGTGTGTGTTGCCTGAGGTCATCGCCCACGGTATTTTTTCAACTACCGGTTGCAATATCAAAACCCAATTAGCAGGCTAATTCTCCATTAGCAGGCTAATTGCCCTATTATTAATAATCCATTTATTAATCTAATTGACATTCATATTAAGCACACAATATATTTCATTTCCATATTAAGGAAGCATAATTTCATAATTGAAATACATCAGAGTACAACATGATATAGCTTCAGCACTCAGCTACCCCATTATACAACTGCACCAGCAGCAAGTTACACATGCAACATGTAGAACCTTTCAAAATTAGCATCATGGACAGTATATAGACAGATGCATCTCATCTGGAAAACTGCTGAAGCAGAAGGCAAATATTGAGCCTTCATTCATGTTGAAGGTGTTTGCAAATTTAGGCCACTGCCTGTGGATGATTGACCGTCCGTCCTTTGACCTCTTCAGGAACACTTCAATATTGAACCGTGGGTGTTGTATGAAAACCTTCCTCGCCTCCTGACCATAAGGGTAGTTTGAGAGGTAATCATCAGTGAACTGCTTTGGAAAGTCCTGAAAACAAGGATGTGCATAAATATCTTCTCTATATTGGAAATGGGGCAAAGGAATAAAAAAAGACAAGGTATAATAGTTAGTACCATCTTGTAGTGAACTGATGTCTTCTTCATTGTGCAGACAAAGATCTTGTTGTTTTTTGTCGCAATTTGTTTATCCTAACAATCTTTCTGAGTTTCTTGATTTGATTGATGTTCATGGACAACTCATTTCCCATATGCAAAAAGGGTCGAACAATGGGTCAAAACCTCTGACAGCAGGACCTACATGTGCAAGACCAAATTGTTAAAAACTAAAATATTTGAATGGTTCCTACAATTGCACAATAATGTGCTATTAGACAACGGACCATGCATGTGCTAACCTCGATTGTAAACCTCAGTGCTTCCCATTGTTTCCCTGCAACACATATAAGGTTGTTAGTCATCATGTTAAGTAAGGGTTCACATGCTATCAGTAAAATATGTTGATGAAAAATAAGCATATTGCAGATTCATTAGATTAATTGAAGCCACACAGAAAACCCATTTACCCAAACCAAGCATGATTAAGAACTATGAAATATAGCACTTGTATATGTTTCTCATGTATTAAGTGCAGCCAAATTCGATTTATTCCTCACATGCACAACAATACAAAATTCTACCCACGACAATTGGACATCGCATTGCAGAATTGAACCAAGCAGTTAACTAAACACCACAACAAATGAACCAAACATTAACTGGGCACCACATTCCACAATATAACATTGACCCAAGCAGTTAACTAAGCACCACAACAAATGAACCAAACATTAACTGAGCATCATATTACACAATATAACATACTCCTAGTAGAAGATCAGAGAGTTAACCAAACAGTTAACTACAGCCAATTGTTGCAATTGTATTTGTTTCTCATGTATTTACTACAGCCAAATTCAATTTATTCCTCACATGGTATACAATAACAGAATGCACCCACAGTTTTGTAAAGATAAATTCGATTTATTTCTCACATGGAAGACAATACAAAATTGTAGCCTGAAGAATTGAACATCACATTTGCAGACTTGAACCAAATAGTTAACTGAAGACGACAACTAATTAACAAAATAATTAATAAGTGAGCACCACATTGCACGACATATAGAACATATACACTAGAGCAACAGATTGCATGGTGAAATTAGATAGCACAATTCACTAGATTTTGTGAAGGAAAGGCAGGAGCAGCACACGCAACGGGTAAACCGAGCATGCTTAACCGGCGTAGCTAGAAATTGGCAAGGTGCTCCTCCAAGATCTGGGGGTCGGCACAAATGGCAGCCATCGTGACCTCATCCGCGCGTGCGGCCGCGATTTGCTTCTCCGCTGCCAAATGTTCCTTGAGGTCCTGGCTATACTGCATGCACCATGGCTTAGGTCGGTGCTTATTTCATGGAGGAGTCGGTGATTTGGGTGGAAGGTGTCGCACTCGCGCCGGCGATCGGGTCATGTGGGATGTGGTAGGCGGAGAAGGATGGGGGTCGGGTGTGGATTACCTGCGTGGATAGAGGAGGCCGAGCAGCGTGAAGGAGGGTCGCCGGCGAGGAGGCAGCGGAGCTGCAAGCAAGGAGTGAAGGTTTGAACTTGGAAAGGAAGGCGGAAAGAGTGGAAATGTGGATTTTGGTAAGGGGGAGGAGGCGGGGAGGTAAATATTTCTGCGGAAACCGAAAATTTGGAATCGCTTCAGCCAAAAAACTTGCACGCAAAGTGTCATCAGAGTATCAGATACGGTCCCTTATTCAGAACTGTGTACGATATGTGGACATCACAAACGATTCAGATAGCTTAACCCGTGTGTGATGAGTTTGAACGTCAAAAGTTTTGGTTCGAATTTCCATGCTTACAGTGGTCATCCACGTCATTGCATAATTTGGGTACACAAAGGAGACTACAGCACACCCACACTTCTTAATCGAGCAAGTTCAGCAATTAAACAGAGCCAGCTGACCTAAACATTACACTAACAAATTAAAGACCGGCGCTCTTAATTAAAAAAACATAGAGTACTACTCGGGTGGTGCTCATCGATCTCCGCCGCCGCCTCCATGTCCAGCTTCCGCCCGACAGTCTCCTGGGGAAGGGGCTCCATGGCATCCATCACACCATACTCGGCAAGCATCTCGCCATCCGTGTCCGCAATATCTTTGGAAAAGGCTGCCACCATCCATCACACAATACTTTGGGCGGACGCGATCTGGGCTTGGATGGGCTCCGTCGTCGCAAGGTATGCGGCAGAGGAACAGACGGCTGCTCGAACACTCTCGGCGATTGCCAGCTCTTCGGCCGTGGGTTGCCGACCGTTCTCGGAGAAGCTTCATTCGATTTGTGCGGTGACCGCCAGGAGCTGGGCGTAGGCGGCCTTGACATGGTCATGGGCGGACTCCATGAGGGCTAAGGCCATCGCAGCGGAACGGACAGCTGTTGTGTTACTCTCGCCAGTTGCTATCCCCGAGGCAGATGTTGCTGCCGCCACCTGAGAAGCAACAGCGGCCATTTGGGCTGCCTTTGCCGCCCGGTCGCAAATTGCGGCCGCGCTCATGCACCTTGTTAGCACGCGCATGGCAGCTGCGGCCACGCTCTCACCGGAGTGGGCCACCGAAGTTGCCCTCACGACGGGGGTCCACGTGCCCATCTTTCATTGGCGACGATTGAACAGTGAAATGATATTTTGGGAGAGAGCTAGTGTATTTGAGACGCCGGCTGTGGACTATAGCCGACGCACCTTCTTGCGTAAGCCATATGCGTACTATACACCGACGGTGCTCAAGATATTTTGTACTACATCTCACACGGTTGCTGATAATAAACTATGTGCAATCTACTTGATTTTTCATCTTGATTTGAATTACATAATGGGGTCACAGCGGCAATGGACGGTGCTTGAATTGCTAGACCTTTGATCTGGAGTGAACATACATCTATATGTGTGTTGTAAAAGAATTGGAAATATTCAGGGTTCGTTTGAACATTTTATACATCAAATTTGTTTGCTAGCCATTTCAGGTGAACAATTCAAAGTTGAACTACATGCAAATGCTCCAGTACATATAAATTGGTTGGAAAATCAAATATGTGTCCTTGGGTGCATGCTTAGGTCCCATGCAAGAAATGGGAATGAATTTCAAACACCGGGGCACCATTGATTGCCGGCAAAACATTGAGATGCCTGGTTTTTAAATTCTAGTAAATCCAAAACTCGTCTAAAATTCATGAAACTTGGCATGCTATGATGGAGCGGAATCAACATGCTGTGGTACAAATTTTGTCCCATTTGGGGGCAGGTTTGGTTATATGCTTCTCACAAACCGGAGCTTCTCACAACAAACATGATGGTTTTCGGTAGGGAACGCCCCACCTTTGGGGACGAAACGATATACATTGCCTCTTATTGCTTTCAATTTTTTTTCTCGTGTCAACATAGAACAACAGGAGTGTTGTGCAATTTTTTGTGATTTTTTGGGGTTCGATTGGAAATTTTTATGCATTAACTGAGTTTTCAACGCATTTTATGTGCATAATTCAAATTTGAACTACATGCACATGCTCCAGTGCTTATAAATTGGTTGAAAAATGGAATCTGTGTCCTTGGGTGCATGCTTAGGTCCCATGCAATAAATGGGAATGAATTTCAAACACCAGGGCTCCGTTGATTGACGGCAAAACATTGAGATGCCTAGTTTTTAAATTCTAGTAAATCTAAAACTCATCTAAAATTCATGAAACTTGGCATGCTATCATGGAGAGGCATCAACATGTCGTGGTACAAATTTTCTCCCATATGGGGCAGGTTTGGGTATATGCTTCTCACAACAAGCATGATGGTTTTTGGTAGGGAACGTCCCACCTTTGTGGACGAAACGATATCCATTGCCTCTTATTGCTTTCAAATTCTTTTCTCGTGTCAACATAGAAGAACAGGAGTGTTTTTCGGGGTTCGTTTGGACATTTTATGCATTAGCTGAGTTTCCAATGCATTTTATGTGCATAATTCAAATTTGAACTACATGCACATGCTCCAGTGCATATAAATTGGTTGAAAAATCAAATATGTGTCCATGGGTGCATGCTTAGGTCCCATGCAAGAAATGGGAATGAATTTCAAACACCGGGGCACCGTTGATTGCCGGCAAAACATTAAGATGCCTGGTTTTTAAATTCTAGTAAATCGAAAACTCGTCTGAAATTCATGAAACTTGGCATGCTATCATGGAGAGGCATCAACATGCCGTGGTACAAATTTTGTCCCATATGGGGCAGGTTTGGGTATATGCTTCTCACAAACCGAAGCTTCTCACAACAAGCATGATGGTTTTCGATAGGGAACGTCCCACCTTTGTGGACGAAAGGATATCCATTGCCTCTTATTGCTTTCAAATTATTTTCTCGTGTCAACATTGAACAACAGGAGTGTTGTGTGACTTTTTGTAATTTTTCGGGGTTCGTTTGGACATTTTTATGCATTAACTGAGTTTCCAATGCATTTTATGTGCATAATTCAAATTTGAACTACATGCACATGCTCCAGTGCATATAAATTTGTTGAAAAATCAAATATGTGTCTTTGGGTGCATGCTTAGGTCCCATGCAAGAAATGGGAATGAATTTCAAACATCGAGGCACCGTTGATTGCCGGCAAAACATTGAGATGCCTGGTTTTTAAATTCTAGTAAATCCAAAACTCATCTGAAATTCATGAAACTTGGCATGCTATCATGGAGCGGCATCAACATGTCGTGGTACAAATTTTTTCCCATTTGGGGCAGGTTTGGGTATATGCTTCTCACAAACCATAGCTTCTCACAACAAGCATGATGGTTTTGGTTGGGAACGCCCCAACTTTGGGGACGAAACGATATCCATTGCCTCTAATTGCTTTCAAATTTTTTTCTCGTGTCAACATAGAACAACAGGAGTGTTGCCAACTTTGGAGTGGCGCGCCCAGGTGGGTTGTGCCCACCTGGTGGCCCCCCTCTGGTAGTTATGGGCTCCAGTAATTCTTAAATATTCCATAAAAAATCTCCGTGAAGTTTCAGCTTATTTGGAGTTGTGCAGAATCGGTAGCCTGACGTAGCTTTTTCCAGGTCCAGATTTCCAGCTGTCGGAATTCTCCCTCTTGGTGTGTACCTTGTAAATAATGAGATAAATGGCATTAGAATTACTCCAAAAAGCATTATTATGGATAATAACATTATAAATAACAGTAAGAAAACTTGATGCAAAATGGACTTGTCAGGAGCTTTCCCGTGTAAATGGTTATTCTTAATTTTTTCCTTTCTTTAATTTCCTTCCTTCAAGAAAAAATAAAGAAGTCTAAGAATATTTCAGTGTGTTTCTCTAAAATTCTTTTCTTTTCTTGAGTCATTGGAAGGAGAAGACCATGATGAAAATGTTGAGTGGCTCTCGTATGCATTATTGTTGATATGACAAAGAGCCCATTTTACATTGTCTTCTCTTTTGAATAAAATATTTGCAGATTCTAGCTTAGTCCACGGAACTCTTGCACTATTATTATTTTCATATCATTTGGTCCTGCAAGTGAAAGGCAATGATGAGGATATTTCATGAAGTGACTGTGGCAAGGAAAAGTGGGTATGAACTCAACTTGCTTTTGCTTTTGTAAATATGTTTAACTCAGTATCCATGATTCATCATATTATGATTAAACATGTTTATGATGGCAATTAGAGTTTATAGTTTCTCATGCCATGCTTAAGTAGCTAGGAGTGGATAATTATTTATCTTGAGTGTCAACATGCATTAAAATGATTGTGATGTAGTACGATGATATGGTATCCTCCTTTGAATGTTTCAAGTGGCTTGACTTGGCACATGTTCACGCATGTAGTTGATTCAAAACCAACATAGCCTCCACGATATTTATGTTCATGGTGTTTATATCCTACTCATGCTAGTATTCAATGTTAATTATTCGTAATGCATGATTATGAGCGTTTTTGCTCTCTAGTTGGTCACTTCTCAACCTATTTGCTAGTTTTAGCTTGTACTAAGCAAGAATACTGCTTGTGCATCAAAATCCTTAAACCAAAGTTATTCCAGATGAGTCCATAATATCTGCCTATATGTGGTATTACTTTGTTGTTCCAAGTAAAATTGCATGTGCCACCTCTAAATATTCAAACGAACATCTGTTTTGTGTGCTCGTACCGCTCATGGAGTGACAGGGGGCAGTCAGTATCTTCCATGCTAAGCAGGTTATTCTCATGATGAGTGTTTACTCACTCGCCCTTGCACGAGAGGGGCAGGTAACCGGAATGCCCAGTCCCATGATCAAAATTACAATATTAATAAAACAAACTCCCCCGGACTGTTGTTGGTATGAACGACAACCGAGGATTTGGCTATCCATGGCTTGTGTTTGTTGGTGGAGGGGCAGTAAACATTACTTTTACAGCTTGGGAACCGCTGCTAATTTGTTTAGCATGGAAGATATTGAAAACTCACGGTCGTAATGTTGACAGGAAAGGTATATACCTCCCAAAATTATATTTATCTTTGATTTAAGCCTCGAACTCTAGAACCTCTGCAAACCCCTGCTTCCCTCCGCGAAGGGCCTATCCATTTACTTTTATGTCATTTTACTTTTATTGTCAAGTCATCACCTTCTCAAACAAGCACCGGTCTTGAGAGCACTATTGGAATTCTCATGCATTGTGTATAGTTAATGTTGTGTGCATCATGACTGGATCTCTTCTAGCATGAATTACAATGTTTAGTCACTGCTTGAACTTTGGAGGTGCTCTGGATTTCTGTTTTGCGGTCTCAGAAAGGTCTAGTGAGATACCATTATTATCATATTGTATCATGGTTGTTTTGACAAAGTGTTGGCATTTGAGATATTTTATTATTTCTCGCTAGTTGATTATGCCATTGATATGAGTGAATATAATTTCTAAGATTTATCATTTGCATGGTTAGTTATAATCTTTGTTGAAAACCCTGGTATTATTTATGCATATATATAAACACAAGAACAAATGAGTTCGTAAAAGTTTTTCTTTCTCACTTTGAGTTTTTCAACTAAATTGCTTGAGGATAAGCAATGAGTTAAGCTTGGGGAAGTTGATACGTCTCTGTCATATCTACTTTTCCAAACACTTTTGCTCTTGTTTTGGACTCTAATTTGCATGATTTGAATGAAACTAACTCGGACTGACGTTGTTTTCAGCAGAACTTCCATGGTGTTGTTTTTGTGCAGAAATAAAAGTTCTCGGAATTGGACGAAACTTTTTGGAGATATTTTATGGAATAAATAAAAAATATTAGAGCCAAGCCCCACTAGAGGGGGCCACCCTATGCCCACAAGGCACCAGCGTGTGCCTACCCCCTAGGTGTGTCCTGGTGGGTGGTGGGTCCCATGTGGCTCCGCTGACCCTAATTTGGATACTCTAAATTCCTATTTACCAAGAAAAACTAGGAGAGGATGTTTCATTGCGTTTTACTATACGGAGTTGCTGCCACCGGCTGTCCTTCATCGGAGGGCCAGATCTGGAGTTTGTTCAGGGCTCCGTAGAGGGGGATCTTCCGTCTTCGTCATCATTGACCATCCTCCATCACTATTTTCATGATTCTCACCACCGGGAGTGGGTGATTCCTTCATAGGCTTGCTACACGGTGATGGGTTGGATAGGATTCATCATGTAATCGGGTTAGTTTTGTTAGGGCTTGATCCCTAGTATCCACTATGTTCTGAGATTGATGTTGCTATAACTTTGTTATGCATAATGCTTGTCACAAGGTCCCTAGTGCCATGATTTCAGATCTGAACCCTTTATGTTTCCATGAATATGTTTGTGTTCTTGATCCGATCTTGCAAGTTATACGCACCTATTACGTGTTATGATCCGCATACCCCAAGGTGAATATAATTGGGATTCTTGCTGGTGATTACTATAGTTTGAGGAGTTCAGTTCTCTATTAAAAGGAGGCCTTAATACCCCTTAGTTTCCTTATGGACCCCGCTACCACGGGAGGGTAGGACAAAAGATGTCAAGTTCTTTTCCATAAGCACGTATGACTATTTACGGAATACATGCCTACATTATATTGATGAATTCGAGCTAGTTCTGTGTCGCCCTAGGTTATGACTGTTATATGACGAATATTAACCAACATCATCATCGATACAATGCCTACTAGCTTTTCACATATTGTTCTTGCTAAGTTACTACTATTCCTACTATTGTTACAACTACTAAAAACTATTGCTACTGGCTACTACCGTTACCGTTACCATTGCTATCCTTGCTGTTACTACCAAATTATCATACTACTGTGCTACTGATCACTCTGCTGCAGATATTTAGTCTCCAGGTGAGGTTGAATTGACAAATCTTTGGCTCCCCTTGTGTTGAATCAATAAATTTGGGTTGAATACTCTACCCTTGAAAACTGGTGTGGTCCCATATACTTGTGGGTTATCAATCCCATTGGCGAGGGAGAAAGCCGACTCATGTCGTCTTCTCTAACCTGGCGCTGGCCTAGGAGGTCCTTCCTCACCCTTGCTCGCCGTCGTCGTGTTGGCTGATCCCGCCGCTTGCCTTGCCACATCCCGCCGACTGGAGGTATAACTTCTTTTAGAACCGACCATTTTCTAATGGCGCACCTCCCCACATTGCCGCATCCTTTTTTATCAAGTTAGGATTGCTCCCCACATTGCTGCATCATGTATGTGGATATTCTTCTACTCCATGTAGCTAGCTCCGTCGGCTTGTCGAACACTCGAAGACCACCTAATTTGTTACTATTAAAGGAATAAAGGAACTGTGTATACTGGCTAACGAACCCATCTCTTCATTGAAAATAGAAATAAAGTGGGGTTGGGGCGAAGTACTAGTAAGAAACTGTAGTAAGATGCTGGCCTGACTAGTCTCTTTGTCGAAAAAGGAAAGAAAGTGAGGGGGTGTTGAGTCGACAATGCAACTGAGAATGAGCACGCCTTGATTTCCTGTGGTCACATAGGAAAAGTTCACTGACGAGAACAAAAATGGCACAGATCCAGACATTCTTGCATGTTTTGCCGCTCTCGACAACCACCTCTGCCTCACTATTTATGCCTCGGTGGAGGAAAAATGTGCTTTTACCTCCACTGTCCCTATGCCCTTACTACTGCTGTTAATCTAACATCACAGGTAAAATGAAACAATGCAATTGTTGTTCTGATGTCACTATTAAGTAATGTTGTTGTCAAGCTGTTTCCATTAATAAACTGAATCAATGCCACCACCGTTTCATGAAATGCTTATGTCTTGCTTTATTTCCCATGAATGTTTTGGGCTGTTACACATAAATCTCACACTGGTAACATATCTTCATCTCAGTGGAACTGCACAATTTTAATTGCACATTTGGTTGACACGATGATGTATTTTTCCTTTCCGTATCACCCTTTGTTAGAACGACCATTCCTGTTAACCGTGCACATAGCTACCGATCATGTGCTACTGTCATGAGTAATAATGCAATTGTTATGCATGTTAATCTAAGCTTCCTTTAGTCTAGTGCCTGTATTCATTTGATGTGATGGCACTTCTTAGTTTAATGGCATTTTTTCATACTGTCGATGTAATGCCGTTGACATTATATGACATGCTGCTGTTAATCATATGGCACTACAAAAAAAATAACGCTGCTTAAATAACTCTATTACATATTTGTGCGAACAGGGTTGTCTATCTCCATATGGTATCTAATTGTGCAAAGAAAATCACAAACCTCAATTTGAGTGGAACTGCACAAAATTAAATGGCTGCATCTTTCTGCTGTCAGCTAACCTCATGGTTCTCCAGGTATTCCCACCTACGTAACTAGGTACAATGACAAACACAAGATGAAATAAGATTATTTGTACAATGAATGGCTGGTTGCAGTGTGGAACGAGCCTGTCATGTGTGGAGAACCAAACAAGCACCGCAGCTGCGCCTTAAACACAAGATAAAAGAGACCGAGTCATAGATGGCCTTGTCGGTGAGTAGGGGTCGTGCAAACAGCGGTGCATTATTTTAGTGGAACTACACAAAAAAGATATTGGCGTGAGTTGGACAAATTTTCTACAGCCACACAGAAGGAATTGCACTCATTGATTCGATCGAATTTCCTCCATGGCATGCAATGAGACCCCAAGGTGGAAATCAACTAACCACTTATAAAATTATGGATAATCTTCCTCATGCAGGTCAGTATCCCCTTCGTCCAGATGATCTTGTTTTGTCATGCAGAGCTATTAATATGTGCTACTATTTTGCAACAATGTTTAGGTACAGCTATTGTTTTCCTATCTTATCACATTCAGGACAAAGAAGATGATTTCAGTGGAACTACACAAAATGGTTTGATGTTGAGTGATCTCTATTGCCTCCTCTGTTAGCTGCAATGTGTCAGCATCAATTGCAAGATGAGCCAGCCAGCTAGCTGTGGAGTTGCCGACATGCTCAAAGTGCACGCAACATTGAGAAAAAGAAACATCCTAAGGAAATTAATGCGTGCCTAGGTAGGCCCTTTGCTCAGAGAAGCATCGGTCGTTTTTTTGTATATTTCTACACCTTCTCACAACTTTGTCTTGGTTTTATCATTGAGATGCATAAACATGTTGAACTTATGTGCTTGGCCTTGTTTGTTCAGCTTTGGTCTAATTCGAATCACCTAGGTATTTAATTTAGTGGAAAAGCCAATTCATCGTTATATAAGATCATGTTTGTTTCCGCTTTAATTGGATTCGAATCACCTGTAAATTTCCTTTAGTGGTAAAGCTGATTCGTAGAATCAGCTTCACCACCCAAGTAAACTTTGAGGTGGTTCAACGAATTTCACTGAAAATGACACAATCCAGATTGAGCTTCACATTGTTAGCTAGTATGCATACTAGATTGAGCTTGACATACCATAGATTCGCTTTAGTGGTAAAGCTGATTTGAAATAGTAGTTTGTTTCAGATTAAAGATTCGGTTTCACTGGCAATACTGGATTCACTAGTAAAGTTGATTCGAAATAACTGTTTGTTTCAAATTCCAGATTCAGTTTCATTGGCAAAGCTGGCATCACAAGTAAAGCTGATTTGCAATAACTGTTTGTTTCATATTCCAAATTTAGCTTCACCCACAAAGCTGAATCCAGTTCCTGAAGCTCAGACAAAATAGGGCCAATATCATTGTTAGCTAATATGCATACCGTATTTTGTGAAGATTAGTTTAATGTGGATATTTACTAGCGTATGAACCTTTAGAGCATGTTTAATACTATTGCTAATTGTTGGCTATATGATGTTGCCATTTTATATATAGTCATCACATATAGTCACTTATACAATAAGGTTAGCTATAAGGTTGGCTATAATAGTACTACTTTTTCACCTTCTTTCTATCTCTTTCTTCATATTTATTTCAATTGCCTAGGAGAACACATATAGCTAGGCTCTTGCATGAGAGCCCACTCCCATCATTTTTCTATGTCTCTCTCCTCCACATAGGCAAAAGTGCCATGTAAGCGGGCTATAAGCCCATTATTGTAGTACTTGCTCTTAGTGTCTATATGTGGGCCTGTTATTTGACCCGCCATTTTGCCACGCTGCGGCAAGTGTGATGTCACCATGTAGTGTGTCATTCTCTAATTTGGTGGATGCCAAGCGGGCCCGAGAAGGAGCCATAACTTTTTTTAAAGTTGAAAAAGGTTAGTGATGAGGAGCCATAAGCTGCAGGGCATCTCTTTTTTTATTTTGAATGGGAAATAAGATGTAGAATGTCTCTAATGGGATGCCTCTAGTGTTAAGACCATCTAGTATGAAACACGGCAACCGACTAGGCCGATACAAAAGCTAATCCATCTTAAAGCCCATTTGTTGTTTTTTTGCGAGGAAAAGCCCATATTTCTTGAAGAGGGGCTCTCCCAAAAAAACCTCCTTCCTCCTCGGCTCCTCGCCTCCACTTAATGTAGCTCGTTGGACTCTCCCCTTTCGTCGCCCCCCAATTCCCCGCACTCCCCTTCTTCCTCACTCGTACAGAAAACCCCCGCTCCCCTTCTCCCTCAATCATACAGAAAACCCCGAGCCCTCCTTCCTCGCTCCTACAGAAAACCACATCCCTCCTTCTTCCCCACTCGCATTGCCACTAGGCTCGTCTTTCGCTACTCTGCTCAAATCCTTCAGCTCGACGCGATGCCCGCAAGGAAAATGGAGTCGGTTGGACCTAGCGCCAAGAAGATGAGGCTCCCGCCAGCGGTGACGCCGGTTGTAGATCCCGCACCCTGCAATGCAGGGAGAAGTAGCGAGCCCCTCGGATCTAAGGAACCCATAGAATCTCGGATCAACCGCATCAACGATCTCTCGGACGCTGGCCTTGGGGAGATCATCTTCCTTCTCCCCACCAAGGATGGCTGCCGCACACAAGTCCTCGCATCTCGGTGGCGCACTCTTTGGCGCATCGCGCCTCTTAATCGCGACTGTCGTTAGCTATCTGTTGTTCAAGAATTTGAACTCCTCAGAGCCATCATCTCCTCCCACCAGGGCTTCGTTCAACACGTTTGCATCCCGACATGCTACCTGCTATCCATACCCTTCACGGTCGATGCCTGGCTGACACCCCCGTCGGCACCCGCGCCGTGGTCCTCTAAAGCCGTGCGCGACGAGCAGCGCCGCGACGTTGGTGACCCTGGACACCGCCGTGGGAAGAGCCCTCTGCATCATTCCCGAGATGCACAGGGCCGACATGCACTCCTAAATGTTGGTCAAGATGGCGCACGGCCACGGAACCGTGACAGCGCTCCTTCTAACATGGTTAGAAGCCCGAGCACCTCCAGTTCTTCGCGCTTGTCGCTGCCACCTATGCGGGCGGAAGAATTAGCGCGAGTACAACTTCTCCTCGACTTCCCTCCTCCTGTGGAGAAGCAAGAAGAGTGGAGGGTTGTTATCCAGAGCCTTATTGGCCACGCCAATAAAGATCAGCAATAGGAGGTAGGCCCCTCGCGGCGTCGGTCCATCGAGCCGGCACGTACCGACGGCGGAAGGGCCCGAGGCGCCGCAACCACGGTGCACTCCCCTCCACCACAACAGCAGCGGTCGCCAGCTCGGCGGGTCGACGCGCGTTATGATGGATCCGTGGCTTCGTCCGACCCACGAGCTCGCCGCGACCAACGTCAAGTTCTTCAGGAGCGGGTTAAAGAAGACGCTCGAACTATCATCAAGCGGTGGCGGGAGGCACACCATCAGTCTGATAGGCATGCGGAGCCCACTGCGTACAGGCCTCCGCCGGGGGATTCTGGAGAACTGTCTTACAAGGTAGGTTGTCCGGCTTTTACCTATTAGTTGTGGCAGTTCAAGTGGCCCACTACCCGCACGTTCAAACCTGAGGTCCCAGAGAAGTACGACGGCAAGACCCATCCGTCCGAGTTCCTGAGCGTACAAACCATTGCGATGTAAGCTACCGGGGCTCGGGACAGTAAGGTGCTCACCAACTACTTCTCATTGGTGCTCGAACCAAACGTCAGGTCGTGGTTGATGCACCTACCAGGAGATTCCATCTCCTCTTGGCCGGACCTGTGCCACAAGTTTGTTGGCGCCTTTACCAGAGGCCATCAAGCTCCTGGCCAGGCGAGTGATTGGCATCCCATCCACCAGAAGGATGGCGAGTCCTTGCACAAGTACATACAGAGATTCAGCCGTGTGCAGTACAACATCCCAGATGTTCATCCTGCCACTGTCATCAGCGCGTTCCATCAGAACATGCGCAACCGCAAGATGCGTGAAGAGCTGGCCATGAACAAGGTTAGGGATGTTGCCGAATTGTATGTTTTGGCCGCAGATGTGCTTGTGCTGAAGAAGGAAGGAAGTACCCTGGCGAAGACGCTGGCACGGGAAGCGATTCCGGTGACGAAGACGCCGTCGCCCCAGCAAAGAAAGGCTGATGGCGCAATAGAAAGCGCATGGGCAAGACCATGCTTGCCGTCGAGGAATCTGGCAACCCCGGCACTGCCACGAAGGCTAAGGTTGACAACCCCGGCAAGGAAGTTGCCGGGTGTGCCGCCTGCCAGGACTTGGCAGCTACCGACAAGCCGGAGGGCTCCGACAAGCAATATTGTAAGATCCATCGCACCAAGGGCCATGACCTTCAAAAATGCTGGCAAGTTGAGCAGCTTGTGGAGAGGCAGAAAGCTGAGTATGAAAGATGGGACAAGGAGAAGGGCCAGGATGGTGCTGAGGGGTCCGGCAAGAAGCGCGGCGGTCAAGGGGGCGCTACGGCAAGGAGAAGCAACAAGAGAGGCCTGCCCGAGGCCGCGACAAGAAAGAGGGGGATGATGACCACGAAGAGGACGATGAGTCCAGTGACCAAGAATTTCAAAAGGCCACAGAAGCAATGTGCATCGATGGTGGCGCCTCGTTGCATTCTTCTCACCGCTAGCTTAAACAGTGGGCACCCGAGATCAATGCGGCAGAGCCATCGATCCACGCCCAGAAGCCACTGAAATGGTCCAGCACGCCTATCATTTTCGATGCCGAGGACCACCCTGACCGCACAACCGCGGTCGGGTGCTTGCCATCGTTGGTTTCCCCAACAATTCGCAACCTCAAGGTGACAAAAATGCTAGTGGACGATGGGGCTGGTCTGAACTGGATCTCGTGATAGGTGATTAAGAGGTTGCAGATCCCCAAATAAGATCTCGAGGAGATGGGCACGTTTCAAGAGATGAATCCGGCGAGAATCCATCCCAAGGGTAAGGTCACACTACAAGTTACGTTTGGAGGCGAGCTGAACTACAGGACAGAGAAGATCGTTTTTGATGTAGCCAAGATCCTGTTGCCATATAACGGGATCCTTGGCCGTCCAGCACTGGCCAAGTTTATGGCAGCATCACACTACGCCTATAACACGCTAAAGATGCCCGGTCTGATGAGCATCATCACTGTCGGCTCCGACAAGAAGGACGCACTCATATGTGCCGATCGGCTCTACTGGGAGGCGGTGGTTGCACCTGCAGCCAAGGCACCTGCTCTTGCCACTGGAGCGAAGGAGACCGGCAAGACTTGAGCCGCCGGCAAGGCTTCTGGCCCCGGCCAAACTTCTTGCACCCACTCCAGCAAGCGTGCCTCCTCGGGGTGCTGCGATTCCGTAGAAGACGTGCCAGAGAGCTCCACCGGCAAGAGCAAGAAATCCAAGGCTGCACCACCGGAAACCAAGAAGGTGTCTGTCAAGGAGGACGACACGGGCAGAGCTTTTACTATAAGCTGCACCCTTGACAGCAAATAGGAAAGCGCGCGCGTTGCCTTCCTGCGGGCGAATGTCGATGTGTTTGCATGGCAAGCATCTGACATCCCCAGCGTTCCCAGGGAGGTGATTGAGCACCACCTTGTTGTCTGTCCTCATGCGCAGCCCATCAAGCAGAAGGTCGGGAAGCAAGCTTTGGAGCGGCAAGAGTTCATCATCGAGGAGATTAGGAAGTTGGAGGTGGTAGGCTTGGTCAGAGGAGTGCTCCACCCAACATGGTTGGCCAACCCGGTGTTGGTGCGCAAGGAAAATGTGAAATGGAAGATGTGCATTGATTATACAAATATCAATAAAGCCTGCCCAACAGATCCTTTCCCTTTGTCGCGCATTGACCAGATCGTGGACTCCACTGCTGGGTGCGACCTGCTGTCGTTCCTTGACGCCTATTCGGGATACCGTCAAATCTTTATGACGAAGGAAGACGAAGAGAATACCGCCTTCATCACCCCATGTGGTACGTATTGTTTTATACGAATGCCTTTCGGGTTGAAAAGTGCTGGTTCGACATTTGCAATAGCAGTTCAAATTGGTTTTGAGCCCCAGCTCCATAGAAATATGGAGGATTACATGGATGACATAGTGGTCAAAACCAAGGACAGGACAACCCTTGTGCAAGATTTGGAGGAAACATTTGCAAATTTGTGCAAGATCAATCTCAAGCTCAGCCCTGAGAAGTGCGTGTTCGGTGTTCCATCCGGCAAAATTCTCGGGTTCTTTGTGTCTCAGCGCGGGATCGAAGCAAACCCCAACAAGATGAAGGCAATTGAGCAGATTGAAGCACCAAGGCGAGTCAAAGATGTGCGTCGGCTTGCCGGCTGCGTTGCTGCTTTAAGTAGGTTCATCTCCAAATCTGCTGAGTGCGCCCTCCCCTTCTTCAAGATTTTGAAAAAGGAAAGACCCATGAAATGGACCCAGGAGGCCGAGGCAGCGCTATAGGATTTGAAGAGGTACCTCTCCTCTACGCTAATATTAGTTGCGCCCAAACCGCAAGAGCTGTTGATGCTATATCTAGCAGCAACGAATCAAGTGGTCAGTGTTGCGCTAGTGGTGCAAAGGGAAGTTGAAGAAGAAGCGGTAGCTGTGGTCAAACTGTCGGATGACGAGCCAGAGTTCCCCCCGGCAGGGTCTGGTGCTGGCAAGGCAGGACCCCTGGCAGAGTCTGGCATCGGCAAGACAGGAGCCCCGGCAAAGTCTGGCGTCGGCAAGGCAGGATCTGCACAAGCAAACAAAGTGGTACAGAGGTAGAAGATGATGCAACACCCAGTTTTCTTCGTCAGCTCCGTCTTCCAGGGGGCTAGATCAAGGTACTCTGGTGTGCATAAGTTGCTCTTCGGCCTCCTTACGACCTCGAGGAAGTTGCGTCATTATTTTCAAGCACATGAGATCACCGTCATCACTCGATTCCCGTTGCAACAGATCTTGCACAACCCAGATGCAACCGGAAGGATTGTTGTCGGTGTGGAACGACACCTATGGGATCACAAGAATCCCTACTACGGTTGTCAGGGCGCAGGGTTGCGTGAAGAGCAGGATTAGTAATCAGCACAAGGATCATTTACCCAGGTTCAGGCCGCAAGGATGCGTAAAACCCTAGTCCTGCTTTGGTGGGTGTATTTCAGAGAGTTCTTGAGCTCTTGAACTAGCTGTGGTGAGTGCGTGGTTCGAAAGAGCTGAATCCTCTCCTAGAATGCCATGGGCCTCCTTTTATAGTCGAATGGGGCTGCCACAATGGCATACCGGAGGTGGAAAGGCGTACAGTATTGTGAGCTTATCGCTCGTATTACAGGACAAGACGCATTTAATGTGCTGTTGAGGTGTCCCCTAGCTTTACCGGGGACGGGGGCGAGGCCCGTCCCATCCGTCACTGCTCCTCCTCACTTCGACACGCGCCCCGGCCAGTGATGCATGCGGCGCCATGTATGTAGGTAGGCAGCTGAGGTGGCGCGATGGTGGAGCCTCCACGAAGATCTGCATGCCGCCACGCAAGCGATTGACGAGTTGGCCCGGGAGCTGCATGTTGCCACGCAGGTGTCCTCTTAATTGGTTGAGCTGGCAGCTGCATGCGAACGGTGGTGGAAACTTGGTTGGTGCGGGCCTAGCAGTGGGCCTGCTGGCATCCTCGGTGAGAGCCTTGCCGGGTGGCCCGGCAAGGGTCTTACCGTGGCGCGCAGTCATCCCCGGCAAGGATCTTGCCGGGGGTCTTGTGGTTCTCGTCGGCAAGGATCTTGCCGAGGACCCTTGTCTTTCAATCTTCATCTGATCTTGAGTGTTCTCTGTCTTCACAAATATCTGCATGTCACCACAGAGGTGCCTCCCGAGCCCTGGCCCAACGTGGCTGATGGTGTTGGGGGCGTGGGCTCAAGGGTGGCTCGCCCTGTTGGTGTTTGGGCGCGCTGCCTCGGCAAGGGTCTTGCAGGGGCTGCTGAGGCAGTCCCCGGCAAGGGTCTTGCCGGGGGGAACTGCTCCGCCCCTCTGTTTCTTTGCGTTCTTGGTCTTGGCGTTGCTCTGGCTGCCTCGGGCTTCAGTTTACCTTGGTTCACCTCCCCTGCCCTGCTTGGTGTGGCCATGGGCGTGGCTCCGACTGCCCGTGCATAGGTAAAGGGGTACAAAGGTGCGCCCCTTCGCTTGTACACTAACATGAGCCCCCGGGCCTAGGACACACATAAGCGCGATGCGCTGTTGGGCCAAGCCCAAAACGGTTCGTGGGCAAGCGGGGCAGGTTTTTTACCGCGGTAAAACTTTTCGCGTGCTTTGCTTCCCACGACCCGCGCGCGGCGTGGCGCGGCGTGGAGGGGTGCACGTGACGTGGGCGGCATGCGTGGGGCGTTTCCCGCATGCATGTGTCACATCGTGGTAAAGAGGTGGCTCGCGCCTTCCCCATAAAAAGAGGTAGGCGTGGAGGCGCGGCTCATTTACCGCGCGGGGCCGGGTCGTGGTCTTCAAGGCATCCACACCCCATGATCCCGGGGTGGGGAGAGATCGCCTCACCGGTCCCCTCGATTCTGCACGTTCGCCACGCTTCCTCCATGCGCTTGGGGTGGCAAGCGGTGGAGGCGGGAAACCGGGCCGTCGCTGGTTGGGGCAGTGGGTCGGTCCCGATTCCCTGCACCTCTGGTGGCTGGATTGGCCGGCGGGGTGGCCGAGCCCCGACCCCGACCCTTTATAAGGAGGGGGAAGGGGGATGGCGTCCCGCACTCTTTTGTCATCTATCTCCTCTCGCTTCTGCTTCTTCCTTTCACTCGCCATGGAGAAAAGGAATCCTGGTCCCTCGACGGTGGCGGCGAGGGTCGCCACTCGATAGTGCGTCCCTCCTCCTCCTGATCCCGTGGTGGTGGAGCCGGCCGCGAGGGGAAGTGGGAGGGGGCGAGGCCGTGGGCAAGGCCGGGGCAGAGGTCGTAGTGCTCGGGGAAGAGGAGGATGGGGCGGCGCACCGGCTTCGCCTCCGCCAATGATGCCTTTTCCGATGGAAGGCCATGTCGGAGACCGGCCCCGCGAATTCTTCATTAGGCTGCGCCGGCCTCCGCATCTCTATCTTTGTCTTCCCACCCCGTTTGCTCGGGAGATGGAGCGTGACCCGCCCAATCCCTCAGATTGCACATGAGGGGCTGTGGGAATGGGGGCACACGGGTCGACGTCGACTTCCCGGCTCCTCGGGTCATGTACCTCCGTCATGGATGGAAGACGTTCGCTCGCATCTACAGCCTGACGACGGGGCTCGTCCTCTACTTCAAATTAAGGGAGGATGGCCTGCTCTCCTTCAAGGTCTTCGGAGACTTCGGGACTCGCCTGAAGTGTTTCGTGGAGAGCTCCTCTGAGGAGATTCCGACGACAGAAGCCTTCCTCGAGCGAATGTGATGAGGAGGACAGCGGGGCAGATGACGGGGACGAGTCTGACTAGGCGTCAGACGCCCCGCGCCTAGGCGGGTGCAGCAGCAGCAGCATCTGCACCTAGCCGCTTCTCCGGCAGAGTTTTGCCGGGGGAGGGGCCAGCTCCTTGAACTTCTCGGGGTCGTCTCCTTGGGCGACTGGCGTCGGGAGGCTGCGGAAGAGGAAGAGGGTGGGCGGCAAGGCCATCAACTCGGAGTACGCGGGCACCTACGCCTTCATCATGTATTGTCGGTCCCGCCGCCTCGTCTTCCAGCTCCTTTCCCGGCACCGTCATCACCGACCCATCCATGGGCGGCCACCGAGGTGTTCTCTTGGTGCTTTTTGCTGCTCGTAGCTCGCCTAGGCGCCCCTTTTGCCCTTTTGCCTCCTTGACCTACCTCCTGAGGAGAGGGACAAGAAAGGGATTACGGGCATCTTATCTCTTTTTTAAACTATAAGCCTTCGGGCCTTGTTAAATTTAAAGCTTGTAATCCCCCTTGTTCATGTTTTTCATTCCGTACGGACTGTACCTGTATGGGATGTTTTTAATGAAAAAGGGATGTTTTGCCGAGTTTTTCGTTCGTGGGTAGACCCCGCAACAAGGAACGAATCCTTGTTACAATTTAAGATAAACGTTTTCGCCCGGCAACAGGCCTTGCCGTCCCCCCACTTCGCTCGACCATTCTCGCGCCCTTGGCGGAGGCAGGGACGAAGCGGGCTTAGGCTCCTCGTTCTACTTCCTTGCCACCGCGACTACAACCAAATTCGGGCCCAGGAGACAATCCTTGGGTATAGAAAAGGGGAGCACGGTGGCCTAGAAATAAAACGAGGTTTCACATATCCTAGTTCCGTTCCGAAATGGATGATAGAGGATGAAAGACTTATCTGGATCTGCAGCCTCCTGGCAACCTTGTCTTGCCGCGGTTGGATCCTTGTGCTTGCAGCCCCCGGCAACTCTGGTTTGTTGGGGTCGGGACGCCGGTCCGTTTCCTTTCTTCCAAGTAGCTCAGCAGAAGTGCTCATGTGCCCTGCGAACCAAAAGAGGACAGAAAAGAAACAAAGAGACACGCACTCGACCTCTAGGCTAGGGGTTAGTCGCCGCTAAGCACTATCAACTCTAACCAAGGAAGAGACTCGACCTAGCATGCATGCTATAACTTAGGGCGCCAGCGCTTCATTTATTTATGCTCAGGGTCTACGCCTGTCTTTGTACGAAGGGTTACATGCCTTGCCGGCAAAGCTTGTACAAAAGGTGGCTTGCCGGGAGGTCCGGCAAGCCGCGCCTTATGGGTAAAACTTGCGAAGAAGCTCGATGTTCCAGGAGTTTCTCACTGGGACAACATCTTCGGTATCCAGGCAGACTGCGCGAGGCCTGGTGACTCGTAGTACCCGATAAGGGCGTTCCCACTTTGGCGTCAACTTGTTGGAATTCTTGGCCGACTGAACGCGCCGAAGAACAAGGTCGCCTTCCTCAAAGCTTTGGGCATGAACCTTGCGGCTATGATAGCGGCGCAAAGGCTTGTCGGTAGCGTCATGCTCTCACCGCCCAAAGGCGATCTTCCTCAAGGAGCGTAGCGTCATCTTGCCGCGACTGCTCTTGCTCAAGCTCATCATAAGCGAGCACTCGAGGTGAACCATATATGAGTTCCGTGGGGAGAACTGCCTCCGCCCCATATACTAGGGCGAAGGGTGTCTGGCTGGTGGCTCGATTTGGCGTTGTTCTCATCGACCAAAGAACTGCCGGCAATTCATCAATCCAGCGCCTTCCACTCTTATGCAGCTTGTCAAAGGTCTTCGTTCTCAGGCCTCGCAACACTTCAGCATTTGCCCTCTCTGCTTGGCCATTGCTCCGGGTGTGTTCCATGGAAGAAAAACAGACCTTGCTGCCGAGGTCTTGAATGTACTGCATGAAGGTGTGGCCTGTGAACTGCGTGCCGTTGTCGGTGATGACTCTGTTTGGCACACCAAAACAGCAGACTAGTCCCTTGAAGAACTTGATGGCTGACTGTGATGTCACCTTCCTCACTGGTTCTACCTCTGGCCACTTTGTGAACTTGTTGATTGCAACGTACAAGTACTCAAAGCCCCTGACAGCACGGGGGAAAGGGCCCAGTATATCGAGGCCCCAGACCGAGAATGGCCAGGAGAGAGGGATCATTTGAAGGGCTTGAGCTAGTTGATGAAGCTTCTTCGAATGGAACTGACACGCTTCACACTTGGTTAGTAGTGTCGACGCATCCTGGAGGGCGGTGGGCTAGAAGAAACCTTGCCGAAACGCCTTTCCGGCAAGGGCCCTCGACCCTATGTGGGAGCCACATATGCCTCCATGTATCTCTGCCAATAGCTCCAGTCCTTCCTCCCGGGGGATGCACTTCAATTTCACGCCGTTCGGCCTTCTCCTGTACAGGATGTCGTCGACGAACTGGTACAGGGCGGACCGGCGGGCTACTTTTTCCTCTTCTTCCTGCTCCTCAGGAAGTTCCCCGGTTTGGAGGAATCGGACAGTATGTTGCGCCCATGCCGGAGCGTGAGGCTCGACGGCAAGGATCAAAGGCATTTCCTCAGCCATGGGCGCGGCTGTCTCCACGGCCAGGGCTTGACGCCCGACTGTGGCATGTTTGTTATTTATTTACTCTATAAGCCCTTTATGTGGTGTCTCTGAGACGCCCGATTGTGGCATGCTGGTTATTTAATTACTTTATAAGCCCTTTATGTGGTGTCGCTCAGATGACTACACCCGATCGGTGCATTATATTTCTACCCTCTGATTACGTATCCATCTTTTATATGAATAACCTGCTTGCGTGCATCATGGATTTTTATTTCGTGGCTGACGTTGTGATCATAGAATTTTTCAGAGCATGATTACCGTTTGTTATATTATACCTGTGTTCTTAATGTTTGCGAGTACATTCAAGAGTACTCACTAGCTTGTCCCTGGCTATTGTCTTGGCCAGATTTATTGCATGGAGAGGAGCGTTGCGATGACAGCCCCGGAACTGACGCAATGGTGACAGTAGCCTTGCGAAGATAGGAGTTACCCTGGTCAGCTGTTCCTGTGGGAAATGGAGTCCCATAGACGCCGATGAACCACAACCCGCTTCCGCCATCAACCACTAGAAACCTTGTGTTATACTCATAGGCCAGAATGGTCTTGTACTACATATTATGTACTTTGCTTGGAATTTCTGTATCAAGTTGGTGTCTCATCAGCTAACAGTAATCCTGGGGCTGGTGAGCACAAGGGCCATTTTCTGGAAAATTGATATCCCAAAAATCCGTTCCTAACAAACTTGGTATGAGAGACAGGCTGACCATTGGCTAATCCTATCTTAGCCAGGTCGAAAAACCTAGGTTAACCAACCCACCAGACCTTAACCTAACCCCAGCCAAGCTTCTCGTGTAAGATAGCCACACAGTGACCCCGACACCTTTTGGTAGTCGGTGCCCAACCTATCAGCCTAGCCTGTCGATCACGCGCCAGTGACCGACACCTAAATTATCTCATTCGCAAGCGTGTGAAGGAAGACTCTGTCCCCTTTTTCTATAAAAAGGGCACGCTTAGCCTCAACACAAAGACAAAGACAACCTCTTCCCCAAACCGAGCTATAATGCGGGCCCGTCGTGCACAATGAAACCACAAAGAACCAATCTTGGAGGTTTTGAACCCGTGCTAGCAAACCTCACCCGCCGTGCCTTTGCATTAGAAGAACCTCCAGAATATGTTGTGTACCAAGGACCCATGAGCGGTGAGAGCCGTCAATTCAGGGCCACTGTGCACTTCTATGGTAGGTGTCTATCGCCAGAACGCCCCTACAGATTCACCGGAAGGACAACTTCCTTTGAGCCGCAAGCCATCCAACTAGCTGCTCGAGAGGCTATAGTTCAACTCCGGCACTTGTCGCCCAGAGTTAACTGTCGCTCGTTCTACTACTACCCCAGTAGTGGCCGGGTATGGTAGGCCACCCCAGGTTGCCAACGGAGATCACGAGACGGATCCTGCATTGTTGCATCTGGTGCGCTATGTAAGTGCACTAGAGGATCTGTTTCATCAAATCACCCTTGATCTGATCGCAGCTCGTGGAGAACTGGTTCGCTGACAACCCAGTCGTGCTGTTTGGACAACCGATCGAGTCCTTGAGGTCAGCCCCAGCCATCGACCAAAATGCTTTGGTGTCCCCAGAAGTGCTTCGTCGCCTTTTTGGAACACACTCCAACGGGATTGTGGCCAACAACCCCCGCGATGGTCATCATCGCTACCCCGACCCTGCAGCCCCTCAACCCTTTCCAGCTCATCCCGACGGTGAAACCCATGGAGAAGCCTCGACGTCCACAAGGCACGCCCGCTTAGATATAAACGAGGTAGACTAAGTCACTCGAGTAGTACCGAGTCTTAGTATGTCCACGCCCTGTAACTGTGTGATCCTATATCGCCATAATTAAATGTTGTTTGCTTGTGCACCCCTATTTTAAATAGTAGCCATGCATAAGTATGTTGGTGTACGATTGCATTTCTTTTCGGGCGTAGCTACCAAAAACCAACCCCGACGACACCCATAGCAGTATTTTCAAAACAACCCTTAGCAAATCTCGAGGACGAGATTTTCTTAAGGGGGGTAGTGTTGTAACACCCCAAAATTTAACCATGATTTTTTGATTAAAATTTTGCCTTGGTAAATTAAATTTTTATTTTTCTGGATTTTTCCTTCGATTCAGAACCACTCTTTTCTTCTGACTTGTGGAGCTTCCACTCCAAGTAAAATTTTTCAAATGTTGTTGGACTTGTATACCCTCTCTAGAAAAATTTCTTTTATCAGTAAAATTATTTATATGATTATTTTCCCTGAAATTTATTTCTTTTAAAAATGATTTTTTTAGCTTTAGAGCCTCTTTTGCACAACAACCCTTTGATATTTTTTTTAAAATCCCACCAAAATTTGGGGATGACATGTGATGTTCCTAAATCACTTTTATGCAAAAATATATTTTAGCATTTGGACATTTTGAGCTATACCCCAAGTTTTCAAATCTGGTCCAGTTTGCACTATTGCACTACAACCTATTTAAATATTTCTTTAAAACTTCCACCAAAATTATGGGATGTTAGGAGGAGTATATTATTCAACTTTATGCAAAAATCCACTGGTGTTCTTTCAAAAATTTGAGCAAATCATCCTCTTTTGCTCTCTGGACCAGGTTGGCTTTTTCTACTGCAACCCTAATTTATTTTGCTCTAGTGCCCATGAGCTTTTTTCCTACTTATAGTCCTCCCTACCAAACCCTTAAGTCCAGGAGAATGGACCCATTGGAGTATTTTTGGTCCATGAAACTATGCCCTTTTATTTCTGTCCAGAATTGGTTTTCTCAAAAACTTGAACTAACAAGTTTCTAGTTTTGCCAAACTAGCCTTGCCACCATCACCTACACTTAAAGAGACCCTAGTCTGGAGAGTTTGGCCACCCCAAGAGATGCCTAGATGCCCTTGGCATTTCATCGAGCAGGTTAGGGGCATGGCCAGTTTTAGCATGCTTTTGGACTTGCATAATGAAGTTGCCCTAATGGCCTTACCAGCATGTCTATGAGCTTCCATATGATCATTAACCTAGCCATGTTTAGTCGTAGAGGCAACAGAGGGGCGTAGAACGCGATGGCATTTGGTCGAACGCCTGGCGTGCGTGCTCTGGGCGCGCACAGAGCGCATGTTTTGCACGCGCGCACCAAGCCGCCGCGTCTCACTGCCGCCCTCCCCGCGCTAGTGCTGACCCTTGGCCACTCACCGCCAACACGCCCGACTCCTTCCTCGCCGCAGAGCCGCCCTGGCCCCCTCCTGGCGCCCTACAGCGCCACCACTGCAAGCCGCCACCATCGCTCCGACAGCTCCTGCCGTGGACGGCGCCGCCCGAGCCACAACCGCGCGCCAGCTGCCCCTGGAACAGCTCGAGCTCATCTGCAAGCTCGTTTGCTAGCGCACGTCGCCGCCACGTCGCCCTGCAGCAATAGAACGGAAGTTTGCCGTCGGTCTTATCCCCGGCCGCCGCGGAACCGACCTCGGCCGCCTATGAAAGGGCCCCCGAGCTCGTCCAGTCCCTCAGGCAACCTCAAGCCGTCCCCCTAGGGCTCCCTTAGCCGGCAATCGACGGCGGGAAGGCCGTCTTCCCCGTCCCCGGCCACTTCGGCCGCCGCTGCCCTCCGGTCCAGTTTGTCGCTAGTAGAGCTCCTCCCGTCCATCTAGTGCCACTATTCCCTTCCCCTCGATCTTGCGGAGTCGCCCAACCTCTCAAACACGACCGGGAGCCACCGTAGCACGAAGCCCCAATTCACCCGAAGCTGCCGTCCGCCGCAGAGCTCGCCGCCGGTGACTCCCTTCGTCCCTGCCAACCTAGCGACCACCGGGAGGATCGCCCTTGACTGTCAGATCCATCCCCGCCATCAGAACCCCGCGGGGAGCCGCCGTTCGCCGGCGTTGATCGCCGGAGCCCCGCCTCCGCTCGGGCAGAGGAGAAAGGAGGGAGGGGCGACTGGTCAAACCTGACCAGTGGGCCCAAGGGACCCACTGTCAGTGACCACGAGCCGGTCCATGCTGGATTAAGTGAAGGCGTAATTCCAGAAGTACGCCTCCTCCGTTTTGTTTTATTTGAAACGTTTTTCTCTTTTTCAGTTTATTTTAAAATCAGAAATTTGACTAAACTTTGACTAGCTATAACTTTTTAAATATTACTCCAAATGAGTTGATTCTTTTTCCTACCTCCCTCAAATTTCACCTAGTTTATTTTAAGATTTATTTAAAAAATAATTAGTAAAACGTTTTGTACTCTTTTTAAAGTCGAGGTTAATTTGAATATTTTCAAAAATAGGATTTTGAAGGAGAAGAAAACTTTAAAGTTTTGGAGTGCACCCTGCCTCTCCATAACTTGAAGGCAAGCATTCTGAACCCTGGCATAATATTTCTGTTGTTGTTTGATACGGTTACAACACCACCTTGACATGGAGCATTCCTTATTTTACGTGATGATACGATCATACGCATGAGTGCATAATGAAGTTTCTTTGCTGTTGGAAATGGATATGCTTGTGACAGTAATCATCCTCGTATGCTTTTCGTGCCTACCGAAAGGAAGCCGGGAAAGTCTCTGTCTTGGGTAGACATGAGCTTGTCTCTAGTTCCTCGTCGAGACGATTGTGTCTGGTATGGCATGATGGGGTATGATGAGTGGTGTTTCTGTTTGTCGGTTGAAATATATTTGCTATGCTAATCATGCAGGGAATACTTAAACCTCCTGAGTCGACCATAGATCGAGTCTTGTTCCAGTAACCCCCATGCTTGTTTCGTACTACCACTTGTCCCTGCTGCAGGTAGGGTACGGTTCAGTAAGTTGTCAACCCCTTTCTTGGCACACAACGTACAGAGAGGCCATGGTGGAAGATACCGGCTGCATCCGGTAGGCATGCCACCTGGTCCGGGGGCATGGGTGTTTCCGGTTGGGACCGAGAAGGGGGCACCCCTTAGTAGCGTGCGGTATAAATTTGATCCCATGCTAATCGAGGTTGTAGCCTCCCCACATAGAGTTTTGCTTGACAGGTGTCGTGGGTGATTCAAGACACCGGTAAGTTAAGCTGGTGTGTGCGGGTCAGGTGTGTTTTCAATTAAAAGACCGTAAATGGAACTAGTCCCGATGGACTAAAGGAATCCGTTACTCGTGGGTAAAGAGTACAACCTCTGCAGAGGTTAAGTCTATTCGAATAGCCGTGTCCATTGTTAAGGACTACAGTCTGGGATAGGTCAATTGTCGGTCTTAGTGTCGGTCTTCGGAGGAGAAACTGCTAAACCAGAACATGGATAATGACTTGTGACTTATGATGATTATGATTATTATTATTATTATGGACCAACCCTTAATATTATTTGAATTCTTGAGTATCCCTGGGACGGTTCTACCTCCTGGATATTCACTATGATTATTTTCTTATAAGCCCTTTATGTGGTGTCGCTCAGACGCCCGACTGTGGCTTACTTGTTATTTACTTATAAGCCCTTTATGTGGTGTCGCTCAGACGCCCGACTGTGGCTTGCTTGTTATTTACTTATAAGCCCTTTCTGTGGTGTCGCTGAGACGCCCGACTGTGGCATGCTTGTTATCTATTTACTATATAATCCCTTTATGTGGTGTCATTTGAGGGCCTTGCGTAACATGCTGGTTATTTAATTACTTTAGAAGCCCTTTCTGTGGTGTCGCTTAGACGCCCGACTAAGGCATACTTTATGTTATTGTCCTTTCGAGGCGTCGCTTTAGACACCCGATCGGTGCATTATATTTCTACCCTCTGATTACATATCCATGTTTTATATGAACAACCTGCTTGCGTACATCATGGATTTTTATTTCGTGGCTGACGTTGTGATCGTAGAATATTTCAGAGCATGATTATCGTTTGTTATATTATACTTGTGTTCTTAATGTTTGGGAGTACATTCAAGAGTACTCACTGGCTTGTCCCTGGCTATTGTCTTGGCCAGATTTATTGCATGGAGAGGAGCGTTGCGATGACAGCCCCGGAACCCACGCAATGGTGACAGCAGCCTCGTGAAGATAGGAGTTACCATGGTCAGCTGTTCCTGCGGGAAATGGAGTCCCATAGACGCTGATGAACCACAAACCGCTTCCGCCATCAACCACTAGAAACCTTGTGTTGTACTCATAGGCCAGAATGTTCTTGTACTACATATTATGTACTTTGCTTGTAATTTTTGTATCAAGTTGGTGTCTCATCAGCTAACAGTAATCCTGGGGCTGGTGAGCACAAGGGCTATTTTCTGGAAAATTGATATCCCGAAAATCCGGTCCTGACAAACTTGGTATCAGAGCCAGGCTAACCATTGGCTAATCCTATCTTAGCCTGGTCGAAAAATCTAGGTTAACGAACCCACCAGACCTTAACCTAACCCCAGCCAAGCTTCTCGTGTAAGATAGCCACACTGTGACCCCGACACCTTTTGGCAGTCGGTGCCTAACCTATCATCCTAGCCTATCGATCACGTGTCAGTGACCGACACCTAAATTCTCTCATTCGCAAGCGTGCGAAGGAAGACTCCGTCCCCTTTTTCTATAAAAAGGGCACGCTAGCCTCAACACATCACAACACAACCTCTTCCCCAAACCGAGCTATAATGCCTGGCCCCGTCATGCACAATGAAACCACAGCAACCAATCTTGGAGGTTTTGTAACCGTGCTAGCAAACCTCACCCGCCGTGCCTTTGCATTAGAAGAACCTCCAGAATATGTTGTGTACCAAGGACCCATGAGCGGTGAGAGCCGTCAATTCTGGGCCACTGTGCACTTCTATGGTAGGGGTCTATCGTGAACGCCCTCTGATTCACCGGAAGGACAACTTCCTTTGAGCCGCAAGCCATCCAACTAGCTGCTCGAGAGGCTATAGTTCAACTCCGGCACTTGTCGCCCAGAGTTAACTGTCGCTCGTTCTACTACTACCCCAGCCGTGACGGGTATGGTAGGCCACCCCAGGTTGCCAACGGAGATCACGAGACGGATCATACATTGTTGCATCTGGTGCGCTATGTAAGTGCACTAGAGGATCTGTTCGATCAAATCACCCTTGATCTGATCGCAGCTCGTGGAGAACTGGTTCGCCGAGCCCCGGCAAGAAGAGAAGATGAGCCCGACGCCGACAACCCAGTCATGCTGTTCGGACAACCGATCGAGTCCTTGAGGTCAGCCCCAACCATCGATCAAAATGCGTTGGTGTCCCTAGAAGTGCTTCATCGCCTTTTTGGAACATGCTCCAACGAGATTGTGGCCAACAACCCCCGCGATGGTCATCATCGCGACCCCGACCCTGCAGCCCCTCAACCCCCTCCAGCTCATCCCGACGGTGAAACCCGTGGAGAAGCCTCGACGTCCACAAGGCACACCCGCTTAGATATAAACGAGGTAGACTAAGTCACTCGAGTAGTACCGAGTCTTAGTATGTCCACGCCCTATAACTTTGTGATCCTATATTGCCATAATTAAATGTTTTTTGCTTGTGCACCCCTATTTTAAATAGTAGCCATGCATAAGTATGTTGGTGTATGATTGCATTTCTTTTCGGGCGTAGCTACCAAAAACCAACCCCGGCGACACACACAGTAATATTTTCAAAACAACCCTTAGCAAATCTCGAGGATGAGATTTTCTTAAGGGGGGTAGTGTTGTAACGCCCCAAAAATTTAACCATGATTTATTGATTAAAATTTTGCCTTGGTAAATTAATTTTTTTATTTTTCTGGATTTTTCCTTTGATTCAGGACCACTCATTTCTTCTGAGTTGTGGAGCTTCCACCCCAAGTAAAAACTTTTCAAATGTTGTTGGACTTGTATACCCTCTCTAGAAACATTTCTTTTATCAGTGAAATTATTTATATGATTATTTTCCCTGAACTTTATTTCTTTTAAAAATGATTTTTTTTTGAGCTTTAGAGCCTCTTTTGCACAACAACCCTTCGATAATTTTTTTTAAAATCCCACCAAAATTTGGGGATGACATGTGATGTTCCTAAATCACTTTTATGCTAAAATATCTTTTAGCATTTGGAGATTTTGAGCTATACCCCAACTTTTCAAATCTGGTCCAGTTTGCACTATTGCACTACAACCTATTTAAATATTTCTTTAAAACTTCCACAAAAATTAGGGGATGTTAGGAGGAGTATATTATTCAACTTTATGCAAAAATCCACTGGTGTTCTTGGAAAAATTTGAGCAAATCATCCTCTTTTGCTCTTTGGACCAGGTTGGCTTTTTCTACTGCAACCCTAATTTATTTTGCTCTAGTGCCCATGAGCTTTTTTCCTGCTTATAGTCCTCCCTACCAAATCCTTAAGTCCAGGAGAATGGACCCATTGGAGTATTTTTTATCCATGAAACTATGCCCTTTTATTTCTGTCCAGAATTGGTTTTTTCAAAAACTTGCACTAACAAGTTTCTGGTTTTGCCAAACTAACCTTGCCACCATCACCTACACCTAAAGAGACCCTGGTCTGGAGAGTTTGGCCACCCCAAAAGATGCCTAGATGCCCTTGGCATTTCATCGAGCAGGTTAGGGGCATGGCCAGTTTTGGCATGCTTTTGGACTTGCATGAAGTTGCCCTAATGGCCTTACCAGCATGTCTATTAGCTCCCATATGATCATTAACCTAGCCCTGTTTAGTTGTAGAGGCAACAGAGGGGCGTAGAACGCGATGGCATTTGGTCGAACGCCTGGCGTGCGTGCTCTGGGCGAGCCCAGAGTGAACATTTTGCACGCGCGCGCACCGAGCCGCCGCGTCTCACTGCCACCCTCCCCGCGCTAGTGCTGACCCTTGGCCACTCACCGCCAACACGCCCGACTCCTCCCTCGCAGCAGAGCTGCCCTGGCCCCCTCCTGGCGCCCTACAGCGCCACCACCGCAAGCCGCCACCGCCGCTCCGACAGCTCCTGCTGTGGACGGCGCCGCCCGAGCCACAGCCGCGCGCCAGCTACCCCTGGAACAGCTCGAGCTCATCCGCAAGCTCATTTGCTAGCGCACGTCGCTGCCACGTCGCCCTGCAATAATAGAATGGCGGTTCGCCATCGGTCTTATCCCCGGCCGCCGCGGAACCGACCTCGGCCGCCTATACAAGGGCCCCCAAGCTCGTCCAGTCCCTCAGGCAACCTCAGCCCGTCGCCCTAGGGCTCCCTTAGCCGACAATCGACAGCGGGAAGGCCGTCTTCCCCGTCCCTGGCCAGTTCAGCCGCCGCCGCCCTCCGGTCCAGTTCGTCGCTAGTAGAGCTCCTCCCGTCCATCCAGTGCCACCATTCCCTTCCCCTCGATCTTGCGGAGTCGCCCAACCTCTCAAACACGACCGGGAGCTACTGTTGCATGAAGCCCCAATTCACCCGAAGCTGCCGTCCGCCGCAGAGCTCGCCGCCGGTGACTCCCTTCGTCCCCTCCAACCTAGCGACCACCGGGAGGATCGCCCTGGACCAGTGGATCCATCCCCGCCCTCAGAACCCCGCGGGGAGCCGCCGTTCGCCGGCGTTGATCGCCGGAGCCCCGCCTCCGCTCGGGCAGAGGAGAAAGGAGGGAGGGGCGACTGGTCAAACCTGACCAGTGGACCCAAGGGACCCACTATCAGTGACCACGAGCCGGTCCTGTAACGCCCTCGATGCAGCTATATCTCCCACGTGTCGAAGCACGACTTAGAGGCATAACCGCATTGAAAGCAATGTCGCAAGCGAGGTAATCTTCACACAACCCATGTAATTCATAAGGGAAAGAGATACATAGTTGGCTTACAATTGCCACTTCACGCAATACATGAGTAAAACATTACATCATACAGATACAATCACGGTCCGACTACGGAACCAAAATAAAAGAAGACTACCCCAAATGCTACACAGATCCCCGATCGTCCCAACTGGCTCCACTACTGATCAACTGAAACGTAACAACACAATGAACAAGATCTTCATCGAGCTCCTCCTTGAGCACGGTTTCATCGGCACCTGCAAACTGGTTTTGGAAGTATCTGTGAGTCACGGGGACTCAACAATCTCACACCCATGAGATCAAGACTATTTAAGCTTATGGGAAGGGAAAGGTATGAGGTGGAGCTGCAGCAAGCGACTAGCATATATGGTGGCTACCATACGCAAAAGAGAGCGAGAAGAGGAGGCAAAAGCACGGTCGAACAACTATGATCAAGAAGTGATCCCAGAACAACCTACGTCAAGCATAACTCCAACACCGTGTTCACTTCCCGGACTCCACCGAGAAGAGACCATCACAGTTACACACGTGGTTGATGTATTTTAATTAAGATCAACTTCGGGTTTTCTACAACCGGACATTAACAAATTCCCATCTGCCTCATAACCGCGGGCACGGCTTTTGAAAGATAATACCCTACAGGGGTGTCCCAACTTAGCCCATTATAAGCTCTCACGGTCAATGAAGGATATTCCTTCTCCCGGGAAGACCCGATCAGTCTCGGAATCCCGGTTTACAAGACATTTCGACAATGGTAAAACAAGACAAGCAAGACCGCCCGGAAGTGCCGACAAATCCCGATAGGAGCTGCACATATCTCGTTCTCAGGGCACACCGGATGAACACTACGTACGGCTACCGAAGATACCCCAAGTTGCCTAGGGGCGGCACCGCAAGTGGCTCTAGTTTGGACCAGCACTCGGAGGAGCACTGGCCCGGGGGGGTAAATAAAGATGACCCTTGAGTCTGCAGAACCCAAGGGAAAAAGGCTTAGGTGGCAAATGGTAAAACCAAGGTTGGGCCTTGCTGGAGGAGTCTTATTCAAAGCGAACTGTCAAGGGGGTCCCATAAATCACCCAACCATGTAAGGAACGCAAAATCCGGGAACATAACACCGGTATGACGGTAACTAGGGCGACAAGAGTGGAACAAAACACCAGGCATAAGGCCGAGCCTTCCACCCTTTACCAAGTATATAGATGCATTAATTAAATAAGAGATATTGTGATATCCCAAAATAATCATGTTCCAGCATGGAGCAAACTTCAACTTCACCTGCAACTAGCAACGCTATAAGAGGGGCTGAGCAAAGCGGTAACATAGCCAAACAACGGTTTGCTAGGAAAGGATGGTTAGAGGCTTGACATGGCAACATAGGAGGCATGATATAGCAAGTGGTAGGCGTCGTAGCATAGGCATAGCAAAAGGGCGAGCAACTAGCAAGAAAAGATAGAAGTGATTTCGAGGGTATGGTCATCTTGCCTGAGATCCCGCAAGGAAGAAGAACGAGTCCATGAAGAAGACAAACGGACGAAGTCGAACGAATCCTCACAACTCCGGAACAAAACCGAAGCTAACGAGAGAAGCAACCGGAAAGAAACAAACAACATGGTAAACACACAAGCATAAACATGTCATGATGCATAAACAAGTATGATGCATGTCCGATTTAATGAGGCATGGCATGGCAATATATGCACAAACAACACTACAAGTTAAGTGGAGCTCGATATGCAACGAGTTGCATATTGACGAAACACCACATCAATTATTTAGTTCTCTCTCGCTTAGGAACACAACAATATTACATGTTGTTAAACATGGCAAGGGGTGAAACATAATGAAACTACTTATCTAGGCAAGTTTTAAATGAGGCCGGAAATAACAAACAACAATTCCAGAAAAATCCTCATATGTAATTTAGCAATTTAAAGCAAACACGGTTTTAACCATTTAAATGTCGTTAACATGATGCTGATGACATAATCAAGGTTTATGCAATTTTTATGAAAATGTTGACATGAGCATGTTATGAAGCATTTGGTCACCATGGCGGAACGAAAGGGGTGCCACGGCAACGAAAATGGTGCCACGGCCACATTCCAATGATCCGACAACTCGTCGAGATGTCGGTGCAAAAGAAAGTGTGGACGTGCGGAACATGCAAAAGATGGTGGGGTGATCCCGGTTACCGGGTTCCCACGGGTTGACGGCATGGCAAACGAGGAGGAACGTGCGCGAACAAACGGGAACGGTGCAAACATACGGTTCATCTCATACAACATGCATTCTCAGAAGGTCGTCTCGGCGGTTCGGTACGATGTAGAGGAAGTAGTCGTTCACGGGTCGTCGTGGGAAGTAGTTGTTCAGGGTCTTGGCGGGTCGTCGTGGAGCCGTACATGTAGTCGAACTTGGCGCATCCGAAAGGTACTTGGTGAATCCCCGTAGTCGTTCTTGGCGGTCTGTATGGTTATCGATGTTGTGGTACTTGGCGACGTGCATGGGGTGGTAGCACACACGGAGGTTACAGCCTCGAGCGACAGCTCGAGAAGCAGCTTGGAGGCGAAGGAACTTTGGCCGAAGCAGGAGGCGGGGCACCCGGCTGAATGTGGTCTAGGCAGCGGCAAACCACGGCCAAGGTGCAGGAGATGCAGGTCTACTGCAGGCAAAACAGAGACGTCGTCTCGGGCAGGAGATGCCCGTGGCTGGAGCAGAGGAGGCGGCCGACGTCGTGCATGAGGCAAGGTCGATGTCGCGACCAGACCCGAATGGATCTAGCGCTCTGTGCTCAGTGTCATCCCTGGATCAGTAATGCTGACACCACACAGTACTTCGAAGGATTTATAGCAGAGTAGCAATCACACACTTATTACATCGTTGTCCACTAGGGAACTTAATACAATAATATGGCTTAAGGCCATCTAATAATAACAGCGGAAGGCTTGGAAAACGAGTGAGTCCATCAACTCCAACGGCATCACTGAGTATAGAACCACGACCTAACACCTTATTCGTCGTCTGAAAAGTCTACAACGTGAAAAGTTGCAGCCAAAACGGGTCAGCACATGGAATATCTGGCAATCTAACACATAGAGAACAATGAAGCAACAAGCCTATACTACATGCATATTTGGCTGGTGGTAAGGCTCTACGGTTACATAATAGCATAAAGCTGATTTTTCCCTACAACAAAGTAATAATTTTACTTAACTATCATGGAGGTAGTTAAACAATGATAATGGTTGAAAGCATCCTCAATCCCAATTAAAAGTACTCATTAAAAACCCAATACATTTATTATTGGTAACATGTTGAGATTCACATGATATTCAAGTACTAGATACTCAAGATTTGTCCATAACCGGGGACACGGCTAATCATGATTAGTTTTTACACTCTGCAGAGGTTTGCGCACTTTTCCCCACAAGACTCGATCGCCTCCGCTTGGTTCTCGCACTACATGGTGTTTGAGAAACGGATGACCGAGACATAGTCTTTCGAAGCGCTTAGCACCTTACATGTGGGTAGACCGTACCAACCTACATCCCCTACATCAGCTAGCCTACCCGTAAGAGTTCGCACAACTTAGTCAACTACGCCAGAGCCCATAATTGGCTTGTGGCTGCACACGGAAGTTTCAGTTTGAATAATCTTATGATCCCTTAGAGCCCGGGTGGCGGTCCGAAGAAATCTGAGCAAGTCCTCGATAGAAACCAGGTGCCTCAATCCACCCAGATGTGTGTTTAAGTTGCCACCTTAAATAAACCATTAAATTAACAATCTCACATCTGTCATGGATATTCACTCACCCAATCCACGTCTACTAGCATAGCATGGCATAATAAGCAAACGTAGAAGTAACTCCCAAGGTTTCATAAGTAAAGCAGGTAATAGGTACTACCTCAATCTACTTCCCATCCCACTTTTTAATTATATCCTAGCATGCATGTGTTTGTGGTTTTTATATAATTCATTAAAAATGGGTTGTATAAAAGGTTTGATCAAAGTGTTACTTGCCTTGCTGATGATCCGCGAGTCCTAGAGGTTCGAAGTAACAAGCGGCGCACTCCGGGTGATCTAACGCAGACAAACAACAAGCATACAATAAGTACTCATCTAATGCACAGGGAAATCTCGAATAAAAGATCTAGCCAGTTAGTTCAACTTAAGAACCCTGGTTGCAAAAGAATCGAATCAAATAAAACATCGAAGGTCGGAACTCGAGAGAGAACGACTCGGTTTAGCAAACTTGAAACTAAGTCAAAATTTCACAGTAGCAAAACTCCGTGAAAGTAGGTTAGTCGGAACGGCGGTTTCGTTACGAAACTCCAGGCGCTTGAATCACCTGATTCCGATAAACGAGCAAGAAATAAAACAGATTTGAAAATCAGATCGGAAATCGAATCAGAAAAATAACGGATTAAATCCGATTTAAAAGAAAACGACGAACGGATTAAATAACGGACGTTCGTTAACAGAACTAATCCAACGAACGCGTTCATTGAAACGAACGGGTCGGTGAACGTTCACTAAATAAGAAAACCGAAAAAAATAAAACCAATCTAGGTTTTTGAAAAAAAAAACGAACATCGCAAAAAAAACCGGACCGGGTTTTCTAGGGAAAACCGGATCGAACGGGCGGGCGGTGGCTACCTCCGCGATCGCCGGGCGGGCTCCGGGCGGCGGGCGAGGGGCGAGGCTCAGCGGGTTCAGAGACGAGGCGGCGGGGTCCGCGTCGGGCGACGTGGAACGGCGGCGGCGGGCGGCCTTGGGCGGCGCGGACTCAAGGGCGGGCGGCGGCGGGCGAGAGGAGAGAGGGGGTCCGCGGGTTAAATAGGAGGGTGCTCCGGCTTGGGGAAGGGGCAACGGAGCCGGGCGGAGTCGGACTCGTGAGGCGGCGGCGGCGGGCGCCTGGGCGGCGTGCGCGCGAGGGAGAGGGGCGGGGCGCTGGGCCGGGCCTGGCTGGCTGGGCCGGCTGGGCCTTGGCCCAGGGGGGGGGCGGCGCGTTTTTTTTTAATAAAAACCAAAACGAATTAAAAAAATATCAAACGAACTCCGATTTAAATAAAACAAATTTTCCCCGACTCCTAAAAATGAGTCGAACAAAATGAACTTTAAAAACGGCAATATGCATAATATTTTTAAAATGCTCATTTTTTCCTAAGCAAAATAAATCTTCCAAAACCAAATTTGATTTATTTATAATATCCTCATTTTTCCTAAGTATTGGGAAAGTCATATTATTCCCTCTCTTAATATTTTTATAGGAAAAACTTTATGAAGAAAATTTTAAATAAATCCAAATGATCCTATTATGAAAATTTGAGAAATCCCAAATATGAAAATAATGAAACTTCCAACTCTCTCCGAGGGTCCTTGAGTTGCGTGAAATTTTCTAGGATCGGAAAATGCGAGAAAAAATATGATATGCATGATGATCTAATGTATAACATTCCAAATTGAAAATTTGGGATGTTACAAACCTACCCCCTTAAGATGAATCTCGCCCTCGAGATTCGGGTTGGCTAGAAAATAGGTGAGGGTGGTCCTTGAACAAAACTTCCTCTCTTTCCTGTGTGGCTTCATCCTCAGGTGTGGTGGCTCCACTGAACTTTGCAAAACTTGATAACCTTGCTGCGGGTAACTTTCTGTGGCATAATCGAGAATCTTAACGGTTTTTCCTCATATGTCAAATCATCCTTCAATCGAATTGCTTCCGGTGTACTTGTGTCTCTTAACGGTACCTCTGCTATCTCGGGGTGACATTTCTTCAATCGAGAAACATGGAATACATCATGAACTCCTCGACAGTCCTTCCGGTAATTCCAACTTATAAGCAACTTCTCCCATGCGTTGCAAAATCTTATACGGTCCAACGAAGCGTGGTGCTAACTTTCCTTTAACTCCAAAACGCTTAACTCCTCGAAGCGGGGATACTCGAGATATACTCTGTCTCCAACTTCATATTCAATCGCTGGCGCTTTGAATCGGCATAGCTCTTTTATGCGGACTGGGCTACCTTGAGCTGTCTCGAATCAACTTAACTTTCTGTTGAGACTCCTTAATCAAATCTGGTCCAAACAACCGACGATCTCGGTTCGTCCCCATAACAACGGTGTCCTGCACCTTCTTCCATACAAGGCCTCGAAAGGTGCCATCTTCAAGCTGGTTTGGTAGCTGTTGTTGTTGTAGGAAAATTCTGCATACGGTAAATTTTCATCCCAGCTAGATCCATAATCTAGGGCACAAGCTCTCAAAGCATGTCCTCCAAAATCTGATTGACTCTCTCGGTGCATCCATCGGTCTGTGGGTGGAAAGCTGTCTTTGAATTCCAATCGGGTTCCCAATGTTTAGGTAACCGGTTCCAAAATTTCGAGGTAAACCGGGTTCCTCTATACGATACGATGCTCCTCGAACTCCGTGTAAGCACACAATTCTGGTCATGTATATATTTGCCAACTTAGCACTGCTATAGGTGGTCTTGATCGAATAAAATGAGCTACCTTGGTCAAACGGTCGACTATAACCCAAATCGAGTCATATCACGAACGAGTCTTCGGCAATCCTGTGATAAAATCCATGCCTAGTTTATCCCACTTCCATTCGGGTATCGGCAATGGTTGTAACAATCCTGCTGGCTTACGATGTTACGCCTTTACTTTCGACATACATCGCAAAACTGCTACATACTCCGCAATATCCTTCTTCATTCCGGTCCACGGAAAAGTATTCTTCAAATCCAAGTACATCTTGGTATTTCCTGGTGAATCGAATAGGGTGAATCATGGGCTTCTTGTAAAATCAACTTCACGATCTACGGGTCATTGGGCACATAAACACGGTCTTCAAACCATAGGGTATCGTGCTCATCCTCACGAAATCCTTTAGCTTTTCCTTTGCTCATTTTCTCCTTTATAGAGGCTACTTCCTTATCTGCCTTTTGGGCTTCTCTGATTTTGTCCATCGCTGTCCATTGAATTTCCAATGCTGCTACATAGCCTCTCGGAACTATTTCCAAACATAGCTCTCGAAGGTCCTCGGCTAACTCATTGGGTATTCCTCCCATCATTAGGGTATTGATGTGGCTCTTACGGCTCAATGCGTCTGCTATGACATTATCCTTCCTGTGGTGATAATGCAATCTCATGTCATAATCCTTGATAAGCTCTAACCATCTCCTTTGTCCGAGATTCAATTCCTACGTGTGAAGATGTACTTCAAACTCTTGTGATCCGTATATACTTCACAATGATTTCCAATGAGAAAATGTCTCCACGTCTTCAGGGCATGCACAACGGCTGCTAACTCCAAATCATGAGTGGCATAATTCAACTCATGGGGCTTAAGTTGTCGTGAAGCATACGAAACAACTCTTCCTTCCTGCATAAGCACTGCTCCAAGTCCTCGACGTGAAGCGTCGCAATACACCTCATAATCCTTAGTCTGATCGGGCAATATCAAAACTGGTGAGGTAACCAATCTTTTCTTCAACTCCTGAAAACTTGCCTCACAGTCCACAGTCCATATAAATTTGTTCTCCTTCTTCAACAATTCTGTCATAGGCTTAGCAATCCTTGAGAAATTCTCAATGAACCTTCGGTAGTATCCTGCGAGTCCAAGGAAACTCCGAATCTCTCCAACTGTCGTTGGTGCTTCCCATTTGGTTACGGTCTCAACTTTTGTGGGGTCAACTGCTATCCCTTCTCCGGATATAACATGTCCGAGAAATCCAACTTCCTTTAACCAAAACTCACATTTGCTGAACTTGGCATACAACTGGTGTTCCCTCAGTTTCTCCAAAACCAATCGCAAATGTTCCTTGTGTTCCTCTTCATTCTTGAGAAAATCAAAATGTCATCAATGAACACCACGCATTTAACTTATCCAAAAACTCCATAAACACTTTGTTCATCAGGTTCATGAAATAGGCTGGTGCGTTAGTCAGTCCAAATGACATAACGGTATACTCGTATAGTCCATATCTCGTGGTAAATGTTGTCTTGGGTATGTCCCGCTCCCGAATCTTCAATCGATGGTACCACGATCGCAAGTCGATCTTGGAAAACACCTTGGCTCCTTGCAAGCAATCAAACAGATCATTTATCATAGGTAGTGGGTACTTGTTCTTGATTGTTACTTCATTCAATCCACGATAATCAACAACCATTCTTAAAGATCCGTCCTTCTTCTCCACTAGCAAAACGGGTGATCCCCAAGGTGAAGAACTTGGGCGTATAAAACCTTTTTATCAATAGTTCCTTAATCTGCTTCTTGATTTCCGCCAAATCCTGTGCTGGCATCCTGTATGGTCGCTTCGATATCGGGCCTGTTCCTGGCAATAGCTCGATCAAAAACTCAATGTCTCTATCCGGTGGCATTCCTGGCAACTCTTCCGGAAATACATCAGGAAAATCCTTCACCACTGGTACTTCTTCCTGTACCACTCGATAAGCGCTTAACTTGTGCTCTCCTCGGCTCGTGCCGTGATACATACTTAATCCTTCTTCCTTACGGTGTGGTGAGAAAAATTGATCTAGTGGAGCAATCAATGTTTCCTCCATACTTTGATAACCAATCCATTCCTAATATCACATCCAATCCTTGGGATTCCGTAACTATTAGGTCCGAGGGAAAACATAGTGTCCAATCCTTAATGGCGATCGATCACACCATTTACTAGCCATGTACTCGCTCGGGTGAGGTTACTAGCATGGGTGACCTAAGGGCTTGGGTTGGTAACTTGTACTTATCCACAAATCCCTTGATATGTATGAATGCGATGCACCAAAGATCGAAAAGAACAACTGCAGATAAATGACTTAACCAAAAACTTACCGACATCTTGCATCGGGCTGATCTTCAACCTCCTCCACTTCAATGTGGTTCACTGTCCCCTATTGAAAGGGTTGGGCTTCTTTCGAGCTTCCATTGCCATTTCCATTACGGCCTTACGGACAGTCATTGGCATAATGCCCGATCTTGCGGCACTTAAAGCAAGTAATATGACTCAGGTCTACTTTGGATGGTGTTGACGGGTTGGTGCGGTTCGTCTGCTGCTTCCTCCATTCCGTTCCCATTCTTGGTGCTGTTATGGTTATGCGAATTACCTCCTCCATGGGTATCTGAAACTGAATTCCTGATTTAGGGGTATAACGAGGTTTCATTTGAGCTCCAGAGTTATACTTCCCTTGCCCATACTTCCGCTATGGTTCTCAATTTGTCTGCTTTCCTTCAATCATGAGGGCTCGGTCTACTAACTCCTGGTAGTTATTGAAACTGGCTACCATCAACGGCATCTTGAACTCATCATTCAGTCCTTCTAGAAACTTCTCCTGTTTAGCTGCATCAAGAGTAACGCGTCATCCGGGGCATAACATGCTAGTTTACTAAAGTCATCCACGTCTTGGCCAACAGTCCTTCCTCCTTGGCGTAAGTTGCCAAACTCACGCTTCTTCATGGCCATGGCTCCTGCCAAACATGGGCGGTCTGAAAAGCTTGCTGAAATTGATCCCATGGGGACGGTGTCTCTGAGGGTAAGTGGTCGTGAAATTCTCCCACCATGCTGCTGCGGGTCCTTCAAGCTGATGTCTGCAAACTTCACTCTTTCTCCATCCGTGCATCCTGCAGTGGTCAGCTCCCTTCCTATCTTGCGGAGCCAGTCATCTGCTACAATTGGCTCGGTGCTACTGGAATACACCGGCGGGTTCAGTCTAAGGAAACGAGTCAGATGATCCGCAGGTGGTGGTGGCGGTGGGTTGTTGTTGTTGTTGTTGCCCTGGTTCTGCACCAATGTTTGAATCAGGGTATTCTGCTGCTGGATCAGTTGGGTGATCTCTGGTGGGAAAACGAATCCGGGGTCGCGTCTCGGAGGCATCTGATGGGTTTAGAAAAGATGAGAATTTAGAATAGAATGAGGTCTAAGGGGAATCACTACCCAAATGCACATGAGCAAATACACACAAAATCACTTCATTCAATCAAACAAGGCTTACAACGATCTAACTATCGCAAAAGTGCGTGTACTATAATGTTTACATGGAGGGAATACTACTAATATGTGGGGGACTTCTACTAATTTGAACCGTGGAAGACTCCATAATGTCTCGCTTCCAACCGTCTTCAAAGTCGGGTTCACTTGGATCCGAATCGGTGTCGTCGATGTTGATGTAGTCGCTTGGGCAATCGACATCTTGGTCCTCATTCTGGCGCCAACTTCTTCTTCAGTTCTTCAATCTTGTACTTAAGATCGTTATTGTGTCTTGCTAGAGCTACGATCTCGTCCATATAGTCCTTGCGAGTTGTCTTTAGTTCTTCTTCAAGTTCGATGATCCTTCCCTTTGCGATGCAACTCCAACATATCATTGCACATCCGGTTCTCCGACGTCGAATGTGCTGGTTTAACTCCTGGATAAATGCTGCAATGGATCTATCCTTCTTGGTGCTGACGACGTCCCATTTGTCATCTCGGCATCCGCAAATCTGGTAGATTGTGTCCTTGAGGTCTTCTTGATAAACTTCTCCAATGCGTCCCATGGTGATGTGAGCTGCCATGCTCTTTCCCAGACTCCAAGTTGGTGCACTGAAAACACTATCTATAGGCTTGGTGATTGGGGCGAATGTCCTTCCCGAACGTGAGCGTGAATCTTCCAGCGCTCCTCTTGAGCAGAGTGGCGTTGAAAGTTCCGGTGAAGCTTGGTAATCCAATGTTCAGGTATTTGGTAACTTCCTTCAAGTGAAATCCAAAAGGTGTGCCTTCATCCGGTTAGGTGTACTTGATCTTCGCGTCCGTCATCCTAAAGAGAGTAGAAAAGATGAGGAGTTAGAAAATGGGAAGAGAGTAGTGATCTATGGCTTTATCTTAGTGGTCGTGTCCTATAGTCAGCGTGTGCTCTGATACCATTCTCTGTCATGACCAGGACCGAATGGATCTAGCGCTACGTGCTCGGTGTCATCCCCGGATCAAGAATGTCGACACCACACAAAGATTTCGAAGGATTTATAGCAGAGTAGCAATCACACACTTATTACATCGTTGTCCACAAGGGAACTTAATACAATAATATGGCTTAAGGTCATCTAATAATAACAGCGGAAGGCTTGGAAAACGAGTGAGTCCATCAACTCCAACGGCATCACTGAGTATAGAACCACGACCTAACACCTTATACGTAAATGCGAAAAGTCTGCGCAACATGGAAAGTTGCAGCCAAAACGGGTCGACACATGGAATATCTTTGGCAATGTAACACATAGAGAACAATGAAGCAACAAGCCTATACTACATGCATATTTGGCTGGTGGTAAGGCTCTCACGGTTACATTTTTGCATAAAGCTGATTTTCCCTACATCAAAGGAATAATTTTACTTAACTATCATGGTGGTTGTTAAACATTGAGAATGGTTGACAGCATCCTCAATCCCAATTAAAAAGTACTCATTAAAAACCCAATACATTTATTATTGGTAACATGTTGAGATTCATATGTTTTTCTTGTACTAGATACTCAAGACTTCCATTACCGTGGACTCGGCTAATCATGATCAGTTTTTACACTCTACAGAGGTTTGCGCACTTTTCCCCACAAGACTCGATCGCCTCCGCTTGGTTCTCGCACTACATGGTGTTTGAGAACGGATGACCGAGACATAGTCTTTCAGAAGCGCTAGCACCTTACATGTGGGTAGACCGTATCAACCTACATCCCCTACATCAGCTAGCCTACCCGTAAGAGTTCGCACAACTTAGTCAACTACGCCAGAGCCCATAATTGGCTTGTGGCTGCACACGGAAGTTTCCAGTTTGAATAATCTTATGATCCCTTAGAGCACAGGTGGCGGTCCAAGAAATACTGAGCAAGTCCTGATAGAAACCAGGTGCCTCAATCCACCCAGATGTGTGTTAAAGTTGCCACCTTAAATAAACCATTAAATTAACAATCTCACATCTGTCATGGATATTCACTCACCCAATCCACGCCTACTAGCATAGCATGGCATAATAAGCAAACGTAGAAGTAACTCCCAAGGTTTCATAAGTAAAACAGGTAATAGGTACTACCTCAATCTACTTCCCATCCCACAATTTAATTAGATCCTAGCATGCAAGTGTTTGAGGGTTTGATCTAATGCAATAAAACTGGGTAGTAGAAAAGGTATGATCAAAGTGTTACTTGCCTTGCTGATGATCCGCGAGTCCTAGAGGTTCGAAGTAACAAGCGGCGCACTCCGGGTGATCTAACGCAGACAAACAACAAGCATACAATAAGTACTCATCTAATGCACAGGGAATCTCGAATAAAAGATCTAGCCAGTTAGTTCAACTTAAGAACCCTGGTTGCAAAAGAATCGAATCAAATAAAACATCGAAGGTCGGAACTCGAGAGAGAACGACTCGGTTTAGCAAACTTGAAACTAAGTCAAAATTTCACAGTAGCAAAACTCCGTGAAAGTAGGTTAGTCGGAACGGCGGTTTCGTTTAAACTCAGGCGCTTGAATCACCTGATTCGATAAGCGAGCAAGAAATAAATCAGATTTGAAAATCAGATCGAAATCGAATCGAGAAAAATAACGGATTAAATCCGATTTAAAAGAAAACGCATTTAACGGATTAAATAACGGACGTTAGATTAGCAGAACTAATCCAACGAACGCGTTCATTGAAACGAACGGGTCGGTGAACGTTCACTAAATAAGAAAACCGAAAAAAATAAAACCAATCTAGGTTTTTGAAAAAAAAACTGAACATCGCAAAAAAAACCGGACCGGGTTTTCTAGGGAAAACCGGATCGGAACGGCGCGGGGCGGTGGCTACCTCGGCGATCGGGCGGGCTCGGGCGGCGGGCGGCGGCGGGCTCGGGGTTCGGGAGACGAGGGGCGGCGGGGTCCGGCGTCCATGACGGAAACGGCGGGCGGCGGCGTCCTTGGGCGGCGGCGGACTCGGCTTCGCGGTGGGCGGCGGCGGGGTGAGGGGAGGCGAGCGGGGGGTCCGCGGGTTAAATGGGAGGGTTGCTCCGGCTTGGGAAGGGGCAACGGGAGCCGGGCGGAGTCGGACCGGCGGGAGGCGATGGCGGCGGGGCCCCTCAAGGCTGGGCGGCGGCGCGCGAGGGAGAGGGCGGGCGCCTGGCTGGGTTTCTGGCTGGGCCGGCTAGGCCTTGGCCCAGGGGGGGGGGGCGACGCGTTTTTTTTTAAATAAAAACCAAAACGGATTAAAAAAATATCAAACGAACTCCGATTTAAATAAAACAAATTTTTCCCGACTCCTAAAAATGAGTCGAACAAAATTAACTTTAAAAAAGGCAAAATTCATAATATTTTTAAAATGCTCATTTTGCCTAAGCAAAATAAATCTTCCAAAACCAAATTTGATTTATTTATAATATCTTCATTTTTCCTAAGTATTGGGAAAGTCATATTATTCCCTCTCTTAATATTTTTATAGGAAAAACTTTATGAAGAAAATTTTAAATAAATCCAAATGATCCTATTTTCAAAATTTGAGAAATCCCAAATATGAAAATAATGAAACTTCCAACTCTCTCCGAGGGTCCTTGAGTTGCGTGAAATTTTCTAGGATCGGAAAATGCGAGAAAAAATATGATATGCATGATGACCTAATGTATAACATTCCAAATTGAAAATTTGGGATGTTACAGTCGAAGACGGCCGAGGCAGGGGGCGAGCCGCGCGGTTGGCTGATGGTAGCCGCAGCCATGGTGGTGGTCACCACGAAGCAGAGGAGGTCGAGACTGCTACCGCTGACGAAGAGGCATGGTGAACGAGGAGGACGGGGATGTAGATGACGGCGGCGAACGACAGAGGACAGGCGAGGCGGGAGAGAGGTCTCCGACGGGCAGGAGATCAGCAAACGCTGGCTCCTAGTGGAGCTCGTCACGACGGCGGCAGCTGCACGGCGCGGCGAGGGACGAGCGGCCGGCGCAAGGAGGTGGAGAGGCGCTGCGAGGAGAAAAGGGGAGTCGCGGGATCTAGGGGAGGAAGAGAGATGGGGATCGAGCGAGCGGGGCTCTCGCTCTTCTCTATGTCTGTGCGTGGTGGCGGAAGGAGGATGGAGGGGATCGATGGGAGTTGGGGATCAGGCGCTTGGTGCGGCTAGGGTTAGGAGGGGTTTAAGTGGGCTGTGGGAACGGGTCGGTCTGGTTGGTTAGGCCCAAGAGGCCTGGCTGGGCTCTCTCTCTCCTCATGTTCTTTAGCAGAAAAGAATTAGAGAGAAGAAAAGAAAGAGAGGGTTAGGCAAAGAATTTGCGCATGCGGATAATTTTCCCTAGCTCACAAAAATGAGCTTGATCCAAGAAAATAGAAAGTGAGCATGGGCGTGAAGTTGAATTCAAACTCATTTGAATTTAATTCAAATGAGTGTAAGAAGGAAGTGGGTATTTGGTAGATCCAAAAATGTTGAGAATTTTGGAAGAGCCTCGATGATGAGATAAGAATTGTTGGCAAAGTTTGAGGCAAGGAATTGAGGTAGAAAATGCATGGAACTTAAACTGTAAGTGTGTTATGGGTGATTCCGAATTAGTGGAATATTTAATATAGCTCCCTAACGATATTGAGAGACTTTTATATGTTGTAAAGAGAAATCACCATGTGAATTCCCTCTATTTAAATAGATCAAAAGATATATGCAATTTATTTAGTTGAGGTTTTTAAAAATAAAATGACATGCTGGCATGATGACATGATGCAATGCAAAAATAAATAGAGCAAGCACAAATAAAAACACACGGAGGTCACAAAAATATGGAAGTCTTCTGGATCGTCGGTCTTGGGGCGTTACAGGTCCACGCTGGATTAAGTGAGGGCGTAATTCCAGAAGTACGCCTCCTCCGTTTTGTTTTATTCGAAACGTTTTTCTCTTTTTCAGTTTATTTTAAAAACAGAAATTTGACTAAACTTTGACTAGCTATAACTTTTTAAATATTACTCCAAATGAGTTGATTCTTTTTCCTACCTCCCTCAAATTTCACCTAGTTTATTTTAAGATTTATTTAAAAAATAATTAGGAAAACTTTTTGTACTCTTTTTAAAGTTGGTGTTAATTTGAATATTTTCAAAAATAGGATTTTGAAGGAGAAGAAAACTTTCAAAAGTTTTGGAGTGCACCCTGCCTCTCCACAACTTGAAGGCAAGCATTCTGAACCCTGGCATAATATTTATGTTGTTGTTTGATATGGTTACAACACCACCTTGACATGGAGCATTCCTTATTTTACGTGATGATACGATCATACGCATGAGTGCATAATGAAGTTTCTTTGCTGTTGGAAATGGATATGCTTGTGACAGTAATCATCCTTGTATGCTTTTTGTGCCTACCGGAAGGAAGCCGGGAAAGTCTCTGTCTTGGGTAGACACGAGCTTGTCTCTAGTTCCTCGTCGAGACGACTGTGTCCGGTATGGCATGATGGGGTATGATGAGTGGTGTTTCTGTTTGTCGGTTGAAATACATTTGCTATGCTAATCATGTAGGGAATACTTAAACCTCCTGAGTCGACCATAGATCGAGTCTTGTTCCAGTAACCCCCATGCTTGTTTCATACTACCACTTGTCCCTGCCGCAGGTAGGGTACGGTTCAGTAAGTTGTCAACCCCTTTCTTGGCACACACCGTACAGAGAGGCCATGGTGGAAGATAACGACTGCATCCGGTAGGCATGCCACCTGGTCCAGGGGCATGGGTGTTTCCGGTTGGGACCGAGAGGGGGGCACCCCTTAGTAGCGCGCGGTATAAATTTGATCCCATGCTAATCGAGGTTGTAGCCTCCCCACTTAGAGTTTTGCTTGACAGGTGTCGTGGGTGATTCGCATAATCGGTAAGTTAAGCCGTGTGTGCGGTCGTGTGTGTTTTCAATTAAAAGACCATAAATGGAATTAGTCCCGATGGACTAAAGGAATCCGTTACTCGTGGGTAAAGAGTACACCCTCTGCAGAGGTTAAATATATTCGAATAGCCGTGTCCATGGTTAAGGACTACGATGCAGGATAGGTCAAGTGTCGGTCTTAGTGTCGGTCTTCAGAGGAGAAACTGCTAAACCAGAACATGGATAATGACTTGTGACTTATGATGATTATGATTATTATTATTATGGACTAACCCTTAATATTATTTGAATTATTGAGTTTCCCTAGGACGGTTCTACCTCCTGGATATTCTCTATGATTATTTTCTTATAAGCCCTTTATGTGGTGTTGCTCAGACGCCCGACTGTGGCCTACTTCTTATTTAATTATAAGCCCTTTATGTGGTGTCGCTCAGACACCCGACTGTGGCCTGCTTGTTATTTACTTATAAGCCCTTTCTGTGGTGTCATTTGACGCCTCGATCGTGGCATGCTTGTTATTTATTTACTCTATAAGCCCTTTATGTGGTGTCGCTGAGACGCCCGACTGTGGCATGCTGGTTATTTAATTACTTTATAAGCCATTTATGTGGTGTCGCTTAGACGCCCGACTGAGGCATACTTTATGTTATTGTCCTTTCGAGGCGTCGCTTCAGACACCCGATCGGTGCATTATATTTCTACCCTCTAATTACATATCCATGTTTTATATGAACAACCTGCTTGCGTGCATCATGGATTTTTATTTCGTGGCTAACGTTGTGATCATAGAATATTTCAGAGCATGATTATCGTTTGTTATATTATACCTGTGTTCTTAATGTTCGCGAGTACATTCAAGAGTACTCACAGGCTTGTCCCTGGCTATTGTCTTCGCCAGATTTATTGCATGGAGAGGAGCGTTGTGATGACAGCCCCAGAACCCACGCAATGGTGACAGAAGCCTCGCGAAGATAGGAGTTACACTGGTCAGCTGTTCCTGTGGGAAGTGGAGTCCCATAGATGCTGATGAACCACAAACCGCTTCCACCATCAACCACTAGAAACCTTGTGTTGTGCTCATAGGCCAGAATGGTCTTGTACTACATATTATGTACTTTGCTTGGAATTTCTGTATCAAGTTGGTGTCTGATCAGCTAACAGTAATCCTGGGGCTGGTGAGCACAAGGGCCATTTTCTGGAAAATTGATATCCTGAAAATCCGGTCCTGACAAACTTGGTATCAGAGCCAGGCTAACCATTGGCCAATCCTATCTTAGCCAGGTCGAAAAACCTAGGTTAACCAACCCACCAGACCTTAACCTAACCCCAGCCAAGCTTCTCGTGTAAGATAGCCACACAGTGACCCCGACACCTTTTGGCAGTCGGTGCCCAACCTATTAGCCTAGCCTGTCGATCACGCGCCAGTGACCGACACCTAAATTGTCTCATTCACAAGCGTGGGAAGGAAGACTTCGTCCCCTTTTTCTATAAAAAAAGGGCATGCTAGCCTCAACACAGCACATCACAACCTCTTCCCCAAACCGAGCTATAATGCCTGGCTCCTCCTCGCTTTGACACGCGCCCCGGCCTGTGATGGATGCGGGGCCATATGGAGAAGCAGGCAACTGAGGTGGCGCGGTGGTGGAGCCTCCACGAAGATCTGCATGCCACCACACAGGTGCTTGACGAGTTGGCCCGGGAGTTGCATGTTGCCACGCAGGTGTCCGCTCAGCTGGTTGAGCTGGCAACTGCATGTGAACGGCGGTGGAAATTTGGTTTGTGCAGGCCTGGCAATGGCCCTGCTGGCGTCCTAGGTGAGAGCCTTGCCGGGTGGCCCGGCAAGGGTCTTGCCGAGGCGTGCAGGCATCCCCGGCAAGGATCTTGCCGAGGGTCTTGTGGCTCTCCTCAGCAAGGATCTTGCCGAGGACTGTTGTCTTTTAATCCTCATCTGATCTTGAGTGTTCTTTGTCTTCACAAAGATCTGCATGTCACCCACAGAGGTGCCTCCCAAGCCCTGGCCCAACATGGTTGATGGTGTTGGGGACGTGGGCTCAAGGGTGGCTCGCCCTGTTGGTGTTTGGGCGCGTTGCCTCGGCAAGGGTCTTGCCGGGGGGGACTGCTCTGCCACTCTGCTTCTTTGCGTTCTTGGTCTTGGCGTTGCTCTGGCTGCCTTGGGCTTTGGTTTTACGTTGGTTCACCTCCCCTGCCCTGCTTGGTGTGGCCGTGGGCGCGGCTCCGACTGCCCGTGCACAGGTAAAGAGGTACAAAGGTGCGCCCCTTCATTTGTACACTGACAATTGTGGAATGGGCGTGGGAACTGTCAAGCTTTGGTCTCAGGTTTCAGAGCACTTCGACAATCCAGAGCAGGGCTTTGGCGGAGTTCATTGCAGAATGGACCTCAACACCTGACGAAGAAATTCAAGAGACCACTCTCCCCGGCAAGGAAACCAGCCGCAATTGGATTATGTACTTTGATGGGGCTTTCTCACTGCAAGGCGCCGGTGCCGGCGTGATGCTTGTCGTGCCCACCGGAGAGCACCTCAAGTACGTAGTCCAAATGTATTTTCCCGGGAGAGATTGACGAACAACACCGTGGAGTATGAGGGGTTGCTTGCCGGTCTGAGGATCGCGGCAAACCTTGGGATCAGAAAGTTGATCGTCCGTGGGGGTCGCGACCCATGGTGAAGCAAGTGAACAAGAATTATCAGAGCCCGCTCATGGAAGCTTATGTAGATGAAGTGTGGAAGTTGGAAGAGCGTTTTGACGGTCTACAAGCAGAGTGTGTTCCTCGAGCAGAGAACAGCATTGCTGACGACCTATCGAAATGTGTTGCCCTCAAGTTGCATGTGGAACCAGGGACCTTTGTGCTCCAATTGACTCAGCCATCCGTTGAACCATTGGCAGGACAGAATAAGTGAAGGAAATCAGGCCCCAGCAAGTGCTTTCCCGCCGAGCTCCCAGGAGCTGATACGTCTCCAACGTATATATAATTTTGATTGTTCCATGCTATTATATTATCAATCATGGATGTTTTATATGCATTTAAATGCTATTTTATATGATTTTTGGGACTAACCTATTAACCTAGAGCCCGATGCCAGTTTCTGTTTTTCCTTTTTTTCAGTATTACAGAAAAGGAAAACCGAACGGAATCCAATTGACCTGAAATTTCACGGAGATTATTGTTGGACCAGAAGAAGCCCACGGAGCATCAGAGATGGGCCAGAAGAGTCCCGAGGCACCCACGAGGGTGGGGGTGCGCCCTACCCCCCTGGGCGCGCCCCCTACCTCGTGGCCGCCTCGGAGACCCCCCTAACTTGTTCCCGACGCCAAAACCTCTTATATATATAGAGAAACCCCCAGAACATAACCTAGATCAGGAGTTCCACCGTTCAAGCCTCTGTAGCCACCAAAAACCAATCGGGACCCTGTTCCAGCACCCTGCCGGAGGGGGGATCCCTCACCGGTGGCCATCTTCATCATCCCGACGCTCTCCATGACGAGGAGGGAGTAGTTCACCCTCGGGGCTGAGGGTATGTACCAGTAGCTATGTGTTTGATCTCTCTCTCTCTCTCTCTCTCGTGTTCTTGATTCGGCGCGATCTTGATGTATCGTGAGCTTTGCTATTATAGTTGGATCTTATGATGTCTCTCCCCCTCTACTCTCTTGTAATGTATTGAGTTTTTCCTTTGAAGTTATCTTATAGGATTGAGTCTTTCAGGATTAGAGAACACTTGATGTATGTCTTGCATGTGCTTATCTGTGGTGACAATGGGATATTCACGTGATCTACTTGATGTATGTTTTGGTGATCAACTTGTGGGTTCAGTGACCTTGTGAACTTATGCATAGGGGTTGGCACACATTTTTGTCTTGACTTTCCGGTAGAAACTTTGGGCCACTCTTTGAAGTTCTTTGTGTTGGTTGATTAGATGAATCTGAGATTGTGATGCATATCGTATAATCATACGCACAGGTACTTGAGGTGACATTGGAGTATCCACGTGACATTAGGGTTTTTGTTGATTTGTGTATTAAGGTGTTATTCTAGTACGAACTCTATGATATATCATACGGAAAGAATAACTTCGTGTTATTTTACTACGGACTCTTGAATAGATCGATCAGAAAGGATAACTTTGAGGTGGTTTCGTACCCTACCATAATCTCTTCGTTTGTTCTCCGCTATTAGTGACTTTGGAGTTACTCTTTGTTGCATGTTGAGGGATAGTTATATGATCCAATTATGTTATTATTGTTGAGAGAACTTGCACTAGTGAAAGTATGAACCCTAGGCCTTGTTTCCTAGCATTGCAATACCGTTTGTGTTCAATTTTATCACTAGTTACCTTGCTGTTTTTATATTTTCAGATTACAAAAACCTATAGCTACCATCCATATTGCACTTGTATCACCATCTCTTCGCCGAACTAGTGCACATATACAATTTACCATTGTATTGGGTGTGTTGGGGACACAAGAGACTCTTTGTTATTTGGTTGCAGGGTTGTTTGAGAGAGACCGTCTTCATCCTATGCCTCCCACATATTGATAAACCTTAGGTCATCCACTTGAGGGAAATTTGCTAGTGTCCTACAAACCTCTGCATGGAGGCCCAACAACGTCTACAAGAATAATGTTGTGTAGTAGACATCAAGCAGTTTCTGGCGCCGTTGCTTGGGAGGTTAGTGCTTGAAGGTATATCTTTAGATCTTGCAATCAAATCTTTTTGTTTCTAGTTCTATCACTAGTTTAGTCTATAAAAGAAAACTAAAAAATGGAATTAAGGTTGCCTCATATGCTTCATCTTTTTAATGTCTTTCGTGAAAATGATGGGAAGGAAAATTGTGCTCAAGTACTAGAAGAAGAATTCCATAGAATGCTTGGCATAAAATATGTGAATGATGAGCATGATTGCAATGTTTTTAGTATGAATTCTTTGAATACCCATGATGCTAATGATATGCAAAGCCACAAGCTTGGGGATGGTATGCTTGATGAAGATGATATGTTTAGTCCCCCAAGTTTTGATGAGCAAATTTATTATGATGAAAGCATGCCTCCTATTTATGATGATTATTGAGATGACATGTATGCTATAAAGAATAAAGATAACCATGAAACTTCTCATCATGATTTTAATTTTCAATTGGATTATGCTTCACATGATAGTTATTTTGTTTAGTTTGCTCCCACTACTATTGATGAGAATAAATTTGCTTATGTGGAGAGTAGTAAAATTTATATGCTTGTAGATCATGAAAAGAATGCTTTATGTGATGGCTATATTTTTTAATTCATTCATGATGCTACTGAAAATTATTATGCGGGAGGAACATATTCTTGTAGGAATTGCAATAATATCAAGTTTCCTCTCTATGTGCTTAAAGTTTTGAAGTTATGCTTGTTTTGCCTTCCTATGGTAGTTGATTATTGTTCACGTCAGTTGTTTTCTCAAAAAATCCAGATGCATAGGAAGTGGGTTAGACTTAAATGTGCTACTCATATTCTTCATGATGCTCTCTTTATGTTTCAATTATTATCTTTTATGTGAGCATCATTGAAGTCATCATGCCTAGCTAGGGGCGTTAAACATTAGCGCTTGTTGGGAGGCAACCCAATTTTATTTTTGTTCTTTGCTTTTTTCTCCTGTTTAGTAATAAATAATCTATCTAGCCTCGTGTTTTTATGTTTTAATTAGTGTTTGTGCCAAGTAGAACCAATAGGATCTTCTTGGGTGATAGTTGTTTGATCTTGCTGAAAAAGACAGAAACTTTGCGGTCATGAAAATAATTGTTAAAATTCAGCAGAATGTGATAAAATGCTAATTGTTTTTGTAGAAAATCAATATACAAATTATCCAGGTTGTCCTCGTTTTTCATAATTTTTGGAGTTCTATAAGTATTCGAACAAATCAGATTGCTACAGACTGTTCTGTTTTTGACAGATTCTGTTTTCTATGTGTTGTTTGCTTATTTTGATGAATCTTTGAGTAGTATCGGAGGGTATGAACCATAGAGAAGTTGGAATACAGTAGATATAACACCAATATGAATTTAGAATGAGTTCACAACAGTACCTAAGTGGTGATTTATTTTCTTACACTAACGGAGCTTACGAGTTTTCTGTTAAGTTTTGTGTTGTGAAGTTTTCAAGTTTTGGGTAAAGATTCGATGGACTATGGAATAAGGAGTGGCAAGAGCCTAAGCTTGGGAATGCCCAAGTCACCCCCAAGGTAACATTCAAGGACAACCAAGAGCCTAAGCTTGGGGATGCCCCGGATGGCATCCCCTCTTTCTTCTTCGGTCATCGGTAACTTTACTTGGACCTATATTTTTATTCACCACATGATATATGTTTTGCTTGGAGCGTCATTTTATTTTCTTTTGTTTTGCTTGTTGTTTGAATAATATACCAAGATCTTAAATTCTTAGATGTTAGAGAGTCTTAACATAGTTGCATAATTATTCAACTACTCATTGATCTTCACTTATATCTTTCGGAGTAGTTTGTCATTTGCTCTAGTGCTTCACTTATATCCTTTTAGAGCACAGCGGTGGTTTTATTTTGAAGAAATAGATGAAGTCTCATGCTTCACTTATATTATTTTGACAGTCTTTAGAACAGCATGGTAATTTTCTTTGGTTACGAATTTAGTCCTAATATGATAGGCATCCAAGCTGGGTATAATAAAAACTTTCATATAGAGTGCATTGAATACTATGAGAAGTTTGATACTTGATGATTGTTTTGAGATATGAAGATGGTGATATTAGAGTTGTGCTAGTTGAGTAATTGTGAAATTGAGAAATACTTGTGTTGAGGTTTGCAAGTCCCGTAGCATGCATGTATGGTAACCGTTGTGCGACAAATTTGAAGCATGCGGTGTTTTGATTGCTTTCCTTATGAGTGGCGGTCGGGGACTAGTGATGGTCTTTTCCTACCAGTCTATCCCCCTAGGATCATGCGCGTAGTGCTTGGTTTTTGATGACTTGTAGATTTTTGCAATAAGTATGTGAGTTCTTTATGACTAATGTTGAGTCCATGCATTATACGCACTCTCACCTTTCCATCATTGCTAGCCTCTTCGGTACCGTGCATTGCCCTTTCTCACCTTGAGAGTTGGTGCAAACTTCGCCGGTGCATCCAACCCCCGTGATACGATACGCTCTATCACACATAAACCTCCCTATATCTTCCTCAAAACAGCCACCATACCTACCTAATTATGGCAGTTCCATATCCATTCCGAGATATATTGCCATGCAACTTTCCACCGTTCCGTTTATTATGACACGCTTCATCATTGTCATATCGCCTTGAATGATCATGTAGTTGACATCGTATTTGTGACAAAGGCACCATGCATAATTTTTCATACATGTCACTCTGGTTTAGTTGCCCATCCCGGTACACCGCCGGAGGCACTCATATAGAGTCATACTTTGTTCTAGTATCGAGTTGTAATCCTTGAGTTGTAAATAAATAGAAGTGTGATGATCATCATTATTAGAGCATTGTCCCGAAAAAAAGAAAAAAAAGAGAAAGGCCAAAAAAAGAAAAAAAAAGATAATAGGGACAATGCTGCTATCCCTTTTCCACACTTGTGCTTCAAAGTAGCACCATGATCTTCATGATAGAGAGTCTCTTATTTTTCACTTTCATATACTAGTGGGAATTTTTCATTATAGAACTTGGCTTGTATATTCCAACAATGGGCTTCCTCAAATGCCCTAGGTCTTCGTGAGCAAGCAAGTTGGATGCACACCCACTTAGTTTCTTTTGTTGAGCTTTCATACATTTATAGCTCTAGTGGATCCGTTGCATGGCAATCCCTACACCTCGCATTGACATCAATTGATGGGCATCTCCATAGCCCGTTTATTAGCCGCGTCGATGTGAGACTTTCTCCCTTTTTGTCTTCTCCACACAACCCCCATCATCATATTCTATTCCACCCATAATGCTATGTCCATGGCTCACGCTCATGTATTGCGTGAAAGTTGAATAAGTTTGAGAATACTAAAGTATAAAACAATTGCTTGGCTTGTCATCGGGGTTGTGAATGATGGGACCATTTTGTGTGACGAAAAAGAATCATGGCCAAACTATATGATTTTGTAGGGATGAGCTTTCTTTGGCTATGTTATTTTGATAAGACATAATTGCTTGGTTAGTATGCTTGAAGTATTATTATTTTTATGTGAATATTAAACTTTTGTCTTGAATCTTTCGGATCTGAACATTCATGCCACAATAGAGAAAATAACATTGAAAAATATGTTAGGTAGCATTCCACATCAAAATTTTTGTTTTTATCATTTACCTACTCGAGGACGAGCAGGAAATAAGCTTGGGGATGCTTGATACGTCTCCAACGTATCTATAATTTTTTATTGTTCCATGCTATTATATTATCAATCATGGATGTTTTATATTCTATTTTATATGATTTTTGGGACTAACCTATTAACCTAGAGCCCAGTGCCAGTTTCTCTTTTTTCCTTGTTTTTGAGTATTGCAGAAAAGGAAAACCAAACGGAGTCCAATTGACCTGAAATTTCACAGAGATTATTTTTGGACCGTATAGCCCACGGAGCATCAAAGATGGGCGGAAGAGTCCCGAGGCACCCACGAGGGTGGGGGAAGCGCCCTACACCCTGGGCACGCCCCCCTACCTCGTGGCCGCCTCGGAGACCCCCCTGACTTGTTCCTGGTGCCAAAACGTCTTATATATACAGAAACCCCTAGAACATTACCTAGATTGGGAGTTCCGCCTCCGCAAGCCTCTGTAGCCACCAAAAACCAATGGCCCAGGGGGGGGATCCCTCACCGGTAGCCATCTTCATCATCCTGGCGCTCCCCATGACGAGGAGGGAGTAGTTCACCCTCGGGGCGGAGGGTATGTACCAGTAGCTATGTGTTTGATCTCTCTCTCTCGCGCGTTCTTGATTCGTCACGATCTTGATGTATCACGAGCTTTGCTATTATAGTTCGGTAGTATGATGTTTCTCCCCCTCTACTCTCTTGTAATGGATTGAGTTTTCCCTTTGAAGTTATCTTATCGGATTGAGTCTTTAAGAATTTGAGAACACTTGATGTATGTCTTGCATGTGCTTATCTGTGGTGACAATGGGATATTCACGTGATCTACTTGATGTATGTTTTGGTGATCAACTTGCGGGTTCAGTGACCTTGTGAACTTATGCATAGGGGTTGGCACACGTTTTCGTCTTGACTCTCTGGTAGAAACTTTGGGGCACTCTTTGAAGTTCTTTGTGTTGGTTGAATAGATGAATCTGAGATTGTGTGGTGCATACCATATAATCATACCCACGGATACTTGAGGTGACATTGGAGTATCTAGGTGACATTAGGGTTTTGGTTGATTTGTGTCTTAAGGTGTTATTCTAGTACGAACTCTATGATAGATCGAACGGAAAGAATAACTTCGTGTTATTTTACTACGGACTCTTGAATAGATCGATCAGAAAGGATAACTTTCACGTGGTTTTGTACCCTACCATGATATCTTCGTTTGTTCTCCGCTATTAGTGACTTTGGAGTGACTCTTTGCTGCATGTTGAGGGATAGTTATATGATCCAATTATGTTATTATTGTTGAGAGAACTTGCACTAGTGAAAGTATGAACCCTAGGCCTTGTTTACTAGCATTGCAATACCGTTTGTGTTCACTTTTATCACTAGTTACCTTGTTGTTTTATATTTTCAGATTACAAAAACCTATATCTACCATCCATATTGCACTTGTATCACCATATCTTCGCCGAACTAGTGCTCCTATACAATTTACCATTGTATTGGGTGTGTTGGGGACACATGAGACTCTTTGTTATTTGGTTGCAGGGTTGTTTGAGAGAGACCATCTTCACCCTACGCCTCCCATGGATTGATAAACCTTAGGTCATCCACTTGAGGGAAATTTGCTACTGTCCTACAAACCTCTGCACTTGGAGGCCTAACAACGTCTACAAGAAGAAGGTTGTGTAGTAGACATCAGGAGCCGCCGGCAAGGAAGCCGTCGGCAAGGATGTTGTCGGGGACGCCAAGCTTGCCAGGGAGCAACAGGTTCCGGCAGGGCCTCAAGCCCTTGCCGTAGAGACAACTACTCCCGCGGCAGAAGACACGCCTCTAGTCCTTGTCGTCGAGTCTCAGGCTCCATGTCGGTGTATAAAACAAGGGCGCACCTTTGTACCCCTTTACCTGTGCATGGGCAGTCAGAGCCGCGCCCACGGTCACACCAAGCAGAACAAGGGAGGTGAACCGAGGTGAAACCGAAGCCCAAGACAGCCAGAGCAATGCCAAGACCAAGACCACAAAGAGCAGAGGGGCGGAGAAGTTTTCTCCCGGCAAGACCCTTGCCGGGGACAGCCTCAGCAGCTCTGGCAAGACCCTTGGTGGGGCAGCACGCCCAAACACCAACAGAGCGAGCCACCCTTGAGCCCACGTCCCCCAACACCATCAACCACGTTGGGCCAGGACTCGGGAGGCACCCTTGTGGTGGCATGCAGATCTTTGTGAAGACAAGGAATATTCAAGATTAGATGAGGAATAGAAGACGACGATCCTCGGCAAGATCCTTGCCGAGGAAGGCCACCAGACCCCCGGCAGGATCCTTGCCGGGGACGACAGCGCGCCACGGCAAGACCCTTGCCGGGCTACTCGGCAAGGCCCTCGCCAAGGACGCTAGCAAGGCCACTGCCAGGCCCGCACCAACCAAGTCTCCGCCGCCGTTCGCATGCAGCTGCCAGCTCAACCAGCTGAGCAGGCACCTGCGTGGCAACATGCAGCTCCCGGGCCAACTCGTCAAGCGCCCGCGTGGCGGCATGCAGATCTTCGTAGAGGCTCCACCACCGCGCCACCTCAGCTGCCTGCCTGCCTACATGGCGCCGCACGCATCACTGGCCAGGGCGCGTGTCGAAGCGAGGAAGAGCGGCGACGGACGGGACGAGCCTCGCCCCCGTCCCCGATAAAGCTAGGGGACACCTCAGTGGTGCATTAAAGGCGTCTTGTCCTGTAATACGAGCGATAAGCTCGCAATACTGTACGCCTTTCCACCTCCTATATGCCACTGTGGCAGCCCCTTTTGACTATAAAAGGAGGCCCATGGCATACTGGGAGAGGATTCGGCTCTTTCGAACCACGCACTCACCATAGCTAGTTTGAGAGCTCAAGAACTCTCTGAAATACACCCACCAAAGCAGGACTAGGGTTTTTACGCATCCTCGCGGCCCGAACCTGGGTAAACGATCCTTGTGCTGATTACTAGTCCTACTCTTCTCGCAACCCTACGCCCCGGCAACCGTAGTAGGGATTCTTGTGATCCCATAGGTGTCGTTCGACACCGACATCTTTGGCGTGCCAGGTAGGGGGCGCAATTGTGAGAATCTGGTCTAGTAGTTAGCCTATCGGTTCTTCATCGCCATGTCTCCCAAGAAGAAGACGGCCACGGCGATCAGCTCGTTGGGAGCCAAATGGCTCGTGCCAGTACGGGCGAACAGCGGGCCGGTCGCGGACAGGACCCGGGCCGCGGTCCGCGAGCACTAGCATCGCCCTAGCAGTCAGAGCTTGGCGAGCGGTGTTGTTCACGCGCCAGACGACCGGCCGCACATCGCCAGATCCAAAGACGGAGCTGGGCCCCCCGCAGGCAACACGGGGCCCTCCAGGAGTGTCATTGTGCCACCCCCGGGCGGCGCAGCGACCTCCAAGACGCCCACACCGGCGACCACCGCGCGCTCTTCCCATGGTGTGCGCGACGAGCAGCATCCCCACGTCGGTGACCCTGGGCACTGCCGTGGGAAGATCCATGTGCATCGTCTGCGGGATGAACGAGTTCAGCATCCCCGCTGAAGTTCTGGCGAAAATGGCACGCAGCCGCTGGGTCGTGATGGGGCTCCTTCTAACGTGGTTAGAATTCGAAGCGCGCCGCGATCCACGCAGCTGTCGCCACCGCCCATGCCAGCAGAAGCCTTGGCGCGTGCGCAGCTGCTCCTCGACTTCCCTCCCGCTGCAGAGAAGCTCGGCGAGTGGAGGGCCACCATCCGGAGCCTCGTCGCTGTCGCCAACAAAGACGGTCCGCGACCGGCGAGGCCCTCGGGTCGGCGCTCCACCGAGCCACCACATGTTGGCGCTGGGAGGACCGGGGGAGCTGCCTCCATGGTGCACTCTCCTCCTCCTCGCCAGCCGCCGCGGGCGTCTGCCCGTCGGAACGACGCTTGTGATAACATCTCTATAGGGTCGTCCGACCCGCGGACCCACCTCGACCAGCGCCAAGTTCTTCGAGAACGAGCTCACGAATTTGCTCGGACCACTATTGAGGGTCGACGCGATACACGCCACCACTCGGACAAACGGGTGGGACGCGCTATGGACCACCCAACAATGGGGAGCTCCGGCAGCCTACCATACAAGGTGGGCTGCCCGGCCTGTACCCGCGAGCTGCGGCAGTTCCAGTGGCCGTCCCACCGCACGTTCAAACCTGACGTCGGGGAGAAGTATACTGGCAAGACCCATCCGTCCGAGTTCCTCAACATCCACACCATCGCGATGCAGGCGGATGGAGCTCGCGACGACAAGGTGCTTGCCAATTATTTCCCGCTGGCGCTGAAGCCCAATGTTATGTCTTGGTTGATGCACTTGCTGGCTGATTCCATTTCTTCCTAGTTGGATCTGTGCCTTGAGTTCGTTGGCACCTTCACGGGAGGCCACCAAGCTCATGGCCAGGCTAGTGATCTGCATATCATTCCCAGAAGGAAGGGGAAACCCTGCGTAAGTACATCCAGAGATTCAGCTGGGTGCAGTATAACATCCCCGACATTCATCCCGCCGCTGTGATCAGCGTGTTCCATCAGAACATGTGCAACCGCAAGATGCGCGAAGAGCTGGCGATGACCAAGGTTAAGGATGTGGCCGAGCTCTACGTTCTGGCTGATAGATGCGCCCGGGCTAAAGAGGGAAGGAAGTACCCCGGCAAAGACGCCGGTGTGGAAACCAACTCTACCGACGAAGACGCCGCCACCTCGACGAAGAAGGGCCGGCGTCGCAATAGGAAATGCAAGGGCAAGGCCGTACTTGCCGTCGAGGGGTCTGACAACACCGACGCTGCCAAGAAGGTTAAGGCAGACGGCCCCGGCAAGGAGATTGCCGGGTGCACCGCTTGCTGGGCCTTAGCAGTTGCCGATAAGCCAGGGGGCTCCGGCAAGCAATACTGCAAGATCCATCGCACCAAGGGCCACGACCTCCAGAACTGCCGACAAGTCGAGCTGCTTGATGAAAAGCAGAAGGCCGAGTATGAAAGGCGGGACAAGGAGAAAGGTCGGGACGGTGTCGAGAGATCCGGCAAGAAGCGTGGCGGCCAAGGAAGCCGCCCTGGCAAGGACAACCAGCAAGAGAGGCCCGCCCGGGGCCGTGACAAGAAACAATAAGATGATGATCACGACGAGGACGACGAGTCCGGTGAGCAAGAGTTCGAGAAGGCTACGGAGGCTATGTGCGTCGATGGTGGTGCCTTGCTGCATACTTCTCGCCACGAGCTCAAGCAGTGGGCGCGTGAGATTACAGTAGCGGAGCCGTCGTTCGATGCTCGGAAGCCGCGGAAATGGTCCAGCACGCCCCTCCTCTTTGATGCCGAGGACCACCCTAACCGCACAACCGCGGTCGGGTGTTTGCCATTGTTGGTCTCACCAACGATACGCAACCTCAAGGTGAACAAGATGTTGGTTGACGACAGGGCCCGCCTGAACTTGATGTCGCCCGTCGTGATCAAAACACTGCAAATTGCCGATGGGGACCTCGAGCAAACAGGCACGTTTCAAGGGGTCAATCTGGGGAGGAGCCAGCTGAAGGGGAAGGTCACATTGCCGGTGACGTTTGTAGGATAGTTGAACCACAGGACGGAGAGGATTGTCTTCGACGTGGCCGAGATCCCTTGCCCTACAACGGGATCCTCGGCCGCCCGGCACTTGCTAAGTTCCTGGCGGCGTAACACTACACCTATGAAATGCTAAAGATGCCCGGGCCATTGACCATCATCACCGTCCCCTCCGACAAGAAGGACGCGCTGATTTGCACCAACCAACTCTACCGGGAAGTAGTTGCAGCAGCTGCCGTCAAGGCATCTGCTCCTGCCGCTGAAGGCCCGGGAGGGAAGAAGAAGCCCGGCAAGACCTCTCGCGCCCACTCCGAAAAGCACACCTCTTCGGAGTGCTGCGCTACCGTCGAGGACGTGCCAGAGAGCTCTACCGGCAAGAGCAAGAAATCCAGAGCCGAGCCGCCACAGACCAAGAAGGTGTCCGCCAGGAGGATGGCACGGAGGGGCCTTCACCATAGGCTCCACCTCGACAACAAATAGGAAGGCGCGCTCGTCACCTTCCTGCGGGCGAATGTCGACGTGTTTGCGTGGCAAGCATCCGACATCCCCGGTGTTCCCAGGGAGGTGATTGAGCACCACCTAGCTGTCTGCCCTCATGCACGGCCCGTCAAGCAGAAGGTCAGAAAGCAGGCTCTAGAGAGGCAGGAGTTCATCATAGAGGAGATCAGGAAGTTGGAAGCGGCAGGTTTGGTGAGAGGACTGCTCCACCCGACGTGGTTGGCCAATCCGGTAGTGGTGTGCAAGGCAAATGAGAAGTGGAGGTTGTGTATTGACTACACAGATATCAATAAGGCTTGTCCTAAAGACACATTCCCGTTGCCGCGCCTCGACCAGATTGTCGACTCCACGGTCGGGTGTGATCTATTGTCATTCCTCGACGCCTACTCAGGCTACCACCAAATCTTCATGACAAGAGAGGATGAAGAGAAGACAGCATTCATCACCCCATGTGGTACGTATTGCTTTTTACAGATGCCTTTCGAGTTGAAGAGTGCTGGCTCGACGTTTGCAAGAGCAGTCCAAATTGGTTTTGAACCTCAGCTCCATAGAAATATGGAGGCATACATGGATGACATAGTGGTCAAAACCAAGGACGGACCAACTCTTGTGCAGGATCTGGAAGAGACATTTGCCAACCTGTGCAAGATCAACCTTAAGCTGAACCCTGAGAAGTGTGTCTTCGGCGTTCCGTCCAGCAAGCTTGTCGGATTCTTTGTGTCGCAGCGCGGCATCGAGGCAAACCCAGACAAAATCAAAGCAATTGAGCAGATTGAGGCGCCCAAGCGACTTAAAGATGTGCGTCGGCTCACTGGCTGCGTCGCTGCCATGAGCTGATTCATCTCTAAGTCTGCCGAGCGTGCCCTTCCCTTCTTCAAAATCTTGAAGAAGGCAGGCCCAATGGAGTGGACCCCAGAAGCCGAGGCGGCGTTGCAGGATCTAAAGAAATACCTTTCCTCTACACCAACACTGGTTGCACCTAAACCACAAGATACGTTGCTACTATATGTAGCGGCGACGAATCAAGTGGTCAACACCACATTGGTGGCACAGAGGGAGGTCGACGAAGAGGCAGTGGCGACGGCAGAACCAGCGGATGACAAGCCAAAGATTCCCCCGGCAGGGCCTGATGCCGGCAAGGCGAGGCCCCATGCAGAGTCTGATGCCACCGAGGCAGTGCTTGCACAGCCGGTTGAGGTGGTGTAGAAGAAGAAGATGATGCAGCATTCGGTTTACTTTGTCAGCTCCCTCTTGCAGGGGGCTAGGTCGAGGTACTCCGGTGTGCAAAAATTGCTCTTCGGCCTCCTTATGGCCTCGAGGAAGCTGCGTCATTACTTCCAAGCCCACGAGATCACTGTCATCACCTGCCTCCCATTGCAACGGATACTACATAACCCAGATGCAACCGGAAGGATAGTGGAATGGGCCTTGGAGTTGTCAAGTTTTGGTTTGAAGTTTGAAAGTACCTCGACAATCCAGAGCAGAGTCTTGGCGGAGTTCATTGCAGAATGGACCTCAACTCCCGACTAAGAAATCCAGGTGACCGCTCTCCCCGGCAAAGAAGCAGACCACGACTAGATCATGTACTTTGATGGGGCTTTCTCGCTGCATGGCGCCGGTGCTAATGTGCTGCTTGTCGCACCCACCAGATGCACTTTCCCAGGGAGATGTCCACCAACAACACTGTGGAGTACGAGGGGCTGCTTGCCGGTCTCAGGATCGTGGCAGACCTCGGGGTTAAGAAGCTCATCGTCAGGGGTGACTCACAGCTTGTTGTCAGACAGGTCAACAAGAATCACCAGAGCCCTTTGATGGAGGCTTAGGTAGATGATGTGAGGAAACGGGAGGAGCGCTTCGACGGTATCCAAGCTGAGCACGTCCCCCGAACAAAGAACGACGTCGCCGATTACCTGTCGAAGCGCGCTGCATTGAAGCTACCTGTGGAACCGGGAACCTTCTAGCTCCGGTTAACTCAACCATCCGTCGAACCATCAACAGGGCAGAACAAGCGGAGGAAGTCAGTTCCCGGCAAGTACTTTCCTACCGAGCCCCCTGGGCTGCCGGCAAGGGTGTTGTCGTGGAGGCTGAGCCTGCCAAAGGGCAACTGGCTTCGGCAGGGCGTCAAGCCCTGGCCGTGCAGACAGTCGTTCCCATGGATGAGGAAATGCCTTTGGTCCTTGCCGTCGAGCCTCAGGCTCCGGTATGGGCGCAACATACTGTCCAATTCCTCCAAATGAGGGAACTTCCTGAGGAGCAGGAAGAAGTGGAAAAAGTAGCCCGCCGGTCTGCCCTGTACCAGTTCGTCGACGACGTCCTGTACAGGAGAAGGCCGAACGGCGTGAAATTGAAATGCATCCCCGAGAGGAAGGACTGGAGCTGTTGGCAGAGTTACATGGAGGCATATGTGGCTCCCACATAGCGTCGAGGGCCCTTGCCGGAAAGGCGTTCCGGCAAGGTTTTTTCTGGCCCACGTCCCTCCAGGATGCGATGACACTAGTAACCAAGTGTGAAGCGTGTCAGTTCCATTCAAAGAAGCTTCATCAACTAGCTCAATCCCTTCAAACGATCCCTCTCTCCTGGCCATTCTCGGTCTAGGGGCTCGCCATACTGGGCCCTTTCCCCCGTGTTGTTGGGGGCTTTGAGTACTTGTACGTTGCAATCGACAAGTTCACAAAGTGGCCAGAGGTAGAACCTGTGAGGAAGGTGACAACGCAGTCAGCCGTCAAGTTCTTCAAGGGACTAGTATGTCGTTTTGGTGTGCCAAACAGAGTCATCACCGACAACGGCACGCAGTTCACAAGCCACGCCTTCATGCAGTACATTCAAGACCTCGGTAGCAAGGTCTGCTTTTGTACATGCCACACCACGGAGCAACGGCCAAGCGAGAGAGGCGAATCTTTGAAGTGTTGCGAGGCCTGAGAACGAAGACCTTTGACAGGCTGCATAAGAGCGGAAGGCGCTGGATTGATGAATTGCCGGTGGTTCTTTGGTCGATCAGAACGACGCCAAATCGAGCCACCGACCAGACACCCTTCACCCTAGTATATGGGGCGGAGGCAGTTCTCATCACGGAACTCATATATGGGTCACCTCGAGTGCTCTCTTATGATGAGCTTGAGCAAGAGCAGTCGCGGCAAGATGACGAGCCGCTCCTTGAGGAAGATCGTCTTTGGGCGGCTGTGAGAGCAGCACGCTACCAGCAAGCCTTGCGCCGCTATCATAGCCACAAGGTTCATGCCCGAAGCTTTGACGGAGGCGACCACATTCTTCGGTAGCGTTGATCGGCCAAGAATTCCAACAAGTTGACGCCAAAGTGGGAAGGCCCTTATCGGTTATCTGAGTCACCGGGCCCGACGCGATGCTGCTCGAGAAGCGAAGATGTTGTTGATGAGCTACTCCTGGAACATCGTGCATCTTCGCATGTTTTACCCATAAGGCGCGGCTTGCCAGGCCTCCCGGCAAGCCACCTTTTGTACAAGCTTTGCCGGCAAGGCATGTAGCCCTTTGTACAAAGCCAGGCACAGATCCTGAGCATAAATAAATGAAGCACTGGCGCCCTAAGTTATAGCATGCATGCTAGGTCGAGTCTCTTCCTTGGTTAGGGTTGATAGTGATGAAGTTATGTACCTAGGGTAGGGTCATGGACCTCTCCAAGATACCCTCCCCAAGGACATCTCTAAAAGAACCAGAAACATTCGAAGAAGAATCATCGTCCACTCAACCATGAATCTATGTTTCACTCGACAGCCTTGAAGACACTCGACCGCGTAAACAATCACTCGACTACCGGGAGATCTAAAGCCACTCTGCTCTACAACGGTCGAGAATTAAGTCATGGCTTTAATGTTCATTATGTATCTTTATTACTGGCGTTACCAGTAACGCCCTCCTCTTATTGTACATTGAACCTTGTGTAACAAAGGGGAGCTGGGGTCCTGGCGCACTCTATATAAGCCGCCCCCCTCCTCTGGGACAAGGGTTGGCACCCCCTGTAACTCACACGCTCATAATCCAGTCGACCGCCTCCGGGCTCCGAGACGTAGGTCTATTACTTCCTCCGAGAAGGGCTTGAACTCGTAAAACTTGCGTGTACAACTCCTCCATAGCTAGGATCTTGCCTCTACATTCCTACCCCCCATTCTACTGTCAGACTTAGAACCACGATAGTTGGCGCCCACAGTGGGGCAGGTGTCTTAGAGACTTGTTGGAGAAGTTGCAATTTTTCCGATCACCTTCATCATGGTTTCAGGCGGAGGTTTGGCTGAGGGCCGCGAGATCCGTCTCGGCGCGCTCGTGTTCATCGTCGATGACTCCGCTTGGCTTCAGGAGGCTCCACTCGATGTCGGTGCACTCCCCGTCCGCGGGGCAATGCACTTTCGCGCGTGCGTCCATGGCGTCCTCCTGCGGCAGCAGTCGACCCAGTATCGGTCGGCTCCTGTGGCGTCCTCCCTCCCTGTCGCCCGCCGGCGCAAGCGTTCCGGTCGATCAAGGCTTCAGCGGTGGGTGAGGCATGCGGTGGCTCGCCAGTCGGCCACCCCCCAAGTCGCGGCGATCGAGCCCGACGAAACTCTCTACGGCCTGTTCGACCTGTCGACTGGCTCCACAGAGACTGCATCCGAGTGCAACAGCAGTGATCCTGCGGCGGAGGTCCTGATGGTCGACGGACCTCGCAGTCCTCCAAGCTTTCCCCGCGCCGATGGTGGCGACGGCGGAGGCGATCCGTCACACGCCCATGAGGAATACCTCCCTGAGCCCCTCTCTTTGCAGCAGAGGGAAGAACTTCGCCGCCGGAACATGGATGCACTTCACACTCCTATCGTTGGAGAAACCCCCGAGGCCCGGGCCTTGGAGGACGCGCCAGGCCAACCTGGCTGGCGCGCCGATCGAGAATCTCCGGCCGCGCACTTTCGGCAGCGTGCGCATCAGCGGGTTCCAGAATCCAGTCGACGTTAACTCTTTCCACCTCCGACTCAGGTATATCGAACTCCGATCAAGAATCTTACAGCTGCAGCTCGACTAGCAGAGTCGATCCAGCCCTCCCAGTCAGAAGCTAGTAGAGGTCTAATGCAGATCATCGCTTTGCTCCAGGCAGCGGGAGAACAGAATACGGCCGTGTGACAGTCGCAGAATAAGATCCATAGCAGATCCGTTATGGCAGATACAATCTAGTCGGCTCACAGCCCAAGATCGCCCCCGAGGCATGAGGGACGTGGAGACCAACGAGATCAGCATAGAAACCGTGAGCAGTATGATCACCAGCTCGATCATGATGATCATCGTCGAGTGCCCACACCTCCTCCAAGGAGTGGGTCATACATGCCTCGGCAGCATGATGACAGACGCCCTCACAGTGTTGGGCGAAGAATTCCAGTCGACGCCAGGGAGCCAGGCTTTGCTGCGAGATATATTATCGTTCAGGGTTTGGTCGATAGAAACAGAGCTCACCGAGAAGGTCATGATAGAGATTTACCAACCAGCAGCAGAGTGCATGTCTTAGGTCCAGAGTGCTTCAGCAAAGCCATCAGGGCCGCAGTGATTCCTCCAAACTTCAGGTTAGTGACTGGAGTAAGTAAGTTCACTAGTGAGTCCAAGCCTAACACTTGGCTTGAGGACTACCGAGTGGTTGTTAAAATTGGCGACGGCAATGATGAAGTGGCCATGAAACACCTTCCTCTGATGTTGGAGGGCTCAGCCAGAGAATAGCTGAATCAGTTAGCACCCAACAGCATTTACTATTGGGAGGATCTTGCCCGAGTGTTTGTCAGAACATTTGAGGGAACATGCAAACGGTCAGCAGGGTTGATGTCAGCGTTCTGGGAACGGGGGTCCCCAGACTTGCCTCTCTGCGGCCTGCGGCGTGGCTCAAAGGGGGGCCCAGCACGGCCCATCTTCATCAACACAAGCTCAAGACCCTCGCGAGGGGCCAAGCCTCGCGGGGCGGACGTCAGGGAGCTTCCTCATGCACGGCTTTGATCAGGTGGCTCATGAGGAGGCAGAGAGATCAAGGCGGGGTACTTCTGAGGTGCCCATGGCGCAAGCCATGACGACCAAGGGAGCAGTGAAGGCGCCCGGCCAGCGAAGTGTCCCCTTTCCTCTTTGGTGCAAAGGGAGCAAGCGCAGGCGAGAGCATCAAGCAAAGGCATCCATTTCGGTGCAACAAGACCAAGACCAGCCCAACGACAGGAAGGAAGTCATTGTGGAGCCCAAGCCTGCGTCACCACCAGAGCCTTTGACACGCGAGGACCAACTTTAGTCAGGATAAGTGTACCAGATGTTCCCCTTCAAAATGGCCAATTGTTGGCGCCCTTCCCGCTCAATATTTGGGAAGAGGCCCAGGGCCTCTGTCTATAAATAGGACTAGCCTCCAATAGGGTAGAAAGAGAGCTTGATCCGGAATCGAAACAGAGCTAGAGGTCAAGCAATCTAGAGAGAGAAAGAGCGACTGAACTCCTCCAAGCAGTTCATCTCCCCGGCCAAGAACAGACCCTCGCGAGGCTATTCTTCCTTGTATTGTTCATCACCATCAGCCCAAGAGGCAATCCACCACACCACAAACTAGAGTAGGGTATTACACCACAATGGTGGCCCGAACTAGTATAAACCTTACGTCTCTTGTGTTGTTCCTTTCGTAGTTTAGATCCTAGCGAGGTGGCGGGGTGCAGGTAGGTAGAGGGCGAGATCTCGCGCGCACCCGCGTGTTCGAACCTCACGGGTCTGCCGGAACCGAAATCCGACATTTGGCGCGCCCGGTAGGGTGCGCCGAATTAAATCTTCCGCCGCCCTGTTCTCCGTCGACCACCGCATCAATGTCGGCGCTTGCGGGCCAGCGGCAAAGCGAGCCGCTCTCGCTTCCCGCGTCGCCCAGATGGCTCCCGTTGGCGGGCGCCCTCGTCGTTCTCCGTCGCCTGCCGTCAACGCCGCCACCGGCCCGGCGGGGAGTGAGCAGCAAGCGTCGTCCAAGCATCCCTCCGTGAGGCAAGACTGCCGCACTGCTACCCCCTCACTCGCCCCGGCAGGTTCTTCGTCTCGCGCATTCCGCGCGCCCATGGAGGCTCGAGCTGCGCTCATCGCGGCAAACGAGCTCCTGCGCTACCGTCCAGTCGGCAGCGTCTCACGAAGAGTGGCTCGACCGCGTCGCCGAGCTTCGTCCGCGCCAGGGCTCCCACTGTCCGTCCCCATCGCACCGCACCCGCCTGCGTGGCGTGAAGCTTCGGCGCCTCGGCCGCCTCCCCCTTAAGAAGGCGCCCTGGCCCCAAGGCGCATGGTCCCTGGGCGGAACCCGCTCTGTCCGGCGCCAGCGCGGCAAGAGCAGAGCTGCCAGGAAGTCCCTCGCCCACAAGAAGCTGCTCGAGTGCTCCCCGCTCCAGCTCGTCGCGACCACGCTCCTGCTCCAGCATGTCAAGACCTCGCGCTACTCCCAGCTGCAGCGCATGTGGACCCGCAAGACCAAGCTCTTCGTCACCCAAGGCCTCCGTGGCCTAGCAGTTGTCGTGCCTTCACCACCGAAGGCTGCCTTGTTGTCGCGTGGCCCGGCAAGTTCAAGCGGACACCTGCCTCCTCGCTATGGCCAGTGCGGCCGACCTCAAGAGTTCCTCCAGCTCTGAGCTGGGCATAGAAGCCGCCAACGGAGACGAGAAGGTCATGGCGAACTGGTTTCCCATATGGCGCTCAGGGCCAGGGGCCCCTTTGGCTCCTGAACACGGCTCTGCACGATCTCCTCCTGGGACGAGATGCGCACCCGCTTCATCGCCAACTTCCAAGGTACTCATGCCCGGCCACCCGCCGTGAGTGACATGCGCTGCATCAAGCAGCAACCAGGGGAGACCCTGCAGAAATACATCCAGCCCTTCAACAACGCACGCCTCAAGATACCCAAGGTGACCGAGGAGGCCATCATCTCCGCCTTCTCCGACGGTGTGCGCGACGTCAAGATGAAGGAGGAGCTGGTGATGCATGAAGACTTGTGCTCTTCCTTGGAGCTGTTCAACTTGGCGACCAAGTGCGCCAGGGCCGAGGAAGGGCGTCTCTCCCTCCTCGAGCTGCTTGCCGCAGACCCAGAAGAGAAGAAACCCAAGGCCAAGGATGTGAAGCATAAGGGGGCTGCCGTGCTCGCGGCAGAACCGGACACCAAGCGGGGCAGAGATCAGCCTGAGTCTTCCAAGGGCAGCCAGTACTGCGTGTACCACGACCTCCACACCCACAACACCAACGAATGTCAAGAGCTCCGAGTCGTGCGAGAAGGGAGGATCGGCTGACGTCCCGACCGCAGCGACTGGGGCTACGGCCGAGGAGGAGGAAGGAACGCAGGACGCTGGGAAGACCGCGACCCTTGCCAAGGGTGGCGCGACCAACCTCGCGAGGATCGCTGGCGAGACCCGCCTCGCGAGGGAGGCTGGAGGGATCAGCCTCGCGAGGATCGCCCGCAAGGCAACGCAGGCCTCCCTCCTCTGTCGCCGCAGCCAAGGAGAAATGAAGACCATCATCAGGACGCGGGGGCTGGGGGCTTCCGGAGAGCAGCGATCGCTGCATCTGGGCGAGCTCAAGCCCCAGCCTCTCAATGCATCTTCAAGCAGTTCGCCCAAAGTGAGTGCAGTCCTCCCAAGCTCGAAGCCACATGCCCCTCGGTGGTCGGGCGTGCGCCATCACGTTCAGCTCAGCGGATCAGCTCAAGTGTGCGGCCACAGCTGGAGTCCTCCCGATGCTTTGCTCCTCAATCATCAGCAACGTGCTAGTCACCAAGACCCTCATCGATGGCGGGGCAGGGCTCAACGTCCTGTCTGTGGAAACGTTCAACCATCTCCAAGTGCCTTACAATCAGCTCCAGCCAACCAAGCCTTTCTCTAGGGTCACCGACGGTTCAAAGGTCCCGATTGGGCAGGTTCGCCTCCCTGCCACTGTAACGCCCCGAATACAACTTTCCATATTCGTAACTCCAACTCTTGCTTTTTTCGGAGATGCGATATGTTATTTCCTCCATAGTTGGGTTTTTGTCTTTCGTTTTGCTTTTTGTTTCATGTCATGCATTTCATCATCGCATCATCCGCATTGCATCCGCATGTTTTCATAAAACCTCGTAGCCGTTCGTAGTTACCGCTTCTCTCTTTGTCTTCGTTTCCCTGTTGTCAGACCGCTTGTCCTTGTTGACCTTCTCTCAGACCAATTGGACCCCTCTCTTCTCTCTTTCTCTGAGACCAATAAAACCCCCCTTGTCCCAGTGGCCTTTCGTCAGACCCCATTGTCTTTGTTTTCCCCTCTCGTCTAAATGCCCACCTAATCCCTCTTTGCACAGTGCATCGAACCCCCTTCGCAACCATGTCCGAAACCTCTTCCGAACCCGACCCGCACGGTCATGACCGATGAGTCCGAATCATCCCCAACATCCCTAAAACATCTCCGTTTTCTCATTTGGGCGCCCTAGTATTTTTTCTCTCGGTCCGTCTGATTTGATCGAAGGGACTAGGTGCGTCCCTAATCTATCCACATGCTATATATAAATAATCTAACCCTAAAACCTAGGCCGGCTGTCCCATCCCCATCCGCCCGCCGCCACTCCTCTCCCTCGGGATCCAAGCCCGCACCTGATCCAAATCCTCTCCCCTCCACTCACAGCCTCCGCCTACCAGTCCACGGATCCATCCAACCATCTCCTCCCTGTCCCCTGGACGTGTCCGGTAGCCGCAGCAGCCTTCATCCGCGCCCGCTGCCGGCAAGACCATGGCCAGGCCGTGCCTCGTCTCTTTGTTCCGCTCCAGTTCTCTCCTTCTTCCCTTTCACTCTCTCAGTCCTCTACCTCTCTCTATACACGAACGATCAGGAGCTCGCCCAAGCTCCATGGCGCCGCCTCCGTCGTCCTGCTTCGTCCGGCGACCCCCGAGCAGCAAGCAGGAGCCTGAGCTCTTTCTTCCACGCCCGCTTTGCCAAGTCCTTCGTCTGGTTCGAGCCGGAGCTCGTTTTCCCCTCGCTCGCGAGCACCCGAGGCCCTGTCTCGTCCGCGTCTTCCGCGCCAAGCCCCGTCTCCGTCTGGCCGGCAACGAACAGTAGCTCGCCGGAGCACGAGCTCCATCGGGTCCGCCTCCCTCTGCCCGTCCCCCTCCTTCTCCTATCTCTTTCCTCCCTCCCTGCCACTTCTCTGAATTTAATTCCCCGCCATGGCCTTGCAGCTCCCGCCGCTGGCCTGCTACGTTCGACACCGGAGACTGCCAGATCCGGCAGCGGGCGGATCCTCACGTCCCCGCCATCCATGTGTCGCCAGAGGCCATCTCCCGCCAAGTTCGCCACCGCCCGCTCCCTGCTACCTCCAGGCGCCGCCGCTTCCCTGCATCGAGCAACAACAGCTCGACCGCTGCCTGTTGACCAGCGTCACGCCCGCATAGACCTCGGCAGCCGTCGCTTGGGCCACAGACCGCATCAGGCCCAATGTGAGCAGCCCCCCTCCAGTCCCTCTCCTGTACACTATCGGGCCAGCCAGATTCGGCCCAGAGTAGTATTTTTTTCAGTTCTGAGATTTTAGCATTATCCAGTGAACGTCTGATTTGCAGAAAAACCCTCATGTTCATGCATTTAAAATCTCACAAACCATGCATCGGATTAAAACAACTTATATATGCAAAATGCTTAGTTTTTCATCTAGTTTCATAATATGCTACTTTCATCTATGTTAAAAATGTTTAAACTTGCTGTTTGCATTAAATTTGCTTAAATGCCATGTTAAAATGATTTATTTCATAACTAAATAACCATAGCTCGGTTTTAAATAAACTTTATATGTAAATGGGGTGGAAAAATGCATAGATTAACTTGGTACACTTTATTTTCCTGTTTAACAACAATAAAATATGTTTTAGGGCAGGACAGTAGCAAATTCGAAATATGCGCATGGGGATTTTCCGGAATTGTTGTTTCTTATTTCCGGCCTCATTTAAACTTGCATAAATAGTTAGTTTACTTATGCTTCACCTCTTGCCATGTTTAACAACATTTAATATTGTTGTATACATAAATGAGAGAGAACTAAATATGTCAATGTGGTGTTTTGTCAATATGCAATAGTTAGTTTACTTATGCTTCACCTCTTGCCATGTTTAACAACATTTAATATTGTTGTATACATAAATGAGAGAGAACTAAATATGTCAATGTGGTGTTTTGTCAATATGCAACTCGTTGCATATTGAGCTCCACTTAATTTGTAGTATTGTTTGTTGCACTTTGCCATGCCATGCATATTTAAGCCGGACATGCATCATGCTTGATTGTGCATCATGCCTTGTTTATGTGATGGTTGTTTACCATGTTGTTTGCTTCTTTCCGGTTGTGCTTCTTCTCGATAGTTCCTATTTCGTGGCGATCGTGAGGATTCGTTCGTCTACGCTTGGTTCGTCTACGTGGCTTCATCTTCTTCATGGACTCATTCTTCTTCCTTGCGGGATTTCAGGCAAGATGACCGTCACCTTGGATCTCACTACTATCATTGCTGCTAGTTGCTTCGTTCTATTGCTATGCTGCGTTACCTACCACTTGCTGCTCAAGCCTCCCAAATTGCATGATAGCCCCTAACCTTTTTCACCCTTCCTAGCAAACCGTTGTTTGGCTATGTTACCGCTTTTTCTCAGCCCCTCTTATAGCGTTGCTAGTTGCAGGTGAAGATGAAGATTGCTCCATGTTGGATTATGTTTATGTTGGGATATCACAATATCTCTTATATTATTAATGCATCTATATACTTGGTAAAGGGTGGAAGGCTCGGCCTTATGCCTGGTGTTTTGTTCCACTCCTGCCGCCCCAGTTTCCGTCATATCGGTATTATGTTCCCGGATTTTGCGTCCCTAACGCGGTTGGGTGATTTATGGGACCCCCTTGACGATTCGCTTTGAATAAGACTCCTCCAAAGAAGACCCAACCTTGGTTTTACCATTTGCCTCACCACCACCTACTTTTCCTTGGGAGTAATTAACCCAAGGGTCATCTTTATTAGCCCCCGGGCCAATGCTTGTCTAAGTGTTGGCCCGAACAGAGTAGACTGCGGGGCCCCCTCGGGGAAACTCGGGGTCTGGTTTTACTCGTAGGATGTTTCATCCGGTGTTGCCCTGAGAACGAGATATGTGCAGCTCCTATCGGGATTATCGGCGCATCGGGCGGCTTTGCTGGTCTTGTTTTATTACTGTCGAAATGTCTTGTAGCCGGGATTAAAGACTGATCGGGTCTTCCGGGAGAAGGAATATCCTTCGTTGATCGCGAGAGCTTATCATGGGCTAAGTTGGGACACCCCTGCAGGGTTTGAACTTTTGAAAGCCGTGCCCGCGGTTATGTGGCAGATGGGAATTTGTTAATGTCCGGTTGTAGCAAACTTGAAGTAAACTCTTCTAAAATACACCAACCGTGTGCGTACCGTGAGTGTCTCTTTTCAGGGTTGATCGAGAGGAGAACACGGTTTCTGGGTTATGCCTGACGTAAGTAGTAGTTCAGGATCACTTCTTGATCATTACTAGTTGACGACCGTTCCTTTGTCTCTCTTCTCGCTCTCATTTGCGTATGTTAGCCACCATATATGCTTAGTCGCTGCTGCAACCTCACCACTTTACCTCTTCCTTACCCATTAAGCTTTGCTAGTCTTGATACCCATGGTAATGGGATTCTTTGAGTCCTCGTGGCTCTGATTACTACACCAACAGTTGCAGGTACAGGTTATGCGATGATCATGACGTGAGAGCGATGTTACTTGTTTTGGAGTTCTTCTTCTGCTTCTTCAATCAGGGGATAGGTTTCAGGACGGCAGCCTGGGCTAGCAGGGTGGATATTGTTTGAGTTTCTGTTTACGATTCATCCGTAGTCGGGTGTTGATCGTGTATTTTGTATTGTTGTATTCATGTGACATTGTATGTATTGGATGTATCCCCACTTTTATGTAATGTTGATGTAATGATATCCACCTTGCAAAAGCGTCTTCAAGATGCGCTTCTATCCTTGGTGGGACCTTCGAGTTCCTTTAGGATAGGGTCGCATCTTGGGCGTGACAAGTTGGTATCAGAGCCTTGACCGACCCTAGGAGCCCCTTGTTTGTTGGACGTTGTTGAGTCTAGAAGAAAACTATTTTGAGTCTTAGGATTATATATATCGGAGAGTAGGATTCTTTTTACTCCTCAGTCCCTTCGTCGCTCTGGTGAGGCCTCCTGACGTAGATGTTTTGTCTTTCCTCTCCTCAAATTTCACGAATTTTTTTAGGATCACGCGGGTATCTTGGGATCGTTCCGATATTCTTGTGACGAGAAGATTGTTCTTGGTGCCTCCTGACATTTAGGGGTTGTGGCAGTGTCCCGGGGAGTTGAGCTCCGAGGTGTTGTCGTCACAATTTTATCGTTGCAGTTCTGGAATACCTGAGTTTTGCCGACATCGGAAATCTCTTTTATGCAGTTGTTGGTGAGATAACCTCGACGCCACCCAGTACTGGGGAGTTCAGGAGTATTGCCATAGCTTGTATAACGGATGCTTTTCGAAGGTTGAGGTACACGATTTCCGGAGTTTTCTTGGTTATGTGTTGACGGATGGATACAAATTTGGATCTACGTATTGTTAGTTTGGGTGATATATTTTGTGTCCCGTGTATCCATAACACCTGATTGCATAACCAGAAAGTTTCGGGAGTTTATAGGTGGGAATTCAAGTAGCTCCTAGAATATCTTTCCGACAGATGCATGATATGGGATTGGGTAAATCTCTATCATATGTATTTGTTCCGGCTTATTCGGCAAGCCAAATCCTTTGTTTTGTTTTATTTGTGGTATTCGAGTTGCTTCGAAGTCAAATGTTGAATCCATACCTTTCCTAAACGGTGTTCTCATATTGCTATGTGAATACTAATCCTTCTTGATCATCGAGGTCGTCATGTTAATTCTTTTCCAACAGGCGTGCTTCTCTTCAAGTGGATCCGATCATTTCAACATTTGCGAGATCAATTCTAAGTTTTTCACAACGGTGTTTGTTTCATCCGTCCCAAGTTGTCTTTGTTTTCCCGCCCTCCCACCCTTTTCTGCAAGGACTTATAGATTTTAATCAAGTATCCATTTATTCATGTGAAGTCTCTTCACTCTTTTCACTCAATGTTCTGATCCAGTGATCCCTCATGAAGATGCTCAACAGCTCCAAGTTCATCATTCTTCATTCTCGTATTCTTTTCCGGTGGATTTAACTCAAGCTTTCAGTGTTGATCACATTCCTTTCCTTGCTGCAAATGCTTTCTCTTGCTGATGCACCTCTTAATCATTCACTTCTCGCTATTCATCTATTCTGGAGTGTTGAAGATATCTCAGAAGGCTCGTCTTTTCATTCCAGACCCGTTCAAGATATTTCGAGGTTGTTATCTCATTCAAGCAATTTAATTCTACCGGTGCAATCTTTATTTCAAGAAATTCTTCAATGATGTTTCTTTCGAGTGGGCCCTAACCCACAGGTCTTTTCCCAGGATCTTACCTGACTCTTCTAATTTTCCCGGAGCTTCTACTTTTCAAAGTTTGACGTAAGAATGGGTTATCATCAGTCATATGTCTTTCTCCAAGATCTTTCAAATTCTTTTCGTCGTTGGTTCAACCTTTCCAATTTTCATTCCGGAGTGCCTCAACAATTCATGGTGGTGTTTCTCATCGTCATTCTCAACATTTGAAGACCGAGGAAGTGTTTCCTCTAAATCTTGGTCCATTCTCTTGAAGATTCATGGTTCTAGGTTCATGCTATCCTCATAATTGTTTTGATTGTGACAATTCTTTTCTTACCATCCGGAGCATTTCATGAGTTTTTTCCATTTCTTTCCTCCGAAGGCCATCATGTCATAATTCTTCATTCTCAGCGTGTAGCTACCGTTCTCCAAATATTACCGGTGAATCTTTCAAATATCATCTAATTAGTTCAGGATCTCTTCGTTCTCATGTATCTAAATCCTCTGAGGTATCTTCGTTTTTTTCTCCAATTCTTCCCGGTGAATTGTGCCTTTGCTACGTTCATTTTCAATTCTTATGGGGGTTCGTTCAAGATTTCACTTCCTTCGTTATCATATTAATTCATTCGTTGTTTCCAAATTCCACCGGTGGTTCCATCAATACCTTCTCAAGATTGCGCTTTCTCTATCTTTAATCCCTCAAGAAGAATAAGTAGTATGCCAAATCCGTTGCTTGTCATCAATTTATATGGGTGAAGGATACAAATAACATAATTCTTGTTCTTATTTCATCCAAGTGATTAATTCCTCTTCCGGAGTTCCAAGTTTTCGACATTATCTTGTCACGAAGCTCCATCTAAATCATCGCAAGGCTTCAACTTGTGTTCTCAACTTCTCTTTCGTTTTATCATCTTTTTATTACCGGAGTTCTTCGTAGAGGCTCTACATGGTGGTTCGTCAAGGATTCTTTTAATTATTCAATTGTTCTTCAAGATTTCTCTTGAAGTTATGACCCGCCAAGCTATACTCTAAAAATAAACATGATGCTCAACACATGTTTTGTTTTGAGGAGTTCAAGTATTCTTCTTCTTGCATTTCGAAGTGCAATTCGTTCTACTTTATCATTTGAGGTGGTGTTATGTCATTCTTGACAATTTGAGTTCGTGTTTCATGATTCACATGTTGTCAAGAATGAGATATTTTAAATCCACCAATCTCTTCGTTGGAGTCATCTTGTGTCATGTTTCACCTAAAGCCTTCCCTAAGGAATGTTGCTATTGTGGTGCTTATCAATGATCCAAGTTTTCTCCTATCCTCTCGGCGAGAGAAGTTTTCATCTCCGTGTTGCTCTCAAGCAATCAATTGTTTTCCGTAGTGACATGTATTCACCACTAAGTTTTGAGTTGTTTTCATAAGCCAATTTCAAGCTTATTATTTTTGTCGCTAGTTTTCCAACAACTCCGTTCTAACCTTCTTGCAAGGAGGCTTTCCTAGTTCATTTGTGGCAAAAGTTGTCATTTTCTTCTCCGTTCTCTTATTCCGACGATCTAGCTTCTATTCGTTCGTTCTGGAGGCATTGTGATGTTGCTCTCTTCAAACCATCATGTTGTCATATCAAGATCAAATTCTTTTCCTTTCTGGTCCAGTTAACAAGAGTGTCATGTCCTCCATTCAAGTTATTTTCATCTTATCAAGTTTTCCTTCTTCTTTCAGCCAGAGTGCTACCCAAATTATATCAATCTTATTCCTTCTCTATCTAGTTTTAACCGGAGTGGTTTCAATATCTATCTTATCACTAAACCTCTTGGTTCTCGTCGTATCCCTTGTTCCTCTTTTCTAACGGAGTGTTTTCAACTTTGCTCATATTTGTTGTTTTCTTTCTTTCATTTTGCTCAACATCTCAACGTTCATGGTTTCACACGTTTGTCGAAGAAGCAACTTAGTATTACCTCTTCTCTTCCTCTTCCTTTTCCCTCCGGTGCCATCCTAGATCTCGGGACGAGATCCTCTCGTAGTGGTGGAGTGTTGTAACGCCCCGAATACAAATTTCCATATTCGTAACTCCAACTCTTGCTTTTTTCGGAGATGTGATATGTTATTTCCTCCGTAGTTGGGCTTTTGTCTTTCGTTTTGCTTTTTGTTTCATGTCATGCATTTCATCATCGCATCATCTGCATTGCATCCGCATGTTTTCATAAAACCTCGTAGCCGTTCGTAGTTACCGCTTCTCTCTTTGTCTTCGTTTCCCTGTTGTCAGACCGCTTGTCCTTGTTGACCTTCTCTCAGACCATTTGGACCCCTCTCTTCTCTCTTTCTCCGAGTCCAACAAAACCCACCTAGTCCCCGTGGCCTTTCGTCAGACCCCTTTGTCTTTGTTTTTCCCCTCTCATCTAAATGCCCACCTAATCCCTCTTTGCACAGTGCATCGAACCCCTTCGCAACCATGTCCGAAACCTCTTCCGAACCCGACCCGCACGGTCATGACCGATGAGTCCGAATCATCCCCCAACATCCCTAAAACATCTCCGTTTTCTCATTTGGACTCCCTAGTATTTTTTTTTCTCTCAGTCCGTCTGATTTTGATCGAAGGCACTAGGTCGTCCCTAATCTATCCACATGCTATATATAAATAATCTAACCCTAAAACCTAGGCCGGCTGTCCTATCCCCATCCTCCCGCCGCCACTCCTCTCCCTCGGGATCCAAGCCCGCACCTCATCCAAATCCTCTCCCCCTCCACTCACAGCCTCCGCCTACCAGTCCACCGATCCATCCAACCACCTCCTCCCTGTCCCACAGGCCGCGTCCGGCCGCCTTGTTGCCTTCATCCGCGCCCGCTGCCGGCAAGACCACGGCCAGGCCGTGCCTCGTCTCTTTGTTCCGCTCCAGTTCTCTCCTTCTTCCCTTTCTCTCTCTCAGTCCTCTACCTCTCTCTATACAGGAACGAGCAGGAGCTCGCCCAAGCTCCATGGCGCCGCCTCCGTCGTCCTGCTTCGTCCGGCGACCCCCGAGCAGCAAGCAGGAGCCTGAGCTCTTTCTTCCACGCCCGCTTTGCCAAGTCCTTAAATGCAGTTCGAGCCGGAGCTCGTTTTCCCCTCGCTCGCGAGCACCCGAGGCCCTGTCTCATCCGCGTCTTCCCCGCCAAGCCCCGTCTCCGTCTGGCCGGCAACAAACAGTAGCTCGCCGGAGCACGAGCTCCATCGGGTCCACCTCCCTCTGCCCGTCCCCCTCCTTCTCCTATCTCTTTCCTTCCTCCCTGCCACTTCTCTGAATTTAATTCCCCGCCATGGCCTTGCAGCTCCGCCCGGCTCACATTTCGTTCGACACGGAGGCTGCGAGATCCGGCCACTGGGCGGATCCTCACGTCCCCGCCATCCATGTGTCTCCAGAGGCCATCTCCCCGCCAAGTTCACCGCTGCCGCTCCCCTGCTACCTCCAGGCGCCGCCCGCAGCTTCCCTGCATCGAGCAACAACAGCTCGACCGCTGCCTGTTGACCAGCGTCACGCCCGCATAGACCTCTGCAGCCGTCGCTTGGGCCACAACCCGCATCAGGCCCAGTGTGAGCAGCCCCTCCGGTCCCTCTCTCAGACACTATCGGGCCAGCCAGATTCGGCCCAGAGTAGTATTTTTTCAGTTCTGAGATTTTAGCATTATCCAGTGAACGTCTGATTTGCAGAAAAACCCTCATGTTCATGCATTTAAAATCTCACAAACCATGCATCGGATTAAAACAACTTATATATGCAAAATGCTTAGTTTTTCATCTAGTTTCATAATATGCTACTTTCATCTATGTTAAAAATGTTTAAACTTGCTGTTTGCATTAAATTTGCTTAAATGCCATGTTAAAATGATTTATTTCATAACTAAATAACCGTAGCTCGGTTTTAAATAAACTTTATATGTAAATGGGGTGGAAAAATGCATAGATTAACTTGGTACACTTTATTTTCCTGTTTAACAACAATAAAATATGTTTTAGGGCAGAACAGTAGCAAATTCGAAATATGCACATGGGGATTTTCCGGAATTGTTGTTTCTTATTTCCCTCATTTAAAATTGCCTAAATAGTTAGTTTACTTATGCTTCACCTCTTGCCATGTTTAACAACATTTAATATTGGTGTATACATAAATGAGAGAGAACTAAATATGTCAATGTGGTGTTTTGTCAATATGCAACTCGTTGCATATTGAGCTCCACTTAATTTGTAGTATTGTTTGTTGCACTTTGCCATGCCATGCATATTTAAGCCGGACATGCATCATGATTGATTGTGCATCATGCCTTGTTTATGTGATGGTTGTTTACCATGTTGTTTGCTTCTTTCTGGTAGTGCTTCTTCTCGATAGTTCCTATTTCGTTGCGATCGTGAGGATTCGTTCGTCTACGCTTGGTTCGTCTTCGTGGCTTCATCTTCTTCATGGACTCGTTCTTCTTCATTGCGGGATTTCAGGCAAGATGACCGTCACCTTGGATCTCACTACTATCATTGCTGCTAGTTGCTTCGTTCTATTGCTATGCTGCGTTACCTACCACTTGCTGCTCAAGCCTCCCAAATTGCATGATAGCCCCTAACCTTTCTCACCCTTCCTAGCAAACCGTTGTCTGGCTATGTTACCGCTTTTGCTCAGCCCCTCTTACAGCGTTGCTAGTTGCCGGTGAAGATGAAGATTGCTCCATGTTGGATTATGTTTATGTTGGGATATCACAATATCTCTTATATTATTAATGCATCTATATACTTGGTAAAGGGTGGAAGGCTCGGCCTTATGCAGTGTTTTGTTCCACTCTTGCCGCCCTAGTTTCCTTCATATCGGTATTATGTTCCCGGATTTTGCGTCCCTAACGCGATTGGGTGATTTATGGGACCCCTTGACAGTTCGCTTTGAATAAGACTCCTCCAAAGAAGGCCCAACCTTGGTTTTACCATTTGCCTCACCACCACCTACTTTTCCTTGGGAGTAATTAACCCAAGGGTCATCTTTATTTAGCCCCCGGCCAATGCTTGTCTAAGTGTTGGCCCGAACAGTAGATCGGGGCCCCTCGGGAAACTTCGGGTCTGGTTTTACTAAGGATGTTTCATCCGGTGTTGCCCTGAGAACGAGATATGTGCAGCTCCTATCGGGATTATCGGCGCATCGGGCGGCTTTGCTGGTCTTGTTTTATTACTGTCGAAATGTCTTGTAGCCGGGATTCCGAGAGTTATCGGGTCTTCCCGGGGAGAAGGAATATCCTTCGTTGATCGCGAGAGCTTATCATGGGCTAAGTTGGGACACCCCTGCAGGGTTTGAACTTTTGAAAGTCGTGCCTGCGGTTATGTGGCAGATGGGAATTTGTTAATGTCCGGTTGTAGCAAACTTGAAGTAAACTCTTCTAAAATACACCAACCGTGTGCGTAACCGTGAGTGTCTCTTTTCGGGGTTGATTGAGAGGAGAACACGGTTTCTGGGTTATGCCCGCCGTAAGTAGGAGTTACGGATCACTTCTTGATCATTACTAGTTGACGACCGTTCCTTTGTCTCTCTTCTCGCTCTCATTTGCGTTATGTTAGCCACCATATATGCTTAGTCGCTGCTGCAACCTCACCACTTTACCTCTTCCTTACCCATTAAGCTTTGCTAGTCTTGATACCCATGGTAATGGGATTCTTTGAGTCCTCGTGGCTCACAGTTACTACGCCAACAGTTGCAGGTACAGGTTATGCGATGATCATGACGTGAGAGCGATGTTACTTCTTTTGGAGTTCTTCTTCTGCTTCTTCAATCAGGGGATAGGTTCCAGGTCGGCAGCCTGGGCTAGCAGGGTGGATATTGTTTGAGTTTCTGTTTATGATTCATCCGTAGTGGGATGTTGATCTTGTATGTTGTATTGTTGTATTCATGTGACATTGTATGTATTGGATGTATCCCCACTATTATGTAATGTTGATGTAATGATATCCACCTTGCAAAAGCGTCTTCAAGATGCGCTTCTATCCTTGGTGGGACCTTGAGTTCCTTTAGGTTAGGAGTCGCATCTTGGGCGTGTGATAACACCTTCAACAAGGCGACAACTACTCAAGACCGAGCTCATCGACTTCGACGTCGCCCACATTCGCCTGCCATACAACGCCAACCTCGGGTACCCAGCGCTGGCCAAATTCATGGCCGTAACCCACCACGGCTACAATGTCCTCAAGATGCCAGGAAGTGGCAGAGTCATCACGGTGCCCTACGAAGAGAAATACGCGGTGTGCTCCCTGGAGCGAGCCTTTCAGGCTGCATCACTGGAAGACCCGGATCGCGGAAGCAGGAGGCTTCCCGAGACCGCCCCCAAGAAGAAGAAGACATCGTCCGGCCCGGCCCCTAAGGAGGCATGCCCCTCAGGGTCCGCACCTGCTCAGGTGGAACCTCCTTCTATCCCATAGGAAAGCGCGCCCAGTGCCCTCCTCAGGCAGGGCTCGGGGGCTCCCCCCTGGAGGGCCACCGACCTTGCTAAGGTCACGAGGGAGGCGCTTGGGCACCACTTGGAGGCGTGTTTCGAAGCATGTTTCCCTCAAGAAGGAGCAATGCAAGGAGGGCCAAACCCTCAGGAGTTCGTCAGCAAGATCATTCAGGAGTTGCAGGAGTCAAGAGTCATGAGTGGCAGCCGCCCCTTACCTGCCGTAGCTCCCCATCCATGCGAGGATGGTGGGCTGCGCGTCTGCATCGACATACCAGGGCTCAACCGAGCCGCCTCTCAGGAGCGCCTCTGGCCCTCTCGCGTGGGGCGCTGCGAAGGTCCACCCCACAGCTACGTTCGCATGCCTTACGGCTTGATGAACGTGGCTGCCACGCGCTAGTGCCTCATGAGGAGCATCCTGGAGGCTCAAGAGGCCAGGCGTTCCGCAGCCCTGGCAGAGATGGAGATGGTCCACGAGGAGCCACCAGCGCCTCCGGAGCCTCCCGAGGCCCCTGAGCCTGGGGGCTCGTGAGGATCGGCTCCCGCAGCCCACCGAGTCTGCTACACCAACACCCTTTCGTCTTCAACACTATCAGGCGACATCTTTCAAGTTTCATTTCCAGTTGGGAGCGCCCCCCAGGGCTGCATTATTCCCAGGACGCATGGGTCCGTCCCTGCAGCGTCTATCCCTTTTACTTCATGTTCCTAGCTTATCTTGTTGGGGGCGCCCCTCGGGCTGCATCATCCCCAGGTCGCTCGGGTCCGACTCGGCGAAGTTCGTCTTATTTGCGCTTATCTAAATGGACTTGCTCCTTCGCGATTAACATACTTACCTAGTTGCCCGCTCAACAGACACCAACTGATGGAGCTGCTCCCTAACGGCATGACGCTTGCGCATGGGTCCGTCCCTGCAACGCCGGCAAATCTGAATGGCTGAGCTCTGGCCGCGGCAGCCCCGCATAGCGCCACCTCGTCAAGCCTTCAGTGCCTCGTCGGGCAACTAACGGCTGACTGTCGGTTGTTACGGCGAACTTTCGTTCTTTCTGTGATTAGCCTGCAGGATCGCTTCAAGGAGCAGCGTCAGGCGAGGCCCCCAGGGTCTCTCCTTCACTCTCATCCGCGCGAACCTCTTGCACGTTAAAGGGGGGGGGTGCCTGAGCATCGCGACTCAAGGCTCCTACTGGCTCTCCAGCCCTCGCCCTCTGGCCTTGACCACGGCATCGCGACCTGGCATACCAGCAACGGCTGAGAGTCGCTCGAGGGCCAGGACCCGAGGACGTAGAGCAGAAAGGGGAGCAAAGGCGAGAGGGGAGGGACACGTGAGGACCTCGCCAAGCGACCCCTCGCCTGCCGATGCACGGACCCGGCAACACACCAGGAAGCGGCTCCTGATTCTCGAGATAAGTCACCCCCCGGAAGCACTAACTAACACGGCACCGTCCCCTCACCCAACGCAATCCGGTGTTAGCAACGTCACGCTCCTTTCTCACCGAACGATGGCTTCTTGAGCGCTAAGGGGGACCTCTTGAGCACCGCGACTAAGGGGCTCTTACCGGACCTCGGGCCGCTCACCTCCTCGCCTTGACCACGGCATCGCGACCTGGCATACCAGCGACGGCTGAAGCATGCCTTGGGACTGGGACCTGTCGGCACAGAGCGTCAAGCCCTCGCAAGGTTCGAAAGGGAGAACTGAGCTAAGACGGAATGAGCAACTCGCACTGCTTCACGAAAAGGATCATATTAACAAACAGGACCACAGTCACCTTACAAGCCCCCATGGGGCGCGCTTTTGGTTCCTCGCAGGGAGCAGATCCTAAGGAACGCTAACTACACGCGCCCCAGCAAAAGACGTCATCATCAACAGTGGGCCGCCGGGCACTGGCGCCAACCCCATCCAGATCAGAGGCGGCGACGGCCTGACGAGCCCGCCCTGCTCCGAGAGCGGCGCAGGCTCGGGGGCTCGTAGCTATCGTCGCTCGTCTCCGGAGTCGTGAAGAGCTCGGCGGAGTCGCTGGATCCTCCGACACCTCCACCGCCTGAGGAGCTGCCGAGGGAGTAGTCGGCGAGCCTAGCCCTCGCCGCGGCAGGGCCTTGATCACCTCTCCCGGGGCAGCACTCTAGCCGGCGCCCTTCCGCATCAAAGACCTTGAAGAGCATGACCGAAGTGTCGTCGTACTCCAGGTGGATCGCGAGGGCGCCCCTTGTCCTGCAGACCCGGGCGATCTCGCCCCAGCCTTGAGTCATGAAGACCTCGCCCGGGGCAACGACCGCAACCTCTGCCCCGGTCGCAAGGGTTCCGCAGCCGGCGTGCTGCAGCCAGAGCTCCAGGGATCCTCCCCGCGGAATCGTGGAGGCGAAGAAGGGAGGAATGCGAATCCAAGACCGAGGAGACATGGCGGCGTGGAGCATGAACTCTCGGGAGGAGCCCTCGGCGTGGACTCCAGGGGGAACGACACGCACCTTCATGACCCGTCGGCACCGACGGCGGCGTCGCCCGTGGCGTTCGGCATCAACTCCTTCAGAGCCCTCGATGTGGGCGTACAAGGGAAGCGGGAACCCTGGTGGTGGCCACTCGCACCAGGGCCTCGACACCACCTGGTGGGCACCCTCATTCCGATGGCAGAGGGCTAGCCTTTTCTTCGGGGGAAGCGGGTCAGGACCCTCTCGGGGAGCCTTTCCCTTCTCTGCCGCGGAGAACCGGCGGATCGAAGCCATAGCAGCAAGACAGAGAAAGGACCGGGAAGAAGGAGAAGCAAGAAGAAATGGACCAGAGGAGCGCTCACCATTCTGTACTTAAAGCCAGGGGAGGCCAACCGCCGACCTCCACGATCGCAGGTAATCATGACCCGCTTTGCATGCAGGGACTTGTCAATTCGTGCAGTTGCCGAGGCGTCGTGGGGAAGTGGAGATGCCCACGTCCAATCAACCGCCACGCGGCGCCCAAGGCCGCAGGCTGTTAGGGCCCGCGGCGCTTCGCACTTGCCCTTTCGCTTCTCTGCTCGGCCAAGTCCGGGCACGCCTTGGGCCCGGGGGCTACTGTCGGCGTTCTGGGAACGGGGGTCCCCAGACATGCCTGCTCCGCCCCGCGCGCTTCCCGAAATTCGAATCCAGCGAAATCCACGGACAGCAGAACAACTTGTAAGATGGAAGCTCTCCTCCACATCATCACTCGGAGCTCTTCCAGTAAAAGATCACTCGACAAAAACTAATAATGGATCAAGGCGACTGAAAAAGAAGTTGATGTCATCACCTCGGTTCATTGATCCAGTACAAGATATACTCATGGCAAGAAAAATGGGTCAGAAGTGTTCCCAACTCCTTCCTCACTCAAACCCTGATCCATTCGGGGGCTAATGATGAAGTTATGTACCTAGGGTAGGGTCATGGACCTGTCCAAGATACCCTCCCCAAGGATATATCTAAAAGAACCAGAAACATTCGAAGAAGAATCATCGTCCACTCGACCATGAAGCTATGTTTCACTCGACAGCCTTGAAGACACTCAACTGCGTAGACAATCACTCGACTACCGGGAGATCTAAAGCCACTGTGCTCTACAACGGTCGGGAATTAAGTCATAGCTTTAATGGTTATTATGTATCTTTATTACTAGCGTTACCAGTAATGCCCTCCTCTTAATGTACATTGAACCTTGTGTAACGGAGGGGAGCTAGGGTACTGGCGCACTCTATATAAGCCGCCCGCCTCCTCTGGGGCAAGGGTTGGCACCCCCTGTAACTCACACGCTAATAATCCAGTCGACCGCCTCCGGGCTCCGAGACGTAGGGCTATTACTTCCTCCGAGAAGGGCCTGAACTCGTAAAACTTGTGTGTACAACTCCTCCATAGCTCGGATTTTCCTCTACATTCCTACCCCCCCCCCCATTCTACTGTCAGACTTAGAACCACGACATATAGTTCTTAGCGGCGACTAACCCCTAGCCTAGAGGTCGAGTGCGCGTCTCTCTGTTTCTTTTCTGTCCTCTTTTCGTTCGCAGGGCACATGAGCACTTCTGCTGAGCTACTTGGAATAAAGGGCACGGACCAGCGTCCCAACCCCAGCAAACCAAAGTTGCCGGGGGCTGCAAGTACAAGGATCCAACCGCGGTGAGATGAGATCGCCGGGGGCTGCAGCTCCAGGTAAGTCTTTTTATCCTCTGTAATGCATTTCGTTATGAAACGGGGATATGTGAAACCTCGTTTTATTCCTAGGCCACTGTGCTCCCCTTTTCTATACCCGAGGATTATCTCCTAGGCTCGGATTTGGTTGTAGTTGCGGCGGCAAGGAAATAGAACGAGGAGCCTAAACCCGCTTCACCCCTACCTCCGCCAAGGGCGCGATAATGGTCGAGCGAAGCGGGGGGACGGCAAGGCCTTTTGCTGGGCGGAAAACGTTTATCTTGAATAGTAACAAGGATTCGTTCCTTGTCGTGGGTTCCATCCACGAACGAAAAACCCCGGCAAACACCCCTTTTTCATTAAAAAACATCCCATACAGGTACAGTTCATACGAAATGAAAAACATGAACAAGGGGGATTACATGTTTTAAATTTAACAAGGCCCGAAGGCTTACATATTAAAAAAGAGATGAGACGCCCATAATCCCTTTCTTGTCCCTCTCCTAAGGAGGCAGGTCAAGGAGGCGAAAGGGCAAAAGGGGCGCTTAGGCGAGCTACGAGCAGCAGAAAACACCAAGAGAACACCTCGGTGGCCGCCCACGGATGGGCCGGTGATGACAGTGCTGGGGAAGGAGCTGGAAGACGAGGCGGCAGGACCGGCAATACGCAATGAAGGCGTCGGTGCCCGCGTACTCCGAGTTGACGGCCTTGCCTCCCTCCCTCTTTCTCTTCCACAGCCTAGAAGTTCAAGGAGCTGGCCCCTCCCCCGGCAAAACTCTGCCGGGGGAACGGCCAGGTACAGATGCTGCTGCTGCCCCACCCGCCTAGGTGTGAGGCGTCCGACGCCTAGTCGGACTCGTCCCCGTCATGTGCCCTGCTGTCCTCCTCATCACTTTCACTCGAGGAATAGCTTCCATCGTCGAAATCTCCGCTCGAGGAGCTCTCCACGCAGCACTTCAGGCGAGTCCCAAAGTCTCCAAAGACCTTGACGGAGAGCAGGCCGTCCTCCGTTAATTTGAAGTAGAGGACGAGCCCCACCGTCAGGTTGTGGATGCGAGAGAATGTCTTCCATCCACGACGGAGGTACATGATCCGAGGAGCCGGGAAGTTGACGTCGACCCGTGTGCCCCCATTCCCACAGCCCCTCATCTGCAATATGAGGGATTGGGGCGGGTCATGCTCCATCTCCCGGGAAAACGGGGCGGGAAGATGAAGACGGCGACACTAAGGCCGGCACAGCCTGATGAAGAACTCGCGGGGCTGGTCTCCAACATGGCCTTCCATCGGAAAATGCTTCATTGGCAGGGGTGAAGCCGGCGCGCCGCCCCGTCCTCCTCTTCCCTGAGCACAACGACCTCTGCCCCGGCCTCGCCCCCTCCCCCTTCCCCTCGCAGCTGGCTCCACCACCGTGGGCTCGGGAGAAGGAGGGACGCGCTGTCGAGCGGCGACCCTCGCTGCCACCGTCGAGGGACCGGGATTCCCTTTCTCCATGGCGAGTGAAAGGAAGAAGCAGAAGCAGGAGGAGTGTAGGACCTTGAAGTATGTCTAGAGGGGGGGTGATTAGACTACTTGACCAATTAAAAACTTAACCTTTTCCCAATTTTAGAGTTTGACAGATTTTAGCTATCTTAGGACAAGTCAAGCAATCATCACACAAATCAAGCAAGCATGCAAAGAGTTTATGGGCAGCGGAAATTAAAGCATGCAACTTGCAAGAAAGTAAAGGGAAGGGTTTGGAAGATTCAAACGCAATTGGAGACACGGATGTTTTTGGCGTGGTTCCGATAGGTGGTGCTATCGTACCTCCACGTTGATGGAGACTTCAATCCACGAAGGGTAATGGTTGCCTTGAGTCAGCGGAGGGCTCCACCCACGAAGGGTCCACGAAGAAGCAACCTTGTCTATCCCACCATGGTCGCCGCCCACGAAGGACTTGCCTCACTAGCGGTAGATCTTCACAAAGTAGGCGATCTCCTTGCCCTTACAAACTCCTTGGTTCAACTCCACAATCTTGTCGGAGGCTCCCAAGTGACACCTAGCCAATCTAGGAGACACCACTCTCCAAGAAGTAACAAATGTTGTGTTGATGATGAACTCCTTGATCTTGTGCTTCAAATGAGAGTCTCCCCAACACTCAACTCTCTCTCATAGGATTTGGATCTGGTGGAAAGAGGGTTTGAGTGGAAAGCAACTTGGGGTAGTCTAGAGATCAAGATTCATATGGTAGGAATGGAATATCTTGGCCTCAACACATGAGTAGGTAGTTCTCTCTCAGAACTGGTAAGTTGGAAGTGTAGGTTTGTTCTGATGGCTCTCTCTACGAATGAAGAGGAGGTGGAGGGGTATATATAGCCTCCACACAAAATCTAACCGTTACACACAATTTACCAAACTCGGTCGGACCGATTCAACAGACTCGGTCGGACCGATTTAGTAAACCTAGTGAACGTTAGTGATTTTCGGTGGGGCCGACATGCAACTTTCGGTGAGACCGATTCGGTTAGGGTTAGGGCATAACGTAATCTCGGTAAGACCGATTACACAAACTCGGTGGGAACGATTTTGGTAATAAGCTTTCCAGAGAGTTGGTTAGGTAAACTCGATGGGACCGATTTGCTCTTTTCGGTGAGACCGAAATGTTATAAAAGGGAAACAGAGAGTTTACATTGCAATCTCGGTGGGACCGATCGCTCACTTCGGTTAGACCGAAACGTTACGAAGGGAAACAAAGAGATTACAATCCCATCTCGGTGAGACCGAGATCCCTATTGGTAGGACCGATTTTCCTACGGTTTGTGGCAGTGGCTATGACTTTTGAAATCGGTGGCGCCGGGTAGGAAGAATCGGTGTGACCGATTTTGGCTTTAGGTTTTAGGTCGTTTGTGGATGTGAGAAAGTAGCTGAGGGTTTTGGAGCGTATCACTAAGCACATGAAGCAAGAGGCTCATTAAGCAACACCTCATCCCTCCTTGATAGTATTGGCTTTTCCTATAGATTCAATGTGATCTTGGACCACTAAAATGTAAAATGAAGAGTCTTGAGCTTTTGAGCTTGAGCCAATCCTTTGTCCTTAGTATTTTGAGGGATCCACTTTCATCATCCATGCCATGCCATTCATTGAGCTTCCCTGAAATAATAGTCTTGGAATAGCATTAGCTCAATGAGGTATATGTTGTTATGAATTACCAAAACCACCTAGGGATAGTTGCACTTTCAATCTCCCTCTTTTTGGTAATTGATGACAACATATAGATCAAAGCTTCGACAAATGATAATAAGATTGAAAAATATCGTCGCTTTGAGAAGTATGTAATAAGCAAGAGCTCCCCCTAAATTTGTGCATAGTTTAAGATTTGCTTTGGACTGCAAATGCACAAGGAATTAGGCTCATGGGTTACTCTTCCAGGTCACATACATCTCGGTGGAGCGCTCAAAATGATAAAGATTTGAATGCACGCACTCATCACCAAGCAAAGTGAATGATCACATAGGATAGATAAGATAATATCATCAAATATGCATAAGTGTAGCTTATGATCAAACACATGATCATCAATGTCTCACAAGAATAGCATAGTGTCTCAAGCAATCAAAAGCAAACAAGTTTGAAACCACCAAATCAAGAGAGAACAAAAGCGACACTCTCTCTCTCTCTCGAAGCCTATGATCTATACATTTTTCTCCCCCTTTGGCAACAAGGTACCAAAAAGTTCATAGAAAATGCATAGTGCTAGATCGACTCTCAGGCTTGATCTTCAGGTGGTGGAGTCGGATAATGCCGAGGACGAAAGCTTCAGTTGATGTAGAGGGAGCTGGAGGAGTTGATGCTGGAGCTGGTTGCACTGGAGCTGTAGGAGTTGTAGCTGGTGCAGATGATGTTGCTCTAGTGTCTGGTACTGGAACTACATCTGATCTCTAAGCTCTAGGCACTCTGGAAAATACATTGGTGGTAGTCTTGCCCTTCCTCTCCTGCATGTCATCCTGCAGCTGCTCCACAACTGACTGAATCTCAGTTACTTTGACATCTAGATCACAGAATTTTTGTTCCACGATTCTTTCCAAGCTCTCCTAATTTTGAATTAGGGTGGCCAACCCCTTCTCAATCCTCAGATATGATGCTATCAAGTAACCAAGCTGCTCCTACTTGTTCTTCAAGAAATACTCAGATGCCTCCTCCTGAGTTGGCATCTTGGCAGCCTTCTCCTTCCTTGCCTTCTCCTTCTTCTCTTGAGCTTGAACTGATGATGGATCATTCTCATTCATGACAACCTGATTGTCCTCAGAGTCTAGATAGAGTGGAAAATGTTCCTTATCCAATAGATATTTGCTTGTGCCCATCTTTGAGTTAATCAACTCCTGAATCTGAGGGGCATATCCACAACTCCTCTTATGATCTGATGCAGTCCTCTTAATGGTTTCAACTATAAGTCTCATGACCTTGAATTTCTGAGGCACATCAAATAAATGAAACATATTGATTGCATGCCCTCTGATCATGTTGTGGTCACCTGACTTGGGCAAAAGAGTGTGCCTTAGGATCCAATTGATTGTAGGCAGCCCTGACAGAAGAAAGTGGACTGATCCAAAAGAGAAAGTCTCTAGGGATTTATGCAGGATCCGCTTGTACATATGTGCCATGGTATTGTGTCCCATTTTCTTCTTGGCATATACATCCAGGTCATCATCATTTTCCTTTGGGGCATTTATCAGTTTTGCCCACTCCTCAACAGCAGTTGACTGGTACCTTGTACCTTGGACATCCAAACTATCCTCCCATCCGGATAGAAGTGTCTTTGTGGAGTAGAATTGCATGATAAGTTCATCATTCCGGTTGGTGAGTTTTTGCCCAACAAAATCTGCAACTCCACAAGCAACAAAACTGTCTTGCACTCCAGGATAGTGCTCTTCATTTTCCTTCATGTAGGTCCAGTCGACCCACCTCATATCACACACAATGGGCTTCTTGTCCAACAAGATTGTCTCATAGAAGTCCTTCTGTTCCTTTGTATGGAACCTGTAATCAACAGCAGTCCTTCTCCTTGTGGTATATGGATCTGCCAACCTCCATAGCATCAACCCTGAATCTTTTCTGATGTTCATGTCCTCAGCCATAGGATGGGCATCATTGTGGTCTGGTATCTTGGGTTTGAGCTTCCTCAGAACTTGTCCTTCTTCATCTTCCTCCTCAGCAACCTGAGGCACAGGGGCCTTGTTCTTCTCGGTAATTTGGAATACTCCCGGTATTCCTCTTTGGTGCAGACTTAGCCTTGGGGCAGCTTTGGGTGCTTCCTTGGGCTTAGATGTTGCAGCCCTTGATCTAATAGCATCACCCATAAGCTTTGGTGCCTTGGGTGCTGGTGCAGCAAGCTCTTCTTCCTCTTCCATCATGGAAGGTTGCCCAACAACTCTGGCTATGGCCTTCTTGACCCTCTCCTTCCTTTTCTTTCCTTCAGCAGCAAGAGGCTGTTTGGGTTGAGATTCCGAAGGAGCTTGAGTAGACACTCTGGCTTTGGACATTGGTTGTCTTCCTGCAGGCCTTTTAATCTTCATGCCTGGCTTTGTATTCTTTGCTGAGCCATACTCCTTTTTGAGTACTACTTTCTTGGAGGTAGCCTCATCTTCTTCAGCTCTATAATCCTCATCTTCAGAGTCTGAAGTTCTCTTCTTCCTTTGCCTGGTAGCAACCTTAGGCAGGTTGCTAGGAGTGCTCCTGCTGCCTTCATCTGAAGAGCTGGAGGGACTAGTGCCCTCACTCATGTCAATCTGCTCTGCTGACCTGTTCTGACTATCACTCTGGTCTGACATGCTGCAAACACTGACTGCTGACCCTGTGAAGAGTTATAGATGAGATAGAGTGGATGAGCATCACAAAATGCAGAGATTTTTGCAAAAGAATGTTTCAAAAATTCAGTTTTAGTTTTCCACAAAAAGCATTTCGGATCAACCGATTTTCAAACTCGGTGATACCGAAGCAGTTTTGGAACCTAAACTGATGAACTCGGTTGGACCGAGTCACAGTTCGGTGGCATCGAGACTGCTAGGGTTTCACAAAGTCCTAAAATCGGTCGCACCGATTAGCAATTCTCAGTCGACCGAGAGTTACTAGTGCAATGGCATAAGCCAAATCGGTGGGACCGAAGTTTTTCAACTCGGTGGGTCCGAGATGGTTTCATGGAAACCTAACCCTAAATTTTCAAATCTCATCTAATCTACGGATTGCATTGTTGGATAGGAGTGTTTCAATCGTGGCAAGAATCAATAAGAACACAATGTGCCAGGAATCGGACGAGGATAGCACTGTGATCGAGTCCATACCCTAGCTCGGCGATGAACTCGCTACGGCGGCAATGGCGGGGTTGAATTCCGTTGACGGCGGCTGAGACCAGTGACAGGAGGCGGCTGGCGACGAGGAGACGATCCGGAGACCTTGGAGGCAGAGCGAGCTATTGCGCGAGCGAAGGGGTTCGGAGAAATTTCCAAAATTTTGCCCGTGACTATATATAGCCCGACCCTGTCGGTGTGACCGAGTGGAACAACTCGGTTGCACCGAGATGCATAACTGTGACCGAAAAGTTCAAATCAGTTGCACCGAGATTGAAAACCTAGATCGACTTAGTGATCTCGGTAGGACCGAAATGGAGGAATCGGTCAGACCGAGAATCACAAAGAAGTTTTGGAAGTTTAAGTCTATGATGAATCGGGGACTCCGAGTGCTCCTCACACAGAGTGGTCCAAATCTGACTTGATCAAATTTTGTGATGTATCATGAATAGAGTTTGAGACGAGAAAAACATAGATAGCTAGAGAAAGTTCTTAGGCATTCTTGTCCATCCACTTGGCCAAAGAAGAAAGAACCAAACAATCAAAACAACAAGTGGATGTCCTCGAATGAGTAAATATGCAACCAACATGCTCACACAATAAGATGACAAATAAAATATGTGACAAAACATGCACAACCAATTCTAGCATCTATCAAAAAATTGGCGATGACTAGGTCATCTATATATGAGTATATTGACTTAGGTGTCAAATGAGAAACATTTGATCATAGGTCATACTCATCGTTTAAGCTCAAGTGGGGTTACCACTTTTACATAATGCATTGATGTGTTCACACCATTAGAGTTGCTTTGACTCAATTCTTAGAGTTAAGCTCCCCCTAGATGTGAGAACCCCCCTTAGAGGGATGAACTAACCTTGGGTTTTGTCGATGATGCCTTCATGTAGGTGTTGAAGATGTGGATGCTCAATGTTCATGTAGATCAATTGGAGCAATCCTTTGGAGTGAGTTGCACTTTCAACTTGCCTACATGGGTTAGTCCCACAAGGAACAAACAAGAATATCCATAGACATAGAGTGATGCACACACAAGTTGATCTCCATGAAATCATTAGGTTACCTTGTCCCTTTCCTTTCCAAAATGAGGGTTTGTGACTCCTTGAACTAGTGCAAGATGTGGAAGTTGATTGCACTTGTCCTTGCCACAATTATATGTGTGAAGAATGTTGGCGGAGTCACCCTCAAGAACTCTCTAGTTCTTCTTCTTCGGAATCCACATCATCTTGATGGGCATCCTTGGAGTTGTAGTTGTACTTGATGAAGTAGAACTTGACATAGTCTTGGGAATCCACTTGAACTAGGCCTTAGGTGTTTCTTCAATTGCATCAATCTCTTCTTCAAGCTTGTCCTTGCCTTCGTTCTTGTGGTCTTGTGGTGGAAGATCATCTTGTGCTTGTGTTCCCTTGAAGGAAGTAGGATCACACTTCTCTTGTTGAGGAACAAACTTCGTGTTGGGATATTGATCTTCTTCCCACTCAACTCCATTGGCATTGAACTTTCATTCAAAACCAACATCTTGATTCTTCCGTTGTCTTCCTTGCTTGCGTACAATTTCCTCGAATTGCTTACTCCCGGCAAGGCTCTTGTAAACACCTTTCTCTATAATTCCCTTCAAAAAGCTATTTTCTTGCTCAAGTGTAACTTGTCTAAGAAAATCATTAGTGGAATCAAGAGAACTACTAGAAGCAACAATATTGGATTTGACATTATTATTGTTACTACTAGAGGAAGTATCTTTCTTGTACTTGTTACTAGACTTGACTTGAGGCATGTAAGTAGATAGGAGTAAACGCTTGGCAATGTAAGAAGAACTTTTCTTACGAAGATCATCATTGATTGCTTTTAGGAACTCATGCTCTTGCTCAAGATTGAGCTTTTCAAAGCGTAACTTCTCATGAGACCTTAAAAGTTCTCGATGATCTTCGAAGATAGTTTCATGAGCCAACTTAAGAGTGTTTAGTTCTTTAGTTAGAAGCTCAATCTTCTCCTTATCATTGTCATTCGTTTTATCTTGATTAGCATGATCAATTGACGTTTCATCATAGTATTCATCACTAGAGTTGTCAACATGTAAATCATCATCCACAAGCAAGTCATCTTCATCACTATTGAAATCTACATACTCGGGATGTGTTACCTTTGGACCTTTGGCCATGAAGCATCTTCCAATTCCTTCATTTGGTGAATCAAATATGTCGTAGGAGTTGGTTGACACAAGTGCTAGGCCGGCAACACCTTCATCTTGAGTATATTCGGAGTCGGAGTGATAGCTTCTCTCGGAGTGTTTGTCGGAGTCGGAGCCGGATACCCATTCACCAACATGAGCTTGATGTCTTCGGTTTATGTAGCTCTTTGATGACTTTTCCTTCATTTCCGAATCCTTGCTTCTCCGTGAGGATCTTCGTTCATAACGATCATCTCTACTCCTTCTCTCTCTTGGTGGTGATTCTTCTCTTTTGCTTCTTCTTCTTGGAGAATCTTCTCTTCTTTTGCAGGGTGACGTACACTCATTGGAGTAGTGTCTAGGCCTCCCACAATTGTAGCAATTGCGGTCTCGACTAGAAGATCTTTTGTCATGATAAGACCTTGACTTGGAGCTTCTTTCTTTGCTTCTGCTCTTGTAGAATTTGTTGAAGTTCTTCACCATTAAGCTCTATTCTTCATTGAAGGTTTGTTTCTCACTTGATGATGTGGGGGCTTCACTTGAGGCTTTGTAAGCACCACTCGACTTGTTGTGAAGTTCCTCCTTATCCTTGAGTGACATCTCATGAGCAACAATTCTTCCAATGACTTCCGTTGGCTTGAGATCTTTGTAGTTTGGCATCATTTGGATCAATGTGCACACGGTATCATACTTCCCATCCAATGCTCTTAGGATCTTCTTGATGATGAATCATCGGTCATCTCTTCACTCCCTAAGCCGGCAATCTCATTTGTAATAAGAGCAAGCCTAGAGTACATTTCAAATGACACCTTCACCATCCTTCATTTTGAACTTGTCAAGCTGACTTTGGAGCACATCCAACTTGGATTCCTTGACGGATTCGGTACCTTCAAGCATATCAATCAAAGTATCCAAAATTTCTTTTGCATTCTCAAGACGGCTGATTTTGTTGAATTCTTCGGAGCACAATCTGTTGAAGATGATATCACAAGCTTAAGTGTTGTACTGCAGCATCTTCAATTCTTCAGCATTAGATTCACGGTTCGGCTCTCTCCCATCAAAGAATTCACCTTGCAAGCCAATACAAATAATTGCCCAAACGGCGGGGTTATGTCCGAGAATATGCATTTTCATCTTATGCTTCCAACTAGCAAAGTTAGTACCATCAAAGTAAGTACCTCTACGATGATAATTTCCCTCGCTAGACGCCATACTCTCCTAGGTTGTGAAACCAAGGCTATGAGCACCAAAAGCTATGGAAATCAAAGCAAATGGAGACCAAGGCTCTGATACCACTTGTAGGACCTTGAAGTATGTCTAGAGGGGGTGATTAGACTACTTGACCAATTAAAAACTTAACCTTTTCCCAATTTTAGAGTTTGACAGATTTTAGCTATCTTAGGACAAGTCAAGCAATCATCACACAAATCAAGCAAGCATGCAAAGAGTATATGGGCAACGGAAATTAAAGCATGCAACTTGCAAGAAAGTAAAGGGAAGGGTTTGGAAGATTCAAACGCAATTGGAGACACAGATGTTTTTGGCGTGGTTCCGATAGGTGGTGCTATCGTACCTCCACGTTGATGGAGACTTCAACCCACGAAGGGTAGCAGTTCTTGAGTCCACGGAGGGCTCCACCCACGAAGGGTCCACGAAGAAGCAACCTTGTCTATCCCACCATGGTCGCCGCCCACGAAGGACTTGCCTCACTAGCGGTAGATCTTCACGAAGTAGGCGATCTCCTTGCCCTTACAAACTCCTTGGTTCAACTCCACAATCTTGTCGGAGGCTCCCAAGTGACACCTAGCCAATCTAGGAGACACCACTCTCCAAGAAGTAACAAATGGTGTGTTGATGATGAAATCCTTGCTCTTGTGCTTCAAATGATAGTCTCCCCAACACCCAACTCTCTCTCATAGGATTTGGATCTGGTGGAAAGAGGGTTTGAGTGCAAAGCAACTTGGGGAAGGCTAGAGATCAAGATTCATATGGTAGGAATGGAATATCTTGGCCTCAACACATGAGTAGGTAGTTCTCTCTCAGAACTGGTAAGTTGGAAGTGTAGGTTTGTTCTGATGGCTCTCTCCACGAATGAAGAGGAGGTGGAGGGGTACATATAGCCTCCACACAAAATCTAATCGTTACACACAATTTACCAAACTCGGTGGGACCGATTCAACAGACTTGGTCGGACAGATTTTGTAAACCTAGTGACCGTTAGTGATTTTCGGTGGGACTGACATGCAACTCAGTGACACCGATTCGGTTAGGGTTAGGGCATAACGTAATCTCGGTAAGACCGATTACACAAACTCGGTGGGACCAATTTTGGTAATAAGATTTCCAGAGAGTTGGTTAGGTAAACTCGTTGGGACCGATTGGCTCTTTTCGGTGAGACCGAAATGTTACAAAAGGGAAACAGAGAGTTTACATTGCAATCTCGGTGGGACCTCTCGCTCACTTCGGTTAGACCGAAACGTTACGAAGGGAAACAGAGAGATTACAATCCCATCTCGGTGAGACCAAGATCCCTATCGGTAGGACCGATTTGCCTAGGGTTTGTGGCAGTGGCTATGACTTTTGAAATCGGTGGCGCCGGGTAGGAAGAATCGGTGTGACCGATTTTGGCTTTAGGGTTTAGGTCATTTGTGGATGTGAGAGAAAGTAGGCGAGGGTTTTGGAGCATATCACTAAGCACATGAATCAAGAGGCTCATTAAGCAACACCTCATCCCTGCTTGATAGTATTGGATTTTCCTATAGACTCAATGTGATCTTGGACCACTAAAATGTAAAATGAAGAGTCTTGAGCTTTTGAGCTTGAGCCAATCCTTTGTCCTTAGTATTTTGAGGGATCCACTTTCATCATCCATGCCATGCCATTCATTGAGCTTCCCTGAAATAATAGTCTTGGAATAGCATTAGCTCAATAAGCTATATGTTGTTATGAATTACCAAAACCACCTAGGGATAGTTGCACTTTCAAGGAGATAGATGGAAGAATAATGCGGGATGCCATCCCCCCTTCCCCCTCATTTTAAAGGGGCAGGGTTGGGGCTCGGCCGCCCCGCTCGGCCAATCCAGCTACCAGAGGCGCATGGAATCGAGACCGACCCGCTGCCCCAATCAGCGACGGCCCGGTTTCCTGCCTCCACTGCTTTCCACCCCAAGCGCATGGAGGACGCGTGGCGAACGTGCAGAATCGAGGGGACGGGTGAAGCGACCTCTCCCAACCCCGTGATCATGGGGTGTGGACGCCTTGAAGACCACGACCTGGCCCCCCGCAGTAAATGAGCCACGCCTCCATGCCTCCCTTTTTTTACGGGGAAGGGGCGAGCTGCCTCTTTAATATGATGTGATGCATGCGTGCGGGGCATGCGTGCGGGAACTGCCCCACGCATGCCGCCCACATCACACACACCCCTCCACGGCGCGCCATGCCGTGTGCGGGTCGTGGGAAGCGCAACGTGTGAAAAGTTTTACCGCGGTAAAAACCGCCCCGACTGCCCGCACACCTTTTTGGGCCTGGCCCAACAATGTGTCACGCTTATGTGTGGCCCAGGCCCGGGGGCTCCTGTTGGTGTACAAAAGAAGGGGTGCACCTTTGTACCCCTTTACCAATGCACGGGTAGTCCCACGGTCACACCAAGCAGAACAGGGGAGGTGAACCGAGGTGAAACCGAAGCCCAAGACAGCCAGAGCAACGCCAAGACCAAGACCACAAAGAGCAGCGGGGCGCAACAGTTTTCCCTCGGCAAGACCCTTGCCGGGGACAGCCTCAGAAGCCCCGGCAAGATCCTTGCCGGGGCAGCACGCCCAAACACCAACAGAGCGATCCACCCTTGAGCCCACGTCCCCCAACACCATCAACCACGTTGGGCCAGGGCTCGGGAGGCACCCCTGTGGTGGCATGCAGATCTTTGTGAAGACAAGGAATATTCAAGATCAGATGAGGATTAGAACACGATGATCCTCAGCAAGATTCTTGCCGAGGAAGGCCACCAGACCCCCAGCAAGATCCTTGCCGGGGACGATGGCGCGCCACGTCAAGACCCTTGCCGGGCCACCCGGCAAGGCCCTCACCATGGACGCCAACAGGGCCACTGCCAGGCCCGCACCAACCAAGTCTCCTCCGCCGTTTGCATGCAGCTACCAGCTCAACCAGCTGAGCAGGCACCTGCGTGGCAACATGCTTCTCCCGGGCCAACTCATCAAGCGCCCGCGTGGCGGCGTGCAGATCTTCGTTGAGGCTCCGCCACCATGCCACCTCAGCTGCCTGCCTTCCTACATGGCGCCGCACGCATCGCTGGCCAGGACTCATGTCGAAGCGAGGAAGGGCGGCGACGGACGAGACGGGCTTCGCCCCCGTCCCCGATAAACCTAGGGGACACCTCAGCGGCGCATTAAATGTGTCTTGTCCTGTAATACGAGCGATAAGCTCGCAATACTGTACGCCTTTCGACCTCCTATATGCCACTGTGGCAGCCCCTTTCGACTATAAAAGGAGACCCATGGCATACCGGAAGAGGATTCGACTCTTTGGGACCACACACCCCACCATAGCTAGTTTGAGAGCTCAAGAACTCTTTGAAATACACCCACCAAAGTAGGACTAGGGTTTTACGCATCCTCGTGGACCGAACCTAGGTAAACTATCCTTGTGCTGATTACTAATCCTGCTCTTATCGCAACCCTACGCCCCGACGAGGCGGTTGGACCGGCAATATGCGATGAAGGCGTCGGTGCCTGCGTACTCCAAGTTGACAGCCTTGCCGCCCGCCCTCTTCCTCTTCTGCATCCTCCCGACGCCAGCCGCCCAAGGAGACGGCCCCGAGAAGTTCAAGGAGCGGGCCCCTCACCCGACAAAACTCTGCCGGGGGAATGGCTAGGTGAAGATGCTGCTGCTGCCGCACTTGCCCAGGCGCGGGGCGTCCGACGCCTAGTCAGACTCGTCCCCGTCATCTGCCCCGCTGTCCTCCTCATCACTTTCGCTCGAGGAAGAGCTTCGATCGTCGGAATCTCCATCGGAGGAGCTCTCCACGCAGCACTTCAGGCGAGTCCCTAAGTCTCCGAAGACCTTGACGGAGAGCAGGCCGTCCTCCATTAACTTGAAGTAGAGGACGAGCCCCACCATCAGGCTGTGGATGCGAGCGAATGTCTTCCATCCACGACGGAGGTACATGACCTGAGGAGCCGGGAAGTTGACGTCGACCTGCGTGCCCCCATTCCCACAGCCCCTCATCTGCAATCTGAGGGATTGGGGTGGGCCACGCTCCATCTCCCGGGCAAACAAGGTGGGAAGATGAAGACGGCGACGTGGAGGCCGGCGCAGCCTGATGAAGAACTCGTGGGGCTGGTATCCAACATGGCCTTCCATCGGAAAAGGCATCATTGGCAAGGGCAAAGCCGGCGCGCCGCCCCGTCCTCCTCTTCCCCGAGCACCAGGACCTCTGCCCCGGCCTCGCCCCCTCCCCCTTCCCCTCGCGGCAGGCTCCATCACCGCGGGCTCAGGAGGAGGATGGACGTGCTGTCGAGCGGCGACCCTCGTCGCCACCGTCGAGGGACCGGGATTCCCTTTCTCCATGGCGAGTGAAAGGAAGAAGCAGAAGCAGGAGGAGATAGATGGCAGAAGAATGCGAGATGCCATCCCCCCTTCCCCCTCCTTATAAAGGGGCGGGGTCGGGGCTCGGCCGCCTGCTCGGCCAATCCAGCTACCAGAGGCGCAGGGAATCGAAACCGACCCGCTGCCCCAATCAATGACAGCTCGGTTTCCCGCGTCCACCGCTTACCACCCCAAGCGCATGGAGGACGCGTGGCGAACGTGCAGAATCGAGGGGACGGTGAAGCGACCTCTCCCCACCCCATGATCGTGGGGTATGGACGCCTTGAAGACCATGACCCGGCCCCGCACAGTAAATGAGCCGCACCTCCACGCCTCCCTCTTTTTATGGGGAAGGCGCGAGCCGCCTCTTTACTATGATTTGATGCATGCGTGCAGGAACTGCCCCACGCATGCCGCCCATGTCATGTGCACCCCTCCGTGCTGCGCCACACCGCGCGCAGGTCATGGGAAGGGCAGCGCGTGAAAAGTTTTACCGCGGCAAAAACCGCCCCGCCTGCCCACGCACCGATTTTGGGCCTGGCCCAACAACATGTCGCGCTTATGAGTGGCCCAGGCCCGGGGGCTCCTGTCGGTGTACAAAATAAGGGGCACACCTTTTTACCCTTTACTTGTGCACGGGCAGTCGGAGCTGTGCCCACGGTCACACCAAGCAGAACAGGGGAGGTGAACCGAGGTGAAACCGAAGCCCAAGACAGCCAGAGCAACGCCAAGACCAAGACCACAAAGAGCAGAGGGGCGGAGCAGGTTTCCCCCGACAAGACCCTTGCCGGGGACAGCCTCAGCAGCCCCGGCAAGACCCTTGCCGGGGCAGCACGCCCAAACACCAATAGAGCGAGCCACCCTTGAGGCCATGTCCCCCAACACCATCAACCACGTTGGGCTAGGGCTCGGGAGGCACCCCTGTGGTGGCGTGCAGATTTTTGTGAAGACACGGAATATTTAAGATCAGATGAGGATTAGAATACGACGATCCTCGGCATGATCCTTGCCAAGGAAGGCCACCAGACCCCCGGCAAGATCCTTGCCGGGGACGACAGCGCGCTGCGGCAAGACCCTTGTCGGGCCACCCGGCAAGGCCCTCGCCAAGGACGCCAGCAGGGCCACTGCCAGGCCTGCACCAACCAAGTCTCCGCCGCCGTTCGCATGCAGTTGGCAGCTCAACCAGCTGAGCAGGTACCTGCATGGAAACAAGCAGCTCCCGGGCCAACTCATCAAGCGCCCCGCGTGGCGGCATGCAGATCTTCGTAGAGGCTCCACCACCGCACCACCTCAGCTGCCTACATGGCGCCGCACGCATCGCTGGCCAGGGCGCATGTCGAAGCGAGGAAGAGGGGCGACGGACGGAACGGGCCTCGCCCCCGTCCCCGATAAAGCTAGGGGACACCTCAGCAACGCATTAAATGCGTCTTGTCCTATAATACGAGCAATAAGCTCGCAATACTATACGCCTTTCCACCCCCTGTATGCCACTGTGGCAGCCCCTTTCGACTATAAAAGGAGGCCCATGGCATACTGGAAGAGGATTCGGCTCTTTGGGACAACGCACCCCACTCTCTGAAATACACCCACCAAAGCAGGACTAGGGTTTTACGCATCCTCGCGGCCCGAACCTGGGTAAACGATCCTTGTGCTGATTATTAATCCTGCTCTTCTCACAACCCTGCGCCCCGGCAACCGTAGTAGGGATTCTTGTGATCCCATAGATGTCGTTCCACACCGACACTCCAGCATGGGCATAGCACACCGTTCAGTTCCTCCAAACAGGGGAACTCCCTGTGGAACGGGAAGAAGCGGAGAAAGTAGCTCGTCGGTCTGCCATGTACCAGTTTGTGGACGACGTCCTGTATAGGAAAAGACCAAACGGTGTGAAATTGAAGTGCATTCCTTGGGAGAACGGGGCATATGTGGCTCTCACATAGGATTAAGAGCCCTTGCCAGCAAGGCATTCCGGCAAGGTTTCTTTTGGCCCACTGCTCTCCAGGATGCAACTGCACTAGTAACCAAGTGTGCAGCGTGTCTATTCCATTCGAAGAAACTCCATCAAGCATCTCAAGCTCTTCAGACAATCCCTCTTTCGGCCATTTTCGGTCTAGGGGCTCGACCTATTGGGCCCATTTCCTCTTGCTGTCGGGGGCTTTGAGTACTAGTACATTGCAATCGACAAGTTCACAGAGTGGCCAGAAGTGGAAGCAGTGAGAAAGGTGACAGCACAATCAGCCGTCATGTTGTTCAAAGGACTAGTTTGTCATTTTGGTGTGCCAAACAGAGTCATCACTGACAACGGCATGCAGTTCACAAGCCGCGCCATCATGCAACACGTCCAAGACCTTGGCAGCAAGATATGTTTTGCTTCTGTTGCACATCCATGGAGCAACGGCCAGGCGGAAAGAGCAAATGCTAAAGTGTCGCGGTGCCTCAGGACGAGGACTTTTGATAGGCTGCAAAAGTGCGGAAGGCGATGGATCGATGAGTTACCGGCGGTTCTTTGGTCAATCAGAACAATGCCAAATTGAACCACTGGCTAGACACCCTTCTCCCTCGTGTACGGGGCAGAAGCAGTTCTCCCCGTGGAACTCACATACGGGTCACTTCGAGTGCTCGCTTATGATGAGCCTGAGCAAGAGCAGTTGTGGCAAGATGAAGCTACGCTCCTTGAGGAAGATCGTCTTCAGGCTGCTATTCGAGCGGCGTACTTCCAGCAAGCCTTGCGCTGCTACCATAGCTGCAAGGTTCATGCCCGAAGCTTTCAGGAAGGCAACCTTGTTCTTCGGCGCGTTCAGTCGTCCAGGAATTCCAACACTTGATGCCAAAGTGGGAAGGCCCTTATCGAGTAATACGGGTCACCAGGCCCGGTGCAGTCTGCCTGGAGACCGAAGATGGTATCCCAGTGAGCAACTCTTGGAACATCGAACATCTTCGTAAGTTTCACCCGTAAGGGGCGGTTGCCACCCCCCCCCCCGGCAGACCACCTTTTGTACAAGCCTTGTCAGCGAGGCATGTGACCCTTTGTACAAAGCGAGGCGCAGACTGAGGGAGTCCTGGACTAAGGGGTTCTCGGGCGTCCGACTTGTTAGCCATGGGCCGGACTGATGGGTTGTGAAGATGCGAAGACTGAAGACTGCACTCATGTCCGGATGGGACTCTCCTTGGCGCGGAAAGCAAGCTTGGCGACCAAATATGTAGATTCCTTTCCTTGTAACCAACCTTGTGTAACCCTAGATCCTCCTGGTGTCTATATAAACTGGAGGACTTAGTACGGAGGGAGGATAGACTCATTACATTAGTCATACAGGCTAGACTTCTAGGGTTTAGCCATTACGATCTCGTGATAGATCAACTCTTGTAATACTCATATTCATCAAGATCAATCAAGCAGGAAGTAGGGTATTACCTCCATAGAGAGGGCCCAAACCTGGGTAAACATTGTGTCCCCTGTCTCCTGTTACCATTGACCTTAGATGCACAGTTCAGGACCACCTACCCGAGATCCGCCAGTTTTGACACCAACATTGTTGCTTTCATTGAGAGTTCCACTGTGCCGTCCCCGGAAGGTTCGATGGCCCCTTCAATCGTCAATGACAATGTTGTCCAAGGAGAAACCTTCCTCCCCGGACAGATAATCATATTCGGTGGCTTCGCACTGCGGGCCTGTAACGCCCTCGATGCGGCTATATCTCCCACGTGTCGAAGCATGACTTAGAGGCATAACCGCATTGAAAGCAATGTCGCAAGTGAGGTAATCTTCACACAACCCATGTAATACATAAGGGAAAGATATACATAGTTGGCTTACAGTCGCCACTTCATACAATACATAAATGAACATCCATCATCCAGATTACACTCAAGGTCCGACTACGGAACCGAAATAAAAGAAGACTACCCCAAATTCTACACAGATCCCCGATCGTCCCAACTGGGCTCCACTACTGATCATCAGGAAAAGACACATAGTAGCGACCACGTTCCTCGTCGAACTCCCACTTGAGCTCGGTTGCGTCATCTGACCTTGGCATCATCGGCACTGCAACTGTTTTGGTAGAATCTGTGAGTCACGGGGACTCAGCAATCTCACACCAGCGAGATCAAGACTATTTAAGCTTATAGGAAGGACAGAGTTGTGAGGTGGAGCTGCGACAAGCGACTAGCATATATGGTGGCTACATTCGCACAAGAGAGCGAGAAGAGAAGCAAGGCACGGTCGTGAAGCTAGTAGCGATCAAGAAGTGATCCTGAAACTACTTACGTCAAACATAACTCCAACACCGTGTTCACTTCCCGGACTCCGTCGAGAAGAGACCATCACGGTTACACACGCGGTTGATGTGTTTTAATCAAGGTCAACTTCGGGTTTTCTACAACCGGACATTAACAAATTCCCATCTGCCTCATAACCGTGGGCACGGCTTTCGAAAGATAATACCCTGCAGGGGTGTCCCAACTTAGCCCATTATAAGCTCTCACGGTCAACGAAGGATATTCCTTCTACCGGGAAGACCCGATCAGTCTCGGAATCCCGGACTACAAGACATCTCAACAATGGTAAAGCAAGACCAGCAAAGCCGCCCGATTGTGCCAACAAATCCCGATAGGAGCTGCACATATCTCGTTCTCAGGGCACATCCGGATGAGACATCCTACGAGTAAAACCAAGCCTCAAGTCTCCCCAAGGTGGCCCCGCAGTCTGCTGGTTTCGGACCAACACCCAAAGGAGCACTGGCCCGGGGGGGGTGGGGCTAAAATAAAGATGACCCTTGGGCTCGCGAAAACCCAAGGGAAAGGGTGTAGGTGGTAGGAAAATGGTAAAACCAAGGTTGGGCCTTGCTGGAGGAGTCTTATTCAAAGCGAACTGTCAAGGGGGTCCAATAAATCACCCAACCGTGTAAGGAACGCGAAATCAAGGAACATAACACCGGTATGACGGAAACTAAGGCGGAAAGAGTGGAACAAAACACCAGGCATAAGGCTGAGTCTTCCACCCTTTACCAAGTATATAGATGCATTAATTAAACAATAGATATTGTGATATCCCAACATGTAAACATGTTCCATCAAGGAACAACATCTCCATGTTCCAACAAGGAACAAACTTCATCTTCACCTGCAACTAGCAACGCTATAAGAGGGGCTGAGCAAAGCGGTAACATAGCCAATCAACGGTTTGCTAGGAAAGGATGGTTAGGGGCTTGACATGGCAATATGGGAGGCATGATAAGCAAGTGATAGGCATCGTAGCATAGGCATAGCAAAAGAGCGAGAATCTAGCAAGCAAAGATAGAAGTGATTTCGAGGGTATGGTCATCTTGCCTGCAAGGTTCTCGAGTTGTCGAAAGCTTGATCCTCGTAAGCGTTCTCAACAGGTTCCTCGTTCACGTACTCGTCTGCCGGCTCTACCCAAAGCAAGAACACAAACAATGGAACCACAATAAATCACGGGCGATGCACAAACAACAAGATGCAATACATGGCATGATATGCGAGATGTGAGATGCAATGCATATGCGTGCTCCGGAAGGAAACTGATGAACAAGGCATCAACTTGGCAAACCAAGTATGCCGCTGGAAAGGTGAGATGATTTCGGTTGAAATCGATATAAAGATCACCGGAATCGGATGCACGGTTTGCAAATGACAAGTAAAACAAGAATGACACAAATCTGCCATTAACAGCATGATGCCACTTAGCAAGCAACAAGAAATTAAGCTACTGCACCCAAACGTACCAACAAAGCATATGGCAGTGATCTACTCAAGATGCTTGACAAAAGATGAACACTGATCTACGGCTAATCCACAAACTAACAGGTTCAAAATAGCAAGGCAAAAGTGCAAAATATATCAGCTTCACAAACTTAGAGAAAATAACCCGCTACAGGAACAAGAAATAGGAAAATATAGCATTGCATGAATCTACTCAAGGCATTGAACAAAAGTCCCTTACTGACCAAGAGCCAAAAGGAACAGAAAATGTAATAGCACCCATGTCAATATAGCAAGTTTCGTTAACAGATTCAACAAACAGGGCATGACATTGACAGAATTATGAAGGCATCTTCGCGAGCTCGATGCGCTCACTACATAGCATTTCGTGATAAACTAAGCATACATCCATCAGGAAGACATGGCATAGAAGCTATAAATGGCAAGAATAACATCATATCATACACGGATCAACTACAACAACCTTGGCAAAATTGAATAACATGTAAACAATCTGCCAGGAAACATTTTATAGCAAAAGTAGAGCTCGATTGACTCAAGCTATGGCACTCCATAATGGCAAACAAGGGGATGGATGGATAGAAAATAACCATATGTTCAAAACATCCTTACTGAAGTATCTCAAAATAAGCATGGATCTCTCGGTAGCATCAAGTTTACATGGCATAAAAATAACAGCAGAACAGGGGCTGAAATCAGCAACATCATGAAGCCTAGTTTGAATGCTTGTGCTAGTCACCACAAAGATCACAAAAATACATGGTAGACACCCCTGTAAAGATGGCATGGCATATTACAAAACACATGTAGGACTCAAGTTCATAGGATGCACACATCAATCATGGCAAAAATGACATAAGTGCATGTTCTGATAAGAATCTGAAACAAACATCACATAGCCCTCTTCTAACAGCATTTCTGGCATCAATATGAGCTCAAATGAAAATGGTGCAATGAGATTAAACGATGTACTCGTCGAGTCGAACAAGTCGGTGTGCTATACGCCCAAAACGGAGCCACGGGTACAGAGTTATGATGCGATGAACATGCAGCAAAATTACTGAAAAAAATGACTTGGAGGAAAACCGGGGCTCGGGGAAAGTCAACCTCTAGGGATCTAGATCCGGCTCGGGCGCGTGGATCGAGGACGGCCGGCGGCGGCTCGCCGGAGTTGGTGCGGGAGGAGGCCGGAGACGAGGTCGGGGCCGGCCGGGCGACCGGATCCGGCCGGGGAAGCGGCGGTAGCGGCGAGGCTGACAGTGGCGCAGCGGCGAAGCCCGGCCCGGCGGCGGCGGGCGGCCGAGGCGGCGGAGGAGCTCCGTCCGCGGCGGCGGGCGGCCGAGGCGGCGGAGGAGCTCCGTCCGCGGCGGCGGGCGGCCGAGGCGGCGGAGGAGCGCTGGGCGGCGCGCTCGGGCGCGGGGGCAGGAGCGGTGGCCGGCCGGCGGGCGCGGCGGCGTACACGTGGCGGCTCCCGATTCGCCGGGCGCGGGCGGCGGACGCGTTCGCTCCGCCGACACGCCCGCGGCGCGAGAGGAGCGGGGCTAGGGTTAGGGGTGGAGTTGATCCGGAATTTCGGGAGGACGGGTGTTTTTATAGGTAGAAGGAGCTTGGAGGCTCCAAATGAGGTGTAGTTTTCGCCCACACGATCGTGATCCGACGACGGAGAGCATGGAAGTGACTTAGATGGGTTATTGGGCTGTTTTGAAGGGGTGTTTGGCTGCAACACACAAGAGGCCTTCGCGGTTACCCGGTTAACCGTTGGAGTATCAAACGACCTCCAAACGGCACGAAACTTGACAGGTGGTCTACCGGTGGTGTACCAAGGCCACTTGGCAAGCCTCGGTCCATTCCGAGAACGTTCAACACCTGCTCACGAAAAAGAGACAAGAGGGGTGCGCCGGTGCATGTAGGAGTGTCGGATTGCAAAACGGACAACGGGGAAAATGCTCGGAATCATGAGACGAACACGTATGCCAAAGAGATGCACATGATGACATGATATGAGATGCATGACATGGACAAAATGCAAAACGAAAGACAAAAACCCAACCACGGAGGGAATATCATATCACCATCCCGAAAATGGCAAGAGTTGGAGTTACAAATATGGAAAGTTACATCCGGGGTGTTACAGGGCCAACTCGCTTGGCCGTCTGGAGCAGAACGACAGCTACGCCCCTGGCCATCAGGTCAGATTCGAGAGCTTGAACTACATCGCGGACATCCGTGGAGACTTGATCTTCGCTGGATTCAAGACCGCGATGATCGCTCCTGGTCACCCCAATGAACATGACCTAAATCTGTCATCGGACCGCATCCAGGAGATTGCTCCAGTAACTGCTCTGGCCGTAGATCCGGAGCATATTGTGCCATCCAAGGACAGAAGGCTCAACCCCATCGCGGAGGCCACAGATTCCACGGCGTTGGAGCCGAACATAGACCTAAAGTCACACGGCGTATTTGTCATTGGAACTTCGGACTCGTCTCTGGTCATAAATTCCGAGCCGCCGAACTTGACCGCTTATCGATCTTTGAGTTTAGCGCCGCAGACATCTTCCAACACTCGCCCTTTGGTGATGTGCTAAAATCATTAAAAAATATATGTCCCTGGCGGGGGACTCACAACCGAATTATGTCCGGTTTGAACTGGAGGCTGATGATGGGGTCGAATTTAGCTTCCCACCCGCCACCCACTTCATAGCCACTGTCAAAGACTTAACAGACGTGCTTGATTATAGCTCCAACGACATCAACGGTATGGACGACGATGACAACGAGGAGCAGGGCCAAAACCCGCCGCTTACCGGACGCTGGACGACCACTTCTTCATATAACGTGTACATGGTGGATACACCTAAAGAAACTAACAACTACGACACGGAGGATACAGTTAAGAACAAACCTCCTGAGACACAGCCCCGGCACCGGCGTCAGCGGCGCCGGGGTCTAAGTCACGTCATAGAAAAGACAACAACACCAGAACCGGAGAAAATAATACTCCGGACGGAGCCGAAGACATTGAAGACCCTGTCGGGGCAATCTTCGAACAGGAGGACAGGAGGACGGGCGCGTTAGCCCCGATGAACAGGCCATACACGAAGACTCAGAGGATAGTAATTATCTTCTGCTCTCCGAGGAGGAGGAGAGCCTCGCCAATGAAGAATTCATCGTGCCTGAAGAACCTCTCGAGCAGGAGCGCTTTAAACGCCGGCTAATGGCCACTGCAAGGAGCCTAAAAAAGAAGCAGCTGCCGCTTCAAGCTGACCAAGATCTGCTCAATGATAGCTGGACCGAAGTCCTGACCGCCGAAGAATAGGCCTCAACGGCCCAGCCAAAAATTACCCGAAGCGCAAATTATTACCTCAGTTCAATAACGAGGCGCCGGAGCCCGTACCATCATCGCACAACGCGGCTGACTGACCGCCATGCGGTCAGGATAAAGCGGCATCTCAAGGCGAAATCCAGACCGCCCCACCTCGCCATAAAGGCTGGAATAAAACAGCTCGGGGTTGTATATACGACCTCCGACGGGACTTGGATAGTAGAGCAGGACACACAAGATCGATCTATGGATCGCGAGGACGTGCCTCGACACACGATGACGGCTACCTATTTTGACGTGACAAACCTAGCCACGTCCAGGAAAACAACTGCAAACACATTCCATCGGAGGTACATCGCAGTGTGGCGCAATATAGAGGCGCCGCACACCCTCTTTGCTTCACAGACGAAGTAATGGAGCATGAATTCCCAAACGGGCTTAAACCCATGAATATCGAATCATACGACGAAACAACGGATCCCGCGGTATGGATTGAGGACTTCCTCCTCCATATACACATGGCCCGTGGAGATGACCTTCATGCCATCAAATACCTACCATTAAAACTCAAAGGACCAGCTCGGTACTGGTTAAACAGTCTGCCAGAAAATTCTATTGGCAGCTGGGGAGATTTGGAAGACGCCTTTCGCGACAACTTCCAAGGAACATATGTTCGGCCACCGGATGCCGATGACTTAATCACATTGTCCAGCAGCCCGGAGAGTCAGCCAGGAAGCTCTGGACTAGGTTCTTAGTAAAAAAAGAACCAAATCATCGACTATCCGGACGCGGAAGCCCTTGCGTCCTTCAAACATAGCGTCCGGGGTGAGTGGCTTGCCCGCCACCTCGACCAAGAAAGACCTAAATCCATGACAGCCCTTACCGCTCTAATGACCCGCTTTTGCGCGGAAGAAGACAACTGGCTCACTCGTAGAAGCAACAACGCGTGCGACCCGGGCACTTCCGAAATCCGAGATGGCAATGGCAAGCCACGATGCAACAAACACAAAAGTCGCAATGATAATCAAAGATCACGCGACACAGCGGTCAACGCCGGATTCAGCAGTCCCAAATCTGGTCAACGGAAAAAGCCATTCAAGGCAAACTGGGACGGACCATCCAATCTAGATAGGATATTGGATCGACCCTGCCAGATTCACGGCCACCCCGATAAACCAGCTAATCATACCAACAGAAGTTGTTGGGTCTTCAAGCAGGCTGGCAAGCTCAACGCCGAACACAGGGGGAGGAGGTCGCCTGGTGATAGGGACGACGAAAAGATCCACCAACCAAATACCGAGGGTCAGAAGCAATTTCCCCCCGTAGCAAAAACAGTAAACATGGTATGTGTGGCACACACCCCTAGAGGTGAGTGCACAAAACATTCCCTCCGTACAGGAGATCATACTACGGCTACCTCAGCCGAACTACACAACGACCTTATCGCGCCGCATACCACGTCGGCCATCACACCATCGGTCTCCATTCAACAAGACCGATCAATGTCCATATTAGACTAGCAATTCGGCTTCCGTCCTTCGCCCAATATGCCTTCGAAGTGGGTACCGCACATACATAATTATGCACTTGAAATACCTTGGGCACCGGCGGAAGCACAACACGAGTGTGCCTGCACCCACCCCCTACCTTTCTAACTGCCCTTTTTTCCTTTTTATTATCCCCTCCACAGGTAGCTCAAGGGCCGGTCACCCCGAGGACTCTACCAGAGTTCAGGTTCATACAATCATCCAAGGGTTATTCTTGTTAAGGAATCCCCTAACCGAGGACAGGTGGCGCAGACGTGTGACAGGAGGTCGAAAATAACCTTTTGTAGACCGAGCTCTCTATTCCGAGCCTGTAAAAGTGCCTTTTCCTCGACCTTGACCCACAGCACGTCGATAGCCAGGGTTGCGGCTTTGTTATTTATATAATAATTGGCATATCACTCAGCTCCTAGTACATGTAATCAGTGTGCAGTATTGACTTTTTATTAATCGACCCGAATTTTTGCTCTTGTGGTTGTTTCACACACACACACACACACACCTTGGCATAACTCGCCAGGGGCTCGGTATGGGAACAAATGAGTTGTCGGCAAGTCCGAACAGCTTTATAGCGTACTTCGGCGTCGCGAGTTTGGCCTTATATGCATCAGCTCCGAATCATGTCTTGGGTCAATAGTTGGGTTGCCCGGCTCCTATGCTTGCAACCCTATGTTCCGCTCTATCGGCTAGGGTAGTAAAGGGAGAACTACTACGATTGTACCTCCGGTTCATCTGGTCAAGCACCTCAGTAGAGAAAGCAGAAAACTGACTGTCATGATGCGTCGAGAGCTGGTCAACCATTCGATGACTTATCAGAATCTTTAGCGATTCTCTCAGTGTTATACGAAGGATCTTTTTCAGATCATCTGTACAGTGCATCGTACTAAAAATAAGCCGCGTACATACCAGGGGCTATATCGTAGACCCACCATAAAACTCCTATGGCTAAGTGAAAGTGTTAATGCCCTATAGTCTGATTGCCTTGTTCGCCGCATTGTCACCTCCTTCATGGACCAAGACGTTGGGTCAAGAGTGATCAAATGCTTTTCCGAACACCCCCGTACTTCCTACGAGGGGGCTGAAGCCGACGACTGGAAAACTTTCAGATTATATAAAAACGGCTGCATAGGAGGAACAAAAGGCTTTCGAGCAAAACTGAAAAATAGATTAAATATAAAATTGTTTTATAATTCCCTAACACCTCACTCATATACTATGTCTTTCGAGCATTGACCCTCTATCAAGCGGGCAGCCTCTAAGATGTCTTCAAAATAATGCTCCGGTGCATGATGGTCCTTGCCCTTGGGCGGACTCTTCGCTGCAACATCGATGGCCTTCATCTTCCCCCAGTATGTCTTGACACGGGCAAAGGCCATCCGTGCACCCTCAATGCACGCCGACCGCCTCACAGCGTCGATACGTAGCACCGCATCAACAATCCACTGCACCAAGCCGAAGTAGCTATTCAGAACAGGCTCAGTCGGCCACAGCCAGATTATGACGTTCTTCATGGCAGCGCCGGATATCCTATGAAGCTCTGGATCTTATCATGGGCTGCTCTGGATTTAGACCGCGCTTCTCTCACCTCTCGTAAGGCCTAGTAAAGTTCAGCCGTTTTGGGCTTCATTCTCCTTCTCAAGGAATTCACAGCGGCTAGTAGCACTTTTCAGTTCGAGCGCCATCGTGGATATTTTCTCCTCGTCTTGGCGCCGAGCAGCTTGTTCGGCCTTTAATTCAGCCGATGCATTTTCGACAGCTGCGTTACTAAACCGGGCCTCCTCCTTGGCCAGGGCCAGCTCCGCCCGAAGAATCTCAACGGCGGCGGCACCATCTGCATCCATGCATATCCCAGTATGCAACTTTCAGCATCATGCTTATATTACAAATATGTATGTGTACAGGCTGCTCCGAATACATACCTTGCGACTCATCCAGACGCATATTGATTAACGCAATATCATCCGCTACCACATCATGCTTCCGCTGCAGTTCGGCTACCTCCGTAGTCCGGACAGTCGCCAGGGGGGAAACGGCCTGTATTCCAATTACATCAGATTGTTACCTGAGCATATCTTTCTGATCCTCCGATCGCCTCCCTTGGGAAGGCAATCCGACTCTCATGGGCTACTGTCTATACACAGGTGCATTTCGCGCTTAAGGTACAGTTGGAAAAAACTATATCACATACCTCAAAGCCTCTTAGCAGGCTCGTAAAGGCTTCATTCAATCCGCTCTTCGCGGACATAATCTTCTCAACCACCGTACCCATCAAGGTACGCCGTTCCTCCGAGACAGATGCTTTTCACGGCATATCCCTCAACATATCTGGTGTCGTCGGGTCTCTGGAAGCCATTGTTGGCTGAAAACCGGATAGTCCACGGCCTTCATTGTTGGCCCCCGAATCCCGGACAACGGAGGTCCATCTTCGGGTACTGCCTCTTTCATCCCCCGCACCACTTGTTGATCAAGAAAAACCCTCCGAGGTGACACTTCGGAGTCGTCCATATATTAGGCGAGGAGGTCGGGGAGGCGTCTCGCTTTCCATCATCTCCGGGAGGAGATCCCCCGAAGAAGAGGATTGCCCAGGAAAACTCTGTGTCGAACTGTAAAAATACACAGGCACGTTACATGTCTCTTCGGTAACAGGAAAGAAACGAGATGCGATCAAGGCACCCTGGATTCACTTACGATTTGGTCGAGGGCTTGCCCTCATGATGAAGCTGTTCAACGGCGTCACCTTCCAATCCCGAGTCGCCCGATGGTGGCATCTTGCCCCTCTTGGCAGGCCGCCCCTCCCAACCTTCGGAGGCGGCCCTTTTCTTCCTGAATGGAGAAGGGATACTTTCTTCTCCTTCGCCTTCGTCCTCGGGCGAGGAAATGTCGACTTCTCCGGACTCGGTATCTAATTTACCTCCGGAACGAAGGCCATCCCGTGTCTTCTCACTCTCCGCCTTGCCCTCCCCTACCGGTCCCTGGTACGGCGCCTGTGCCAGCATCCTTGTTAACAAGGGATCCGCTGAGTCTTCGGGAAGAGGGTCCGGACACCGGATCCGTTCCGCTTTCTTTATCCAGCCCTGGAAAAAGAATGTGTTCTTAGTGTCTTACCAGAGGATATCTGATTATGAGGTGTTCGTTGGACGAGTACTTACCGTGGTATCTGGATGGTTACAGTCTAGGCTGGTATCTTCTGTGGTCTCCGGCCATTGTCTTTGTTTCCAGAAAAATAATTTCCACATTCCTTCATGCGTAGTGTCGAAGAAGTGCTGAAGAGTCTATGGCCCTTCGGGGTTAAACTCCCACATGCAGAGAGGCCGTCGCTGGCATGGCAGGGTCCGGCGGACTAGCATTACCTGAATAACGTTGACAAGATCGATATCCCTCTCAATGAGGCTTCGGATGTGACTCTGCAGAGTCCGCACTTCGTCAGCTGATCCCTAGTCCAACCCCTTATTAATCCATGATGCAAGCTGAATTGGGGGATGGATCGGAACACAGGCGAAGCTACCCAGTTGGAACCATGGGGCTCGATGATATAGAACCACTCCTGCTGCCATAAGTCGGAAGATTCCTTGAAGGATCCTTTTAGACAATCACGCTGGTAAGCTTGCTCACTGAGGCACCACTGCACTCCGCGTGCTCCCCCTCTATCACTTGCGGTTTCACATTGAAGGTCTTGAGCCACAAGCCGAAGTGTGGAGGAGTACGGAGGATGGCTTTGCACGTGACGATAAACACCGAGATGAGAAGAATAGAGTTCGGGGCGAGATCGTGAAAATCAAGTCCATAATAGAACATGAGCCCCCGGACGAAGGGATTGAGGGCGAACCCTAACCCTCAGAGGAAGTGGGAAACGAACACGACCCTCTCGCCGGATCTAGGGGTAGGGATAACCTGCCCTTCCGCGGGAAGCCAATGGAGGATTTCTGCGGTCAGATATCTTGCCGCCCGAAGCTTCGCGATATCCTCCTCTGTGATAGAAGAAGCCACCCACCGGCCTTGACGGCTGGATCCGGACATGACTGAGGCTCGCAGAGATTGAAACCTGGTAGTAAGGGTTGACGAAGAAGCAAGTGTGGAGAAGAAAGACTGGTCTGTACCCCTTTATAAAGGCTGTGAATATTGAACGCCTCCTCCTGGGCCTTAAAACTTGCCTATTCCCGAGGAGTTGTACCCTAAAGACGGTTGGGTTACCCACGTCCGTGTTGATAAAGAATCCCTTAATAAGGGGACACAATCTTTGCTTGGATAAGTCATGCCAATGACGACCGCGTCTCGGAACGTGGGGCAGGAGGCGGGAAAAACGGTTTGAAATAATGACCGGACTGACGTGATGTCATGCTGTAAAAAGTTGCCAGAAGATTGGAATTATCAATTATTATGCCCTCTGTGGAAGTATAAGCTACTTGTGTTGCAGAGCCGAACTCGATCATCCGAAGACCATTGCGAAGCAACCGGAAGGAAGGGAACCCGCCTTGCAATGCCGAATACAAATCTGCGCGTCGGACTCCTCGTCATTGAGGCCAGGTTCAGGCGCTACTGAGGGAGTCCCGGACTAAGGGGTCCTCGGGCATCCGGCCTGTTAGCCATGGGCCGGACTGATGAGCTGTGAAGATGTGAAGACCGAAGACTGCACCCATGTCCGGATGGGACTCTCCTTGGTGTGGAAGGCAAGCTTGGCGACCAAATATGTAGATTCCTTTCCTTGTAACCAACCTTGTGTAACCCTAGATCCTCCTGGTGTCTATATAAACGAGAGGACTTAGTCCGGAGGGAGGATAGACTCATTACCATAGTCATACAGGCTAGACTTCTAGGGTTTAGCCATTACGATCTCGTGGTAGATCAACTCTTGTAATACTCATATTCATCAAGATCAATCAAGCAGGAAGTAGGGTATTACCTCCATAGAGAGGGCCCAAACCTGGGTAAACATCGTGTCCCCTGTCTCCTGTAACCATCAACCTTAGACGCACTGTTCGGGACCCCCTACCCGAGATCCGCCGGTTTTGACACCGACACAGACCCTGAGTAATAGATGAATAAACAAAGCGTTGGCGCCCTTAGAATTGACATGCATGTTAGATTGAGCTTTTCTTTGGTAGGGTTGATAGTGCTTAGCGGCAACTAACCCCTAGCATAGAGGTCGAGTGTGTCTTTTTGCCCCTTCTAGTCATTTTTGGTTCGCAGGCCACACGGGCGCTTCAGCGGAACCCTTTGGAGGAAAGGAAACGAACAGACACCTCGACCCCGGCAAGCCAAGGCTGCCTGGCCCAGCAGATCCAGATAAGCCTTTTTTCCCCGCTGCGTACTTCCATATGAAACTTGAGCGTATGAAACTTCGCTCAATCGCATGCTACCATGCTCCCTCCTTCCTATGCCCAACACCCCTTTTGGGTTGGGATTTGGTCGTAGTTGTGGTGGAAGGAGGACGAATGAAGGGCCTAATCCTACTTTGCCCCTACCTCCTCCAAGGGCGTGAGCGTAGCCGTGGTATGAAGCGGGAGGACAGCAAGGCATGTTGTCAGGTGGCGTTGTTTACTCGAGAGGATGACAAGGACTCGTTCCTTGGTGTGAGCCTCGCTCACGCACAAAAGAACCCGACAAACATCCTTTTTCTCATTAATACGTTAATCAACAAGTACAATTCATACGGAATGTAAGCATAAGCTAGGGGCTACAGAGTTTAAATTCGACAAGTGCCCGCGGGCTTAAAATCTAAAAAATGATAAGATGCCCGTAATCCCTTTCTTGTCCCTGTCCTTAGGAAGCAGATCAAGATAGCGGGAGGGAAAAAGGAGTGCCTAGGCAAGGTACCCGCGGCAGAAGACACCAAGAGAACACCTCGGCAACCGTCCAGTAGAAGGCTGGTGATGACGGTGCCGGGGGAGAAGCCGGAAGATGAGACAGCGGGCCAGCAATACGCGACGAAGGCGTCGATGCCATCATACTCCAACTTGACGACCCACCACCCGCCTTCTTCCTCTTCTCTGGCCTTCCAGCGCCGTCCGCCAGAAGCGGCAGCCCCGAGAAGTTTAAGGAGCTGGCTTGAAAGCCACCGCCAAGAACCACCCCCCGGCAAATCGCCCGGGGACAGCGCGTACAACGTCTAGTCGGACCCATCCCCGTCGTCCTCCCCACCGGTCTCCTCCTCGTCACTATCGCTCGAGGAGGAGCCCTCGTCGTCGGTCAAGCTCTCCGCGCAGCACCCTAGCCGGAGAGTAGGTCGGCCTCCACTAATTTGAAGTGGAGGGCGTGCCCCTCCATCAGGCAGTGGGCGCGTGCGAAGGTTTTCCAACCATGATGAAGAAGCATCACATGAGGGACGGAGAACTTTACGTTCTCCCACATGTCGCCTTTGCAACATCCCTTCATGTGAAGCCTCAACCTCGACGGCTGGTCGACCTCCAACACCCTCGCGAACGCCTCAGGAAGGCGAAGACGACTACACGGTGGCTCGCGCAGCTGTAAGATAAACTCCAACGCCGTGTCCCCAAGATGGCCGCTTGGCGAAGCAGGAGGAGATGCGGCACCGTAGGTGCTCCCCTTCCGCGCCCTCTTCTGCCTCGACCACCTCGCTGACCGTGACCCCGTCCAGCGCCTTCGTCTTGGGCATCTGGCTCTTCCTTAACCATCGCGGCTCTCTGGCGAGAGGAAGATCCCGTCGCCTCTGAACGGGGATGACCACGGCCATGCCCTCTTGGCATGGTGGTGGATGAAGAACAAGGAGAAGAGAAGATGCGAAAGCATGCCCCTCCTCCTCCTTTCGGTTCCCCTTTTGTAGCCAAGCAGAAGGGCTGGGGGCTGGCTCTATACCTTCCCTGAAGGGCCCTTTCGAGTCCGGCTCATTAAAGCCATTGGCAACGAGCGGGGTCATCGACCGCCTTCCCCACGACAATCAAAGGTGCACGCCTTCCCATATCCACGCGTCCACCACTTACCCCGCACCATGCATGCGGCGTACGTGGCGAAAAAGGCAAGCGTAGTGGGAAGCATGGAACGGCCATTACTATCCCGTGTATAAAGGCAATTCACAGGCCACTGCAAGCGCAGCAGACGAGAAGATTATGGGAGTTATCCCCCTGCCATGCGTGCCCGCGCACTGTTTGGGCCTGGCCCAACGACACTTCAAGCTTGTGCCTGGCCCAGGCCCAGGGGCTCCTATCAGTGTACTAAAGTTTGGGCTCTTTAGCACCCATACTTGTGCACGGGTAGTCGTAACCACACCCGCGGCATGGCATGAAGGGGGCGATCAAAAACGAGATACAAGGCGAAGAGAAGCAGCCGAACCAGAGACCAGAAGACAGAGGATTTAGCTGCACCCGGCAAGATTCTTCTTTGGGGCGGACAGACCCCAAAGAAGATCCTTGTCGGACGATCTGCAGATCACTCACAAAGACACACTTGAGGTTGAGAGCTCGACACCATCGACAACGTTAAGGCCAAGGCCGAGAACGCAGCAGCGATGGCGTCAGGTGTCTTTGTGAAGGCCGAAGGCGCGATACCGGCAAGGTCCTTGCCGGGGACGTCCGCGAGGCCCTTGCAAGATCCTTGCCGGGGACATCTACAAGACCGCAGAAAGACTCCTCCACCCCGTCATCGCTCCAGCCAGTGGTCGGCCTGCCAGCCTGGCAAGCACCTGCGTGGTGGCATGCAGGTCTTCGTGAAGACCCTGCCACCTCTCCAGCGGAGCAGCCGGCCAGCCAACTTAGCACTGCATGCCTCATCAACATGGATGCGTGTCAAGGCAGGGCGGGGCGGCGAAGGACGGGACGGGCTCTATTCCCGTCCCCGATAAAGCTAGAGGGCATGTAAGTAGCGCATTTATGGCATTTGTTCTAAGACGTCAGCGATAATCATAGATACTGTAGCAACTTTACACCTCTTGTGTGCCACTATGGCAGCCCCTTGGACATATAAAAGGAGGCCCACGGCGTACTGGAGGGGGATTGGAACTTTTGGACCTCACGACCCAGCTTGCATGTGAGCAGCTAGTCGAAGCTCAAGAACACAGAATACACAATCAAGAAGGACTAGGTTCTTACGCTTCTCAGTGGCTCGAACCTGGGTAAAAATCCGTCGCGTTAATCGTTAGATGCGCTCTTTGCTCTAATTGTCTTCCCCGCCGAATCACAGAACGGATCCACGTGATCCCATAGGTGTCATTTCGCCGACAGCCTAGGGGCAGGTGCGCCCTGGTCGGTTGTGCCCACCCAGGTGCACCCCTCAGGTGACTCTTGGCTCCAGAAATTCTCTTTTATTGTATAAAAAATCCTCACAAAGTTTCGTTCCATTCCGGGAACTTTTATTTCTGCACAAAAATAACACCATGGTAGTTCTGCTGAAAACAGCGTCAGTCCGGGGTTAGTTTCATTCAAATCTTGCAAATTAGAGTCCAAAACAAGAGGAAAAGCATTAGGAAAGGTAGATACGTTGGAGACGTATCAACTCCCCCAAGCTTAAGCCTTTGCTTGCCCTCAAGCAATTCAGTTGATAAACTGAAAGTGAAAAAGAAAAACTTTTACGAACTCTTTTGCTCTTGTTTGCATAAATAAGCTTAAACAACACCCAGGTTCTCAGCCACTATTATAACTAAACATATCGACAATAACTCTTAAAGATTATATTAACTCATATCAATGACATAATCAGCTAGCGAGCAATAATAAGACATCTCGAATAGCAACACGTTATCAAAACAACCATGATATAATATGACAACAGTGGTATCTCGCTAGCCCTTTCTGAGACCGCAAAACATAAATGCAGAGCACCTCCAAAGTCCAACCAGCGACTAAACATTGTAATTCATGATAGAAAAGATCCAGTCATGATGCACCCACTTTAGCTATACACAATGCATAAGCATGACAGCAGTGCTCTCAGGTTCTAGCGGTTATTTTAGAAGGTGATGACACAACATAAAAGTAAATAGATAGTCCCTTCGCAGAGGGAAGCAATGATTTGCAGAGGTGCCAGAGCTCAAAATTTTAAAACAGAGGTAAATGATAATTTGAGACATTCACCTTTATTGTTTACTTCACGACCATCAGTTATCAATATCTTCCATGCTAAGCATGCTAGTGGGGGTTCCCCAGCGAAAAGTAAAGGTTTACTCCCCCTCCACCAATAATCACACTCCACGTCTTGTCCGAAACAACGGGTGCCGTCCATACCAACAACAGTCCCGGGGGAGTTTTGTTTAATTATTTGCATTTTTAGTTCGGGACTGGGAATCCCTATTACCGCCCTTCTCTCGTGCGATGGTGAGTGAATAAACACTCAACCTGAGAAAAACCCGCTTAGCATGGAAGATACCGACCATATCCTGTCGTTCCATGAACGATCCAAGCACACAAAAAGGATATTTATTTGAAGTTTTTAGAGGTGGCACATGCAAATTTACTTAGGACGGCAGCGTAATACCGCATATAAGTAGGTATGGTGGACTCATCTGGAATAACTTGGGTTCAAGGTTTTTTAGTACAAGCAGAATTCCCACTTAGTACAGGCGAAGGCTAGCAATTAGGTTGAGAAGCGGCCAGCTAGAGAGCAACAATGGTCATGAACATGCATTATGCATAAGTAACATTGGACACTAGCATGAGTAGGATATGAACACCATGAACATAAATATTATAGAGGCTATGTTGGTTTTGATTCAACTACATGTATGAACATGTGCCAAGTCAAGCCACTCGCACATTCAGAGGAGGATACTATATCATCATACTAAATCACAATCATTTTAACGCAATGTTGATATCCAAGATAAATCATTATCCACTCCTAGCTACTTATGCATGGCATGAGAAACTATAATCTCTAATTTTCATTGCAAACATGTTTTATCATAATGGGCTGAATCATGGATACCAGGTTAAACATATTTACAAAAATAGAACAACTCGAGTTCATGCCCGTTTCCCTCTACCACGGCCAGTTCATCGAATATCGTCATTATTGCCTTTCAATTGCACGACCGAATGATATGAAAATAATAATACTGCAAGAGTGTCGTGGACTAAGCGGGAATCTGCAAACATTTTATTGGACAAGAGAAGACAAGGTAAAATGGGCTTTTTGTTAGGTAAATAATTATGCATATGATAGCCACTCAACATTTTCATCGTGGTCTTCTCCTCGGTATGACTCGAATAAAAAAATGAAAAAAATTCAGAGAAAGACACTGAAATATTTTTGGAGTTTTTGGTTTTCTTGAACAAGCAAATAAAAGGGAAAAGCAAAAACGAGAAAAACTATTTCCATGGGAAAGCTCCCAACAAGCAAAAGAAGAACAATGAAATCTTTTTGGGTTTTTTAGTACTACAAGTAAGCATGCAATGAAAGTAAACTAACTAAAACTAATTTTGGTTTTTCTAAGGTTTTTCAAACCCACAAGAAGAAAGCGAGAAAATAAATTTAACATGGATAATATAATGAAAAAGTGTGGACACTGACAACTCGAGTGAAATGTGTGAACTTGAATGTAATGTCGGTGAGAAACACGTACTCCCCCAAGCTTAGGCGATGATATCTGCAGGCATAATCCTATATCCGCCCCTCGCAACAGGATCAAACAAAGCAAGAGCAGGCAATGGAATAATATCACGAGTGTTCACACTAAAAACCAGGTTATACGGAATAAGAATGTTAGGATAATCTCGTGCAATAAAATGGTGGTGTTCCATGGCTGCGTGATCTAGGTAAACCTTGGTCAAAGGGTAATCATGAAGGCGTATCTCAACATTAAAGAGCTCAAATGAGTAGCGAAAATACCACCATGTATTTAACCCTTGAAATTATTAATGTGGAGGCGACGCGTCACAATAGCTCCCAAGCTATAAGTGTTGTTGCCCTCAAGTGCACGACATAAAACAGCAAGGTCTGGGGCACTGAGTGCACCCACCTTCTCTCTAGCAAGCAAGAATTTTGCAATAAAAAGAGTGACATAATGAACAGCAGGAAAATGCAAGCCAGCGGCAGTGATACCTGACACCCCTCTCTCATATCCTGCTGTCAAGGTACGATAAAAGGCCTCAAACTCTGTCGGCCTAGGCTCTACCAAACCACCATCAAAAGGAAGCAACCATATTTCACAGAACTCAGTAAGCGGTATCTGACGAAACTCAGCATATAAATTAAACTGCACCTCAGGAGGATTATTCCTAGGAAGGAAATTAAAACTTTGAACAAACTTGTTTGTGAGGATATGATATTGTTCACATTCAGCTGCGATGAAGTCGGTGAGGCCGGCATTAGCAGCATATGTGTAAACTCTTGAAGGATTCCAGCCTCTTCCATGAACGGGATATGCAGCCATTCGCACGGCCGTACTTCCACGAACCTCCGGGGATGGATATCACTGTCATACAACTACCCAATAACTCCTTTGGAGTTCTTCTTGGAAGCAAACTTCCTAAAGATGTTCATCCTTTTCCTATGAACAAAAATTCTGAAATTTTTAGTCCACAAATTTTTCTCATCAAAACTGCACAAAATTGGTAGCAACTACTCATAGGGATACATAAAGGCCATTGCAAGCATTCAAACTACTTAGAACTCTAAGAATTCAACATGCAAGCTCATTTACAGCAGCACCAAGAGTAGCTAATTATTCAAAATATAAACCACTAAAACAAAAACTAATTGGACAAACAATGGAGTCACATACCAAGCAACAATCCCATGAAAAATTTCAGAAACGGAGCTTCGAGCAAAGAGATCAGATCCGCGGGTTTGAGAGCAAGAACACGGAAGAGAGAGAAATGGTGAATTTTTCTGGAGGTAGGTGATGATGTGGTGTGAAGAGATAAGTGAGGGGGCCCACATGGGGACCACAACCCACCAGGGCACGCCTGGGGGTCCTGGCGGGCCCAGGTGGGTTGTGCCCACCTGGTGCACCTCCCTATGATATTATTTGCACCAAAAAATTTAAATATCCAGAAAAAAATCATATTAAAATTTCAGAGCATTCTGAGAACTTTCATTTTTGGGTCATTTTTTATTGCACGGGAAATTTAGAAAACAGACAGAACATGGCATTTTATTTTATTTAACTAATAAAAACAGAAAACAAAAAGGTAGGGACGGAAGGTAGTGCTTACTAAATTCATCAACTTCATACCTCTCAAACATGATCCATTAATAAGGTTGATCAGGTCTTATTAATAACCACTTTCGATTAGCATGAAACCGAAGAACTTTCGTAAATCACTAAGTTACCTCAACGGGGATATGAATGTCCCCAATAATAAGCATTTCATATTTATTTTTGACAGTAGGTAGAGGTAGTAGGTAGAGGTAGTTGAAAACTTCCAATAGTGATTGTCGGAGATTTTTCAATAAATTAATACCATTCACTTGGAATTGTTTCTTCAGAAAGTGCACCGTATGCTCATTACCAATGATATGAAAAGTGGCCTTGCTTTTATTGCAATCAATAACAGTCCCTGCAGTATTAAAAAAGGGTCTTCCAAGGATAATCGACATATTTTCATCCTCGGGCATCTCAAGTATAACAAAGTCAGTCAAAATAGTAACATTAGCAACAACAACGGGAACATCCTCACAAATATTAATAGGTATGGTAGTTGATTTGTCAGCCATTTGCAAAGATATTTCAGTAGGTGTGAGCTTATTCAAATCAAGTCTTTTATATAAAGAGAAAGGCATAACACTAACACCGGCTCCTAAATCACATAAAGCAGTTTTCACATAATTCTTTTTGATGGAGCAAGGTACAGTTGGTATTCCCGGATATCCAAGTTTTTTAGGTACTCCATCTCCAAGCATAGTGGATATTTCAGCTTCCGGTATTTTTCTCTTGTTGGTGATGACGTCTTTCGTGTATTTTGCATAAGAAGGCATTTTTAAGATATTAGTCAAGCGAGTACGCAAAAAGACTGGCCTCAGCATTTCCGCAAAGCGTTCAAATTCTTCATCATCTTTATTTTTAGTTGGCTTAGGTGGAAAGGGCATAGGTTTTTGATCCCACACTTCTCTTTCTTTACCGTGTTTTCTAAGAATAAAGTCTCTTTTGTCATAATGTGTATTCTTAGGTGGTGGGTTATCGAGATCAACTGGTGGTTTTATCTCAACATCATTGCCTGGTTCTTTACTATTTGTTTGAGAGTCTTCATGAACCTCACCATTATCTTTTTCATTATCAGAAGGTGAGTGTTTACTACCAGATTGAGTTTCAGCATCAGAGATAGAAATTTCTTTATCATTATCAAGAGGTTTTTCTACTTCAGGTTCACTAGAGGTATGGAAAGTCCTATCATTTTTCTTCTTCTTTTTCTTTTTAGAAGGACTACGTGCATCAGTGTTAACTCTTTGAGAGTCTTGTTCAATTCTTTTTGGGTGTCCTTCAGGATAAAGTGGTTCCTGAGTCATTTTACCTCATCTAGTTGCTACTCTAACAGCAAAGTCATGTATGTTATTGTTCATTTTGTCTAGCAACTCTCTTTGAGATTTAGCAACTTGTTCTAACTGGGTTTGAACCATAGAAGCATGTTTTCCAACACCTCTAAGATCATTTGAGATTCAAAATAAGAAGTCACTCAAGCGAGCAATCATATCAGAATTATACTTCAATTGTTTCATAACATTTGCATTGAAGTGATCTTGTTTTCTAATGTAGTTTTCAAACTCATAAAGGCATTGGCTAGGGTGCATATTGTGAGGATTTTCATTATCATTGAATTTCATTAGAGAATTTATCTCTACCACCTTAGGTGGTGATGGTGTATCAAGCCCATGTATTTCTTCAATACGAGGTAAATTTTTGACATCCCCAACTTTAATACCTTTTTCCTTCATAGATTTATTTGTCTCTTGCATATCTTCAGGACCGAGATATAATATACCCCTCTTCTTCGGAGTGGGTTTAGGCGATGGTTCAGGAAGTGTCCAATCATCATAATTTTTCAATATGTTATTCAATAATTCTTCAGCTTGCTCAACGGTTTGTTCCCAGAAAACACAACCAGCACAACTATCTAGGAAATCCCTAGAAGCATCGGTTAGTCCATTATAGAAGATATCAAGTATTTCATTTTTCTTAAGAAGATGATCAGGAAAATCATTAAGTAATTGGCAAAGCCTCCCCCAAGCTTGTGGGAGACACTCTTCTTTAATTTGCACAAAGTTAAATATTTCATGTAAAGCATCTTGTTTCTTATGAGAAGGGAAATATTTTTCAGAGAAGTAATCATATCCTGGGGACTACGCACACAACCAGGAGCAAGAGTATTGTACCAAGCTTTAGCATCACCCTTTAATGAGAACGGAAATAATTTGACAATATAGTAATAGCGAGTCTTCTCATCGTGAGTAAAAAGGGTGGCTATGTCATTCAACTTAGTAAGATGTGCCACAATAGTTTCAATTTCATAACCATGGAAATGATCAGATTCAACCAAAGTAATTAACTCTGGATTTACAGAGAACTCATAATCCTTATCATCAATAAAGATAGGTGAGGTAGCAAACTTAGGATCATATTGCATTCTAGCATTCAGAGATTTTTCTTTGTACTTGCATAATAATTTCTCTAGATCATCTCTATCCTTACAAGAAAGAATATCTCTAGTTGTCTCCTCATTCATAACATAACCTTCCAGTGCGTTAGGCAATTAATATCTATGAGGGCTAGTTCTAGTAGGTCTCTCAAGATTTTCAGTTTCAAGCCCATCATCCGATTCAACAACATCATGTTGTCTTACTCTAGCAATTTGTTCATCAAGAAAGTCACCAAGTGGCACATCATCATCATCAAGCAAGGTACTAGCATCATCATAAGTATCATTCATAGCGGAAGTAGCATCATCAATAACTTGCGATATATCAGGATTAATAGCATGTGGTGGTGTTGCAAGTTTACTTATAATAGAAGGTGAATCTAAAGCAGAGCTAGATGGCAGTTCCTTACCTCCCCTCGTCTTAGAGGGATAAATCTTAGTATTAGCATCCTTCAGATTCTTCATAGTGATCAATTGATAATATCCCAGGTGACTCAACAAATATAGCTATGCTCCCCGACAACGGCGCCAGAAAAAGGTCTTGATAACCCACAAGTATATGGGATCACAACAGTTTTCGAGGGTAGAGTATTCAACCCAAATTTATAGATTCGACACAAGGGGAGCCAAAGAATACTTGCAAGTATTAGCAGCTGAGTTTTCAATTCAACCACACCTGGAGATGAATTATCTGCAGTAACGTGATCAGTAGCAAAGTAATATGATAGTTTTGATAATAGTGATAGCAGGAATGGTAACGGTAACAGTGATAGCAGTAGTTTTGAAGCAAGTGCAACAGTAACGAAAGAAGTAGTAACTTAGCAAGAACAATATAAGATAAATTCGTAGGCACTGGATTGGTAATTTGTTGGATGATATTCATCATGTGACATTCATAACCTAGGGCGATACAACACTAGCTCCAGTTCATAAATATAATGTAGGCATGTATTTTGTAAATAGTAATACGTGGTTATGGAAAGAACTTGCATGACATCTTTGTCCTACCCTCCCGTGGTAGCGGGGTCCATACGGAAACTAAGGGATATTAAGGCCTCCTTTGAATAGAGAACAGGAACAAAGCATTAACACACGATGAATAAATGAACTCCTCAAACTACAGTCATCACCGGGAGTGGTCCTGACTATTGTCACTCCGGGGTTGCTGGATCATAACATGTAGTAGGTGACTATAACTTGCAAGATCGGACCTAGAACATGGATATAATTATGATAACATAAACGGTTCAGATCTGAAATCATGGCACCTGGGCCCAAAGTGACAAGCATTAAGCATGACAAAGTCATAGCAACATCAATCTCAGAACATAGTGGATATTAGGGATCAAGCCCTAACATAACTAACTAGATTACATGACGAATCTCATCCAACTCCTCACCGACCAGCAAGCCTACGAAGGAATTACTCACTCCCGGTGGGGAGCATCATGGAATTGGCGATAGAGAAGGGTTGGTGATGATGAAGAACCAAGATCCCCCTCTTCGGAGCCCCAAACGGACTCCGGATCTAACCTCCCTATGAAGAACAGGAGGTGACGGCAGCTCCGTCTCGTGGATCGCGATTACTCTTTCTCCCTGATTTTTTCTGGAAAATAGGATTTTATAGCGTCGGTTTCAGGGTCTGCGGGGCCACCAGGTGGGGACACCCCACCTGGGCGCGCCTAGGGGGGTAGGCGTGCCCTGGTGGGTTGTGCCCACCTAAGTGGCCCCCTCAGGTGATTCTCGGCTCCAGAAATTATCTTTTATTGTATAAAAAATCCTCGCAAAGTTTCGTTCCATTCTGAAAACTTTTATTTCTGCACAAGAACAACACCATGGTAGTTCTACTGAAAATAGCGTCAGTCTGGGGTTAGATTCATTCAAATCATGCAAATTAGAGTCTAAAACAAGAGGAAAAGTGTTAGGAAAAGTAGATACGTCGGAGATGTATCATCTTTCTGTTCATGAACGTGTAGGTAGATAATGGTCGATCGGTGTCTCTGCAAGGATGAACCATGGCCGAGCAAGCAGCAGCACATGTCGTAGTACAGTACGGCCCCTACGTACCAGTCCATGAAGTCCCGTCTAAATGGATTACACGTACGTACAACCACGCTGCAAAAAATACGGGCACGTACATACATACAGTAGGGGTCTCGAACGGGTACTCGCGCACACTTACGACCAGGGCTCCTGTACATGGATAGGAAATAGAGGGCGGCAATAGCCTCATGTTGATCGGCAGCTAACAGCCTGGTCGGAATGGAGGAAACAACATGGTGTTCACCGGGAGCCAAGCGACTGGGTCAGAATACGTACTATTCATCGGGAGTGAAGCGACTAGGTCGGAACGCGTCCTATTCATTGGGAGCCAACTGCCTTGGACGGAACAGCCGAAACAGGGTCTAGCATACCGCAAAACAGAGGAAACGACCTTTTATTTGACTGCTTACAGTAGAATCGGGGTCCTGTATATCAGGAGAGGTCTGGCGTACCACATAACGGATGATACGGACTTCTGTTCTAGCGCCTATGGTCGAAAAAGGGTCTTGTTGCTCGAGAGGTGTCTGGCGTACCGCAAAACGGAGGAAACAGACTTCTGTTAGAGCGCCTACGGTTGAAACGGGGTCCTGTTCATCATGAGGGGTGTGGCGTACTGCAAAACGGGACTCCACGAGATAATGTTCATCCACCGTCTGCGGCCTAGCTCCAGCCTCGACAAACTACTATTCATCCACCATTGACTTCCTCCATCTTCCACCTGCTATTGTTCATCCATGGGCTACTGTTCATCTAGCCTCCACGGGATCCTTTCATCCACCCCAACCGGCTGGGGTGTGGAGGCTTCCTCGGCGTCCTGTTCATCCAGCTGCAACAGCCTACTACCACGGGTCATGTTCATCCTACCCCCATCGGGAACTATTCATCCACAGCCAACCAACCGGCTCGACTCATTCTACGTACCGTGCGCACGGTAGCAACAGTCACTATTCATTGAGAGGCAACCCAACATTGGCTGGCTAGGTACGTCTCGCACAAGGGTTTGATCGGTTCGATGGCAGCAAGCTAGTTGGCGATCCATCGCCGGGTTCGATTAGCAGAAAGAACGGCGAATCGCCAGTTGATCGGGCCAGCAAAGGGATCGCTCGAGTTCAGTTAACAGCCAAGGGATCGATCGCTCGGGTTCAGTAACGTAGCTAGTGCAATCCTTCAGGTGCAGTAAGTGAACGCTCGCTCGTGTTCAGTTATGTACCCAACTCCTCACACACACACACACACACGCATACGAGAGATAAACATGCAAACCACAGTGCATCTCGCTCGGCCCCGACCACCCACCGTAACCGGGAACTCCCTGATATTTTCCTCGCCCTCGCTTCTACCATGATTTTTTCTGTCATCGACGGCCCGAAGAATGTCATGCAAGTACATCTCCAGCCCACCCAGGACAAAAAGCCAAATTCCTGTCATGATTTTTTGTCATAAAAGTAGGAGCCCACCACATCTATGATGATATGTGTTTTTGTAACAATTATCGTCGTAGATGTGTCATAAGCTTGACAGAAAAAAATTGTTCGGGCCATCATGTGTCGGTGTACTAGAGTAGGGGTACCCTAGTATCCCGAACTTGTGCATGGGCAGTTGCAGCCCTCCGCGGCAAGGCTTACCGGGTGACCGCCAAGGTCCTCCGTGGTTCCTTTGGAGCCATTCAAGAACAAAGTATTCAAGCCAAGGAGACAAGGCCCTGGCAAGAGGAGCTTGCCGGAAGGCCACAAGGCACCCTAGGAGACAAGGCCCGGCAAGAGGAGCTTGGGAAGGCCCGATGGCGACAAGCTTTGGACGCGACAAGACAACAACCGCGGCAAAGGCGCTTGCATGGCAGACCACTGCACCTGCGCTCCGGCACATCCACTAACGTGCCATACAGGACCTTTCCGGTAGCGCGTGGCGAGAGGCTGTGCAGCCAGGCGGTCTTGTGATGGCAAGCGGAACATGCAGCCATTGTGGCAAGCGGTGGCGCCCTTAGCGGACCCTTCTCGCCTTTGTTAGGGCGGCGTGAGCGGGCATTTAATGCCTTTGTTCCTGCCGTCGAGGGTTAGGTATGATACAACGTACCTTTGTACATCGCATGGTAGCTGTACCAACCACTCCTTTTCCATTTTTACCCTTGTCTACGTTGCCACTGTCGGAGACCCTTTAGCATATAAAAGGAGGCCCATGCTAACACAAAGATGTCGGGGCGGTGATATGGCCCATTTAACACCTATGGGGCCGTGACCGAGCCCCTTTCGCTCAAGCGGGGGTGGAGGTCGCACGAAGAGCAGATCGAGGCGGTTAAGCACGAGCGGTTTTACCCAGATTCGAGCTCTCCGGAGAGATAACACTCCTCTTGCTGCATGTCCGAGTGTATTGAGTTCTTGCTCGGAGCGCTTTGAGTGCTCTGATACACACAAGCTGCTAACGAGACCGGCGTGTCTAGCTTGAACCTCCCGAACCCCCCACGCTATGCGCATGGGCCTCCTTTTATATGCTAAAGGGTCTCCGACAGGTGGCAACGAGACAAGGGTAAAATGGAAAAGGAGTGGTTGGTACAGCCACTGTATAGTGTACATGTCTGATGTATCATACCTAACCTGACGGCAGGGGACAAAGGCATTAAATGCCCGCTTCACGCCGCCTCTAACAAAGGCAGAAAGGGTCCGCTGTGGGCGCCACCGCTTGCCACGATGGCTGCATGTCCGCGCCACACATCACAAGATCACCGGGCTGCACAGTTCCGCCACGCTACCGGAAAGGTCCTGTATGGCACGCGTGAGTGGATGTGCCGGAGCGCAGTGCAGAGTGGTGGTCTGCGCAAGCGCCATGCCGCGGTTGTTGTCTTGTCGCGTCCGAAGCTTGTCGCCACCGGGCCTTCCTGGCAAGCTCCTCTTGCCGGGCCTTGTCTCTTAGGTGCCTTGGTGGCCTTCCGGCAAGCTCCTCTTGCCGGGCCTTGTCTCCTTGGCTTGAATACTTTGTTCTTGAATGGCTCCAAAGGAACCACGGAGGACCTTGGCGGTCACCCGGTAAGCCTTGCCATGAGGGCTGCAATCGCCTGCGGCACAAGTTCGGGATACTAGGGTACCCCTACTCTAGTACACCGACAGAGCCCCGGGCTGGGCCACACTGCAAGCCGAAGCGCTGTTGGGCCAGGCCCAAAACAGGGCACGGGCACGCGCGGCCTGGGTCACGCCGTAACCCACCCCGGACCCACCACGCCCTCCACGAACGGCACGCGTTGAATGCGGCGTCGTGCGAGAGATCGTGGGAAAGATCGTGGGTGGTTTCTTTATTCAGAAAAACGGAACGTCCGCCCCCTCCCTCTTTATAAGCAAGGGAAACAGGGGCAGGTCGCCCACCTTGCCAGTTGCTGTCCAATCTCGAAAAAACCACCGCTGCTCCCCCCTTCTTTCCAAGGCTGAAGAGAGCAGCGCTCCGCCCCCCATCGCCACTAGCATCACCAACGCCGTCGATCTCCTCCACCGCCTCCGCGATGGCTCCGAAAGCCGACATCATGTCACGGATGTGTCTCTTTTTTTGTAGTGTGAGGAGGCTTATGTGTGATAGAGTGTATCATATCACGGGGTTTGGATGCACCGGCGAAGTTTGCACCACATCTTGAGGTGAGAAAGGGCAATGCACGATACCGAAGAGGCTAGCAAGTTGTGAAAAGGTGAGAGTGCATATAATCAATGGACTCACATTAGTCATAAAGAACTCACATACTTATTGCAAAATTTTATTAGCCCTCGAAGCAAAGTACTACTATGACTGCCCCTAGGGGGATAGCTTGGTAGGAAAATACCATCGCTTGTCCCCGACCGCCACAACTTCATAGCATAACGAGAGACTGCATGCTTCGGGAATCACAAACACCAATATTCTTACTAAACCACAATTACTCACTAGCACAACTCACACATTACTACCTTTATATCGCAAAACTATTTCAAGGAATCAAACTTATCATATTCAGTGGTCTACATGAAAGTTTTTATTAAATCCCTCTGGAATACTTATTATATTAAGACCAAGTTCATAACTTGTGCATATTGTCACTAATATTATAAACTCTCAAAATAATATAAGTGAAGCCTGAGAGTGCAACTATTTCTTTAAAATATAACTACCGCCATGCTCTAAAAGATATAAGTCAAGCACTAGAGCAACTGCCTTGCTAAAAAAATATAAGTGAAGCACATAGAGTATTCTACCAAATTACGAATAATGTGTGCCCATCTCAAAAAGGTGTGTCCAGCAAAGATGATTGTGGAAAACTAAGAAGCAAACAAAGCAAAGACTCGTATAATATATGATGCTCCAAGAAAAAATCATATCATGTGATGAATAAAAATATAGCTCCAAGTAATTTGCCGATAGTTGGTAGAAGAAAGAGGGGATGCCTTCTGGGGCATCCCCAAGCTTAGATGCTTGGGAGTCCTTGAATATTACCTTGGGGTTCCTCGGGCATCCCCAATCTTAGTCTCTTGCCACTCCTTATTCCTTCATCCATCGTGATCTTACTCAAAACTTGAAAACTTGAGCACACAGAACTCAATAGAAAATTCGTGAGATCCGTTAGTATAACAAGCAAATCACACTTTAGGTACTATTGTAAACCCATTCATATTTTCTTATTCCATAATAGCTATTGTATTCTAATTTCACCACGACTTATACCCCCTGATACAATCCATAGATTCATCAAAACAAGCAAACAAATGCAACAAAAATAGAATTTGTTAAAAACAGAACAGTCTATAATGATTCCAATAATAACCATACTTCTGTAACTCAAACAATTCTGAAAAATTATGACAAAGTGGGAAATTTGTATATCAATCATTTGTAAAAAATTCAGAATATTGTGACGTTCCAATGAATCTCAACAATTCTGCTACTGGGTGCAAAAGTTTCTGTTTTCTCACAAGATCAAAACGACTATCATCCAAATCATCCCAAAGTCTTTACTTGGCAAAAAACTAATTTAAACACAAAACACAACCATAACAGTACCATAATTGTATGCACACAAAGAAAACAGGAAAAGAGCAAGAAAAATTAAGATAACTATTGGGTTGCCTCCCAACAGGCGCTATTGTTTTACGTCCCTAGCTAGGCCTAATGCATAGTTTCAAGTATTGTCATCTTTCAAATTAATTCCATAGGTGGACCTCGTAATAGATTCATATGGTGGCTTTATTTTCTTTCTAGGGAAGTATTCCATACCCTTCTTTAATTGAAATTGAAATTTTATATTCCCTTATTTCATATCAGTAATAGCACCTATGGTTCGTAGAAAAGCCCTACCAAGTATTATGGGACAAGACGGGTTGCAATCAATATCAAGCACAATGAAATAAATGGGCACACAATTCCTATTTGCAAGAATAACAACATGTTTTATTCTACCCAAAGGTTTCTTAATAGTGGAATCCGCTAAGTGCAAATTAAGAGAACATTCATCCATATTTGTAAAACCTAGCACATCACATAAATATTTTGGTATTGTGGAAACGCTAGCACCCAAATCACATAAAGCATTGCACTCATAATTTCCTAGGTATTGAAATCTCCAATTCTAGATTTTCTTCTAAAGCTTTCATCATCGCTTCTACGATCTGTTTAGTAAAAGCCGTATTTTGTTCATAAGCATTGGATGAATTTAGAATGGACTGCAACAAGGAAATATACTCAATTAATGAATAACTATTATAATAAAATCCTTGAAATCCAAAATAGTGGGCACATCACTATTTAAAGTTTTGACCTCTCCAAACCCACTTTTATCAATTTTTTCATTAAGATTTTCACCCTCCGAACAATGGGGACGCCTTCTAGCTGAATTTGACTCTTCTTCAGTCCCCTTTTCATCAACTTCTATATTGCTAAACAAAGATTCAGTGGGTGTAACACCAATCATTTAAGTATCTTCATCATTGCAATGATAAAAACCGGGCAGAATGGCTTTTTTCTAGGAATTCTCGCTAAGCCCTCAACCTAGCGGTTCTTTCTTTACTTTCATCATGGAAACATAAATAGATGTAATGGATTCATTAATATCAAGCTTGGGTGGCAAAATTTTAGATTTTAGATTTTCCACATCATGAATAATTTTATCCATGCTCCTAGACATATCACCAAGTTTACTCAATTTTACCTCTATCGTAGTATTGTGAGCATTAATAAATTCTTTAATATTACTTTCAAGATAAGATGGAACCTTTATTATTATTATTATTGTTATTATTATTTTTATTATTATTATAAGAATTACTATAGGGATTGCCATAATTATTAGAGGAATTTCTAGGAAACGGTCTAGGATTAAAATTACCTCTATAAGCATTACCATTGAAATTATTTCGCGAGACAAAATTCACATCTACGAGATCATTTTTTTCTCAATCAAAGTAGACAATGGCACATCATTGGAATCAACATGAGCACTTTCACTAGCAACCATTTTCATAAGTGCATCTACTTTATCACTCAAAGTACTAATTTCATCAACATGATTCACTTTTTTATAGTAGGAGTTCCTTCAGTATGACATTGTGAATTATTAGCCATAATATTAGCAAGCAGTTTGGTAGATTCTCCTAATGTGATTTCCATAAAAGTACCACCCACGGCAGAATCTAGAAGATTTCTAGAAACAAAGTTCAATCACACATAAAAAATTTGTATGATCATCCATAAACTTAGGCCCTGAGCAGGGCAATTTCTTCATTAAATTCATCCGCTCCCAAGATTGGCAACATGTTCATGCTCAAGGTGCTTACAATTCATAATTTTATTTCTAAGAGAAATAATTTTCGCAGGAGAAAAATACTTGGCAATAAAAGCATCGTTACACTTATCCCAGGAATCAATACTATTTTGTGGCAAGGGTGAAAACCAAGTTTTAGCACGATCTCGTAGTGAGAACCGATATAATTTTAATTTGAAAATATCCTTATCCACATCTTTTTTTCTTTTGCAAATCACACAATTCAACAAACTTGTTAAGATGGGATGCAACGACTTCATTAGGACTACCAGAAAATTGCTCTTTCATGACAAGATTTAGCAAAGCGGCATTAATATCACAAGACTCTGCACTAGTGGTGGGAGGAGCAATCAGAGTACAAATAAAATAATTATTACTAGTATTGGAAAAATCACACAACTTGGTATTTTCTTGAGACATCGTGACAAAGCAAGCAAGCAAGCAAACAGAAAATATTTTTGTGTTTTGTAAAAAATGTTTTAGAAGTGGGGGAGATGAAAACAGGAGGCAAATGGCAAATAAAGTAAATGCAACGAGATGAAAGTTTATGCGATGGTACTTGATAAATGTTGAAGACGTCTCCACGGCAACGGCGCCGGAAATTCTTCCTGCTACTTGTGAGCTGCGTTGGGATTTCCCCGAAGAGGAGAGGATGATGTAGTATAGTAGAGATTAGTATTTCCCTCGGTTAAGAACCAAGGTTATCAATCCAGTAGGAGAACCACGCAACACCATGTTAGCAGTACCTACACACAAAATAGCAAATATGAAAGCACAAGTGCTCCCTGGGTGATTTTGGTAATTAATGTCAACATATCTCTTGTTCGACTAATGCTTTCATCTGGTATGCTTCAGATAAGTTCAACAATGGAGTGGCATGGACTAGAGGATGTGGAACCCTTTCAAGATGATAAGGACAAAGGATTGGCTCAAGCTCAAACAAAGGACTCTACATTTTTCATTTTAGTGATCCAAGATAACATTGAGTCCATAGGAAAGCCAATACTATTAAGAGGGGATGAGGTGTTGCTTAATGGCTTGCTTCCTCAAAGTGCATAATGATATGCTCCAAAGCCCTCAACCACTTTCTCACATCCACATATGTCCCAAACCAAAAGTCAAACTCGGCCCCACCGAAACTTTCTATATGGCGGCACCGAGTTTTCTTGACATAGCCACTGCCAGAAACCCTAATCAATTCGTTCTCACCGATGGGATCTCAGTCTCACCGAGATGGGCTTGCAAACTCTCTGTTGCCTATTGCACTAATTTCCGTCTCACCGAAATATGAAATCGGTCCCACTGAGTTTGCTTGGCCAACTCTCTGTTTGCCTATTACCAAAATTGGTCCCACCGAGTTTGTGTAATCGGTCCAACCGAGATGAGGCTTTACCATAACCCTAGCACATCGGTTCCACCGAGTTGATCATGTCGGTCCCACCGAAATGCCAAACGGTCACATTATGAACCAAATCGGTCTGACGGAGTTTTATAATTCAGTCCCACCGAGTTTGATGATTTGTGTGTAACGGTTAGATTTTGTGTGGAGGCTATATATACCCCTCCACCCACTCTTCATTCATGGAGATAGCCATCAGAACATGCCTACACTTCCAACATACATTTTCTGAGAGAGAACCACCTACACTTGTGTTGAGGTCAAGATATTCCATTCCAACCACATAAATCTTGGTCTCTAGCCTTCCCCAAGTTGTTTTCCACTCAAATCATCGTTCTACCAAATCCAATCACATGAGAGAGAGTTGAGTGTTGGGGATACTATCATTGGAAGCACAAGAGCAAGGAGTTCATCATCAACACACCATATATTACCTTTTGGAGAGTGGTGTCTCCTAGATTGGTTAGGTGTCACTTGGGAGCCTCCGTCGAGATTGTGGAGTTGAACCAAAGAGTTTGTACGGGCAAGGAGATCGCCTACTTCGTGAAGATCTACCCTAGTGAGGCAAGTCCTTCGTGGGAGATGGCCATGGTGGGATAGACAAGGTTGCTTCTTCATGGACCCTTTGTGGGTGGAGCCCTCCGTGGACTCGCGCAACCGTTACCCTTTGTGGGTTGAAGTCTCCATCAACGTGGATGTATGATAGCACCACCTATAGGAACCACGGATAAAAAATCTCTGTGTCTCCAATTGCGTTTGCACACTCCAATCCCATCCCTTTACATTCTTGCAATTTGCATGCTTTACTTTCCGCTACTCATATACTCTTGCCATGCTTGCTTGATATGTATTGTGAATGCTTGAACTTGTGCTAAAACTCCACTTCAACTTAAAGAATTTAAAAATGCAACTTTTATTGCTAAGAGTCTATTCACCCCCCTCTAGACACTTCTTCTCGATCCTTTCAATTGGTATCAGAGCATTGGTCTCCATTGCCTTGGTTTAAACACCTTCGGAGGAAGATGGATGAGTCTACATTGGGGAGTCTTAGACATAGAGTGACTATACTTGATGGAGAGTACTTTCATGAGTGGAAAAATGAGATGCTTGAGATTTTCAATGAATATCATTTGACCAAGTACATTACTACTCCTTGTGCTCGCATTGTTGATCCTTTGCATCCCACACTCGATGAGGATCTTGATATGATTCGCAATCTTAGAACTATCAATCTTATCGTAAAAGGATTGCCTAAAAATTTGATTGTTAGCTTACCTAATCTAGATTGTGCTTACACCATATGGAGATTTCTATAGGAACGATTCCCAAATTATTCCTTGAAAAATCTAGATGAGATTCTCCATAAGTCTATTGCCTTGAATGGGATGAGTACTAGTGATCCTAAGTTTGATTATTGTCTATTTGAGCTTCATGATCTCATGCATGGCAAAGGAGATGTTGGAATTATTAGCAATATCATTTCCGAAGTCATTAGAATTCATAGAGATGAACATTGTTATGGTCATACTTCTAATGAATCACTCTCTCTAGGAATTGATCCATCACATGACAATGTTGAACATGGATACTATGATGAGAATGATGATAGTGACTATGATATTGATGATGCGATGAGACACTTTGGTCTTACGGCTAATCTTCGCGGCTACATGGCTGGAGGAAAAGGATGGGCTCTTGATAGTGGATGTACTAATCATATGACCAGAGACAAAGATATGTTTTGTGAGCTTGCTAAAAACGACGGCCCTCGAAAGTATGTCACTTTCGGTGATAACTCAAAGGGTAAGGTGGTTGGCCTTGGTAAGTCGGCCATCTCACACGATAGCTCCATACAAAATGTTATGCTCGTTGAATCGCTTGGCTACAATTTACTTTCCGTATCTAGACTTGCTGACTTTGGTTTCAACGTCCTATTTACTGAAGTAGATTGCCAAGTGTTTCGTAGACATAATCATAAAATGGTCTTTACCGATATTCGTAGAGGTGATCTTTACATTGTTGATTTCACTAAAAAGGCTCAACCTAGAACTTGCTTTACTGCTAAATCTTCGAAAGGATGGTTGTGGCATAGAAGGTTAGGTCATGTGGGCATGCGAAATCTTGATAAGCTTATTAAGGGTGATCATATCCTTGGAGTAAAAGATGTTATATTTGACAAGGATAGACTTTGTAGTGCCTGTCAAGTAGGAAAACAAGTTGGAGGAAGCCACCCCATGAAGAACATCATGACCACGGGAAGACCGCTCGAGCTACTTCACATGGATCTCTTTGGTCCTGATGCCTACAAGAGTCTCGGTGGTAACTCATTTGTTCTAGTCATAGTTGATGATTTTTCAAGATTTACGTGGGTGTTCATTCTTGATGATAAATCGCGGGTCCAAAAGATCTTTAAAAACTTCGCTAGGAAAGCCCAAAATCAGTTTGAAGTGAAGATCAAGAAGGTTCGGAGCGACAACGGAATGGAGTTCAAGAACGCAAATGTGGATACCTTTCTTGACGAAGAAGGGATTTCACATGAGTTCTCGGCTACGTACACGCATCAAGAAAATGGAGTTGTTGAGAGGAAGAACCGAACTCTTATTGAGATGGCAAGAACGATGCTTGATGAATACAAGACTCCAAAACACTTTTGGGCGGAAGGGGTTGAGACAGCTTGTCATGCAACAAATGGCTTGTATCTTCACAAGCTACTCGGCAAGACGGCATATGAGCTCCTCACTGATAACAAACCCCAAGTTGGATACTTTTGACTATTTGGCTCAAAGTGTTACATTCTTGATAAGCATCGTCATTCTAAATTTGCTCCTAAATCTCATGAGGGTTTCCTACTTGGTTATGGCTCAAACTCACACATTTACCGTGTCTACAACAATTTCACCCGAAAGGTTGAAGAGACGGTAGATGTGAAGTTTGATGAATCTAACGGTTCGCAAGTAGAGCAATTGCCAATTGATGCAGGAGATAAAGATCCTTCTGAAGCAATCCAAGACTTGTCTATTGGAAAGATCCGTCCAACGGAAGTGAAGGAGAGTACCTCGTCCATCCAAGTGGAAGCTTCCACCTCATGACAAGTTGAACCAAGAATTGATACGGAAGCATCCACGAGTGGGACACACCAAGATGAAGAAAACGAGGAAGTACACCAAGATGAACCTCATCAACCTCCTTCTCCACCAAGACAAGAGAACGACAATGTCAACAACAAAGAAGGCCAAGAAGAAGGAAAAGATGAAGAAGATGTTCCACCCCGTCCCAAGAAAAATCTCCCACAAGTTCGAGCAAGTGTCTGAAGAGATCATCCCGTTGAACAAATCTTCAATGATATTCAAACCGGGAGAATCACTCGCTCTAAAACTCGTTTGGCTATTTTTTGTGAACATTATTCATTCATCTCTAGTATTGAAGCTATGAAGGTTGAAGAAGCATTGGAAGATCCGGATTGGATAAACGCCATGCATGAAGAGCTACACAACTTTGAAAGAAATTAAGTGTGGACATTGGTCGAGAAGCCCGACAACAACCACAACATCATTGGTACCAAATGGGTGTTTCGCAACAAGCAAGATCACTACACCACAACACTTAATTAGGGGCAGTTAACTGCCGGGAGAAATACCTTATCAAGGGCAAAAAATCTGTCGGGGATTACATTTCTGCCGGCACAAGTAGGTATGGGCACAGAAACTGCCGAGAGAAGTTAAGGTACTGGGGCATACGGACTGCCGTGAATGATTAATGACATGTTTTCTGCCGGGAGAACTAAGTTGCGGCCCATAAAGTGTCGGTACGTGGTGTGAGCCAGAAAGTAGAACATATTGGGCCTAAACGGCCCACGGGCGATGGAAAATATTGGCATGCCGAACCAAAAAAAGGAAGAATACCCACTACTGCTCGTCTCGACCCTTCCAAGTTGCTCCCCAAATCGAACCCTAGGCAAATCGAATCTCACCCTGAGGCCCCTTCCTCGCGCTGGCCGCCCACCACCTGACCGGACCGCCCTAGCAACCTCCTCATCCACCGGCGAGCACGCCGCCACTTCCTCCTCGACCTCTGCCACATCGGCGTCAGCTTCCTTCCTGACCCAAGTCGCGCTCCCAGACAACCTCCGCTGGGCCCCCAACGCTGCCTCCCGACACTTTCTCTCCGGGCAGCACCGCTGCCAGCTCCCCGCCATTGTCTACTTGCTCGCTTCCTCAAGCAGCGCCGACTCATCCAGAGCTCCTCCCGCCAGCAGCACCTCCTCCTCTAGGAGCCTCCTCTACGAACCAGTCCTCCACCAAATTGGTACGTTCATGCTTGCAGTGAATACATGAGGAGCTGATGGTTTCTTCTATCTATTGGCAGTCTATCTGTACATTTACTTGTTGGGGAGTACTCTGTACTCAGCCGTATGGTTTATCTTTTGCTTATGGATCTGCAAATATTGGTATTCCTATATTCTTGTATCTTGAATTAATGAAAAAGCAGGGCCGGATTGGGCCAGTTCGTAAAAAAATGTACTTTCATCTATAGGGCTATGTCAAAATGTGTCATTTTAGCTTGGATGCAATATATAATGTGCAAAATTCTAGTCACGCTGTTTTACTTTTCCCCTTTAGTTTAGTTACATTTTGGAATATACAGGTGCGATAATTTTTCTCTACAATAAGACTGTTGTTTTGTTGCTGATAATTAGAACGTTTTGGATGCTCGTTGTTTATTTTCTGCATACAGGTTTGGTGGTAGTCTTTGATGTGTGGCTTAGTTTCTGATGTTTAAAGGGGGACTAACCTGAGACATGTGGTTGTGTTCTATTAGTTTTTAGTAATGGAAATTCGAGCTATGCTCCTAGGTAGGATTTTTTTGGAAAAATGGGTCATGAGGCTAGCTGAGTATCGTGCTCTTTTGTTCTATATGTAATCCTGACAAACAGTTCTCTAATTTTCACTTGGTGCTTTCATTTAAATAAACTTTTCAGTTTGTTTGTTCTATGAGAAGCGTGCATCTTATTTGTCCTCTCCACCAAGCAGCGTCGACTACGCCTAACTCCCTGTGTAGTGCCTCGTCTATGTCCTTGGCCCCAAGCAGTGTTCAAAATTCAGAGCTGATATGATATATTGTATGCTGTTTGCATATTGATGATCTGGTAAGCATTACAATGTTGGACATGACCAATTGCTTAACAGGAGATCTCTGTCTAAGAAATGCCTTCCTTAAAAAGCATGAATTGTAAAGCATGTGCGATGAATATATTTCACTTCAATTATCGCATGTGCGATGATCTTATTTAGCATTTCATTTCTTATATGCTTCATGCAAATGAAACTGCAGTAAACATACAAACTGAGATTTTGCTCGCCCTGTGTATGCATGTCCTGAATGTGCTTTGCCTTTGTATGCATACTGATTCTGGGAAGCTTTTACATGTACTAGAACTGGCTTTTGCATGCCTGTGTATTCTGAAGCTTAGTCTTTTGTTATTGGGCAGTAATTGAAACAGAGTTGTTGGTCTGCCTGCCATAGAACCATTTATGAAGATCATAGGAGTTGCCTTCTCATGTATTCCTATGCATAGTCCAGTACATATTTCCGTGCATAAAAAGTTGTTGGTCTTGCTGTAGATTCACCTTTGAAAGTTGAAAATTATGCTAGTAGAAATAGGTGTTACGGTATATCGACTACTTGCTTTGGAATAGTTATATCTTGATATTATCTGATCCCATCTCATGTATATTTCTAGAAAAAGCTTTATGAACCGAGTTCACTACAACTTGAAGTCTTGTGCATGGAAGGGAATTGAGATTTTTGCAGATTTGCTCATTCTGTACTAGTTAAAACATATGTGTTGATATTCTACTCATTATGGTTCATGCCGCTCTTAATTCTTCTTTTATGAGCTCTTACAGTGTTGTAAGGTTGAAGGTTCAAGATACTACACCTCAGTATAGACATGTAATATTATTTGAAAAGTAAATTTCTAATCTGCAGTGGAGTTGTATATAGTAAACTTGGAATGTCTTGATTAATTTTCTATATCTTTCATTGCAATGGTTACAGGTTCATCTTTACTTGAAATCTAATTTGCATGTTGGTTGGTGTTCTTCAAGAATCAGGGTACTAATTTGTGATATGATTGGCGAAAGAGGTATTTTGCACGATTCATTTATATCCTACATGTCTTTTTTCTCTCTATATAGTAGCATTATTTGAAAATGTCCTTGTATTTCCTCTTAGAAGCCCACACCTGAATATCATTATATATGCTTGTGAAAAAGTTCTGTATGTTCTTTTGAGTTAAGCCTACTTGCCTTTGTGAGCGTATAGAAAAAGATAAGATCTTGTGATGTAAAAAATTCATACAGGTTGTGGATGTCACTTCCTTTTTCTTAAACGTTGTCCCTATTTTGTCCTATGTACAGACAAATTTGATGATTCTTCACTTTCAGGAAAGTAAACTTAATACCAGAGGTAATCACACCATGCCATATGGGTTTCATTATCTGTCGGACACTGAAGCTGTTGTCATGCTTTCCAGGAAGGGTAACTTGATGTGCTTAATTCGTGCACCCAAACTTGAAACTATTGACATTTGTTAGTTTCTTATTAAATTGAATGTTCATTTGATGCCTTGAAGGGAAATTTGTTGAGAAAATCTCTTGATTATGTAGATGTTTTTTCTTATAAAAAATGGGGGTGGAGCCCTCTGTAAATTATTTGAGTATCGTAATAAATGTAATGGAGATTATGTTTTCTAATACATGTACTTGTTATTTGGTCACTTCCTGTCTAGGTTGAAAATGTTCCTGCAAGACTGGTTAAGACACCTTGCTGTAACCATATGTGTTGAGCTCACACCGAAGACCTAACAAGCTTTACTCTTTGTGTTTGTTAAATTTTTGTAATGCTCGGATGTCTAGGAACTGCAAATGCTAACTTATGAGGAAGTCTTCATGTGTACTCAATTAATTGTATACATTGTAAAATGTTTGATGATGAGATTTTATAATATATATGTGAAGTGCATCTGCAGAATCCTCTTGCTTTATTTGAATGGATGCAACATCATGTGAATCGTCAGTGTGTATGTAAATCAAATGTGAAGTGAATGCAATACTAGAGTATAAATAGCCTTATTTTAATTGGGTTACTTGGCACCACCGGTAGATCATCTGCCAGGAAAGCTGTTGATTGCTGGCAGAAAATGTCTGCCGGAGAATAGGAACTGCACTGGAGAATTCTAAACATGAGGGCAGAGAAACTGCGGCACATCTCCATCTGCCGGGAATTGTAATCCCCGGCAGCCGTTCTCGTGGCAGTTCTATCTGCCGGAAGAAAATCATTCCCGGCAGTTTGATTGCCCTTGTAAGTGACTTGCCCCGGCAGTTTTTCTGTCCTTGCATCGATGTGGTGTAGTGGATGAAGATGGTTGAGTCGTCCGCAACAAAGCTCTTCTAGTCGCCCAAGGCTACTGAGGGAGTCCAGGATTAGGGGGTGTCCGGATAGCCGGACTATGACCTTTGGCCGGACTCCTGGACTATAAAGATACAAGATTGAAGACTTCGTCCCGTGTCCGGATGGGACTTTCCTTGACGTGGATGGAAAGCTTGGCGATACGGATATGTAGATCTCCTACCGTTGTAACCGACTCTGTGTAACCCTAACCCTATTCGATGCCTATATAAACCGGAGGGTTTTAGTCCGTAGGACGAACAACAATCATACCATAGGCTATCTTCTAGGGTTTAGCCTCTCTGATCTCGTGGTAGATCTACTCTTGTACTACCCATATCATCAATATTAATCAAGCAGGAGTAGGGTTTTACCTCCATCGAAAGGGCCCGAACCTGGGTAAAAACATCGTGTCCCTTGTCTCCTGTTACCATCCGCCTAGACGCACAGTTCGGGACCCCCTACCCGAGATCTACCGGTTTTGACACCGACATTGGTGCTTTCATTGAGAGTTCCTCTGTGTCGTCGTCTTTAGGCCCGATGGCTCCACCGATCATCAACAACGATGTGCTCCAGGGTGAGACCTTTCTCCCTGTGCAGATCTTCGTATTCGGCGGCTTTGCACTACGGGCCAACTCGCTTGGCCATCTGGAGCAGATTGAAAGCTATGCCCCTGGCCATCAGGTCAGATTTGGAAGTTTGAACTACACAGCTGACATCCGCTGAGACTTGCCCTTCGATGGGTTCGAGCCACAGCCAAGCGCGCCGCACTGTCGCGAAGGGCATGATCTAGCTCTGCCGCCGGACAGTGTCCTGGAGGCCGCACCAGAGTCCCCTCCGACCTTTAGCTCGGATCCGACCATGCTGATCGAGGATGGGTGGCTGGACACCGCCTCGGGGGCTGCGATCTCCATGGCGATTGAGCTGTACACCTACCCCGTCCTTTGGGAAACTCGTGACTCCAAGGCGCCGGACTCCTCTCCGACTCCGAGCCTTCCACGCCCCTGCCAATCGAATCTGATTGGGCACCGATCATGGAATTCACTGTCGCGGACATCTTTCAGCACTCGCCCTTTGGCGACATTCTGAATTCACTAAAGTCTCTCTCTTTATCAGGAGAGCCCTGGCCGGATTATGGTCAGGAAGGTTGGGATGCGGACGACGAAGAAAATCAAAGCCCACCCACCACCCACTTCGTAGCCACTATCAATGATTTAACCGACATGCTCGACTTAGACTTCGAAGACATCGACGGTATGGACGATGATGCAGGAGACGACCAAGAACCAGCGCCCACAGGGCCCTGGAAGGCCACCTCGTCATATGACATATACATGGTGGACATCCCAAAAGATGGGAATGGTGATGGAACAGCGGAGGATGACCCCTCCAAGAAACAGCCTAAGCACCGGCGTCAGCGGTGCCGCTCTAAATCCCGCCACAGCAAAAACGGTGATTCCGGCACGGGAGATAATAACACCCTGGACAGTGCCGAAGAAAACCCCCTCCAGCAAGATTCAGCGCAGGAGGATGGAGAAGCCATCCCTGACGAGAGAGCGGCAGAAAAAGAGGTAGAGGACGATAATTACATGCCTCCCTCTGAAGATGAGGCAAGCCTCGACGACGATGAATTTGTCGTGCCCGAGGATCCTGTCGAACAAGAGCATTTCAAATGCAGGCTCATGGCCACGGCAAGCAGCCTCAAGAAAAAGCAGCAACAACTTAGAGCTGACCAAGATTTGCTAGCTTACAGATGGACTGAATTCCTTGCGGCCGAATAGTATGAACTCGAGCGCCCCTCCAAGAGCTACCCAAGACGCAGGCTGCTACCCCGATTAGAGGAGGAAGCACCTAAACCTACATCACCGGTGCATGATATGGCTGACCGGGCACCTCGTGGCCCGTGTGAGAGGCTGTCGGCCCTCAATTCAAGCCGCACCCGTCGCCGCTCAAAAATACAAAGGCACGGGGAATGCGCGGAACCTGCGAGATATATTGGAGGACAAGGCAAGGCAGACAAGATCGATCTATGGATCGCGTGGGCGCCCACGACCGTGCGCGTGACGATAACCGCCACGCCGGATACGGCAACTCGGCCGGGCGAACACGATGAGACAAAGCTCATTTGAGCTGCGTCGTGATATAGCCCAATCTGAGGCGCCACACACCCACTATGCTTCACAGATGAAGTGATGGATCATCAAATCCCTGAGGGTTTCAAACCCGTAAACATTGAATCATACAATGGCACAACAGATCCTGCGGTTTGGATCGAGGACTATCTCCTTCACATCCACATGGCCCGCGGTGATGATCTACACGCCATCAAATACCTCCCACTCAAGCTTAAAGGACCAGCCCGGCATTGGCTTAACAGCTTGCCAGCGGAGTCAATCGGTTGTTGGGAAGACCTGGAAGCCACATTCCTCGACAATTTCCAGGGCACATAAGTGCAACCACCAAACGCCGATGACCTAAGCCACATAATTCAGCAGCCAGAGGAATCGGCGGACAATTACGGACACGGTTCCTAACCAAGAAAATGAAATAAATCGATTGTCCGGATGCCGAGGCCCTTGCAGCCTTCAAACACAACATCCATGACGAGTGGCTTGCCCGGCACCTAGGACAGGAAAAGCCGAAATCCATGGCAGCCCTCACAACACTCATGACCCGCTTTTGCGGGAGAGGACAGCTGGCTAGCTCGTAGTAACAACATGAACAAGAGCCCTGGTAATTCTAATACCAAGGACAGCAGTGGCAGGTCGCGTCGCAACAAGCACAAGTGCCGCATTAACGGCGATAATGCTGAGGATACGGCAGTCAATGCCGGATTCAGAGGCTCTAAACCCGGTCAGCGGAAAAAGCCATTTAAAAGAAATACTCCGGGCCCGTCCAATTTGGACCGAATACTCGATCGCTCGTGCCAGATACATGGCACCCCCGAAAAGCCAGCCAATCACACCAACAGGGATTGTTGGGTGTTCAAGCAGGCAGGCAAGTTAAATGCCGAGAACAATGACAAGGGGCTGCATAGAGATGACGAGGAGGAGCTCCGGCCACCGAACAATAGAGGATAGAAGGGCTTCCCCACGCAAGTGCGGACTGTGAACATGATATACGCAACCCACATACCCAAAAGGGAGCGGAAGCGTGCACTAAGGGACGTATACGCGATGGAGCCAGTCGCCCCAAAGTTCAACCCGTGGTCTTCCTACCCGATCACTTTTGATCGAAGGGACCACCCCACTAGCATGTGCCATGGCGGATTCGCCGCATTGGTTCTAGACCCAATCATTGACGCATTTCACCTCACTAGAGTCCTAATGGATGGCGGCAGCAGCCTGAACCTGCTTTATCAGGATACAGTGCGCAAAATGGGCATAGACCCATCAAGGATTAAACCCACAAATACGACCTTCAATGGCGTCATACCAGGTGTCGTGGAATTGTCACGGCAGATGTCCTCATGAAAGGACTTAGTCGCGGGGCCATCGTACGGGTTAACTTAGAGGGGTTAAAGCGGATGCAAAGACACGAGAGTTTATACTAGTTCGGCCCTTTCGATGAAGGTAAAAGCCTACGTCTAGTTTGTGATGGGATTGATGTGATTTCGGCGACTAGGGAGCAATAGCTTCGCCTAAGCCTCGAATTGTTGTTGTCTGTCCCAAACCGCCACGGATCGTCCCCTTATATACACGGGTTGACGTCCGGCCGGTTCTCTGAGTCCCGAGGCCGGCTCATACAAGTGTCCGGCTCGGTCTCTTCTTTCTCTTATCTTACAACACAAGTTATATGGTTATGGCGGTTTTACCATTATGGGCCCTAACTCGCCCCTGGGCTCCGGGCCTCTAAGCTCTACAGCAATCGCCACCTTCTGAGTCTTCGTGGGCCCCAATTATGGCCGAGGGTAAACCGGCCCTTGAGGCGGTTTATATTCGATGAGTTACATCCCCAACATTAGGCCCAGCATTGACTTGAACCTGTTCATGTTAATCTTCAACATCTTAGGAAACTCTGAATCTCTTCCTTCATATTTCGTAAACCGCCATCTGCTTAAACCGTCGTGGACGTCATCCTCCGACCACAAACAGAAAGCATCTTGACGTCATCTTTATTAAAGAAGGCCAAACAGTAAGATTCCCTTCATTTAATACTATCCCGGAAATCGAGGCGACCGCTGCGCCGTCTGCCGCTTTCAACTCCTCCATTCTCGCGCCTGTTAATTACTCCGTCTCATTATAAATAGACCGGAAGGCCCTTTCTCTTCTTCCTCCTTCCGCGCTTCTTCTTCCTCGCGACGCTCCAGCTCTGAAGCTCCGCCGTCGCCTCCGACCTCCGAACGCCGCGTCAGTGCAAGGCCGCTGCATCAACCTGGTTGTACCAGAGACTCTCGGCGCTCCTCCGCTGTTCTGTGCATCGGGTAAGGCTCCTCCTCATGCCCTAGATCTGCATCTTGAGGCTCCTATTCATATAAATGCCGTTCTTAGGTGTTCATCCCTAGTCTCTTCATACCTGCTCTGCCATGGCTTTTTAATCCAACCGTAGCATATATCCTGTGTAGTAACTGCTCCGCCTTCAGTTTAGCACTTTGCACATCTTTCTTTTTGTTCAGACCCTCTTGTTAGAACGCACGAACTTCCCTGCCCTTTATAAGGCTTGCATGGGTCGCAGAAATTTTTCCTTACTGAATCTTCGGTAGATCCAAATTAACTCCATTCATATGTGAAACCTGTTTCATCCACACTTAGCAGATTTTCCGATTCTGTCTCTTCCTCCTAAGGGCGGTTTAATTTTTTGATAGCTAATCCACCATACTCCATTAGTCCTCAGCTAAACCGGAAATTGAACTGACCGCCAAATTGCGGTTTAGCATTGTATAATATGTACGAACCGTTAACGGTGAACCGTTTTTACTTTTCCTTTCACAGTCTCTTCTTCCGAATGGCCAAACAATTCTCAGCTTGCAATTGGGTCCGGTCCAAGATCACCGAGACGCAACTCAATGGATATGTCACCACCGGCGCTTTAGCCTCCAAAATGTCCTCCATTGGCGTGTTCCGGATGCGAATGCCCTCCTGAACCTCAAGAAGGAGAAGTAATTGTATTTATGCAGCACTTAGACCGGGATTCAGCCCGCCGGATCAAAATTCTTCCGAATGTCCTCGCAAGTTTCCAACTCCATCCACAAGATATTGGTCCAAACTCGTGGTCCAATATATGCAATTTCCAAGTTTTCTGTGAAGTCGCTCTTCAAGAAGAACCAGCCGTGGAGCTGTTCCGGGATTTCTTTCATCTGAACCGCCGTACGGAGTTTTCGGATGGTCCTAACACGGAACTGGGTGGTGTTCAATCCAGAAAAGGAAGGAAGTAGACTTTCCTCACGCAAAACACCAAAGCCATCCGAAAGATTGGAACCAAACCTGGTTCTATTGCCGGAATACCGCTCCTAACAGCGAGAACCCCTTGCCGGGCTACCGCCCTCACCAGCTTAGCAACCATCACCCATTGCCTTTACGCTTGACCGCCGCAGAACGAAAGAATTTTGGGCCTCAAATCATCAAACTTCGGGCTTTAATGGCCAATGGCTTAACTGGTATTGACCTTGTTTGATGTTGGGTTTCTTGGGGCATCTTGCCATTAAGCCGCCGCCCCGGATTGATGCACAAATACACTGGTAGCGTCAAAGACCCTCAAAGACGTCACGAGCTAGCAATAACTGAGCTTGAAGTCACTGAGACAGTGAAGAAGATGCTCGATGAGCCGATCTTCGTCTGCAGCCAAACCGGGTTGGCCCCATTCTGTGTTTCCAACAAACCGCCTGCGGTAAGGCTCCGCTCATCGCTCTTCTGATATTAATGCCTTATTGATATATATTAATCCTTGTTACTTCTCAGGCTAACAGCTCCTTCTGGAAACGAACCAAACCTGCCCGGGTTCCTCGTGTAAAGTCCAAGACCACCAAGAAAGCTGGTAAGAGGAGAACCGCCGAGTCTTCTGATCCGCCGGAAGAAGAAGATTCAGAAGCTGAGGTAAAGCTTGATTTACTTTGTCCCTTTTTATCCTTCATCCTATTAACAGTTTCAATTCCCAGGATGATGCTGAAGCCAGTCATGCCGATCCTGTTGAGGTAATCCTTCTTTCTTCCGAATCTGATCTTGTGTCGGTTAAAAGAATTCGCCACACAGTCCGGAAAGTGCAAAAATCTCACTCCCGTGCTCATTTGAATCCGAACCTTTCTTTGAAGACACAGCAGGCTGAAGAGCGCCGTACGACCCGGCACAACGGTCAACAAATTACATCGTCCGGTTTACCTGACACCCCAACCCGGAAGCCGCCGTCGGATGTGATTTGTTCTCCTGAAAAGCGTTATCCTTTGAAAGGTTTCTTCCGATGTCCTCTCAATCTGTATGATCCGAATTATCAGGCCTCTTCCAACTCATCTGGCGGTTCATCAACCACTCAACTGCCTCCTCTTAATGTTGTTGCGGGGTAAGCATAATGCTCTTTTTGTTTTCTTCGCATTTGTCGGTTCATCACACTCTAACTCTGAATATTGCAGCACCATGGCTCGCTTAAGTAAGAAGGCGAAAACCCTTGACCCTCATCAGGATGCTGATCCGGAGAAGACTCGAGCACCATGGCGAAAAGCCCGAAGTTGCTAAAACAGTTCTGCGGGTTGAACCAAGACGACAATGCTAATCCACGGAGGTTGAACCGGATGCCCAAGTGGAAACCTCACATCCTGCTCCACCGAGTCCTGCAGCGGAACAGGTAGCAGTTGCTGAAACGCCGAGCCTGGGTATGAAAACACCAAGCCCAAGGAAGAATGCCAATCCGGCCAGCCCGGCCAAAGATGATGATGTCGTAGTGACGGGCACCGCCTATACCGCCCCTGGCAATCCGGTCGCTTTATCAAAACACAGCGCCAAGGAAGAGTCTACTGCCATGAGTAAAGAGAAGGGAAAAACTGATCTGTCAGCTTATGATAACTTCTCTGCCCAAGAACTTCACTCCGGCTTACTGGACCGACTCTACACAAGTCGTGACTTGAAGCCGATGCAGTGAATCGTATGAAGGAACGCTATGAGGTAAGGAGTTATGCCTCTCTTCTACTTTTGTTGTGTAGTAGCCCCCAAGGGCCGGTTCAACTGAGCATAGTTAAACCGGGACTTAATATAAAACTCATACGTCTCAAACTTCAGTGTTGTAGCCCCCAAGGGCCGGTTCAACTTAGCATAGTTAAACCGGGACTTAACATGTATCACCATAGCAAGATGAGATCAATTAGCCATTAGCCCCCAAGTGCCAAGTTGAATACGTGTATTGAGCTTGGGACTTCATAATGAAACAACTAACGTGATCCATTTTTTATCAGAATGAGATATACCAGCAAACCGTACAACTCAAGGACCTTCGTGCCAATCTGAAGACTCAACAAGTAGAAGCCACCAAGGCCAAGGATGAATTGAAAACTGCCTTGACCACTATGGAGCAGCTCAAGGAGTGGTATAAATCCGAGCAGGCCAACTGGGACACCGAGAAGGCTGGTTTGCTAAAGCAGGCGGAAGATGTCAAGCGGCTCTTAAACCGGTGATGTAAGAGCTCACCGGACTGAAGCGCCAGATTAATGCCATGATCTCTGCGATCTTTGGTAAGAGATTTTTCACTGATTACTATTCCGTTTTGATATTTCCGCCAGTTTAACCTGAGCTGTCTTAAACCGGTATAGGGAAGCGTATTGGTCATCTGGGCTCTGATATGCGGAGGAAGCTCAAGGCTGCATACACGCTTATTGAGCAGCTGTATACCGGCACCCAGCGAGTCATATGCGCGACATCGTATGATAACACAGCTCCGTCCTTGATCAAAGATATGCTGGACCGGATATCCATGATTCCGGCACAACTTGAAGAGTTGAAACGATCCGCGGCCTGGGCTGGCACTTTATTGGCTCTAACTCGCGCCAAGGCGTGGATAGCGGACCTTGATCCGGCTGACATAGCCAAGGGCTTCCCCAGCGCTCAAGAAAACGGCGAAGCCTTTGATAATGACGCCCTCAAACGAATAACAAAGGAGATGCGTCCTCTGGCGAGTCAACTGGCAGCAGAAGCCAACCTGGCGGTTTACCGCTCTTTCTATGATGCAAACAACAAGCGGGTGGAATTTGTCATTCCAGAAGTGCAGAACCTTGTTCCTCCAATCCGTAAGCACACTTATGCCCCTGACGTTGATCCGGCTGAGCTTATAAGTGAAGAGGCTGTCTTTCAGGCTTTAAACCGGATTGACTGGTCTACCAATGACTTCCGGCCATTGGGTGATGAAGAGGAAGAAGCTGAACCGATGCCGCATTTACCCATCTTCTTCACGTCAACCCGGCGAGGAAGCTTAATCCGTCAAGCCGGTTGATGCATCATAAGCTGCTAGTCATAACGCCATTCGAAATGTTGGGCCTCGGAAGGCCTTGTAATAGAATAGCCAGCACTTTTGTTTTTTAATATGCATTTATGCCTTCAGTCTGCAACCTTCGCGCAGAGGTGCTAATACTTTTGGTTGAAAAATCGAAACCTTCAATCTATTTTGCCTGCAATCACAAATTCTTAAACTGCCACGGCGGCTTGTGTCGCCAGCCGGCTTGTGACGCTCATATGTATATGTAAGGAAATATTGAGGTATATGATCAAAATTTTGTGATACAAAAATACCTGCCAGCGTCGGGCATGCAGTTGGCTTAGCCAACCTGGAAACGGAGGTTGTATAAACCATTACCGTCAAAGGAGAAAACAGCTCCTGTATTTATAATGCTGGTTTACCATGTAAACCATGCCGGGTCATGTTAAGCACCCTGTTACTCCATAATGGGATGTTAACAGGAAAAGTCAAACCGGAAAAGTTATTTCCGGATTAACATAAACCGAAAGCCGTCAATTACTGGTTGAACCGGTTTGAAAAAATGTTATCGTTTTGAAAACGCAACAAAAAATCAAATAGCAATTTGCAGAAAGAGGCTTTACTGAGCCGATCAGATGGTATTACCATGGTCGGACACGACCAAGCTCCCAATAAGGTGTAGCTATGGTTCAAGTCAGCCAGGTCCCCAACTGAAACCGTGGCATTATGCCGATCAAGTGGCGTGGCAATGGTTCGGTTCGACCAAGCCCCAAGTGACTCTATGGCCTTAGGCCGATCAAGAGGCGTGTTGGTTCAGACTTGACCATGTCCCCAAGTGATCCGGTGGCTTTCGCCTATCAAGAGGTGTGGCATTGGTTGGATACTGACCAAGCCCCCAAGTGATATCTAAAAGCTTCCGCAAAGGAAGCTCTGTGGGGAAACCGGAGGCCGCTTTTAAGACAACAACTCCATGTACCCAAACCGGATGCTTACAGAACGGATGCCCCGCTTTAGCCGAGGCTCCGGTTTTACTGCTTTTATTCATAATATATACATTGTCATAATATGTACATAAGGAGAGCCGATGGCTCAGGTATAATAAGGCCGAAGATGAGCTATATTCCACGGCCTGTTGGTCTCCTCTTCTGACGTGCGTGAGTCTTTATGCTCTCGAATATCGATCAAATAGTATGACCCGTTGTGCAGATTCTTGCTGACCACAAAAGGCCCTTCCCAAGGTGGGGATAGCTTGTGCATATCTGTCTGGTCTTGAATGAGCCAAGCACCAAGTCTCCTTCTTGAAAGGTTCTGGTTACGACCCGATTGTGATACCGACGAAGATCCTGCTGGTAAATCGCCGAGCGAGAAGCCGCCATATCTCGTTCTTCATCCAGTCGATCCAAAGCGTCCTGCCGTGCTGCCTCGTTATCTGCCTCAACATAGGCCGCCACACGAGGCGAGTCATGGCGGATATCGCTGGAGAGGACCGCCTCCGCTCCATAGACCATAAAGAACGGTGTGTATCCAGTGGATCTGTTAGGGGTAGTATTTATACTCCATAACACAGATGGTAGCTCTTCTACCCAACAGCTCGGCGTCCTCAGAAGGGACCATAAGCCGGGCTTGATACCTCTCAGGATCTCTGATTAGCTCGCTCGCTTGACCATTGGACTGTGGGTGAGCTATCAAGAAACGCTCAAGCCGGATGTGCTCACGTTCACAAAACTCCTTCATGGCACCTTTGGACAAATTGGTACCATTATACGTGATGATACCGTGTGGAAACCCAAACCGAAGATCACCCTTTTGATGAACTGAACCGCCGTGGCGCATCACACTTGCTAACAGGCTCGCCGCGACCCACTTTGTAAATTTGTTGATCGCTACCAGCAAGTGTGTCTTCTTGTCCTTGGACCTTTTAAAAGGTCCCACCATGTCCAGCCCCAAGTCGCAAACGGCCAAGTAATTGGAATCATCCTCATTTCTTGGGCGGTATATGAGCACGTCTAGAAAACTTCGGCAACCATCACATCGCCGACCAGATCTTCCGCATCAGCATGGGCAGTCAACCAATAAAAACCATGGCGGAACGCCTTAGCCACCAAGGATTTTGAACCGACGTGGTGACCACAGTCCCCTTCGTGGATCTCACGCAATATTTCACAGCCTTCCTCAGGGGACACACAACGCTGAAACGCCCCTGACACACTGCAATGATGCAACTCGCCATTAACAATGGTCATAGACTTAGACCGCCGAACTATCTGTCGGGCCAATGTCTCATCTTCTGGTAACTCCCCCGGCTCATGTACGCCAAATAAGGGAGCGTCCAATCCGGAATGACATGCAGGGCTGCCACCAACTGAGCCTTCGGATCAGGAATAGCCAAATCTACTTCATCAGGAAGCTTGACTGACGGGTTGTGCAGTACATCAAGGAAGACATTGGGCGGGACCGGTTTGCGTTGAGAGCCCAACCGGCTTAAAGCATCCGCCGCTTTGTTCTTCCGACGATCCACATGGTCCACCTGATAGCCTTTAAAATGACCTGCAACAACATCCACCTCCCGACGATATGCAGCCATGAGTGGGTCTTTGGAATCCCAAGTGCCTGACACTTGTTGGGCCACCAAGTCCGAGTCACGAAGCACTTAACCCGGCTTAGATTCATCTCCTTAGCCATCCGAAGACCATGGAGCAAGGCTTCATACTCAGCTGCATTGTTAGTACAAGGGAACATTAAGCGGAGGACGTAACAAAACTTTTCACCTCGTGGGGAAGTTAACACAACTCCAGCCCCCGAGCCCTCCAACTGCCTGGACCCGTCAAAGTGGATGGTCCAATAGGTATGATCTGGCTTTTCTTCAGGCGCTTGTAACTCCGTCCAATCATTAATGAAATCCACAAGTGCCTGGGATTTTACTGCCGTCCGAGGCACATACCTTAAACCGTGCGGCCCAAGCTCTATGGCCCACTTAGCAATCCGCCGATCGCTTCCGGTTACATGTATGATATCGCCCAAGGGAGCTGAATCGACCACCGTGATGGGATGCCCTTGAAAATACAGCTTCAGCTTCCGGCTTGCCATAAAAACTCCATACACCAGCTTTTGCCAATGTTGATATCTCTGCTTGGACTCAATAAGCACCTCATTGATGTAATAAACCGGACGTTGAACCGGATACTCCTTCCGCCTCCTTCCGCTCTACCACAATGGCTACGCTTAACTGCCACGGCATTAGCGACAACATATAGCGTAAGCGGCTCCTTGTCAATGGGAGCGGCAAGAACAGCGGGTTGGCCAATTGCCGCTTTAAATCCTCTAATGCTTCATCGGGCGGTGAACTCCGGACAAACCGATCCGTCTTCTTCAAAGATTCGGTACAAAGGAATGGCCTTCTCCGAGGCGGCCGATAAACCGGCTTAAGCGGCAATCCGACCCGCCAAACGTTGGACATCATTAATGCACTTTGGCTTAGCCAAGGAGGTGATAGCCGTAATTTTCTCCGGATTAGCTTCAATCCCCTGTTGGACACAAGAAAACCCAATAACTTGCTCGCTGAACACCAAAAACACATTTGGCTGGGTTAAGCATCATCTTGTACACCCGCAAGTTGTCAAAGGTTTCTTCGGATCCTCAATCAGTGTCTCCTTCTTCCTTGATTTAACCACAATATCATCCACATAAGCATGCACGCGTTACGGCCGATCTGTTCGTGCAAGCAATTCTGTACGCAACACTGATAAGTTGCTTGGGCGCTCTTGAGCCCAAAAGGCATAGACACATAGCAGAAGGCTCCAAAGGGAGTGATAAACGCTGTCTTCTCCTGGTCCTTAACTGCCATTTTTGATCTGATGATATCCAGAATACGCATCCAAAAAGCTCAAACGCTCACAACCCACCGTAGCATCAATAATCTGAATGCGGGGGAGGGCGAAAGGATCTGCTGGACAAGCCTTGTTAAGATCTGTGTAATCCACACACATGCGCCAAGTGCCGTTTTTCTTAAGGACCAACACCGGATTAGCAAGCCACTCTGGATGGAAAACTTCAACGATAAAACCTGCTGCTAAGAGCCTGGCAACCTCTTCTCCAATGGCCTTGCGCCTTTCCTCGTTAAACCGGCGAAGAAACTGCTTTACCGGTTTGTACTTGGGATCAACATTAAGAGTGTGCTCAGCGAGTTCCCTCGGTACACCTGGCATGTCAGAAGGCTTCCATGCAAAAATGTCCCGATTCTCATGGATGAAGTCGATGAGCGCGCTTTCCTATTTAGGATCCAAGTTAGCACTGATGATGAACTGCTTGGACGAATCACCGGGCACAAAGTCAACAAGTTTAGTCTCAGCCGCCGATTTAAACTTCAGATCAGGATCGTGCTCTGTAGTTGGCTTCTTCAACGGGGTCATATCCGCCAGATCAACATTGTCTTTATAGTACTTTAGCTCTTCGGTAGCACAAACCGACTCTGCGTAAGCCGCATCACCTTCCTCACACTCTAAAGCGATCTTGCGGCTCCCATGAACTGTTATCGTCCCTTTGTGACCCGGCATTTTTAGCTGCAAATAGACATAACAAGGTCGCGCCATAAACTTGGCATAAGCCGGCCGCCCAAACAGTGCGTGGTAAGGGCTTTGATTTTTCTCCACTTCAAATGTAAATGTCTGCGATCTGGAGTGTTGTTCTTCCCCTAAGGCCTCATCCTGAGCTATTTTACCAACCGGATATGCTGACTTGCCAGGCACCACACCATGAAACACTGTATTGGACGGCTTGAGAAGTTTATCCGTTAACCCCATACGACGGAAGGTCTCATAGCTTTGAATTTTCACCACTTCAAATGTCAATGTTTCCGATCTGGAGTCATGTCCATCCCCAAAGGCCACCTCCAGAGCTATTTTACCAACCGGATATGCTGACTTGCCAGGCACCACACCATGAAACACTGTATTGGACGGCTTGAGAAGTTTATCCGTTAACCCCATACGACGGAAGGTCTCATAATACAGGATGTTGATGATGCTCCCTCCGTCCATCAGCACCTTGGTGAACTTGTATCCTCCCACCTGAGGCGCCACCACTAGGGCGAGCTGACCCGGATTGTCAACCCGGGGAGGATGATCCTCTCTACTCCACACAATAGGCTGCTCTGACCAGCGTAGGTAATGCGGCACAGCCGGTTCAACAACGTTGACTGCCCGCTTCTGAAGTTTCCGGTCTCGCTTGTCCAAGCTAGTGGTGAAGACGTGATATCATCCACCATTCAACTGCTTCGGATTGCTTTGATAACCCGATCGCATTGTTGCTGATTGTAACCACCTTGGTTGTTCTGATTGTTCGATTGTTACGCCCGCCGGATTACCATTAAACCCTGGACCGAATTTCCTCCATCGTAACCCGGGCGGACAACTGAACCGCCGCCGGGCCCCTGATCATACCGGAAAGCATTAGAACTTTTGAACTCCTGCATAATGTAACAATCCTTCCAGAGGTGGTTTGCTGGCGCCTCCTTCGTCCCATGCTTCGGACAGGGTTGATTCAACAGATAATTCAACCGGTCCGGATTGTGATTAGCGCACCACCTCGGTTCGGATGTTTACCCTTGCGCCGCTGACCCTTGTCCTGCTGCGTTGGTGTTGGCTCTGAAGCCCATGTTACCATTCGCCTTACGCTTGTTTCCTCCATTACCCGCCGTTGATCTGCTGGCCTCTGGAGTTGCTTTGTTACATTTTCCTTCCTGTTTCATCTTCCTCGGACTCGGGATCCTTGGTACTATCGTAATCAGCATACTTCACTAAAACGCCCATGAGAGTGCCCATGTCATTGCAAAACGCTTCATGCGACCCAGCTTCAATTTTAAAGGCTCGAACCGGCGGTTGCCCTCTAGGGTTAAGATTGCGTAATCAGTGTTGATCTGGTGCGAAGAATGTAGAACTTCAAACGCGGGCGCACCCAATGGGTTGTGGATTCTCCCTCGGCTGGACACAAGCCGCCAAGTCCACCATAGACATGGGCTGCTTACAGTGTCTTTGAAATTCTGAATGAACCGGGTCCGCGAATCGGGTCCATGAACTGATGGAATTGGGTGGCAAGTTTTTCAACCAAATGCACGGCCGTGCCTTCAAGCATCATGGTAAAATACTTTGCACATGCAGCTTCATCCACATCCAAAGATCTCCATGGCCATCTCATAGCTTTCTATCCATGCTTCTAGAGCCGGATCGGCGGTATAATTGGGCACCTTGCGTGGCCCTTGAAATCTTTGGGCAAGTGTATATTGCGTAAAGCGGGGGCGAGGCAAGGCACCCCAAAGAGCTAGATGTAACTCCAGGCTCGAAGATAGTCGGTCGAACGGCGCAAGCTGATAATCTTGATCTTTGTCGCTTCTTCGCCCCCACCGTGCCCTGGCCCGGTCCACCACCTCTTGAGCGTTTTCGAAACCACCCGCCGGGTTGTTGCCGCGGGGTGCACCGCGCTGTGCATTACTTGACACGGCCGGTTTCATCTGCATGCCTGCTATAGCTCCGGCTCGGGCGGGGGGTGGAGTGGATCCGATCGCGGCTGTTTGAATATGCTTCCTGTTGGACCAGAGCCGTCCTAAGGAGCTCTTTGACCCGGCGTGTTTCCACTTTGTGGTGAATCGCCTTCGATTGGAATCGCCTCCAACCGCACCGCAGCCGCAACAAGGTTATCCATCCGGTTGGAGTAGTGACCTGGAGGTGTTTGCACAGCTTGAGGCACGCCGGCATGATGGCGAGGTAGATCTATCACACGAGGCTGAATCGGCGCGCCCGTCACAAAGCTTCCGCGCCGGTTCACCACCGGGCGGCGGATTCGGGTCCCTGCTCCTGGGGTGTTGAAGAGGTCTCTTCCCTCGAAAACCGAGGGCAAACGGGATCTGTACTTTCTTTTCATGACTTCATGCGACGCATTCTGATCCAGCATGAGCCTATAAGCCTGCGCATCCAAAGCGGCCCGCTCTGCCACCATCCTAGCGTTTGTAGCTGCCAGATCCACTTTAGCCTGAGTGATTTGCTCCTTCACCTTTGCAATCTCCGCATTATGCAGGTCTTGATCTGCCGGGTTAGCCTCTGCCATGAGCACAGCCAATGCATCAAATAGTTCTGATAAAACTTGAGCCGCCGGGCGCACAGGGCCTCCTGCCCCGGCTGCCATCGCCGTTGTTGAACCGGCGACCATTGGCGCCCGGTCGAAGAGTGAAGCGTCGCTTGTGTACCGCCATGAATATTCCAACCCGGTTGGGAAGATCAAAGGTCCGGATACTCTCATCGTCGGAACAGCCCCGATCTGGCCATCTTGCGGTGATACAGAGACTCGCTTTCCCGGTCGATGACTCGTCATCGGAAGTAGACAACGGTTTCGCCACGGATGTTGATCCACCCTCATAGTCTCCTCCGTGGATGACTCCCACGAAAGCACGCCCGACAACCGGTTTAGCCAGGGCAGGATTCTTCTTCGCCCGCTGAGCCGTCTCGACGAGGTCGGTGCAGATGTCCGGCCCAGGCCCTGGCTCACCGATCTTGCCGATGAACACGTGTATGCCACCAAAGGGGACCCGGTACCCATACTCAATCGAGCCGGCCTCGGGGCCCCAGCCTGCATCGTCGATGTAGAGCTTGCCGCGACGACTCTTGGTCATCCGGCCCACAAAGATAGCCTTGAGTCCTTGAACTTGCCCTCTAAGATCATCAAACCATCGTGGCGATAGCCTGACGGTGGGCGCCAACTGTCGTGGAATTGTCACGGCAGATGTCCTCATGAAAGGACTTAGTCGGCGGGGCCATCGTGCGGGTTAACTTAGAGGGGTTAAAGCGGACGCAAAGACACGAGAGTTTATACTAGTTCGCCCCTTCGATGAAGGTAAAAGCCTACGTCTAGTTTGTGATGGGATTGATGTGATTTGGCGACTAGGGAGCAATAGCCGCCTAAGCCTCGAATTGTTGTTATGCATCCCAAACCGCCGCGGATCGTCCCCTTATATACACGGGTTGACGTCCGGCGGTCTCTGAGAGTCCCGAGGCCGGCTCATACAAGTGTCCGGCTCGGTCTCTTCTTTCTCTTATCTTACAACACAAGTTACATGGTTATGGCGGTTTTACCATTATGGGCCCTAACTCGCCCCTGGGCTCCGGGCCTCTAAGCTCTACAGCAATCGCCACCTTCTGAGTCTTCGTGGGCCCCAATTATGGCCGAGGGTAAACCGGCCCCTTCAGGGCGGTTTATATTCAGTAGTTACATCCCCAACACCAGGTGTAGAGGCCAACTGTACAGGCTCAGTTACACTTGAAGTGGTCTTCGGATCCCCAGATAACTTCCGGAGCGAGGAGTTAATCTTCGACATAGTCTCGTTCCGCAGCGGCTATCATGCACTGCTCGGACAAACCGCATTTGCAAAGTTCAATGCGGTGCCGCACTACGCATATGGAAACACCGAACGCTCTCTCCAGACGGAGGAGCATACGGCGGCCCTCGCGGCGGAAGTGCAAAGCAGCCTCTTAAGGCAATTCTCGAGTCCGACTATTAAACGCCCGGACACCGTCAAGCGCGCCCGGAGTAACCTACAACAAGACCGCCTGGCACGTTCCGAGCACGCATAGCAATGCAGCCCAAGCCCCAGCCCTCGCGAAATCGCGAAACCAGTATTACGCGTACATAATTATGCTCTGGAAATACCATGGGCGTAGGGGAAGGAGCACGACCACGGCATGCCCAGAATGCGGCTCAACCACACCAGGGGCTTCCGATTGTGTCATTCTTTTTTCTTTCTTTTTACTTTCAGGACTCCGTTCTCACGAAGCCCTGTCCGACATTAGAATTGCCGAACACACGATGCAACAGCCAGGGAAGCAAAAAGCTACGTCGAGTGTGCAGGTGGTCTCTATTACGAGCAATATATCTGTTTTACACAACATCTCGCGGCTTACCCCTGGAGGGAGACATGTTAAAAAGTCCCGTCCCTTGCTTATCGCACTATTTGTATCGTTCTGCTCTTACAGCAGCCCTTTTGAATAAACAATATATAGCTTCTGCCTATTATTGATTTCCCTTATATATATATATATATATATATATATATATATATGTGTGTGTGTGTGTGTGTGTGTGTGTGTGTGTGTGTGTGTGTGTGTGTGTTTATTTATGACATTGTGCAACCGTACACTTTGGTACAGGCAATACACCAGGGGCTTAAGTACCCCATAATATGGTGTGATAAGTCCGAACACTTTCACAAGTGCGGCACCCGAAACTTATAGGATTATATGCATCGGCTCCGAATCATGTCTTGGGTCAATAGTTGGGTTTGCCCGGCTCCCATGTTTTGGTACCTTACGTTCTGTTATATCGGCTAAGGTAGCGCTGGGAGAACCACTGCGGTTGTGCCCCGGTTGAGCTGGGTTAAGCACCTCAGTGGAGAAAGCTAGAGCCCGTCGCTATTCGAGAGGTTTTCGAGTCCCTAAAGACTTATGCCGCTTAGAGCGAGGAGTCGACATTGTCCGGCCTAGGCGTGGATAGCGCAACGAACTCGGTCTTCCGAATACCAGGGGCTTCGCCGAAATTTAAAATTATAGAATTCTATGGCTAAGTGAGAGTGTTCAAGCATTATAGTCCGGTTTCCTTGTTCGTTGCGTTGAGCGCCTCCCTCGAAGGACCCAAGAATGGGAACAAGAGCGCTCAAGTTCATCCCGAACACCCCAGCACTTTCGTGGCATGGGGCTGAAGCCAACGACTCGCCATCTCTCAATTTTAATACACGGTCGCACAGAAGGTAATATTTTAAATTAAAAAGTGTTGCTTAGCGCATATGAACAAGTTTTCAGCGTACAGGATAACAAATGCAAGTCTACTCAAAAATTATGTCTTTGGAGCATTCATCCGCTATCAGGCAGGCACCCTTCATGATGCCCTCATAATATATTTCAGGGTTGCTATGCTCCTTCTTCGGTGGTGGTCCGTCCTTCACAAGCTTCTCAGCGTCCATCTTGCCCCAGTGCACCTTAGCAAGGGCAAGGGCCCTACGGGCACCTTCGATGCAGACGGAGCGCTTGATGACTTCAACCCATGGACATGCGTCCACCAGCCGCCTCACCAGCCCAAAGTAGCTCCGGGCATGGCCCGTTAGGCCACAGCCGAACTATGAGGGCCCCTCATGGCCTGTTCGGCCACCTTATGGAGCTCGACCAGCTGCTTCAACTGGTCGCTTAAGGGCACCGGGTGTCCGGCCTCAGCATACTGAGACCAGAACACCTTCTCCGTCGAGCTTCCCTCCTCGGCTCGGTAGAATGCGGCAGCATCAGCCACACTACGGGGCAGATCTGCGAATGCTCCTGGAGAGCTCCGGATTCGGGTAAGTAACAGATAGTTCGCTTTCACATGATTGCTTTGCATATAGAATGCCTTACCCGCCGCTACCTTCTTCATCGCCTCAATCTTCTGGAGGGCTTTTTGAGCTTCGGCCTTAGCGGCCTTGGCGCTCTCAAGGGCCGTGGTGAGCTCGGACTCCCGAGTCCTTGAGTCACGCTCCAAACTCTCATGTTTTTCCACGAGATCCTAGAGCTCTTGCCGCACCTCCGCCACCAGCGCCTCCTGCTTTTCTCGCTCGATGTGCTCCGCGGACGCATTGCTTTCGGCCCGGGCCACCGCCTCCTTCAGGGTCGCCACCTCGTTCGTGGCCCCTGCAATATTCATGTTATTCCTGTTAATTTTTTGCAAACACATCTTTTAAATACTCCCATAAGGTATTACTTACCTTCCTTGTCCTCGAGCTGCTTTTTGGCAAGTCCGAGCTCGTTCTCGGACTGCTCGAGGCTCTGCTTCAATGCACCAACCTCCATGATCGGTCTGGCAGAGGTCAGCAGCGCAGCCTGCATTCCCATATTGACATACTTATGTTAGACTCCTGCGTATATCTTTTTGATCCTCAGTTCGGCTTTTCTTTCCGAACACCAAACTGAGCATCAGGGGCTACTGTCTATACAGTAATATTTTTATATATCTTAAATACATACCTCAAAGCCTGTTAGAAGGCTGGCACAGGCTTCAGTCAGCCCACTCTTGGCGGACTGAACCTTCTGGATCACCACACTCATAACAGTGTGGTGCTCCTCGTCGATGGAAGCGCCGTTAAGAGCCTCCATCAAATAATCCGGTGCCTCCGGTTGGACGGAGGTCACCGGCGTCACAACCTTGCCCTTCTTACGAAGGGGTTGCCTGTCGGACTCCGGAACCACAGAAGGTTCCGGTACGGAGTCCGGCGCAGGGCCGGACTTGAAGCCCTTCGGGATTTTATCCCCTTTTAGCCTGGATTCCGGGAGGCCGCCTTGCGGCGCCTCCATAGCCACCTCCTCCTGGCTGGGCCCCTTTTGGGACTCCACCCCGGTGTCATCCGCGGCGGGAGGAGACGAGGCGGTCGGAAGTGAGGTGCTATTCACCTCCGACGAATCCAGGGAGCCGCTCGACGAATCGTCGAGCCCATCAATTGGTGGGCTGCAACGTTATATCCGGCGTTATAGGATGTTGTGCGACAAATGAAACGCCACGAGTTATTCTGGTGTCCGGACAATTACGATTTCGCCAGGGGCTTGGTCCTTGGAGCCCACCCCTCTTCGCCATCATCGGCATTGGTGGTGTAGTCTGGAGGAAGAGTCCTTCCCTTCTTGGACCCTTCGGCCTCCCCGGTTGGGGCGGCCTTCCTTTTCTTCTCTCCCCCCGCTGGGGGAGAGGCCTCTTTTTCCTCCTCCTCGTCTTTGCGGGAGGAGTCCGCCTCGGCGTCATCGGACGATGAGTCCAATAACACCTGGCGTCGGGAACTCCTTCGAGGTCCCGTGGCCTTCTTCTTGTCCTTCTTTTCCGGCACCACGTGAGGTGCCGGAACCAGCAGCCCCATCAATTGGGCGTCCGCTGGGTCTTCTGGCAAGGGATCCGGACAGTCGATCTGTCCAGACGTCTTCAGCCAGTCCTGTCAAAGGTGAGGGAGTTTTAGATCCCGCAAAGAGTCAAACTATGAAAAAAGAGTCCCGTAAAGGGTAAAATAACTTACCTCACTGACTTGATGCTGCGAGCTGAATCCGCGATCTTCCGTCGCGGATGCGGGAGCTTCGGCGCCCTTGAACAGCACCTTCCAGGCGTCTTCATACGTAGTGTCGAACAGCCGGTTCAAGGTTCGGTGCTGTGCCGGATCAAACTCCCACAAATTGAAGGCCCGTCACTGGCATGGGAGAATTCGGCGGATGAGCATCACCTGGATTACGTTGACAAGCTTGAGATTCTTGTCCACCAGGTTTCGGACGCAGGTTTGGAGTCCGGCCAGCTCTTCCGAATTACCCCATGTCAAGCCCGTCTCTTTCCATGAGGTGAGCCGTGTGGGGAAGCCAGATCGGAATTCGGGGGCCGCAGCCCATTGAGAGTAGCGCGGCTCGGCGATATAGAACCACCCCGATTGCCACCCCTTTATGGTCTCCACAAAGGAGCCCTCGAGCCATAGGAAGTTGGCCATCTTGGCCACCATGGCGCCTCCGCACTCCGCTTGGCGGCCGCCCACTACCTTCGGCTTGACGTTTAAGGTCTTCATCCATAAGCCGAAGTGGGGCTGGATGCAGAGGAAGTCCTCGCACACGACGATAAATACCGAGATGTTGAGGATGAAATTCGGGGCCAGATCGTGGAAGTCTAGGCCGTAGTAGAACATGATCCCCCGGACAAATGGCTGAAGTGGAAACCCTAGTCCGCGGAGGAAGTGGGGGAGGAACACCACCCTCTCATGGGGCCTGGGGGTGGGGATGAGCTGCCCCTCGTTGGGGAGCCTATGCGCGGTGTCGCTGGACAAGTATCCGGCCTTCCGCAGCTTTTTGATGTGCCCCTCCGAGACGGAGGAGGCCATCCACTTGCCTCCCGCTCCGGACATAGCTGGAGAAGGTTGAGGTGGGATGTGCGGACTTGGGCGCTGGAGCTCGAGTGCGTGGAAATGGGTAAGCAAAGGAGGAAGAAGGCGTTTGTGAAAAAGCGGATTCTTATCCCCTTATATGGACGGGCAAAGCTATGCGTCCCCACCGGCCTGATAAAACTCGCTTATCTCCCAAGCATCGTAATCAATGGCGCGGTTGGGTTACCCACACCCGTATTGATGAGAATCCCGGAATAAGGGGACACAATCTCTGCTTTGACAAGACGTGCCAAGGAAACCGCCTCGCTAAACACGCTGAGGTTGGACAGTAAAAATGATTCGAATAAAGGCTTGGCCGTGGTGTGATGTCACGCTGCGGAGTACGTCAACAGATTGACCTTGTGTAAATGTTATTCTCTCTACGGTGGTATGTGGAACTTATTTGCAGAGTCGTACACTATCCTTGTGTTCAAAATCATCTATGAAGTATTCGGAGGAGGAACCCGCCTTGCAATGCCGAAGACAATATGCGCGTCGGACCCGTCGTCATTGAAGCCTGGTTCAGGGGCTACTTTGGGAGTCCTGGATTAGGGGGTGTTCGGATAGCCGGACTATGACCTTTGGCCGGACTCCTGGACTATGAAGATACAAGATTGAAGACTTCGTCCCGTGTCCTGATGGGACTTTCCTTGGCGTGGAAGGCAAGCTTGGCGATCTGGATATGTAGATCTCCTACCGTTGTAACCGACTACTGTGTAACCCTAACCCTATTCGGTGCCTATATAAACCAGAGTGTTTTTAGTCCGTAGGATCGAACAACAATCATACCATAGGCTAGCTTCTAGGGTTTAGCCTCTCTGATCTCGTGGTAGATCTACTCTTGTACTACCCATATCATCAATATTAATCAAGCAGGAGTAGGGTTTTACCTCCATCGAGAGGGCCCGAACCTGGGTAAAAACATCGTGTCCCTTGTCTCCTGTTACCATCCGCCTAGATGCACAGTTCGGGACCCCCTACCCGAGATCCGCCGGTTTTGACACCGACAACTACACTCAAGTCGAAGGTATGGACTACGGTGAGACATATGCCCTCGTTGCTAGACTTGAGTCCATCCGCATCTTACTTGCCTATGCTAATCACCATGATATCACTTTATACCAAATGGACATTAAAAGTGCTTTTCTAAACGGTGAAATTGAGGAGGAAGTTTATGTTAAACCACCTCCAAGCTTTGTCAATCCTAAGAAACCCGATCATGTTTACAAACTTCACAAAGCTCTTTATGGTCTTAAACAAGCTCGTAGAGCATGGTATAAATGCTTGACCAAGTTCCTTATTGAAAAAGGCTTTGAGATTGGAAAGATAGACTCTACTCTTTTTACTAAAAGGGTTAATGGTGAGTTATTTGTATGCCAAATTTATGTTGATGATATCATATTTGGCTCAACTAACCCTCAATTTAGTGAGAAGTTTGGAAAGCTAATGTCGGAGAAGTTTGAGATGTCTATGATGAGTGAACTCAAGTTCTTTCTTTGTTTGCAAATCAAGCAAACTAAGGAAGGCACCTTTGTCTCTCAAACAAAGTACACCAAGGACTTATTCAAGAAGTTCAACATGCAAGAAAGAAAAGGTATGAAAATTCCCATGCCTACTAGTGGACATCTTGATTTGACTAAGGATGGTAAACCGGTTGATCAAAAGGTTTATCGCTCTATTATTGGATTATTGTTATATCTATGTGCCTCTTGTCCCGATATTATGCTAAGTGTGTGCATGTGTGCAAGATATCAAGCGGCCCCCAAAGAATGTCATCTTAAGGTTGTGAAAAGGATAGTGAGATACTTAATACATACACCAAATTTTGGCATTTGGTATCCTAAGGGGTGCTCTTTTGATCTTGTTGGCTATTCCGATTCGGACTATGCCAGAGACAAGGTTGATAGAAAGTCCACTTCGGGTACTTGTAAATTTCTTGGTAGATCTCTTGTGTATTGGTCCTCCAAGAAACAAAACTCGGTATCCTTATCCACCGCCGAAGCGAAATACATTGCCACCGGTTCATGTTGTGCTCAGTTACTTTGGATGACCCAAACTCTTAAAGATTATGGGATATATGTGAAACATGTCCATTGCTTTGTGACAATGAAAGTTCTATTAAGATTGCTCACAATCCCGTGCAACATTCTCGAACTAAACATATTGAAGTTCGTCATCATTTCATTCGAGATCATGTTGCTAAAGGGGACATTGATCTTAAGCATGTTCGTACCGATAAGCAATTGGCGGATATATTCACCAAACCGCTTGATGAGAAAGTATTTTTCTATTTGAGAGGAGAATTGAACATCATTGATACATGCAAGGCATGAGCCTATTACTAATCCTTGATATTTATTTCATGATTGTCGGTGTACTAGAGTAGGGGTACCCTAGTATCCCATACTCGTGCATGGACAGTTGCAGCACCCCGCGGCAAGGTTTGCCTCGTCACCGCCAATATCCTCCATGGCTCCTTTGGAGCCATTCAAGAACAAAGTATTTGATTGAGAAGACAAGGCCCCGACAAGAGGAGCTTGTCGGGAAGGCCACCTCGCACGCAGAGAAGACAAGGCCCGGCAAGAGGAGCTTGTCGGGAAGGCTCGAGCGCGGCAAGTCTCCGGGCGCGACAAGGATTCGGCAGCGGCAAAGGCGCTTGCCGCGGCATGCAACCTCTCTCCGTCCCGCTCCAGCTCACCCAATGACGGCGTGTCGCCATGGGACCGTTCCATGGGCGTGTCGAGCGGCTGTGCAGCCAGCGGAGAGCAGCGATCTGTGGCTGACAGGCTCGCCATCGTGGCGAGCGGAGGCGCACCTGACGGCCTCTGTTGCACTGTTTGGGCGACAATGACGGGCATTTATTGCTTTTGTCCCTTGCCGTCAGAGTTAGGTATTTTGCACTATAACTGTTCAAGTAGGTGTACCAACTCCTGTTTTTACATTTGTACCCTCGCCTATGTTGCCACCTGTCGGAGACCCCTTGAGCATATAAAAGGAGGCCCGAGGGCAACGTAGAGGGGGTTCGGTTCGCGTTTTTCGCAAGGTTCGGCTGGTTCGATTCATTCGACCCACCGGAGGCCAGAGACACTCACGCTAGGTTTTGTAGCTCGCATTGCTCCCTGGCAAGAACACAATAGATCAAACAAGCAGGAGTAGGAGTTTTATCTCTCCGGAGAGCTCCGAAGCTGGGTAAACTGCTCGTGTGCATCGCCTCGATCCGCTCTTCGTGCGACCTCCGCCCCCCTCCGAACCACAAGGGGCCTGCTCCGCCGGCCACATAGGTGTCATGGTGCGATCAGCCTCCCCGACATCTCTGGCGCGCCAGGTAGGGGGCGTCGAGGCCGAGTGAATCTGATCCGGGGTTCACACGAGCAGCGTCATCAACATCTTCCTCAACATCCCACCGAAGAAGAAGGCTTCGGCGGCAGCAGAGCCGTCCGCGTCGTACCCACCCTCACCGCAGCAAACGGGTGGTGGGGCTGACAGTGGCGGAGGAACGGCGCCCGGCGAAGGTGCTCGCGACGTTGCCAAGTCCAAGGACAAGGCACCGCAAACATCGGCGTCCGCGCATCCCCGCGCCCGTCTCAGGATACGCGGGACCAACAACGTCATGGCGTTCTGGCGCCATACGTTCGTTGGATCGAGACCCTCAAGACCAGCATGCGGCGCCCGACATCTTTGGCGCTGAAGTGAGATCTGATCGCCCGGACGGGTGCTGCTCCTTCTAACTTAGTTAGAAGTCCGGCGTGTCCCCACCTCGCACCGTTCTCCAATGCCACCCACTACTCCAGCGAAGCTGGCGAGAGCTCAACTGCTCCTCGACTACCCTCCAACGGCCGACAAGGTCGGCGAGTGGAGGGCCACTATCGAGCCTCGCCGGCTTTGCCAGCAGCGGCGCTCGCGGCAACCAACGCCATCGTTGCCGCGGCGTGGCGACAAAACGCGAGCCGGTGGCGACGACACTTGTCGAAGGTGCAACCACCGTGCACTCTCCTCCAAGAAGGCCAAGATCGCCGACTCACCGGATCCACCTCGGCGGCAACTCCGCTGCGTCGTCCGGATCCCATGAGCTCGCGCCGCGATCAGCGCCAAGTTCTTCATGAGCGACAACAAGAGGACGCTCGAACTCGCATCAGCGCCCGAAGAGAAGCGCGACGTGGGTTCGACAAGCGCTGGGCCTTCTGTTGACATGCGCAGCGCCCGAGGCGAGCGACTTGCCGACGCGGTAGGTTGCCTGCGTTCACTCGTGAGCTGCGGCAAGTCGATGGCCCAGCCGAAAAACTTCAAACCGGGCGTGCGGAGAAGTATGATGGCAGGGCGCATCCGTCGGAGTTCCTCAACATCTACACCATCGCGGTGCGAGGCTGCGGGGGGCGGGGCGACAAGATCCTCGCCAACTACTTCCGCTTCGTGCTCAAGCCCAACGTCAGATCTTGGCTCATGCACTTGCCGGACGGCTCCATATCCTCTTGGGCAGATCTGTGCCATCAGTTTGTTGGCGCCTTCATAGGTGGCCACAAACCTCATGGCCAAGAGAGTGACCTTCACTTGCTCGCCCAGAAGGAAGGAGAGTCCCTGCGCAAGTTCATTCAGAGATTCAGCCGTGTGCACTACAACATCCCAGACGTCCACCCCCGCCAAGGGTGATCGGCGCATTTCATCGAATGTGCGGAACCGCAGGATGAGGGAGGAGATGGCGATGTGTAAAGTCAAGGACGTCGGTGAGCTATGCATACGGCCGACAAGTGTGCACGCGGCGAGGAAGGAGGAGACTCTGGAGAGAATGCTGAAGCAGGATCACGATAGTGATGACACCGCCCCGGCAAAGAAGGGCCGGCGGCGAGGCAACAGGAAGAAGAAGGCCAGAGAAGTGCTAGCTGTTGAGCAGTCCGGCAATGGAGGTGGCAACAAGAACACCAAGGCTGGTGGCTTCGGCAAGGAGGTTGCCGCTGACGCCAACCACCAGTCGGTGGCGGCCGCCGACAAGCAGGACAGCTCCGGCAAGCAGTATTGCAAGATCCACCGCACCAAGGGCCATGATCTCCGGAGCTGCAAGAAGGTCGAGCAGCTTGTCGAACAACAGAGAGCTGAGTACAAGCGGCGAGACAAGGAGAAGGCCCAGGAAGGTGCTGGGGGAGCAAGCAAGAAACGTCCGGCCGGGAGGACGCCTTGGCAAAGTCAAGCAGCGACAAGGAGATCGACCTCCCGGCCGCGACAAGGATGAAGATGATGATGACGACGAAGATATGGAGGACGACGACGCTGATGAGTAGGAGTTTCGTAAAAGCCACAGAGGTTCTCTGCGTGGGCGGAGGTGCTTCCCTGCATACCTCCCACCGCCAACTCAAGCAATGGATGCGGGAGGTCAATGCAATGGAACCATCCGTGAGAGTCACGCAAGCCTCCGAAGTGGTCCAACATGCCTATCTTTTTGATATTGAGGACCACCCTGATCGCATAACTGCGGTCGGGTGCTTGCCGATGTTGGTCTCTCCAACCATCCGCAACCTCAAGGTCACAAAATGTTAGTTAATGGCGGGCCGGCTTGAATCTGATCTCCTCCGCGGTGCTCGTAAGCTTCAAATCCACGACAATGAGCTCGAAGAGGCCGGAACCTTCAAGGAATCAATCCGGGAAGGAGCAAGCGAAGGGAAGATTATGTTGCCGGTCACATTTGGCAGCGAGCTGAACTTCAGGATCGAGAGGGTTACATTTGGCGTTGCCGATTTCCCATTGCCTTACAATGGGATACTTGGCCGTCCAAAGACTCGCCAAGTTCATGGCGGCCTCTCACTACGCCTACAACCTACTCAAGATGCGGGCCCGATAAGCGTCATCTCTGTCCACGGCGACAAGAAGGATGCCCTTATCTGTCTTGACAAGATCTACCGGGATGCAGCGGCGGCATGACCGCCCAACACTTGCGGCTGAAGCTCACGGGAAGAAGACCAAGTCCAAGTCCGGCAAGGGCTCGATGCTCACTCCGGCAAGCGCACCTCTTCGAGTGCTGCGCTACCGTCGAGGACGCACCATCGAGCTCCACCGGCAAGTGCAAGAAGATGGTGGCTCCGCCAAGACCAAGAAGGTGCCCGCCAAGGAGGCGGCACTTTGGTAGTACCTTCACCATCGATTGCCTCCCTCGACCCTAAATAGGAAGGCGGCGCGCTTCGTTGCTCTGCGGGCAAACGTCGGCGTGTTTGCATGGCAGCCGTCGATATCCCGGTGTTCCTGTGAAAGTGATTGAGCACCGCCTGGCCGTTTGTCCTCATGCGCGGCCCGTCAAGCAAAAAGTCAGGAAGCAAGCAGTGGAGCGCCAAGAATTCATAGCAGAAGAGATCAAGAAACTGGAAGCAGCATGCCTTGTTAGAGGAGTGCTCCATCCTACGTGGTTGGCCAATCCTGTAGTCGTGCGCAAGGCAAATGGGAAATGGAGACTTTGTATTGACTTCACGGATGTTAATAAAGCTTGTCCCAAAGATCCATTTCCCTTGCCGCGCATTGACCAGATTGTTGACTCCACGGCTGGATGTGATTTGCTTTCGTTTCTTGATGCCTACTCGAGATACCATCAGATCTTCATGGCTGAAGAAGATGAGGAGAAGACGCATTCATCACTCCATGTGGCACATCTTTGTTTCATATGGATGCCTTTCGGTTTGAAGAATGCTGGTTCAACATTTGCAAGGGTAGTCCATGGCGCTTTTGAGCCGCAAATGCACAGAAATGTAAAGCCTACATGGATGACATAGTGGTCAAGAGCAAGGACAAAGTAACTTTGGTTCAAGATTTGGACGAGACCTTTGCAAATCTGCAAGATCAACCTCAAGATCAACCCCGAGAAGTGCGTGTTTGGAGTCCCTTCCGCAAGCTTCTCGGGTTCTTCGTGTCTCGGCGGGGATTGAAGCTAATCCCGACAAGATCAAGGCCATTGAGCAGATTGAAGCACCAAAGCGCGTCAAGGATGTCACGAAGACTTGCGGTTGCGTGGCTGCTCTCGGCGGAGTTTATTTCTAGGTCTGCTGAGCTACCGCCATTTTCAAGATTTTGAAAAAGGCAGGTCGATAAAATGGACTCGAAGCGGAGGCTGCGCTGCAGGACTTGAAGAGATACTGTCCTCCACTCCAACACTTGTCGCACCTAAGCCACAAGAGAAGTTGCTGCTGTATATAGCGGCGACCAATCAAGTGGTTAGTGCTGCGTTAGTGGCCGAGGGAGGCGGATGACGAGCCGCAACCGCGGCAAGCACGCCCAGTGACAAGCAGGGGGCTTCGCCGACAAGCTCTGGTCCCGACAAGGACGAGTCCGCGAAGACACATGAGCAGATACAGAAAAGGATGGTGCAGCGCCCAGTCTATTTTGTCAGCTCCCTCCTGCAAGGGGCTAGGTCAAGGTATTCTGGTGTGCAGAAATTGCTTTTCGGCCTCCTCATGGCCTCGAGAAAGTTGCGCCATTACTTCCAAGCACATGAGATCACAGTTGTCACTCGCTTTCCCCTGAAGAGGATACTGCAGAATCCAGAAGCGATAGGCAGGATTGTCGAGTGGGCACTGGAGCTGTCAAGCTTTGGTCTTAAGTTTGAAAGCACATCAACCATCCAAGGCAGAGCATTGGCAGAATTCATAGCAGAATGGACGCCAACGCCAGATGAAGAGATTCCGGAGACTAGCATTCCCGTCAAAGAAGCCAGCAAAGAGTGGCTGATGTACTTTGATGGTGCCTTCTCGCTGCAAGGCGCCGGTGCCGGCGTGCTGCTTATCGCACCCACCGGAGAACACCTCAAATACGTCGTCCAGATGCACTTTCCCAAGGAGCAAGTGACAAACAATACTGCAGAGTATGAAGGTTTGCTTGCCGGTCTCAGGATCGCCGTGGACCTTGGGATCAAGAAGCTTATTGTCAGGGGTGACTCGCAACTCGTCGTCCGCCAAGTCAACAAAGATTACCAGTCCGTTGATGGAAGCCTCGTTGATGAAGTGAGGAAGCTAGAAGAGCACTTTGACGGCACGCAAATAGAACATGTTCCAAGAGCTCGAGAATGATATTGACGACTGTCAAAGTCTTGCGCTTAAGTTACACAATGGAACCAGGGATTTTCGTGCTCAAGCTGACTCAGCCAACCGTAACACCGTCATTGGATAGAGCAAGAAGAGGAAGTTGGCCTCTGGTGACTACTTTCCGGCAGAGCTTCCGAAGCCGTCGTTGCAAAGGTCCCCAAGATCAACACCAATCTTTGAGGAGCTGCTCCGGCAGACCCCAGGGTTTGTTCCGTTGAAGCAGACGCTCCCGACAAGTCTTGCTCCGGCAAGCTTGTCGGGGAGCATCTAGCTCCGGCAGAGCCGCAGGCTCTTGCCGTAGAAGCTGATGTTCCCGCAGCAGCAGATGTGCCTTTAGTCCTTGTTGTCGAGCCGCAAGCTCCAACATGGGCGCAGCAGATTGTCCATTTCCTTCAGACAGGAGAACTTCCGAAGAGCAAGAAGAAGCGGAAAGAGTAGCCCGGCGGTCAAGTATGTACCAGTTTATCGATAGCATGCTGTATGTAAGAAGACTCAACGGTGTGAAATTGAAGTGTATTGCCGGGGAAGATGGGCCAGATTGTTGGCAGAGATACATGGAGGCACATGTGGTCACCACATTGGCGCAAAGGGGCACTTACCCGACAAAGCTTTCCGGCAAGGTTTCTTACGGCCGACAGCCCTCCAGGATGCAACCGCACAAGTAACCAAGTGTGAAGCGTGCCATTTCCATTCCAAACAGATACACCAGCCAGCTCAAGCTCTCCAGGGCGATCCCTTTATCACGGCCATTTTCGGTCTGGGGCTCGACATCCTGGCCCCTTCCCCGAAGCTGTCGGGGCTTTGAGTACTTATGCGTCGCCATCGACAAGTTCACAAAGTGGCCGGAAGTGGAAGCGATGAGGAAGGTGACGACAGATCGTGATCAAGTTCTTGGTCGATTGTTTGCCGTTTGGAATCCCTAACAGGATCATCACCGACAACGGCACACGCAATTCTGGTCGCACCTTCATGCGATGCGTCCAAGACCTTGGCGCCAAGGTCTGCTTTGCTTCTGTTGCTCACCCAAGAAGCAACGGTCAAGCAGAGAGGGCAAACGCTGAAGTGCTGCGCGGGCTCAAGACCAGAACTTTCGACAGGCTGCACAAGTGCGGAAGAAACTGGATCGAGGAGCTGCCGGTGGTTCTTTGGTCGATCAGGACGCCAAATCGAGCCAATCGGCGAGCACCCTTTGCTCTAGTCTATGGAGCAGAGGCAGTTCTCCCCACGGAACTTCGTATACGGATCGCCTCGAGTACTCGCTTATGATGAGCTTGAGCAAGAGCAGGCTGTGACAAGATAACGCTGCTCCTCGAGGGGATCGTCTTGAGTCATTGGCGAGCCGCTCGCTTCTGACAAGCCTGCGTCGCTACCATAGCCTTGAGGTTAGTGCCGAAGTCTCGAGGAAGGCGACCTTGTTCTTCAGCTGCTCAGTCCGCCAAGAATTCAAACAAGTTGATGCTGAAGTGGGAAGGCCCTTATCGGGTGAAATGAGTCACTGGGCCTGGAGCTGTCCGCCTTGAGACCGAAGATGTCATTCCGGTGAGCAACTCCTGGAACATTGAGTATCTTCGTAAGTTTTACCCATAGGGCGCGGTTGTCGGAATACGTTCCGGCAACCACCTTTTGTACAAGTCTTGCCGCTGTTGCATGTAATCCTTAATTACAAAGTCGAGCGCAGACCCGTGCATCGATAAAGCTCGTGTGTTGCGCGCATACGACTTGTCAATTTCATGCTTTCATCAATTTATTGCATGCTCTGGCTAACACTTTGTGCAGCAACCACACCCGGTAAGCAGAATCGAGCCGCTAGGCTCCATAACGTTATTTCCTCTTCTTTTTTCTTCTCTCAAAGAAAGGAAGGCTCCCTCGCGCACAAGTTAACCAGGGGGAGGAGGAGATAATACTATGGACCAGGCACCGCCGAGGAAGTTTCACCTCATCGGGAGCAAGAAACAGAAAAGCTAAGTTGCCAAAGTTTGAGCAATCAATTTTTAAAATTTTTTAAGTTATTTTCCTCGAACGATAGTACTTTGTATGGAAAACCTGTGCGCAGAGGAACCAACTCGCCGGCTAGTCGCGCCCTTACTTTGTTTCGAGTCCGCTCAACAACTTAAGTGAGCTGCGGCTAGTCGTGACAAGGTTGCTTGTCGGAGGCGGCACTGCCAGCAGGCTGCTGACGTTCCGCACTCAGCGCTCGCGGCAAAAAGTGCTCGCACCGACAAGTCCCCTAAATGCGTAAGGCAGAAACGTACAAAGGAAGGAATCAAGTAGAGGAAATAACGTTGCATTGATCGATTCACCTAAGATAGAGTATATTACAGAATAACTTGTCGCTGATCTAACAAAGTTTTCCAAACATGATCAGCAGCGACAAGGGAAAGATAAGGTTGGCGGCCTAGTCTACGCGGTCGCCTTCGATCCGCTTGATCTTGTTCACCTTGTCCACAATGGGTGCAACAAGGGCTTTGAGCTCCCCCACGTTGGCGTCGGACGACAAGGATCTGAGGACACCGTTAAGGTTGAGGCCCGGGTTGCGGAAGGCCACCTTCATCAACACCTTCTCAAGGGCCCCTGCACAAACCTGGCGAGATTCCTCGGCAAGCTGCTGGGACCTCCTCCGGAGTCGCCGGAGGCCCGTCCACCACGCCTTTGAAGAATAGGCTAAGCTTGACGCTGGGTTGGAGATGCTCGTCGGAGGAGTACGCAAGGTCCGCCATCCCAGCTCCATCATTTCGTTGTGGATGTCGGCGGCGGTGTCCACAAGACCTTCGGTCCAGTGCTCCACGCTCTCCCTCAAGGTGTTACGGGCGGAGGCAGCATTCGCCAGCAGCTCCTCCTTGGCCTTGATTGCCTCCAACAAGCCCACCTCCCGCTCTCTGGCACCATCCAACGTCTGCGTCAGAGTGGTCAGTTTCAGCTCCAGATCCGCCTTCGAGTCCTTGGCGGCGTCGAGCTCCTTGGCCCTGTCAGCGAGACGGCTCTGCAGCTCGCCCAGCATGTAGGCGTCCTTCTTGCGCTCACGCTTGAGCACGGCAAGCTCTTCGCCTCTCTTCTTGAGGGTGGCCTCTAGCTGTGCCACCTTCGCCTTCAGCTCTTCCTTGGCGGCCTCGGCGGCTGCGGCGTCGCTTCGCTTCTGGCGCCCGCCAAGCGACTCCTCGCGACAAGGTCCTCTTCGTGGCTATCCAGATTGACCTTCCGCTACGCCAGCTCGCTTTCCTGCGCGGCGAGCTTCTCGGCAGCCAGCCGCTGCTCCTCATCAGCTGCGGCCTTCTCAAGGATGAAGGCCGTGCGCTCTTCTGCGAGCTGCGCCCGCGCGTCCGCCACGTCGTGGAGCGCTTCTTTGTTGGCGCTCCGGAGCTCCTCGGCACGCTTCTCCATGTCCGCTCCCGCCCTCGCGACAAGGGCTTCCCGGGTCTCTAACTTGGCCTGGAGGGTGCGGTAGAGAGACAACAGCTTCTTCAGCAGCTGCTCCTCCTCGGACTCGCCGCTGCTGCGCCAGCGCATCCACCAGCGTCGGCCGGCGGGCGAGTAGCTTCGCCGTCGAAGGTCTCGCCCTCGACCGGCGCCTGAACTCGGTTCCAGGGGAGCTTGATGAAGACGCCTTCGCCCGGCCTTGGTAGGCGCCGGCTGGGGCTCCTCGAAGCTGGCCTTGGCAACAGCAGAGGGGAATCGGCTGTCGGTGTAGCGCTTGCGCTCCTGCTGACCTCGAAGTCGTCGGTCTGACGACCGCCCGACCCCTCGCCGGCCTCTGCGTCGGCAGCCTCGGCGGCCTCCTCGCCAACAGGCTCGTCGGCGACGGCGTCTTCTTCCACGACGATGACCTCTTCTTCCTCGGCGGCGGCCTCGTCGGTGTTGCCGTGGGTTTCCTCCTCACCGGCGGCCTCGACCTCCATCGAGTCTGCGTCAGACGAAGAAGGGGCAGTCAAGCAGATGTTCAAAAAGAGAAACAAAAGAAAGCAAGCCCAAGGGAAAATTTTGTGTAAGGGAGTTACCTGCAACGGGATCCGTAGCTATGACCTCGACCTGGAGGGTCACTTTGGCGCCGTCCCCTTGCCGGGTAGCCGCCCTTGCCGGAGTGGCCTCCCTTGCCGGGTGGCCTCCCTTGTCGGAGGAGCTCCCTTGCCGGGAGTTCTCCTTGGCGGCATAGTGGCGTGGGCAGGATCTCGGGCGGCTCGAGCCCCTCGATGAGGCTGCTCCGCTCCTACACAAGCACACAGCCGATATCATCAGAGAAGGAGCACCCCTGCACACCTAATAGTAAGAAGAAAACTGCACACTTACTCTGGGGGCTGTGCTGGGGGCTGCTCAGAGGAAAGGTTGCCGGGTCCGGCAAGGCAGTCTCGGACGCGTCCCCCGTCGCCACGGGAGAATCGTCCTCGACGACGACCGTCGGGATCTTGGCCCTCTTCGCCGCTCTCTGGGCCAGCGTCCTGAAGAGGAAAGAGTCCAGAACAAAGCAAATCAGATTCAAGATGAAGCAATAAAAATTGAAGAAATACAAGCACAATCGCGAGAAGCTTACTCTTCGCCTTCCTCCTCGGAGCTGAGCGCGGAGAAATCAAACTCCGGCCCGCCTCCGGTGCGATAAGGCGGGGGAGTGGGCTCTCTTGGCCGCTTGGCGGTGGCGTCGGCGGCGGCTCGAGAAGATTCCGCCCAGCTTGTCGCTGCAGTTTAGGGGCGCTCGGCAACCTCGCTTGCTGCGGTGGAGCGCGCGTCGGCGGCGCTTCTTTGTGGGCGGTCTGCCGCCCGACTTCGTCTCCAACCCTGCGGAGACGCCTCCTCGGCAGGCCGGGGATCAGCCCAGGCGGCAAAGTCGCTCGGTGGAGGAGAAGAAGCGCCTCGGCGGGTCCACTCGACCCGGCCTCGGTCCCGACAAGCTTCGTCCTCGCCGGGCGACCTCCCTCGCTTCGGCAAGGCTTGCCGCCGCCGCCTCCGCCTCCTCCACGGTGAACCCGAAGGCTCCAGCGGCAGCGGCTGCTGCCGCCTCCTCCACCCTGGTGGCAATCCGCGCCATCTCCTGCTCGGTGGTGTCTCGGGTGAGCCTCTTCTGCTCATCGGAGCGGATCGGCACCTCTTGCAAGTCGTCGAAAAATTGCAGCACGACCTCGTCGGGGGCTCCTGCCAGTCGGGACGATCCCGTGGGAGTCGCCGCAGTGGCATCATGGCGCGGATGCGGTCGGCGCCGAGTTGTTGCACAATGGGACGACCCCGCTGCAACCTGAACCACTCGGGATGTTCGGGTCGTTCTTGAACAGCTCGAGCAGACCGAATCCAGCTCCATGACGGTGAAGTTCCAATTCAGGCCCGGGCGCAGCCTCATGATGTCCGCCGCGATTCGGAACTCCCAAGCAGGCCACCTCCTTTCCTGCAAGGGAAGCGTCGCGGCGGCGAATGAAGTCTGCGCCAACCGCTCTCTGTCAACCCGGCAAGCCCGAGGCGCAGAATTCGGGTCACAGCTATCTTCAGCTTCGCATCCTCCGGCGCCAAGTTACTCCAATCCTTGCCGCGCGCAATTGGGGTTTGGCGCACGGCGGTGAAGGGCTGTGGGTTCTCCTCCACGACCCAGCACCAGTTGGCTCTCCACTCCTCCCACTTGTTCCGAATTCCCCTCTAGGTAGGCCTCCTTCTTGCCGATCCTAGAGACCTGTGCTATTCCTCCGGCAAGTGGCTCTCCTCTCGACGCTGGGAACAAAGAAATGGCGGAAGAGTGCCACGTTGGGTGGACTCGACAAAGTTTTCGCACAAATGTGCGAAACGGCCATGGTCAAGATGGCGTTGGGGGTGAAATCAAGGAGGTGGAGGCCAAAGGTGTTCATTATGTCGCAAAAGAACTTCCGGAAAAGCGGGAAAAGACCGCAATAGAAGAACAGGGCGAAGAAAGGGTACCCTGTTGGGGCCAGATCAGCGGCGGAGGCGGGGAGCACCCTCGTGCGCGGATGCGCACGAGTCTCCGTCGACCAGAAAAGGTAGAAGACGTCCCGCAGCTCCTTGCGCAGCGCCGCGAGCCGCTGCGCCTCGGCCGACTTGACGCCCTTCTCCTTATCGGCCTTCGGAGCCATGGCGAGGGGGGCAGAGGAGGTCGCCGGCGGTGAGTGTGCTTGCGGCGAAAGGGGGGCGGGGCGCTGCTCTCTTCGCACCGGAGATGAAGAGGGGAGCGGCGGTGGTTTCTTGATAAGACAGCAATGGCAGGGGCGGTCGGCCTGCCTCTGTTTCCTCCGCTTATAAAGGGGAGGAGGGGGCGGACGTTCCGCTTATATTAATAAAGAACCCCCCACGACCGCACCCACGATCTCTCGCACGATGCCACGTCCGGTGCGTGCCGTTAATGGGGATCGTGGTGGGTCCGGGGCGAGTTGCGGCGTGGTCGAGGCCGCGCGTGTCCGTGCACAGTTTTGGGCCTGGCCCGACAAGCGCTCGGCACCGTGTACGGCCCAGGCCCGGGGGCTCCTGTCGGTGTACTAGAGTAGGGGTACCCTAGTATCCCGTACTGCCGCAGACGATTGCAGCACCAGCGGCAAGGTTTGCCTCGTCACCGCCAATATCCTCCGTGGCTCCTTTGGAGCCATTCAAGAACAAAGTATTTGATTGACAAGACAAGGCCCCGACAAGAGGAGCTTGTCGGGAAGGCCGCTCCAGGCACGCAGAAGACAAGGCCCCGGCAAGAGGAGCTTGTCGGGAAGGCTCGAGCTGGCAAGTCTCCGGCGCGACAAGGATTCGCCGCTGCAAGGCGCTTGCCGCACATGCAACCTCTCTCCGTCCCGCTCCAGCTCACCCAGCGACGTGTCGCCATGGGACCGTTCCATGGGCGTGTCGGCGGGCTGTGCAGCCAGCGGAGAAAGCAGCGTCGCTGGCCGACAGGCTCACCATCGCGGGCGGAAGCGGAGGCGCACTGACGGCCTCTGTTGCACTGTTTGGGCGACAATGACGGGCATTTATTGCTTTTGTCCCTTGCCGTCGAGTTAGGTATTTTGCAATCGCATAATCGCTCAAGTAGGTGTACCAACTCCTGTTTTTACATTTGTACCCTCGCCTATGTTGCCACCTGTCGGAGACCCTTGAGCATATAAAAGGAGGCCCGAGGGAAACGTGGGGGGTTCGGTTCACGTCTTTCGCAAGGTTCGGCTGGTTCGGTTCATTCGACCCACCGGAGGCCAGAGACACTCACGCTAGGTTTTGTAGCTCGCATTGCTCCCTGGCAAGAACACAATAGATCAAACAAGCAGCAGTAGGAGTTTTATCTCTCCGGAGAGCTCCGAAGCTGGGTAAACTGCTCGTGTGCATCGCCTCGATCCGCTCTTCGCGCGACCTCCGCCCCCCTCCGAACCACAAGGGGCCTGCTCCGCCGGCCCCATAGGTGTCCGAGGGTACGATCAGCCTCCCCGACAATGATGCTATTCATATGTCTTGGATATATTTGAACCCTTACATGCTATCTAACCCTTGTAGGTACTTGGATGAATCTAAATCTATGAGATTGCAACTCACTCACATCTTGAGCAATCTCTACATCAGCAAGTCTCTACACAATGGTGGTTGATGACAAGGAAGCATGAAATCCTTCAACATAGCCTTTGACAAATTATATATATATATATATATATATATATATCAAATTTCATTTGGTATCGAGTTTCATGGTTGTCATTTTGGATACACAAGTGCTCTTCCTTGCAAAAACTAACCCATGTAGGTAGATGAACTCACTTCCAAGTGGTGCTCCCAACTCTTGATGAGCTACATCAACCTCGAGCAATTCACACAAGTTCAACTACATGACTAGGATCAACACCACCACCCAAGGTATGTCATTCCATCTTAGAGAAGCTTAACCTCAAGTGATAGGTGAAAGCAACTCAACAAGATGAGAATACATCAAATGCTTAAACAATAAATGGTAACCCCGTTTTGAGCTTAAATGATGAGTATGACTTATGATCAAGTGTTCTCACTTGACTCCTTAGTCAATATACTCTAACATAGGTGACTTTGTCACCGCCCAATTATAGATGAAGCTCTCTAGTGTTTCTTTGAGTTTTTGCATATTTATTCCCCTTCCTTTATTAAAAAAAACTTCATCTGGATTTTCTTTTCTCTGTTTTGTTCTGCATTCCATGCATCCAATTCCTTGCAAATTCTTCAGTTAATTCCTTGCAAATCTTTGTGAGATCTTATTTGCCTAGTGAGCTGAGGTGACAAGTGTTCTCTTTGTGTTCAACTCGGTCACACTGGTCTACCATATTGGTCAAACCAACACCTTTCGGTGCTACCGAAGTAAACAACTCAGTGTCACCGATTTCTACGCAGAAAAGATCATTTGCCACTTGTTCCTGCATTTTTTTGTTCCCGCTCCACTCGATGATCCCTGTCCTCTACCAGCATCACACTCTATATGTTGCTTTGCTCTGTGACTCAAGGACCAAACCAATTTTGACTCACACTCAAGAAGAACCCTTCTTGGAAATTGATGTCAAAGGGGGAGAGAGAGATCATATCGAAGCTTAATTCTTCAAAAAGGGGGAAGAGAGAATACTTCAAATAGGAAGGAAGAGAGAAATCACATAAATGCCCCAGATGCTTGGTATTAAAAGAGGAGATAAGTCACATGTCTTTAGAGGGGAAAAGACATGTTCATGTTTGCTCTGAGTTTCTTGTTTCTTTGCTCTGATTTTCTGTTCCCTATCTTGTCCTAGTATCCCATACAAGATTCAGGGGGAGCAAGACATCTAAGGGAAGAAAATCTTTGAATTCATTGCATATCTTTTTATCTTTGGGGACATTCCTATATCAAATAGAGTACCTAGTACTCACTCTCTACATGTCATCCCAGTCTTGGTACTCTTGTGGTACTTTTTGTTTGCTCTGTCTAGCAGATATATCTGTGTTATCTAACCTTGTTTACTCAGGTTCATCTCTTCCTAAGCCAACTCAAGACCACAAGGTAAGTATATGCATCACACTCATGTGCATGAGGATTTCTTGCTGATGTACATACTGTTTGCAAGAAGGACTCATGAGCATGAAGGTACATTTCCTATACTTACATCATTTTCTCTGATGCATATAGCCAATATACATGTAACACATTGCTTACTCTGTCATGCTTATGCATTCACATGCTCTTATATTCCATATTAACATGATTGCATACATATAGGGGGAGCCTATGCACGTTACATGTCTTTCCAAAGCTTTACCTATTATTCTCTATATCTTTATCTAAAGCTTTGATGTACATTGTCATCAATTACCAAAAAGGGGGAGATTGAAAGCACAAATGCTCCTTGGGTGATTTTGATAATTAATGTCATATCTCTTGTTGGACTAATGCTTTCATCTAGTATGCTTCAGATAAGTTCAACAATGGAGTGGCATGGACTAGAGGATGTGGAACCCTTTCAAGATGATAAGGACAAAGGATTGGCTCAAGCTCAAAGCTTAGGACTCTATATTTTTTCATTTTAGTAATCCAAGATCACATTGAGTCCATAGGAAAGCCAATACTATTAAGAGGGGATGAGGGTTTGCTTAATGCCTTGCTTGCTCAAAGTGCTTAGTGATATGCTCCAAAGACCTCAACCACTTTCTCACATCCACATATGTCCCAAACCAAAAGTCAAACTCGGCCCCACCAAAACTTTCTATCCGGCGCCACCGAGTTCTCTTGACATAGCCATTGCCAAAAACCCAAATCAATTCGGTCTCACCGATGGGATCTCGGTCTCACCGAGATGGGCTTGCAAACTCTCTGTTGCCTATTGCATTAATTTCGGTCTCACCGAAATATGAAATCGGTCCCATCGAGTTTGCTTGGCCAACTCTCTGTTTGCCTATTACGCCCACCGAGTTTGTGTAATCAATCCAAACAAGAGGAGGCTTTACCCTAACCCTAGCACATCGGTCCCACCGAGTTGATCATGTCGGTCCCATCGAAATGCCTAACGGTCACATTATGAACCAAATCGGTCTGACTGAGTTTTATAATTCAGTCCCACCGAGTTTGGTGATTTGTGTGTAACGGTTAGATTTTGTGTGGAGGCTATATATACCGCTCCACCCACTCTTCATTCGTGGAGAGAGACATCAGAACATGCCTACACTTCTAACATACATTTTCTGAGAGAGAACCACCTACACTTGTGTTGAGGTCAATATATAACATTCCAACCACATAAATCTTGATCTCTAGCCTTCCCCAAGTTGCTTTCCACTCAAATCATATTTCTACCAAATCCAATCCCATGAGAGAGAGTTGAGTGTTGGGGAAACTACCATTTGAAGCACAAAAGCAAGGAGTTCATCATCAACACACCATCTATTACCTCTTGGAGAGTGGTGTCTCCTAGATTGGTTAGGTGTCACTTGGGAGCCTCCGTCAAGATTGTGGAGTTGAACCAAGGATTTTGTATGGGCAAGGAGATCGCCTACTTCATGAAGATCTACCCTAGTGAGGCAAGTCCTTCGTGGGCGATGGAAGTGGTGGGATATACATGGTTGCTTCTTCGTGGACCCTTTGTGGGTGGAGCCCTCCGTGGACTCGCGCAACCGTTACCCTTCGTGGGCTGAAGTCTCCATCAACGTGGATGTACGATAGCACCACCTATCGGAACCACGGATAAAAAATATCCTTGTCTCCAATTGCGTTTGCACACTCCAATCCCATCCCTTTACATTCTTGCAATTTGCATGCTTTACTTTCCGCTGCTCATAAACTCTTGCCATGCTTGCTTGATATGTATTGTGAATGCTCGAACTTGTGCTAAAACTCCACTTCAACTTAAAGTATTTAAAAACTGCAACTTTTATTGCTAAGAGTCCATTCACACCCCTCTAGACACTTCTTCTCGATCCTTTCAAAATACTTGCACCCAATGCTAATAAGGGGTTGTCAATCCGGTGGTGGTTAATCGCAAGGATCAAGTAGTGATAGATAGATAAATAAAAATACAAAATAAAATAAACATAAATAAATTGCAGCAAGGTATTTTTGGATTTTTATATATGATTAAAATTGATCTGGGGGCCATGGTTTTCACTAGAGAATTTTCTCTTGAATATACCATACGGTGGGTGAACAAATTACTATTGAGCAATTGATAGAAAAGCAAATAATCATGACGATATCCAAGGCTATGATCATGTATATAGGCATCACGTCCAAGATTAGCAGACCGACTCCTGCCTACATCTACTACTATTACCCCACACATCGACCACTATCCAGCATCCAAGATGACATGATGTAGACAAAGTAAATCCAATCAATATGAATAAAACCCATCATTTTATTGTTAATGACAACCATACAAATATGTGTCATGTCCCCTTCTGTCACTGGGATTGAGCACCGCAAGATCGAACCCATCATAAAGCACCACTCCCATTGCAAGATAAATCAATCTAGTTGGCCAAACCAAATGGATAGATCGAAGATAAATGCAAAGCTATAACAATCATGCATAAAAGAGTTCAGAGAAGACTCAAATAATATTCATGGATAAACTGATCATAAACCCAAAATTCATCGGATTCCAACAAACACACCACGAAAAAGTATTACATCGAATAGATCTCCAAGAACATCGAGGAGAAAGCTGTTTGAAGATCAAAGAGAGAGAAGAATTCATCTAGTGTAGCGACCCGACCTCAGATGGTCAAGTCTATGTGTTTCAGTGTCATCCCTGGATCGGTAATGCTGACACACACAGTACTCGAAATATTTATAACAGAGTAGCAATCACACACTGATTACATCGAATGTGTCAAAAGAGAACTTATTACTATAATATGGCTTCAGGCCATCTAATGCGATAACAGCGGAAGGCTTGGAAGATAAAGTGAGTCCATCAACTCCAACGGCATAGCTGAGCTGCATGGCAACGACCTAACGATCCTTACTCCTCGTCTGAAAAGTCTGCAACATAATACGTTGCAGCCCGAGAACGGGTCAGCACATGGAATATGCTGGCAATATAACACAGTATAACGGGAACAGAATAATGCTATCACTACACGCATGTATGGCTTGTGGAAAGCTCTATGGTTATAGTTTTGCGAAAAGCCAATTTTTCCCTACAACAAAGGAATATATTTTAATTTAACTATCATGGTGGTTGAAACATCATTGAGAAGGTATAACCCCAACTCAATCCAAATTAAAGTAGATAACATCCCAAAGCAATATTAATTTAGATTGATGAGATACATGTGAATACTCAAGTACTAGATACTCGAAATTGTCCATAACCGGGGACACGGCTAACCATGATTAGATTGTACACTCTACAGAGGTTTCGTGACTTTTCCCCACAAGACTCGATCGCCTCCGCTGATTTCTCGCACTACATGGTGTTTGAGAAAGCGGATGACCGAGACACGATCTTCGTAAACATTAACTCTCTACTCCGGGTAGACCATACCAAACCTACAAAACCCACTACCTGCTGATCTACCTCTTCAAGAGCTTCACGTAACTCACTCAACTATGCTAGAGCCCATAATAGCTTGTGGCTGCACACGGAAGTTTCTAGAATGAATAATCTTAGTTCCCTTTGAGCCTGGGTGGCGGTCCATAGGAAGATCACACGGGTACCCCGGGATTTCCAAAATAAAGCATAACACCTTTGGGTTCCCAGGTGCCTCAATCCACCCAGATGTGTATTAAAGTTGCCATCTTAAGTTGAACCATTAGTTAACAATCTCACATCTGTCATGGAATACACTCAAACCCATACCACGTCTACGACCATAGCATAGCAATAATAAGCAAGCGTAGAAGTAACTCCCAAGGGTTTGATAGTAACAGGGCAATATGTTCTACCTCAACTACTACTTCCCAACCCACAAGTTAATGACATCCTAATCATGCAATGTTTTAGGATTGGAACTAATGCATAAAAACTGGGCATGAAAAGATTATGATCAAAGTGTTACTTGCCTTGCTGACGATCCGTGAATCCTAGAGACTCGTAGTAACACACTTAGCACTCCGGGAATTCTATCGCAAGCAAACAATAACATACATAAGCAACAAGCGAAGATGCACAAGCAAAACTCAACTCAAAGAGGTTGACCGGAGAGTTCAATTTAAGAACTCCGGTTCGCAAAAAGAATCAAACCAAACCGAGCAACGAAACTCAAACGGCGAAAGAAATAAGATCGGTTTACTAATCTGAACTAGGGTCAAATTTTACAGAGACAAAAGCTGGTTTAACTTGGTTCTTCGGAAAGAGGGTTTCGAGATGAAACTCTAGGCGCTTGAATCACCTGATTCGATAAACGAGCGAAAAGTTATACTAGATCGAAAATCGGATCAGAAATTGCGATCAGGAAAATCGCGGAATAAAACCGATAAAAGAAAAGCGACGAACAGTTTAACGAACGAACGTTTGTTAACTGAAAGTAAACAAAGAACGTGTTCGTTAGAACGAACGAACGAGCGAACGCTCGCTAAATAAATAAACCGGAGAATAAAAACCGATCTATAAAAAACCAAAACTAGGGTTTTCTAAAAAAACCGAAGCGGTTTTCTTTGGAAAACCGGGCGGCGGGGCGGCTACCTCATGTAGCTCCGGTGGCTCCGGGCCTCGGGTGGCCTGTGGTGGCGGCGGAAGGCGGGCGGGCGACGGAGGGCGGCGGCGGCGGGCGCGGCGGGCTCGGGCTCGGCTAGGGCTCCGGGGCGGCGGTGGTGGCGGTGAGAGGCGACGGGGTATTTAAGGAGGGAGGCGGCGGCTTGGGAAGGGCGCCTGGGAAGAGTCCGCCTGGGCTCCCTCGGCGTCCGTCTGGCGCCTGAGGGAAGGCGGCCCAGGCGGGCCCTGGCTGGGCCTCGGCCCAGTCGGGTGAGGGCGCGCGTGCAAGTGTTTTTTTTTGTTTAAAATAAATTCTGCCGGAACTTAGAAAATTCCTAGAAAAATAAATAAAAATCTAAAAATACCAAAATAAATTTTCACCGTCTAAATGAAATATTTAGGACGAGGTGAACATTTTCTTGGCCCCTAAAATGCAATTTTAAAACATGCAAATTTTTCTAGGGCAAATAAAATTCCAAATAAAATCAAATAAAATCCAAATAATGATTTTAACATTTTTCCTCGAATATTTCAATTGTTTTAGAGAAGTCATATTATCTCCTCTCATTTATTTTAATAAGAAATATTTTCCGGAGAGAAAAGTAATTAAAATAAAAAATCCTCGCTTTCCAATATTTGATAAAATCAAATCTGAAAATTGGAAAATCCCCAACTCTCTCCGAGGGTCCTTGAGTTGCTTAGGATTTCGAGGATTACGTAATCGAGGATGCAATAAAATATGATATGCATAGATGACCTATGTATAACATTCCAAATTGGAAATTTGGGATGTTACAAACCTACCCCCCTTAAGATGAATCTCACCCTCGAGATTCGGGTTGGCTAGAGAATAGGTGCGGGTGGTCCTTGCGAATATCATCTTCTCATTCCTGTGTGGCTTCTTCCTCAAAGATGGTGGCTCCAATCGAAATTGCAAAACTTGATAACCTTCTTTGCGAGTGACTCACTGTCAAAGTCAAGAATATTCACCGGCTTCTCCTCATAGGTCAAATTCTTGTCTAAGCTGAATCGCCTCCGAGAACCTTTGTGTCTCTCAACGGTATATCAGCCATCTCAGCATGACACTTCTTCAACTGTGATACGTGGAATACATCATGAACTCCTTACAATCCTTCAGGTAACTCCAGCTTGTAAGCCACTTCTCCCATCCGTTCCAAAACAAGGTATGGTCCTACAAATCTTGGGGCTATTTTTCCTTTAACTCCAAAACGTTTCACTTCTCGCAAGGGTGATACTCACAAATAGGCTCTGTCTCCAATTTCATAGTTAATTTCCTTGCGTTTTGAATCTGCATAACTCTTATGTCTGGACTGAGCAATCTTTAATCTGTCTCGGATTAGTTTAACCTTCTCTTCGGACTCTTTGATCAAATCTGGTCCAAACAACTGACGGTCTCCTACCTCATCCCACATCAGAGGTGTTCTACATCTGCATCCATACAGAGCTTCAAACGGTGCCATCTTCAAACTGGCTTGGTAGCTATTGTTGTACGAGAACTTTGCGTAAGGAAAATTTCATCCCAACTAGATCCATAATCTAGCGCACAGGCTCTCAACATGTCCTCCAGAATCTGATTGACTCTCTCTGTCTGTCCCATCCGATGCATGGGTGGAATGCTGATCTTGAACTCCAATCTGGTACCCAAGGTCTGGTGTAGCTGATGCCAAAATTTGGAAGTAAATTGGGTTCCTCTATCTGATACAATGGTCCTCGGAACTCCATGCAAACATATGATCCTGGACATATATATTTTGGCCAATTTCGCACTTGTATAAGTTGTTTTCACCGGGATGAAGTGAGCTACTTTGGTCAAACGATCCACTACTACCCATATTGAGTCATATCCTGCTTTGGTTCTGGGTAGTCCGGTGATAAAATCCATGCCAAGTTTATCCCACTTCCATTCGGGTATCGGCATACGCTGTAACAGTCCTGCTGGCTTCTAATGTTCTGCCTTCACTCTTTGACATACATCGCATACGGCTACATACTCGGCAATGTCCTTCTTCATACACATCCACCGTAAACGTTCCTTCAAATCCAAATACATCTTGGTGTTTCCGGGGTGTATCGAGTATGGTGAGTCATGGGCCTCCTGAAGTATTAATCTCCTGATCTCTAAGTTATTAGGCACATAAACTCGGTCCTCAGACCACAAGGTATCATGCTCATCCTCACGAAAACCTTTGGCTTTTCCTTCGCTCATCTTCTCTTTTATTTCAGCAATCTCCTTGTCTTCCTTCTAAGCTTCCCGAATCTTGTCCAACAATGTAGACTGAACCTCCATCGTTGCAATCAAACCTCTTGGAACAAACTCCAACCGAAGTTCCATAATATCCTCAGCTAACTCCTTTGGCAGTCCTCTACTTTCAAGGATATTAGCATAACTCTTTCGGCTCAAGGCGTCTGCTATGACATTAGCTTTTCCTGGATGATAGTGCAGCTTCATGTCGTAATCCTTTATGAGTTCCAACCATCTCCTCTGCCTAAGGTTTAACTCCTTTTGAGTAAAAATGTATTTCAAACTCTTATGATCCATGTACATATCACAACGGTTTCCAATAAGATAGTGTCTCCAAGTCTTCAAGGCGTGCACTACCGCTGCTAGCTCCAAATCATGCGTCACATAGTTCAACTCATGAGGCTTCAGTTGTCGTGAGGCATACAAAACAACCTTTCCGTCCTACATAAGCACACATCCCAGTCCCAAGCGAGAGGCGTCGCAATACACTTGAAACTCCTTATGTATATCTGGTAATGTCAAGACCTTTGGGCGGTAGTCAACCGCTTTCTTCAACTCCTGAAAACTGGCCTCGCAATCTTCTGTCCATTTAAACTTAGTCTCCTTCTTCAGCAATTCAGTCATTGGCTTGGCAAGTTTGGAAAAATTCTCAATGAATCTCCGTTAATACCCTGCGAGTCCAAGGAAACTACGGATCTCGCCAACTGAAGTGGGTGCCAACCATTCAGTAACTGACTGAACCTTACTGGGATCTACTGCTATACCCTCTCCTGATATAACATGCCCAAGAAATCCAACTTCCTTCAACCAAAACTCGCACTTGCTGAATTTGGCGATAACCGGTGTTCCTCGAGCTTCGAGAACCAAACGCAAATGCTCCTTGTGCTCCTCTTCGTTCTTTGAGTATACCATAATGTCATCAATAAACACCACAACAAACTTGTCCAAATACTCCATGAACACCTTGTTCATCATACTCATAAAATAGGCAGGGGCGTTAGTCAGTCCAAACAACATGACCGTATACTCATATAATCCATATCGAGTGGTGAACGTTGTCTTTGGTATATCCTCTTCTCGGATCTTCAACTGGTGGTATCCCGATCGTAGATCAATCTTCGAAAACACCTTAGCTCCTTGCAACTGATCAAACAGATCATTGATCATTGGTAACAGATACTTGTTCTTTATCGTTACTTCGTTCAAGGCTCGGTAATCAACGACCATCCTCAGGGATTTATCCTTCTTCTCGACCAAAAGTACTAGTGCTCTCCAAGGTGATGAACTCCTTCGAATATAACCTTTCTCCAATAACTCCTTGATATGCTTCTTAATTTCCTCCAGATCATTTGCGGGCATCTGATAGGGTATCTTGGATATTGGCCCTGTACCTGGCAATAACTCTATCAAGAACTCGATGTCTCGATCCGGTGGCATGCCTGGTAACTCCTCTGGAAAAACATCCGGAAAATCTTTTACTACAGGCACCTCCTCCTGCACAACTCCCGTGAGGGCATTCACTTGGCTCCTCCTAGGCACATGCCTGGATACATACTTAATTTTTTTCCCTCTGGGGTGGTAAGATATATTGATTTGCTAGCACAATCAATACTTCCTCCATACTTTGACATCCAGTCCATACCTAATATCACATCCAATCCTTGCGACTCCAAGATAATTAGGTCAGACGGAAAAACATGTGTCCTAATGGTTAGGGGTATCTGGGTGCACCATCTCGCTAGCCATGTACTACTGCTCCAAAGGCGAGCTCACTAAAGAGGGGTTCTAAGGGTTTGGGTTGGTAACTTAAACTCATCCACAAATCCCCTTGATATGTATGAATGCGATGCACCAAGATTTAAAAGAACAATAGCGGTAAATGACTTAACCAAAAACTTACCTATTACTGGCGTCCGCTGCTCTTCAACTTCCTCCACGTTAACGTGGTTCACTTGGCCTTTGTTGAATGGATTGGGCTTCTTCCCGGCGCTCCCATTTCCATTTCCATTCCTTCCTTCAGGGCAGTCATTGGCATAGTGCCCTATCTTCCTGCACTTAAAGCAAGTGACTTGACTTAGGTCCCTTTTGGCGGGTGTAGATGGGTTGGAGCGGTTCTGATTGTTGTTAACTCCGTTCCCATTCCCATTCTTCGCACCATTGTGGTTATGCGATCCTCCTCCAGTATGGTTATGGCCTCCAAGGTTATGAACAAGTCCTCCCGAGTCCGGGGTTAAGCGGGGCTTCTGGTGAGCTCCTGAATTGTACTTCCCTTGTCCATACTTCCTCTTACGACTCTCAATTTGTTGCTGCTTTCCTTCAATCATTAGGGCCTTGTCTACCAACTCCTGGTAGTTGTTGAAAGTTGCCACCATCAGCTGCATGCTCATCTCATCGTTTAGCCCTTCCATAAACTTCTCCTGCTTCGCGGCATCTATGGCCACATCATCAGGGGCATAGAGTGATAACTTACTAAACTCATCCACGTACTGGGCCACAGTACGGTTCCCCTGGCGTAAGTTGCGAAACTCGCGCTTCTTCATCTGCATGGCTCCAGTTGAGACATGGGCCGTCTGAAAAGGCTTGTCAAACTGATCCCAAGTGACATTGGCTATAGGAAAAGTAGTCGTGTAATTCTCCCACCATGCGGCTGCTGGTCCATCCAATTGATGTGCGGCAAAGCGCACCTTCTCAAAGATCCATGCATCCTGCGGTGGTTAACTCCCTTCCAATACGGCGTAGCCAATCATCAGTAACTATTGGCTCAGTGTTACTGGAAAACACCGGCGGTTGTAACCTCAGAAAACGGGCTAAATTATCCACTGGTGGCGGGTTGTTATTGTTGTTGTTATTGTTGTTGCCCTGGTTCTGAACTAGCAATTGCATCAAGGCATTCTGCTGCTGGATTAACTGGGTGAGCTCCGGTGGGAAAACAAAACCGGGGTCACGTCTCGGAGGCATCTGATGGGTTTAGATGGAAGAGATTAGAATAGAAAAAGGTCTAGTGAGAAAACACTACCCATATGCACATGAGGCAAACACAATCATTTCACTCAATCAATCAAGCAAGGGCATACAACGGTCTAGGACTATCGCAAAAGTGCTCGGCTACTACTAGTTACATGGGGAATACTACTAATATATGGTGGTCATCTAAAATTTTGATCGGTGGAAGACTCCATGATGTCTGCTCCAGCTTCATCTTCGTAGTCATCATCACTTGGATCGGAATCGGTGTCGTCAATGATGATGTAGTTATCCGGGCAAGTGGGATCTTCTTCCTCTTCTTCTGGTGCGGATCCTCCCATGAATACTCCGATCTTCTTGACTAGATCGTCATTCTTCTCTAATAGTATCTTGATTTCCTCCTCATATCCATCGTGTGTAAACTTGAGTTCTTCCTCTAGCTCGATAATCTTGGTCTTCGCCTTCTTCAAATCCATCATGTCTGCGCACATCTGATTCTCCTGACGTCGAATGTGCTGATTAGGCTCCTGAATGAAAGCTGCAATGGACCTATCCTTCTTGGTGCTGATTACTTCCCATTGCTCGTCTCGGCGCCCACATATTTGGAAGATGGTGTCTTTAAGCTCCCTGTTGTAGACTTCTCCAATGCGTCCCATGGTAATGTGAGCTGCCATAATCTTGCCAAGACTCCAGGTGGGTGTTTCGAAAGAAAACTCTATGGGCTTAGAAGTTGGCGAGAACGTCCTTCCTGGTATTTGTACTTGAATCATCCAGCGCTCCTCTTCTGGTAAGGTGGCGTTGTACATCCCGGTGAAGCTTGGTATTCCATTGTTCAAGTACCTAGTGACTTCCTTCAAATGGCGTCCAAAAGGTGTGTCTTCATCCGGTTGTGCAAACTTGTTCTTCATCTCCGTTATCCTAAAGAGTGGAAAAATGGAGAGGAGTCAGAAATGAGTAGAGAAGAGTGTCCTATGGTTTATCTTAGTGGTCGTGTCCTACACTCGGCGTGTGCTCGATACCATCTTGTAGCGACCCGACCTCATATGGTCAAGTCTACGTGTTTCGGTGTCATCCTGGATCGGTAATCTTTGACACACAAGACTCAAGGATTTATAACATAGTAGCAATCACACACTTATTACATCGAATGTCTCAAAAGAGAACTTATTACAATAATATGGCTTAAGGCCATCTAATGCGATAACAGCGGAAGGCTTGGAAGATAAAGTGAGTCCATCAACTCCAACGGCATAACTGAAATTTGCACGGCAACGACCTAACGATCCTTACTCCTCGTTTGAAAAGTATGCAACATAATACGTTGCAGCCCGAGAAAGGGTCGGCACATGGAATATGCTGGCAATATAACACAGTATAACAGGAACAGAATAATGCTATCACTACATGCATATATGGCTTGTGGAAAGCTCTATGGTTATAGTTTTGCGAAAAGCCAATTTTTTCCTACAACAAAGGAATATATTTTAATTTAACTATCATGGTGGTTGAAACATCATTGAGAAGGTATAACCCCAACTCAATCCCAAATTAAAGTATTTAACATCCCAGCAATATTAATTTAGAGTGATGAGATACATGTGAATACTCAAGTACTAGATACTCGAATTGTCCATAACCGGGACACGGCTAACCATGATTAGATTGTACACTCTGCAGAGGTTTATGACTTTTCCCCACAAGACTCGGTCGCCTCTGTTGATTTCTCGCACTACATGGTGTTTGAGAAAGCGGATGACCGAGACACGATCTTCGTAAACATTAATTCTCTACTCCGGGTAGACCATACCAAACCTACAAAACCCACTACCTGCTGATCTACCTTTCAAGAGCTTCACGTAACTTACTCAACTATGCTAGAGCCCATAATAGCTTGTGGCTACACATGGAAGTTTCTAGGATGAATAATCTCAGTTCCCTTTGAGCCTGGGTGGCGGTCCATAGGAAGATCACACGGGTACCCCAGGATTTCCAAAAATAAAACAAACAACACTAGGTTCCCCAGGTGCCTCAATCCACCCAGATGTGTATTAAAGTTGCCACCTTAAGTTGAACCATTAGTTAACAATCTCACATCTGTCATGGAATACACTCAAACCCAAACCACGTCTACGAGCATAGCATAGCAATAATAAGCAAGCGTAGAAGTAACTCCCAAGGGTTTGATAGTAACAGGGCAATAGGTTCTACCTCAACTACTACTTCCCAACCCACAAGTTAATGACATCGTAATCATGCAATGTTTGAGGATTGGAACAAATGCATAAAAACTGGGTATGAAAAGATTATGATCAAAGTGTTACTTGCCTTGCTGACGATCCGTGAATCCTAGAGACTTGTAGTAACACGCTTCGCACTACGGGAATTCTATCGCAAGAAAACAATAAAATACATAAGCAACAAGAAAAGATTCACAAGAAAAACTCAACTCAAAGAGGTTGACCGGAGAGTTCAATTTAAGAACTCCGGTTTGCAAAAAGAATCAAACCAAACCGAGCAACGAAACTCAAACGGCGAAAGAAATAAGATCCGTTTACTAATCTGAACTAGGGTCAAATTTTACAGAGACAAAAGCTGGTTTAAGTTGGTTATTCGGAAAGAGGGTTTCGAGATGAAACTCCAGGCACTTGAATCGCCTGATTCCGATAAACGAGCGAAAAGTTATACTAGATCGAAAATCGGATCAGAAATCACTATCAGGAAAATCGCGGAATAAAACCGATAAAAGAAAAGCGACGAACAGTTTAACGAAAGAACGTTCGTTAACTGAAACTAAACAAAGAACTCGTTCGTTAGAACGAACGAACAAGCGAACGCTCGCTAAATAAATAAACCGGAGAATAAAAACCGATCTATAAAAAAACTAGGGTTTTCTAAAAAAACCGACGCGTTTTTCTTCGGAAAACCGGGCGGCGGGCGGCTACCTCGTGGTTGCTCGGGGGGGGCTCGGGGGGGGCTGGGGGTGGCTCGGGGTGGCTCGGGGTGGCGGCGGAAGATGGCGGCGGCGATGGAGGGCAGCTGGCGGGCATGGCGGGGCTCGGCGGGGCTCGGGCTCGGCTCGGGCTCGGGCGTGATGGTGGCGGTGAGGCGACGGGGGGTATTTAAGAAGGGAGGCGGCGGCTTGGGAAGGGGCGCTGGGAGGAGTCCGGCTCGGCTCCCTCGGCGTCCTCTTGGCAAGACGGGGAAGGCGACGGGCGAGGCGGGACTGGCCGGGCCTCGCCTGCCGGGTGAGGGCGCCACAAGTTTTTTTTTTTTGTTTAAAATAAATTCCACCGGAAGTTAGAAAAATCCTAGAAAAATAAATAAATATCTAAAAATACCAAAATAAATTTTCACCGTCTAAATGAAATAATTAGGACGAGGTGAACATTTTCTTGGCCCCTAAAATTCAATTTTTTAAACATGAAAATTTTTCTAGGGCAAATAAAATTCCAAATAAAATCAAATAAAATCCAAATAATGATTTTAACATTTTTCCTCCAATATTTCAATTGTTTTGGAGAAGTCATATTATCTCCTCTCATTTATTTTAATAAGAAATATTTTCCGGAGAGAAAAATAATTAAAATCAAAAATCCTCGTTTTCCAATATTTGATAAAATCAAATACGAAAATTCGGAAAATCCCCAACTCTCTCCGGGGTCCTTGAGTTGCTTAGGATTTCGAGGATTACGGAACGAGGATGCAATAAAATATGATATGCATAGATGACCTATGCATAACATTCCAAATTGGAAATTTGGGATGTTACAAACCTACCCCCCTTAAGATGAATCTCGCCCTCGAGATTCGGGTTGGCTAGAGAATAGGTGCGGGTGGTCCTTCCGAAATCATCTTCTCATTCCCAGGTGGCTTCTTCCTCAGTATGGTGGCTCCACTGAACTTTGCAAAATTTGATAACCTTGCTGCGAGTGACTCGGCTGTCAATGTCAAGAATCTTCACTGGCTTCTCCTCATAGGTCAAATTACTGTCTAACTGGATCGCCTCCAGGGGCACTGTGTCTCTCAACGGTATATCAGCCATCTCAGCATGACACTTCTTCAACTGTGATATGTGGAATACATCGTGAACTCCTGACAATCCTTCAGGTAACTCCAGCTTGTAAGCCACTTCTCCCATCCGTTCCAAAACACGGTATGGTCCTACAAATCTTGGGGCTAGTTTTCCTTTAACTCCAAAACGTTTCACTCCTCGCAAGGGTGATACTCGCAGATAGGCTCTGCCTCCAATTTCATAGGTTACTTCCTTGCGTTTTGAATCTGCATAACTCTTATGTCTGGACTGAGCAATCTTTAATCTGTCTTGGATTAGTTTAAACTTCACTTCGGACTCTTTGATCAAATCCGGTCCAAACAACTAACGGTCTCCTACCTCATCCCACATCAGAGGTGTTCTACATCTGCGTCCATTCAGAGCTTCAAACGGTGCCATCTTCAAACTGGCTTGGTAGCTATTATTGTACGAGAACTCTGCGTAAGGAAAATTGTCATCCCAAATAGATCCATAATCTAGCACACATGCTCTCAACATGTCCTCCAGAATCTGATTGACTCTCTCTGTCTGTCCATCCGTCTGTGGGTGGAATGCGGTACTGAACTCCAATCTGGTACCCAAGGTCTGGTGTAGCCGATGCCAAAATTTGGAAGTAAACCGGGTTCCTCTATCTGATAAAATGGTCCTGGGAAGTCCATGCAAACATACGATCGTTCATTAGCCAGCGGACTCCTCAGCATAAACCAAAGAACCAGCGAGATCCGTTGGGAATGGTCCGCTAGCTAGTAACAGGGCCAAGGAACCGGCGAGAAGCTGAAGCACCATGTATTGCAACAGAGATTTTCGCCTAATCTTAAATACTATGGAAATACCATTCCGTATAAACAATGCCGAAAGCAAGGACTGCCGCGTCTATTTTTTAAACACCATGGGGTTTAATTACTCCATAACTTGTTCTTTTAAAACAATTCTAACAAGTGTCAGACTTTTTATTCAACGGTCATCATTTTTTGTTGTTGTAAAAGTAGAGATCATGGCAATGTCTTTCAGAGGATCACAAGATTGTTCTCAAGCTAAGGAAAAAAATGAAGAAAGTGCATAAAACATTGACTTGGCAGTATTGGGCTTAACTTGAGCAAGTGATTCCCTTATACGAATATTGAACAATCATACTTAAGCAAGAATGTAAAACCGTGGGACTCATGATTGCATGTAACTATCAAATGAAGATCATTGCACAAGAAACCAAACATGAAAAAATAACTTTGCCAAGCTTAGAACTTTGCAAGAAGTAATCTTAAGAAAATTATGAAACCAAAAGAGAAAGTGGAGTTTATTAAAGGAGAGTGTGGAAAGTGGTTACCTCCCCAAGCTTAGATGTATGCAAGGGTAATAAAACTTTTACTTGTGAGGTGCAAATGACCTCTCCTTTAATGGACATAGACCTACACTTTGCCGAACATCCTTTGATATGATCTGGTGGAACCGGGCACTTGTTGTTGAAGATTTTGTTGAATCAAAGTGACTAAACGGATTGTGTGGGTTTTCATACGGTTGGCACCATACTGTACATGTCAACACACTAGGTCCAAACCTCTACAAAAATAACACACAAATAAAAAGAGCACAATTCGGTATACAACATGATTTGTATACCCAACCGGGTAAAAGAAATAAAAGAAACATGAAGAACTACAACAAATTATTGGTTGGAAAGCTTCAAAGGTGAGTAAGAGTTATTAGAGTGCAAAGGGATAGTTAAAATATATATAACCCACTAACCTAGGCTTTTGAATACAAGCAAAATGGTGGGTTTTTGGCCTCGGTACAGGCACGGGTATGATAGGACACGGTCATACCGACCGTCGTCTTTCGTTCAGATGTGGCACATGGTGTCAGCACCCAATGGTACAAGCGCGGATACGAGCGCTCGCGCTTGTACCACACGTCATCATCTGTTCCGAAACTTCTGTTACTTTCGCCCGAGTGCAGTACGAATGATGGTACGAGCTCTCTCACTCATCTCAATCTCGTCAAATGCTCTGGACATGTTGGTGCAACCTCTCCTCCTTTGGTATGGCCGCAGGTATGAGCAGAGAGCTACTCGTAATTAACAAACACCATCAAAGCCTGTGGATCTATATTTAGACATATTTCCTTAGGATTTTCCCTTCCTTTACCCCAAGAGGCTAGTTCCAACACATGTACTAGGCAAATAGTGAGAGGACCTAACCAAGCAATGGTACCACATATAAATATTTGAGCAGACGAAAAATTTCACCTAATGAAGACTTAAACCAAACTAACTTTAATAGCAATTGATGCAAAGTGTCAATGCAAAAATATGAGTGCAACCTAAACTCAAAGACACAAAACTAAGAAATGAACGTACTTGCTTCCGGGTTGCCTCCCAACAGCACTTTCCGATAGCACTTTCTTTAGAGCCATATAGCTAGGCTTGATGCTCCATTTATTTCCTCCAATGATGTCTCAGAGCACCACATGGAAATGTTTTGTCAAACTTGTACCCTCTTATGGTGTATCAGTATAATGTAGATGAACAAATCCTCACTCTCAAGCGAGAGTTGATGCACCGGATGGGATAAGCATGCCTCCTTGTTCTTCTACAGTAAGAGGGTGAGGAATTATATATATACAATTTTTTTCTACCACCACTTGAGTTTTCTATGTAGTATGTAGTATCTATCAAATCAGAGAGTATGTACGCGTAGTATGTAGTATATAAGAATGTTTAGGTAGTATATATATACTACTTTCAAGGTAGTATGATCATATTTTGAGTGTGCTCTTTTTTAGTACAAAGATATATGTATTTCGTAAATATAATAAAAACCATGGGCCAATTTGCAGCTTTTTCATGTAACTCACTTTGGAATATATTATATATAATATATGAACGTCTCTATAATGATAAAGTAGTATATATAATATCATATGGTAGTATATGAGACATGTGGGGTAACTATGCCTGGGTGGTAGGATGGATTTTTCCATATATATATATATATATATATATATATATATATATATATATATATATATATATATATATACACACACATATACACTATTCTAATCACGGGATCAGAATAATATTCTGATCACAACCTGAACTTCCCTCTGTACGAACCCGACGTTTGGGCTATCTTCACAACCGTGGCTTCCCCCACGAATTATTCTGGTTAGTCGTATTCTATATGATGTTAGTGTAATATAGAAATTTTTTAACAACTAAATACCGGTTTTAAATAGGAATCTTGCTCGTTGGCGGATTTTGTTCTCGGGTCGTGATGAAATTGCGTTTTTTTACAATTTTACTGCCCGCGTTGTTCGACCTGAACTTCTCCCAATGCTAGGTTGAACTTCCGCCAACATTGCTCCAATGGGGCTTGCGATATACCGTTGGAAATCTATGGACACCAGTATCATGACCCAAGTTAAATTTTCGGCCAAATGTAAGCAGTTTAATAGCAGTTTTCAAAACAGTTTTTTCTTCATAAAAAAACGTGAATCGTGTTTTCGATCGCATTTTAAAACTGTTTATCTGAATGAGGCAAATAATATGGCGTTGGAAAGCTGCTGCAAAACTGCTCCTTCCACATGTCAAATGTTTTCTCTAATTCCCTACGGTTCAAGAGTAATTTGGAAAATCGTAAAATTTTGCAAACTCAATAATTGAGTTCGTATTTTGATGTCATTTCTAAATGGCTATTCCAATTGAGGCAAATGATATAGCGTTGGAAAGCTTATGAAAATGCGCTACTTTTTCATGTTGAAAGTTTTTTTCTAATTTTTAACAGTTTAAAAGTGATTTATAAAACGGTCCAAGTTGCACCGAGTTCGTATTTTCAAGCTAATTTTTTAACCATACGTCCGAATGTAGCAAATGATATGGCTTTGGAAAGCTTGAGGAAATGCGAATTTTTTGGTATATATTGTTTCTCCCAATTTCTTACTATTTTAAGTCTATTTTGAAAATGTCTCAAAACGTATTTTCGCCGTAATTTCTACAAACTTTATCAGAATGGGGCAAATAATATATCGTTGAAAAGCTAAGGAAATTTCATGTTGATGGTTTTCTCTGATTCCTAGCCGTATTCAAGTAATTTCGAAAATGGCGAGATCATTCGTTCTGCCTTTATCGCGAAACAGATTCTTCAAAAATGCACCGCGTGAAGAACCTGGACTTCTCGGCGTGCCTACTTTAACTTCACTCTGCTTTTCACGTACTTTTTTTGCCCGTAGCTCTCCATCCACTCACCGAAATTGAGCAAGTAATATACCGGTGGAAAGCTGATGTAAACACGCAACTTTACCGTGTTGATCATTTTTTCATACTCGCTACGATTTTAAAAGTTTTTCATCTCAAATTCATTCACTATAGTAGTCGAACTTCCTGTTGTTTTCACGTTGAACTTCTGTGACATATTTTTGTTTGTAATTTTCTCATCCATTTCGTCAGTGTTACACAAATGATATTCTTTTTGTACAAACCTCTCTCACAATATTTTTTTTAACTTTCTCCGACCGACGACTTGAACTTACACAAATGATATTCCTGTCGTTTTGAAGTAAATTAGGGAAATGATGAGATCATGATTTCTGCCTTGATTGCGAATGGAAACGCACTTCGTGAAGTAGTTGAAATTCACGGGCATGTCTGTTTGAACCTCACTCTGTTTTTGACGTGCTGTTTTTTGCACTGCGTGAAGTAGTTCAACTTCTGGGGCATATCTGTTTGAACTTCACTCTGTTTCACTTTATTGTATTTTTCTTATACGAAACACACACCATGCAGTAGGTGAACTTCTAGATGTTATCACTTTGAACTTCTCTCTGGTTTGAGTGAATTATTTTAAAACACAACAAACAACATCTTTTTAAGTATTTTGGACATATAAACACATGGTGAACCTCTCTCACAATTTTTTTTGAACTTTTCCTCGCCGAGCACTTGAACTTCTAGCAACCATTTTTTTCATTTATGAGTTGTTTTTAAAAGTGCAAAAAAAGGCGTTGTGTTTTTTATTTTTCTTGAATACGTCAATCCTAGGTTTTAATAAACTCTGAACTTCTCTATTATTTCAATTTGATCTTCAATTTTTTATATTTTTGAGTAAAGAATTGTATTAGATTTTTATACGGAAAAAATCAAACATGGAAATACAAGGTGACCCTCTCTCGCAAGAATTTTTTAACTTCTCCGGACACATCACTTGAACTTCTTTAAACAAACCTTTTAAGCTTTTATTTTTCAATACTTTTATTCTCACCTGAAATGCATTCCTTGCAGTAATTGAACTTCCCGTTGTTTTCACTATGAACTTCTGTCGCATTTTTTTGTATATGTCGAATTACACACAATTGAAGGTCGGATGTCATTTTTTGCCATTTCAAAACATGTAATTGGAGGTCGGATGTCCCGCAATATAAATTTTGAACCGTGCACGGAGGTGCACGTGAACTTCTTGCAAGAAATCTGAGTTTTTTATATACTTCGAACTTCTTTGTAATTTTAATCTCAACTTCTTAGTCATATTCTTATCAAGGAAATATGTTTTTAACTAAGAATCAAACATTTCTTTTTTGTAAATTGAAGTTAATAATTTTATATTTTATTAGAAACGGTAATAATTTGAGTTTCCCGTATACATCGAACTACTCCTCTATTTTTAATTTCAACTTCGTCATTTTTATTCTTTAAACAAGGAAAAATCAGAGTTTTTTTATTAAATATCGAACTTCTCTATATTTGTAATTTGGACTTCTTGGTTTATTTCCTTGTAGTAACGGAAAAATCCTAGTTTTCTAATAAATATTGAACTGCCCCTTTACTTAAATATGAACTTCTAGAGTTTTTTTTTGTAAGTAACGGTGAAAATCCTTTTTTGTGAATTTTGTACTGCTCTATTTTAAAAAAATTAAGTTCTTTTTTTCATTCCTTAATAATGAGGAAAATCTGAATTTTGTATAACTATCGAACTACTCCATTTTTTTTATTTGAACTTCTAGGGGTTTTTTAACGAATAAAATCCTTTTTATATAAATTTGTGTTGAGATGATTTTTCTTGTGTTTCACCTTCTTGGTGTTTGTAATAAACATTGGACGTCTTTGTCTTAAAAAATTAGAAATCTAAGTTTTTCTATAAACGAGGAAATCCATGTTTTGTATAATTTGTGAAATGATCAAAATTGTAAATTTGAACTTCTTGATTATTTTAGAAATGAGGAAAATCCATTTTCAAAAGATGGGAAAATCCATGAGCTTTTTTTAGTACAAACATATGTGTCTCTTTTTTGTTTTCTCATTTTTTTCGAACTCTCCAATTTATTAAATATGAACTTCGAGAGTTAACATTATTCTAGGCTATGCTTTTTTTGTTCTTCGTATAGAAATATCCTGTTGCTTTGTTTTTAAAATTTGAACTTCTTGGTAATATTTCAAGGAAGAAAAAAAATCCATTTTTTTGTTACAATTGAACTCCTTTGTTAGTTTAATTTGAACTTCTTGGTTTAACAGGAAATGGAATGCTCTGTTATTCTACTTTTTTATAAACTTAAAACTTCTCTTTTATTTTATTTTGAACTTCTTATTTTCATTTTTAGAAAAAAATGATTTTTTACGTAAACATTATACAATTTTTTCTTGATTATTTTTTCCAGAAACAAGAAGAATCTGAGTTTTTTGTATGCATAGTGCTCGTCCGTTATTTTAATTTTAACTTATTGGGTTTTATTCTTTAGTAATAAGGAAAATAAGATTTGTTTTCGAACTTCTTTGTTCTAAAATTTTGAACTTCTTGGTTTTATTCTTTTATGAATGAGAGAAAACTGAATTTTTTTATTAACATTGGACTACTCCGTTAGTTTAATTTGAACTTCATGGTTTCTTCTTAGAAAATGTGTATATTGCATCCCTTTTTCTTTAAAATTTTGTTTTTGCACTCGAGAACAAAGAGAACATCCTTTACCTTGTTGATGTTTTTGAATTGAATTTTCTAGGCTTATATTTTGTTTGTGCTCTTTTTTAATTTATTTGTCACTTGAAGTTCTAAAAGAATCACAAATCTCCCATGTTTTCCCTTGTGTGTTTAAATTTTTTGAACTTGCTGAGATACACATAACACACTTGACCTTCTCAAACACAACATTTTGACCTTCACAAATAGAAATTTAAAGCAAATTTTTTGCATAATAGTACAAGACAAACCGAGAAACACCCCACACACTGATGCTCACATGTTGTTTTCCCCTTCTTGTAGTATACAAATTGAATGACACACCTCTGCTAGGATGAACTTCTCTCTTTTTCTGTCCCATGGGAACACATGTACACAAGAGAAAATCTATGGACCAAGGAGCACCCATTTTTTTACAGTGACGCAGTGTGTTGCATCCACCGTTTGGGCGTCGGAAGAACCGGCAAGGGGATTCCGTCCAGGATCTGCGGGGGGCAGTTGGTGGTCATCTTCCATGAGGCGGCGGCGGAGCAGGACGACGCCGTGGCCGGGCCTCACGCGTGATCTGGCAGCAGTTGCTGCAGTGGTCGAGCCGGTTGGGAGGAGGCAGGGTTCAGGGCGGGGACGCGTGGCTGCGCATGGGAGGAGGCGGGGTGCAGGGCAGGGACCAGCGGCGGCGCACTGGAGCAAGCGGGGTTCTGGGTGGGAACGCGCGGCGGTGCCCGGGAGGAGCGGAAGGGGCTGAAGTCCAAACCCACCTCGCCCTAAAGGAGATGGCCAGCCTCGCGCCGGAAGAAGGTGGGGTGACGGAGTGCCAGGAGGAGGTAGGGACGATAGCCTCGCACCGGGAGGACGAGAGGTGGCGGCGCGTCGAGAGGCAGCAGGGCGGCGACGCACCAGGGGGAGGTGGGCCCGGCCGTGCGCGCGGAGAGGGAGTGGTCGGCGGCGCTCCCGGAAGGAGGAGGGGCTGGCGGTGCGTCGAAGCAGGGGTGGACGGCGGTCGGAGAAGGGAAGAGGCGGGGTTGCAGCAGTGCCACCCCGATCCAGGTAGCGGGGCCTTCGGGCAGGTAGCGCGGCGGCATGGCGGCCAGGAAGGCCGCGCGGCGTCGGGGCCCCTGGGAGATCATGCGGCAGCGCGGGGTGAGGGGGATCTAGGGCGGGGGTAGGAGGTTGGTGGCGATGGGATTGGGAGTGATTTTTTTCTTTTTTCGCTATCGTTTCGTGAGTTTGGGGAAACCTGGCCGCTCCCTCAATATAGGGCTCTGTGATCCAAATAACTATTCTGATCCTGGGATCAGAATAGTGTTACTCTCTCTCTCTCTCTCTCTCTCTCTATATATATATATATATATATATATATATATATATATATATATATATATATATATATAGCTATTCTAGCGTGAGTGTAGAATAGCTTATTCTACACCCCAAGAACGGTATGTACAAAATCTAGTAAAACGCTATGTAAAATGTAGTAATTATGAGATATATTTTGTACTATCCAAGTTTTAATTTCTTACATGGTCAAAAATTTACTATATTTTACATGTTACGTTACTATATTTTGTATAGAGCGTTAATAAGGGTGTAGAATAAGCTATTCTACACTCAAGCTTAGTTTAGTGTTACTATATATATATATATATATATATATATATATATATATATATATATATATATATATATATATATATAGGAGTAGGATTTTCTACAGTAGCTTGCAACGGTGCAAAACTTCTCATAAATCCTGAAAAAAATACTAATCCAACACACCTATAATATAACATGATCCAACGGAGGGATTAAAAAATATGACTGCAAGTGTCCTGAACGAAAAACACAAATAGTTTAGTATATATTTATGTCACAGTAAGCAGAAATGCTTGTTATTTTTGCCAAGGACACATAAATGCATATTTTGACAATCCATCCGTTGGATCATCTTATTACATTAGAGAGATGCTCTCATATTTATTTCATATTTTTTGGTAACTTTTAAAACGTTAAAAGTTGAGAGAGCCTAAACAAGTTATGTGGCAAGCTATGGTAGACACAGTTTCACCTATATATATATATATATATATATATATATATATATATATATATATAAAATATATAGGACAACACTATTCTCATCGCCGGTTCCTGCGACATAGGCAGCCTCGGGATCGGCTAAGCCACTACAACCCCTGCAAGAAAACTCGACGGCGGCTTCCCCTGCTTCTTCATGTGCGTCGCTGGAAGGCACGCGTCCCTGCGCGACGCCACCGTTGGAGAACAACCCGTGCAACAGAAGGTCGCTAGAGAAAGCTTGGGCTGCAACTGTTGGATCCCACAGGCCATGGCCACTCACCTCGCACCATCGATGAATTGTCGAGGCCTAAGCAGCAACCTATCCAAGGACAAAGCTCGACCTTCATTCTTGTATCTTATCCAAGTTGCTGCTACCTGCAACGGAGAGGGGGAGGCTGTAGTCCAGCACTATCATGAGAGGAAGTGATCTTACTTTCTTCTGAAATCTGGTAAGCTGGATGCCGATCAGTCTGCTTGATCGGTCTTTGCTGCGTGCACTGTATCTATCCATTGCATCCACCTTGTTTGAATTCTACTATCTCTGACTCTCTATTTATGTTTCTTTTTCAATTTTCAGATGTGGGTGGGGCTTGATGCTTGGCCATGTCTCCGTTTACACGTACAACTGTAGGGTACGTGAGGGCGATCGATCAATCTCCTTTGCTTCGATTGCCGGAGCTTCAGACTTGGTGGAACGGTCAAGCCGCTTGATCGACCGCCAAGGTAGGAGCAACCGCATTATTCTGTCAGCATCAATGGAAGAGAACGTAGGCACAAGTTTTAGTGTCGCTGGCAGACACAATTTAGAGATGTTGTCGTCGATGTTCTCTTCAATTGATGCATTGTAACATCCCAAATTTCCCATTTGGAATGTTTTACAATTATAGCTAAGCATATATGCATTATTGTTTGAATTGAGTGACATTTGATTTATTTCAGAGGCTTTTGAGTTTGTTGGAATTTGAATTCAAATTGGCAGTTGAATTTACTTCAAAACAATGCCTGACAAATACTTGAGAAAAAGTATGAGAGGAGTAAACATGACACTCCAAAAATGTCAGAAGAAAAGTTTTGCCAAAAAGATTGAATTCAAATTTGATTTCATTTGGGATTTCAAAAAAATGTTTTTTTAAAGTTTGAGTTTTGCCCCTGGAAAAATGTCCAAGTTGTAGGGTAAATTCCCCTGATTATTTTGATATATATATATGTCCTATATAAAAATATATATATTATATATTTTTTCCCCTCTCCCTAATTCAAAAAAAAACCCAAGCGCCAGCCAGGCCAACCGGCCCAGCCAGCGCCGAGGCAGCCCACCAGGCGCCAATCCGAAAGCGCTTGAGAGCCGGCTGCTTGGCGCCGAAACCTCTCCCTCGGTGCCCATGAACCCCTCCTCCCTCTCTCAGCGACTGGCCCCACCCCACCTTTCCCCTCGCCCACGCCACGCCCGCCACGCCACGCGCCGCCGCCGAGAATCCCGGGGATCGTGGGATCACCTCCCCGATTCGCCCCCTCCTCCAAGCCGCCCCCCCCTATAAATACCGACCCCCTCACCCCGTTCCGCCCCTCGCCGCGCCCGAAACCCTCTCCCCTGTCGCTTTCGCCGGAGCAGCGCCCCTTGCCGCCATTGCCGCCCTTGACTACTCCGACCCCCTCGCCGCCCCCCGAGACCACCTCCGGACTCCCCACGCTCGTCCGCACCCGCCTGACGCCTCAGCCGTCGCCCCGGACCACCGGAGCCGCTGCGCCGTCGTCGCCCGATCCGCCGTCATCCGTCGCCGTCGTCGCCACCGCCGTGAGTCGCCGGAGCCATTCTCCACCGTCCGATCTAGAACCTAGGGCGTAGATTAGGTCACACGAAGGGGTAGGTTTTATTTTAAAAAGACCGGTTTAGTTACGGTTTTACTTGGTTTAGTTAGCGGTTTAGTTAGACCGGCCCGATCGGTTTATTTCCTGTTAGCCGAGGGCACGTTTTAGTTATAAATCGCCTGAGCGTTAGATAGGCCCGTTAGCGCTAGTTTTTTTTATTTTCGTTTCTGTTTTTAACAGAATAGTTTCAGTTTTTAAAATCCATATCTTTTAGGTTACTTAATATTTTTAATTGATTCTTTTTTTGTTAGTTTGCAAATTTGTTGTAGTTTCTGTAGAAAATATGTTTGGCCATGTTTAAATTACTAGAAATTGTTTTATTTTAGTTTTAGACAGATTAGTATTTCTGCTATAAAATGAGTTAGGATTATTTTATTTTATTGATTCTTTTTGTCACTGCTTTGTTTTGACTTTGCCTAGCAGTAGGAATTTATTTGGGTACTTTAGATTTCATAAAAAAATAGTTTTAGTCAAAATCATGTATTTCTTGTTTATTTAACTAGCTACTGTTTTGCTATTGTTTTATTTAGTAAATAATTTTATTTTTACTATGTTATAGTTTATTTTAGATTAGTTTCTGTAGCTACAGAGGATGAACTTTTATTTACAGTAGAATAAAATTTTTATTTTATTTTTCCTTGCTAGGATTGTTATAGGCATAATAGGAGTTCTATAATAGCTTTTGATGTGATTCTTTTGCTCCTAGTTTGTATGATGTTTTCCCTTCTGTTAGTTAGCAAAACCCATACTTAGGTTCTGTTAAGAAAAGTTTTAGTTGTGTAAAACTATTTCTTAGTTGTTGCTTGATGTGGTGAAAACCTTGATTTGCTTTCTCCGAGTTTTCTTTGGATTTTGGTTTGAGTGCTTGGGTGTTTTATTTCCAACTTGCTGTTATGTTATATTGTGCCATACTTATTTGTGCTATTGTTTGATTCGATAGAATTTCGGAGTCTGAAGCCTGCTATTACGAGTCCCTAGCTTTCGAGGACCGTCAGCCAGGCAAGTCATTTGATCATGTTTTCTTTTACCATACCCATGATTTTATTGCATTAGAATTATACCTCCCCACCATGCATGCAATAGGAGAATTTTAAGTTATGTTCTTGAGTAGTATCATGAGGTAGGATGAAACCAATTCCCCTTGTTACCATTGCCCGGGACGATGTAGTTTATTTTGCTATGCTCGTAGACGGGGTTGGTTGAGTGATTCATAAGGGAGATGCGAGAGTCAAGATGATGACAACCCCATGACTTCAAGCTCAAGATGGACTTCAAAATTCACTACTGGGTGGAGGACGGTTGATGGGCACCTGGAGAAACCGATGGCTGGCAGGATGCATGGAGAAGCGCCATGACATCTTGCGGAAAGCTTCACCCAGCCACGAAGAGGCGGATGAATACCCCATTGACGGAAGCTTACATGTGCAGCCGCAAGCCATTATGGGCTCTGGCTTGCCGACCCTAGGCGTGACTACGGCGGACGGTGCTACGAGATGTAGAAGAACGGTAGGATTGGATGGGCACCGGCGGTGGCGGAAGGAACTCTTTGGAAGACCCTGTTCGTTCGTCCCGTCTTCAAACACCGTGAAGTGCGAAGACTTAAGGGAGGAACGATTCTTCTTGGGTAAAGTCATAAACCTCTGCAGAGTGAAGATCTAATCGGTTAGCTGTGTCCCCGGTTACGGACAATTTGAGCCTTTGGAACTTGGAGTATTTTGGATATCTCAACACCGAACTTAATAAATTAATTGAGGGGGTTATTTTAATAATTGGGAATGAGACATTGGTTGGCGGAACCATCTCAATAACTACCAACATTTTGTAGTATTTGCAAACAAGACCTTGTTGTAGGGAAAAACTGGCTTTTTGGCAAAACAATGAAACTTAGAGCCCCACAGCCAAATTGCATATAGTGTTAGTAATTTTATTGTTGTTCTCTCTTTGACTTGCCAGCATATTCAAAATGCTGACCTACATGGCTGCAACGTCTTATGTTGCAGAGGAGTTTTCTGATCAGGAGTGAGGCTACGATCCACGCTTGGCGATTGCCCTATGGAGTCGGATGGACTCGCTACTCGTCTACGCTTCCGCAGTTTTATTTAGTTTATTTCTCATGAGTTGGCCTTCGGCCGAATTTATTCTATTGTAATAAAGACTCGATATGAGAATCGTGTAATAAATTCAGGTGTGATTGAACTTTGAATTTCATCAATGTACTGTGTGTGCCAGCATGATCTTGGGATGATACAGCTACACAGAGACTTGACCGATTTTGGGTCGGGTTGTTACATGCATGTTGTTGCTCTCTCCCCCTCACAATCTCTCTCTCTCTCTCTCTCTCTCTCTCTCTCTCTCTCGTGAATTTGTATATCACCTGCTGATGTACTTCACCGTTCCCTCAAAAAAAAGGTACTACCCAGCTAGCGCTATAATTCAAGTTTGCAGCTGCTCTTTGCTTGCATCTGAATTTCAAGTTTGCAGACGACGAACATGTTGTAGATGGTCGTCATGGCGGCGCCCAGAATGATGGACAAACAGGCGAAACTGCTAGTGTTGCTACTTCCCTCGTCTTCATTTTCCTGACCAGAAAAACATCATTCTTCCCTCTCCTTCAGAAACCGTTAATCTGAAACTGACCAAAAAACTGCTAGTGTTGCTGCAAATTTACCCCTCAAAGAGACAAGCAAAACCCGCAGAAGTCCATAAATTGTAGCAGCTTCAGTTCATTATGAAAATAAGGAGCAAAAAAATGTTCGTGTAATGGATCGTTGATTCACTAGGTGCAGAATAGTTGTTTGGGAAAGTTAAACTTCATTATTCCGGTGCACTTCATGTCAATCCCCAACTAGCAAATCATACAAAAAATTGAAGCGTGGTTTACATGTTGAAGTTTGTGTGTGTTTAGTTTGCTTGGTCCGTGTTACCTACTAATGCCTTATTGTGTTCCTTATTATTTTAACTCCGAACATGTTGAGGTGGGTTTGGACTTCAGCGACAAGGCGAGCTCAGAAAAACTCGCCGCCCCTCACGTCGAGCTCAACTGCTCCTGTCTACAGTCGCTCCTCCCGCAGCTCATCACCGACCAAGATGGTGCAAGGCCGAGCTTTTGCACCATGGTCAATGCGGCCTCCCGCCGGTAACTCCTTGAGACAGAGGCATGCACATCCTCGTCCGCCTTGTACACCGTACAATATCCCTTCAGTCGTCGCGTCCGTGTCTGCCTCCGTAGTTGCCGTGCTGGTGCCTACAATTTGCAACCTGTAGTCAAGATCCTGGGTGCTCCATGCGTCTCGCTATAGTCCATATTGGGGTGCAAACGCCGTCCAACTAAGAACAATGGTGCAAATTTGTATATCATGTGACTCTTGTAGGGAAAAAATCAGATGTTGATATTCAGAAATACACTCCAAAGATTTTCTGAAATCTTGATAACATGTTATTTTGCATAATGGATGTTTGTGTTCTTTTCATTGTTAATCATTTTTCCCAATTTTTTATCTATGCATTCCTCTATTCTCACTGAACATGTATACTTCTCTGAACTTACTGATATATTAAGTGAAATTTATTTTTATACTAGTTTTGGATCCAAAACTAGTGTTAGCTTCTTGCTTTTAAAGTTTCATGTATACTAGCTGCCCCTTTTTTACATCAGATGGCATGAGTGGTTCATCTTGTGTTTTCAGAGATCGAATCTCGTGCTATGTATATTTGGTAGAATATGTGATGAATTATTGCTACTCCCTGTGTATTTTTTATTTCCAAACTTCTGCGCCTACTTATAAAAAATGCATATCCCCAAGCTCTAATGTTTTACAACTTAAAACTTGAGGGAAAACAGAACCATGGAAGTTCACATATGAAATTGCATGACGTTCAGATATAGAAAAATAATAATTTTGCATTCGATTTGGTCTCGTCTTGCATGCAGGCAACATTTCTGTTCACAGTCGTCAGCACCACCAGATTCCTGGATGTCCTTGCAGGCCAGCACCCTCGGGAATATGATGTGGTGAGTCATGTAAAAAAATCACACATGTTAGTGAGAGAGAAATCGTTGCTTTCCTATAATTCTCATAAGTGTGGTCTCGTGAGTGTGTCATGTACAATTGTCCGTGTTTAAGAAGTTGATGAACTTATGCCTTTATGTTAGAAAAAAACCGAATATGATGAACCCTTTTGGTTCTTTTTTTTTGTTTTCTCTTTTGTAAATATACTTATTATTAATGAAAATTACAGTAAAACAATTGTCTGTGTTGGATTATTTGGTACAACCACATGTATATTTGTAAAAGAAATACCTATTTCCTTTACAATGGTGTGTTGTTATTAAGAAAATAAAAGAAAGGAGAAGTTCAATTTCTAAAGATGATGCGGTTCAACGTGCAAAACCAATGCAAAAATTGTACAGGTTCGCTCACCAAAACTCCATCAGTTCGCATGGTGTGCATGGGTGCGTTATGTTGCTGCCGCGTGTGTCGTGCGTGTGTGTGCGCGCACACACAGGTGAACTGAAGAAAAGTTTCAGATTTGTAGCCAGCTAGTGTGTACCGCATGTGTTTGTGCTTTTGCCTCAAAAGAGAATAGCATTTTAATTATAAGCAAGAAAAATAATACACATACATAGTATCCCATGTATGTGCATAAGATACCAGTTGCCATGTATTCTTGTGGTGCACAACATGCAAAATAAGTGCCCCAAGAATGTCAACCCTAGAGTAACAAAAAATTGATACAGTTAGATAAGTTCTTCCTCTTCACGTGTGATAGTTCAATGAATTGGTTCGTCAAAAAGTGCATGTGATGTGCGTTGTCATTCCACACCTTTGGTACCTTGACAATAAAATAGTCAGTGAAGTTCATGTATTACTATCGCTGAAAAAATTCAGTGAAATAAAAGAATGAGAAGTTCCCAAAACCAGGGGCATTCATCAAAAACTGAAGTTCATAAAAGGTACACGGCCAAAGGTAAAAAAATCAACTATTATTTTAGAAGTTCAAAAACTTCAAGCTTGGACCATTTTCTAGAACTTTGGTTGGAAGGCGTTCCGTGGAAAGAGAGCCACATCTTTTTTTTTGAACCAAGGACCGTAGAACAATCATTCTATGGTAAATTTATATTAAAATAAAAGTATATGTACAAGACAAAATAGTCCAATAAATAAGGAACTACCCTACTCCAGCTTTTGGAAAACGACTATGAGTCATGACTTTTTATTGTAGAATCTGATTAATCCAGACCGCGTAGCGTTCCTGGTGCTTGAACTTGATTTTCCTTCGAATAAGCATTAGATCCTCCTTTAATTTTGTTTGCCAACTCCGAAAGGAATGAGGAATGCCCTCAAAGATTTTGGCATTCCTTTGGATCCAAATATTCCAGCAAGACATGATAATAACTTCCATAGCAAATTTTTGCGGCAATTCTTGCAAGGTGAGCATTATTTGGTCCAGCATCGAGATTCCTCTCTTCCTGGGAGGTGCCAGGCTGTCCCAACATTGCAGAGCGAACGGACAGTCCCAGAACAGATGAAGCAAAGTTTCTTCTGAGGAAGTGTTGCAAAGCTCACAATTATAAGATGGCAAGTGAAAGTTTTTCTTTGAAGAAGATTTCTCGTGTTTGCTCTGTCATGTAGCAAGAACCAGAAGAAGATCTTATATCTGAGCATAGTTTTATTCTTACAAAGTGTCATGAAGATTGGCGCTGCTGGAGGAGCTTGAGTGATTGAATTATACAGCTTAATTGAGGAGAAGTCAAAATTATTCCAGGTGTATTTCCATTTATCCTGCACTTCCTGTAGTGTGATGCTTTGCAGAGTTTGAGTCAGGTTCTGGAATTGCATGAAGGCTTGCGCCGAGAGTGGAGTGTGGAAGAACTCAATTGGGTTGGCTGCTACACTCATCTCATGAATTGTGACTGTTTGTTTGAGTGTGAAGGAAAAAAGTTCAGGTAATTCCTCTGCCAGAGTGTTGTCCTGCCAAAGATCATGCCAAAGCTGAATCGTTTTGCCGTCACCAATCATAGGTCTAACATGTTGCTTGAACTGAGGAAGTAGCTTGAGGATACTTTTCCATCAAAATGATCCCACCGGTCTGTCAGTGAGAGGTCTGTCCGAATAGTTGGTGTTCCAAATCAGATCTACCCAAGGTAGTTTGTGCCTGTTTAGAAACTTTTGCAAGTGTTTCATGAGGAGGCAGATGTTGTGTTGTTGCAGGTTCTAAATTCCAAGTCCTCCTTGCTCTTTGGGTTTACATACTTTATCCCAACTAATTAGAGCAGTTCCTCTTTCCTCCAGACCATATTTTCTCCAGAGACAGTGTCTGAGGTATTTGTTGATCTGCTCTAAAATTCCCATTGGCAGAGTTAGTGTGCACATGAAGAACACCGGGAGACTGGAGAAAACAGATTTAATGAGGATTAGCTTGTCTCCATAGGAGAGCAATGTTGATGTACCAGCCAAACGCCTTTCAATTCTCTGAGTCATAGGCACAAAATCTTCTGCTTTAGGCTTGGAAATGCCTAGAGGCAAGCCAAGATAAGTGAAAGGGAAGGCACCCACTTTGCAGTCGAAGGAAGCTGCTAGGTTTTGAACATCAGTCTGACAAGTTTTTATGGGGACCATCACTGATTTTTCAAAGTTAATTCTTAACCCTGTGAAAGCTGAGAAGTGTAAGAGTAGACATTTTAATTGCTCCAACTGAATATCACAAGCAGGCATGATGAGCACTGTGTCGTCAGCATATTATATCACAGTGAAGTCCTGGCAGTGAGGAATGCGAATTGGTTGTTTAATAAGATCCTCCTATCTTGCAGCATTTAGAATGGATTGTAGCATATCAGCCGCCAGCACAAAGAGTAGTGGAGAAAGAGGATCTCCTTGTCTGACTCCCCTCAAACATCTGAAGAAACTTCCAGGAACACCATTGAGAAGAACTGCTGAGAAACCAGAAGTGAAGAGCATATCCATCCACATTAACCATCTTGGGCCAAAACCTCTAGCAATCAGAATATCTTTAATTGTTTGATGCTCAATCATATCGAAAGCTTTCTCGAAATCCAGCTTTAGCAGCATCAAATCTTCCCCAGAAGCATGGCATTGATGAATAAATTCAAATGCCCATGCCAGGCAATCTTGGATGGATCTAGCTTTGATAAAACCATACTGGTTTGCATGAACAATCTTCAAAATAATTTTTTGCAGTCTATTGGCTAATAGTTTTGTCATGATCTTGATTGAGCAGTTAAGCAAAGATATTGGTCTGAAGTCATTTGGAGAAACTGGATTGTCCTTTTTTGGAATGAGAGTGATGAAGGATGAGTTAATACTAGTCAAGCTGATATTCCCATGATAGAAGTCATTCACCAGCTCGTAGAAATCCTCAGCAACTATATCCCAGCAATGCTTAATGAAGCTAGTATTGAAACCATCAGGCCCAGGAGCTTTATCTGCAGGCAGATTTTTGACAACCTCATCAATTTCTTCCTTGGAGAAGGGAGCTTCCAAAAAATCCAGATCAGTTCTTTTTTCCAAAAGTTCATTGAGATTCAGCAAGTTAAAAATTGGAACATAGGTGCCCAGTCTCTGTTTAAATGCCCTTCTTAGGATAGATGCTTTTCCTTGATGATCTTTGATTATGTTACCCTGTTCATCTTGAAGAGCAGTGATGTAATTCACTCTGTATTTCAGCGTAGCTTTTGCTTGAAAGTATTTAGAATTAGCCTCCCCAAAGTTTACCCATCTGATGGTAGCCCTCTGCTTCCAGTATATTCTTTGCATTTCTAGAAGCTGCAGAAGATGATCTTTCAGAATTTCTCTGCCATTCCATTCCTCAATAGAGAGAGGTCTCAGATCTTCAATGGAGTCAAGGAACTTGATAACTTCATTAGAGGATTTGATAGAGAGGCTAAGCTGGGAGATCGATTTGGCCCAAATTTAAGTCCCTTTCTCAGCCCTTTAAATTTAGTAGTGATCCTCTTAGAACTATTGGGTTATGCCACATTTTGATCCCAAATGCTTTTGACAGTATCTTTAAACCCATCAATCTGCATCCAGTAATTTTCAAACCTAAAAATAGACGCTTTAGGAATGAAAGTTCCAATCTGGATTAAACATGGAACATGGTCTGAAATAGGTTTAGCAAGAGGGAGAGCCAAGGTGCTGGGAAAATTTGAAGTCTAGGATTCTGAAGAAAAAACCCAATCGAGCTTCTCCAATAAAGGAGCATCTTGCATATTACTCCAGGTATAATTTCTTCATTTTAAAGGAATCTCCACCAAGGCTAGCTTACTGATAGCTTCATTAAATTTCAGCATGTCATTGAAACTTCCCCCTTCTCTGTTTCTGTTATTAGGGTACCTCACGTAATTGAAATCACCCATGATTAACCAATTTGAATCTACTGGCATTTGAATATTGGAGAACCAGTCAAGAAAGGAAGCTCTAGCAGGTTCTTGACAAGGACCATATATGTTAGTTAAAATCCAATGTTCACCAGAGATTTTAGAGTGAAATCTAACAGAAATGGAGAAGTCATTTTCAAAAAACTTCTCCCCAGAAAACAGAGAATCATTCCAGGCAATGAGAAGCCCTCCTGAAGCCCCCACCGACGACAAGAACTCAAATTTATTGATACATCGAGGACAAAAATTCTTCAAGTATCTAGGGTCAAAATGTTCTTGCTTTGTTTCTTGCAGACAAATGATATTACAGTGAGACTCTTCAATTTTAATTTTAATAGCAGACCACTTGTTACTGTCGTTGATACCTCTGATATTCCAGTTCAAAATGTTCCAATTCCTATTCATGAATGTTGCATAGGTAACTGCTGCGACTGATCACCCCATTTTGATCACAAAGATAAGCACTGCTGGACTGAATGAATTCAGAGACAGGTAGGGAAACTTTAAACAGAGATTTCGATATTCTCATCATAACATAAACTCCACAGATCCTGACGCAAGATTGCAAGCAAACCACAAAATAGGTAGTCCAGACCAATCTACTTATTACAAAAGACACACAGCTCTTAGAGCCCTGCTTAATAGGAATTTGTCTGACGCGCAGCATGATACAAAGGTTATGAAACAGGACATGATTCATAAGCAGAACACTACTTAAAGCTTGGATCCTTCTGTTGCCCCCTCATCAGAGCCCGGGTGCAGAGCCTCTTTGTTGTTCACTTTCTTGGCTTCCTTGGCCCCCGCACCTTTGACATCTTTTTTCCTCTTGGACAGCTGGAGAAGTTCTTCAGAGCAATTTTTGGAAGCCACCTTGCAAAATGATACAGAGAGGTTTTTAATCACCTTTGAGGAGACTGGCGGTGGTTTCATAGAGCAAGGGAAACAATTTTATCCAGGCAGGTTTGTTTCTTAAAACCTTTATTAAGAATTTGCAACCTGTCACTTCTTCTTACCTCTGTCTCAACCATGGGAGATTTTTCTTTCCTTTTTTTATTAATCTTTGCCTGTGGAGAAACGGGCGCACTTCTGGACTGAGGAGTAGAAACTTTCGATGCATTTTCTATTTCCAGCTCCTGGGCCTGCAGACATTGGGGTGCCAGATCAGAGGGACAACTATTAGGAAGCACAAAAGGCTTGCTGGTGCTAATCTGAGATCCTCCAATAATGTAATTCCATGGGGATGAGGATAACAACGATTTGGCCCAATCAAAGTTGTCTGGAGTAAGCAGAGCTAAAGATAGAAAACTGACCCACTCCTTAGGTACCAGAATGGTCTTGTCAGTGTCTGAAGTTGGAGCAAAATGTTTCTCCCAGAGCGCCACTCCTTCCTTGTGAATGATTTCCATATCAGCACCTGAGTCCACCGCAGAATCAGAAGAAGAGCTAAGAATTTTAGTGTGTGGCAGATTGTGATGTTGTGCTAGCGCTTCTTCATTTACTTTATAGATGGGGTCAGGGAAACCAGGGGGGCAGTACCTGCACTGTCTGGAGAATTGTTGGTTTGAGCCAAAACACCTGCTGGTTGAACATCCGAAGTTACAGTGACAGGAAGCACTTGATTTAAGGATGGCTCCACTTCCCTTGTAGTGAAGATGAGCTGGGATGAATCCGGGACCTTGACTGCAACCTCATTCTGCTCAGATTGGTCCAAAGAATTTATATGCTGAGGGTTGTCAGGCTGCTGATCCACCATTGTTGTAATCATAGGGGCCTCAATGTCCACATGATCAGGTTCTTTTTCCGCCGGAATGGCTGGTGCAGGGAACACAATTGCAGCACCAAACAGATGAAGCTGAGGAGACTCAGCCTGGGCAAGTTCAGGCTGAATGTGGTTCTCTTGAGGTGCTAGCTCTGGAATGTTGAGGTCAAAATCTGCATTGACAGGCTGGAGAGAAGCAGGCATAACAAGAGGGGCCAACAGATCTTGCAGTTCTAACTCATTGGGTCCAACAATTCCTCCAGTGACTGAGCCTTCAGAATTAATACCCACCTCAGGAAGGCTTAAGGTTAGGGTGATCGAACAGTCATCTTCATTCAGATTATTCACCTCCTCAAGATTACCCAAAAGATCATTGAGCTGTAAAAGCTCCCCTGCATGCAGTTCCATATCCACCAACTCATTGTTGGGGGGCATAGCCCAGTGATCCCAGGCCTCCTCCTCCAATGGGTCCTCTGCAGCCTCCATGATCTGCTCATTTGGCGCATTGTGATGTTGCTGTTGTACCATATGTTGAGGAACTGGGCCCACCACAAAATTCTGCTGATTTGGGTGATGAAATTGTTCAGGTGGTCGAGGATGAGGGTTTCCATCGACAGGAATGGGATCTTCTTCTGGTGGCCCACCCCCAATGAGCGTGTCGGGGCAGGCTGATCTGACCCACGAACACCTATGGGACCGGCGGACCGAGCCCCTTTTGGTTCGGCGGGGGGCGGAGGTCGCACGAAGAGCAGATCGAGGCGAAGCACACGAGCGGTTTACCCAGCTTCAGAGCTCTCCGGAGAGATAACACTCCTACTGCTGCATGTCTGAGTGTATTGAGTTCTTGCTCAGGAGCGCTGAGTACTACAGTACACACAAGCTGCTAACGAGACCCGGCGTGAGTGTTCTCGGCTTGAACCTCTCGAACCCCCTCTACGCTATGCATGGGCCTCCTTTTATATGCTAAAGGGTCTCCGACAGGTGGCAACGTAGACAAGGGTAAAATGGAAAAGGAGTGGTTGGTACAGCTACTCGTCAGATGTATCATACCTAACCCCGACGACAGGGGACAAAGGCATTAAATGCCCGCTCACGCCGCCCTAACAAAGGCAAACAGGGACCGTCGGGGACGCCACCGCCGCCACGATGGCAATCTTGTCAGCGCCGCTTACCACCACAAGACCGCTGGCTGCACTGACCTCTCGCCACGCGCTGGAAAGGTCCTGAGGCGACACGTTAGTGGATGTGCCGGAAGCGCAGTCTGTGGTGGTCTGCGCTGACAAGCGCCTTGCCACGGTTGTTGTCTTGTCGCGTCCGGAAGCTTGTCGCTCACCGGGCCTTCCCGGCAAGCTCCTCTTGTCGGGGCCTTGTCTCCTAGGTGCCTTGGGTGGCCTTCCCGGCAAGCTCCTCTTGCCGGGGCCTTGTCTCCTAGGTGCCTTGGGTGGCCTTCCCGGCAAGCTCCTCTTGCCGAGGTCTTGTCTCCTTGGCTTGAATAATTTGTTCTTGAATGGCTCCAAAGGAACCACGGAGGACCTTGGCGGTCACCCGGTAAGCCTTGTCATGAGGCTGCAACTGCCCGTGCACAAGTTCGGGATACTAGGGTACCCCTACTCTAGTACACCGACAGGAGCCCCCGGGCCTGGGCCACACACGGTGTCGAGCGCTGTTGGGCCAGGCCCAAAACAGGGCACGGGCACGCGCGGCCTGGGTTACGCCGTAACTCACCCCGGACCCACCACGCCCTCCACAGGCACGCTGCGTCGAATGCGGCGTCGTGTGAGAGATCGTGGGTGGTTTCTTTATTCGGAAAGACGGAACGTCGCCCTCCCTCTTTATAAGCAGGGGAAACAGGGCAGTTCGCCCATCTCGCCAGCTTCTTTGTCCAATCTCGAAAAACCTCCGCTGCTCCCCCTTCTTCCCAAGGCTGAAGAGAGAGCAGCGCTCACTTCCCCATCGCCACTCAGCATCACCAACGCCGCCGATCTCTCACCACCTCCGCCATGGCTCTGAAGCCGACAAGGGAAGGCCGTGAAGTCGGCCAAGGCGTGCGGCTTGCGGCGCTGCGGAAGGAGCGGGCAATCTTCTTTCGCCCGCGAGGGAGCCGAGGGAGTACTACTACCTCTTCTCGTCGACGGAGACGCTGAGCGCATCCGCGACGAAGGTACTCCCAGCTGCTTGCCGGGCCCGGCTCCGAATGGGAATCCTTTCTTCGTGCTGTTCTTCTACTGCGGGCTCTGCCCGCCCTTCTCTGAATTTTTCTGCGATATCATGAACACCTACGGGTTCCGCCTCCTTGACTTCACCCCCAATGTTGTTCTGACCATGGCAGTTTTCGCACATCTCTGCGAAAACTTTGTCGGAGTCCATCCAAACGTAGCCCTTTTCCGCCACTTCTTTATGCCCCGAGTTGAGAGAGGGAGCCTCTTTCCGGTGGGATCGCACGGATCTCGAGGACCGCAAGAAGGAAGCTTATCTGGAGGGAGAGCTCCGCAGCAAATGGGATTAGTGGAGAGCAGACTGGTGCTGGATTGTCGAGGAGAACTTCGCAGCCGTTTACCGCCAGCGCCAAACCTCGATGGTCTTGGCAACGATTGGAAGCAGTCGGCCCCGGAAGACGCTTAGGCTGAAGATTGCCGTCATCCGGGTCCCTACGCTGAGGCTTGCCGGACTTCATCAGAGGCGCTATTGGCGCAGATTTCCTTCGTCGCCGCATCGCCCCCCTGCAGGAGAGGAGGAGACCCGCCTGGGAGTTCCAGAACGTGGCGGATATCATGAGGCTGCGCCCGGGCCTCAACTTCAATTTCACTGTCCTGGAACTGGACGCGATGCTCTTGGAGCTGTTCAAGCACGATCCTGAGCATCCCGGAGCGTTCAGGTTGCTGAAGAATGTCGTCCCGCTGTGCAACAATTCCTCGCTCGACCGCATCCGTGCAATGATGCCGTTGTGCGACTCGCATGGAATCGTTCCAACCTGGCAAGAGCCTGCAGATGACATCGTGCGAGTGTTCTTTGACAGCCTGGTAGAAGTGCCGGTCCGCCCCGATGAACAGAAGAGCCTCACCCGCGACACCACCGATGATGAGATGCAGCGCATCGCCACCAGGCTGGAAGAGGCGGCAGCTGACGCTTCCGCAGGCGTGTTCTGATTCATCGTGGATGAGGCAGAGGCAGCAGAGGCTGCAAGCCTTGTCGAGCGAGGGGAGTTTCACGGCGAGGAAGAGCTTGTCGGGCCTGAAGCTGAGTCGAGCGAGCCCGCCGAGGGCGCCTCCTCCCCTCCTTCAGACAGCTTGCCGCGAGCGGAGCCCCCAGCTCCACCAAGAAGGCGTCTCCGCAAGGCCGGAGACGTAGCGGGGCGGCAGACGGGTCAACAGCCGCTGTGCCGCGCGACGTGCTCCACCGCGGCAAGCACTGTTGCCGCGGGAGCACCTCACGCCGCTGCGGCAACCGGAGCGGGCGCCAGACCACCGCTTCGCTCCCGCCAAGCGGCCAAGGGAATCTACTCCTCCGCCTTTGTCGCATCGGAGGCAAGCCGAATTTGATCTCTCCGGCCAGCTCCGACGAGGAAGAAGAAGAGTAAGATTCTTTGCAGCATTTGTAGTTCTTCGGCTTGTTGCTTTGTCTTGTATCTGATTTGCTTCACTCTGAACCCATTCCTTTTCAGGACGCTGGCCCAGAGAGCATCGAAGAGAGCCAAGGCCTCGGTGATTGTCATCGAGGACGAACCCACCACGACAGCAGGAGGCGCCTCCGAGACCACCTTGCCGGACGCGGCAACTCTTCCTCAAAGCAGCCCCCAGCGCAGCCCCCAGCGTAAGTATATGGTTTACTTCCTGCTGTTAGGCATGCATGGGTGCCCTTTCTTTGCTGATATCTCGACCATCGATTTGTGTAGGAGCAGAACAGCCTTACCAGAGTGCCACAAGCCGCTCTGACATGCCTTCGCTTCGACTACACCGCCAAGGGAGGATTCCCCGGCAAGGGAGCTTCTTCGGCAAGGGAGACTTCTCCGGCAAGGGGCAGTTCTCCGGCAAGGGACAGCTCTCCGGCAAGGGACAGCACCAGCGATCCCCTGGTGGCGGAGACCATGACGGCAGACCCTAGCACAGGTAATCTTCTTGCTTAAAAACTTCCCTTGTGTTCTTCTTCTTCCGGTTTTCTTTTTGAATATTTGCTTGACTTTTCCTCATTTTCCGGTCGTGGGATCCATCCGCCATAGAGCCAATGGAGACCGAGGACGCGCGCGGCAATACTGACGACGCCGCTGCCATCGAAGAAGAAGCTGGCGCTGACGAGCCCGCCGGCGAAGAGGCCGCCAAAGCTGCTGCCACAGAAGCTGGCGAGGGGTCCGGCGATCGTGACCGACGGCCCCGAGGCCGCAGGAGCGCCAGCGCCACGCCGACCGCTGCTCCTCCGGGCTGGCGGGCAGCCGGGCTCCGAAGAGCCCCAGCCCGGCGCCTATTTGAAGGCCGGCAATGGCGTCTTCATCAAGCTCCCATGGGCGTCGAGCTCCAGGGCGCCGGCCGAAGGAGAAACTTTTGATGCTCTTCCGCTGGACTAACGCTGGTCGACGCGCCAAGCAGCAGCAGCGGCGAGTCTGCGAAGGAGCAGCTGCTGCAGAAGCTGCTGTCGCTCTACCGCGCCCGACAAGCCAAGCTGGAATCCCGGGAAGCGCTTGTCGCGAAGGCGGGAGCAGACATCGAGAAGCGCGCGGAGGAGCTCCGGGGCCTCAACCAGGAAGCTCTCTGGTCCTTGGCAGAGGAGCGGGAGCGACTCGCCGAGGAGCGCAAAGCCTTCCTCCTCGAGAAGGCTGAAGCTGAGGAGCAACAGCGGCTTGCCGCCGAGAAGCTATCTACGCATGTGAAGGCGAAGTTGGCGCAGAGGAAGGTTAATCTTGACAGCCATGAGGAGGATCTAGCCACGCGAGCAAACATTTGGCGGGCTCTCAAGGAAGCAAAGGACGCTGCCGCAGCTACCGAGGCCGCCAAGAAGGAGCCGAGACGAAGGTGATGCAGCTGGAGGCCAATCTCAAGGAGAGCGGCGAGGAGCTTGCTGCACTCAAGCATGAGCGCGAGAAGGACGCCTACACTCTTGGCGAGCTGCAGGCCATCTCGCCGAGAGGAGCAGGGAGCTCAAGTGCCGCCAAGGACTCCAACGCAGATCTTGAGTTGAAGCTGACCACCTTGACTTGGCGCTGGGCCGGGCGCCAGGAGCAGGAGGTGGCCTTGAAGGAGAAGATCAAGGCCGACGAGGCGCTTGGCGAAGCCGCCGCCTGAGAATACCTTTAGGGAGAATGTGGAGCACCGGATCGAGGGTCTCGTGGATGTTGCTGCAGCCATCGGCTGTGGAGCTGGGCGCAGCTGGGGATGGAGGATCTTGGATATTCCTCCGATGAGCACCTCCGACCCAGCGCCAAGCTCAGCTTGTTCTTCACGGGCGTGGTGACGGCCCTCCAGCGACTCCGGGAAGAAATCCTAAAGCAGCTGGCCGAGGAGTCGGGCCAGATCTGCGCGGGAGCTCTTCAAAAGGTGCTGATGAAGGTGGCGTTCCGCAACCCAGGCCTCAACCTCACCAACGTCCTCAAGTCCCTGCCGCCGGATGCTGATGTGGAAGCGCTCAAGACCCTTGTCGCACCCATCGTGGACAGGGTGAGCGGGATCAAGAGGGTTGAGGTCGATCGCGTAGATTAGGCCGCACTCATTCTCTTTTTCTTTCATCTGCTGGTCATGTTATGAGAACAATCTATTAGAGCTGCGACAAGCTATCTTGTAATATAACTCTATTTCGGGTAGCAATTGCTATGTTATTTCCTTTACTTGGTTCCTTCCTTTGTATGTTTTTGCCCTATGCTTTTAGGGAACTTGTCGGCGCAGGCACACTGGCATGGCCGAGTGTGGGACGTCACACTCGTCAAGGTCTTGCTACCGACAAGAAACCTTGTCGCAACTAGTCGCAGCTCACTTAAGTTGTTGAGCGGACTTGAAACAAAGTAAGGGCGCAACTAGCAACGAGTTGGTTCCTCCGCGCACAGGTTTTCCAGACAAAGTACGGTCGTTCGAGGAAGATAATTTAAAAATTTTAAAACTGATTGCTCAAACTTTAGCAACTTAGCTTTTCTGTCGTTTGCTTCCCGGTAAGGCTAGACTTCCTTGAGCGACTCTTGTTCCACACCATTATCTTCTCCTTTCCCCCCGGCAAACTTGTGGGCGAGGGAACCTTCCTTTCTTTGAGAAAGAGAAAGAAGAGAAAATAAAGATATGGAGACTTATGGCTCGTTATTTCTTACCGGGGGTAGGTGCTGCACAAAGTGTCAGATAACGCATGCAAAATAGAAGTGAAAGCATGAAATTGACAAGATGTGCGAAGCACATTAGCTTTACTTATGCACGGGGTCTGCGCCCGGCTTTGTACAAAGGATTATATGCAACATCGGCAAGACTTGTACAAAAGGTGGTTGTCGGAACAGGTTCAAGAACCGCGCTTCACGGGTAAAACTTACGAAGATGCTCAATGTTCCAGAGTTGCTCACCGGAATGCCATCTTCGGTCTCAAGGCGGACAGCCAGGCCTAGTGACTCGCTTTCACCCGGTAAGGGCCTTCCCACTTCAAGGCCAACTTGTTGGAATTCTTGGCGGACTGAATGCGCCAAGAACAAGGTCGCCTTCCTCGAGACTTCGGCATTAACTGCGGCTAAGGTAGCAACGCAAAGCTTGCTGGTATCGAGCAGCTGCATAAATGCCTGAAGACGGTCCTCCTCAAGGAGCAGCGTCATCTTGTCGCAACTGCTCTTGCTCAAGCTCATCATAAGCGAGCACTCGAGGTGACCCGATATCTGAAGTTCCGTGGGGAGAATTGCCTGCTCCATAGACTAGAGCGAAGGTGTCCGGCGGTGGCTCGATTTGGCGTCGTCCCCGATCGACCAAAGAACCACCGGCAGCTCCTCAATCCAGCTTCTTTCCGCACTTGTGCAGCCTGTCGAAAGTCCTGGTCTTGAGCCCGCAAGAGCACTTCAAAGATTCGCCCTCTCCGCTTGGCCATTTACTTCTCGGATGAGCAACAGAAGCGAAGCAGACCTTGGCGCCAAGATCTTGGACGTACTGCATGAAGGTGCGGCTTGTGAATTGCGTGCCGTTGTCGGTGATGATCCTGTTAGGGATTCCAAAACGGCAAACAATCGACCTGAAGAACTTGACTGCTGACTGTGCTGTCACCTTCCTCACTGCTTCCACTTCTGGCCCTTTGTGAACTTGTCGATTGCAACATACAAGTACTCAAAGCCCCCGAAAGCTCGGGGAAAGGGGCCGAGGATGTCGAGCCCCCAGACCGAAAATGGCCAGGATAAAGGGATCGTCTGGAGAGCTTGAGCTGGCTGGTGTATCTGCTTGGAATGGAACTGTCACGCTTCACACTTGGTTACTTGTGCGATTGCATCACGGAGGGCTGGCGGCCAAAAGAAACCTTGCCGGAATGCTTTGCGGCAAGTGCTCTGGCGCCAATGTGGTGACCACATATGCCTACATGTATCTCTCGCCAACAGCTTTTGTCCTTCTTCGGTGAATACACTTCAATTTCACACCGTTGAGTCTTCTTCTGTACAGTGTGTTGTCGACAAACTGGTACATACTTGACTGCCGGACTACTCTTTCCGCTTCTTCTTGCTCTTCGGGAAGTTCTCCTGTCTGAAGGAAATGGACAATCCGTTGTGCCCAAGCTTGCGGCTCGACAACAAGGACTAAAGGCACATCTGCTGCTGCGGGAACATCCGCTTCTACAGCGAGAACCTGCGGCTCATCCGGAGCTTGACGTTCCCCGGCAAGCTTGCCAGAGCAAAACTTTTCGGGAGCGTCTGCTTCAACGAAACAAACCCTAGGGCTTGTCGGAGCAGCATCGCTTCCTCAAAGACTGTTGGTGTTGATCTTGGGGACCTTCTTGGCGGCGGCTTCGGGAAGCTCTGCTGGAAAATAGTCACCAGAAATCAACTTCCTCTTCTTGCTCTGTCCAGTTGATGGCATTACAGACAGTTGAGTCAGTTTGAGCACAAAGATCCCGGGTTCCACAGGTAACTTGAGTGCAGCGCACTTCGACAGGCCATCAGCAATATCGTTCTGATTTCTTGGAACATGTTCCATTTGTAGGCCGTCAAAGTGCTCTTCTAGCTTTCTCACTTCATCAACATAAGCTTCCATCAACGGACTCTGATAACTCTTGTTCACTTGGCGGATGACAAGCTGTGAGTCAGCCACGACAATGAGCTTCTTGATCCCAAGGTTCATCTGCGATCCGAGACCGGCAAGCAAACCTTCATACTCTGCAAGATTGTTTGTTGCTTGCTCCTTGGGAAAGTGCATCTGGACTACTTACTTGAGGTGCTCTCCGGTGGGTGCAACAAGTAGCACGCGTCACACCCGGGCGCCTTGCAGCGAGAAGGCACCATCAAAGTACATCAGCCACTCTTTGCTTGCTTCCTTGATGGGGATGCTTGTTTCTGGAATTTCTTCATCTTGTGTTGGCGTCCATTTTGCTATGAACTCCGCTAATGCTCTGCTTTGGATAGTTGAAGTGCTCTCAAACTTTAGGCCAAAGCTCGACAGTTCCAGTGCCCACTCGACAATCCTGCCTGTTGCTTCTGGATTTTGCAGTATCCTCTTTAGCGGAAAACGAGTGACGACTGTGATCTCATGTGCTTGGAAGTAATGGCGCAGCTTTCTCGAGGCCATGAGAAGGCCGAAAAGCAATTTCTGCACACCAGAGTACCTTGACCTAGCCCCCTGCAGAAGGGAACTGACAAAGTAAACTGGGCGCTGCACCATTCTTTTCTGCATCTTTTCATGCATCTGCGCAGATCCATCCTTGTCGGGACCAGAGCTTGCCGGTGAAGCCCCCTACTTGTCGCCGGATGCATCTGCCATGGTTGATAGCTCATCATCCGCTTCCCTCTCCACTACTAACACAGCACTAACCACTTGATTGGTCGCCGCTATATATAGCAGCAACTTCTCTTGTGGCTTAGGTGCGGCAAGTGTTGGAGTGGAGGACAGGTATCTCTTCAAGTCTGCGGCGCAGCCTCCGCTTCCGAGTCCATTTCATCGGACCTGCCTTTTTCAAAATTTTGAAAAATGGCAGGCGCTTCAGCAGAACCTAGAGATAAACTGCCGAGAGTAGCTACATAACCGGCAAGTCTTCGTACATCCTTGACGCGCTTTGGTGCTTCAATCTGCTCAATGGACTTGATCTTGTCGGGATTGGCTTCAGTTCCCCGCTGAGACACGAAGAACCCGAGAAGCTTGCCGGAAGGGACTCCAAACACACACTTCTCAGGGTTGAGCTCTAGGTTGATTTTGTGTAGATTTGCAAAGGTTTCGTCTAAATCTTGAATCAGAGTCGCCTTGCCCTTGCTTTTGACCACTATGTCATCCATGTAGGCTTCCACATTTCTGTGCATTTGCGGCTCAAAAGCGTCATGGACTACTCTTGCAAATGTTGAACCAGCATTCTTTAATCCGAAAGGCATCCGTGACGAAACAGTATGTGCCACATGGGGTGATGAATGCGGTCTTCTCCTCATCCTCTTACGCCATGAAGATCCGATGATATCCTCGAGTATGCATCCAGAAATAAAGCAAATCACATCCGCCGTGGAGTCAACAATCTGGTCGACGCCGGCAAGGGAAATGGGTCTTTGGGACAAGCTTTATTGACATCGGTAAAGTCGATACAAAGCCTCCATTTCCCGTTTGCCTTCTTGCATACAACCACAGGATTGGCCAACCACGAGGGATGGAGCACTCCTCCGACAAGGGCCGCTGCTTCCAATTTCTTGATTTCTTCTGCGATGAATTCTTGGCGCTCCACCGCCGCTTCGACTTTACGCTTGACGGGCGCGATGAGGACAAACGGCAAGATGGTGCTCAATTACTTTCCTGGGAACACCGGGGATGTCAGACGGTTGCCATGCAAACACGTCGACGTTCGCCCGCAAGAAAGCAACGAGCGCGCCTTCCTATTTAGGGTCGAGAGTGGCACTGATGGTGAAGGTACCACCAATGCCGTCCTCCTTGGAGGACACCCTCTCGGTCTCTGGTGGAGCTTCCATCGTCTTCTTACACTTGCCGGTGGAGCTCGATGGTACGTCCTCGACGGTAGCGCAGCACTCCGAAGAGGTGCGTTTGCCGGAGTGGGTATCAGAGCTCTTGCCGGACTTGGTATTCTTCTTCGCCCCGGGAGCTTCAGCGGCAAGTGGCTTGCAATCTGCTGCAGCTACTGCTTCCCGGTAGATCTTGTCGGCGCAGATAAGAGCATCCTTCTTGTCGCCAGGGACAGAGATGACACTTATCGGGCCTGGCATCTTCAGCATGTTGTATGCATAGTGAGAGGCTGCCATGAATTTGGCGAGTCGATTTGCCAAGTATCCCATTGTAAGGCAATGGAAAGTCGACAACGTCAAAAGTGACCCTCTCGATCCTGAAGTTCAACTTCACGCCAAATGTCACCGCAACGTGATCTTTCCCTTGGCTTGCTCCTTCCCGGATTGATTCCTTGGAATGTGCGGTCTCTTCGAGCTTCGCCATCGGGGATCCGGAGTTTCAGGAGCACCGCGGAGGAGATAAGGTTCAAGCAGGCCCCGCCGTCAACTAGCATCTTAGTGACCTTGAGGTTGCGGATAGTTGGTGAAACCAACATCGGCAAGCACCCGACCGCAGTTACGCGATAAGAGTGGTCCTCAATATCAAAGATGATAGGCGTCCGGACCATTTCGAGGCTTGCGTGACTCGACGGATGGTTCTGCCGCATTGAATTCCCGCATCCATCGCTTGACTCGGCGGTGTGAAGTATGCGAAGAAGAACCGCCGTCAACGCATGTGACCTCTGTGGCTACGGAACTCCTGCTCATCGGTCTCGTCATCATGCATTTCTTCATCATCGTCGTCGTCTTCATCCTTGCAGCGGCAGCGAGGTCTGCTCTTTTCCGCCGCTTGGCCTTGCTGCGGCGTCCTCCTCGGCCGGACGTTTCTTGCTAGCTCCTCCAACACCTTCTGGGCCTTCTCCTTGTTGTGTCGTTCAGATTCAGCCTTACGCTACTCGACAAGCTGCTCGACCTTTTGCAGCTCCGGAGGTCATGGACCTTGGTGCGGTGGATCTTGCAAGATCGTTTGTTGGAGCCGCCCCGCTTGTCGGCGACCACCACAGCTGGCAGTTGGTGCCGGTAACCTCCTTGCCGGAGCTACCAGCTTTGGCTTTCTTGGTGCCACCTCCGCTGCCGGACTCCTCAAAGAACTAGCACATCTTTGCCTTTCTTCTTCCTGTTGTTTCGCGCCGGTTTTTCTTTGCCGGGCGGTCTCCTCACTATCGAGATCCTCCTGCTTCAAGATTCTCTCGTGGAGTCTCCTCCTTCCTCAAAGACGTGCACACTTGTCGGCCAGTGGCATATAGCTCATCGACGTCTCTGATCTTGCACATCGCCATCTCCTCCCGCATCCTGCGGTTTCGCGACGCTCGATGGAACGCGCTGATTGCGGCAGGGGTGGACATCTGGGATGTTGTCTTTGTATGCGGCTGAATCTCTGAATGTACTTGCGCTAGGGCTCTCCTTCCTTCCGGGCGAGCAGATGAAGGCCGCTTTCTGGCCATGGGGCTTGTGGCCGCTGTAAAGGCGCCGACAAACTGATGGCATAGATCTGTCCAAGAGGATATGGAGTTGTCCGGCAAGTGCATGAGCCAGGATCTGACATTGGGCTTGAGCACCAGCGGGAAGTAGTTGGCCAGGATCTTGTCGTCTCGCCCCCGGCAGCTTGCACCGTGATGGTGTAGATGCTGAGGAACTCCGACGGATGCCTCTCGCCGTCGTACTTCCCTGGTACGTCTGGCTTGAAATTCTTCTTGCTGGGCCACTGGACTTGCCGCAACTCACGAGTGAACGGAGGGCAACCTACCGTGTACGGCAAGTCGCCTGGTTCCCCTGGCGCATGCATGTCGACAGAGGGCCCAGCGCGCTGGTCGGATTGACGCCGCTTCTCTTCGGGCGCCGATGCGAAGTTCGGCGTCTTCTTCTTGTCGTTCGTGAAGAACTTGGCGCTGATCGCGACGAGCTCGTGGATCTGATGACGCGGTGGAGTCGCTGTCGAGGTGGATCCGGCGAGTCGGCGATCTTGGCCTTCGGGGTGGAGAGTGCATGGTGGTTGCACCCCCACCGGTTTCGTTGCCACCGGCTCGTGTTTAGCAGTCCTTCCGCGGCAGCGATGCACTCGGCTGCCGTGGAGCGTCGCCGTTGGCAAAGCCGATGAGACTCTGAATGGTGGCCCTCCATTCATCGACCTTGTTGGCTGTTGGAGGGTAATCCAGGAGCAGTTGAGCTCTCGCCAAAGCTTCGCTGGAGTGGCGGGTGGCGATGGCGAACGGCGCGAGGAGCGGATATGCTCGGACTTCTAGCTATGTTAGAAGGAGCGATATCCCGCCCAGCGATCGATGCCTCGCTTTCGCGCCAAAGATGTTGGCGTGCATGCTGGTCTTGAGCATCCCGAGATCCACCAGCTCGATCTTGGTCCAACGAGCGTATGTCGTTGTGAATACCATGACGCTGTCGGTCCCGCGGCTCCTGAGACGGGCGCGGTGCATGTACGGACGCCGAGGTCTGCGCAGCCTTGTCCTTGGACTTGGCAACACCGTGGACTCCCCCGTCGACGTCCATTCTTCCGCCGGCGTCTACCCCACCACCCGTTTGCTCGGTGGTGGTGGGTTCGACGCGGACGGAACATCTGCCGCCGAAGCCTTCTTCTTCGGTGGCATGTCGATGAAGATGATGGAGATCTAGCTCGTGTGGACGCCGGATCAGGTTCACACAATCTCGACGCCCCCTACCTGGCGCGCCAAAGATGTCGGGGCAGGCTGATCTGACCCACGAACACCTATGGGACCGACGGACCGAGCCCCTTTTGGTTCGGCGGGGGGCGGAGGTCGCACGAAGAGCATATCGAGGCGGCTTACATGAGCGGTTTACCCAACCGGAGCTCTCGGAAGAGATAACACTCCCTCTTGCTGCATGTCCGAGTGTATTGAGTTCTTGCTTAGGAAGCGCTGAGTACTACAAGACACGCAAGTCGCTAACGGGACCGAGCATGAGTGTTCTCACGGCGAACCTCTCGAACCCCCCTCACGCTGCGCATGGGCCTCCTTTTATATGCTAAAGGGGTCTCCGACAGTGGCAATGTAGACAAGGGTAAAAATGGAAAAGGAGTGGTTGGTACAGCTACTCGTGACGTGTATCATACCTAACCCCGACGGCAGGGGACAAAGGCATTAAATGCCCGTCTCACGTCGCCCTAATAAAGGCAAACAGGGACCGTCAGGATGCCACCGCTTCGCCACAATGGCAATCTTGTCGGCGCCGCTTACCACCAAGACCGCTGGCTGCGACCTCTCTCGCCACGCTTGGCGCTTGGAAAGGTCCTGTGGCGACACGTTAGTGTATGTGCTTGAGCGCAGTGCAGGGTGGTAGTCTGCGGCAAGCGCCTTTGTCATGATTGTTGTCTTGTCGGCGTCCGGAAGCTTGTCGCTCATCGGGCCTTCCCGGCAAGCTCCTCTTGCCGGGGCCTTGTCTCCTAGGTGCCTTGGGTGGCCTTCCGGCAAGCTCCTCTTGCGGGGCCTTGTCTCCTAGGTGCCTTGGGTGGCCTTCCGGCAAGCTCCTCTCTCCGGCCTTGTCTCCTTGGCTTGAATACTTTGTTCTTGAATGGCTCCAAAGGAACCACGGAGGACCTTGGCGGTCACCCGGTAAGCCTTGCCGCGGAGGCTGCAACTGCCTGTGCACAAGTTCGGGATACTAGGGTACACCTACTCTAGTACACCGACAGAGCGCATCTTCAAAAATTACTAGTGGGCATGTCCAAGATTCACCAGCAAAATGATTCTCTCCTGTAACTACAATACTGATGGGCACATCCCGCAGGGCATCAATTTTGACCTTGACCATAACTGCAGCTTCTGTGGTTTTGACTCTATCCCATGTCATCAGTCTCCCAAAACTGGACGTAGCATTTGCCAACTCATGCATGTTTCTGAGATCCGCCGGAAAACCGACCAACAGAAGCCAAACTTCCCTGTTGAGACTAAATTTCTTCCAGTTAAATCCCTCATTATGCTTCTGGAAGGAGATGTGAATATCATCGAATGGGTGAGGACTCCTATTGATGAGATAATCCCTATCTGCCTTACTATCGAACCTCACGAAAGCCTGACCAAACTGGCACTTGGAAATGGCGGAGACAGGAATGCGCCTAGAGTGCAGAAAATCGCGAAGGACATCTCTGACATTGACAAATGCAACTTCACCTTCGGGCATGGGGAGCAGAGTGGCGATTGCTAGGTCTTCGTTGGAAGGGGAGAGCGCTCCATGGATGACCCGCGACCGCGCCGGTCTGCCATCCACTTCAATAGCTTGACATCCAGGTGGGAGGAAGGGGGTTGGATCGAAGGGGAAGGTGGCCATGGCTGCGGGAAGAGAAGCTCTCAGAGGATTTCTGGTTTGGCGCTCAGGAACAAGGGAGCGGGGTGGGAATGGAGGGCAACTGCATGGATTTCGAGACGAGCCGCCGAAGAAGAGGGAGGCGCAAGCTGGAGCTCGAGGGTGGCAGGGTCACTGACCTGGCGGGGCTGTTGGGATACGAGGAGGCCATCACGGCTAGTTTCCAAAGCAGGGTTGGTCAGTTGCCTAGGAATCCCCCCAAAACTGGAAGGCGAGTCGTTAATTGCCCTGATTCCATAACAGTTGGCCTGGACGTGGCCCCAACAAAAACACTTGCGGCATTTGATCTTGTTAGAGCAAGCGGGCCGAAGATGGCCCACAGAGAGACAACGCACACAGAATGGGCCGCGTTTGGATTGACTAGACTTATTGGGCTGCTGGGCTACCGGTCGCTGCACCGCAGAAGAGGTCCTGCCAGTTTGAATATCCGGCAATGCCGCGCTACCAATGGCCACATTATTGGGAGCAGTTAAGGGGTGACTAGTATTATGAGCTGATTGCATGAGATGCTCTGAAACTGAAAGATGATTATGAGATTCAGATCTGCGATTTGAACCAGCGTCAACGAAAACTCGAGGAGTTTGCAGGGCTTCCGCATAGGATTTGCGATTGGATCCTCTGTGCACTGTTGTCCATTCTTGATCAAGCTCTTTTTGATAAAGCTGAAATTCCTTTCTGAAGTCGGGGCCGCCATTCCCCCAGAAGAAAAAACCCAGGTTGAACAAATCATTCACAATGTTGCCCCCTTTCATGATCACAAAACCCACAAATTTGGAGCAGACCACAAATTTGAAAGACCAATTTTGAAGGCAAGAAACCTTGAAACAGGAAGCATGACCTCCAAAGCAAGACTGAAGAATGAGACTAACCGAGTCAGGGTTGATACGCAACTTGGATCGAGAGATTTCCGCAACCATGATGAATTCTCTGGAAGAAGATCCATCGAAGTGGTTGACAGGTTATCCAAATTATTTCCAGATGAAGGCTTCAAACGTGAGGCCTGCTTCAAACTTGAGATCAGAGAGCGCCATGATGAGAGGCGACCGGCGAAGGTTTAGTGGCCGCCGAGGCCGGAGTGGCCGTCAGCGCTGGCGACGAGAAGTGGTCGCCGCGGCTGGAGCGGCGGGCGGCTGGAGCGGCGGGCGGCGGAGGGCTAGAGGCGGAGGGCACTACTACACAACTACTGACTAAGTAGGGAGGGGGAAAACCTTTTACTCAGCAGCATCCTCAGAGAGCCACATCTTCCTTTTCTTTGTTGTGAAAAATTCAACTATTATTGCAGAAGTTCAAAATCATCGGCGAAATAAAAGTTCACAGTTCTTGCCCTGAGTTATTTGTACACATTTCCTCCAAAAATATGTAGAAAGAAGTTCAGTACTTTCTAGAGAGTTCGTTTATTACTATCCAGTGTGCACGTATAATTTCTATGTGTATGTGTTTGTACGCCATGGGCAACCTATGTTCTTATTCAGTAGGTTCCCAAAGAATAAAAATCAAGTAATATATATGTAAGTCCAAAAGAATAAAAAAAATTAAAAAACAAACCCATGGGTTTTGCAAAAGAAAAACTTTGAGTTAACATGACAAGAAATAAAAAGTTCAAGGATGAAACCTTGGGAGGTTCAGAAAAGAAGTTAAAAAAGGTTTGATATTCATTATAAAACTATGATTTTCCCCATTACTAAAGAATAAACCAATTAATTCAAATTAAGAAATAGAGCAATCCAAATTACAAAATAGTGAAGTTCAAAATGAAATAACACAGAGGTTTGATGTTTATTACAAACCTAGGATTTTTCCTGTTACAAATGATTAACACCAAGAAGGCCAAATTAAAAAAACCAAGAGGTTTAATTTTTTAAAAATAGAGTAGTTTAATGTATATGAAAAAGTCAGGTTTTCCTCGTTACTAAAATTTAAACCAAGAAGTTCAATTTAAAAAAACAAAACAGTTCGATATTTATTACAAAAAACTGGATTTTTTCCATTACTAACGAATAAACCAAGAAGTTCAATTCAAAATAATAAAGAAGTTCGACATTTACTAAAAAAAACTTCAATTTTTGCGATTTCTAAAAATACACAAAGAGGTTCAAAAATTGAAATGACGAAAAATGACGCCCGGCCTTCAATTGCTTGTAATTCGACGTATACAAAAAAATAAATACTTAAAAGGTTTGTTGAAAGAGGTTCAAGTGCTCTGTCCAGATAAGTTCAAAAATTATTGCTAGAGAGGTTCACCTTGTATTTCCATGTTCAAAAAAGATTTTTTTTGCGTTTTAAAATAATTTTCTCAATCCACAAAGAAGTTTAGTTATTATTTCGGAGCAATTTGATTTCGAAAAGAAAATAAAAAATTCAAATTATAACAATGAAAAAATTTCATGTACCACATGGTGTGTGTATAATGCGAGAAAAATGAATTAAAAGGCAAGGTCCAATTTTTTTGTTGTTATAAGTTCAAATTCTCGGTCGGAGAAAACTAAAAAAATATTGTGAGAGAGGTTTGTACAAAAGAAATATCAATTGTGTAACACTAACGAATGGATGAGAAAATTACAAATGAAGATACGTCATAGAAGTTCAACGTGAAAACGGCAGGAAGTTCAACTACTACACTAAATGAATTTGAGATGAAAAACTTTTAAAACCGTCACGAGTATGAAAAAATGATCAACAGGGGAAAGTTGCGTGTTTACAGCAGCTTTCCATCGGTATATCACTTGCTCAATTCCGCCGAGTGGGTGGAGAGCTGCGAGCAAAAATTCCCATGAAAAGCAAAGTGCAGTTCAAATAGACATGCCGACAAGTTCAAGTTCTTCATACGGTGCATTTTCGAAGAATCTGTTTCGCGATAAAGGCAGATGCATGATCTCATCGTTTTCAAAATTACTTGAAAAAGGCTAGGAATCAGAGAAATACATCTACATGAAAAAGTTTCGCATTTTCCATAGCTTTTCAACGGTATATTATTTGCCCCATTCTGATAAAGTTTGTAGAAATTACGGCAAAAATACGTTTTCAGCCATTTTCCAAATTGACTTAAAACCGTAAAGAATTGGGAGAAAAAATATATACCAAAAAGTTTCGCATATGTTCAAGCTTTCCAATGCCATATCATTTGCTACACTCGGACGTACGATTAAAATATTAGCTGGAAAATAGGAACTCGGTGGAACTTGGACCATTTTCTAAATTACTCTTAAACCGTTCAAAATTAGAAAAAACTTTCAACATGAAAATGTAGCGCATTTTCATAAGCTTTCCAAAGCCGTATCATTTGCCTCAATTGGATTAGCCATTTAGAAATGCCATCGAAAATACGAACTCGGCTGTTGGGTTTGTGAAATTCTACAATTTTCCAAATTACTCTTTAACTATAGGGAATTAGAGAAATTTTCAACATGTGGAAGGAGCAGTTTTGCAGCAGCTTTCAAAAGCCATATTATTTGCATCATTCCGATAAACGGTTTAGAAATGCGATCCAAAATACGATTCCCCTTCTTTGTGTGAACAAAAACCGATTTTCAAAACTGTTCTTCAATCGCTTACTTTTTGGCAAAAAAATAATTTGGGTCATGATACTCATGTCCATAGCTTTTCAGCGGTATTTCGCAAGCCCCATTTGGGCAATGTTGGCGGAAGTTCAACCTAGCACCGGGGGAAGTTCAGGTCGAACAACTCACGCAGTAAAATTGCAAAAAATGCAAGTTCATCACGACCCGAGAGCAAAATTCGCCAACGAGCGAGATTCCTATTTAAAACAGGCATTTAGTTGCTAAAAACCGTTTCTAGATTACTCTTAAATCACATAGAACACGACTGACCAGAATAATTCATGCGAGGAGACACAGTTGCGAAGATAGCCCGAAGGTCGGGTTCCTACAGAGGGAAGTTCAGGCTTGTAACTCAAGAAGTTTTGGTTGTGATCAGAATAGTGCTTATGTATATATATATATATATATATATATACTTTGAATTTTTACCTTAGCTGTCATTGTGGGCAAATACTTTAGAATACTCTTTTGAAGCATAGAATGCACCCTTCTCCCATAGGATTCCTTGCACCATATTAGTATGACAAAATGCATAGCAAAGAATTACCGGAGATGTGCAAGGCTTCACTTCTAGTACATAATGATTGCTAAATCCAGACTCCCTAAATAAGATATATAGTGACTCGTAATATTCGCCATCCTCATTTTGATGGTGACATTCCTGCATGTAAACATCATTAGCATCATATTCATCCGGAGTAGATTTATCCTCATACTCTTGTTCTTGTATATTGAAGAGGTTATTTATGAAGGCGCAGGTACGACATCATTCGTATTCCGTGACCTCTACTTCTTCTACCTCATGTTTTTCTTCAGACTTTCCTCTCAAGTGATCTTCATTGGGAAGAAGCTCTATGCAACAGTTGTATATAGAGTACACCATATCATACATCGAATCAATTATCACATCTTTGTTGTGAAGTTGAACAACCTGGATCTCACCAAATAAAATCCATGCACTTTTGTGTAACACATACCTCTGACTTCCTCAGTGGATTTTATTATAGCATTATTATAAAAGGATATCAACTTGTTAGAAGTATTTGTGCACTAGAAATAAATATGCTCATGAGAATCATAACATAAACTAGAACTTTGATACAAAGAACATATCATATATGCACATGTATTTATTAGGTGTAGTAGCTCTTTAGTATCCATGGAAGTTATACTCTTTTTGATAGTTGCATTATTAAAGAACATATTAAGGGTGTGTGAAAGGTTACTCTTGTAGGTGGAAGGTGAGGGTGAGTGATCAATCTAGTCATCTTCTTCTTCCTTGTTGCTAGCTTCTTTCTCTGCACACACTTGTTCATGTCCGATATGTTGCTCTTTGTAGACCTTCTTACTTCCATAGGGTTCATCATCCTTTGAGGCTATATCGATTTTGCAAACATCAACTATTATTGGCATGGTACATCCATGTTTTTTTGGACGTGGAACTTCGTCAACACATTTCTTCCTGTGTGTCCTGCTAAGATAAACATTTCTCACCATGTCACACACCAACCTGTTTCCTGTAGCATGGGGACATTTACAATTTTTAGGTATATCACAAGAAGTGTTAATGGATGACACCAGCGTTTCTGTTTGCTTGGTGTAATACTCCCATCCTTCTTTTGTTACCTGCAAATGCTTAGTATAATTTTTGACAATCTGCAAGTACTGTCAGGGATCAAGATGAAATTTTTGGCTCAGGTTTTTGACATTTTTGGACTTGGAGTAGGTTTTAATATGATCATAATCAAGTTATATTCCTCCTTCGCCTCCTTTATCTATTCCCCAAGGGCTATGATTCTCATCGATCTCATCTTACAATTCCCAACATTGTTCAACATGTTTCTTCATAAAAGCTCCTCTCGAAGCAAGATTTAAATTTCTTCTACATTTGTTATCTAGTCCTCCATAAAATGAATTTAATAGCAGCCATGAAGGCAAATTATGATCAGGAGAAATATGCAGTAGAGAGTGGTACCTTCGACAAGACTTAACAAGACTATCACCTGGTTTTGGTTGAAGTTCACGCTCATGCACCTCGCGCCATAAGTCTTCCTTTATGAGAAAAAGCGATCCAAGAATGTGGTAGGAAATTTTTCCCAAGTGTCAAAAGTACTTGCTGGGTAAGTTACTAGCCAATTTTTTGCCTCGGCAGACAAGAAATGACAGAAAAGCTTAAGTTTCATTTCATCATGAGTAAAGGCGTTTAATTTATAAGTCCCGCATAAATCTTCAAATTGCTTCAATTCTTTATATGTATCCTCCATACGATCACCTGTGAATTTCTTATTGTGCGGCATATCGAGTATTCATGGACCAATTTCATAACTTCCTTCGGGTGTCTGTCCCAAGGGTTTCAACATTCCTTCCATTGCCTCCTATCTTGCAGGTCTCTAGTGGTCCTATATAGACATATTGGAAGACATCATGAGTAGATTTTTTCTGAAGTAAAAACAATAAGATAAATAACAACTAACAAAATAAACTATGTGCGAGTTGGAAGGTAACATCAAGTGCTATGCTCCTCGGCAACGGTGCCATAAAATGTTTGATGACCTGCAAGGGACACATGGTGTTGTAGCAATTTCATGATAAGTAAGTGTGGAATCCCACAAGGAGCGAATAGGATGACACTACCAACCCCGCAACAACGTTGTCATCAACTCAGCTACGTTCGCACCCAAACCTTAGTTTGGAAATAGTCTATTCTATCGACTTCTAATGGAATGATAATAATAGGGGGTTTAACTGGACTACACACTAGGACAAAAAATAAAGTAAACTAGAACACAAAGTAAAAGGGTTTGCAACTTGTAGTATTGAATAAATCACAAGGCGTTGTCTAGGCTTTCAGTCTCACGAGTACTAAGAAGGAGTGTAAGTGGCAATGACATACTAGTATTGCAGGCAATACTAATTAGGTTATTAATCGGTGTCCTATGGTTTGCATCCGCGAACTCTTAGTTCAAGGTGTACTAGACATGAGTTCACGTCATGGTCACACGCGACGGTCAATAATACACACGGAACCAAAGGGTCACATAAGCTCATCTATCCAATTCGTGTATGTGCAAGTGATCACAAAATCATATGAAAGGACGTTCCCAACATAGCATTACCTACAACACGAAAGAGAGTAAATACTAGATGATGCCACAAAGATTAATATTGCATACTAGATCATACCTGAACCTAGAACCGGATCAATTAATCAAATATAGATGAACAGATAAACAAAAGAGGAATGGTTCATCAATGTCATCAACATGTTTAGTCTTACAAAATACAAGTACAAGGACGGAGATGGAGATAGTCACCGGTGCGTCTAGCCGATGGCCGCGCCCGGTGGTAGTGGCGGCTGATATGTCTCCAACGTATCTATAATTTTTTATTGTTCCATGCTGTTATATTATCAATCTTGGATGTTTTATGATCATTTTATATAATTTTTTGGTACTAACCTATTGACATAGTGCCAAGTGCCAGTTGTTGTTTTTTTGCATGTTTTTTTACATCGCAGAAAATCAATACCAAATGGAGTCCAAATGCAGCGAAACTTTTTGTGCGTTTTTTTGGACCAGAAGACAATCAATGGGCCAAAGAAGCGCCTGGGGTGCTCCGAGGGGAGCACAACCCACCAGGGCGCGTCAGGAGACCCAGGCGTGCCCTGGTGGGTTGTGCACACCTCGGGTGCCCCCCTGAACCGACTCTCTGCTTTATAAATACCCCAGTATTCCAAAAACCCTAGGGGAGTCGACGAAAATCAATTCCAACCGCCGCAGAGTCCAGAACCACCAGATCCAATCTAGACACCATCACAGAGGGGTTCACCACTTCCATTGGTGCCTCTCCAATGATGCGTGAGTAGTTCTTTATAGACCTTCGGGTCCGTAGTTAGTAGCCAGATGGATTCTCAATACAATGGTCTCTTCGAGATCCATATGATGTAACTCTTTTTGCGATGTGTTTGTTGGGATCGGATGAACTTTGAGTTTATGACCAGATCTATCTTTTTATCCATGAAAGTTATTTGAATCTTCTTTGATCTCTTATATGCATGATTCCTTATAGCCTCGTATTTCTTCTTCAATATTTGGGTTTTGTTTGGCTAACTCGATCTATTTATCTTGCAATGGGAAGAGGTGCTTTGTAGTGGGTTCGATTTTACGATGCTTGATCCCAGTGACAGAAGGGGAGCCGGCGCGTATGCATCATTGCTACTAAGTATAAAACTATGGGGTCTATTTCTACATAAATAGATCTTGTCTACATTATGTCATCATTCTTATTGCATTACTCCATTTCTTCATGAACTTAATACACTAGATGCATGCTGGATAGCGGTCGATGTGTGGAGTAATAGTAGTAGATGCAGGCAGGAGTCGGTCTACTAATCTTGGACATGATACCTATACAATGATAATTGCCTGGATATCGTCATGATTATTTTAAGTTCTATCAATTTCCCAACAGTAATTTGTTTACCCATCGTTTGCTATTTTTCTCGAGAGAAGCCACTAGTGAAATCTACGGCCCCCGCGTCTCTTTCTCATATTATTTGCCTTTGCGATCTATTTTATTTGCCTTTTATTTTCAGATCTATTAAACCAAAAATAGAAAATACCTTGCTGCAATTTATTCTTATTTATTTTATTTGGCTTTCGATCTATCAATCTACTACAATTTATTCACGTTCGTATGCTAATTTCTGGCGCCGTTACCCGAAAGGGATTGACAACCCCTTTAATACGTCGGGTTGCGAATATTTGTTATTTGTGTGAAGGCGCCATTTACGTGTTGTTGCTTGGTTCTCCTCTGGTTCGATAACCTTGGTTTCATCACTGAGGGAAATACCTACCATCGCTGTGCTGCATCATCCCTTCATCTTTGGGGAAATACCGACGTAGCTTCAAGTCGCATCAGCGACGCCTCCTTCTCCTCCTCTTGTGCGGTCTTCTTGGTGGTGACAATGGAGGGAGAGGCCTCCCTCAAGAAGGGATGGGAGAGCATGTTGGCAGCTGCTTGGAGTTGTTGTGAATGAGGGTGGCTCGATGCAGCAGCTAAGGTTGGAGGTTTCTATATAAGAGGCCTCCTCGACTCAACTTCATTGATGTAGATCCTCCACCTTCATCCAAGGGATCCAGATGAGCTTATCCTCTCCCCAACCCTTCTTGATGAGTCAAGGATTGCCTAAGAACAAACAGGGACAAACTGGATGAAGAGTCTCGTCCATAAAGGCAGCTTTCGGGCTTGTCTGGAGTTGGTACGAGTGCTGGTATGATCATCTCCAGTCATACCCGACATTGTCTTTCTCTCTGTTGCCCTTTAGTAAATCGGCCGCCATAACACGGAATTTGATGGTCTTGGGATTGTTGGATTTATATGAACGACGTTGATCCCATGGTGGTATTAGATCTTGATTTGGAGCACATTGAAAAAAAATCACTTTTTTGACCTTCCAAATGCCTAAGTTTTGGTGCCTGGAACTTCTCTGGTTTAACCCCAACTCGATCCATTTTGATGTGCCAAGTCGAGGAACATGCCAACATACCTATAAAGACCACAAAATAAATAAAAAAACTAATTTAAAATAGATACTACTGAAAGTTATGCAACGTACTTGGTAAAACGAGTAAAGACCGAAAAATATGCATTGGGGACACGAATAAGTGCTAGATGGACATGATATGAGGGATTTTGTCACTAAAATACACTCTTAAAAGTATGATAAAATCCACTCATCATGAAGCACATGTATGCGATTATCGTTGTTTGTCATTGGTAAGTATACAAGGCAATTACAAACGCAACACAAATATAATCACTTGCAGGAAATTCATGAGAAACATCCTTCAAACGTTTCACCTAATTTCTTGGTTGTCGTTTTTCCATTGCAGTTACGACATGAGGAAATGCTGGAGCATGAAAAATAATCTCAGAGCTCATTCATCGGCTCAGGAAAATGACTTATGTGTCACTAAGAAAGCTATGGGCAATGATCATCATCAAGGAAAATACAAACACAATATGAACATAATCATTTTGCAGAAAGTTGAGGAAAAGATTCCTTCAAGTAGTTCACTTTACTTTCGGGCTGCAGTTGGTCTCTGCGCCAATGACACAATGAGTCATCTCGTAAGGAGAAAAATCAAAATGCTAACTAGATTCCTATGGGGATACAACCTCTTACGGCTAATTATGTTGTTTCTTCCACTCCAAACACTTCTATGAAGGCGGGGCGTATTCGTCCCCCGGCGTGCTTTGTGAAGTTTAATGTTGATAGTTCTTTTCATCATGATCTTCTCAAGGGTATGACTAGGATGGTCCTGAGGGACAATAAAGACAAAAAAACATCTCAGCAGGATTCTGGAGAATAGATTGGTGGGCAGGCGTTCCGACAGTGAAAGTTTGGCGCTCAAATCCAGACCATCCCTTGCGCAATGGGCAAGATGCAATCGACTCGTTATTAACTCTGGTAATTTGTTGGTCAGTGAAACAGTGAATAATGAAGGACGGTTGGCAGGAGCGGCGGCGACAGTCTTTGATGATTGCTACTCCCTCCGTTCACAAATATAAGATGTTTTGAATATTTCAATATGAATTACATATGAACTAAAATAAGTGAACGAACACACTAAAACGTGTCTAGATGCATCCAGGTCACAAAAATGTTAAGACATCTTATACTCCCTCGGTTCACAAATAACATATGATTAAAATGGACTACATACAGATTAAAATGAATGAACAAACACACTGAAACTTGTCTATATACATATGATTTAGAAAGGTTAAAACATTTTATTTATATTTATAAACGGAGAGAGTATTTTATTGCGTGTGATTTTTCTATTTCTGGATTTAAAGATTGTTTACCATTCTTCCTAAACAATCTGTATGTTTGCACGCTAACCAATATCTCTACTCCTAATGGAGCAGTTGATAGTCTCGCTTCCAAATTTTTTTTCGTCCCACCTCCCATGGTTTTTTTTGGTACCTCCTCCCACCTTCGCTGGTTTTTTTTGTAGATTTTTTTCGTCCCCTCCCCCCACACCATCGGTTTATTTTTGCGTCACCCTCTCACAAAACGAAAGAAATCTGAATAGATCAGAACTTTCCATATTGGCGCAAGTTATTTGGTAATGTAGAATCAATCACGAACAATCTCTAAAGATCAAATCTAAATTAATTAACCTTACCTTAAATCACTCAATCACATTAATTAGAAAACAAATAATTGATTTTCAGAATAATCGCTCAATCACATTAACCTTACCTTAACTCACGGATGATAATCAATCTCCAAACAAAGGAAACAATACATAGAGGGAGCACTAAATAAACCCACTTTCTTATGACATGTATATGATCTTCCCTTCCCTCTCCGTTGTCGAGCGTTCTTGATTCTCAAGCCCGATGCTTGGGTTGCATCACTAGGTCACGATGGTGCCGGAGGACGAGGACGGTGAGGCCGGGTGCCGCGGCCGGTGAAGGGGGCGAAGAAGGGCGGCTTCCCTGGCCATGGCCGTGGCCCTGGGAGTTGGTGCGGCGGAAGCGGCACTTGAAGGACCCGGCGTGGGTGACTGGCACGCAGACGCACTTGGAAGCGGGCCCGTGGCCCGCGCCGGATGGCGCCGACCCAGGCCACCTCCTCCGCGTATTCTTGGAGTTGTGGCTGGCCGATTTATATGAAACTAATTCTCTTAGTTGTGGTGGCAAATATAATACACATAATCCATATTGTTATGCACTAGTGTGTGTGTGTGTGTGAAATAGATGGATTATGGTCTTGTACCCAATAAGATGGATGTGTGTGTGTGTTAGAGAGAGAGAGGGAGAGGGGGAGAGAGAGTGAGGAAGAGGGGGGAGAGTGTGTGTGTGAGGATTTGATGGTAAAAAAGATCGGCAATGTCAATTGATATGTATGAGAATATTAATATTAAACTTTTAAAGTTAATGTGGCCCCGTTGCAACGCACAACGTTCTTCTAGTTGTTTAAAAGAATGAAAAAAGGCCAAACAAAAACTACTGTAGATTTCCGCTACCTTCCTCCATGACTCGCAAAGTCGCAAGCGCCGGCGCCACCTCCACCTCCCGCCCCTTGGGACTAAATTGTCTCAGTGGCAACTGGTGGTCGTCTTCGCCCATGGCGTCGGTGCCCCCTCGTCCTCTGTTTCGATGACCCACTGAGTGCTCTTTCTCTATTTGTTCTGCACGCGCTTGATGGATCTCTAGCGTGATGAAACTCTGCGTTCATAAAATCAGTTGAATTGGGGATTCCAGTTTGTTCACATCTGAGCTTGGTATCTGCATGGTTAAGTTAAAAAAACTGACAATTGGTTCTTCTATCTGGAAGGAGATGGTGAAAGATTCCCTGGATGCTATTGAAGTTGTAACATTCTACTATCCATGTGAGTTAATTTGATTAAATCTCCTGCTAATCACTTCACTTTTATCCAAAGGTCAAGTCCTTAATTCTTGACCCATGTTCACTTAATGGTTGATGGATTGATCAAGCAACAACACTGCAGAAATGTTGGGTCGTAAACGGAGGCCTCCCCAAAAGGCGGACAAGATTGTCGATCATCATCTCTGTGTGGTGAAGAATGATGTAGCAAAGCATCCTGGTCACCCGCTTGTTCTTACGGGAAAGTCGGTGGGTTCGAGGTAATAACATTTAGTTGTTGCTTGTGCATCTTTTTGCTTTGTTGTATGATCAGACTTCTTAGTACACTTATGTGATGATGCTTCAACATTCTCAGGGTCAACTGCATGGTAGCTAGCTCCGATGGTGTTAGTGTTTCTGTGGTCATATGCTTGGGCTATCCATCGAAGGTATCCTACTTTATAGTATTTGCTTAGTACTGGTGGCTGGGACGCCCCTGTGCACGTCTCTTGAGGCGGTATTGTGCACACTAATCGTGCTGTCGTATTTGTTACCATACAGTATACGCAGTTTAGTGAAAATACTTGAGCAAACAGGTATAAATCTCCTCTTGTAGGATATCAAGTTGTAGATGAATACTCATAAGACATACAAACTGGTACATTGAGAAATGAATACAATTCAGAATACACTCCATAAGACCCTTGGGAATAAGTACAACCCCATAATTCTGTAAAAAAATCAAAAGCATAGATGAACTAAAGCATTTAAATGGAGCTTGAATCAATGTGGGAGCAACAACAATGTCCCACAGCAACACCAGCTTACACCAAGAGGAAAGGGGATGCCCCGCGGCCAGAGAGAAAAATGAAAGCGTGAGGAAGTGGACAAGGTGGGTGCAGGGGATGACGGCATCTCGGGAAGAAAATCGTGCACTGATAACCCACAAGTATAGGGGATCGCAACAGTTTTCGAGGGTAGAGTATTCAACCCAAATTTTTTGATTCGACACAAGGGGAGCCAAAGAATATTCTCAAGTATTATCAATTGAGTTGTCAATTCAGCCACACCTGGATAACTTAATATCTGCAGCAAAGTATTTAGTAGCAAAGTAGTATGGAAGTAAAGGTAACGATAGCAAAAGTAATATTTTTGGGTTTTGTAGTGATTGTAACAATAGCAACGGAAAAATAAATATGTGAAGAACAATATGCGAAAAGCTCATAGGCATTGGATCGGAGATGGAGAATTATGCCGGATGCGGTTCATCGTGTAACAATCATACCATAGGGTGACATAGAACTAGCTCCAATTCATCAATATAATGTAGGCATGTATTCCGAATATAGTCATACGTGCTTATGGAAAAGAACTTGCATGACATATTTTGTCCTACCCTCCCGTGGCAGCGGGGTCCTAATGGAAACTAAGGGATATTAAGGTCTCCTTTTAATAGAGTACCGGACCAAAGCATTAACACATAGTGAATACATGAACTCCTCAAACCACGATCATCACTGGGAGTGGTCCCCATTATTGTCACTTCGGGGTTGTCGGATCATAACACATAGTAGGTGACTATAGACTTGCAAGATAGGATCAAGAACTCACATATATTAATGAAAACATAATAGGTTCAGATCTGAAATCATGGCACTCGGGCCCTAGTGACAAGCATTAAGCATAGCAAAGTCATAGCAACATCAATCTCGTAACATAGTGGATACTAGGGATCAAACCCTAACAAAACTAACTCGATTACATGATAAATCTCATCCAACCCATCACCGTCCAGCAAGCCTACGATGGAATTACTCACGCACGGCGGTGAGCATCATGAAATTGGTGATGGAGGAGGGTTGATGATGACGACGGCGACGGATTCCCCTCTCCGGAGCCCCGAACGGACTCCAGATCAGCCCTGCCAAGAGGTTTTAGGGCTTGGCGGCGGCTCCGTATTGTAAAACGCAATGAATCCTTCTCTCTTATTTTTTTCTCCCTGAACACGAATATATGGAGTTGGAGTTGAGGTTGGTGGAGAAACAGGGGGACAACGAGGCAGGGGGCGCGCCCCCCACCCTCGTGGACAGGTGGTGGGCCCCCTGGCCTTGATTCTTTCGCCAATATTTTTAATATTTTGCAAAATTAAGTTCCGTGGAGTTTCAGGTCAATCCGAGAACTTTTGTTTCTGCACATAAATAACACCATGGCAATTCTGCTGAAAACAGCATCAGTCCGGGTTAGTTCCATTCAAATCATGCAAGTTAGAGTCCAAAACAAGGGCAAAAGTGTTTGGAAAAGTAGATACGACGGAGACGTATCAACTCCCCCAAGCTTAAACCTTTTCTTGTCCTCAAGCAATTCAATTGATAAACTGAAAGTGAGAAAGAAAAACTTTTACAAACTCTGTTTGCTCTTGTTGTTGTAAATATGTAAAGCCAACATTCAAGTTTTCAGCAAAGATTATGAACTAACCATATTCACAATAACACTTAGGTCTCATGTTTACTCATGTCAATGGCATAATCAACTAGCGAGCAATAATAATAAATCTCGGATGACAACACTTTCTCAAAACAATCATAATATGATATAACAAGATGGTATCTCGCTAGCCCTTTACGAGACCGCAAAACATAAATGCAGAGCACCTTTAAAGATCAAGGACTGACTAGACATTGTAATTCATGGTAAAAGAGATCCAGTCATAGTCATACCCAATATAAATTAATAGTAATGGATGCAAGTGACAGCGGTGCTCTCTAGCTGGTGCTTTTTTAATAAGAGGGTGATGACTCAACATAAAAGTAAATAGATAGGCCCTTCGCAGAGGGAAGCAGGGATTTGTAGAGGTGCCAGAGCTCGGTTTTAAAGCAGAGATAAATAATATTTTGAGTGGCAAACTTTCATTGTCAATATAACAACCAAGAGATGGCGATATCTTCCATGCTACACACATTATAGGTGGTTCCCAAACATAATGGTAAAGTTTATACTCCCCCTCCACCAACAAGCATCAATCCATGGCTTGCTCGAAACAACTAGTGCCTCCAACTAACAACAGTCTTGGGGGAGTTTTGTTTGCAATTATTTTGATTTGATTTGCATAAAGCATGGGACTGGGCATCCCAGTGACCAGCCATTTTCTCGTGAGTGAGGAGCGAAGTCCACTCCTCTTGAGAATAACCCGCCTAACATGGAAGATACGGACAACCCTAGTTGATACATGAGCTATTCGAGCATACAAAACAGAATTTCATTTGAAGGTTTAGAGTTTGGCACATACAAATTTACTTGGAACGGTGGGTAGATACCGCATATAGGAAGGTATGGTGGACTCATATGGAATAACTTTGGGGTTTAAGGGATTGGATGCACAAGAAGCATTCTCGCTTAGTACAAGTGAAGGCTAGCAAAAGACTGGGAAGCGACCAACTAGAGAGCGACAACAGTCATGAACATGCATTAAAATTAATAAACATTGAGTGCAAGCATGAGTAGGATATAATCCACCATGAACATAAATATCGTGAAGGCTATGTTGATTTGTTTCAAGTACATGTGTGAACATGTGCCAAGCCGAGTCACTTAAATCATTCAAAGGAGGATACCACCCCACTATACCAAATCACAACCATTTTAATAGCATGTTGGCACGCAAGGTAAACCATTATATACTCCTAGCTAATTAAGCATGGCACGAGCAACTATGATCTATAATTGTCATTGCAAACATGTTTATTCATAATAGGCTGAATCAAGAACGATGAACAAATCATATTTACAAAAACAAGAGAGGTCGAGTTCATACCAGCTTCTCCCATCTCAATCAGTCCATCATATATCGTCATAATTGCCTTTCACTTGCACGACCGAACGATGTCAAAATAATAAGAGTGCACGTGCGTTTGACTAAGCTGGAATCTGCGAGCATTCAATAAATAGGAGAAGACAAGGCAATATGGGCTCTTAGTTAAATCAACAATAATGCATATAAGAGCCACTTCAACAATTTAATCATGGTCTTCTCCTATCAACTCCCCAAGAAGAGAAAAGAAATAAAACTATTTACACGGGAAAGCTCCCAACAAGCAAAAGAAGAACGGGAAATCTTTTTCGGTTTTCTTTTAATTATTACTACTACAGCAAGAAGTAAACTAGCTTAAAGCTACACTATTTTTTTTTTGTTTTTCTTAAGATTTAATGAACACACAAGAAGAAAGCAAGAAAAATAAAATAAACTAGCATGGATATTACAGTGAAAAAGTATGAGCACCGACATCTAGCAATTAGTGTGTGAACATAAATGTAATGTCAGTGAGAAATACGTACTCCCCCAAGCTTAGGCTTTTGGCCTAAGTTGGTTTATTGCCACGGATGGCCTGGCGGATATCCATAGTTGTAGCCGGGTCGTGCTGGAGATGCAGCCGCTATTGCCTCCTGAGCTGCAGCGTGGCGGCGAGCTGCCTCCGCCCTCCTCTCGTACTCATCTACCTCCTCTCTGGTAATAACATGTCTTCCTTTTGCCTGATAATCAAAGAAGGTAGGAGCAGGGAGAGTAATATGGACAGCACGACGTCTGTCAAAGATTAAGCGATACTGGAGGGACTGCTCGTTCCTCTCAAGAAAATTATGATGAACCATGGCATTATAATCTAAATAAACATTAGGTAGCTCAACAAAATTGATAGCAACTACTCCTACAAGTGCCTAGAGACTATATCAAGCATTAGAACTACTTGGAACCATATAAATTTGACATGCAAGCTCAAGAACATGGTCACCTAGGCAGCACAAATTTGCAATGAATAAAGCACTAGAACAAAAACTAATTGGACCAATGGAGGAGTCACATACTAAGGAACAATCCCCCCCAAGCAGTTTTGTGAGAGGTGCTTTGAGCAAGGAGATCGAAAATCGCAGCAAAATGAGCTAGAACTCGTGCTTGAGCTGGCTGGTGATTTTTGGGAGGAAGAAGAAGTGTATGGGTGCAGGAATAAGTGGAGGGGAGCCACCATGGGCCCCACGAGGCGGGCGCATACCAGTAGGTGGGCGTACCCTGGACCCTTGTGGCCAGGTGTTTGCTCCCCCTGCTGTGTTCTCTGTGCCAGATATTCTCAAATATTCCAGAAAAATCATATTACATTGGCAGGGCATTTGGTGAACTTTTATTTTCGGGGTATTTTTATATTGCACGGATAAATCAGAAAACAGACAGAAAAATACTATTTTTAATTTATTTCAACTAAATAACAGAAAGTAGGAGGGTACAGAAGGTTGTGCTTCCTAGTTTCATCCATCTCATGCTCATCAAAAGGAATCCACTAACAAGGTTGATCAAGTCTTGTAAACAAACTCATTCCGGATAACATGGAACCGGAGAAATTTCAAATAACACTATGTTACTTCAACGGGGATATGCACATTCCCAATAATAAGAATATCATATTTCTTCTTGGCAGTAGGAAGAGGAAATTCAAAACCTCCAAAAATAATCGATGGAATTTTTTCAATAAAGTTGATACTATGAACTTTAGGTTGTTTCCTCGGAAAGTGTACCGTATGCTCATTGCCACTAACATGAAAAGTGACATTGCCCTTGTTGCAATCAATAACAGCCCCTGCAGTATTCAAAAAGGGTCTTCCAAGAATAATAGACATACTATCGTCCTCGGGAGTATCAAGAATAAAAAAGTACGTTAAAATAGTAACGTTTGCAACCACAACAGGCACATCCTCACAAATACCGGCAATTATAGCGGTTGATTTATCGACCATTTGCAAAGATATTTCAGTAGGTGTCAACTTATTCAAATCAAGTCTACGATACAAAGAGAGAGGCATAACACTAACACCGGCTCCAAGATCACATAAAGCAGTTTTAACATAGTTTCTTTTAATGGAGCATGGTATAGTGGGTACTCCTGGATCTCCAAGTTTCTTTGGTATTCCACCCTTAAAAATATATAATTAGCAAGCATGGTGGAAATTTCAGCTTCAAGATCTTTCTTTTATTAGTAACAATTTCTTTCATATACTTAGCATAATGATTCATTTTGAGCATATCAGTTAATCGCATACGCAAAAAGATAGGTCTAATCATTTCAGCAAAGCGCTCAAAATCCTCATCATCCTTTTTCTTGGGTGGCTTAGGAGGAAAAGGCATGGGCGTCTGAACCCAAGGTTCTCTTTCTTTACCGTGCTTCCTAACAACAAAGTATCTCTTACCATAACGTTGATTCTTTGATTGTGGGTTATCAAGATCAACAGCAGGTTCAATTTCTACATCATTATCATTGCTAGGTTGAGCATCAACATGAACATCATCATTAACATTATCACTAGGTTCATGTTCGTTACTGCAGTTGTGTTTCCGCATCGAAATAGAAATATCATTTGGATTCTCGGGTGGTTCAAGAATAGGTTCACTAGAAGCATGCAAAGTCCTATCACTTTTCTTTTTCTTCCTTTTAGAAGGACTAGGTGCATCTATATTATTTCTCTGAGAATCTTGCTCAATTCTCTTAGGATGGCCTTCAGGATACAAAGGTTCCTGAGTCATTTTACCAGTTCTAGTAGCCACTCTAACAACATAATCATTATTTTTACTATTCAATTCATTGAGCAAATCATTTTGAGCTTTAAGTACTTGTTCTACTTGAGTGGTAACCATAGAAGCATGTTTACTAATGAGTTTAAGTTCACCCTTAACTCTAGACATATAATCACCCAGGTGTTCAAGCATATTTGAATTGTATTTCAATTGTCTACTAACATAAGCATTGAAGTTTTCTTGTTTAACAATAAAATTGTCAAACTCATCTAAGCATTGTCTTGCAGACTTATAACGAGGAATATCACCTTCATCACATCTATAGAGAGAATTTACCTTTACTACCTGTGTCAGGTTATCAAGACCATGAGTTTCTTCAATAGGTGAAGGATTAAGATCATATGTTTCTTCAACAGGCGGTAAATTTAGACCATGTATTTCTTCAATAAGAGGTAAATTCTTAACATCTTAAGCTTTTATACCTTTTTCCTTCATAGATTTCTTTGCCTCCTGCATATCTTCAGGACTGAGAAATAGAACACCTCTCTTCTTCAGAGTTGGTTTAGGAATAGGCTCAGGAACTGGCTCAGGAAGTGTCCAGTTATTTTCATTTGTCAACATATTATTCAATAGAATTTCAGCGTCATCCGGTGTTCTTTCCCTGAAAACATAAGCAGCACAACTATCCAGGTATCTCTGGAAGCATCGGTTAGTCCATTATAAAAGATATCAAGTATTTCATTTTTCTTAAGAGAATGATCAGACAAAGCATTAAGTAATTGGAGAAGCCTCCCCCAAGCTTGTGGGAGACTCGCTTCTTCAATTTGCACAAAATTATATATATCCCTTAAAGTAGCTTGTTTCTTATGAGCGGGGAAATATTTAGCAGAGACGTAATAAATCATATCCTGGGGACTACGCACACAACCAGGATCAAGAGAATTAAACCATATCTTAGCATCACCCTTTAATGAGAACGGAAATATTTTAAGGATATAAAGGTAGCGAGATTTCTCATCATTAGTGAACAGGGTGGCTATATCATTTAATTTAGTAAGATGTGCCACCACAGTTTCAGATTCATAGCCATAAAAAGGATCGGATTCAACCAAAGTAATTATATCAGGATCAATAGAGAATTCATAATCCTTATCAGTAACACAGATAGGTGAAGTAGCAAAAGCGGGGTCATGTTTCATTCTAGCATTAAGAGATTGCTGCTTCCATTTAGCTAATAACTTCTTAAGATCATATCTATCATTGTAAGCTAAAATAGCTCTAGCAGCTTCTTCATCCATAACATAACCCTCAGGAACAACAGGTAATTCATATTTATTAGGGGGAGAGTCGTCATCATCACTATCTTCAATATTATTAGTTTCAATAATTTCATTCTCTCTAGCCCTAGCAAGTTGTTCATCAAGAAATTCACCAAGTGGCACAGTAGTATCAAGATTAGAAGTAGTTTCATCATAAGTATCATGCATAGTAGAAGTGGCATCATCAATAACATGCGACATATCAGAATGAATAGCAGAAGCAGGTTTAGGTGTCGCAAGCTTACTCAAAACAGAAGGTGAAACAAGTGCAGAGCTAAATGGCAGTTCCTTACCTCCCCTCGTAGTTCAGGGATAAATTGTTGTTTTGCGTCTTTCAAGTTCTTCATAGTGACCAGCAGATATAAATCCCAAGTGACTCAAAGAATAGAGCTATGCTCCCCAGCAACGGCGCCAGAAAATAGTCTTGATAACCCACAAGTATAGGGGATCGCAACAGTTTTTGAGGGTAGAGTATTCAACCCAAATTTATTGATTCAACACAAGGGGAGCCAAAGAATATTCTCAAGTATTAGCAACTGAGTTGTCAATTCAGCCACACTTGGATAACTTAATATCTGCAGCAAAGTATTTAGTAGCAAAGTAGTATGGAAGTAATAGTAATGATAGCAAAAGTAATATTTTTGGGTTTTGTAGTTATTGTAACAATAGCAACGGAAAAGTAAATAAGCGAAGAACAATATGAGAAAAGCTCGTAGGCATTGGATCGGTGATGGAGAATTATGTCGTATGCGGTTCATCGTGTAACAATCATAACATAGGGTGACATAGAACTAGCTCCAATTCATCAATATAATGTAGGCATGTATTCCGAATATAGTCATACGTGCTTATGGAAAAGAACTTGCATGACATATTTAGTCCTACCCTCCCGTGGCAGCGGGGTCCTAATGGAAACTAATGGATATTAAGATCTCCTTTTAATAGAGTACCGGACCAAAGCATTAACACATAGTGAATACATGAACTCCTCAAACTACGTTCATCACCGGGAGTGGTCCCGATTATTGTCACTTCAGGGTTGTCGGATCATAACACATAGTAGGTGACTATAGACTTGCAAGATAGGATCAAGAGCTCACATATATTCATGAAAACATAATAGGTTCAGATCTGAAATCATGGCACTCGGGCCCTACTGACAAGCATTAAGCATAGCAAAGTCATAGCAACATCAAACTCAGAACATAGTGGATACTAGGGACCAAACCCTAACAAAACTAACTAGATTACATGATAAATCTCATCCAACCCATCACTGTCCAGCAAGCCTACTATGGAATTACTCACGCACGGCGGCGAGCATCATGAAATTGGTGATGGAGGAGGGTTGATGATGACGATGGTGATGGATTCCCCTCTCCGGAGCCCCGAACGGACTCCAGATCAGCCCACCCGAGAGGTTTTCGGGCTTGGTGGCGGCTCCGTATCGTAAAACGCGATGAATCCTTCTCTCTGATTTTTTTCTCCCCGAACAGAATATATGGAGTTGGAGTTGAGGTCGGTGGAGCAACAGGGGGCCCACGAGGCAGGGGGCGCGCCGCCTGCCCTCGTGGACAGGTGGTGGGCCCCCTAGCCTTGATTCTTTCGCCAATATTTTTAATATTTTCCAAAAATAAGTTTTGTGGAGTTTCAGGTCATTCCGAGAACTTTTGTTTCTGCACATAAATAACACCATGGCAATTCTGCTGAAAACAGCATTAGTCCGTGTTAGTTCCATTCAAATCATGCAAGTTAGAGTCCAAAACAAGGGCAAAAGTGTTTGGAAAAGTAGATACGATGGAGACGTATCATGCACATACGGAACAGTACCTCACCAGTCCCTCATGACCACATGGCTATAGCGAGCAGAGCCCCGGCATGTCGCTCTTGTTGGATGTAATTTGGGTTGCTTCCTGGCCTGTCTCCTCATCGAATTTATGTGCCTGTGTTCTTCAAAGCTCAATACTATATAATACACACCCAAAATGAATTTAGATCTGCATCACATTTTGTTTTTTAGAACTCAACTATGCATGCGCGAAAATGGTATTTGTATTAAGATATGCATGCTATTGTTTCTCAACTTTTGTTACAACTACACAGGGATATTTTTATATGATAATTGACTGGTGATGGCATTCCGTTTCTCTTTCCTTATTACACAAGGATTTGACTCGTTAGAGAAATGAGTTTTCACGACTAAGCTGAAGCATAACCGCAGCTGCACCCTCTATCGCTAGGCGCTCGCTAATGATAGCCTGCCAGTCTGTGCAAGGACCAGGCTAGGGAGAGGCAGATAGCCCTGTGAAGGCTGGAAGAGTTGGGCTATGCGTGCGGTGCCTGTGGCGACCGTCATGAAGACGGCGGCCTCCGCCGGCCTTGGGCGTAGGCACGTCGGCGGCCGGTTTCGGGCACTTGCGGATTCAGACGATGAAGATGATGACGACGGGATCTGCGCCGGAGATTCGCCGAAGTTGTATTCGCCAACGACTTCCGACATAATCTGTAAAGCTTTCAATCCCTGTTATTCGGAGGAGGAAGTTGCCATGGTTGTGGACGACGTCGTGGCGCGGGAGGGACTTAACTCTGAGGATAAGGTGGAGATCGTTCGACGGATTGTTCACCGGAGGACGGCGGCTTCCACGCTCCGGCCATGGAAAGGACTAATTCCCAAGGTATGCCTCCATCCCATTACTTTGTCGGATTTCTTCCGACTGGATTCGTCGATGCGGATGACTAGAAAGAAGAGACGGAATGGCCGGCCGGTGGTGGCACAGCCGGCGCCGGCAACCTCCGCGGCAGCTCAGATCCGAGCGGCCAAGGAGCAGTGTTTGGATCTGCTACTGGGCTTTCCTGGGCCGGCGGCTGAGCTGGCCTGCGCTGGCATGTCTGGGTATCTGGCCTAGCATGCCAGCTGCAAGGTAGGGTGGGCCGGACTGAACGATCCTGGGCATGAGGCCCAGGTAATATCGTTAGTCGCTACGTAGGACGTAGCCGCATGTGTCTCACTGCCTCGTTCTCCTCCTGATCGATCTCCACCTGCGCCTCCGCCTAGGGTTCGTCGAGCTCGTGCGGTCCCCAGGCTTCGTACGTGTGGGACTGGCCGTGTTGTACGTATACCGCCCCTCGCTGCCATGGCTGGGCGGGGGGTGGTCCAACTGGACCGAAGCCGCCGGCCGGGGCCGTGCCGGTCGGCCGTGGTGGTGCTGCGGCTACTGGACAGGAGCAACTAGGCACGGCTGGGAATGCGCCGGCCAGTGCGGGTCACGGTGGCGGTCTGCCAGGTCTCAGAACTCCGGTAGCAGGGGCCGGTCGTGGCGCCGTGGCACCGTATAGGCAGCCAGTGGTGGCCGGTGCTACGCCCGTCGCTGCGGGGCGTGGTGGACTGAGGCCGCCTATGCATGTTTCGGCGGCAGTGACTACCGCGGGTCAGGGTGGAACGGTGCCTGTCCCGGCGCCTTGTCATCAGCCTCGGGCTGCGCCGTGATATGTCTCCGTCGTATCTACTTTTCCAAACACTTTTGCTCTTGTTTTGGACTCTAACTTGTATGATTTGAATGGAACTAACCCGGACTGACGCTGTTTTCAGCAGAATTGCCATGATGTTGTTTTAGTGCAGAAAACAAAAGTTCTCGGAATGACCTGAAACTCCACGGAATATCTTACAATAAATAATAAAAAATCATCGCCAAAGATGAAGTCCAGGGGGCCCACACCCTGTCCACGAGGGTGGGGGCGGCCCCCCCCCTAGGGCGCGCCCCCCTACCTCGTGGGTCCCCTAGAGACTTTCCGACGCCAACTCCAACTCTATATATTTGCTTTCGGGGAGAAAAAATTAGAGGAGAAGAAATCATCGCATTTTATGATACGGAGCCGCCGACAAGCCCTAAAAGCTCTCGAGAGGGCTGATCTGGAGTCCGTTCGGGGCTCCGGAAAGGGGGATTCGTCGTCGTCGTCATCATCAACCATCCTCCATCACCAATTTCATGATGCTCACCGCCGTGCATGAGTAATTCCATCATAGGCTTGCTGGACGGTGATGGGTTGGATGATATTTATCATGTAATCGAGTCAGTTTTGTTAGGGTTTGATCCCTAATATCCACTATGTTCTGAGATTGATGTTGCTATGACTTTGCTATGCTTAATGCTTGTCACTAGGGCCCGAGTGCGATGATTTCAGATCTGAACCTATTATGTTTTCATGAATATATGTGAGTTCTTGATCCTATCTTGCAAGTCTATAGTCACCTACTATGTGTTATGATCCGGCAACCCCGAAGTGACAATAATCGGGACCAGTCCCGGTGATGACCATAGTTTGAGGAGTTCATGTATTCACTATGTGCTAATGCTTTGTTCTGGTTCTCTATTAAAAGGAGGCCTAATATCCCTTAGTTTCCAATAGGACTCCGCTGCCACGGGAGGGTAGGACAAAAGATGTCATGCAAGTTCTTTTCCATAAGCACGTATGACTATATTCGGAATACATGCCTACATTACATTGATGAATTGGAGCTAGTTCTATATCACCCTATGTTATGACTGTTACATGATGAACCGCATCCGGCATAATTATCCATCACTGATCCGGTGCCTACGAGTTTTCCATATAGTGGTTTACGCTTATTTACTTTCCCGCTGCTATTGTTACTATCATTACAAAATACCAAAAATATTTACTATTGCTTGCACTACTCTTTTGCTACCGTTACCACCACTATCATATTACTTTTCTACTAAACACTTTGTTGCAGATACTAAGTTTCCAGGTGTGGTTCAATTGACAACTCAGCTGCTAATATTGAGAATATTCTTTGGCTCCCCTTGTGTCGAATCAATAAATTTGGGTTGAATACTATACCCTCGAAAACTGTTGCGATCCCCTATACTTGTGGGTTATCAAGATCTTTTTCTGGCGCCGTTGCCGGGGAGCATAGCTCTATTCTTTGAGTTACTTGGGATTTATATCTGCTGGACACTATGAAGAACTTGAAAGACGATAAAACAAAAATTTATCCCTCAACTATGAGGGGAGGTAAGGAACTGCCATCTAGCTCTGCACTTGATTCACCTTCTGTTATGAGTAAGCTTGCGACACCTAAACCTGCTTCTGCTATTCGTTATGATATGTCGCATGTTATTGATGATGCCACTTCTGCTATGCATGATACTTATGATGAAACTGCTTCTATTCCTGATACTACTGTGCACCTTAGTGAATTTCTTGATGAACTAATTGCTAGGGCTAGAGAGAAAGAAATTATTGAATCTGATTATAATGATGAAAGTGATGATGAAGATATGCCTGTTATTCCCGAGGGTTATGTTTTTGATGTGGAATCTTCTGCCGCTATTTTAGCTTGCAAAGATAGATATGAGCTCAAGAGGTTATTAGCTAAATGGAACAAAGAATCTCTTAAAGATAAAATGAAACCTGACCCTCGTTTCGCTACTTCACCTATTTGTGTTCCCGATAAGGATTATGAATTCTCTGTTGATCCTGATATAACTACTTTGGTTGAATCTGATCCTTTTCATGGCTATGAATCTGAAACTGTTGTGGCACATCTTACTAAATTAAATGATATAGCCACCCTGTTTACTAATGATGAGAGATCTCGTTACTTCTATACCCTTAAAATATTTCCGTTCTCATTAAAGGGTGATGCTAAGATATGGTTTAATTCTCTTGATCCTGGTTGTGTGCGTAGTCCCCAGGATATGATCTATTACTTCTCTGCTAAATATTTCCCTGCTCATAAGAAACAAGCTGCTTTAAAGGAAATATACAACTTTGTGCAAATTGAAGAAGAGAGTCTCCCACAAGCTTGGCGGAGGCTTCTCAAGTTACTTAATGCTTTGCCTGATCATCCTCTTAAGAAAAAGGAAATACTTGATATCTTTTATAATGGACTAATCGATACTTCCAGAGATTACCTGGATAGTTGTGTTGGTTCTCTTTTCAGGGAAAGAACACCGGATGAAGCTGAAATTCTATTGAATAATATGTTGACAAACGAAAATAATTGGGCACCTCCTGAGCCAGCCCCTGAGCCAGCTCCTGCTCCACCATCGAGCCAATTCCTAAACCAACTCCGAAGAAGAGAGGTGTTTTATTTCTCAGTCCCGAAGATATGCAAGAGGCAAAGAAATCTATGAAAGAAAAAGGTATTAAAGCTGAAGATGTTAAGAATTTACCTCCTATTGAAGAAATACATGGTCTTAATTTACCGTCTATTGAAGAAACATATGATCTCAATTCTTTATTTACTGAAGAACCTCCAGACCTCGATATCCCGACACATGTAGTAAAGGTAAATTCTCTCTATAGATATGATAAAGCTGAAATCCCTCCTACTAAAATTGCTAGTCATTTCTTGGATGAGTTTGATAACTTTATGTTTAAGCAAGACGACTTCAATGCTTATTTTGGTAGACAATTAAAACAAAATGCTTATATGATTAAACACTTGGGTGATTATATGGCTAATATTAGAGGTGAACTTAAACTTGCTAGCAAGCATGCTTCGATGGTTACCACTCAAATGGAAAAGGTACTAAAAGCTCAAAAAGAATTGCTTGATGAAATGAATAGTAAGAAAAATGATTATGCTGTTAGAGTGGCTACTAGAACTGGTAGAATGACTCAGGAACCTTTGTATCCTGAAGTCCACCCTAAGAGAATTGAGCAAGATTCTCAGAGAAATAATATTGATGCACCTAGTTCTTCGAAAAGGAAGAAAAAGAAAAATGATAGAACTGTGCAAACTTCTAGTGAACCTATTGCTAAACCGCCTGATAATCCAAATGATATCTCTATGTCTGATGCTGAAACACAATCTGGTAATGAACATGAACCTAATGAAAATGTTAATGATGATATTGATGAGGATGCTCAACCTAGTAATGATAATGATGTAGAAATTGAACCTACTGTTGATCTTGATAACCCACAATCAAAGAATCAACGTTATGATAAGAGAGACTTTGTTGCTAGGAAACATGGTAAAGAAAGAGAACCTTGGGTTCAAAAACCCATGCCTTTTCCTCCCAAACCATCCAAGAAAAAGGATGACGAGGATTTTGAGCGCTTTGCTGAAATTATTAGACCTATCTTTTGCGTATGCGATTGACTGATGTGCTCAAAACTAATCCTTATGCTAAATATATGAAGGATATCATTACTAATAAAAGAAAGATACCGGAAGCTGAAATTTCCACCATGCTTGCTAATTATACTTTTAAGGGTGGAATACCAAAGAAACTTGGAGATCCAGGAGTACCTACTATACCATGCTCCATTAAAAGAAATTATGTTAAAACTGCTTTATGTGATCTTGGAGCCGGTGTTAGTGTTATGCCTCTCTCTTTATATCCTAGACTTTACTTGAATAAGTTGACGCCTACTGAAATATCTTTGCAAATGGCTAACAAATCAAATGCTATACCTGTCGGTATTTGTGAGGATGTGCCTGTTGTGGTTGCAAACGTTACTATTTTAACATACTTTGTTATTCTTGATATTCCCGAGGATGATAGTATGTCTATTATTCTTGGAAGACCTTTTCTTAATACTGCAGGGGCTGTTATTGATTGCAACAAAGGCAATGTCACTTTTCATGTTAATGGTAATGAGCATACGGTACACTTTCCGAAGAAACAACCTCAAGTCCATAGTATCAACTCTATTGGAAAAAATCCATCGGTTATATTTGGAGGTTTTGAATTTCCTCTTCCTACTGTCAGGAAGAAATATGATATACTTATTATTGGGGATGTGCATATCCCCGTTGAGGTAACCTAGTGTTATTCGAAATTTCTCTGGTTTCATGTCAATCTGAATGAGTTTGTTAACAAGACTTGATCAACCTTGTTAGTGGATTCCTTTTGATGAGCATGAGACGGATGAAACTAGAAGCACAACCTTCTGTACCCTCTTTATACTTTCTGTTATTTAGTTGAAATTAAGTAAAAATAGTAATTTTTTTGTCTGTCTCCTGATTTATCCGTGCAATATAAAAATATCCCGAAAATAGAAGTCCTCAGAATGACATGCCAATTTAATATGATTTTTTCGGAATATTTGAGGATTTATAGTGTAAAAATCACCGCGGGGGGAGCTGCCACCTGGTCACGAGGGTGGAGAGCGCCCTACCCCCTAGGCGCCAAGACATCGCCTCGTGGGCCCACGGTGGCCCTCCTCCACTTATTCCTGCACCCATCCTCTTCTTCTTCCTCACACAAACCCGAAAAACCAACTCAATCACGAGTTCCAGCCACCTTTGCTGTGATTTTCGATCTCCTTGCTCAAAGCACCTCTCACAAAACTGCTTGGGGAGATTGTTCCTTGGTATGTGACTCCTCCATTGGTCCAATTAGTTTTTGTTCTAGTGCCTTATTCATGGCAAATTTATGCTACATGGGTGACCATGTTCTTGAGCTTGCATGTCAAATTTATATGGTTCCAAGTAGTTCTAATGCTTGATATAGGCTCTAGGCACTTGTAAGAGTAGTTGCTATCAGTTTTATTGAAGTTGGTTCACTTTTGTTTGAAGTTACTCAAAATTTCAGATTATTTCAGAAAATAATGAAGAGACTTTTGAGGGGCTCATCGAGCCGAAGCTCGAAGGAGAAACAAAATGAAGAAGCTCAGAGGCCCAAATATAATTAGCCTCGTACCGCGGAGATCCGGCCGTGTGAATGGCCTTTTGATAATTTCTTGAGAGAGGCCGGGATTTATGAGGATTTCTATTCATTGTTTGAGAATGATGGCCTCACCAACTTCGTCCGCGACCAACGTCCTCAGTATCTCTTACTCACAAATACTTTTGTGCAAAACTTCTAGTTTTTCCCTAAGGAATCACCTCCTTCAGTAGAGTTTCATTTATATGACGTTGTTAAGAAAATACCTTTAGCTGAATTTTGCAAGATTTGCAACATACCCCCTGAGGGTACCTTAGATCAACCACACTGTAATGAGGTGGAGGCGTTCATTAACACTATCTCTGTGGGAGAAACCAGGAAGGTTTCTGATGCAAGAATCACTAGCATACATTTTCCTGTATTACGCTATTTTGCCTTATTTGCTAGTCGATGCTTGATTGGTCGCCGGAACTGTGGGAACCTTAGTGTTCCTGATATTATTATTTTGTTCCATTGTTTATACCGCGATAACACTGTTAGTATGGGCGGAATTGTCGCTAGACGGTTAAGTCTGAACCGTACTAAGGGCCCCATTTTTGGAGGCATTTATGCTTCATGCCTCGCTGCACACTTTAACATAGCTATTAGGCATTATGAGAAAGAAGAAAAATTGCTGCCTAGTGCTTATCTAGATTATAAGAGTATGCTAGCGCATGATTTTATTGTTAAGGGCAGGAATGGAGAGCTCAAATATAAATTATTCTTTCATAAACATCATCTGGAAACTATTACCTTGCCTGCTCCTTCTTTGTTTAATTTTGTAGGGCCTTATCTCGTTACGTGGGCTGCTGTCTAAGCTTACAAGAATCCTGCACCAGCCCCGGAACCGGAACCACAAGATGAGCCTCCACGACAATCTATTTATTCTTGGGATCCAGAGATGACGGTCCGCCAGTGGCAGTCAGAGTCTTCTTCATCAAGTATGATCCCAGCTATTCTTCGTCATAAAGATTTAATTCTACACAATTTACGGGTATCCGCCGGCTATCCTCGGCAATAGACCAACTTAGGCCAAAAGCCTAAGCTTGGGGGAGTACATATTTCTCACCGACATTACATTTATGCTCACACACACTCATTGCTAGATGTCGGTGCTCATACTCTTTCACTGTAATATCCATGCTAGTTTATTTTTTTTCCTGTTTTCTTCTTGTGAGTTTGATAAACTTTAAGAAAAACCAAAAAAATTAGTAGTAGTTTACTTTTCTGCTGTAGTAGTAGTTAAAAAAGAAAACCCAAAAATATTTCATGTTCTTCTTTTGCTTGTTGGGAGCTTTCCGGTGTAAATAGTTTTTATTTCTTTTCTTTTCTTTGGGGGTCGATAGGAGAAGACCATGATTAAATTGTTGAAGTAGCTCTTATATGCATTATTGTTGATTTAACCAAGAGCCCATATTGCTTTGTCTTCTCTTGTTTATTGAATGCTCGCAGATTCCAACTTAGTCCAATGCACGTGCACTCTTATTATTATTCACACCGTACGGTCGTGCAAGTGAAAGGCAATTATGATGATATATGATGGACTGACTGAGATGAGAAAAAGCTGGTATGAACTCGACCTCTTTTGTTTTTGTAAATATGATGAGCTCATTGTTCTTGATTCAGCTTGTTATGAATAAACATGTTTGCAATGACAATTAGAGATCATAGTTGCTTGTGCCATGCTTGATTAGCTATGAGTTATAATGGTTTACCTTGCGTGCCAACATGCTATTGAAATGGTTATGATGTGGTATGATGAGGTGTTATCCTCCTTTGAATGATTTGAGTGACTTGACATGGCACATGTTCACACATGTAGTTGAAACAAATCAACATAGCCTTCACGATATTTATGTTCATGGTGAATTATATCCTACTCATGCTTGCACCAATGTTTATTAATTTTAATGCATGTACATGGTTGTTGTCGCTCTCTAGTCGGTCGCTTCCCAGTCTTTTGCTAGCCTTCACCTGTACTAAGCGGGAATACTGATTGTGCATCCAATCCCTTAAACCCCAAAGTTATTCCAGATGAGTCCACCACACCTTCCTATATGCGGTATCTACCTGCCGTTCCAAGTAAATTTGTATGTGCCAAACTCTAAACCTTCAAATAAAAATTCTGTTTTGTATGATCGAATAACTCATGTATCAACCAAGGCTGCCCTTATCTTCCATGTTAGGCGGGTTATTCTCAAGAGGAGTGGACTCTGCTCCTCACTCACGAGAAAATGGCTGGTCACCGGGATGCCCAGTCCCATGCTTTATGCAAAATAAATCAAAATTAATTACAAACAAAACTCCCCCCGGGACCTGATGTATGTTGGAGGCACTCGTTGTTTCGAGCAAGCCATGGATTGATGCTTGTTGGTGGAGGGGGAGTATAAAATTTACCATTCTGTTTGGGAACCGCCTATAATGTGTGTGACATGGAAGATATTGCCATCTCTTAGTTGCTACGTTGACAATGAAAGTATACCGCTCAAAATATTATTTATCTCTATTTCAAAACCAAGATCTGGCACCGCTACAAATCCCTGCTTCCCTCTGCGAAGGGCCTATCTATTTACTTTTATGTTGAGTCATCACCCTCTTATTAAAAGAACTAGCTGGAGAGCACAGCTGTCATTTGCATTCATCACTATTAATTTATATTGGGTATGACTATGATTGGATCTCTTTTACCATGAATTACAATGTATAGTCAGTCCTTGATCTATAAAGGTGCTCTGCATTTATGTTTTGCGGTCTCAGAAAGGGCTAGCGAGATACCATTTTGTTATATCATATTGTGATTGTTTTGAGAAAGTGTTGTCATCCGAGATTTATTATTATGGCTCGCTAGTTGATCATGCTATTGATATGAGTAATTGTGAGACCTGAGAATTATTGCAAATGTGGTTAGTTATAATCTTTGCTGAAAACTTGAATGCTGGCTTGACATATTTACAACAACAAGAGCAAACAGAGTTTGTAAAAGTTTTTCTTTATTTCTTTCAGTTTGTCAACTGAATTGCTTGAGGACAAGCAAGGGTTTAAGCTTGGGGGAGTTGATACGTCTCCGTCGTATCTACTTTTCCAAACACTTTTGCTCTTGCTTTGGACTCTAACTTGTATGATTTGAATGGAACTAACCTTGACCGACGCTTTTTTCAAAGAATTGCCATGGCGTTGTTTTATTTGCATAAAAAAAAAGTTCTCGTAATGACCTGAAACTCCACGGAATACCTTACAATAAATAATAAAAAATCCTCGCCAAAGATGAAGTCCAGGGGGCCCACACCCTGTCCACGAGGGTGGGGGCGCCCCCCCCCCCTAGGGCGCGCCCCCCTACCTCGTGGGCCCCCTGGAGACTTTCCGACGCCACCTCCAACTCTATATATTTGCTTTCGGGGAGAAAAAAATAGAGGAGAAGAAATCATCACATTTTACGATACGGAGCCGCCGCCAAGCCCTAAAAGCTCTCGGGAGGGCTGATCTGGAGTCCGTTCGGGGCTCCGGAAAGGGGGATTCATCGCCGTCGTCATCATCAACCATCCTCCATCACCAATTTCATGATGCTTACCGTCGTGCATGAGTAATTCCATCATAGGCTTGCTGGACGGTGATGGGTTGGATGATATTTATCATGTAATCGAGTTAGTTTTGTTAGGGTTTGGTCCCTAGTATCCACTATGTTCTGAAATTGATGTTGCTATGACTTTGCTATGCTTAATGCTTGTCACTAGGGCCGAGTGCCATGATTTCAGATCTGAACCTATTATGTTTTCATGAATATATGTGAGTTCTTGATCCTATCTTGCAAGTCTATAGTCACCTACTATGTGTTATGATCCGGCAACCTCGAAGTGACAATAATCGGGACCACTCCCGGTGATGACCATAGTTTGAGGAGTTCATGTATTCACTATGTGCTAATGCTTTGTTCCGGTTCTCTATTAAAAGGAGGGCTTCATATCCCTTAGTTTCCAATAGGACCCGGCTTCCACGGGAGGGTAGGACAAAAGATGTCATGCAAGTTCTTTTCCATAAGCACGTATGACTATATTCGGAATACATGCCTACATTATATTGATGAATTGGAGCTAGTTCTATATCACCCTATGTTATGTCTGTTACATGATGAACCGCATCCGGCATAATTATCCATCACTGATCCGGTGCCTACGAGTTTTCCATATACTGTTACGCTTATTTACTTTCCCGCTGCTATTGTTACAATCACTACAAAATACCAAAAATATTTACTATTGCTTGCACTACTCTTTTGCTACCGTTACCACCACTATCATATTACTTTGCTATTAAACACTTTGCTGCAGATACTAAGTTTCCAGGTGCGGTTGAATTGACAACTCAGCTGCTAATACTTGAGAATATTCTTTGGCTCCCCTTGTGTCGAATCAATAAATTTGGGTTGAATACTATACCCTCAAAAACTGTTGCGATCCCCTATACTTGTGGGTTATCACGCCGCCGCCGCACCACGTCGCGAGTCCGGTGCAGAAGCGGCCTGGACCGGTTCAGACACATGCACTGCCACCTCGGACTGCTAATGGAGGGGCGGGAGTGCAGCATGACACAGCTAATAGTGGAACTAGCGGACCGCCCGGGGTCAATGGGGAGATTATGGTTACAATGCTTATGGTGATGGCCAACACCGTGGTTCCTCGTCGACGGGTGGTGGCCGCGGATATGCTTGGCAGAGTGATGGTACTGCCGAGAGGCCTTTTCTCCGTCCTCCGGGTGGTTTTGTTTAGGGGGCGTCTAGCCCTGACTATCGGCACCGGGGCGGATACCGCGGTCATCGTGGTGGTCGAGGTGGTCGGTTCCGTCATCAGCAGCCTCCTCCACTTGTTGCCGTTGAGCAGACGGTCGCCGCCGGAGTTGCGGAGTCGCCGGTTTTGTCCGGTCAGGCCATGGATGTGGTGACGGCGCTTGCCAACGCTGAGATACCTGGGACTGAGACAACGGAGTCCTCTTCAGTGCCGGTGGCAGACAGGGCTGATTCGGATAAGGCTTCCAAGTGGGCGCGCAAGAAGGAGAAGATGTTGTGCTATAGTTGTGGAGAAAAGGGTCATTTTATTGCCGACTGCGTGGCTGAGCTATGTGATTCTTGTGGCAAGCCGGCTCATGATATGGGGGAATGCCTGATTTTGTGTGATCAGATGTCGTCCCTTACTATGTATGGAGTGTATTGTGTTGAGCTCACGTTCTTTGAGTCTCCTAGAGCGAGGGAGATTCCTGAGGAGACCCAGAGTTTGACCACTGGGGTTGTGAAAGTAACCAAAGGAGAGGTCTCTGAGTCCCAGGTTGTGCAGAGGCTGAAGGAGTTAGCTCCAGGTGACTTCCAGTGTGAGCTCGTTAGTCTCGAGGCCAACATGTTTAGGGTTGAGTTCCCTTCGGTTGAGGATTTGCAGAGACTTCTGAGTTTTGGGCTGTGCAGAGTGCCTGGCACAGAATGTATCCTCGAGTTCGATGAGTGGAAGAAGGTCGAACCTCAGGGTAAGCCTCTTACTCAGGTTTGGCTACGTTTTTCCGGGGCTCCCTCGAAGCCGATGCAGGATGCTAGGGTCGTGTCTAGCTTGGGCATTATGGTGGGGAAAACTGAGAGAGTGGATATGGCTTTTACCAGAGCTCACGGGGTAGCCCGACTGCTGGTGAGTGTTATGGATATTGAGTTCATGCCTGATGTGGTCAAGTGGACATATAGAGGCCAGATTTATAACCTCGTGATTGAGTTTGAGGATGAGGATTTGTTCGCTGAGGCTGCCAATGGAACTGATGTAGACATGCACGAGGGAGATGACAGCTCGGGAGCTAAGGAGGCACCGGTCGATGATGCTGGACGAGAGTTGTCCAACGGACCGGGGCCCGTTTCTCAGACGCCCGGGGATGGGACGGCACCATCCTCTTTGGTGCCTATGAACTCTCTGAGATTTGGATCTTTTGAGCCTGCTTCTGCGCCCCCGAGACTTTGGAGTGACCGGATAGAGTCTGACGAAGTTTTTGAGCACACGTTACCTACCTTGGATTTTGAGGATGCTGAGAGTCCCATTCTCGGGGGCTCGCCGACCTCGGTTAGGGGAGAGGAGGAGGAGTCTAGGGAGGCGGCCACTCCCTCTCCTGCTCAGCGCGTTGCCTCTCCTCAGGACGCGGTTTCGGTGGTGGAGGTCTTACCTTCAGGAGGGGGTCCGGGGCAGGTGGCCCCGGCACCCTCTTCTCCTCTCGCGTTGCCGGAGCTGCAGGTGGCGGCTCTGCCTTCTGGAGGGGGCTCGGGGCAGGTGGCCTCGGCGCCCTCTTCCCCTAGGGCGCCTAGGGTGGCCGCTCCTCTTGTGGAGCCGGCGAGCCCCTCTTGCCAGAGGGCCGGGATGGGTGGGGAGTACGGGTAGGCGGCCCATGCATTCCCCTCCCCCGGTTCGTCTCCGACTCTTTGCCGCGGTGCGCGGCCGGCGTCGGCGGTGCCGTGGAGCTCCCCGCCGTCGCTTTCAGGCGTTCCTGTTGTTTCGTCGACGGAGGCCGACCGGCTGCGTGTTAGGGGTGAGGCAGGAGGCCCCACCCCGAGCAGGGTCACTTGGGAGGAGGTTATTGCATTTGGAGGGATTCCAGATCTGGTCTCTGTGGGGCGACGGTTGAGCTGCCATCTCCAAGATCATCCGGAGGTTGATGACATACAGCAGCGGTGCACCATGAGGGCGGCCAAGCTTCATGACGTTGAGGTCACTACTGGTATGTCGGTTAATACCTCTGATTCCATTTTGCATTTTTCTAATGAGGAGATTATTAATAATGCAAACCAATTAGGAGTTTCACTAGGTAGTAATGATAGTGAAATTTCAAATTCCGTTAATGATATCCTGGATTTAGAGGCGGAGCGGGCTTTGGAGATGATTCAAAACTTAGCAGCGGTTAAACCCATGAATGACTCCGACATTGATGCTTTGGGGGTCAGGGTGCTCGATAATTTTTTATGGATCTTCTACCACCCCTCCCTGAGTCTGAGGAGGAGGATGACACCTCTGAGGCTATCGTGGTTGGGTCCACTGAGCCTGTTTATGAGGACCGGCTGGAGGGTCAGAACAAGCCTAAACGCAAGTGGAAGCGGAAGATTTACCTAGCTTCGCCAGTGCGTAGGAGTGCTAGGATCCGTACTGCTAAAAAATTTCATGACGAAATATGAAAGGAATCTTTTGGAATAGCAGAGGTCTGAAAGACTTGGCTAAAAGAAGGTTTCTTGCAGAGGCGTCTATCAAACATAGGCTAGACTTTATCGCATTGTCGGAAACTGGTAGAGATAATTTTTCGCCACAATTTCTCAATACTTTATCGGGAGGTATAGATTTTGATTGGCATTGTCTGCCGCCGAGAGGAAGATCGGGTGGGATCTTACTCGGAGTTAGATGCGATTCGCTCGAAGTCCGAAGTGTGATGATGGGAGACTTTGCAGTTAAGTTTCGGGTGTGGTCGAAGGCCGATGGGTTTAATTGGGCTCTGGTGGCGGTATATGGTGCCGCACAGCCCGAAACTCAAACCTGAGTTCTTGGCTGATCTGGTTCGGATTTGCGGTTCTGAGCAGCCTCCAATCCTGTGAGAAGAAGTGAGAAGAAGGCGTGAGAAGAAGAACAATGATAATTTCGATGGTAGATGGTCGTTTATGTTTAATACCATCATTGAAAGCTTGGATCTGCGAGAGACAGAGCTTTCGGGAAGAAAATTCACCTGGGCTAATGCATTGCCAAATCTGACGTTTGAAAAGCTGGATCGAGTACTAGCTAGCGTCGACTGGGAACAGAAGTTTCACTTTGTAACAGTTCAGGCACTTTCCCGTGGTATTTCTGACCACACGCCTTTATTTGTAGACTCTGGTGAGGCTACCCACTTGGGAAACAAAAACTCATTTTCGTTCGAGCTGGCTTGGTTTGAATGAGACGAGTTCTTTGATCTTGTAGCCAGGGAATGGGCTAAGGATGCTGGAGGCAGGACTGCGCTTGAGCGTTGGCAGAATAAGATCAGACACTTGAGAAGTTCCTACGTGGGTGGGCTAAGCATATTAGTAGGATTTACAAGGTCGAAAAGGAAAGGCTCCTTACCCTTATTCAGTCCCTAGATGTAAAAGCCGAATCCACGGTTCTGCCGGCCTCGGAGCTTCATGCCAAGCTTGACGCGGAGATGAGATTGAAAGAGCTTCTTCGTGAAGAGGAATTAAAGTGGGCGTTGTGGGCCAAGGTCCGACGAGTTGTCCAAGGGGACGCGAACACTCAATTCTCTCACATGATCGCCAATGGCAAACACAGAAAGAAGAGGATCTTTCAGCTTGAACAAGATGAAGGAACGATTTTAGGACAAGAGAACCTAAAATTATACATAACGTGTATTACAAGCAGCTGTTTGGGCCTCCAGAGGATAACTGTGTTTCTCTGGATGAGTCTAGGATTGAGGATGTTCCTCAACTTACTACTGTTGAGAATGATATTTTGGCTGCTCCTTTTTCCGAGAAAGAGGTGTTTGAGGCCATCTCGCAGATGAAAAATAATAAGGCTCCCGGCCCGGATGGATTTCCGGCGGAGTTCTATAAGAAGTGCTGGCATATTATTAAGGGGGATTTGTTGCCGTTGTTCCATGATTTATTCTCTGGACAACTTCAACTATTTCAACTGAATTTTGGAACAATAACCCTGCTTCCTAAGAAAACAGAGGCTGTGAGAATTGAGCAATTCAGGCCCATCTGTCTTCTTAATGTTAGTTTCAAAATCTTTACCAAGGTCGGGACTAATAGGCTCACGCAGATTGCGCATTCTGTGGTGCAGCATTCCCAAACTGCTTTCATGTCGGACAGAAACATCCTAGAAGGGGTTGTGGTCCTTCATGAAACGGTCCACGAGATTCACACGAAAAAACTAGATGGAGTTGTTTTCAAGGTGGATTTCGAGAAAGCGTACGATAAAGTCAAATGGCCTTTCCTTCAACAGGCCTTACGCATGAAGGGTTTTGATGAAGCCTGGCGACGCCAGGTAGAATCTTTCAGGCAAAGAGGGAGTGTTGGAATTAAAGTGAATGATGACATAGGTCATTATTTCCAGACACACAAGGGCCTGAGACAAGGTGATCCAATGTCTCCTATTTTGTTCAACATTGTGGTTGATATGTTGGCAATTTTGATAGGTAGGGCAAAGGAGGCTGGTCAGGTGGGTGACTTGGTGCCTCATCTAGTTGATGGAGGTGTATCTATCCTACAGTACGCTGATGATACGATCATCTTTATGGAGCACGACTTGGCAAAAGCGAGAAATATGAAGCTGGTGTTATGCTTATTTGAACAATTGACCGGGTTGAAGATTAACTTTCATAAAAGCGAATTGTTCTATTTTGGTAGAGCCAATGAGGAACAAGAGGCTTATAGGCAATTGTTTGGATGCGAATTGGGGACTTTACCTTTCACGTACTTAGGTATACCCATTCACCATCGTAAGCTGACAAACAGAGAATGGAAGTGTATCGAGGATCGGTTTGAGAAGAAAGCGGAGTTGTCGGAAGGGCAAACTCATGTCATACGGAGGCCGATTGATTCTTATTAATTCGGTGCTCACGAGTATGCCTATGTTTCTGTTGTCTTTCTTCGAAGTCCCAGTTGGTGTTAGGAAAGGCTGGACTTCTATCGATCCAGATTCTTCTGGAAGAGCGATGAACTAAAAAGAAAATACAGACTCGCCAAATGGGATATCATCTGTCGACCAAAGGACCAGGGGGGCCTTGGCATGAGAATCTTGAAGTCAAAAACAAATGTCTTCTCAGTAAGTGGCTGTATAAGTTATCAGTTGAGACTGATGCCACGTGGGCGTAGATTCTCCGAAGTAAGTATCTGCAGTCCAAAACTTTGTCCCAGGTGACAGTGAGACCGACGGACTCGCCTTTTTGGAAGGGGCTTGAGAGTCAAAGCAGCCTTCTTCAATAGGGAAAAATTTATGATCGGTAATGGCACTACCACGCGTTTCTGGGAGGATACCTGGCTTGGAGAGACGCCGCTGGCGCTTCAGGATCCGTCCTTATATAGCATTGTTCAACCACGTGATGCTTATGTTGCAACGATACTGCAGTCTATCCCCCTTAATATTCATTTTAGGAGGACGCTTGTTGGCAACCGATGGGAAGTGTGGCTTCATTTAGTGAGTAGACTGATGGAGGTTCAGCTATCTCAACAGCCCGATCAGTTGTGCTGGAAGCTTACTAGGTCTGGAGAGTTCACAGTTAAATCGATGTATATCGATGTCATCAACTCTAGCGCCATTCCTAGTTCCGAATATGTTTAGAAAGTCAAAGTTCCTTTGAAAATTAAAGTGTTTATGTGGTTTGTACATAAACAAGTCATATTAACAAAGGATAACTTGGTAAAGCGCAACTGGACAGGATCTACTAGGTGTAGTTTTTGTGATCGGGATGAAACTATCAAACACCTTTTTTTATTGCCCGTTGGCCAAAGTTCTGTGGCAGACGGTGCACATTGCCTTTAACATTAATCCTCCGAATTCTGTTAGTACGTTATTTGGAACGTGGCTTGTTGGGATAGAGTCCGAAACAGCTAGACACATTCGCGTAGGAGTATGTGCTTTATTGTGGGCAATTTGGAACTGCAGAAATGATTTGTCTTTTAACAGAACAACAAATATTTATTTTTTGCAGGTTATATTCCGAGCCACTGCGTTGATCCGTATGTGGTCGTTACTCACTCCGACGGAGGCCAGGGAGCGTTTGTTACTGGATCTGTCCGGTGGGAGATGGTAGCACGGGATATTTTCAACCGGTTTGGATGGCGGACATGTAATAGGATAGGCGATTAGTTTTCCTATCTTTGTTATGCTAGCCGGTTGAGGCCTCTTGGCTTTTGTGTTTTTGGCATTGTGGCTCTTTGTGAGCTTGCCGTTACTTTTTTTTCAGAATATAAGACCTTGTTGAACCTATTTGCTTATTTATAAAGGTGGACGTATGCATCGTTCTGATGCAGAAGCCGGGGAGTCCCCTTTTTCGAAAAAATAAATAAAAATATGATAATTGACTTTCATTTTGTAGAGATAATTCACTTTCTCAGATAGAATCACAAACTAAAGAAGTTGTTTCTTTTCTTTCTTTCTTTTTTGCATCTTTGCTTTCTTCAACGAGGGAAAGGGCTAGTGAGGGACGAGATACTACTAAAGCTGACGGTTTCAACAATGTCTGTGCAGGTACTGAAGTAAAGTAGTTTTTTTTTGTTTGTTTTCTGAATATCTGCAGTGAAATTTTCAGGGGGTTTTTCGAACACATAATCTAATAGGAAATTTGTTGCAAACAGTTCAGTTCATACAAGAATATGAAGAAAATCTCTGTGTTCCAAACATGGATGTAAATGGTCTTTCCTACTTATAAAGATTGAACTTAGTGGTGAGTTCACACGTGGGAACAACAACTTTCACCAATAAAAAAATGCACCCATACCTACATGTGGTACTAGCAACCTTTTAAGAGACATAAATAAAAAAATGTATTTTTAATCACATATGCGACCTAACACAAATAAAGAAGTACACTACTACTTTCATATGAGACCAGCACACATAGAAGGCGCAAATAATATATGCAAAAATGCGACTCTAACTCAAAATTATGCCCTTGTTTTTTAGTTTCTCTTCCCAACCAAGTTCTTCCAGTGCTATATCATAGAAGAAGAGAGGGGCGATGACGGCGGCGCGCCTTCGGCTCGCTTCAGTGCTTGTAGTCGTCGCTAGGTAGTCTACGGATTTGGATGTAATTTCTATCATTTTTGGTATTCGTTGTACTGCCATGATTGAAGATGAATAGATCGGAAGATTTCCCGAAAGAAAAAGAGAGTGAACAAATTGTAATTCCAAAGCGATCATAGGCCTTGTCCGCCTACCCATCCACGACCTTGTGCCTATTCTTGTATGTTTCAACATTTGAAATGTTGTGTCTTGCAACGGACCTACTATGATCGCTTAAGATGCTGCAATGCATGCCACATGATCTTTCGTCGTATTTTCGCTCTTTTTAATCGTGAACCACACAGAAAGGCCACAGGACACCGGTGTATTTTGACGACTTTCTGAGCTAGTGACTTAACTCGTATTTTATAGTTTCATAGCAACGCACGGGTATTGTGCTAGTAATTTTAAGATATTGACTTGCAGTGGATGTGTTCACAGGACAACAAGGATGGCTTATGCCCCTTAGACAAGCTTGAGTTAACTCGAAAGAAGATGACCTGCCAGAATGAACTGCATGTTGTTGATGGTGGTGACCACTCTTTCAAAATCAGCCAAAGATACCAAAAATAAGCGAGAATAAGTCAACATGATGTTGAATTAGAAGCTGGATTGGCATCTCTTATTAATATTTTTTTGGTAATGGGCGTCAGTCGGACGCCCCCTCCCTCCCGCTCGCCCCCCGCGAGGCGACGGGAGGAACCCTAACGCGCTGCCGCCAACTCCTTTCCCCGCCCCTCCTCCTCCCTCGCCGCTGCCAGAGGGCGTGGCCGGGCGGAACCTGGCCGACGCCGGCGGCGGCGAGGCCTCCTCGTTCCCCCTCCCAGCGGCCTTGGCGTGAGCCGACGCGGTTGGATCGAGGTGTCTCGCTGTCCCAGGGCGAGGCGGCGCTGCAGCGCGGGCGGTGTGGTGATGGCGCTGCGCGTGGCGGTGGCGCTGACGGGCTGGGCGTCGAGGGTGCGCGGTGCATGGAGCGGCGGGGCTGCGAGCGGCTGGTGCGGGCGTTCATGGCGGCGGGCGGATCTGGCGTGGCGGCAGTCGCGACGAGGCAGGGCGTTGATGGCGGGCTCCGGTGGCCTGGGCCGGCTCCTGGCTTGGCGCTGCGGTGGTGCGGGTCGCAGGTGACAAGGATCTGCGGGCGGCCGCCCCTGCCGCGTCGGAACCTTCCTGGTCTGGCTCTCAGACGTCGGCGGACGGCGCGAGGAGGCATCTCCGGTGAGCTTCCATGGATGCAGCTGCGGTTGATTTGGTCTCCCTCATCAGCGGGCACGCGGTTGCTGATGGCCTCGTGGAGATGTTTGTCAGCTACCATGGTGGGGCGGCATGGGAGTGCTCGCGGGGGAGCTTGGTAGGAGGGATAGGTGTCCTCGATGCGGTCGTGCCACCTGTCACCGGCACGGCTTGCCGGTCCGGATGCGTCCGCTCCTCCTTCTCCCCCTTTCTCCGTGTTCGGCGGGGAGCTTGGTTGGAGGGATGGGTAGCCTCGATGCGGTCGCCCCACCTGTCGCCGGCACGGTTTGCCGGTCCGGATTCGTCCGCTCCCCTTTCTCCCCCTTTCCTCGGCCGTGGGCGGGTTGGCGCAGGTTTACTAGCGGAGCGTCTGCGGGTGGTTCCGTCGGTCGAGGGCCATCGGTTGGTCCAAAGCTCGGGCCTTTGTGTAGGTCTCGGGGTTGTCTGATTGCAGAGCGGCGGCTCTGGCGGCGGGAGGCGCGATGTTAAATGGGCAGGCGTGTGTGTCTCAGGTGCGGGCAGGCAAACATGGCCGCGTGGGTGGCGTGGTTGCGGGTGGTTGACGGAGTTAAGGTTCAAAGGTGGGGTGTGAGTGCCGGGGTACACTACTTGTCTGGTCCTTTGACTGGCCGACCGTGGCGGTGGCCGTTGCCGCCGTACCCTTCCTGAAGGCTCCGTCACGGCGTTCCCACTCTTGTTGTCTTGCTCTGGGTGAAAACCTGATCTTCGCTGATCGCGCGGTGGCGGCTATCCATGGTCGTATCCTTCTTGGAGGCACCGCTTTGGAGGCCAGGCTTCGTTTTGGTCCAGTTCACCTCTGGTGGGGTGGTGTGTCGGTGTCTGGCACCTTTGTATCTTGCCTTGGGTGTGTGCGTTGTTCGGTATCTCGAATGTACTCGGTGATGTTTGCTTTATAATATAAAGCGGGGGAAACCCTTTTCGGTACTAGAAGCTGTTAAAGCAATTGCACAATTCGTCTAGAAAACCATAGCTGAAAGCTTAACCTAGCAGTTCCTTCAGCTTTTGAACGATCTAATATGATCACGTACTTGGTTTGGTGACTGGTTACATATAAAACAATGATACCCCTTCGCCCCGCCAAATGTAATATACTTGCAATTATTTGTATTTTTATCATGGAACGCCTTTTTGTCTTGTCACCGTGTTTTTCCATGATTGAGATAAACTGCATCGAATATTCATACATAAACTTACTGTTGCCGCTTGTCTATGAATCGTTACTAATTCAATAATATCAGCGGCTAGCAGTATGTGGCAATGGTGTGGTGGTTCATTAATCAACAGTAATTCCATTGACGTATGCAAGGGTTTTTTTGTTGCTATCATCCCAACTTAACACATGATGATTGCAAAGAACATTCCTCTTGGATGCCCTGTGAACACATCCACTGCTAGTCAAGTCAAGCTGTGTATGCATATCTAATTTCTGCAATGTGTGACCATGGGACATTGCAGCCACCTCATTAGCAAATTATTTAGATCTGCAATAGTTGACTAGGAATATAATGTATGATAATCTGAACACTATTATTTTCTCCTTGCATTATGCGGTTACAAGACACAATTTGTCCAGCGAAAAGAAAATGTATTTGTTACTCAAAATGGTAGTTTAGGTCTCAGATTATGGCTTTTGTCCCTTCGTGTTGTCTTGACTAGTTACAACTTTCAGTTCGTCTGCTTGCTCAATATCAGGATTCGTCTTGGGTGCTTCCTTGCATTTGCTGTAAATGCAGTATACGACCAACTGAAGAATACCCATTAAGCAGCCAATGAAGCTTGGTGCCTTTACAAGAAAACAAGTATGTCAGCATAATTTATATATTTTATTGTTCTAAAGTTTCTTTCTGTACTAACCGTGAGAAAAGGATCCTTTCCAAGGAGCCCATACAGCAACCAGAGTAAACTTGTCAAGAAGCTAAACAATGACAAGTAGAAAGGCATGAACTCCACGCTTTTCGTCCTGATAACTTGTTTCTGCAATGTTGGATAAAAAGTTAATTTTCTTGCCATGCCTTCTGTCTAACTGAATATATTTTTTCTGAAGTACTTTGGAAACTGATATAAGTTCATTGAACCATTTTTAGATATTGTGGAACATACGATATTTTATACTACTTATCACATGCGTTTGTGGATCATTCTGTCAGGCTTAGAACGTTGTTGCAAATCATTATGATGAAACATGTTGTTCTTTTCTCTGTGAATCATAGTTCAGGAAGCACGCTAATAACAGTACTCACCACAGCTACCAACGGAGAGCCATACATTAATATGGAAGCCACCAAACCAATGCTACCGACAAATACTTTACGCATTTGGTGGGTGTGGAATGAGAAAATTGAGAAAAATACAGCCATGCCGAAGATGATTAGAATTGGAGATACCATCATCATGACAAGCTTCTGCAAAAGATTGCCAGTTAAGTGTTAGGATTACTAATGGATAATAATTCTTATAACATCATATACGCATCTAAACATCGAACTACTCACCATTTTAATTATAAGATTTTAACTACAATCGTGAAATAGTACCTATAAAGCCTAGGGATAACTATGAAATAATATATTCTCTTTTGTTTGCATCAGAAGGCTGGTGTTTGGTCCTCCTTACATGGTTCAGCAAGAGTGAAAGCGACATTTTATAAATAGAAACATAAAGTGCTCTTGTCCTTAGTCAATCATGCTTACAACTAAGCATAAAGTGTTATTGTCCTTAGGCGAGGACTTGGCTGTAGCCTAGTGGCAAGGGACTGCGGCCACGGTTCTACTCCCGTTGGGAGCGAATTTGTGGCGCCTCACCCGGGTGGGATTCTCCTATAAAAATATGTCCAGGGTGCTAGTGCCTATGGATCTCATTTTTTTTTTGTTATTGTCCTTAGGCAACTATGCTTATAATTTACAGATTTGTGTTCTTAAATTCACTACTCACTAAGTCACTAGTAACTAGATTCTTTTCCTTCATTTCCCTAAACAATAACTGTTGCTTTTTCCAAATCATATTTACAATGAAGCATCTGGTCCCCGATGATAGAGACTATCACTATATTACTTAATTGCATACCGCCTCACCCGGCTGGGATTCTCCTATAAAAATATGTCCAGGGTGCTAGTGCCTATGGATCTCTTTTTTTTTTGTTATTGTCCTTAGGCAACTATGCTTATGATTTACAGATTTATGTTCTTAAATTCACTACTCACTAAGTCACTAGTAACTAGATTATTTTCCTTCATTTCCCTAAACAATAACTGTTGCTTTTTCCAAATCATATTTACAATGAAGCATCTGGTCCCCGATGATAGAGACTATCACTATATTACTTAATTGCATACCTACACATGTATACAACCTCTTCTGTCACATTAATATGCAAGAGTTAGGCCTCAGTACATGTTTATGTTTAGAGATAAAAGAAAATTAACAATATCTGATTGAGATTCTGTGATTATTATATAGCTTATGAATTTCCAATTTATGTGAATGTGATAAATTAGGAGTAAATATGTGCTTATTGCTTCTTATCATTTCGTCCAGGGAAACAAGGCTCTCACTTCTACTTTCGTAGTTTTGCTGATTCAATTTATCATTTCCAAGCAAGGTTGTTGCCTTTGTATATAGTTGTATATATCAACTATGATATGCTAATGGAAATGAACACAGAATTTTGACAGACACTGGCATCCATATTTTCTTACCGCAAAGTTACTGACATGCTAATGGAAGGAGAATCACAGATCTTGAGAAATAACTTACCTTTTTCTCTCGTGGTGCAAACCATATGTATATACTGATAAATGTGCTTTCAAAGAGCACTCCTAGTGAGCTGATTCCGGACAGAGTCCAATTCTCCCATCCAGAGCTCACTACTGGAAGACCGTACCAAGTATATGTGAGGCTGCTGAACAAAGTTAAGATATATGGTATGCATGAGTATTCTTCTACACCGCCCTTCTTTATCACTCTTCTGAATGTTAATCTGGGAAACACAGTAAAATGGAAAGTGTTATGCAATGCATCATATACTCTAAGCTGATCATAGGAGTTTATGATATAGGCATGTACATTGGTGCTGCATAGAGGAGAAAGCAGACTACACTTCCTGCAAGAAAAGACCATGATGGAGTTAAAAGAGGAAGCAAACTAGTTGGAGTAGCTAGTGAATTGAAAAATACCAATAATCCCGTTGTTACGTGGAGGTCAGGAAACATTCTTTTGGGCTGAAGGTTTTATCTTGCCACAAGAACTAGATTTGCCCAGGGTTCGTAGTTTATAACAAGGGGCACGCTATTTATAATGCACGATGGGTGTTTAACGTGTTGGAAGAAGAAGATATTGCCCAAACCACTAGGTGGAATATCAGTAGGAGGCCCACATACTTCCCTTGTTCATACGAAACACGGCACAATTTTCAGCAAGACCGCAAACGTCAAGTAAGGGTGAAATGGCCATACATGTTTTTTGCTCAGAATCCAGTTAATTATTCCAGCCATGTACCTAGAAGAATCTCAAAAGCTTTTATGTTTGATGCTGGTCCATCCACCCATGTTGGAGAATCTGGTATGTTATAGCACCTATTCCATCTATAAGATAGCGAGATATGGTGTCCAACTGTTGGATTTGCTTGATTATGAAGATATTGAGAAACATCAAAATGTCTCATTAGCTTCTGTTGCTAACAAGCGGCAACTGTTGATCCACAGGAAAAATGAAGGGTGACAATCGTTGGTGTCTTTTGTTCTTCACTTTTTCCATACATGTTAAGAAGCATCCATACATGTGATGTATCATGCATCATTATCTGATCACGGAACAGTTCTGTTATTCCGGTAAAAGGACCGATACATTTGCTCACCATTCGTAACGAGCAACTGCATTTTTTTGGTAAAATTTATATTTATTAGATATTCTGATGCTGCTTGTTAAGCTCTAACTAATGTAATGATCCCGAGTAAATGTTCTTATGATAACTTACCGATTCATGTTTGGTTTCCCTCTTATTAATTTGTGTGTTTCTTGCCAATGCAACCAAAAGACCGATCTAATGGAAGAGACTAGTCAATGCATCAACACTCCCCCTCAAGACTTCTTGGCTCTGATACCATGTAGAAGTGGGTGCTCTAGCCAATGCAACCAAAAGACCGATCTGATGGAAGAGACTAGGCAATACAACAACAATGAGCATTCTGTGGTTCTCTTGCAGTGCGAATTGTCACTCATGGAATGATTCTTGTGTCTGTTTCGCACGATCATATGTAATCTGTCTGCTGTTTCGCATGTTGGTTCACATGATCATATGTAATCTGTCTGTTGTTTCGCACGTTGTATAGTGCAACCAGTGTTATTGTCATTGATGATAGAATATGCTGTAGAATACCAGTAATCCTGAATATGTGCTAAAGTTGCCACGCTACGTATAAAATCTTCAACGACAAGCATTTGATTCCAAGAAAAGGCGACTGTCATGCAGATAAGCATACATTAGAGGTTGAGCATCTATTTCGTGTGGAGGGTGTATGTTGCGTAACTGCTTGTGTTTTTTTCTTTCTTTTCGTGTTTCATTGTACCCAAAAATCGCTTTCCTCCCCGTGAAGCCGAAAGTCCCTATAAACCACCTGTATTTTTTGTTTCTTTTGCTTTCTATACTAAACTGTCATTATAATTTGTGTGTAGTGCTCCAGTTTGAAACCCTTTCTGAACTTGAAAATTATCTTTACAGGTCATGAAGCCACCAAATTTATATTTTCCAGTTTTTCATTGACTCTTAATGCACTACAGAGGACCGCGTTACTGGAGGAGACACTAAGATCTGAAGCGTGAATATATCTGACAAAGGAACAATAGCTTTATTCTTATAGAAGAACTGATGCTGTTATGACTACCATTAATTCTAGCAGACGAATAACCACAATTTGTCTTATAAGAGCAACCTATGTATTTTAAGTAACAGGTAGGCACTCTGATGCCGACGGTTACCCCATCACAATATACAAGTGGTCATTCTGATCGTGGTTTTTGGTAACAAAAGGACATGAAAAAGCTGTAGCAAGTTTTATTCCATTAAGATAACATTTCTTCTACATTGTGTGGCTGAACACTGGTTTTAGTTATTCTTTTGCATCTTCCTTGTGTGTGCTGTGGAAAAACTAGAAACAGTCTTTTGTAGGGCTGATAATTTGAGTTTTAGGGAGAAAAATACTTCTTTTGATATTGAGTTTTACCCTAACCTAGCCAAACAAGATTTTAGCTGGCTAAGCTCTAGAAAATCTGATTTTCGTACCCACTTGGCATTTTAAGTATCGCTATTTATTTATTTAATAGTGTCGTAAGGTGGATTAACAAAGTACAGGACAAATTAGTTTCAGTCAACTTTTGTTTTTAAAAACGGAATTAGGAGCATCAAAAACACCCTGTCCCAAGAAAAAAAAACCATGATATATTCTCTAAGCACTAGTTACAGACATATTTGCATCCAAGAACCTATTTTGTTTTTGACACGCGAGCGCACTGCAACGGACTAAGGAAAATTCGCACACATAAAGCATATATCTATGCCCAATTGCCAGGGTGGAATTGTTCTGTTCTTCCCCTGGAACCATCTTTGTTCTCTTTTCTTGAGGCTCGGCTCGGCCACCGATATTGTGTTATAATGTGTAATGTGTGTTTGCATAGGTATTTTTTGTCCAGGGAGAATATAGCTACGTACACATCAATGACGTATGTGAGTCTTCTCATCCAAGGGCCAGTACAACCTTGGAGCTTGGCAAAAGAAAGTTTTGTTTTTTCTTTTTGCTCTTTCGCAAAGAGATCATCTAGAGAAAGTGTCGACGCACTTGGCTTGATAGCCGAGGACAGCTGGTCCAGTTTATATTCTCTCTTTATGTTATAAATTTATACGGTTTTAGTGGTTGTTATGTTTTGGCCAATTAATAACCACAAGAGTTTTGTGGTGCCCATCAGCAAATTCAGGAACATTACTATGCTTCAGCAAATACAAACCAAGTGGGCTGTGAAGCAGCCAACTGCATGCCATTTTAGTTTGATTGTTACACCAGTCAGTCACGTTCATCGTCCTCGTTTTGTTTGCAAGTGTTACCAAGGATCTCTGGAACATCCATCGGAAAATACATAAATGGGGTAAACATATGATTGGACTGCTGCCATGCATGTGTTTGTTACCTATACATGTTTGTTTCTCACTTGAGATGAACAATTGGACCTTGTTTGCCAACGAGTACTTGGTTGATCAACAAATGCATGTCGGCCACCAGATGCGATGCCACATTGATCAGCATCTCTTAGAAAAAGAAGATATCCAACGTAAAGAAAATTCCTGCTATGCTCTGGGATTCGCCGCAGCATTTAGAGAACTCACAATGTGCTCATGGCAACCACACAAGAGGGATAGCAAGCTCTCGAACTCCACCTCTCAACAATGACGTTGATTTGTCCCTGCTTGCCATTAGCAAGCTGTTGCCATTCTGGCGTCCATATACTCCCCTTGATCACCGCGGACCACAAGGCGCATCTGTCCGTTTAACTCGTTTGTGTACAACGGGAGCATCCACATCGGCGATGTTGATGGTAGGAGGAGGGGTCTCATTTCATTATCCTTCATATGGCGCTGTCTCGTGCACCCGCTACTTTCTCTATGGAGTGGAAATTTCCCTTCTGTTTAACATTCAGTTCAATCACGTTTTTCCCCGCAAAAAAAAAAGGTTCAATCATGTTTTCTACAACATTTTCATGTTTGCTGAAAGGTTGATTCCATCAACATGGCTGCTTGGATTAAAGCAAATCCTCCATTGGCGCTGGAATGGGAAGAAAATGCTCTATTGGTGCTAGAATCGTGAAATTCCATCGACAGTAAGATATATTCTGATATAATAGGAAACGCTCTGAATGAAGACCACATCAGGCTCGATCTCTAAGCTGTTTAATCCATAAAATTCGTTTTTTTTTTCACAAGGGGACATATATACTCGATGCACAGCGTAGGTATAGGTGCCGTGAGATATTGGAGGCCACGGCAGAGTGAACCTTGCACATGCAGGTGGTAGCATGCTGGCTAGCTTCTTCTTTTGTGCAAAAGAATGGCTTTGGAGCGACTGGATGATCCATTCAATGTTTCTTTCTTCCTTTTTGAAAGAACGGTGGGGATGCTGCACTTGCACTAGACAAGTACCAGGAAATAAAGAGCCGAGGCCAATCTTATTTACAACCACATAGACAGGACAACGCTGAAAGGCTGTAGCTCCCGATGGGTCGGATCACACTGACGGGATCTTCGGTGTCACTCCCTCCCACCCGAGTAATCGTCGTAACCCGATCGAGTCTCGTTTCTTCTCCCTTCCGCTCGTTACCGTTGCCGGCGGTAAGGATTGTGGCAGCCATGAAGCCTTTCTCCGCGTGTCCTTAGGCCTTACCCAAAAAGGCTTTTGTCCCATTTTATAAATAAAGCAAACCGCCAAGAGCACACATACAAGCACTAGTCTTAGTCCAGAACACACACATCCAAGTCTCACAGCACAAAGTACAAAGGTTCTGCTTAAAGCACACCTCAACAAGCCCAAACAAAAGGAAAAAACAAGGGGAGCCGGAGACGGCGCCTAATCTGGCTCCGGCGGCGGTGGAGGTGGCGGCGGCGACAGACGAACAGCCATCGAGCGGAGGTCGGCCATGAAGACGGAGATGGCGTCCCGGTCCGAAGGGCGGCTAAGCGGCTGCCAGAGTTACAAGTAACCAGACAATTTGAATAGAAAGTCAGTGGCCTGTTGAAGAGGAATGCGCTGGATCACAAGTTTATTGCGGATCGACCAGAGGGTCCACGCTAGAGCCCCAATCTCAAGCCACCTAATGTGGCGAGAGGGCAAGGGGGAGTTCTGGAGTTCGGCGAATAGGTCGGGAAGTTAGTGTAACACCAATTGCCACCGACCACCTCTCTAAAGCAGCTCCACAGAAACTGAGCAGACATGCAAGAGAAGAAAATGTGATTCGAGTCTTCGGGAACATCGCAAAGCGGGCATATGCCCGTCCCAGGGCCATTGCGCTTGCGGACCTCCATCCCAGACGGGATCCGTCCATGAATCCATTGCCACATGAAGATCCGGATCTTCAGGGGCAGTCGGATGGACCACACCGCCGGGAGGGGGGAGGGGCGGTGGAGGGGGCAATGGCCTGGTAGAGGGACTTGGTGGAGAATTGGCCGGACAGCTTAAGGCGCCACCTAACCTGGTCCGGGCCCGCGTCTACTACCGGTTCGTGAAGAGCGACGCAGTCTAGCAACTCACGCCAGGCGGCGGATTCCGGAGGGCCGAACAGCCTCCGGAAGGTGAGGTGCACTAAGTCAATAAGGGCCCTCTCTACAGAGATGGATGGGTCAACAGCGATGGAGAAGAGGGCGGGGAAACGCGCCGCGAAGGGGGAGTCTCCGGCCCACCGGTCGAACCAGAACAAGGTCGCAGCACCAGATCCAACCGAGATGGAGGTCCCAATGCGGAGGACCGGGAGAAGTTGGATTATTGACTGCCAGAACTGAGAACCTCCCGTGCGCTGACAGAAAGCGAGGGGTTGTCCACGCAGGTACTTGTTCCGGATTATGTCTAACCAGAGGCCGTCATGTCCTTGCGAAATGCGCCACAACCATCGGGATAGGAGGGTAATATTCATGCGCTTAGAACACATGATACTGAGTCCTCCTTGATCCCGAGGCTTGCAAATGTCTGGCCAGCTAACCATATGGTATTTCTGCTTATTGTTGTCGCCTGCCCAGTAGAAACGAGACTGGACTTTGGCGATCTCATGGTGCAGGGTCTCATGAAGGCTGTAGAAGCTCATGAGGAACAAGAGGAGGCTGGAAAGAGAGGAGTTGATGAGGATTGTCTGGGACGCCTTCGAAAGCCACCTACCCTGCAAGGGCTCAATGCGCGTTTGCAGCTTGGCCACGGTCGCAGGCAAGAAAGCGACGGTGAGCCTAGAGTCACTAATGGGCGTTCCCAAGTAAGTCGTGGGGAAGGAGCCCAGGCGGCAGTTAAGACGGTTGGCAATGCTCAGGCGTTCCTCGCGAGAGTAGCCCATCACCATCACATCACTCTTGTCGAAATTGATTTTGAGGCCTGGCATTTGCTGGAAGCAGAGGAGGAGGAACTTAAGATTAGAGATGTCCGTCTCCGAGCCTTCGACCATGATGATGGTGTCGCCGGCGTACTGGAGAAGGGAGATCCCAGTGACGCCAGCTAGGTGGGGAGGGATCCCACAAATATGTACCGCAGCCTTAGCCTTGTCCAGGATGGCGGCAAGCGCGTCCACCACCATGTTGAACAGGAATGGGGAGAAGGGAACGCCTTGACGAACCCCACATAAGGTGGGGAAGTAAGGATCGATCTCCCCATTGATGTTCACGGCAGTGCGACCGCAAGACACCATCTGCATCACGTGAGTGATCCAGCGGTCTGTAGGGGAACGTAGTAATTTCAAAAAAATTCCTACGCGCACGCAAGATCATGGTGATGCATAGCAACGAGAGGGGAGAGTGTTCTCCATGTACCCTCGTAGACCGAAAGCGGAAGCGTTAGCACAACGCGGTTGATGTAGTCGTATGTCTTCACGATCTGACCGATCAAGTACCAAACGCATGGCACCTCCGAGTTCAGCACACATTCAGCCCGATGACGTCCTTCAAATTCTGATCCAGCCGAGTGTTGAGGGAGAGTTTTGTCAAGACGACGCTGCAGGACGATGTTGATGTTCTATCGACGCAGGGCTTCGCCTAAGCACCGCCACTGATTATCGAGGTGGACTATGGTGGAGGGGGGCACCGCACACGGCTAAAAGATCAACTGATCAATTGTTGTGTCTTTGGGGTGCCCCCTGCCCTCGTATATAAAGGAGCAAGGGGGGGTGCGGCCGGCTAGGGAGGAGGCGCGCCAGGAGGAGTCCTACTTGGATTAGGACTTGGGAGGGGGAAAGAGTGGAGGAGAAGAAGGAAGGGGGGGGCACCGCCCCCCTCTCCTTGTCCTATTCGGACTCGGGGGGAGGGGCGCGCGGCCCTGCCCTAGCCGCCTCTCCTCTCTTCCATCTAGGCCCACTAAGGCCCATTAAGTCCCGGGGGTTCGGTAACCTCCTTGCATCTCAAGAAATCCCGATTTCACCCGGAACACTTCCGACATCCAAACATAGGTCTCCAATATATCAATCTTCATGTCTCGACCATTTCGAGACGCCTCATCATGTCCGTGATCACATCTGGGACTCCGAACAACCTTCGGTACATCAAAACATATAAACTCATAATATAACTATCATCGTAACATTAAGCGTGCGAACCCTATGGGTTCGAGAACTATGTAGACATGACTGAGACACGTCTCCGGTCAATAACCAATAGCGGAACCTGGATGCTCATATTGGCTCCCACATATTCTACGAAGATCTTTACCGGTCAGACCGCATAACAACATACGTTGTTCCCTTTGTCATCGGTATGTTACTTGCCCGAGATTCGATCGTTGGTATCTCAATACCTAGTTCGATCTCAGTTAGAGCACCTTTATAAAGGAATAGTGGCGTGAGTTGCGAAACTATTCCATTACTAGAGCACCTTTATAATCACCCAGTTACGTTGTGACGTTTGGTAGCACACAAAGTGTTCCTCGGGTAAACGGGAGTTGCATAATCTCATAGTCATAGGAACATGTATAAGTCATGAAGAAAGCAATAGCAACATACTAAACGATCGTGTGCTAAGCTAACGGAATGGGTCATGTCAATCACATCATTCTCCTAATGATGTGATCCCGTTAATCAAATGACAACTCATGTCTATGGTTAGGAAACATAACCATCTTTGATCAACGAGCTAGTCAAGTAGAGGCATACTAGTGACACTCTGTTTGTCTATGTATTCACACATGTATTATGTTTCGGTTAATACAATTCTAGCATGAATAATAAATATTTATCATGATATAAGGAAATAAAAATAACTTTATTATTGCCTCTAGGGCATATTTCCTTGCCTCCCACTTGCACTAGAGTCAATAATCTAGATTACATCGTAATGATTCTAACACGCATGGAGCCTTGGTGTTGATCATGTTTTGCTCGTGGAAGAGGCTTAGTCAACGGTTCCGCAACATTCAGATCCGTATGTATCTTGCAAATTTCTATGTCTCCCACCGGACTAAATCCCGGAAGGAATTGAAGCGTCTCTTGATGTGCTTGGTTCTCTTGTGAAATCTAGATTCCTTCGCCAAGGCAATTGCTCCAGTATTGTCACAAAAGATTTTCATTGGACCCGATGCACTAAGTATGACACCTAGATCGGATATGAACTCCTTCATCCAGACTCCTTCATTTACTGCTTCCGAAGCAGCTATGTATTCCGCTTCACACGTAGATCCCGCCACGACGCTTTGTTTAGAACTGCACCAACTGACAGCTCCACTATTCAATGTAAACATGTATCCGTTTTGCGATTTAGAATCGTCCAGATCAGTGTCAAAGCTTGCATCAACGTAACCATTTACGATGAGGTCTTTATCACCTCCATAAACGAGAAACATATCCTTAGTCCTTTTCAGGTACTTCAGGATGTTCTTGACCGCTGTCGATGATCCACCTGGATTACTTTGGTACCTCCTGCTAGACTTATAGCAAGGCACACATCGTGTCCGGTACACAGCATTGCATACATGATAGAGCCTATGGCTGAAGCATAGGAACATCTTTCATTTTCTCTCTATCTTCTGCAGTGGTCGCATTGAATCTTACTCAACTTCACACCTTGTAACACGTGCAAGAACCCTTTCTTTGCTTGATCCATTTTGAACTTCTTCAAAACTTTGTCAAGGTATGTGCTTTGTGAAAGTCCAATTAAGCCGCTTTTGATCTATCTCTATAGATCTTAATGCCTAATATGTAAGCAGCTTCACCGAGGTCTTTCATCGAAAAACTCTTATTCAAGTATCCCTTTATGCTATCCAGAAATTCTATATCATTTCCAATCAAGAATATGTCATCCACATATTATATCGTAAATGCTAAAGAGCTCCCACTCACTTTCTTGTAAATACAAAGCTTCTCCAAAAGTCTATACAAAACCAAATGCTTTGATCACACTATCAAAGCGCTTTATTCCAACTCCGAGAGGCTTGCACCAGTCCATAAATGGATCGTTGGAGCTTGCACACTTTGTTAGCTCCTTTGGATCGACAAAACCTTCCGGTTGCATCATATACAACTATTCTTCCGTAAATCCATTCAGAATGCAGTTTTGACATCCATTTGCCAAATTTCATAATCATAAAATACGGCAATTTCTAACATGATTCGGACAGACTTAAGCATCGCTACGGGTGAGAAGGTCTCATCGTAGTCAATCCCTTGAACTTGTCAAAAACCTTTCACAACAAGTCGAGTTTTGTAGATGAATATTACCGTCGCCGGTCTTCTTCTTGAAGATCCATTTATTCTCAATTGCTTGCCGATCATCGGGCAAGTCAACCAAAGTCCACACTTTGTTCTCATACATGGATCCCATCTCAGATTTCATGGCTTCAAGCCATTTTGTGGAATCTGGGCTCACCATCGCTTCTTCATAGTTCGTAGGTTCATCATGATCTAGTAGCATGACTTCCAGAATAGGATTACCGTACCACTCTGGTGCGGATCTTACTCTGGTTGATCTACGAGGTTCAGTAGCAACTTGATCTGAAGTTTCATGATCATCATCATTAACTTCCTCACTAATTGGTGTAGGTGTCACAGAAATCGATTTCTACGATGAACTACTTTCCAATAAGGGAGCAGGTACAGTTACCTCATCAAGTTCTACTTTCCTCCCACTCACTTCTTTCGAGAGAAACTCCTTCTCTAGAAAAACTCCGAATTTAGCAACAAAAGTCTTGCCTTCGGATCTGTGATAGAAGGTGTACCCAACAGTCTCCTTTGGGTATCCTATGAAGACACATTTCTCCGATTTGGGTTCGAGCTTATCAGGTTGAAGCTTTTTCACATAAGCATCGCAGCCCCAAACTTTTAGAAACGACAACTTTGGTTTCTTGCCAAACCACATTTCATAAGGCGGTGAATGCGGCCCTATTTAACGTGAATGCGGCCGTCTCTAAAGCATAACCCCAAAACGATAGTGGTAAATCAGTAAGAGACATCATAGATCGCACCATATCTAGTAAAGTACGATTACGACGTTCGGACACACCATTACGTTGTGGTGTTCCGGGTGGCGTGAGTTGCGAAACTATTCCGCATTGTTTCAAATGAAGACCAAACTCATAACTCAAATATTCTCCTCCACGATCAGATCGTAGAAACTTTATTTTCTTGTTACGATGATTTTCAACTTCACTCCGAAATTCTTTAAACTTTTCAAATGTTTCAGACTTATGTTTCATTAAGTAGATATACCCATATCTGCTTAAATCATCTGTGTAGGTGAGAAAATAACGATATCCGCCACGAGCCTCAATATTCATCGGACCACATACATCTGTATGTATGATTTCCAACAAATCTATTGCTCTCTCCATAGTTCCGGAGAATGGCATTTTAGTCATCTTTCCCATGAGGCACGGTTCGCAAGTTACCAAGTGATTCATAATCAAGTGGTTCCAAAATTCCATCAGTATGGAGTTTCTTCATGCACTTTACACCGATATGACCTAAACGGCAATGACACAAATAAGTTGCAATATCATTATCAACTCTGCATCTTTTGGCTTCAATATTATGAATATGTGTATCACTACTATCGAGATTCAACAAAAATAGACTATTCTTCAAGGGTGCATGACCATAAAAGATATTACTCATATAACAGAACAACCATTATTCTCTGATTTAAATGAATAACCGTCTCACATCAAACAAGATCCAGATATAATGTTCATTCTCAACGCTGGCACCAAATAACAATTATTTAGGTCTAGTACTAATACCGAAGGTAGATGTAGAGGTAGCGTGCCGACCGCGATCACATCGACTTTGGAACCATTTCCCACGCACATCATCACCTCGTCCTTAGCCAATCTTCGCTTAATCCGCAGCCCCTGTTTCGAGTTGCAAATATTAGCAACAGAACCAGTATCAAATACCAGTGTGCTAAGCGAGCATTAGTAAGATACACATCAATAACATGTATATCACATATACCTTTGTTCACCTTGCCATCCTTCTTATCTACCAAATACTTGGGGAAGTTCCGCTTCCAGTGACTAGTCTGCTTGTAGTAGAAGCACTCAGTCTCAGACTTAGGTCCAGACTTGGGTTTCTTCTCTTGAGCAGCAACTTGCTTGCTGTTCTTCTTTAAGTTCCCCTTCTTCTTCCCTTTGCCCTTTTTCTTGAAACTGGTGGTCTTATTGACCATCAACACTTGATGCTCCTTCTTGATTTCTACCTCCTCAGCCTTTAGCATTGCGAAGAGCTCGGGAATTTTCTTATCCATCCCTTGCATATTATAGTTCATCACGAAGCTCTTGTAGCTTGGTGGCAGTGATTGGAGAATTCTGTCAACGACGCTATCATCCGGAAGATTAACTCCCAGTTGAATCAAGTGATTGCAATACCCAGGCATCTTGAGTATATGCTCACTCACAGAACTATTCTCCTCCATCTTGCAGCTATAGAACTTATTGGAGACTTCATATCTCTCAATCCGGGCATTTGCTTGAAATATTAACTTCAACTCCTGAAACATCTCATATGCTCCATGACGTTCAAAACGTCGTTGAAGTCCCGGTTCTAAGCCCTAAAGCATGGCACATTGAACTATCGAGTAGTCATCAGCTTTGCTCTGCCAGACGTCTTAATGTCGCCATTGCATCAAGAAGCAGTTCGGCACCCAGCGGTGCTTCCAAAGACGTAATTCTTCCGTGCAGCAATGAGGATAATCCTCGTTACGGACCACCGTGTAATTGCTACCATCATCTTTCAACTTTGCTTTCTCAAGGAACGCATTAAAATTCAATGGAACAACAAAGACGGGCCATCTATCTACAATAAAACATAGACAAGCAAGATACTATCAGTACTAAGTTCATGATAAATTTAAGTTCAATTAATCATATTACTTAAGAACTCCCACTTAGATAGACATCCCTCTAATCCTCTAAGTGATCACGTGATCCAAATCAACTAAACCATGTCCGATCGTCACGTGAGATGGAGTAGTATCAATAGTGAACATCACTATGTTGATCATATCTACTATATGATTCACGCTCGACCTTTCGGTCTCCGTGTTCCGAGGCCATATCTGTTATATGCTAGGCTCGTCAAGTTTAACCTGAGTATTCGCGTGTGCAACTGTTTTGCACCCGTTGTATTTGAACGTAGAGCCTATCACACCCGATCATCACGTGGTGTCTCAAAGACGAAGAACTTTCGCAATGGTGCATACTCGTGGAGAACACTTATACTTTGATAATTTAGTGAGGGATCATCTTATAATGCTACCGTCAATCAAAGCAAGATAAGATGCATAAAAGATAAACATCACATGCAATCAATATAAGTGATATGATATGGCCATCATCATCTTGTGCTTGTGATCTCCATCTCCGAAGCACCTCCATGATCACCATCATCACCGGTGCGACACCTTGATCTCCATCGTAGCATCGTTGTCGCCTCGCCAATCTTATGCTTCTACGACTATCGCTACCGCTTAGTGATAAAGTAAAGCATTACAGGGCGATTGCATTGCATACAATAAAGCGACAACCATATGGCTCCTACCAGTTGCCGATAACTCGATTACAAAACATGATCATCTCATACAATATAATTTAGCATCATGTCTTGACCATATCACATCACAACATGCCCTGCAAAAACAAGTTAGACGTCCTCTACTTTGTTGTTGCAAGTTTTACATGGCTGTTATGGGCTTAGCAAGAACCATTCTTACCTACGCATCAAAACCACAACGATAGTTTGTCAAGTTGGTGCTGTTTTAACCTTCGCAAGGACCGAGCGTAGCCACACTCGGTTCAACTAAAGTTGGAGAACCTGACACCCGCCAGCCACCTATGTGCAAACCACGTCGGTAGAACCAGTCTCGCGTAAGCGTACGGTAATGTCGGTCCGGGCCGCTTCATCCAACAAAACCGCCGAACCAAAGTATGACATGCTGGTAAGCAGTATGACTTATATCGCCCACAACTCACTTGTGTTCTACTCGTGCATATGACATCTACGCATAAAACCAGGCTCGGATGCCATTGTAGGGGAACGTAGTAATTTCAAAAAAAATTCCTACGCACACGCAAGATCATGGTGATGCATAGCAACGAGAGGGGAGAGTGTTGTCCACGTACCCTCGTAGACCGTAAGCGGAAGCGTTAGCACAACGCGGATGATGTAGTCGTACGTCTTCACGATCCGACCGATCAAGTATCAACGCACGGCACCTCCGAAGTTCAAAGACACGTTCAGCCCGATGACGCCCCTCGAACTCCGATCCAGCCGAGTGTTGAGGGAGAGTTTCACAAGACGGCAGCGTGGTGACGATGTTGATGTTCTACCGACGTAGGGCTTCGCCTAAGCACCGCTACAGTATTATCGAGGTGGACTATGGTGGAGGGGGGCACCGCACACAGCTAAAAGATCAACTGATCAATTGTTGTGTCTTTGGGGTGCCCCCTGCCCCCATATATAAAGGAGCAAGGGGGGTGCGGCCGGCCAGGGAGGAGGCGCGCCAGGAGGAGTCCTACTCCCACCGGGAGTAGGAGTCCCCCCCTTTCCTAGTTGGATTAGGACTTGGGAGGGGGGAAGAGTGGAGGAGAAGAAGGAAGGGGGGTGCCGCCCCCCTCTCCTTGTCCTATTCGGACTCGGGGGGAGGGGCGCGCGGCCCTGCCCTAGCCGCCTCTCCTCTCTTCCATCTAGGCCCACTAAGGCCCATTAAGTCCCCGGGGGGTTCCGGTAACCTCCCGGTACTCCGGTAAAATCCCGATTTCACCCGGAACACTTCCGACATCCAAACATAGGTCTCCAATATATCAATCTTCATGTCTCGACCATTTCGAGACGCCTCATCATGTCCGTGATCACATCTGGGACTCAACAACCTTCGGTACATCAAAACATGTAAACTCATAATATAAGCATCATCGTAATATTAAGCGTGCGAACCCTATGGGTTCGAGAACTATGTAGACATGATCGAGACACGCCTCCGGTCAATAACCAATAGCGGAACCTGGATGCTCATATTGGCTCCTACATATTCTACGAAGATCTTTACCGTCAGACCGCATAACAACATACGTTGTTCCCTTTGTCATCGGTATGTTACTTGCCCGAGATTCGATCGTTGGTATCTCAATACCTAGTTCAATCTCGTTACCGCAAGCCTCTTTACTGCTCCATAATACATCATCCCGCAACTAAATCATTAGTTGCAATGCTTGCAAGGCTTAAGTGAAGTGCATTACCGAGAGGGCCCAGGGGTACCTCTCCGACAAATGGAGTGACAAATCCTAATCTCGAAAAACGCCAACCCAACAAGTACCTTCCGAGACACCAGAGAGCACCTTTATAATCACCCAGATTACGTTGTGACGCTTTGGTAGCACACAAAGTGTTCCTCCGGTAAACGGGATTTGCATAATCTCATAGTCATAGGAACATGTATAAGTCATGAAGAAAGCAATAGCAACATACTAGACGATCGTGTGCTAAGCTAACGTAATGGGTCATGTCAATCACATCATTCTCCTAATGATGTGATCCTGTTAATCAAATGACAAGTCATGTCTATGGTTAGGAAACATAACCATATTTGATCAACGAGCTAGTCAAGTAGAGGCATACTAGTGACACTGCTTTGTCTATGTATTCACACATGTATTATGTTTTCGGTTAATACAATTCTAGCATGAATAATAAACATTTATCATGATATAAGGAAATAAATAATAACTTTATTATTGCCTCTAGAGCATATTTCCTTCACGGTCATTGAAGCCCTTCCGGAGCAAAACTTCCCGAAGGAAGGGCCAGCTAACAGTGTCATATGCCTTATGGAAATCAACCTGAAGGAAGACCGCCTTGAGGTGTTTGGACCGGACCTCAAGGAGGACTTCGTGGAGGACCAGCACCCCATCCAGAATATACCGCCCTTGGATGAAGGCGGTCTTGTCAGGGTGGGTAATGTGATCAGCGAGCCGGGTCACCCTATTGGCGTACCCTTTAGCCAGGATCCGGAAGATCACGTTAATAACCGTGATCGGGCGGAACTGGCGGATGTCGGAGGCCCCAGAAACTTTGGGGATGAGTGAGATGATCCCATAGTTAAGGCGCCCAAGGTCGATGGAGCCAACATAGAACTCATCGAAGATGGCCATGATCTCGGGCTTAATCACATTCCAGAAGGACTGGAAGAACTTGACCGGAAGGCCATCCGGACCAGTGGCCAAAGTAGGGTTCATGCCACTAATGGCGGCCCAGACCTCACCCTCCGAGAACAGGGCCGTGAGGGTCTCGTTCTCCACGACAGGAACAAGCTGGTTGCCAGTCCAGCAATCGGGGGCAAGAGAGAGGCCGCTCCGAGGAGTGGAGCAGAATAAGGCCCGGTAGAACCCTTTGACGTGGGCTCTAATGTCACTCGGGGACTGAAGGAGGGTCTCGCCATCCCAAAGGAGTGGGATGGTGTTGCGTCTACGACGGCCGTTCGCAATGGCCTGAAAGTATGCAGTGTTTGCGTCCCCCTTCAAGACCCATTTCTGGGAGCCACGCAAGCGCCAATAGGCCTCCTCATCGGTATAGATGACGGAGAGTTGGTCTTCTAAGTCGTAGCGGGAGATGCTTAGCAAAATAAACCAGGCTTTCCTTAAGCACCGGTCCTTATTTATACAGGGTAAATGCTTAATTAGGCGTCTCTTCTGTAGAAATAGGCACTGGTGCTTCAGAAAAACCCGATTTATTTTTCTGAGCACCTCCCTAAGCACCTAGCATTGTACGTAGTGGCTCGGAGGTGACTGTGTTGGTCTCGTCCTTCTAATCCGACTGGGAGGTTCATGGTAGTGCATAATGAAGGCTTGGCTTGGTGGTTACAAGCCATATGCATTGGGCATGACCAGTGGGCAGTGTCATTGGTTCCACACTGACATTTGTGCCTCATCATGTGTTTTTGATGTGTTGGCTTTTTTTCGAGAGTACGCCAATGGCGTACCTTAAATTTACAGAAGGGAGCAAAAACAATGTACAACAAGCCTCGAGATGGATGCAAACATCCATCAAAGGAACACACCCAGTTACACCCCACACGCTAGACTAGGCCTACGCTCTCACAAAATGCGCTAAAACCTCCTCCGCCTAGTCCTGCCGCCCTCCACTCCTTCAGTTCCCCAATGATGGCGAGAGCCAAGTCCGACGCCTGCAACTGCTGGTTAGTCCCGTGGAACACTCTCGCGTTGCGTTGTTTCCATAAGGCCCAAATTACCGCAATGACGAGCGTATCGAAGCCATGCCCCTACTCAAGTTTACTCTCCGCGCCAGCCACCAATCCAGCAAGTGATCCTCAGCCTCCTGGATGTTGCCCTACAAACCCAATGCAGCAAAGATGTTGTGCCACACTTCCTTGGCGTACACTCATTGCACCAAAATATGTTCCGCATTGTCCTCGTCTTGAAGTCACGTGTAACAAGCCAATGATAGGTCTTGCAGGCCATGCATCGCTTTCCTATCTGACGTCCAAATGCGATGTTGCACCGCCATCCATGCAAAAAATTTGCACTTAAGTAGAGCCCAACCGATGGTAGGTAGAGCGTGCGGTGTATTTGCCGGACGGATCCGTCGGCCACAAGAAGGAATCCTCTCTGGAAGGGTCACGAGTGACCGTCCTCAACGCCATGTTAAAGTGCAGAAGCTGAAAATGCCCACCGAAGTTTAGTTCACCCGACAAATCGAGCAGCCACATGTCGTTATCCAATCCTTCCTCAATTGTGCGCCTATTGACAGTCCGTTTATCCACCTGAGCATGTATGTATTGCGCTATGTCTCTCACCGAAAAGCCATGAACCCATCTATCCCTCCAAAACAAAGCATTGTTGCCTACCCCAACTGATATGTGCACTAAGCTATCAAAGACGGCACGGGCCTCTCTGTCCTCTCCCATCGGCAGGCCTTGCCACGGCCTCTCCGGGTCCGTCCGTCGTAACCACTCCCACCGCACTCTCAGAGCCAGACCTTGTAGCTGAAGGTTATGCACCCCCAGACAACCAAGCCAGGTTGGTTTGCAGACCGAATTCCAAGCTACCAAACACTGACCACCATTTGCTTTGTCTTTGCCGGCCTAGAAGAACACTGACCACCATTTTCTTTGTCTTTGTGGTGTATCGGCTTGGCAGCAATCACAAACTTGACCAGCACAAGCCTTCCCGATCGGTGCAAAAGACCCCTTTGCCACGCCAGGGCAAAGTTCTCCGCATGATCCAACATAGGCTGTCACTCCCCCCGAGTGAGTTGCCTGATAGCCAATTGCAATCCTAGGTATTTGCATTGGAAATTGCACAAGCGACAGTGAAGCAACGAATCAACACGGGCATGTTCATAATTGTCGCCATGAGTCATGATCGCCAGCAATTTGTAATAGTTCACCCGCAAGCCCGACGCAGCACCGAACACCTACAGCATTATCCTTACAAAAGTGAGATCCAACTCCCTGGCTTAACAAATAGTGCCACATCATCCGCATAGATCGACACGGACTGATGTGCCACGATGCTCATGAAAGAACTAATGACTCCCATACTAGCAGCTTTGATAATGATTTTGGACAACACATCCATGGCAATCACAAACAGCTGTGGCGAAACGGGGTCGCCCTGCCTAAGGCCCTTGACATGCATGAAACTTCTCCCGGGCACCCCATTCACGATCACTTTGGTACTAGCCGTCCTTCTTAGGATTGAGATCCACCCGCACCACCTATAACCAAATCCATTGCTTCGCATCACCTCGAAAAGAAATGGCCAAGCAAGAGAGTCAAACGCTCGCGGAACCGTATCTCTTGGATCTGGAATGAGACTCATTTCGCAGTGTTGGAGCCATGGTCAACTTGGTAAAGGATGGTGGCTGCTATCATAGCCGGGTTCATATAGAAGGCTACCATATACCGACCTTCACAATGGATTTTCTTTTTTTTGAATGAGAGAACTGCCCAGAAAGATCTCAAATTAGATCTAAATAACAAACTGGTCCTCACATTTTGCAAAGAGGGCCCCCAACAAGTAGATGGAAAATGTGATATTGTGCCTAGCGCCTTCGTCAAGGAAGCAACATCGGAAGATTGGTTAATAAAGTAGCTCACCCTACACTCTCAAAACTAGGAAGCCCTTCTACATCAACACGGTAACACCCCCGCGGCCCTCGTGTCATCCCCGCTAGGGTGACCCAGACGGTACCCAAACCCTAGCCGTCGAGGGTGCGAGCTCCCTCCGCCGCCGCTGGGGGACGCCGTCGGGCTAAGCTCGAGGGCCGAGGGCGGTGGCGGAGGACTCCCTCTCACCCGCGTCATAGGGGTGCTACGGGGCCCCGAACCGTGTGGAGGCACAACCGATTCGTTCTAGGCGGCGGCTGCAGGCACGACGGCGTGGCATGCGGGCATGGCGGCCAGCCTTGTCCGGGCGGCGGCGATGGCCGGTGATGTGGCGGCGCACCATCTGGTTTCGGGTCGACGGCGGCGGCGTGGAGGGCCTGGTGGACAAGTCGGCGGCATGCGTGCTATGGCCCCCGGTTAGATCCGATCTGGCCAGTGCAGCCCGCTCGCGGTGCGGCGACAAAGATCGGTGGAGGCTCGTGCATACGTTGCTAGATGGAAGTTTATCGAGCAGACCTGGGTGAAACCTTGCTCTCGGCTACTTGCTAAGGCCGACGATGGTGGCGCTCTTCTGTGTTGTCACCTTCCTGAAGGCATCATTGTGGATAAGCTCCAAACTTCTATCTGCTACCTCTGGGGAAAACCCTAGATTAGTTGATAGGATGATTGTGGCGCTCTTGTGTCGTTCCCCCCTTTGGGGGCGTCATTTTTGGATCTGTGCATTGGCTCAAGGGACCAGTGGACCGTTTCTGCGGTGGAGCGGCATTTTAGGTGACATATTGACGATGTGGAGTCTCGACGGTATGGTGAAGCAGGGTCTTGGCGATCGATGTGTGATGATGGACACGCATAGGGAGGTGGTGTCGCCTGGCACCATGGTGGCGTCGACGTTAGGCCTGGCAACATGAATGCATCAGTACCTGCTCTGAAGATGGATCGGTGGAAAACGACGGTGGCAGCCTCTAAGTGTGTGTCCGACCGGTGTGTGCACCAAACCCCGGCAATGCGGCTTGGTTGGGGACTCCAGATTTATATGTTAGGCTTTGGTGCGATATTTTTTTGGTATTCGGCTCAGGCAATCAGCGCATCTTCATCCATTGGATTGGAGTAGCGACAAATGTTTCTAAGATAGTGACTTCAGACTTATTGATGTATTACTTTGTAAGGTCTTTGTGGATAATTAATAATATGGTTGTATGTATCATCCAGATGCAGAGGCCAAGGGTCATCCTCCTTTCAAAAATATCAACTCGGGCTTCAGGAATGAAATGCCTTACTATACATGGTGTCAGCAGGTCCAGACCTTCATTCAGGGACATAGTGTTGAAGTGAAAGTCAATGATAATATCACTCATACGAGTCGCGGAGGACAAGAAAAATTAAGGTGGGGGCGAACTTGTTTACTGTTGGTCGCCGGCCTCACGCACCACCCACATGTGCTCCTGTTGGACACCTAGAACACTCACATGCCCACCCTCGTGCACGCTCCTGCTAGCCACAGGCTCCGCGTGCCGATGTTGCTAGCCGCTAGGAACTCGTGTCCCTTCGTGGCCGCTTCAGGTAGTCGGTACGGTCCGCGTCAAACTCGAAGGGAGAGAGCCGTTTGGACTCCGGAGACTACAACACAAACGAACGAATTGACAATCCAGCGTCATGAACTAGAGGAGCACTGCTCTGGCTTATGATGGATGCACGTATTGCATCTGGCCCGATAACATTGGGCAGCACGGGACGGCGACTATTTTTCTTTCCTAGGATTATGTTTCGATCGATCTATAGCTTACATATATACCTATAAAAAATTGCTCGAAATCAAGGTAGGGAGAGTCCCACACCTTGTCCTACTAAGAGCTTCTCATGTGCTCATTACTTTCAAACCATGAAGGGTTACACCAAGGCAATCGCTATCGTCCATCTTGTTCAATAAGATCATAAATATGTTGTATATCCTTGTAGCAACGGCTAAGAAGGACGGGAAAGTTAGGGTGGGATGGGGTGGGGTGGGGGCGGAGTCATCATCTTGTAGTATGCTAATGACATCCTTGTGTCTTATGAAACATGATATTGACAAGGCCATAACCATGAAGTTGGTCCTTTGTTGGTCAAATAATTCTCTAGACTCCATATTAATTTTCATCAAGGGACTTGTTTTGTTTTGGAAACACTAGACGATATAAGAAATTTTTTGGTTATGAGGTTGGCTAGCTTCCTTTCATATATCTGGAGATTCTCATTCACTTTTGCAAGCTCCGAAATAAAGAGTGGAAGATGATTGACGACAATTTTGAGAAGATTTTCACTAACGGAAAGTGTAAGCTTCTATCATATCACTACAAAAAAACATTTTCGTGATGCTACGTGTTTGTCACAGTAGGTCACGATTTCTATCATGCATGTACATCCATGACGATTTTATGACAGAATCAAGATAGTCATACATGTGCTGTCGTAGAAGTGTTCCATGACAATACTCAAATTATCATCATGGAAGTGTCCACTTCCATGATGATAAATGGTGCGTCATGAGAGTGCTTTCGTCAAGGGTAACCGACACATGGCATCCACCGTAATGGGTCGCCGTTAAGATATCGGGTCTAGTTTTGGATTTGATATCCTGTTAACAGCCACGACCAATGGCGATTTTCCATGTGTAAAATTCTCATTGGCTAAAGGAACCACATGTCAGCTCCGTGTTGGGACAGATGTCTACCGTCCAATAGACAGGAGGCGCCTATGATACGTCGACATGTGGGACGGCCCACCAGTGGGTCGTTTAGGTTAAAAACGCCGGCTCCGTCAAAATTAGTGAGCTGGCCCATTAACAGTCTACTTGCAGACAACCCATTTACAGTTAAGGCCCATAGGAATAGTGTCGAATCGGCCCATCAACGTCCCGTTCTAGATTTCATATCATTGCGGCCCATGCCACTTCTGGCCCGTTAACAGTCCACTAAGTATTTGGGTCGAATTACGGCCTGGTGTGTTCCCGGCCTGTTAAAGGTATTGCTACATTTGGGCCCATTGATTGCCCGATAAAACTTTTGGCCCATAAAAGACTACGAAGGAATTCGGCCATTTTTTGGCTAGGTTTCACATTCGGCCTGTCAGCAGCCCACTGTAGATTTGGACCAGTTTCGTCCTATTCTGTTTTTTGGTCTATTAACGTCGGATGAAATCCATGGGCCATATGTGGCCCAATGTCATCTCAGGCCTATTAACGACCCATATACTCGCTAACACAAATCAAGCCCGCCCGCACTTTCGGTTTGGTAAAGGCCCGTGTAGTAGGTCAACACAACTACAGCCCGTCAGACTTTCAGCTTGTTAAAGGTAGGCATTGTAAATGGGCCACCATAAGCTGAGGTGCATTTTGACCTACTAATGACCAGTGGGTTATTTGGCAGATTTCAGGCCCAATCGTCGTTCGGCCTCCTAAAATCCCTAGGTATATTCTGGCCCAATTAGGGCCCAATCTGACTTGCGACCTATTAAAGGCCCTTATTATTTATGGGCCATATTAGGCCCGTGGGATATTTACAAATATTAATGGCCTATTGTTACTAAGGGCCCAAATTATGTTTAGGCTTGTTAATGGTCCACTGTGGCCACGGGCCTATCAAAAACTAGAAAGCTCATGCTGACTTAGGCCCATACATTTTCTATTGGCTACATGTCGATTATGGCCCATAATCGTTTTTAGCCCTATTGGAATTGTGGGCCGGAGAAATGTTGGCCCGTTGGGCTCTATGATGCTTTCGGCCGATAGGAGATCGATGATGCCGAATACATTACTAAGATAAACATACACTATACAAAAATAGCGTCATAATTTCTACAGCCTTTGGTAGCACGATAAATGTTGTATCACAACAAAATAAATTACAACCATACAACAAAAGGCGTGTTGGCATAAAAGTTTAGAGTCCTTGGAGATAAATGCACTATCACATGTATAGAAGCACGGATTATTTGACCTGAGTACTAATGTTTCAGGCTGTAGAATTGGATGGAGCACCACGACCTTCCCCCTTTTTCCGCCATTGCTCTTGAACAATGAAGCAGATGTGTGATAGTCTGCTTTCAAAATCATTCATATCTTGACGACATTTTTCAACCACTATTCTTGTTTCAGAAACGACCTCCATTAAGGATTGGACTTGTGTTTGGAGCACAGATATATCACTCTGTCTAGCTGGAAGATTTCATTCAGTAGGCGATTTGGATGAGGTTACCTTGACAACCAACCCAGAATTACGCAAGAAGTTGCTTTTTGCACTTTTAGTGGAGAGATACCGACGCACTGCAGTAAGAGGTGACATTGTGCCTGTGGTAGCCTTGTCACATTTAGGTGATTGTGGTTGTGGTTGTTCAATCATTTGTTCCATAGCTTGAAGAAAGTTTGAATTTGTAGATTAGTGTACCAGATAAGTTACTAATGAGACAAAAAAATCACGTTTATACATAACTTATTTTGGTGAACTACTGTAATACATTAGCATGTATTTTAGTGCTAACTACATAATAAAATCACTTTCGGAACATATGTCCATGTAGCATGCCTATTGTATTGTCTATTTCCTCACATTTATTGACATCTAAGGATAAAGAGACATGGTTTGAAATAGGATGAACATAGTATGAAATCATTCATATCATGGGGAAAGAGATATCACATGGTATTGTATCATTGTCTGGGCATGTGAACATCACAACTAGATTACAGATCAAGACCAAAAGAATATCCTTCCTCTCCTTTAAATCGTGTACGGTGAAATGATACGTTAAGACAACTGTGTATAGAACTGAATAGAGTAACTGAAATTGGTAGCAAACCAAGCAGTTAAATGAACACGCTCAATAACAAGCAGTTCAAAGGCATGAGGATTAAGGACTTACAACATTAGTTTGAACTGGTGTACTCATGTGCTTCATCTTCCTGGTATAACAATCCTTGAAGATTTGCACTGCATTCGGTTCAGGTTCTTTTGGTCCACACAGGATTTCCTATGTATTTGGAACAAGTTAATATAGATACGATAATATGGCACGGCAAAAAGAAGGAAATAGCAACTATTTACAAGAGCCTCACAGTGTGCAATATAGCAATGCGATCCTATTGTCTGTTGGAATTTCACTTTAGAGAGGTCAGTCTTGTTCTTCAAACAGTTAACCTATAAGAAGATAGGCTTGTAAGGCACATACGTAAATATGAGTTCAATATGTGATCTGATCACATACATATACCCTACCTGATACTTCAGATCAGACCAGTGTTTAACAAGGGCTATCCAGTCTTCATCCGTAATATATTCCGTTGGAGATGTTTGGGTGATTTCATTGTTAGACTTGCCTTCAAAGTGAGTTTTTCTAAGGTGATACCAATACTGTCGCAGAGCAGACTGAAAAATATGAGTGCATGCTTGTTTAGTTGCATCATCTTTCGGATCCAACTTGAACCTCATCTGTTCAAAAAACAATGTGAGTCTCATTAGGAGGAAGCTAGAAAGTATGGGGCAGAGCAAGAAAATATTTCAAATTGTGATGAATAACATTACTTACGGATAAATGGTCATGGAAGGTGTTAAAATGGGCATTGTCGGTTCAATATCCGGTGTATCTTGTAGTAGGGGTCCTAAGCTAGGCGTCTTGGAGTGATGGTAACATGGACACGGGATTTTACCTAGCTTCAGGCTCTCACGAGGAGATAATACCCTACATGCTGCTTTTTATTGTATTCATATGGGTGTAGTACAGAGTACATGTATCTACCACGAGATTGTAGTAATGAATAGGAGATTGTCTATTCACTAGCCTAGCCTCGGTTTATATATGCACCATAGGCCTAGGGTTTAGAGGAGTCTTCATCTTGGGCGCCAAGTCTTGTAGAATCCTCCTTGTATGCGGCATGGGCTGTCCAAACTGGCCCAATAGTGAACCGCCATGGGGGTCCTCGGCCCGATCCAGCTGGTCGGGAGACGACGTGGTGAGTACCCTCTAGTCCAGGACACCGTCAGTATCCCCCTGAACCGTCTTCAAGTTGGGGACGCTCCTCGATTCTTCCGAACTGTTCTTCATCTTCGGTCGTCGGTCTTGAAAACTGGTTCAACAGATCTTCTCATCTTCAATCTTGAGGATCGGGGAAGTGCATCCGAAGAGTTTACACGTCAGGTATCCGAGGAGCCCCTTTAAATTTCCGGCCTTTATCAATGCCCTGTTATTTTTATGCCACACCATGGGTTTGAAGTTGTTCCCGAGCGGTAGTGTCCTCTTGCATCCGAGCTCCAACACCGGACTGCATTCGAGGTATCTTTTGCAGCCGAGCACCAACGCCGGACCGCTTCCGAGCTCCAACGCCGGAATGTATCTGAGCCCCAACGCCGGACTGTATCCGAAGAGTATTGTTATAGTCGAGCTCCAATGCCGAACTGCATCCGAGCTCCAGCATCGGACTGTATCCGAGCTCGCTGGACTATGTCCGAGGTGTCATAGATCACCTTGGTTCAAAAAAGTTGAAGGAGTTTAGCCGAGCTTAATGCCGGAAATGCCCTCTATGGAGCCAGCCACTGGCGCCCGAGCTTTATGCCGGATCGCTTCGAGGTGGTGCACCACCCATCAAGGGCCGATTTTTGTCGATGTTATTAATGGTGCAATTTATTCTCTACTGAGATATATAGCCAGTAGCCCTCAAGGTGTGTATCGGTCTAAAACCCGAGATGCACCTGAAGGATGACATAAGACCGCTGATCCCAGTAGCCCCTGAGACTCAGGTTGATTCGCAAAATCGGCCTGAGGATCAACTCCTAGCTCGGCAGAATACTTCGGGACACAAAAAGCGGTGTGCAAAGTCCTCGAGACTCAGGTTGGGTGCGGCCGACCAACCTGAGGATCATAATCTCCGCGAAAACTATATTGCACTTAAATTTTGTGCATTGGCTTGCCAATGCAGTAGCCCCCGAGACACTGGTCGGGTGGGAACACCAGATCAGGGGACCGATCTGCCCCTTTAATATTTATAAATAACGAGCGTGAAGCCTAGTAGCCCCCGAGCCTTAATGTGGGCACTGGTGGCCGAATTAAGGATCGATATCCGGAGTAAAATCACAAATTATGTGTAATGATTCTATGTATCCAAGTACTTTACATCATTAATGCTCGGATCCGCATTGTACAGAACTTTGTTGACCGACCATCGGCTTCAACCTCTTCGGCCAGTAGCCGAGGAGTGTTTTCCTGCTTTATAAAGCCGTTATAAGGGCAAAGATTTATGGAAAACAAGGCAATCCGGCCATACGGTTTTATAAACAAAGGTACACGGAGAGATATGTTATATTACTTTTTAATGTAAGAAACATCTTCCAAAGAAAATAGTCCCGCTATCTGTTCCTTTCTTGGGTCATTATGTTTATCATGATCATGAAAATCTCACCTCCGATCAATGTGGGAGTTGATCTTTATAGTTTAATACAGTCATCGGATCGCTGAACAGTTTACGCTTATTGTGACAGTCAGTTTTCAGCTTTCTCCACTGAGGCGCTTGACCATGCGAGCTGGAAGCACAATTGCAGTGGTTCTCCCTTTGCACACCTAGCCGAACAAAGCGGGACATAGGAGGCAAGCACAGGAGCCGGGCAACCCAACTATTGACTGAAGACACAATTCGAAACCGATGTATATATAGCAATGTCCGAGAATGTTTTTGCCGAATCTCTATAGGTGTCCGGCGTGGCACTGCGAGACTTATGCTGGAAACACACAAATAGTTTAAAAGTGCCATAGGCTTGGAAAAACCAAAAAACTTCAGTAAAAACTTGACGTCTAAACTAGATCAATTGTTCGGTGCCAATCCGAAAATTGGTCTTTAGAGAGAAAAAAATTGTGCTTCTGTCGTGCTTTAACATGACACATCCTATCTCAAAACTTCAAGTGGGTCAGCCTACGGCTTCAAGCTCCTGATCCCGAAGGTGGAGTGCTTCTCCGAGGCCATTTTAGCGAACTAAACTCGAGCGGTTGTAGAGAGAAGCTAGGCTATCTGGCTATTGACCATGCACTCGAGTCGAAAAAGGAGCGGTAGAAAAAGACTTTGCAACGACCAAGAAGAAAACACTTATTATAAAACAACTCATATAAATTTAAGAGCCCCCAAGTGACTTGGGTAAAAGAATTTTATGTATAATGATTATATGTACCAAAGTACTTATATCATATCTGTGTTCACCCGAACTTTGAACGCGTCTTAACCGACCGTCGGCTTCTCCCTCTTCGGTCAAGGACCGAAAAGTGTTATGTACTCCACCTGTCGAGAATCTCAACGGTGTTTCCGATAACCAGGCAATTAGGCCATAAGGCTGTAACAGACAAAGCGCGCTCCGGGAACTTATGCTATATTACTGACGAAGTGTAAGAAGCATCTTCAAACAAAATAGTACCTCCACCGATACCTTTCTTCGGTTGCTCATTGTCACTATGAGACTTGTGCAATGGAACTTTTGTACTCATGAGTTCCGTTGTGTGCCGACCATGATTGAAAACAATAAAAGTGCTAGCTTTCGGCTTCACCAGTATGAGGTCCGAGCTCGGATGACCCGATCGTTACAATCGCAGAGGTGCTCCCTTTACTCCCTAGCCGAAAAATCAGGAACGTAGGGGTAAACATAGGAGCAAGGCAACCCAGCTTGCGGAACACTTAAGTCAATAAGGTGCATATTGTGGCGTAATACACGAACAAGGAACGAAGTCGTACAAGTATAATCATATGCAAAAGGAAAAGCTTCATAAAGGAAGCCCCCAAGTAGACGGGGTAATTGAATTTGTGTGTCACAAACAAAGTTTTGACAAGGAAGTTTTTCACATACAACTTTTTGCCAAAAAAAGTATAATGCTTTGGTCGAACCGAACAAAATTTAAAATTGAAAATTGTGAGCACAAAAGCGACTTAGCTGGTTAATGTGCTCGGTGTCAATGCACGGCCCGAGCTTACGGCGGGACAAGGTCCCAGCCCCCAAGCCGGTCCCGAGGTGGCGGAGCGAAGAGCTCGGCACTCCGAAGTGGCGACATAGCACGGCCAATGCAGGCCTGCAGTGTGACGCCGAAGTCCCCATCGTGGTTTAATGAAGTGATGACGAAGCCCTCGGTCCAGCCGAGGTGACGTGGTACGTCGGTACGCAGAGGTGATAGCGCTGCCCGATCCGGATCCTTTATCTGTGCACAGAAAATAGTGCAAGCCGGAGATAATCGGAATAATGATAATTTTAAAAAAATGTTGCATAATTAATAATTTATGCAAAGTGAGTAATAAAAGACATATGGCCTGTGTGCCGAACACTCGATGAGGTAGAGCTCTCTCAACGATGCCGAAGTCCCCGAGGCAACCGAACACGTCGGTATGGCAACATGACCAACAAGGTGATCACGCGAGCCGATTTACGCCGATTGGGATGACGGCGTCGGCTTGCCGAAGAGATCACGTGACGTAGTCAAAGTCGATTACCGAACCACCATGTGACCATCGTTAATGCGGCCACCACTTGATAGACCTGCGTACAGATGATGGAACAAACCAGAGTAATAATTCCTTGGGAAAAATAAACCCAAACAACCAAAAATTAGTAGGATAAATAGCACCTGGTTTATTTGTTGTAGCAATTCGAAGAAAGGTGACTCCCAAAATTGGGACTCGATCCGCACACCCATTGCCTGATGGGCGATAAAGCGACGGCATGGCGATGCTGGCAAAGGTTGGCTTGCCGAGACAAAGCCCTCGGTCCAGCTAACGTGACGAAGCTGGTCGACTGGTGACGCCGAAGTCACCAGAGTATGTTGATGAAGAAATAGCCAAGTCCCCGGTCCAGCCGAGGTGACAGAGCAGGTTGGTGAGGAGACGTTGCAGCTTCCATGTCAGCCGAGGTGTTGAAGCAGGTCGGCGTGATGGACATCGGCTTGAAGAAGCAACCGTGCGACCATGCTGACGCAGGTCGTGACTTGTGACGCGGTCAATGCCGGCTTGATGAAGTGACCATGTGGTGATGCCGGTGTGCCCGCTCCGTGTAATCTGTGGGGCAGCGATGTTGGTGATGATTTATCCTTCGTGATGCCGAACTCTTGTTCGGCTTGCCAAGATGATGATCGAAGAAGTTGAGCTCGGCTCAACAAAGCGGTGACGTGTCTAGCGCAGGTCGGCAGCCGTGGAGCAATATTGCCGGACTGGTTTGACACCAGCGCGATGGTGAAGATTACCTCGGAGGAGGATTAAAAATTTTATGGGTACGTGTTTAAAAACAACGCACAATACCCTAGAAAAAAATTCCTTCAAAAGGGTTGTCCAATGTTCCGTTCATGAAGAAACATGAACTCGGGCCGGATTCGTATTCACGCAAAAAAACAGATCCGAAAATTGGTCCACTCATCGGAAGGTTCCCAGAGTTTGAACCATCGGATCTTCCAAAGGACCTCCGAGCTAGGCTCTGGAGACCACGCCGTAAACTCGTCCAGATTCCCATCCAGATTTGACAGGGCTCCGGTATATCGTAGATTGCCAGAGATTCGTCCATCCGAACTCGGCGAAATTTGGCATGGTTGTTGTACACTTAATTCCGCACAATTCCTCCGAAGGAATCGTCAAAGCGATGCTCACGGAGGTGGTGGCAGCGGATACAAGTTTGCTGTTTGGAAAAAACAGCACGGTCGCCCGAGGGCAATGTTGACGTTGAGCCCCCGAGCTCCATGGATGATTCTTCCATGATCATGATAGAGATCGGAGTTGGTGTTGATGAAGGCCCTCGTCTGAACATGATGATTGGAGGTAGGGCACAGTCCTTGGTTAAGCCAAGGTGACCAGTCGAGCCGGCGACAAAAGATGCCGACCTGGACCATAAAGCTTGGCTCCGATGCGTAGATCGCGCCGGAGACGATCCGAATTCCCATCGCCCCATGGCGACCGCCAGCAGGCTCTCAATGAAAGCACCAATGTCGGTTCAATATCTGGCGTATCTTGTAGTAGGGGTCCTAAGCTAGGCGTCTTGGAGTGATGGTAACATGGACACGTGATTTTACCCAGCTTCGGACTCTCTCGAGGAGATAATACCCTACATGCTGCTTTTTATTGTATTCATATGGGTGTAGTACAGAGTACATGTATCTACCACGAGATTGTAGTAATGAATAGGAGATTGTCTATTGACTAGCATGGCCTCGGTTTATATATGCACCGTAGGCCTAGGGTTTAGAGGAGTCCTCGTCTTGGGCGCCAAGTCTTGTAGAATCATCCTTGTATGCGGCATGGGCTGTCCGAACTGGCCCAATGTAGTGAACTGCCATGGGGGTCCTCGGCCCGATCCAGCTGGTCAGGAGACGACGTGGTGAGTACCCCCTAGTCCAGGACACCGTCAGGCATCATCTTTCTCATTCCTATACTGGATCCACGTTGGGAGGATACGTGCATGACACCTAATGGCAATGGCTACCTCTGATACTAACTTGGCTGACTCAGTAGCATCACGTGGCCTTTTTAAACCTGCCTCAAAATGGATCTCCGTTCTTCCTCCTTTAGATTTTGTTAACCTGTCAAGCATTATCCCTGATGCCTATTTCCTCTTGCGCCATGGTGCTAGTTCAATAATGAATATGGAATGTGTTAGTGCACATCAAACTATGAGAGTACAAATAAATGAGCATGCAACTGCAGCTTGACTCCGTTGGTGTTGATGCTCATGAGGTTCATCTGATCTTGCCAAGTCATGTAGTGTCAGCAATGCTTCAGAAGTAGTGTTAGGTGTGAAGGTAGCTTGGGAACATGCTACTTGTGGAGCATTCGAACGAGTAACTCGTTGAGATGTTGGTACAAGAAGGAGGTGTTGCAGCTGGTGGAGTAGGGGATACTGTGTTTGTAGATTTAGCCGATGGACATGGACCTTCTACCAACAGAATCTCGAGGGAAGCTCCTTTCCCGTTGCACCCGACAAGTAACACCATCCCCTACTATATTCTTTTACTTGCTCTTTTTTTTACTTTGCCATGTCAAGTCGTACCCACAACACAAAAGAATAAAATTCACTCTTCAGAACTCATTGATGCATGATACAGACGAGAAATACTTTGATGTAAGACAAATGTATGAGGAGGATGGAATATGTATGAAAACAGGACGGCATGACATATTCACACCTCCGATGTGTAAACTAAGCAGAAGGATTTTCAAGAAATTAGAAGCAATGCAAGGTAGACACCATATAAAAGATGCAACCAATATCACTATGCCAAGTTAAAACTGTTTTGTCATAAGTGGCATTTTGAAAAATTAGAAGCAGTACAAGCTAGAAATCAATGCAAGATGCAACCAATATCACACTGCCAAGTTAAAAGCGTCCAATCATAAGTGATTGATGCAGGATACACAACAGCAGTACTTTGATGTAAGAACATGATGTGATAGATAGATGCAGTGTATTCTAGAAATAGGAAGGCATGTCATATGCACATGTATAATGTACAAACTCAGCAGGTACAATTTAATCAAATTAGAAGAAATACAAGCTAGACACCATATGCAACATGCAACCAATTATCACACTGTCAACTTATATCAAGCACCTGTGATGGTGGAGTAGGGGTAATGAACTCATCATATAGAATTGGAACTTCAACTGGAGTAGAAGTAACAGTGGCAAATCTAGAGAGCCTCTGTTTGTGTCGGTCTGGAGGACCGCCAACATCCCCTAACTTACTCTTTTCCTTCCACTTTTTTGATATTTCCTTCTAAAGTTAAAACCACAAGAAATATAATAAAATTAGCTTATAACTCGTTGATGCATGATACAGACGAACACTACTTTGATGTAAGGCAACCACATGATAGGAGGACGGAATATATATGAAAAAGGACAGCAGTGCATATCTACATCTATGATAGGAGGATGGACTATGTATGAAAAATAGTAAGCAGAAGGCATTCCAACAAAATTAGAAGAAATGAAAGTTAGGCACCATATGAACATGCAATCAATATCACTCTACCAGGTAAATAGTGTCTCATCATAAGTGTCATTTCAACAAATTAGAAGTAGTACAAGCTAGAAGACAATGCAAGATGCAACCTATATCACACTCCCAAGTTAAATGTGTATTATGGTAAGTTATTGTTGCAGGATACACAACAGTACTTCGATGTAATAACATGGTGTGATAGACAGATTTAGTATTTTCTAGAAACAGGGAACACGTGTCATATTCACAGGTATAACGTGTAAGATAAGCAGATGCAATTCAACAAAATTAGAAGCAATACAAGCTAGACATCATACGGAACATGCAATCACATAAAACAGTGCTAAGTTAGAGCAAGCACCTGTGGTGGTGGAGTAGGGGAGATGTGCTCATCATCTATACAGCTACGTTGACTGTCTAGCCTTGCGTTGTCTTGCGAATCTTGTTGGGAGGATGGCAGAGTAGAATCTGTAGAGACCCTCTGTTTCAGTTGCTCAGAAGGACCACCATCATCCACTTCCTTACTAATTTCCTTTCATTGTATTGATTTTGCATTGTGAAGTCAAACCGGTTAGAAAAGGGAATAAAATTCTCTCTTCAGAACTCATTCATGCATGATACTGACGAATACTACTCTCATGAAAGGCAAATACATGATACGAAGATGGAATATGTATGAAAAACAAGACAACATGACATATTCACACCTATGATGTGGTAACTAAGCAGAAGGCATTCCAACAAATGAGAAGCACTGCAAACTAGACACCATATGAAAGATGCAACCAATATCACTCTGCCAATTAAAAAATGTCTGGTGTTTCAACAAATTAGAAGCAGTAAATGCTAGAAATCATATTTAAGACGCAACCAATATCACAGTGCCAACTTAATGGGGTCTCATCATAAGTGATTGATGTGGGATACGCAAGAACAGTAATCTGATGTAAGAACATGGTGTGATCAGATATAGTATGTTCTAGAAACAGGAACACATGTCATACTCACAGGTATAATGTGTATAGTAAGCAGATGCAATAGAACAAAGTTAGAAGTAATACAAGCTAGACATCATAAGCGGCATGCAACCACATATAATAGTGCCAAGTTAGAGCAAACACATGTGATGGTGGAGTGTGGGAGATGTGATCATCATCTACACAACTACGTTGACTGTCTAGCCTTGCATTATCTTGCGAATCTTGTTAGGAGGATGGCAAAGTAGAATCTGTAGAGACCCTCTGTTTCAGTTGCTCGGAAGGACCACCATCATCCACTTCCTTACTAATTTCCTTCCGTCGTATTGATTTTGCATTGTGAAGTCAAACCGGTAAGAAAAAGGAATAAAATTTTCTCTTCAGAACTCATTCATGCAAGATACTGACGAATACTACTCTGATGAAAGGCAAATACATGATACGAAGATGGAATATGTACCAAAAACAAGACGACATGACATACTCAGACCTATGATGTGGTAACTAAGCAGAAGGCATTCCAACAAATTAGAAGCACTGCAAGCTAATTTCCTTCTACTTTATTGATCCAATGCCTTACTAATTTCCTTCTACTTTATTGATTTGCATTGTGAAGTCAAACCGAGAAGATAAAGGAATAAAACCCGCTCTTCAGAACTCATTCATACATGACACTGACGAGCACTATTCTGATGAAAGGCAAACTCATGATACGAGGATGGAATATGTATGAAAAACTGGATGTCATGACATATTCACACCTATGATGTGAAAACTATGCATAAGGCACTTCAACAAATGAGAAGCACGGCAAGCTAGACACCATATGGAAGATGGAACCAATATCACTCTGCCAAGTTAAAATTGTCTCGTCATAGGTGGTGTTCAACAAATTAGAAGCAATCCATGCTAGAAATCATATGCAAGACACAACCAATATCACACTGCCAACTTAAAGATGTCTCATCATAAATGACTGATGCAGGATACATAAGAACAGTAGTTTGATGTAAGAACATGGTGTGATAGACATATATAGTATGTACCAAAAACAGGAAGCGGTGTCATATTCACACGTATAATGTGTAATCTAAGCAAATGCAAATTTACACTAATTAGAAGCAATACAAGCTAGACACCATATGCAACATGCAACCACATATCACACTGCCAAGTTAGAGCAAGCACATGGGATGGTGGAGTAGGTGAGCTGAGACTTGGAACTTGTAATGCACTAGCAGTACAAGGAGAATCTGTAGAGATGCTCTGTTTAAGTTGTTGTAAAGGACAACCATCATCCCCTTCCTTACTCTTTTCCTTCTTATTTTTTTTATATTTTTCCTTGTCAAGTCAAACCCACAAGAAAAAGTAATAAAATTTGCTCTTCAGAACTCATTGATGCATGATATTGATGAACATTACTTTGATGTAGGGCAACCGCATGATAGGAGGATGGAATATGTTTGAAAAATAGGACAACATAACATATTGACACCTATGATGTGTAAAGTGTAAACTAAGCAGAATGCATTTCAACTAACTAGACGCAATACAAGCTAGACACCATATGAAAGATGAAACAAATGTCACTCTCCCAAACTAAAAGTGTCTGTGTCAAAACCGGCGGATCTCGAGTAGGGGGTCCCGAACTGTGCGTCTAAGGTTGATGGTAACAAGAGACAGGGGACACGATGTTTACCCAGGTTCGGGCCCTGTCAATGGAGGTAATACCCTACTTCCTACTTGATTGATCTTGATGAATATGAGTATTACAAGAGTTGATCTACCACGAGATCATAATGGCTAAAACCCTAGAAGTGTAGCCTGTATGATTATGATTATCTCTACGGACTAAACCCTCCGGTTTATATAGACACCGGAGGGGACTAGGGTTGTACAAAGTCGGTTACAGAGAAAGGAATCTTCATATCTGGACGCCAAGCTTGTCTTCCACGCCAAGGAGAGTCCCATCCGAACACGGGTGAGAGTCTTCGGTCTTGTACCTTCACAGCCCATCAGTCCGGCCCATGTCCAACAGGCCGGACGCCTGAGGACCCCTTAGTCCAGGACTCCCTCGGTAGCCCCTGAACCAGGCTTCAATGACGAGGTGTCTGGAGCGCAGATTGTCTTCGGCATTGTAAGACGGGTTCCTCCTCCGAATACTCCAAAACAACCTTCGAACACAAAGAACGTGTCCGGCTCTGGAAAACAAGTACCACACACAACCGTAGAGAGTATAATATTTCATGAGTTCAATCCACTGACAACTTTTGTAGCGTGATGCCTCATCACCACCCGGTCATTATTTCAAACCATTTTGCTCCCTACCACTCCATGTTTTGAGGTGTGGTTTCATTGGCACGTCTTGTCAAAGCAGAGATCATGTCCCCTTATTGAGGGATTCTCATCAATACGGGCATGGGTAATCCAATCATGCCATCTGCGTGGCCCTTGGGAAACAGGCGAGTGGGGAGGCGCTTGATATTCACTGCCTTTATAAGGGGATAAGGATTCACCCCCTTTTACCCATGCCTTCTCTCTTTGTGCCCACCCATTCTGGAGCTCCAGCGCCCAATTCCTCATCTCTTCCACCTCAAGAAAGCACTCCGATCATGTCCGGATCCGGAGCGCAGGGCAAGTGGATGGTCTCTTCCATCCAGGAGAAGGACATCACGAAGCTCCGGGAGGCCGGGTACTTGGCCAAGGAAATCTCCCATCGGCTTCCGGCCAAGGGGAAAATCATCCCCACTCCAAAGCCCCATGAAAGGGTAGTGTTCATCCCTCACTTCGTCCGCAGATTGGGATTTCCCCTCCACCCATTCGTCTGCGGGCTTATTTTCTACTAGGGGGTGGATTTCCACGATCTGGCCTCCAACTCCTTCCTCAACATCTCGGCATTTATTGTCGTGTACGAGGCCTTCCTCCGCATCGCACCCCACTTCGGACTATGGCTCAAGATTTTCAACGTGAAGCCGAAAGTGGTGGATGGTCAACACGCAGAGTGCGGAGGCACCATGGTGAGCAAGATGCCCAATGTTACATGGCCCAAAGGTACCTTTGTAGAGACCGTAAAAGGGTGGCAACAGCTGTGGTTCTACGTCACAGAGCCTCGCGACACCACCTGGGCCGCGGCTCCCGAATTTAAGTCCAGGGCCCCAATGCGGCTCACCTCCTGGCTGGAGAAGGGTCTGGACTGGGCTTCGTCAGATGAGCTGACGCCGCTGCAGACACGTATCAAGAGCATGGTGGACAAGAACATTAAGCTCGTAAACGTGATGCAAGTGATGCTTGTTCGCCGGATCCTTCCCTGCCAACGCCGAACTTGCCATTTGTGGGAGTTTCATCCGGCCAAGCACCAAACCTTGCAACAATTCTTTTGCACCATGCACGAAGATATCTGGAAGGTGCTATTCAAGGTAAACCAGACGTGGCCAGAAACGACCGAGGATCGCGGTCATGACCTGACTCATCCAGCCAGCCCGGTGAGTTCTCCATATTACACGGTATATCCTCCACCTGTATATTCGAGGAAGATGTCTAAGCTTCCCATTTAACATTTCAGGGCTGGACAAAGAAGGCGGAGGGGATCCGGTGTCCCGCACCACCGCCCGAAGACACAGCTATCTTGCGTCTGATGAAGATGCTGGTGCCGGCGCCCTACCAGGCGTCGGAGAAGAAGGCCAAGGAGACCAGAAGTGGTCTGCGCCACAAGGGCGCTTCGAACGTGACGTCCGAAGACACCGAGACTCACTCCTCCGCTGCCGAGGACGAGGAGGAGGAGAGCAACTCTCCCCCTAAGGGGGGAAGGAAGAAGAGGGCGGCCTCCACAAATCTAGAGGCAGAGGCGTCCAAGAAGGGGAAGGTCTCCCTCGCGGATAACTCCGCGTGGGACATCGAAAGCAGCCCAGAGCGGCGCTCCCGAGATAAGCCCCTAGCCGAATCGTGTGTACTCAAAGACCTTGACGCATTCATATATCAGCCTCTTTATCTTCATAGTTTTAACGTGTTGAACCATGGACTTGCATTCCGGCTCGTTCCGACCTCGAGCGATCCTCATCTTCCGGGAATTCGCTGGACCCAAAGGTGATGGACAGCATGTCCCTTCCGGCGGCCTCCTCTCCCAGGGGCATGGATGACACTGAGGTGTTGTCCCAAAGGATCCCAGGCCAGGGAGAGACAAAGGAGGCCATCAGGGCGGCACCAGAGGGTGAAACCTCGGCCGTCGGACATGCAGGGGAGTAAATCGCCATGGAGACTGGCGATAGGGGCCATATCCAATTCGGCCCCCAGCCGAATACGGTCCCGGAGACCTAAACGGCTCCGGAACACGGCAAGCAGCCCCCTTCGAAAGAAGGAGGTGTGCCCATTCCATCGGTGACCTCTGTCCAACCAGAGGCACCAGATATCCTACTGGAAGCGCTGCAAGGTGCTTCCATTGTTGAGGAACACCGTACGCTCATGGGTACGGTGATTGAGAAGATTCAGTCCATGAAGAGCGGACTGACCGAAGCCTGCATCAGCCTTCTAACAGGCTTTGAGGTAAACGACGCAATTATGTAAAAAGAAAGTCACATTATAGACAGTAGCCCCTGAGACTTTGTCCGGAGTTTGGAAAGAAGAACCGAATAGAGGATCAAATAGTTTTCGCATGAGACTAACCATATATGTCTATGTGAATAAGCAGGCGTCGCTGCTGGCCGTGACTTCTCATGCTGCCGATGTCTCCGGACTAAAGCAGACGCTGGAGCGAGCCGAGGAGGAGCTCGGCCAAGCAAGGAAACAGTTGGAGGATAAGCAAGGTATGTAATGACCTGCTGTATATCAAAAAGGATTGATGATTTATGTTGACTATAGTGCCATGGTATTTGTAGGAGCGGCGACCGAGGTGGAAACCCTCAAGAAGGCACTAGCCGAGGCCCAAGATAAAGCGGCAAAGGAGCAAGCCGCCCGTGAAAAACATGAGGCCAGGGTTGATGAGGTCCAGCTGGAGCTCCAGGACGCTGTCAAGAAATGCGAGTTCTTGGAGCGCAATATTGCAGACCAAGAGACTGAACTCGCCAAGGCTCGCCAAAGCGCACAAGATGCCCGGGTTGAAGCCCAGGGCGCTCTCCAGGAGATTCAAGAGGCCAAGAAGATCGCGGCGGGTAAGGCCTTCATTATGCAGAGCAAAATATGTGAAGAAGAGGTATCTCTTACCAACCCGGATTTGGAGTTTTCCATGAGCATTTGCGGATTTGCCGCGCAGTGTTGCCGACGCTGCGGAGTTCTTCCGAGCCGAAGAGGGGAGCTCGACGGAGAAGTTGTTCTGGTTGCAATACCTTGCGCCAGAACATCCTGTGCCCTTTAGCGACCAGCTAAAACAGCCGGTCGAACTACATAGGGTGGCCGAACTAGCCATGAAGGATTTGACAATCCGGTTGTGGCCTGCCGAAGCTATACCCAGCAGCTACTTCGGGCTCATGAAGCGGCTGGTCAATGCCTGCCCCCGGCTTTACGTCATCAAGCGGTCGGTCTGCATCGAGGGTGCGCGGATGGCCTTCGCTCGCGTCAAGGTGCAGTGGGCGAAGATGAACGCCGTCAAGCTCGCGACCGAGGGACCGCCCACCGGCAAGGAGCACCGCACGCCCGAGCAGTATTTTGAAGATGTCCTGGAGGGGTCCCGCATTGTAGCGGCGCAATGTGCAAAATACATTATCTTCGAATGAATACATTCGTGTTATCTTTTCCTTGTATGATGAAACAAAATCGTTATGTAATATAATGCTTATTGTTTTCAAAATTTTACCTCCTGTGCGGCCATTTTTATTAAATCCGAGAGTTCGCCAATCGTCGGCTTCAGCCCCCACGTAGGTAGTACGGGGGTGTTCGGGATGGAATCTAAACACTCTTGATCCAAAAATTTGGTCCTTGAAGGAGGTGTTTAGCGCAGCGAACCAGACAATCGGACTATGTTGCTTTATTACCCTCACTTAACCATAGGAGTTTGACAATAAAAATGTAGGCGCAGCCCCTAGTTAGCATTTAATCCAGACAATGGTGCTGTAAACACATGATCGGACTGAGGCCGATCCGTCGCATAATGCGGAAAAATTCGGAAATGATTTGTAACCTCCGAACAGCTGACCGGCTCACGCCGCATCATGACAGTCAGTTTTTGGCTTTCTCTACTGAGGTGCTCATCTGGATAAACCAGGACACAATCGCAGTAGTTTTCCCTTTACTACCTTGCCGATAGAGCGGAACATAAGGTAGTAAGCACAGGAGCCGGGCAACCCAACTATTGACCAAAGACATGATTCAGAGTCAATGCATATAATGCTAAAATTCGGGGTGCCGAACTATACTGTAAAAGTGTTCAGACTTTGTTGCCATAGTATGGAGCGTAGTGAAGCCCCTGTACAATTAAAGCGTACCAAAGTGTACGTGTGCAATCGATAAGAATAACGAAATCAAAATAAAACTGTAAGCTAGTGCCACATAAGTTGGGCCGCGAACAGTTCTCGTTATAATTTGATTGATACGTCAAAGCGTATTTGTACAAATAGTGCGATAAGCAACCTGGCTATTTGACATGCCAAGACCAAGGGGGAGCTGTGTGCGGGTCCTGAAAATAGGTAGGACGATCGTCGAAGAGAACGTCTAGAGATTCCTCCACACGTCTGTGCCGGCTGCCACCTTGGTGTATCCATCCATTGAAACGACTGATGATCAGGCCGCCATTAGGGGCCTGCAGAAAAGAAACCTGGAAAGGATAAAAAGAAAAGTGAAAGTATGTGTGTCCGCGGAAGGACGAGCCGTATTGTGGACCACAGTCTGGTTATGCCTCCGTCCCTGCCCATGGTATTTTGAGTGCGTAGTTATGTACGCGTGGCACGTATGCCACCATTTGGTCAGGACTGAGATGGAGGCCGAATTGCTAGTCTAACTCCTGACGAGCCGGACTGTCAAGCTGCGGAGTAGTCCAGACTCGTTTGAGAGTGTCCGGGAGCCTGGCCGCTGAATTAAAATTCTACCTTAAAAGGCCGCTCTGTACTTCCGCTGCCAGGGCCACGGTGTGTTCTTCAGTACAGAGGGAGCGCTCCGTGTTTCCATTGACTGTTATGACCCCGCATGGTCCGGGCATATTGAGCTTGAGATAAGCATAGTGTGGCACGGCATTAAATCGAGCGAATGCGGTTCGTCCGAGCAGTGCGTGATAGCCACTGCAGAAGGGGATGATATCGAAGATCAACTATTCACTGCTGAAGTTGTCCGGGGATCCGAAGACAACTTCCAGTGTGATTGAGCTCGTACAACGGGCCTCTACACCTGGTATGACTCCTTTAAAGGTAGTTTTGGTGGGCTTGATCCTTGATGGATCGATGTCCATTTTGCGCATTGTATCCTGATAGAGCAGGTTAAGGCTGCTGCCCCATCCATGAGGACTCGCGTGAGGTGGAATCCACTGATTATTGGGTCAAGGACCAGTGCGGCTGAACTGCCGTGGTGGATGCTAGTCGGATGGTCCCTGTGATCGAAAGTGATCGGGCAGGACGACCATGGGTTGAATTTTGGGGCAACTGGCTCTATCGCATAGACGTCCCTGAGTGCATGATGTCTACTACACAACCTTCTTCTTGTAGACGTTGTTGGGCATGCAAGTGCACAAGTTTGTAGGACAGTAGCAAATTTCCCTCAAGTGGATGACCTAAGGTTTATCAATCCGTGGGAGACATAGGATGAAGATGGTCTCTCTCAAACAACCCTGCAACCAAATAACAAAGAGTCTCTTGTGTCCCCAACACACCCAATACAATGGTAAATTGTATAGGTGCACTAGTTCCAAGAGATGGTGATACAAGTGCAATATGGATGGTAGATAAAGGTTTTTGTAATCTGAAAATATAAAAACAGCAAGGTAACTAATGATAAAAGTGAGCGTAAACGGTATTGCAAATGATAGGAAACAAGGCCTAGGGTTCATACTTTCACTAGTGCAAGTTCTCTCAACAATAATAACATAGATAGATCATATAACAATCCCTCAACATGCAACAAAGAGTCACTCCAAAGCCACTAATAGCGGAGAACAAACATAGAGATTATGGTAGGGTACGAAACCACCTCAAAGTTATTCTTTCGGATCGATCTATTAAAGAGTTCGTACTAGAATAACACCTTAAGACACAAATCAACCAAAACCCTAATGTCACCTAGATACTCCATTTTCACCTCAAGTATCCGTGGGCATGATTATATGATATGCATCACACAATCTCAGATTCATTCAACCAACACAAAGTACTTCAAAGAGTGCCCCAAATTTTCTACCAGAGAGTCAAGAAAACGTGTGCCAACCCCTATGCATAGGTTCATGGGCGGAACCCGCAAGTTGGTCACCAAAACATACATCAAGTGGCACGTGATATCCCATTGTCACCACAGATAAACACGGCAAGACATACATCAAGTGTTCTCAAATCAAAGACTCATTCCGATAAGATAACTTCAAGAGGGAAACTCAATTCATCACAAGAGAGTAGAGGGGGAGAAACATCATAAGATCCAACTATAATAGCAAAGCTCGCGATACATCAAGATCGTGTGAAGTCGAGAACACGGGAGAGAGAGATCAAACACATAGCTACTGGTACATACCCTCAGCCCTGAGGGTGAACTACTCCCTCCTCGTCATGGAGAGCGCCGGGATGATGAAGATGGCCACCGGTGATGAATTCCCCCTCGTAGGTGCCGGAACGGGCTCCCGAGAGGTTTTTGGTGGCTACAGAGGCTTGCGGCGGCGGAACTCCCGATCTATCTTGATATTCGATGTTTTTAGGGTACGTAGGCATATATAGGCGAAAGAAGTCGGTCGGGAGGTGCTCGAGGGGCCCACGAGACAGGGGGCGCGCCCTACAGGGGGGGGCCTCCTATCTCGTGGCCTCCTCAAGGATCTTCTGACGTGGACTCCAAGTCTCCAGGATCATATTCTTCCAAAAAGTCACGCTGCCGAAGGTTTCATTCCGTTTGGACTCCGTTTGATATTCCCTTCCTCGAAATACTGAAACAGGCAATAAAACAGCAATATGGGCTAGGCCTCCGGTTAATAGGTTAGTCCCAAAAGTAATATAAAAGTGAATAATAAAGCCCAATATTACCCAAAACAGTAGATAATATAGCATGGAGCAATCAAAAATTATAGATACGTTGGAGATGTATCAGTGCACGCTTGCGCTCCCTCTTGGGGATATGGGTACTGTATATCATGTTCACCATTTTGACCTGAGGGGGGAACTTCTTCTGTCCCCTTGTGTTTGGTAGATGGGGATCCTCGTCATCGTCCTTGCTTTGCGACCCCTTCTCCTTGTTCTCGGCATTTATATTGTCGCCTGTTTAAAAACCCAACAACTTATGTTGGTGTGATTGGCTGGTTTATCAAGGGTGCCATGTATCTGGCATGGACGATCGGGTATGCGGTCCAAGTTGGATGAGCCCGGGTTGTTCCTCTTGAATGGCTTCTTCTGCTGGCCGGACTTGGAGCCACTGAATCCGGCGTTGACCGACGTGTCATCGGTATTATTATCGTTGCTTCGACGCTTGTGTCTGTTGCGTCGGGGCTTGCCGTTGCTATGGGCTAGCCAGCTATCCTTGCCCGCGCAAAAGCGGGTCATGAGTGCCATGAGGGCTGCCATGGACATCGGCTTTTCCTGGCCGAGATGTCGGGCGAGCCATTCGCCGCGGATGCTGTGTTTAAAGGCCGCTAGGGCTTCAGCATCCGGACAGTCGACGATCTGGTTCTTTTTAGTTAAGAACCTAGTCTAGAATTTCCTGGCCGACTCTCCGGGTTGTTCGACAATCAGCATCTGGAGGCCGCACATATGTACCTTGGAAGTTATTGCGGAAGGCATCTTCCAGGTCATCCCAGCTGCCAATGGAGTTTTTCGAGCAGACTGTTCAACCAGTGCCGAGTTGGTCCCTTGAGTTTTAGTGGGAGGTATTTGATGGCGTGAAGATCATCACCGCGGGCCATATGAATATCGCGAGGTCTGTTGTCCCATCATATGATTTGATGTTCACGGGTTTAAACCCTTCTGGGAGTTCGTGCTCCATTACCTCATCAGTGAAGCAAAGGGGGTGTGCGGCGCCTCTATATCGGGCCACGTCGCGGTGTAGCTCAGATGGAGTTCGTCTGCGGTTTTCGGCCCGGGTGTGATTATGCTTGTCACGTCCGGCTAGGTAGCCATCGTCCCGTGTCGAGACACGCCCCCTCGATCCGTAGATTGATCAGGTCTGTCCTGCTCTACTGTCCAGGCCCTGCCGCAGGTCATATGTATATCCCGGAGCTGTTTTATCTCTGCCGTTATGGTGCGGTAGTACATGCTGGTGTTCGGCTTGAGTTGTCGCTTTGTCCCGGCCACGTGGTGGTCGGTCAGCCGCATTGCGCAATGATGGAACGGGCTCCAGCGCCTCGTCATCAAAATGACGTAGCAATTTGCGCTTCGGGTAACTTTTGGTTGGGCGCTCGTGGCCGTATTCCTTGACTGCCAGGACATTAGTCCATCTATCGTTGAGCAGATCTTGATCAGCTTGAAGCTGCTGCTGCTTCTTTTCCAGGCTCCTTGTAGTGGCTATTAGCCGGCGCTTAAAGCGCTCCTGCTCGAGAGGTTCCTCAGGCACGATGAAATCCTCGTTGCCGAGGCTCACCTCATCCTCGGAGAGCAGAAGATAATTACTGTCCTCCAAGTATTCGTTTACGGCCTGTTCATCAGGGCTGACTCGCCCATCTTCCTATTCGTCCTGTTCGGAGGTTGGCTCAACGGAGTCTTCATTGTCTTCGGCATCGTCTAGAGTATTATTTTCTCCTGTGTCGGTATTGCTATTTTTTCTACGGCGTGATTTAGAGCGGCGCCGCTGACGCCGCCGCTTTGGCTGTATCTCAGGAGGTTTATCCTTGACTGGGTCTTCTTTGTCATTGCTGTTAGCTTCTTTGGGTGTATCCACCATGTACACGTCATACGAAGAGGTGGCCGTCCAGTGCCCGGTAAACGGCGGGTTTTGGGCCTGCTCTTCTCTGGCATCGTCGTCCATACCGTCGATGTCTTCGGAGTCGTAATCGAGCATGTCGGTTAAGTCCTCAACAGTGGCTATAAAGTGGGTGGTGGGTGGGACGTGAAGTTCCCTACTCTCAGGCCCTAGTCCGGGCTGGGCATAGTTCGGACGTTGCTTCTCTGTAATAACAAGGGATCGCATTAAGTCCAGAGCCTTGCTTAAAGGCGATGTTTGTCTAGAAAGAAAAGAGTCCGCGGAGTACGGCGGGAGGAAGACTCCTCGGCCGAACTCACATGGTGCTGACTCCGAGGCTTCGGGGCTGGTGTCTGGAGAAGGGTCCGGCTTCATGATGGTTGCGAGCGACACTACTTCCTCCGACTCTCCCGTAATGGGCTTAGTGGCCGCGGATAGTCCGACGGGCTCAGGAAGCCCGTCTTCGGACCTGGCCATGCGCTCCAGACATAAGGCCAGAGCGGAAGTCGGGGTCACGAACCCATAGAAGATCAAGTCTCCCCGAACGTCAGTGACATAGTCCAGGTTTCCAAAACTAATCTGGTGACCTGGGGCGTAGCTGTCGATCTGCCCGAGATGGCCAAGTGAGTTGGCCCGTAGTGCAAAGCCGCCGAACACGAAGATCTGTCCAGGGAGGAAAAGCTCCCCCTGGAAAGCTTTGTTGTAGATGATTGACGAAGCCATCGAGCCTCTTGAAGACGACGCAGCGGACCTCTCCATGAAAGCACCAATGTCGGTGTCAAAATCGGCGAATCTCGGGTAGGGGGTCCCGAACTGTGCGTCTAAGGTCAATGGTAACATGAGACAGGGGACACGATGTTTACCCATGTTCGGGCCCTCTCAATGGAGGTAATACCCTACTTCTTTCTTGATTGTTCTTGATGAATATGAGTATTACAAGAGTTGATCTACCACGAGATCGTAATGGCAAAAACCCTAGAAGTCTAGCCTGTATGATTATGATTATCTCTAGGGACTAAACCCTTCGGTTTATATAGACACCGGAGGGGACTAGGGTTGTACAAAGTCGGTTACAGAGAAAGGAATCTTCATATCCGGATGCCAAGCTTGCCTTCCACGCCAAGGAGAGTCCCATCCGGACATGGGTGAGAGTCTTCGGTCTTGTACCTTCACAGCCCATCAGTCCGGCCCATGTCCAACAGGCCGGACGCCCGAGGACCCCTTAGTCCAGGACTCCCTCAAAAAGGGTGGCCTCATAAGGGTATTTAACAAAATTAGAAGCAATACATGGCAACATGCAATATGTAATGAATAAATGTGTCTCATCGTAAGTGATTGGTGCAGGATACACAAGAATGGTAGTTTCATGTGAGAACATGGTTAATAGATAGATGTAGTATGTACCAAAAATAGAAGGCATGTCATATTCACATGTATGATGTGTAAACTAAGCAGATGCAATTTAGCGTAATTAGAAGCAAGATAAGCTAGACACCATACGCAACATGCAACCACATATCACACTGCCAAGCTAGAGCAAGCACCTACGACAGTGGTGTAGAGGAAATGTGATCCTCAACTACAAAGCAATATTGAATATCTTCATCTAGACTTGTTGTTTTTTGAGAATCATGTGGGAAGGATGAAACTGCACTATTTATAAGGGCAACGCGTCTCATACTAACCCACGGGCGTGACTGCCTCATCATAAGTGATAGATGTAGGATACAAAAGAACATGGTGTGATAGGCAGATGTAGTATGTACCAAAAATAGGAAGGCGTGTCATATGAAGGAAATATGCCCTAGAGGCAATAATAAAGTTGTTATTTTATATTTCCTTATATCATGATAAATGTTTCTTATTCATGCTAGAATTGTATTAACCGGAAACTTGATACATGTGTGGATACATATACAAAACACTGTGTCCCTAGTAAGCCTCTACTAGACTAGCTCGTTAATCAAAGATGGTTGAGTTTCCTAACCATAGACATGTGTTGTCATTTGATGAACGGGATCACATCATTAGGAGAATGATGTGATGGACAAGACCCATCCATTAGCTTAGCATATTGATCATTCAGTTTTATTGCTATTGCTTTCTTCATGTCAAATACATATTCCTTCGACTATGAGATTATGCAACTCCCGGATACTGGAGGAATACCTTGTGTGCTATCAAACGTCACAACATAACTGGGTGATTACAAAGATGCTCTATAGGTATCTCCAAAGGTGTTTGTTGGGTTGGCATAGATCGAGATTAGGATTTGTCACTCCGAGTATCGGAGAGATATCTCTGGGCCATCTTGGTAATGCACATCATAAGAAGCCTTGCAAGCAAAGTGACTAATGATTTAGTTACAAGATGATTTATTACGTAACGAGTAAAGAGACTTGCCAGTAACGAGATTGAACTAGGTATGTGGATACCGACGATCGAATCTCGGGCAAGTAACATACCGATGACAAAGGGAATAACGTATGTTGTCATTACAGTTTGACCGATAAAGATCTTTGTAGAATATGTAGGAGCCAATATGAGCATCCAGGTTCCGCTATTGGTTATAGACCGGAGAGGTGTCTCGGTATGTATACATAGTTCTCGAACCCGTAGGGTCCGCACGGTTAACGTTCGATGACGATTTAGTATTATATGAATTATGTGATTTGGTGACCGAATGTTGTTAGGATTCCCAGGTAAGATCACGAACATGATGAGGAGTCTCGAATTGGTCGAGAGTTGAAGATTGATATATAGGATGATAGTATTCGGACACCGGAAGTGTTCCGGATAGTATCGGGTATTTATCGGAGTACCGAGAGGGTTACCGGAACCCCCGGGGGAAAGATTTGGGCCATAAGAGGGGAGCACACCAGCCCACAAGGGTTGCCCCCCCCCCTTAGGCAGGAGGCCGAATTGGAGAAGGAATAGGGGGTTCGACCCCCCCTTTCCTTCCTCCCTTCCCTCTTCCCTTTTCATCTCCGGTGAAATAAGGAAGGGGGCTCCACTTGGGAAACACAAGTAGGATTCGGATCCTACTTGGGGCGCCCCATGGCTGACTCTCCTCCCCTTCCACCTATATATATGTGGGGAGGGTGGCACTTAGAACACACAGCAACCATTGTTAGCCATGTGTGGCACCCCCCTCCACAGTTTACACCCCGGTCATAGTTTTGCGGTGCTTAGGCGAAGCCCTGCGAGAATCACTTCACCATCACTGTCACCACGTTGTTGTGCTGGCGGAACTCATCTACTTCCTCGACACCTTTCTGGATCAAGAAGGCGAGGGACGTCATCACGCTGAACGTGTGCAGAACTCGGAAGTGTCATATGTTCGGTACTTGATCGGTCAGAGCTAGAAGAAGTTTGACTACATCAACCATGTTGTCAAACGCTTCCGCTTTCGGTCTACGAGGGTACGTGGACACACTCTCCCCCTCTCGTTGCTATGCATCTCCTAGATAGATCTTGCATGAGCGTAGGAAAATTTTGAAATTGCATGCGACGTTTCCCAACAATGGCATCCGAGCCAGGTCTATGGGTAGATGATATGCACGAGTAGAACACAAAGAGTTGTGGGCGGTGATAGTCATACTGCTTACCACCAATGTCTTATTTTGACTCGGTGATTTTGTGGGATGAAGCGGCCCGGACCAACCTTACATGTCCACGCACATGAGACCGGTTCCACTGACAGACATGCAACTAGTTTTGAATAAAGGTGGCTGGCGGGTGTCTGTTTCTCCTACTTTAGTTGAATCGAATTTGACTGCGACCGGTCCTTGTTGAAGGTTAAAACAACAAACTTAATAAATCACCGTTGTGGTTTTGATGCGTAGGTAAGAATGGTTCTTGCTAGAAGCCTGTAGCAGCCATGTAAAACTTGCAACAAAAAAGTAGAGGACGTCTAACTTTTTTTTGTAGGGCATGCTATGATGTGATATGGTCAAGACATGATGTGATATACGTTATTGTATGAGATGATCATGTTTTGTAAAAGTTATCGGCAACCGGCAGTAGCCTTATGGTTGTCTCTTTATTGTATGAAATGCAAACGCCATGTAATTGCTTTACTTTATAACTATGCGTTAGCGATAGTTGTAGAAGCAATAATTGGCGAGATGACCACGACGCTACGATGGAGATCAAGGTGTCGTGCCGGTGACAATGGAGATCATGACAATGCTTTGGATATGGAGCTCAAAAGCACAAGATGATGATGGCCATATCATGTCACATATTTTGATTGCATGTGATGTTTATCTTTTATGCATCTTATTTTGCTTAGTACGGCGATAGCATTATAAGATGATCCCTTAACTAAAATTTCAAGGTATAAGTGTTCTCCCTGAGTATGCACCATTGCGAAAGTTCGTTGTGTTGAGACACCACATGATGATCGGGTGTGGTAGTCTCTACGTTCACATACAACGGGTGCAAGACAGTTTTGCACATGCGGAATACTCGGTTTAAACTTGACGAGCCTGGCATATACACACATGGCCTCGAAACACTGGACACCGAAAGGTTGAACGTGAATCATATAGTAGATATGATCAACATATAGATGTTCACCATTAATTACTGCTCCATCTCACGTGATGATCGGACATGGTTTAGTTGATCTGGATCACATATCAGTTAGATGACTTGACGGATGTCTATCTAAGAGGGGGTTCTTAAGTAATTTGATTGATTGAACTTAATTTATCATGAACTTAGTCCTGATAGTATTTGCATATCTATGTTGTAGATCAATAGCTCGCGATATAGCTCCTATATATTTTTTAATATATTCCTAGAGAAAAGTTGAAAGATGATAGTAGCAATGATGCGGACTGGGTCCGTGATCTGAGGATTATCCTCGTTGCTACACAGAAGAATTATGTCCTTGATGCACCGCTAGGTGACAGACCTATTACAGGAGCAGATGGAGACGTTATGAACGTTTGACAAGCTTGGTATGATGACTACTTGATAGTTTAGTGCACCATGCTTTCCGGCTTAGAACCGGGACTTCAAAAATGTTTTGAATGCCACGGAGCATATGAGATGTTCCAAGAGTTGAAATTGGTATTTCAGACTCATGCCCATGTCGAGAGGTAAGAGACATTTGACAAGTACTTTGCCTACAAGATGGAGGAGAATAGCTCAGCTAGTGAGCATGTACTCAGAATGTCTGGGTACTACAATCGCTTGAATCAAGTGGGAGTTAATCTTCCAGATAAGATAGTGATTGACAGAGTTCTATAGTAACCATCACTAATGATGTAGGGTGGAACCCTAATCGGAGATCTTTCACGTTTGGAGGGGATCCTACGGGGAAAACGAAGAACGAGCGGAAGAGCACGAGGAAAATCACGGGGGAAAACACAAGAGAATCACTCAAACCAACAAGATTCGATTACACATGCGCTAGCTCGATGAACACAAAGAGAGATACACGATCCACGATCAACAAAGGACGATACAAGAGGTGACCGATTCTTCTCCATGAGGAGGTCTTGAATGTCTTCCCTTGAAGGGGTCTTGAATCCGCTTGGGGGATCTTCTCCGAAGAGGTCGCGAGCTCCGAGGAGAAGTAACCAAGTGGATGAGCAAGGCTCTCACACAAAATATGAGCTAATCCATTGCTAACCCTAACTAGGAGGAGGTGGGGGAGTATATATAGTGCTAGCCCACGAAGGGGTAAGTGAGGGCGAAGGGATACATGGGCTCGGCCCAATACACTGTGCGCAGACAGGCCGGAAGTTCCGGGCGGGGCCGGAAGTTCCACGCTGGTTCCGGCCGGGTTCCGGGCTAATCAGAGAGTTGGCGTGCTCGGGGCTGGTCTGGACTCCGGGGGCCGGAGGTTCCGGGCAGGCCGGAAGGTCCGGGATTTCCAGAAGCTTGTCCCTACTTCTTCTTCCTTCTCCTCTTCCATGCTTGGCCTGGGTCCTTGGATCCTCCATGGTCGTCTCGGTTGTACCTGAGTGTATGCAAGGTCCATGCATGAGGTAGTAGCCATGTCTCACATGAGGAAAGTGACGGTTCGAAGAGGAGTGAGTTCCCCTTGTGCCCAATGGCGTATGGTCGAGGTCTCTTCATATGTCCTCTTGGGGCTTGGAGAGTAGTCGGAGTGTACATGGGGATGAACGTGGGATGCTCCGCATCATAACCCCTCCCTTGGGAAAGATCCTACCTCCGATCGTGATCCTCATCACCATGGAAACGGTTGTCGTGGACGGACTTGTAGTTGGACGGAGTTGAAGGCATGACGCAATCCAAGTACTCCAAGGTGTCTCCAGTATGTGGTACATGCAAAAGGAGCAAACACAAGCGACACTCGGAAATACAATGGTTAGCGCACACAAAATGTCCATCAATTAAGCGTGAGTCCATGCGAAGGGATAGTACGTGACAAAGCGCATGAAGCTTATCAAGATGATATTGAATGATATGCAAAGCATTCATGGGATAATTAGCATGGTGCACAAAGCTACAAATTCTACCATTGTGCAAAATGATGTCATAGAGGGATGGTTTATCAATAGCATGAATATGGCAATGGATGCTCAATATGATTATGTTATCATGCAATTGATGGTAGGCAATGTGATCATTATGTATGAATATGCCATCAAGGTAGATCACAACAAATTTGCTAAGAAAGTGCTCAAGCTCATATATCATGGATGACATAGAAATACAAGATGCACCAAGGCAATCATAATGCAAGTCAATCCATGGATAAAGTGCAAACTTGTTATGGGAGTTGTCGTACCATGGCTCAATGTCGTGGTAGAAATGGTGGTCCGTTGGTGAATCCACTAAGTCCGAGTACTCCTCAACTTGAAGGTCCATAGGGTCCATCTCCAATGTCGGTCCTCCATCAAATAGATGTATCATGTAGACAACAAGAAGGAAACAACAATGAAAGAATGGCCCATCCAATATGCATAATTGAGGGTGGCTCAAAGGGAAGGAGTTCACCTTTATGAGAATGTCGAAAATGTTGGTGTCGCACATCGTGTACGCCTTCACATAACCAAATTGTCTCATGATGGTATCGCCTTGTGAATCCTTCAAAACGAAAGAACATGGCAAACACTCGGAAAAACAAATGAGGTTAGCGGAAATGCAAAACCTATCATTCGTGTGGTAAGATACCCAACAAGTGTATGCATCATGCTCATCATAAGAAAGGACAAGGGAGCATTTCATAGTATGGTGGCATATGATGCGATAACAACCAAATACAATAGGCTCAATCAAACAAGCATGCATCACAAGTAAAGTGTCAAAGTCTCCAAGATCAATAAGCATAGATGCAACAATTGGAGGCAATCGACAATGAACAAGATATATCATGTGAGAGGCATGAACATATATGTCATCAACCCAAGAAAGCGCGTAATGGGACATGGGTGATGCGATAAAGCAAGCAATCATAGAGATCAAGTCAAGCAAGCTAGCAGTGCGAAGATGCAATGTACTAGAAGGAATCATGGCAAGCATGTCATTGGTGCAAATAGTGGGCATGAATAATTCACATGTCATAGCACAAGCATAAACGCAAGATATGAGCAAAATAGCATCAATAGCACGAGGCACATGATAAACATGGCAATAGCAAAAAGGATCTCCACCAAGCATGCAAGTACACATAGGAGTAGCATAATGGTGAATCATGGGTAGATGCAAGCAAGGGTCACAATTGCATGGCAAAGGTATAGAAGCAGGCATAACATGCAAAGTGAACACGGTAAAATGAGCATAAGGTGAGAAGTGGTAAATAGCCCGTAGCCGTGTGAGAGACAAGTAAAAGAGATGCGCGTAGTCCTTGCACGCAGGGAATGGTGGTAAGGATAGTTCACGGGATCCCAAATCGTCATTGCTCTCAAGAGCTCGTTTCGTCAACTCATGGGATTGAGATGTTGACGAGTATACGTGCGTACCTACACAAAACAAAGACAAAGGAAAAATTGTGTGTGCGTGATATATGTACACATCATCCATCATGATCTTGCGTGCATGTGTTGGTTAGCACCAAATATCCAATGCTCAAATAAATGAGATGCGTGATATAGAAACATGTCATCCATCATGATAGGTTTGTTGTTATGTATAGCATAATGGAGACTCAAATTGTGTAATGCATCATGAGAAATATGTAGAGCATTGTTATTCATGGAATGCATATGGTGCACGCAATTATGGGAATCATGCAAAGTATGGAATGTATCAAAATCTCCTAATATATATGAGGAAACTATGGGGGTCTCCTCATGAGCAAGAGTAGAAACATCACGTGGAGAATATTGACAACATCCAAAACAATGCATATTCGGAACAATATGATCATGGCATGACATAGTAGATGAATTGCGCAAATCATGTAAAGGAAGCATGGCAATATCATCACAAGAGAAACAAAAGCCAATGACCATCATCTCGTCATCTATGCCATAAGTGCAAATGGGATTGATTTTAATGGGGCATGCATATTACTATGTTGAGATTGAAATGATGCAATATGGGAGATCTCACTCATAGCATATGACAAGTTCAAAGGATTATCAAACATGAAGTGACCAAAAGAATTTTCACATGATATCCTATGAAGCATAGCATCACAACTAGGCAACTCAACATGCTCATCATCATATTCATCATAAATAGGTAAGTCAAGGCATGAAGAAGTCTCACTAGCATGAAGCATGGGAATAGGTGGGTCAACATCATGGGAGCAATCATTGGTAAGAGAGTCCACTAGTGGGACAAGAGAAGCACCATCACCTATGTTACCTTTGGAGCGTCGCTCATGTGTTGTAGGTGAGGTGTCGAAGATCCACTCCTTGTCATTTTTGTTTTGATGGAACCATGTGGGGGGTGCATCATTGTCCACCATGGCCATCATCGTCTCCATTGGAGGGATGGACTCGTCGAGTATAGGCATGTCGTCATGTAGGAGACCTAGCACCAAAGAAGAAAACACACTAGGAGTAGAGGTTAAGTCATTAGAAATCATAGTGGCCTCACATGCCGTGGTCAACTACCTCACTCGCTAAGTGTTGTGGCTCACTCACTCCCAATATGATGCTCTCACTCGTATGGTTGGTGGAGTCACTCAAATGGCTCTCAACCTCACATAGGATGTGTAGCATGCTCTCAAGTGTGGGACTAGTGGTGGTCACACTCATCCTCTCATAGGAAATGCACTCAATGTCATATAGGGTGGAGTCACTCATCTCACTCATGGGTTGGTGGCTCTCCTCACATGGAAATTGGGTCATCTCATGATATGTGGGTGTCGGAGAGATGTTGGTGCAAATGTCTCCATGCTCAACTCCTATCGCCGCCTTGGTTGAAGGGATAGTCCCATGCTCAACCTTCTTGTCACCGTCTTGTATGAGGCCCATATGATGTGGCACCTCATAGCTCGTCTCCATGACCGAATGGAGTTTCCCATGCTCGGCCATCTTCATTGGGGGGCTTCCGAAGATGGAAGTGTCACCCTCGCTCGTAGGTAGTCGCCTTGGACTTGATGAAGTCGATGTAGTTGTACACGTGGGAAGTAGGCGAAGATGACGTACGTCCAAAGGCGAAGATGCCTTGATAGCACTTGGCGAAGATGCCGAAGTGGTTGATGTAGCCGTAGCGCCGTCTTTGTGGTGGTCGTCTCGCGGTCTTCTTTTGTGCTCATGAAGCGTCGACTTGGCGTGAAGTAGGGCTTGTTGGGGCTTGTGCACTTGCGCTTGTGGAGCATCTTCATGATGATGATGTCGTTGTCGTGCTTGAGCTCGTAGTAGATGTCGTTCGTTTTCGTCGTGCACATGTTGCTTGGAGGTGACTTGCCCTTCATGATGATGGTGATCACGATTGTGACGGTGGTCACCACGAAGATGTGGACGTGGAAGAGTTGCACTTGCATCCTTTTCGCGCTCTGAAGACTTGTGGCTTGAATGTCGCCGCCTTAAATATGACGAAGGGGAAGAAGACTTGATCAAGGCTCTAATCTCCTCCATCCTTGAATCTTGCTCCTCTTTATGTGCGGAAAGCTTGTTGTCGATTTAGTCCCTTTTCCTTGCTTCGGAGAGATGAATGTCGATGGAGAAGTTCTCGATGCGCTCTTGCAATCTTGATTGTGCGCCTTGCATTTGTCGTTGTAGATCGAAGATGGACGCTTTGGTGATGTAGTTGTTCACGCCGTCGTTGTTGTCGAAGACCGGAGATGAAGTGCCTTGCCTATCCATCACAAGACTCGAGCAAATATGAGTGGGAGAAAGGGAAGAACTTATACCAAATGTACCTTGACCGATGTTGAAAATGGATCAATGATCACTCAATGTGTAGCAAGGAAATAGCACAATTGGTACCAATTCTTGTCGGTTTCTCATACCTACACAAGTAAAGCTTATGGTGGAGCTCGGTGAGGATAGTGGCACAAAAATTTGATGCAAAATGTTAGCAAGAGTCAATAATGTTGAAAGGGATTCACAAATTCGCAAGCGAAACAAGTAGACCAATAGCAATGAATCGTACACGGAAACACACACACGGATAGATAAATGGGGTCGTGCAACCAAGGAATGAGCTCAAAATGTGGGATCCACCAAAACGCTCGTGTTGCACAACTCAAGAGAGATGCTAGCACGATTGCTCAACAGGCGGATACGACACTTGTGCACAACCTATAAGATGCAAAATGGATAAACTTTCTATCCCAAGTATGTTATATATGTATGGTTCCCGGTGTTTGATCCAAGATGATCGGATATGACAATCGTATATGCAATGTGGTATGATGCTATGGCACTTGCTTACAACCTTCTTTGCTCTTTCTCCTTTTCTTTGCTTAAAAGCTTATTCTCTCTTTTTTTTGTATGGCCACTTTTGCACAATGCACAAACCAAGATAGCAACTGTGTATATGCGGGAACAAAATTGTGACACACGATATGATACCAAGATATGCACCACGATGATATGGTATGTATGCTATGGAAGTATTATCACTAGTGTGCACAAGTAACGTTGCCGGGCAATACTCAAATGGCTAGTCTTGATAGGCAAGTGACGCAAAATGGGCTAGGGGTTATCAATGCAATTGCAAGGGGAATATACAATGGTGTCGTCGAGGTTACCGTCAATGGCGATGATGAGTGGCGGCGTTCTTGATGTAGATACCAAGATGATGGAGACTCATCCCTAAGTAGCCGAAACACCTTAGGAAACGGGAAAAACCACAACTCAAAATCTCAAGGACAAAAGTCAAATGGTGGTAGCGGGAATGCGGTGGTGGTTGCGGAAGTATTGGTGGAAACCCGAGTAGCCGAAGTTTACCGGGTTATGGTGGTGTAAACGTATGATGGGCTATACACGGTGTCGGAGTTGAAGTTGCCGTCCCTAAGTAGCCGAAACACCTTAGGAGACACAACTCTCAACACAACAAAATTGGGTTAAGTTTGGGTGGAAGTGTATGTTGGGTAAGCCTATGCGGAAGTGGCGGTGGTGGTTGATGAAGAAGCAATCGTCCCTAAGTAGCCGAAACACCTTAGGAGACTCGAATCACAACTCAAACAACCATGGGGAACAAAATTGGTTAGGTTGCGGAAGGCTATGGTGGTTATGCGGATGATATGGTGGGAGCCCTAGGCAAAGTACCAAAACTTTTATGGTGTCAAAAGGTGGTGAAACCAAGGTGAGGACCTCGGGCACGTCGATAGCTTCAAAACGAGCCAAAGAACACTCAAATCGGAGTTCGGAGTGAAAAGTTATGATGAAAACGGTGAAGAAGGCTGATGCTGAAATTCTGTGCAGTGTTTCGGGTTAGGCCGGAAGTTCCGGGGTTAGGGCCGGAAGTTCCGGGCTCCGGAAGTTCCGGCGGTCGCGGAAAAAGTGCCGGGGTCATGGTGATTTTTGGGTTAAACTTTCTGTTTACCCCAGAAGTTTTGGGGCTGGGACGGAAGTTCCGGGGGAGTCCGGAAGTTCCGGGGGTCGTGGAATTTCGTTCGGGACGAACCCTAAATTCCAGATCTGAGAACGGGGGTGGAAAACTCGATTTCCAAGGTCAAAATTGGGGAGATTTTGTGGATGGAAAGGGGGGAAATGATGGGCGAAAGCAAGATCCACTTGAAACACAACGAATCCATTGGTCAAAATCAACAAAACATCATCCAAACCAACAAATCACAAAAAAAATTGGGGGCTATTTTTGGTGGGGATTTTCGAATTTAGGACAAAATCAACAAAATCAAGCTAGAAAACAAAGGGTAGGGGCTCCAAAAACGTGATCAACGTGGCTCATGATACCATATGATGTAGGGTGGAACCCTAATCGGAGATCTTTCACGTTTGGAGGGGATCCTACGATGAAAATGAAGAACGAACGAAAGAGCACGAGGAAAATCACGGGGGAAAACACAAGAGAATCACTCAAACCAACAAGATTCGATTACACATGCACTAGATCGATGAACACAAAGAGAGATACACGATCCACGATCAACAAAGGAGGATACAAGAGGTAACTGATTCTTCTCCGTGAGGAGGTCTTGAATGTCTTCCCTTGAAGGGGTCTTGAATCCGCTTGGGGGATCTTCTCCGAAGAGGTCGCGAGCTCCGAGGAGATGTAACCAAGTGGATGAGCAAGGCTCTCACACAAAATATGAGCTAATCCATTGCTAACCCTAACTAGGAGGAGGTGGGGAGTATATATAGTGCTAGCGCACGAAGGGGTAAGTGAGGGCGAAGGGATACATGGGCTCGGCCCAATACACTGTGCGCAGACAGGCCGGAAGTTCCGGGCGGGGCCGGAAGTTCCGGGCTCCGGAAGTTCCGGGCAGGTTCCGGCCGGGTTCCGGGCTAACCAGAGAGTTGGCGTGCTCGGGGCTGGTCTGGACTCCGGGGGCCGGAGGTTCCGGGCAGGCCGGAAGGTCCGGGATTTCCAGAAGCTTGTCCCTGCTTCTTCTTCCTTCTCCTCTTCCATGCTTGGCCTTGGTCCTTGGATCCTCCATGGTCGTCTCGGTTGTACCTGAGTGTATGCAAGGTCCATGCATGAGGTAGTAGCCATGTCTCACATGAGGAAAGTGACGGTTCGAAGAGGAGTGAGTTCACCTTGTGCCCAATGGCGTATGGTCGAGGTCTCTTCATATGTCCTCTTGGGGCTTGGAGAGTAGTTGGAGTGTACATGGGGATGAACGTGGGATGCTCCGCATCAACTAAGCTACTAGAACTTCGTGATGAACTATAATATGCAAGGGATGACGAAAACGATTCCCGAGCTCTTCACGATGCTGAAATCGGCGAAGTTAGAAACAAAGAAAAAGCATCAAGTGTTGATGGTTGACAAGACCACTAGTTTCAAGTAAAAGGGCAAGGGAAAGAAAGGGAACTTCAAGAAGAATCGCAAGCAAGTTGCCACTCCCGTGAAAAAGCCCAAAGCTGGACCTAAGCTTGAAACTGAGTGCTTATACTGCAAAGGGAATGGTCACTAGAAGCGAACTGCCCCAAATACTTGGCGGATAAGAAGGATGCCAAAGAGAACAAAGGTATATTTGATATACAGATTATTGATGTGTACCTTACTCATAGTAGCGCCTGGGTATTTGATACCGATTTAGTTACTAAGATTAGTAATTCGAATTAGGAGTTACAAAATGAACAGAGACTAGTTAAGGGTGAGGTGATGATGTGTGTTGGAAGTGATTCCAAGGTTGATACGATCACCATCGCACACTCCCTCTACCTTCAGGATTAGTGTTGAACCTAAATAAATGTTATTGGTGTTTGCATTGAGCGTAAATATGATTAGATAATGTTTATTGCAATACGGTTAATTGTTGTTCTGTTTACATGAGTAAGACCTTCCATGGTCATACACCCAGTACGAATGCTTTATTGAATCTCGCTCATAGTAATACACATATTCATAATATTGATGCCAAAAGATGCAAAATTGATAATGATAGTGCAACATATTTGTGGCACTGCCGTTTAGGTCATATTGGTGAAAAGTACATGAAGAAACTTCCATGCAAATGGGATTTTGGAATCACTTGATTATGAATCATTTGATACTTGCGAACCATGCCTCATGGGCAAGATGGCTAAAACTCCGGAACAATGGAGCAAGCTAATGACTTATTAGGAAATAATAAATACCGATGTATGTGGTTCGATGAGTGTTGTCGGTGCAACGTTTGGGTTAGTTGCCCGGACTGTGCATAGGCACGGGAAGAAGATTGAGGCACCAACCCAAGTCAGAGTACAAGAGACCAAGAGCTTCGAAGGACCAACATGCAGACCAAGAGGACCAAAGTCAAGCCAGAGAAACAAGATACCATCAGGAGAAGAGCCTCCCTTGCCGGGCGGACAAGCTCGACAGGGATGGGGCCGCCCCCGGAAGAAGACGACCAAGACGCCTCGATAGGGCTTGCCGGGACTCGCGAGGGCGAAACAACCTCACCGAACCACTCCACCATGACCCGCGTCGTCAATCAGTGCGGTGTCAAGCCGCAAAGTGACTAAGTGGCAGCCATTCGCCACATGGCAGCCATTCTCTACGGAAGACACCCAATAACAACACCCGTCTTGTGATGCATCAAGCGAGCAGGTGTGAAGCTGGCAAAATAGCCCGGCAAGGATTGCCGGGCAAGCAACAACGTGACGTTAAGCGGTGCATTTAATGCACCCTGTCAACCTGCAGAGTTAGGTATGATAGCACTGTTTGCTATCTTATCAGTGCATAATGACTACTTTGCCATTGTGGTGGCCCCTTAATCTATAAAAGGAGGCCCGTGGCAACCATAGAGAGGGTTAGAAGGGGGGAGAACAAACACGCCCATACGCGTGTAGCCACTGCCGTCCTTGCCGGGTAAGTGTACTACGCTCCACCACCACTCTTCCACCATCAATCCACCAAAACAGCAGTAGGGTTTTATGCCTCACGGCGGCCCGAACCTGGGTAAAATTGCGTGTGTGATCTCTGTCGTGCTGCCCCACGCTTGTCTGCTCTTTGTGCAACATGACGTCCCCCTGCCGAACCAGCAAGGGGCCCTCTGGTCCCATAGGTGGTCGTGGTTTCCCGTGACATCTTTGGCACACCAGGTAGGGGGCAATCGCTTGCTCGAACCTGAAGGGGTGTGCAGCGCGTCATCTTCATCACCATCTTCACCTTCGACGGTGCCATATGTCAGATTTCGGGTTCCGCAGACCCTTGATAGGTTCGAACTCTTGGGTGCGTGCGAAGAACTCGACCTCCCCAGTCTGCCCACTCATCGATCTCATGGCCTAGCTCGATGAACTGGAAGAAAACGGGACACAACAGTTTACCTAGGTTCGGGCCACCTTGCGGTGTAAAACCCTACTCCTGCTTTGTGGTGGATTGGCCTCGAGGGGCTAAGGATGAACTAGTACAATGGGAGAACAACCTCATGAGGAGGAGTGTTCTTGTGCTTGATGAGCTGGTGGGTGTGAGGATGATCCGACCGATCCCCCCTCTACGGTGGTGGTGCTGCTCTATTTATAGGGGCCTTGGTCCTCTTCCCAAAATGAAGGCGGGAAGGGATCCCACAACGGCCAAATTTGAAGGGAGACAACTAGTACATGCTATCCTGAAAAAAGTAGTCTTTGCCTGGAAAAAGCCTCTGTCCATGACGCCATGGTGGGCTCAACGATGACCTCCGTCCTGCCGTCCTGGCAGTCTTGGTCTTGTTGTACCGGAGTGGAAACCTTTGGCTGATTCCTCGGGACTTCGCGCCTGCGCTTGCCTCCTTAGCACCAAAGAGGAAACTAGTACACTACGCCCGCTGGCACCCGCCTGGCATTGGTTGTCATGGCTCACGTCATTCGAACCTCACGAGGTGAGCCTTGCATAGAGATCTCCGCTCCTCAGGAGCCAGCCTAAGGAGGCTGCCCCCCGTGGAGGTCTTGATGTCGTCCGCCTCGCGAGGGTCTTGATTTGTTTGTTGCTGAAGCTGGGTCGTACCAGGCCATCAATGGAGCCACACTATGGGCCGCAGGCAGGCAAGTTTGGGCACCCCCGTTCCCAGAACGCCGACACCATCGACTATGGCGCCCAAGAAGAAATCCGGTGCTTCAGCTCATCCATCCACCTCGAAGGCTCCGCTGCTCGTGGCCTCTAATGATGCGAGGGACGCGGAGGCACACGACAACGTGGACGCTGCTGGGGATGTGGTCAGAGCAGGCGGCGCCGTTGCCACTTCCCCTGCGTTCGACAAAGGAGTAGGAGGCATCAGAGGAGAACAACATCAGCAGCACCCCGACGGCCACGCTCCCGTGGTGAGGGGATTACTCCGTTCGCGCCCCCTCCTCTCACCGATGGGCACATCCGCAGCAACGGCGCTCGGTCCGGGCCGAATCGCCGCCCTCCAGCCGCTCCCACCACGGGAGCGACCGCAGCGCGTGCACCTCCCCGGGGACGGGTCGACCAAATCACTACGCCCGACGGAGCCGCTGACCCTCGAGCGCCTTCGGCGCACCACCCTGCCATCCAGGTGGCTGCTCCGCAACAACGGGGGCACGGTGCTGCCGCCGCTGGCACCGTCAGGAGTCGAGTGACGGTGCGATCTACTTCATCATCACCCATGCCAAGTACAACCATGGAGGCCATGGCACATGCTCAGTTGTTGCTGAAGTTTCCGCCAGCGGCCGAGAAGATGGACGAATGGCGTGCCAACATCCAAAATCTGCTCGGTATTGCCGAGGCTGGGGGCTCGCAGCGAGCTGGCCCTCCATGGCCTCCCCAAGCAACGACAACGACTCGTGCTGCTGGCCGTACGGAAGGGGCCACCCCCACGGTGCAGTCCCTGCCACGGCAGCCAACGTGAGCACAGCAGAATCAAGAACCTGACGACGTCTTGATGGCCTTTTCTGACCCTCGAGCACGTCCAGGCCGACAGTGAACCCCGGAGGATAGGCGAAGGCGAGACGCGCACGTCTCCGTCGAGCGACGTTGCAACGACCACTGCCGGACCGATGGGGGCGATGGCCCCGACGTCGACGAGCCTGCGCTCGGTATTGGAGGGTGCCTACCTTTCGAGGTTGGGTGCCCTGCCTTTACTCATGAGCTGCGGCAAGTCCGTTGGCCATCCATTCGCATGTTCAAGCCAGAGATACCCGAGAAGTACGATGGGAGGCTAAACCCGGTAGAATTTCTGAGCATCTACACCATTGTTGTTTAGGCTGCTGGGGGAAGAGATGATAAGGTGTTTGCCAACTACTTCCCTCTGGCCCTCAAGTCCAATGTGAGGTCTTGGCTGATGCACCTGCTGGAGAACTCCATTTCATCATGGGCCGACCTGTGCCACGAGTTCATTGGCGCTTTCACTGGCGACCATCAAGAGCCAGGCCGACCCAGCGACCTGTAGCTTCTCCAACAGAAGGAAGGAGAGACCCTCCATAAGTATTTACAGAGATTCAGCAAGGTCCATAGGAACATCCCAAATATCCATCTGGTAGCTGTGATAGCTGCCTTCCAGTCCAATGTGCGCAACCGCCGGGTCCGTTCCAAGATGAACGTGCGGTTGCCCAAGACTACGAAGGAGCTTTACGCCTTGGTGGATAAGTGTGCTCGAATGGATGAGTGAAGGAAGCTGCCGTGTGCGCTGACTGCCGGGAGGCCGCTGCTGCCGAGAAGGCTGGGAAAGGTGATGGGCCATATTGCAAGATTCATCGGACCAAAGGCCATGACCTTCAACAGTGCTATCAGGTTGAGTAGCTCGTCAAGAGACAGAGAGCAGATTATGAGAAGCGTGACAAGGAAAATGGTCAGAATATTGCTGGCGGTAAGGGCCGAGGCGGTGAAGTAAATCGCCCCGGCAAACCCCTCAGGAGCAAAGGAAAGCCCGCCAGAGGTCGAGAGAAGGGAGCCTGTGATGATGAGAGTGATGGAGGGGATGAAGAAGAAACCAGTGAGCAGGAGTTTCAGAAGGCCACTGACGCCCTGTGCATTGACGGGGGTGCATCTTTGCACACCTCTCACCACTAGCTCAAGCGATGGGCACGAGAAGTCAATGTCGTGGAACCAGCGCCAGAGGCCCGGAAACCACTCAAATGGTCACGCACGCCCATCATCTTTGACGAAGAGGATCATCCTGACCGTACCACTGCGGTAGGATGTTTGCCATTGTTGGTCTCTCCAACAATTCGCAACCTCAAGGTCACAAAAATGTTGGTGGACGACGGGGCCGGGTTGAATCTGATCTCCCTGGCAGTTATCAGCAAACTTCAGATAGCAGAGGAAGAGTTAAAGGTTACCGGCACGTTTCAAGGAGTTAATCCCAGCAGGAGCCATCCTAAGGGAAAGATCACGCTGTCGATAACGTTTGGGGGAGTGCTGAACTACCGGAGTGAGAAGATTGTGTTTGATGTGGTCGACCTCCCCCTATCGTACAATGGGATCCTTGGACGCCCAGTCCTAGCTAAATTCATGGTGACATCCCACTATGCCTACAACACCTTGGAGATGCCTGGGCCTGTGGGAGTCATTACCATCCCATCAGACGAGAAGGATGCTATCATTTGTGTGGACAAGATGTACCGAGACACAGTCGCGGCAGAGGCAACGGCAGCAGCAGTTCCCGCCAAGGAGGACAGAGGAAAGAAGAAGGGTAGTAGGGACGCTAGCAAGGAGTCCAGGAAGCGTGTCTCTTCGAAGTGCGCTGCGTCTATTGATGACTTGCCGGAAAGTTCCAACAACAAGAAATCCAAGGTCGCTTCACCCCAAGTGAAGAAGTCCCGGCAGGGCTGGCTGGCGTTGATGGTACTTTCACTATCAGCGCCACCCTCGATGACAAATAGGAAAGCGTGCTCATTGCCTTCCTACGAGCAAATATCAATGTGTTTGCCTGGCACCCATTTGATATCCCCGGTGTTCCCAGGGAGGTAATCGAGCACCACCTTGTTGTCTACCCACACGCCTGACCTGTCAAGCAAAAGGTCCGGAGGCAGGCCTTGGAGAGGCAGCAGTTTATTGCAGAAGAGATCAAGAAACTTGAAGCAACTGGTTTGGTCAGAGGAGTGCTACAACCCCACGTGGTTGGAAAATCCAATGGTAGTCCGTAAGGCTAATGGGAAGTGGAGTCTTTGCATAGATTTCACAGATCTCAACAAAGCTTGCCCGAAAGACCCGTTCCCCTTTCCGCGTATCGATCAGATTTTGGATTCCACTTCAAGCTATGATTTTCTCACATTTCTGGATGCATATTCTGGGTATCACCAAATCTTCATGTCCAAGGAAGACAAAGAGAAGACATCGTTCATCACTCCATGTGGTACGTACTATTTTGTTTGCATGCCGTTCGGGTTAAAGAGTGTCGGGTTCACTTTTGCAAGGGCAGAAACATCGAAGCTTATATGGATGATACTGTGGTCAAGACCAAGGATAGGCCACCTTTATTCAGGATTTGGTGGAGACATTTGCTAATCTGCGCAAGATCAACTTGAAGCTCAACCCGGTGAAGTGTCTGTTTGGCGTTCCTTCCGGCAAGTTGCTTGGGTTCTTTGTGTCCCATTACTACCTCTTGAGCACGCGTTTGTTTTCCCTTGAAGAGGAAAGGGTGATGCAGCAAAGTAGCATAAGTATTTCCCTCATTTTTGAGAACCAAGGTATCAATCCACTAGGATACAACGCACAAGTCACCTAGTACCTGCACAAACAATCAAGAACCTTACAACCAACGCGATAAAGGGGTTGTCAATACCTTCACGGTCAATCGCAAAAGTGAGATATAATAAAGAAAGTAAGGTAAATATTTTTGGTATTTTTGTTGTATAGATTGGAAAGTAAAGATTGCAAAATAGTAAACGAGATGTGATGTAAATAAAAGAAATGCAAATATAATAAGAAAGAGACCCGTGGGCCATAGGTTTCACTAGTGGCTTCTCTCAAGATAGCATGTATTACGGTGCGTCAACAAATTACTGCCGAGCAATTGGTAGAAAAGCGCATAGTTATGAAGATATCTAAGGCAATGATCATGAATATAGGCATCACGTCCGTGTCAAGTAGACCAAAACGATTCCGCATCTACTACTATTACTCCACACATCGACCGCTATCCAACATGCATCTAGAGTATTAAGTTCATAAGAACATATTAACGCATTAAGCAAGATGACATGATGTAGAGGGACAAACTCAGGCAATATGATATAAACCCCATCTTTTTACCGTCGATGGCAACAATACAATACGTGCCTTGCTGCCCCTACTGTCACTGGGAAAGGACACCGCAAGATTGAACCCAAAGCTAAGCACTTCTCCTATTGCAAGAAAGATCAATCTAGTTGGCCAAACTAAACCGATAATTTGAAGAGACTTGCAAAGATATCAAATCATGCATATAAGAATTCAGAGAAGAACCAAATAATATTCATAGATAATCAAGTTCATAAATCCACAATTCATCGGATCTCGGCAAACACACCGCAAAAGAGTATTACATCGAATAGATCTCCAGGAACGTCGAGAAGAACTTTGTATTGAGAATCAAAGAGAGAGAAGAAGCCATCTAGCTAATAACTATGGACCCGAAGTTCCGTGGTAAACTACTATGCTACATCGGAGAGGCTATGGTGTTGATGTAGAAGCCATCCGTGATCGATTCCCCCTCTGGCAGATCACCGGAAAAGGCCCCAAGATGGGATCTCATGGGTACAGAAGGTTGTGGTGGTGGAAAAGTGGTTTCCTGGCTCCCCCCGATGTTTTTAGGGTATAAAAGTATATATAGGCGAAAGAAGTACATCGGTGGAGCTACAAGGGGCCATCGAGGGTGGGGGGTGCGCCTACCCCCTGGGCGCACCCTCCTGCCTCGTGGCAGCCTCGTTGCGTCTCTGTCGGCGTTCTGGGAACGGGGGTCCCCAGACTTGCCTTCCTGCGGCCTGCGGCGTGGCTCAAAGGGGGGCCCATCACGGCCCATCTTCATCAACACAATGTAACACCCCGGATGTAACTTTCCATATTTGTAACTCCAACTCTTGCCATTTTCGGCATTGTGATATGATATTCCCTCCGTGGTTGGGTTTTTGTCTTTCGTTTTGCATTTTGTCCATGTCATGCATCTTATATCATGTCATCATGTGCATCTCATTTGCATACGTGTTCATCTCATGATTAGAGCATTTTCCCGTTGTCCGCTTTTGCAATCCGGCACTCCTATGTCCCCGGCGTCCCCTTTAACATTTTTCCGTGAGCGGGTACTAAACTTTCTCGGAATGGACCGAGGTTTTTCAATTGGCCTTGGTACACCACCGGTAGACCACCAGTCAAGTTTCGGGTCATTTGGAGCTCGTTTGGTACTCCAACGGTTATCCGCATATCCGCAAAGGCCTCTTTTAAGTTGCAGCCCAACACCCCTTCAAAACAGCCCAATAACCCATCTAAGTCACGTCCATGCTCTCCGTCGTCGGATCACGATCGTGTGGGCGAAAACCGCACCTCATTTGGAGCTTCCTAGCTCCTTTACCTATAAAAACACCCCCTCCCCCGAAATTCCGGATCATTCCACCCCTAACCCTAGCCCCGCGCCTCTCCCCGCCGCCGGACTTGTCTGATTTGGGCCGGACACGTCCGCCCGCCGCCGCCCGGCCAACCGGGGCGCGCCACGTGGGCGTGCCCACATCGCCGCCACCGCCCGCCAGCGAGGCCCCTTGACCAGCGCGCCCGCCACCGCGCCCAGCGCTCCAGCGACCGGCTGACGCCGCCCGCCGCCGTGGCCCTCCGCTCCGGCCGCCGCCTCCGGTCGCCGCCCGGCCGCCCGAGCTTCGCCGCCGCCGCCTTAACCGCTGGCCCCGCCTCCTCCGCCCGGATCCGCGGCGCCGCCCCGCGCCTCCCTCGCCGACCCCGGCCTCGGCCCCGGCCCTCCTCCGGCGCCCTCTCCCGCTCCGGCGAACCTCGCCCCGCGCCGGATCTGAGATCCACCTCGGTTGACTTCTTCTTCCCCCCGAAATTCCCTCTTTAAGTCATATTTCTGTAGATATTTTGTTGCATTTTCATCATGCCATAACTTTGCACCCGTGGCTCCGTTTGGGGCATACAGCATACCAAACTGTTAGCCTTGAAGAGTTGATCATTACACTCCATTGCATAATTTTCATTTAAGCTCATCTGGCTGCCCGAAATGCTGTTAGAAGAGGGCTATGTGATGTTAGTTTCTGTTTATTAACAGAACATGCACTTTTGTCATTTTTGCCATGATTGATGTGTGCACCCTATGAACTTGAGTCCTACATGTGTTTTGTAATATGCCATGCCATCTTTACAGGGGTGTATGCCATGTATTTTTGTGATCTCTGTGGTGACTATCACAAGCATGCAAACTAGGCTTCATGATGTTGCTGATTTCAGCCCCTGTTTCTTTGATATTTTTATGCCATGTTAACTTGATGCTACCGAGAGATCCATGCATATTTTGAGATACTTCAGTAAGGATGTTCTGAACATATGGTTATGCTCTATCCATCCATGTCCTTGTTTGCAATTATGGAGTGCCATAGCTTGAGTAAATCGAGCTCTACTTTTGCTATAAAACGTTTCCTGGCAGATTGTTTACATGTTATTCAATTTTGCCAAGGTTGTTGTAGTTGATCCGTGTATGCTATGATGTTGTTCTTGCCATGGATAGCTTCTATGCCATGTCTTCTTGATGTATGTATGCTTAGTTTATCATAAAATGCTCTGTAGTGAGTGCATCGAGCTCTTAAACATGCCTGCTTGTTATCTGTTTTTGTCATGCCCTGTTGCTGAATCTGTTAACGAAAATGCAATAGCACCCATGTCAACATAGCAAGTTTCGTCATGATTCAGCTGATATATTTTCAGAACATCCTTACTGATGAACACTGAGCTACGGTCTGTGAAGCTGATATATTTTGCACTTTTGCCATGATTGTTTGGACCTGTTATGATGTGATTTAGCCGTAGCTCAGTGTTCATCTTTTGTCAAGCATCTTGAGTAGATCACTTCCATATGCTTTTCTGGTACGTTTGGGTGTAGTAGCTTAATTTCTTGTTGCTTGCTAAGTGGTATCATGTTGTTAATGGCAGATTTGTGTCATTCTTGTTTTGCTTGTCATTTGCAAACCGTGCATCCGTTTCCAGTGATCTTTATATCGATTTCAACCGAAATCATCTCACCTTTCCAGCGGCATACTTGGTTTTCCAAGTTGATGCCTGGTTCATCATTTTCCTTCCGGAGCACGCATACGCATTGCATATCACTTCTCGCATATCATGCCATGTATTGCATCATGTTGCTTGTGCATTGCACCGTGATTTATTGTGGTTCCTTTGTTTGTGTTCTTGCTTTGGGTAGAGCCGGAGGCGAGTACGTGAACGAGGAACCTGTTGAGAACGCCACGAGGATCAAGCTTTCGACAACTCGAGAACCTTGCGCAAGATGACCATACCCTCGAAATCACTTCTATCTTTGCTTGCTAGATGCTCGCTCTTTTGCTATGCCTATGCTACGATGCCTATCACTTGCTATATCATGCCACCCATATTGCCATGTCGAGCCCCTAACCATCCTTTCCTAGCAAACCGTTGATTGGCTATGTTACCGCTTTGCTCAGCCTCTCTTATAAGCGTTGCTAGTTGCGGTGAAGATGAAGTTTGTTCCTTGTTGGAACATGGAGATGTTGTTCCTTGTTGGAACATGTTTACTTGTTGGGGATATCACAATATATCTGCTATAATTAATGCATCTATATACTTGGTAAAGGGTGGAAGACTCGGCCTTATGCCTGGTGTTTTGTTCCACTCTTGCCGCCCTAGTTTCCGTCATACCGGTGTTATGTTCCTTGATTTCGCGTTCCTTGCACGGTTGGGTGATTTATGGGACCCCCTTGACAGTTGACCTTAATTAAAATACACATCAATCGCGTGTGTAACCATGATGGTCTCTTCTCGGCGGAGTCCGGGAAGTGAACACGGTGTTGGAGTTATGTTTGACGTAAGTAGTTCAGGATCACTTCTTGATCGCTACTAGCTTCACGACCGTGCCTTGCTTCTCTTCTCGCTCTCTTTTGCGAATGTAGCCACCATATATGCTAGTAAACTTGCTGCAGCTCCACCTCACAACTCTGTCCTTCCTATAAGCTTAAATAGTCTTGATCTACATGGTGTGAGATTCTGAGTCCCCGTGACTCACAGATTCTACCAAAACAGTTGCAGGTGCCGACGATGCCGGCAGATGACGCAATGAGCTCAAGTGGGAGTTCGATGAGGAACGTGGTCGTTACTATGTGTCTTTTCCGATGATCGATGAGTGGAGCCCAGTTGGGACGATCGGGGATCTGTTTAGCATTTGGGGTATCTTCTTTTATTTTGGTTCCGTAGTCGGACCTTGAGTGTAATCTGGATGATGGATGTTTATTTATGTATTGTGTGAAGTGGCATTGTAAGCCAACTATGTATCTCTTTCCCTTATGTATTACATGGGTTGTGTGAAGATTACCTCACTTGCGACATTGCTTTCAATGCGGTTATGCCTCTAAGTTGTGCTTGACACGTGGGGGCCAAGCCTCATGAGGCGGACGACGGGAGCTTCCTCGAGCACGGCCTCGTCAGGCTGGCTCACGAGGAGGCGGAGAGATCAAGGCGGGATACCTCACGAGGTGCCCATGACGCAAGCCATAACGACCAAGGGAGCCAGGCGGGCGCCAGCCCGCGCAGTGTCCTCCTTTCCTCTTTGGTGCAAAGGGAGCAAGTGCAGGCGAGAGCATCAAGCAAAGGCGTCCATTTTGGTGCAACAAAACCAAGACCAGTCCAACGGCGGGAAGGAAGTCATTGTGGAGCCCAAGCCGGCGTCACCACCAAAGCCTTTGACAGGCGAGGACCGACTTTAGTCAGGATAAGTGTACCAGATGTTCCCCTTCAAAATGGCCAATTGTTGGTGCCCTTCCCGCTCAATATTTGGGAAGAGGCCCAGGGCCTCTGCCTATATAAGTAGAGCTAGCCACCATAGTAGAGACATCTGATCAGTAGCTGGATGCACCTTGGACAGAGAGAGAGAGAGAGAGAGAGAGAGAGAGAGAAGGCGACTGAACTCCTCCTAGCAGTTCATCGCCCCGGCCAAGAACAGACCCTCGCGAGGCTGTTCTTCCTTGTATTGTTCATCACCATCAGCCCAAGAGGCAATCCACCACACCACAAACTAGAGTAGGGTATTACACCACAATGGTGGCCCGAACTAGTATAAACCCTGATTCTCTTGTGCTGTTCCTTTTGTAGTTTAGATCCTAGCGAGGCGGCGGGGTGCAGGTAGGTAGGGGGCGAGAGTCCACGCGCACCCCAGTGTTCGAACCTCAAGGGTCTGCCGGAACCCGAAATCCGACATTTGGCGCGCCAGGTAGGGGTGCGCCGGGATCCACCTCCTGCCACTTCCTGTCCCGTCGCATCGTCCTCATCATGTCCGACGACCAGGCGGGCAACCCCGGTCCCTAGGCAGCTTGGCCCGCCCACGCAGAGCCGCTCGCCTCGGGCAACCCCATGCCCCAGGCAGCTCGCGGTCCGCAGGGCGCTGCGGGCCGCGGGCGACGCGGACAAGCTTCGACGACTCTCACGCCGTGGCAGGCGCGGTCGGCAGCGAGGGCCTCCAACCACGCTGCGACTGCGACGCCGTACACCCGCCGGGAGCAGGCGAACTCAAGGGCCGTGCTCACGGTGGCCCGGGAGCTACTGCAGTGCAGGCTGCTGGAAGGCGGCCGCGACGTGCTGCTAGAGCGGGTAGCAGAGCTCACAGGCTTTGCCGCCTCGGGGCTCACCCCTTCGCACCCAGCTCCTACCAGGTCCAAAGGCGGCCAGCTGGGCTCCACCATGCCGGGGCCCAAAGGCTACTCTAACGCCAAATGGCTTATCAAGACCGGTTAGCGGCAGCGCTGCCTCCACTCCCGGCCAGCGAAGAAGGACTCGCCGCGACCCACGGACCCAGTGGGCCGCCGCGCTACCACCCCCAGGTGGGCGCTTCAAGCAGAACCGCATGGCACGTAGAGCACTATGGCGCGGCCTTCGGGATGACGGCCCCAGAAGAATACGTGCCCCACATGATGGACCAAGGGCACCAAAGACGGCGAACAAGGCTCGCTCTTGACCAGTGCCGGGGGACGAGGCGATGTAAGGTTGAGCTCTTCCAAGAGCCCCGTGAAGGCCCCACCGGCCACGCTGGAAGCAACGATTATCGGGTACCACTAATTCCTCAGGAGCAGGCATACGTTAATCATGAATCGCAGGAGGTGCAGGACGCCACAGCGAGCGGCTGCCCTGCTCCCGCAGTCTCCTACCCCTCGGGAGGAGGTCGTCAGGGGCTGCAGGAGAGGGGCCGAGATCCGGCATCACCACCGCGGCATTCAGAGCAAGGCGTTCTCAGGAGGTAGGCCCTCTGCTGGGGAGGTGCCTCAGGGCCTGCCTCAAGTGAGGACCCGTGGTCGTCGGGGGAACCGCTGGCGACCGCTCTACGCCATCGGCGGCGTCCTGGTTTCCGGTCGTCGTTGATGGCACTAGAGTGTGGTGCAAGGCAGGGCACTCGTCTGGCGATATGAAGCAAGGCCGGTACCTGTGAAGAAGGCCCAGTGCCTGTGAAGCTCGCCGCCCCGTGACACTCTCACGTAATAATGAGTGGGGTTGTACACGCCCGGAGTCTCAGGGGTGCCGGCCTCAGGCCCTGGGGCTCCCTCCCACGCCCAGTGGCAGCACTTAGCTCCGCGCTGGTGAGAAGACGTCCAAGACTAGACTAGGTGCCGGACGCGGCCTTTTTTTGGTTTGCTTTCATTGCTTTTCCCTTTGGTTGTCACTTTCCCCCGCTGGATTTAAGTTGGATTTGAATTTGAGATTTGCGTGTGTTTGGGGAAGGGGGTGTTTAGTCTCGTTCGAGCAATCTCTCGCCTTCCGGTTACTGCTTTGCCTCAGCTGCCTCCCCTCGTGAGCCCCTCGCGAGCCGGGTTGGACCTAGCTTGCGTGCATCCCAGACTGCCGCCGCCGCATCCTCTCAGGAGGCTTTTACTGCAGATCCTACGGGTTCGATCGGGAGACACTCGAGACGCCACAGCCCTCCACAGTCTATCTCGGGGCCCGCGCGGGACAAAGGTAAACTAGCCAGCCACTTGGCACAAGCATACGGGTGATATAGCATCTACTAATACGCAGAACACCAGTTTTACATGAGGGGCTCCCCCTCCCAAAATGCTCTCACAACCGTCAGGGCAAAACCTGAGCTCTATTCGTGCAAGAAACAGGAACGGTGCGCAGTCAGTCGGATAAATCCCCCAATGCATCCTCAGGGGCACCTCTTGAATTGTCGCTGGCGTCGCTGGCCTCGCCGCCGCTCGCTGCCGTCACCAGCGCGCCGTGGTTGCTCACCACGCCGCCTTCATCAGCCGCCACGATCACGCCATCGTTGTTCAAGCGAAGGCCCTGACAAGGGCGTCCACGTTGTCCTCCACCCAGTGCGCCAGGTCGTCCCGGACGGCCTGGGGTAATGGGGCGATGGCGGCGTCGAAGTCAAAGTGGGGGTCCATATCCTGGAGATGACTGAAGACGCGAGAAAAGGCGCGCCCGAGCAGGGCGCGGCTCCTCTCCTCCACCAACCAGTTGGCTCTGACCGACCGCGCCTCTAGCCGAGTCACCACGTCGGTGAAGAATTGAAGGTTGCCGGCGTAGTTAACTGTGTGCGGCTCGCCAACAGCCGCCTCGCAGATGTTACCCAAGGCTGTGTTGGCTCTCTCCCGGAGCGTGGTGAGCATGGGGCCGTGCTCATGCTCCAGGATCTGCCGCTGGCGTATCTCGTCCGCATTCTGTCGCGCGACGGCTTCAGCCTCGTCCACCCGTTGGCGAAGAAGAAGCACCTCGGCACTAGAGGTAGTTAACTCCCCCTGTGCCACCTCAAGGGCGGCCCGGAAAGCATCGGCCCGCCGCGTCGCTTCCTCCTGCTTGGCCCTCAAGGAAGCAGTCCTACCTTCGGCCTCAGCCCGGATCAACCCCAGCCTTTCCTCGAACTCGCGCTCGAGGTTCAGGCGCGCCGTCGCCACCCGACACCCGACCTCCTCCGGGACACGGGCCTCCCGCGTAGTGACATCATCCTCCGCCCTCGTCACCAGGCGCTCCCTTGTTTCCAGGCGTTCGTACTCGCGTGCGCGTTCGGCAGCTTCCAGGGTCAGCGCCTCCTCCCGCTTCTGGAGCTCTGCTGGGTCGCCTGAGGCCACCCTCATCGACGCAAGGGCCGTCTCGCGCAGCTCCACCTGCTCCTCCAGTGAGCGGCATCGGGCCAGGAGTTCCCGCGCCCGCTCCTCCGCCGCCTCTCGCCGCCGGTCAGCTTCCCGAGCCTCTTCAACGGCCCGAGAACGGACCTCCCGAGAGGCTGCCAGCGACACCTTGGCCTCCTCATTGTCAAGATCACGCTGATGGCGCGCAAGGCGACCGCGCCGGCTCGCGCCTCCGCTTCGGGCGCAGGCCCTCGGCCTCGAGGCACGCATCTTCATCGGCAAGCTCTTCACCAAGCAGGCTCACCGCATCAGCCGCCCTCCGAAGAAACCCTTGGCGAAGAGCGCGACGCTCCCGAGCGCGCTCAAGTACGTCTTCCACACCATCATCCGCCCCAAGCGAGGGCCGAGGGCCACGAATCAGCACTCCCCCTCTGAGCAGGGGGCTGGGGGCTGGCGCCCTCGCCACGGCCGGGCACGCCTCGCCAGAAGCCCGGCCAGGAGCTAGCCCATCCCCCAAAGAAGAGCGCAGGGAATGCCTCAGCCAATCACGGTCGACGACCAGACGAGAAGCCCACGGCAGGCTGGTTATACCACGAGAAGGCTCGCGAAGGAGGGTCGCGAGGCGCGCGGGGACGCGGTGCGCCTCAGGATGGCTCGTCTCTCCGGCCGGCCTCACCACGAGGGCTCTACTGCTCGGGGAGCTCGAAGACGGTGGAGAGGGCGCAGCCAAGGGGGATGGCTCCTCAGCCATCTCCGTGAGCTACGCAGGAAGGGCCCTGCAGAGCAAGGATCAGTAAAAGCAACAGAAAGATCAGGAGCTAGAAAAGGGGAAAGCTTACTCGTCGGTGGCGAAGTACTTCCTGCGCTTCAGCAGGCGACAAGGATAATCGTCACCCAAGGCCTCCCTTCTCTTCCGGAGAGCCTCGAAGTCCACGCGGAAGCAACCCAAGAGTTGAGCGTAGGGGTCAGCCTGCGACGAGGAAGGAGCGTCAAGACGACCCGCGTCGGGTGCGTCTACCTGATGCACACCGCCGGTCACCTCACCAAGAAGAGTAATGGGGCCCTCAGGGGCCTCACCATGGCACTACGGGCAGCTGCTCGCCACCCCCAGCTGCGGCAGCCTGGGCCTCAGGAGCTACTCCCTCAAGAGCGCCGCTTGGCACTGTTACCCCTGCGGAGGCCCCTCGGCCTCCAGCGGCTCGTGCCTCCTCGGCTCACTCGAGGAAGAGCCGCCATGGCCGATCGGAAGGGCAGTCACCACCACCGGTTCTCGCGAGACCCCATGAGGCCTGCGGGCAGCCCCATTCGTCGAAGCTGGGCATCTGCTTCACAAAGTCACCCCTGCTTGAGCAAAAGTACAGCAAAGCACCCCCTTGCCGGACGCTGCCAGGGTTGGGATCCCCAGTCAAGACCAAGAGCACCTTCCTCGGCGCTTTAGGTGTCAGGTCCTCTTCCTGGAGCCTCATATGGTCTTCACGCCTGCTGAAGGCCCACATCCGGCGGGAATGGCGCTGGAGAGGGGCAATGCGGCATAACAGGAACTCCTTCACCACCTTGGGCGCCGTCACATCGAGCGCCCTCAGGAACGCGAAGCGACGCCAGACGAAGGCGAGCCGGGGGCTCGTGAGCGTCTCCTGGCCCCAGCCTGAATTGGGGACAGCGGGTGATGTTGGCTCCGACAGCAGGGGGCTGGGCACCCCCACGTCCACGTACAGCCACCGCTCTCGGAACCCAGGCGTGGGCGGAGGAAGGGTGAAGTCAATCCTCAAGCCGCATTGTTTTGAGATGCAGCAATGAAGCTCACACACCACTTAACATTGGGTGGGGTCAACAAGGCGCAAAGAGAAGAAGTGGCGCAGCAAGGCAACTGAGGGAAGGATGCCCATCATCGCCTCGCAAACAAAGGCAAAGACCGCAAGAAGAGTGATGGATTCCGGACCCATGGGAGAGCACAGCATTGAAGAAATCGGAGAAGGAGGGAACCAGCCCCGCCTACGTATGCCGGGCGAAATCTTGGACCTCGGTGATTATCCCGTCGATGGCGAAGTGGGACGCGGGCCAGGCCGTTGTCCGCCCGCATTCGTTGAAGATGGTGGCCAAAGCCGAGCTGACCTTGCCCAGGCCCTCTCGATTGAGTATGATTGACCGATCGACGGCGGGGGCCACCGACGACGGCGAGCGAGGCGGAGGCATGGGTTTCTTCCCTCTTCCCTTCTTCGTCGGAGCCATCGCAACGGAAGGGGGGAGGAAGGTTCGAGATTGGATTAGGAGCAGAAGATGGAGTTCGAGAGGAGGAAGAGTGGGGGACGGTCGAGCAGCGAAAAGGGGAGCGGCTGTGTGCGGCTACGAGTTCGCGTAGCACGGCACGAAATAAGGAGGCGTGGGGGAACAGTGCCGCCCACGTCCAATCAACCGCCACGCGGCGCCCAAGGCCGCAGGCTGTTAGGGCCCGCGGCGCTTCACACTTGCCCCTTCGCCTCTCTGCTCAGCCAAGTCCGGGCGCGCCTTGGGCCCGGGGGCTACTGTCGGCGTTCTGGGAACGGGGGTCCCCAGACTTGCCTGCTGCGGCCTGCGGCGTGGCTCAAAGGGGGGCCCATCACGGCCCATCTTCATCAACACAAGCTCAAGACCCTCGTGAAGGGCCAAGCCTCGCGAGGCAGACGATGGGGAGCTTCCTCAGGCACGGCCTCGTCAGGCTGGCTCGCGAGGAGGCGGAGAGATCAAGGCGGGGTACCTCACGAGGTGCCCATGACGCAAGCCATGACGACCAAGGGCGCCAGGCGGGCGCCAACAAGGCAGTGTCCTCCTTTCCTCTTTGGTGCAAAGGGAGCAAGCGCAGGCAAGAGCATCAAGCAAAGGCGTCCATTTCGGTGCAACAAAACCAAAATCAGTCCAACGGCAGGAAGGAAGTCATTGTGGAGCCCAAGCCGGCGTCACCACCAGAGCCTTTGACAGGCGAGGACCAACTTTAGTCAGGATAAGTGTACCAGATGTTCCCCTTCAAAATGGCCAATTGTTGGCGCCCTTCCCGCTCAATATTTGGGAAGAGGCCCAGGGCCTCTGCCTATATAAGTAGAGCTAGCCACCATAGTAGAGACATCTGATCGGTAGCTGGATGCACCTTGGACAGAGAGAGAGAGAGAGAGAGAGAGAGAGAGAGAGAGAGAGAGAGAGAAGGCGACTGAACTCCTCCTAGCAGTTCATCGCCCCGGCCAAGAACAGACCCTCGCGAGGCTGTTCTTCCTTGTATTGTTCATCACAATCAGCCCAAGAGGCAATCCACCACACCACAAACTAGAGTAGGGTATTACACCACAATGGTGGCCCGAACTAGTATAAACCCTGTGTCTCTTGTGATGTTCCTTTCGTACTTTAGATCCTAGCGAGGCGGCGGGGTGCAGGTAGGTAGGGGGCGAGATTCCGCGCGCACCCCAGTGTTCGAACCTCAAGGGTCTACCGGAACCCGAAATCCGACAGTCTCCGACTTCATCTCCAAGTCTTCTGGTTTGCTTTCGGTCCAAGAAAGATCATCGAGAAGGTTTCACTCCGTTTGGACTCCATTTGGTATTCCTTTTCTGCAAAACTCTAAAATAGGCAAAAAGACAGAAACTAGCACTGGACCTCCGGTTAATAGGTTAGTCCCAAAAATAATATAAAAGAGCACATTAAATCCCATTAAACATTCAAAACAGATAATATAATAGCATGGAACAATAATAAATTATACATGCGTTGGAGATGTATCAAGCATCCCCAAGCTTAATTCATGCTCGTCCTCGAGTAGGTAAATGATAAAAACAAAATTTTTGATGTGGAATGTTGCCTAACATATTTATCAATGTAATTTTCTTTATTGTGGCATGAATGTTCTGATCCGAAAGATTCAAAACAAAAGTTTAATATTGACATAAAAACAATAATACTTCAAGCATACTAATAGAGCAATCATGTCTTCTCAAAATAACATGGCCAAAGAAAGTTATCCCTACAAAATCATATAGTCTGGCTATGCTCTATCTTCATCACATAAAATATTTAAATCATGCACAACCCCGATGACAAGCCAAGCAATTGTTTCATACTTTTGATGTTCTCGAACTTTTTCAATCTTCATGCAATACATGAGCGTGAGCCATGGACATAGCACTATAGGTGGAATAGACAAAAAGAAGAAGACAAAAAGGAGAAGATAGTCTCACATCGACTAGGCGTATCAACGGGCTATGGAGATGCCCATCAATAGATATTAATGTGAGTGAGTAGGGATTTCCATGCAACGGATGCACTAGAGCTATAAGTGTATGAAAGATCAAAAAGAAACTAAGTGAGTGTGCATCCAACTCGCTTGCTCACGAAGACCTAGGGCAATTTGAGGAAGCCCATCATTGGAATATACAAGCCAAGTTCTATAATGAAAAATTCCCACTATTATATGAAATTGACAACATAGGAGACTCTCTGTCATGAAGATCATGGTGCTACTTTGGAGCACAAGTGTGGTAAAAGGATAGTAGCATTGTCCCTTCTCTCCATTTCTCTCATTTTTTATTCTTTTATTTGAGCCTTTTCTCTTTTTTATGGCCTCTTTTTTTTCTTTTTTTTTTGTCCGGAGTCTCATCCCGACTTGTGGGGGAATCGTAGTCTCCATCATCCTTTCCTCACTGGGACAATGCTCTAATAATGATGATCATCACACTTTTATTTACTTACAACTCAAGAGTTACAACTCGATACTTAGAAAAAATTATGACTCTATGTGAATGCCTCCGGCGGTGTACCGGGATGTGCAATGAATCAAGAGTGACATGTATGAAAATTATTAAGGTGGCTTTGCCACAAATACTATGTCAACTACATGATCATGCAAGGCAATATGACAATAAGGGAGCGTGTCATAATAAACGGAATGGTGGAAAGTTGCATGGCAATATATCTCGGAATGGCTATGGAAATGACATAATAGGTCGGTATGGTTGCTGTTTTGAGGAAGATAATGGTGGGTGTTATGGTACCGGCAAAAGTTGCGCGGTACTAGGGAGGCTAGCAATGGCTGAAGGGTGAGAGTGCGTATAATCCATGGACTCAACATTAGTCATAAAGAACTCACATACTTATTGCAAAAATCTATTAGTTATTGAAACAAAGTACTATGTGCATGCTCCTAGGGGATAGATTGGTAGGAAAAGACCATCGCTCGTCCCCGACCGCCACTCATAAGGAAGACAATCAAAAAATAAATATGCTCCAACTTCATCACATAACGGTTCACCATACGTGCATGCTACGAGAATCACAAACGTTAACACAAGTATCTCTCAAATTCACAACTACTCAACTAGCATGACTCTAATATCACCATCTTCATATCTTAAAACAATCATAAAGAATCAAATTTCTCATAGTATTCAATGCACTTTATATGAAAGTTTTTATTATACCCATCTTGGATGCCCATCATATTAGGACTAATTTTATAGCCAAAGCAAATTACCATACTGTTCTAAAAGACTCTCAAAATAATATAAGTGAAGCATGAGAGATCAATAATTTCTATAAAATAAAACCACCACCGTGCTCTAAAAAGATATAAGTGAAGCCCTAGAGCAAAATTATCTAGCTCAAAAGATATAAGTGAAGCACATAGAGTATTATAATAAATTACGATTCATTCGTGTCTCTCCAAAAGGTTTGTACAGAAAGGATGATTGTGGTAACCTAAAAAGCAAAGACTCAAATCATACAAGACGCCCCAAGAAAAACACATATCATGTGGTGAATAAAAATATAGCCTCAAGTAAAGTTACCAATAGACGAAGACGAAAGAGGGGATGCCTTCCGGGGAATCCCCAAGCTTAGGCTTTTGGTTGTCCTTGAATTTTAACTTGGGGTGCCTTGGGCATCCCCAAGCTTAGGCTCTTGCCACTCCTTATTCCAAAATCCATCAAATCCTTACCCAAAAACTTGAAAACTTCACAACACAAAACTCAACAGAAAATCTCATGAGCTCCGTTAGTATAAGAAAATAGACCACCACTTTAAGGTACTGTAATGAACTCATTATTTATTTATATTAGTGTTAAATATACTGTATTCCGACTTCTCTATGGTTCATACCCCCCCGATACTACTCATAGATTCATCAAAATAAGCAAACAACACACAAAAACAGAATCTGTCAAAAACAGAACAGTCTGTAGTAATCTGACTTAATCGAATACTTCTGGAACTCCAAAAATTCGGAAATAAATTGGTGGACATGAGGAATTTGTCTATTAATCATCTGCAAAAAGAATCAACCTAAAAGCACTCTCCAGTAAAAATGGTAGCTAATCTCGTGAGCGCAAAAGTTTCTGTTTTTTACAGCAAGATCGCAAAGACTTCACCCAAGTCTTCCCAAAGGTTCTACTTGGCACAAACACTAATCAAAACATAAAACCACATATAAACAGAAGCTAGATGAATTATTTATTACTAACAGGAACAAAAAGTAAAGAACAAAAATAAAAATTGGGTTGCCTCCCAACAAGAGCTATCGTTTAACGCCCCTAGCTAGGCATAAAAGCAAGAATAGATCTAGGTATTGCCATAATGATAAGGCAAATCGCGAAAACTCATATCATACTCCCTTCGTTCAGCAGCAAGTTTTCTTTGTGGCGGGCAAAAGTAATCAAAAGGGCTAAATTTAATTGGACAAAAGTCCCCAAGATAAAGCTCGGGAGGTATTGGTTCCTCCTTTGGCCCCTCATATTGCACAATCAATTCATCATTATAAGCATTCTTTTGGCAAAAAGTCATGAGCCTTTGTTCAAGAGAAAATCCTAACCCATTGTTCTTAATAGAAAAATTATCATTAAGTTCAGAAATTCTATCAACTAAAACATCGGTAGGAACCTTTTTTCTAAGATTTTCATTATAAGCAACATGATCTAAAGATCGTAAATGCATTATGTCTTCTTGATAAAAAAGGATTGCCTCTATGGGAGGACAGCCAGCATCTACCCTATAATATGCAAAAAAAAAATTGGCCTCTTTTATTATAAATCTGAACTCATGTGCTAAAAAGATGGTAGCTTCTCGCTTAATAGAAGAATGCTCAATATTGGATAATTCTAGAAAAATCCTTTGTATGAAAGGATGCATGTGGATAAATTGTCTTTCAAGTTCAACCACGAGCAAAGATATATCTTCCGCAAGACTACTAGTTCTATGAAGAATAGACCCACCCATAGTGGGCAAAGCATCGGTGCAAGTAAACAAATCTTGAATAACTCTTTTTCCAATAATATTACCACTACCAATCCGAAACCTTTTAGTGTGTAAAATAATAGGTTCTTCATGAGGATTATCAAAATCATCAAAGTTTCCCCCATTGTTACTACTATCTTTTTCAACAATAACCTCCCAAGTTTCAGACATGATGGCAAAAAACCGCACTAAGAGCGAACACACAAGAGGCAAGCGGAAAGAGGCGAAGAAAAAGCAAGGGTTTTCAAAAATAGTTTTAGAAGTGGGGGAGAGGAAAACGAGAGGCGAATGGCAAATAATGTAATGTGAGGGAGAACAGTTTATGATGGGTACTTGGTATGTATTGACTTGGCGTAGATCTCCCCGGCAACGGCGCCAAAAATCCTTCTTCCTACCTCTTGAGCATGCGTTGGTTTTCCCTTGAAGAGGAAAGGGTGACGCAGGAAAGTAGCATAAGTATTTTCCTCAGTTTTGAGAACCAAGGTATCAATCCAGTAGGAGACAACGCACAAGTCACCTAGTACCTGCACAAAAAATCAAGAACCTTGCAACCAACGCGATAAAGGGGTTGTCAATCCCTTCACGGTCACTCACAAAAGTGAGATCTAATAAAGATAGTAAGGTAAATATTTTTGGTATTTTTGTTGTATAGATTGGAAAGTAAAGATTGCAAAATAGTAAATGAGATGCGATGTAAATAAAAGAAATGCAAATATAATAAGAAAGGGACCTGGGGGCCATAGGTTTCACTAGTGGCTTCTCTCAAGATAGCATGTATTACAGTGGGTGAACAAATTATTGCCGAACAATTGATAGAAAAGCGCATAGTTATGAACCTATCTAAGGCAATGATCATGAATATAGGCATCACGTCCGTGTCAAGTAGACCGAAACAATTCTGCATCTACTACTATTACTCCACACATCGACCGCTATCCAGCATGCATCTAGAGTATTAAGTTCATAAGAACAGAGTAACACATTAAGCAAGATGACATGATGTAGAGGGATAAACTCAAGCAATATGATATAAACTCCATCTTTTTATCCTCAATGGCAACAATACAATACGTGCCTTGCAGCCCCTACTGTCACTGGGAAAGGACACCGCAAGATTGAACCCAAAGCTAAGCACTTCTCCTATTGCAAGAAAGATCAATCTAGTAGGCCAAACAAAACCGATAATTCGAAGAGACTTGAAAAGATATCAAATCATGCATATAATAATTCAGAGAAGAACCAAATAATATTCATAGATAATAAAGTTCATAAATCCACAATTCATCGGATCTCGGCAAACACACCGCAAAAGAGTATTACATCGAATAGATCTCCAAGAACATCGAGGAGAACTTTGTATTGAGAATGAAAGAGAGAGAAGAAGCCATCTAAGGTCTATGGTAAACTACTCACGCTTCATCGGAGAGGCTATGGTGTTGATATAGAAGTCCTCCGTGATCGATTCCCCCTCCGGCAGATCGCTGGAAAAGGCCCCAAGATGGGATCTCACAGGTACAGAAGGTTGCGGCGGTGGAAAAGTGGTTTCGTGGCTCCCCTTGATGTTTTAGGGTATAAGAGTATATATATAGGTGAAAGAAGTACGTCGGTGGAGCTATGAGGCGCCCACGAGGGTGGGGGCACGCCTAACCCCCCTGGGCGTGCCCTCCTGCCTCGTGGCCGCCTCGTTGCGTCTCCGACTTCTTCTCCAAGTCATCTGGTTTGCTTTCGGTCCAAGAAAGATCGTCGCGAAGGTGTCATTCCGTTTGGACTCCTTTTGGTATTCCTTTTCTGCAAAACTCTAAAATAGGCAAAAAAACAGAAACTGGCACTGGGCCTCCGGTTAATATGTTAATCCCAAAATAATATAAAAGAGCATATTAAAGCCCATTAAACATCCGAAACAGATAATATAATAGCATGGAACAATCAAAAATTATGGATACGTTGGAGACGTATCACCCATCGGGGGATCGAAGCCAACCCCGGCAAGATTAAAGCTATCGAGCAGATCCAAGCACCAAGGACAGTCAAGGATGTGAGACGTTTGACAGGCTGCGTTGCCGCGCTAAGAAGATTCATTTCCAAGTCTGCCGAGCGCGCCCTGCCGTTCTTCAAAATTTTGAAGAAGGCAGGGCCCATGAAGTGGACTCCAGAGGCAGATGCGGCTTTGCAAGAGTTGAAGACCTACTTGTCCTTTGTGCCTACCTTGGTTGCTCCCAAGCCACAAGAGCCGTTGCTGCTATACTTAGCGGCAACCAACCAAGTGGTTAGCACAGCCTTTGTAGCACGGCGGGAAGTGGATGAAGCAGAAAGTGAGCAAGTACCAACAGAGTCAGATAAGAATCATGACAGAAGTAAGCACGATAGTGAGAGCAACCCCAAGGACACGGTAAGGAAGAAAGTGGTGCAGTGCCGAGTGTACTTCGTCAGCTCCTTGCTACAGGGGGCTAGATCGAGGTACTCTGGCATGCAAAAGTTGGTCTTTGGTCTCATCATGGCCTCAAGGAAACTGCGCCACTACTTCCAAGCCCATGAGATCACGGTTGTCACTCGTTTCCTGTTGCAAAGGATACTCCAAAACCCTGAGGCTACCGGCAGAATAGTGGAGTGGGCTTTGGAGTTATCCAGTTTTGGTTTGAAATTTGAGAGCACATCAACAATCCAGTGCAGGGCATTGGTAGAGTTTATTGAAGAATGGACAAAATCCCTGATGAGGAAGTGCCAGAGACAGTTATCCCATGCAAGGAACCGCCCCAAGAATGGATTATGTATTTCGATGGTACCTTTTCCCTGCAAGGTGTGAGGGTTGGTGTGCTTCTTGTTGCCCCCTCCGAGGAACACTTGAAGTACGTCGTCCAGATGCATTTTGCCCGGGAAGAGGCAACCAACAATACAGCAGAGTATGAAGGGCTCCTTGCCGGGCTCAGGATTGCCGCAGAATTGGGAATTAAAAAGCTGGTCATTCGAGGATATTCATAGCTTGTGGTGAGACAAGTCAACAAGGATCACCAAATCCCATTATGGAGGCCTACCTCGAGGAAGTGAGGAGATTGGAGGAACGCTTTGACAGATTGCAAACAGAGCATGTACCCCGAGCGGAAAACAGCATAGCTAATCATCTGTCAAAGTGTGCTGCGCAGAAGCTTCCTGTGGAACCAGGGACTTTTGTTCTCCATCTTACTCAGCCCACCGTATCCCCAACAACAATGGCCCGGAAAAGGAGAAAATTGGACTCCCGTAAGCCTCTCCCGGTAGAGTCGTCCGCTCCTGGCAGAGACCCTGCCAGAAACAACTCCTTGACACCTGCCGGACTGCACCCTCCAGCCAGGCTCATGGACCCCGCGGACAAGGAATGTGCCCCCGTAGTTGAGGAGGTGCCGCTAGTCCTCGTTGCCAAGCCCCAGGCTCCAACTTGGGCAGGGCACATAGTCCACTTCCTCCAAACCAAAGAGCTTCCCGGCGACCAAGATGAAGATGAAAGAGTAGCCCGGAGGGCCAGTATGTATCAGTTTGTCGATGACACTCTGTACAGAAGGAGGCCCAATGGTGTGAATATTTGGGAATTTATAGGGCGAAGAGGCGGTGCAGGAGGTCTCCGTGGGGGCACAACCTCCCTGGGTGCGCCCTGGTGGGTAGTTCTCCCCACGGGCCTCCCCTCTGGTACTTTCTTGGCCCACTAGGTGTCTTTTGGTCCAGAAAAATTCTCCAAAAACTTTCGGTGCATTTGGACTCCGTTTTATACTGATATTCTGCGAAGTAAAAAACAAGCAAAAGGCAACAACTAGCACTGGGAACTTGTCAATAGGTTAGTCCCAAAAAATGATATAAAATTGCTATAAAATGATGGTAAAACATCCAAGAATGATAATATAACAACATGGAACAAGCAAAAATTATAGATACATTGGAGACGTATCACTTATCAACGAATTAGAATGGAGCCACTTCTGTCTTTTCTTTTGTGAATTTGACAACAGTGCGCCAGAGTCTGAGATACCCATGCATAAAAAACAATAGTGTGAGTAGGGGTGAAGTGTGTGCACAAGTAGTACACTGCAAATGTAGCAGATAGTATGTTGGTCAAAAATAAATGAAGGCACACATATGATAGCTCTAGAAATGCATGGCACACGAAATTAGATTATAGGGTTTTGAATATGAGCACGGGGATGGTTTGGAAGTGCAGGTAATCCTCCGGCAAAGCACCAAGTGTGGTCCTATGAAAATAATAGTCGAATGAAAACAAATAGGCCAGTCCAATTTTTCTGCACCGTCCGATGTACAAAGAACGGGCAGATGGCCTTCATCTACCTTCAGCTAGTCAGTGTTGACGATCTTACTTAAACCACAAGCGACCACCAGCCTAGTCCCCTGTCTCCACCCTCCCCTCCCCTCGACCTCACCCCACCGCCATGTTTGGCACCGTCCCCTGGCCGTCCCTTTAAGCCCCACCAACCGCCAGATCATGCGGCAGCAGCTCCTGCGCCCCACGCCCCTAAGATAGACACTCATGCATCGCTTCCATGGTGAATAGGCGGACTAGGTGCTCCGTGCGCCTCAGTGGGTGCTACTTCTTTTAATTGGGAATCAAATGACAATTGAAATCCAGGCGGGAATGGACCTCTAGCTAAGGTGAAATAGTAAATGGGGGGGAATCTTGTGCATGGCGGTTTACTTGGAACATTTAGTATCACGAAGAAGGTGCAGTAAGAAGCGGTCGACTGGTTTCTTTTGTGGGATGAATACCGTGTAAGCAGAGACGTAAGATTTTCACGAATAAGGGAAAAGGAGTACCATTTTTGGCTGGCAATGATGTGTCCTCCTTTTATTTTTTCGACGATCTTCTTGTGGTTCAGTGGAAACAAGATGTTGTTCAGGGCAGTTGAGCCCTGGATGAACCCACTGCCAAGTTGTTGAGTGTGATGCGGTTGCCGTCTCTCGGTAGTGTGGAAGCATATCTGAGGCGACGAATGCCAGCGGAATGGGAACAGGTCTGGTGCGGTGGACGGTTGCGACAGCGGTGAGGCGTAGGACAGCATGGTCGAAGTGGTTCGGGTACGTCGCACGTCGGTGTTGTGGAGGCAGCTCTGCCTCAACTTCAGCTGCAAAGTCATTGAGGGTGTTGCGGTTGCGGTTGCGGTGGACGACGATGTGGGGTACCAGCTCTGGCATGATGGAGTAGTGTGGCGGTGGATTGGGCGCGATGGGGTGGAGGACAAAGGAGGCTGGGGTTTCGTGGCTCGTGGAGAGGGCATTTTGGCGCCCAAGGAGTATGAATGTTTCGGTTTGGTACGTGCTTGTTTGAAATTTGGGGAAAGTTACAAACTTTGCCCACATCTAAAATTTCAGACATATTGTGGGTCGGGGATAGGACAGTAATCTCAGGTGTCCCAAATACTGGGCGGGAACGATTATGGCCGAGCGCATGGGTGTTGACGCGCCCATGATGTATGAATATTTTTTTTGGAGGCGGTTGACTGGCACCTTGGTGAAGTTACAAACCTACCCCGGTTTAGACCATTGAACGTCGGGCCAATAGGCTACACGGGTCAGAGTCGGGATAGTAATTTCCAACCACCAAACATTGGTCTCGCGTGGTTTCGGGTGACGAGAGGCTTGTTTGGCGCTTCGTTCAATATTTGGGAGCAGAAGCATTAACGTTTACAATTCTCTTGAATTGAACTTTTAGGATTTGTCAAACTTTAAAAATCTTGACTCTTGATAATCCTAAAACTAAAATTTTTTTGGAATGGTGGGGGTAAATTTGAATCTACTTTATACACGAGTATATATTAATTTTTTGCAGCTTACAGATATAATCTCCTTGGTTGCAATAAAATAGTTAGACATGCGTATGAATATATAGCATGTTCAAACACACAACAATGATTGATGCCCCCTTTTAGATGTGATTTACAAATGTCATTATCTCGCATTCAAATAGTTGAATGCACTTCCTATGAATTCGAATCTTCAAAACCACTTTTATGTTAAATTCAACATGTATTCTAGTTTGTAGCTAGCAATTTGGAATGTATCCATGTATATGACAAATGTATAAAGTGCTTGACACTGACAACACAAAGTGCACTCATATTTATATGTGAATTGCAAAAGCCATGCATTGTCTCGATTTCAAACCACTCTCACTCTATGGATCAATAATGTGAAATAACTCTGTACACATGCTCGAATTCAATAGAGTATGGGTGTGTTTTTTTTATAGAAAGACTATAAGGGAACCCCCTACAGTATAATTGGTGCAACTAACCCAAATTGCAAGTACCATGCCTTGAACCTGGTTGGGTGGGAAGGCATCAACCCCTCCCCACCACTAGAGTATGGGTGTTTGATAGACCAATGTTCGTTCATACACAAATTGCAAAATTCATGATCCCATCCAATTTTTTTAATACAATTTATATTTTAAGTTGATGCGTAGAACCATCTTTTACTCGTAGATGCACTATGCCTCGGCCCCTCCTCACACACATGCTATCTCTCTATCTGACACATAAGCGCACACACTTTATATACATCCGCATTTCTCTCTCACACATGCTCACACTCTCTCTTGGGGTGTCTCACGCACACTATCTCTCTCCCTCTCTCTCTCTCTCTCTCTCTCTCTCTCTTACTACTATCTACGACTCTTTTCACTAATCTCAGTCAGAAACACTTTTTCTCTCACATGCATACGAACGCATGGTCCCTGTTAGCCCTCTCTCTAGACATATATCTCCCTACGTGTTTCCCGCACACACACACACTCCCTTTAGGCCTCTCTCGCACACATTGCCCCCTCTCTCTCTTATTAGTTGGCGGATATGATTCCATCAGATCATTCGGTAGGATATCCCTCACGATTAGGCTAGATGGTAATAAGAGGCAAAGTTTTACCAATGTCCAGGCCCTTGCGGTCGAGGAAATACCCTATGTAGTGTATATTAGTGTTGGGGTGTGTACAAATTACACGTGAATACCAAGGTATTGTGTGTGTGTGTGCTATCGATGAATTAGCCCCTGGGCTTATATAACATACTCCGGGCCTAGAGTTACAAATCATAGTCGACTTATAGTCAGTGGAGATAGAGTCCTCTGCGACTCTGGTATCTTCTTCTTTTACGTCAAGTCCTCCATGGGTCTTCGTATGACGCATCTCGGTTCGACCTATGTGGCGCAGGATGGAACCGACCTATGAGTCCTCACCTCGACCCACCAAACCTAGAAATGATGTGCCCACCACACCTCACACACCATCTACCACTAAGAAAATAAACATATACAATAGTACAAAGTTATACATGAAAATTAATTGCATGGTGCATCCAATGATATTTGTTCCGTATTGTGAATGTTTATATTTTTCTCCTATAAAATTAATCACAGTAAAGAGAAACGAAGGGCATATCTCTCTCTCCACCACACACCCCCTCTCTCTACACCACTTTCACATACGCACACAAACTATCTCTTGGCCCTCTAAAAGTACGCCTCGGGCACATTCACGCATGACGGTCATTGTATTTCAAATGAAAGCACAATATGGTCACTGGACTTCAGAATATGCTCATTATGGTCACTATATACATTCTTCTGGTGATTATACGGTCTCTAGCTCACCGCACTACTCCATATTTTGTTGATGACACTAATGGTCATTGTATTTAAAGCGTGCTCCATATTTTGTTGATGACAGTGATGATCATTGTATTTGAAGTGAAAGCACGATATGGTCACTGAACTTCAGAATAAGCTCATTACGGTCACCATATACATTTTGTGGTGCAAACGAACCTACGGTTGGATTGTTAAGAGGACTGTGGTATCCCCAGCCCACCAGGGTTCAAGTCCTGGTGCTCGCATTTATCCTGGATTGACGTTCCCGTTGACTACAAGGCGCCTACGGTGACTTTGTAAAATCTCAAGATGATATGCCGGCTCACTCTCTCGAAGGTGCTCATAGGGGTAGGGTGTGCGTGTGTGCATTCGTAGGTGTGAGTGTATGCACGTATATATGAGCGCTTACGTCTGTATTGTGTTAAAAAATATTATTTTTTGTGATTATACGGTCAGTGGCTCACCGTAGAGCTCTGTAATTAGTTGATGACACGATCAATTGACCAGTCAAACGGTCCACATGGCGCAGCTAGTGTTGCATCATCAGCGCACATTACCATAGGGCCCACCTGTCAGCGCATATATGAAAGAAAGAAATGGTAATAAATTAGTGGTCGGTGGGGATTTGGAGTCGTGACCTCAGGTTGGTAGCCCGCGCGTCCTAACCACAACGAACATGATCACCTTGTGATCATATGCTGAGCTGGCCCTTTTAATTGCATGCGCGCACAAGCTACTGTGGTGAATACAAACACATCACACATGCGCACAAACACACACGCAACGCCCGCATGCATGCATGCAATACTCACACGTACACATTCATGGACGCAACACTCGCACAAACATACGCACGCATGCAGGCTGCAACACTGGCAAGTACACATGCACGCACGAACACACGCACACATGCATGCATGCAACACTTACTCGTACACATGCACACACGCATCACTCGCATGAACACACACGCATGCATGCACACGCTCAACCTATACGTGCATGCACCCTTTGTTAAAGACATGGATTGTTACGAGTATTAATCAATCTTATCTGTGATAAGCAGAACATTAATTTTTGCAGCGCTCTTTTTGAATCATAACGTATCGAATGGGCTATCAACGTATATATGAAAAATTTAGAACTCTCTTACATTATATAATAGTGTCTTTTACATATGTGACCCTAAGTGGAACCCACCACTCATATTTGCCCCAAATTTTGAAGGCTGCTCAAATTTTCCCTCTGCCGTCATCTGCACTTATATAAATGCCCTTCCATGGCTTTCTGTCCAGTTAAGGCTATTTGACCGCTAACCGGCCGTTTCTTTGACATTTTTGCCCCTTCGTCCTTACGGCTGGGCCCCATTTGCCGACTCACTTTCTCTCCCTCACACTCTCTCGCCCGAGCCGCATGCTCTCACTCCCTCCCCCAAATCGCTTCGCCTCACGCTGTAACCCTAACCCTAGCTCGCTCGATCCCCATTGAGCAAGGCTCGTTTGACTGATGGCAGTCGTGGTGGAGCTTCAAATCTGATTCATGGTGCACTCTTCTATGGCTGGAAGGACGGATCAGGGCCAGGTGATGGAGGGCAACAGTGGTCTTGGTGGTGGCAGCCAACCATGGAGCACACTACTGCCAGAGAAGAATTCTTTGGGGGCATTCTTCGGCAGGGTAACTTTTTTATTTCAAATCTGTCGCATCCTCATGGCGTTCGTAGTTGGATTAGTCCTTGTAGTTTAATCTGTTGACCTACTTCATACTGCTCATGGCATTTGTTCCTATTTGTGTTTTCCATGGTTATCATAGGATTGATCCCGATAGAGCAATTGGGATGGAATGTAGAATGGAAACCACACTGCTAGGTCCTGTTGGAACAAAAGTAGCCAATACAGGCTTCTCATTTCCTTTGGTTGCAGACAGTGAATGGAAGTTTAACTAGTTTAGATCTTCCATATGCGCCAAATATCCATGGGGAACATGATGCAGTGGAATTCAGGTATTATGACATTGATAAATCAGCTTGGGTCCCTGTCCAGTGTGATGATGAGCTGAGGATCATTTTTGCAATACATGATTCTTTCCTTGCCAAACTTGAATCGGTGTCATACAAAGGAAAAGAGGACAGCTAGAGAGCATAGCAACATGATCATAGTGTAGTTCTAGAGGTAGAGGTGGGAGCAGCCAATCCAGGTCTCTGTGCTCAGGTGTCATCCCTGGATCAGTAATGCTGACACCACACAGTACTTCGAAGGATTTATAACAGAGTAGCAATCACACACTTATTACATCGTTGTCCAAAAGAGGACTTATTACAATAAATATGGCTTAAGGCCATCTAATAACGATAACAATGGAAGACTTGGAAGATAAGTGAGTCCATCAACTCCATCGGCATCACTGAGTATAGAACCACGACCTAAACACCTTACTCGTCGTCTGAAAAGTCTGCAACATGAAAGTTGCAGCCCGAAAACGGGTCAGCACATGGAATATGCTGCCAATGTAACACAGAGAGAGCAATGAAGCAATAAGCCTATACTACATGCATATATGGCTGGTGGAAAAGCTCTCTGATTACGCTTTTGCATAAAGCTAGTTTTTCCCTACCGCAAAGGAATAAATTTGTTTAACTATCATGGTGGTTGTTAAACATTGAGAATGGTTGACAAAGATCCTCAATCCCAATTAAAAGTACTCATTAAAAACCCAACAATATTAATTAGAGTAACATGTTGAGATTCACATGATATTCAAGTACTAGATACTCAAGATGTCCATAACCGGGGACACGGCTAATCATGATTAGTTTATACACTCTGCAGAGGTTTATGACTATTCCCCACAAGACTCGATCGCCTCCGCTTTGGTTCTCGCACTACATGGTGTTTGAGAGACGGATGACCGAGACATAGTCTTTCGAAGCACTAGCACCTTACATGTGGGTAGACCGTACCAACCTACAACCCCTACATCTCGCTAGTCTACCCGTAAGAGTTCGCACAACTTAGTCAACTATGCCAGAGCCCATAATGGCTTGTGGCTGCACACGGAAGTTACTAGTTTGAATAATCTTATGATCCCTTTGAGCCTGGGTGGCGGTCTGAAGAAATACAGGCAAGTCCTCGATAGAAACCAGGTGCCTCAATCCACCCGGATGTGTGTTTAAGTTGCCACCTTAAATAAACCATTAATTAACAATCTCACATCTGTCATGGATATTCACTCACCCAATCCACGTCTACTAGCATAGCATGGCATAATAAGCAAACGTAGAAGTAACTCCCAAGGTTTCGTAAGTAAAACAGGTAATAGGAACTACCTCAATCTACTTCCCATCCCACAATTTAATTAGGTCCTAACCATGCAAGTGTTTGAGGATTGATCTAATGCATAAAACTGGGTAGTAGAAAAAGTATGATCAAGTGTTACTTGCCTTGCTGACGATTCGCGAAACCTAGAGATTCGAAATAACAAGCGGCGCACTCCGGGTGATCTATCGTAGACAAACAACAAGCATACAATAAGTATCCATCTAATGCACAGGTAAATCTCGAATAAAAGATCTGACCAGAAAGTTCAACTTAAGAACCCTGGTTGCAAAGGAATCGAATCAAATAAAGCAACGAAAAACATCCCATGGAAGAAAACAGCTCAGTTCTAGCAAGTTGAAACTAGGTCAAATTTTACAGTAGCAAAACTTTGTTTAAGTTGATTAGTCGGAATAGCGGTTTCGAAACGAAACTCCAGGCGCTTGAATCACCTGATTCCGATAAACGAGCGAGAAGATAAACTAGAACGAAGATTGGATCTGAAATCGAGATTGGAAAATAACGGATTAAATCCGATTAAAAGAAAAACGACGAACGGTTAAACGAACGGACGTTCGTTAACGGAAACTAACCGGTGAACACGTTCGTTAAAACGAACGGATCGGAGAACACTCACTAATTAGTTGAACCGGAAAAAAAAACCAAATCTAGGGTTCGAAAAAAAAACCGAGACGGTTTTTTTAAAAAAAAAGCAGGCGATTTAACGGCGGCGGCTATACCTCCCATGAGGCCTCGTGGCGGAACGGGCTCCGGCGGGTTGGGGTGGCTCGGGCTCGGCGGGTCGGCGGGCGGGCGGCGGGCGGCGGCAAGACAGCGGCGAGGCGCGGCGCCGGGCGGTGTGTGAAGGCGACTTCGGTGGCGGGATGAGGTGAGGGGCGGCGCGTTTTAAGGAGGGGAGGGGGGGTCTGCCTTGGGGGAGGGGTCACGGCGGCGGGGGCGTCGTCCCCGAGCGGGACTCGGGCGGCGGCGGCGGCCAGGTCTCCCGGGAGGAGACGGCTCGGCCGGGTGGGCCGTCGGCTGGGCCTTGGCCCAGTCGGCGCGCGGCGGATTTTTTTTTAAATAAGATCACGCGCAGAAAAATGAATAAAATAAAATCTAAACGAACTCCAAAATTAATAAAGTAAATTTTCCCCGACTCCTAAAAATGAGTCGAACAAAATGAACTTTAACACGGGGCCAAAATGAAAATTTTTAAAATACGCATTTTTCCCTAAGGCAAATAAAAGTGACAAACTTCCAAAAAATAAAAATCTAAAATTTGATTTATTTAATAAATCTTCATTTTTCCTAAATTTTGGGAAAGTCATATTATTCCCTCTCTTATTTTTGATATTGGAAAAATAATTGAAGATGAAATAAATAAAAATCAAAATGATCCTATTTTCAAAATTTGAGAAAACTCAAATATGAAAATAATGAAATCTCCAACTCTCTCCGAGGGTCCTTGAGTTGCGTGAAATTTCTAGGATCGGCAAAATGCAAGAAAATATGAAATGCATGATGACTTAATGTATAACATTCCAAATTGAAAATTTGGATGTTACAAACCTATCCCCCTTAAGATGAATCTCGCCCTCGAGATTCGGGTTGGCTAGAAAATAGGTGAGGGTGGTCCTTGAGCAAATCCTCTTCTCTTTCCTGTGTGGCTTCATCCTCGGTGTGGTGGCTCCAATCGAACCTTGCAAAACTTGATAACCTTGCCGTGAGTAACTCGCTGGCATAATCGAGAATCTTGACTGGTTACTCCTCATATGTTAAAACATCCTTTAACTGAATTGCTTCAAGTGGCACTGTATCTCTTAACGGTACTTCCGCCATCTCGGCGTGACATCTCTACAGCTGAGAAACATGAAATACATCATGAACTCCTCGACAGTCCCTCCGCAATTCCAGCTTATAAGCAACTTCTCCCATGCGTTGCAAAAATCTTATACGGTCCAACGAAACGTGGTGCTAACTTTCCTTTAACTCCAAAACGCTTAACTCCTCGAAGTGGGGATACTCTAAGATAAACTCGCTCCAACTTCATATTCTATCACCTTGCTTTTGAATCCGCATAGCTTTTCTCGGTTCGGACTGGGCTACCTTGAGCCTATCGCGTATCAACTTAACCTTCTGCTCGGACTCCTTAATCAAATCTGGTCCAAACAATCGACGGTCTCCAGCTTCCCCCATGATAACGGTGTCCTGCACCTCCTTCCGCATAAAGCCTCGAAGGTGCCATCTTCAAGCTGGTTTGGTAACTGTTGTTATAAGAAAACTCTGCATACGGCAAGTTATCATCCCAACTAGATCCATAATCTAGTGCACAAGCTCTCAAAGCATATCCTCCAAAATCTGATTGACTCTCTCGGTCATCCATCTGCTCGTGGGTGAAAAGCTGTCTTGAATTCCAGCTGGTTCCCAATGTTTCAGTAACTGATTCCAAAAGCTGTGAGGTAAATTGGGTTCCTCTATCTGATACGATACTCCTCGGAACTCCGTGTAAACACACAATTCTGGTCATGTATATCTTTGCCAACTTAGCGCTGCTATAGGTAGTCTTGACTGGAATGAAATGAGCTACCTTCGTCAAGCGGTCGACTATAACCCAAATCGAGTCATATCCTCGAACGAGTCTTTGGCAAACCTGTGATGAAATCCATGCCTAGTTTATCCCACTTCCATTCGGTATTGGCAATGGTTGCAACAATCCCATCGCTTCGATGCTCTGCCTTCACCCTTTGACATACATCACAAACCGCTACATACTCGGCGATATCCTTCTTCATTCCGGTCCACCAAAACGTTTCCTTCAAATACAAATACATCTTGGTATTTCCTGGGTGAATCGAATATGGTGAATCATGTGCTTCTTGCAAAAATCAACTTCCTGATCTCCGGGTCATTTACACATAAACACGGTCGTCAAACCATAGGGTATCGTGCTCATCCTCACGAAATCCCTTAGCTTTTCCTTCGCTCATTTTCTCCTTTATAGAGGCAACTTCCTTATCGCCTTTTGAGCTTCTCCGATTTTGTCCATCAACGAGACTGAATCTCCAATGCTGCTACATAGCCTCTCGGAACTATTTCCAAACATAGCTCTCGAAGGTCCTCGGCTAACTCCTTGGGTATTCCTCCCATCATTAGGGTATTGACGTGGCTCTTACGGCTCAATGCGTCTGCTACAACGTTAGCCTTTCCGGGTGATAATGCAATCTCATATCATAATCCTTAATAAGCTCCAGCCATCTCCTCTCGTCTCGAGATTTAATTCCTTCTGCGTGAAGATGTACTTCAAACTCTTGTGATCCGTGTACACCTCACAATGATTTCCAACGAGAAAATGTCTCCGGTCTTCAATGCATGCACAACGCCGCTAACTCCAAATCGTGTGTGGCATAATTCAACTCATGAGGCTTAAGCTGTCGTGAAGCATCTGAAACAACTCTTCATTCCTGCATAAGCACTGCTCCAAGTCCTCGGCGTGAAGCGCCGTAATACACCTCATAATCCTTGGTCCGATCCGCAAAATTAACACCGGTGAGGTAACCAATCTTTTCTTCAACTCCTGAAAACTTGCCTCACAATCCTCAGTCCATATGAACTTGGTATCCTTCTTCAACAATTCTGTCATAGGCTTTGCAATCCTTGAGAAATTCTCAATGAATCTTGGTAGTATCCTGCGAGTCCAAGGAAACTCCGGATCTCTCCAACTGTCGTTGGTGCTTCCCAATTGGTTACGGTCTCAACCTTTGTGGGGTCAACTGCTATCCCTTCTCCGGATATAACATGTCCAAGAAATCCAACTTCCTTTAGCCAAAACTCACATTTGCTGAACTTGGCATATAAGCGATGTTCCCTTAGTTTCTCCAAAACCAATCGCAAATGTTCCTTATGTTCTTCTTCATTCTTCGGAAAATCAAAATATCATCTATGAACACCACGAATTTAACTTATCCAAAAACTCCATAAACACTTTGTTCATCAGGGTTCATGAAATAGGCATGCTGCGTTAGTCAGTCCAAATGACATAACGGTATATTCATACTGATCCATATCTCGTGGTAAATGTTGTCTTAGGTATGTCCCGCTCTCGAATCTTCAATCGATGGTACCCTGATCGCAAATCGATCTTGGAAAACACTTTAGCTCCTTGCAAATGATCAAACAGATCATTTATCATTGGTAGTGGGTACTTGTTCTTGATTGTTACTTCATTCAATCCACGATAATCAACAACCATCCTTAACGATCCATCCTTCTTCTCCACTAACAGTACGGGTGATCCCCAAGGTGAAGAACTTGGGCGATATAGCCTTTATCCAATAGCTCCTTAATCGCTTCTTGATTTCCGCCAAACTCGTGCGGGCATCCCGTATGGTCGCTCGATATTGGGCCTATTCACGGCAAAAGCTCTATCAAAACTCAATGTCTCTATCCGGTGGCATTCTGGCAATTCCTCGGGAAATACATCAGGAAATCCTTCACCATCGGTACTTCTTCCCGCACAACTCGATAAGGAATTTACTTGTGCTCTCCTCGGCTCATGCCGTGATACATACTTGATTCTCCTCCCTTCCGGGGTGGTAAGCAAAATTGACTTAGTGGCGCAATCTATGTTCCCCCATACCGATAACCAATCCATGCCTAATATCACATCCAATCCTTGGGATTCCGTAACTATTAGGTCCGAGGGAAAAACATAGTGTCCAATCCTTAATGGCAGTCGATCACACCATATACTAGCCATGTATTCTGCTCCAGGTGAGGTTACTAGCATGGGTGACCTAAGGGCTTGGGTTGGTAATTTGTACTTATCCACAAATCCCCTTGATATGTATGAATGCGATGCACCGGTATCGAAAAGAACAACTGCAGTAAATGACTTAACCAAAAACTTACCGATTACTGCATCGGGCTGATCTTCAACCTCCTCTACATCAATGTGGTTCACATGTCCCCTATTGAAAGGGTTTGGCTTCTTTCCAGAGCTTCCATTGCCATTTCCATTACGCCTTCTCGGATACCAGTCATTTGCATAATGCCCAGATCTTGCGGCACTTAAAGCAAGTGATGTGGCTCAGGTCTACCTTGGTTGGGGTTGATGGTGTGGTGCGGTTACATCCATTGCTTCCTCCATTCCCTGCTCCCATTCTTGGTGCCATTATGGTTGTGCGAAGTTTCCTCCTCCATGGGTATGTCAAACCGAACTCCTGTTTAGGGGTATAACGGGCTTCATTGGCTCGAGTTATACTTCCGCCCATACTTCCTCTTGCGGTTCTCAATTTGTCGCTGCTTTCCTTCAATCATGAGAGCACGGTCTATCAACTCCTGGTAGTTATTGAAACTTGCTACCATCAACTGCATGCTTAACTCCATTCAGTCCTTCGAAACTTCTCTGCTTAGCTGCATCCGTAGCAACGCTATCCGGGGCATAACGTGCTAACTTACTAAAATCATCCACATCTCGCCAACAGTCCTTCCTCCTTGGCATAAGTTGCGAAACTCACGCTTCTTCATGGCCATAGCTCCTGCCGAGACATGGGCGGTCACGGAAAGCTTCTTGGCCAGTCTGATCCCATGTGGCGTTGTCTACAGGATAAGTGGCTGTAAAATTCTGCCACCATGCTGCTGCGGGTCCTTCAAGATGGTGTGCAGCAAACTTCACCTTCTCTCCATCTGTACATCCTGCAGTGGTCAACTCCCTCCCTATCTTACCGAGCCAATCATCTGCTACTATCGGCTCGGTGCTACTGGAAAACACTGGCCGGTTCAGCCTTAAGAAACGAGCCAGATGGTCAACTGGTGGTGGTGGTGGTGGGTTGTTGTTGTTTTTGTTGCCTTGATTCTGTACAAATGTTTGGATCAAAGTGTTCTGCTGCTGAATCAACTGGGTGATCTCTGGCGGGAAAACAAACCCGGGGTCGCGTCTCGGAGGCATCTGATGGGTTTAGAAAAGATGAGAAATTAAGAATAGAGTGGGGTCTAAGGAGAAACACTACCCAAATGTATATGAGCAAATGCACACAAAATCACTTCATTCAATACAAACAAAGGGCTTACAACGATCTAACTATCGCAAAAGTGCGTGAACTAAAATGTTAGATGGAGGGAATACTACTAATATGTGGGGTCATCTATTAATTTGAACCGGTGGAAGACTCCATGATGTCTGCTCCAGCTTCATCTTCAAAGTCGGGTTCACTTGGATCCGAGTCGGTGTCGTCGATGTTGATGTAGTCGCTCGGGCAGTCGACGTACTTGTCTTCATTCTTGAGCGCCAATTTCTTCTTGAGTTCTTCAATCTCATACTTAAGATCGTTATTGTGTCTTGCTAAAGCTACGATCTCGTCCATGTAGTCCTTACGTGTACACTTTAGTTCTTCTTCAAGTTCGATGATCCTTCCCTTCGCATCCTTTAATTTGATCATATCATTGCACATCCGGTTCTCTGGCGTCCGAATGTGCCGGTTTAACTCCTGGATGAAAGCTGCAATGGATCTATCCTTCTTAGTGCTGACTATCTCCCACTGTTCATCTCGGCGTCCGCAAATCTGGTAGATGGTGTCTTTGAGGTCTTCTTGGTAAACTTCTCCAATGCATCCCATGGTGATATGAGCTGCCATGCTCTTTCCCAGACTCCAGGTTGGTGCACTGAAAACACTATCTATAGGCTTGGTGATTGGGGCGAATGTCCTTCCCGGAACATGAGCTTGAATCTTCCAGCGCTCCTCATCAGGCAGAGTGGCGTTGAAAGTCCCGGTGAAGCTTGGTAGTACAATGTTCAGGTACTTGGTGACTTCCTTCAAGTGAAATCCAAAAGGTGTGCCTTCATCTGGTTGGGTGTACTTGATCTTCGCGTCCTTCATCCTAAAAGAGTAGAAAATATGAGGAGTTAGAAAATGAGAAGAGAGTAGTGATCTATGGCTTTAACTTAGTGGTCGTGTCTCATACCAACAGGTGCTCTGATACCATCTCTGTAGCGACCGACCGAATGGATCAAGTCTACGTGCTCGTGTGTCATCCTGGATCGAATGCCGACACCACACAAGATTTCAAGGATTTATAACAGAGTAGCAATCACACACTTATTACATCGTTGTCCAAAAGAGGACTTATTACAATAAATATGGCTTAAGGCCATCTAATAACGATAACAGCGGAAGACTTGGAAGATAAGTGAGTCCATCAACTCCATCGGCATCAATCGAGTATAGAACCACGACCTAAACACCTTACTCGTCGTTCGAAAAGTCTGCAACATGAAAGTTGCAGCCCAAAACGGGTCAAGACATGGAATATGCTGCCAATGTAACACGTAGAGAGCAATGAAGCAATAAGCCTATACTACATGCATATATGGCTGGTGGAAAAGCTCTCTGATTCTGCTTTTGCATAAAGCTAGTTTTTCCCTCATCGCAAAGGAATAAATTTGTTTAACTATCATGGTGGTTGTTAAACATTGAGAATGGTTGACAGCATCCTCAATCCCAATTAAAAGTACTCATTAAAAACCCAACAATATTAATTAGAGTAACATGTTGAGATTCACATGATATTCAAGTACTAGATACTCAAGATGTCCATAACCGGGGACACGGCTAATCATGATTAGTTTATACACTCTGCAGAGGTTTGCGCACTATTCCCCACAAGACTCGATCGCCTCCGTTTGGTTCTCGCACTACATGGTGTTTGAGAGACGGATGACCGAGACATAGTCTTTCAGAAGCACTAGCACCTTACATGTGGGTAGACCGTACCAACCTACAACCCCTACATCTGCTAGTCTACCCGTAAGAGTTCGCACAACTTAGTCAACTATGCCAGAGCCCATAATGGCTTGTGGCTGCACACGGAAGTTACTAGTTTGAATAATCTTATGATCCCTTTGAGCCTGGGTGGCGGTCTGAAGAAATACAGGCAAGTCCTGATAGAAACCAGGTGCCTCAATCCACCCAGATGTGTGTTTAAGTTGCCACCTTAAATAAACCATTAATTAACAATCTCACATCTGTCATGGATATTCACTCACCCAATCCACGTCTACTAGCATAGCATGGCATAATAAGCAAACGTAGAAGTAACTCCCAAGGTTTCGTAAGTAAAAGCAGTAATAGGAACTACCTCAATCTACTTCCCATCCCACAATTTAATTAGGTCCTAACCATGCAAGTGTTTGAGGATTGATCTAATGCATAAAACTGGGTAGTAGAAAAAGTATGATCAAGTGTTACTTGCCTTGCTGACGATCCGCGAAACCTAGAGATTCGAAATAACAAGCGGCGCACTCCGGGTGATCTATCGTAGACAAACAACAAGCATACAATAAGTATCCATCTAATGCAGGTAAATCTCGAATAAAAGATCCGACCGTAAAGTTCAACTTAAGAACCCTGGTTGCAAAGGAATCGAATCAAATAAAGCAACGAAAAACATCCGGCGGAAGAAAACAGCTCAGTTCTAGCAAGTTGAAACTAGGTCAAATTTTACAGTAGCAAAACTTTGTTTAAGTTGATTAGTCGGAATAGCGGTTTCGAAACGAAACTCCAGGCGCTTGAATCACCTGATTCCGATAAACGAGCGAGAAGATAAACTAGAACGAAGATTGGATCTGAAATCGAGATCAGAAAATAACGGATTAAATCCGATTAAAAGAAAAACGACGAACGGTTAAACGAACGGACGTTCGTTAACGGAAACTAACGGGTGAACACGTTCGTTAAAACGAACGGATCGGTGAACATTCACTAATTAGTTGAACCGGAAAAAAAACCAAATCTAGGGTTCAAGAAAAAAACCGAGACGGTTTTTTTGAAAAAAAACGGGCGACGAAAGGCGGTGGCTATACCTCGGTGAGGCCTCCGTGAGCGAACGGGCTCCGCTGGGTTGGGGTGGCTCGGCGGGGCTCGGCGGGTCGGCGGGCGGGCGGTGGGCGGCGGCGACGGCCGAGCGACGGCGGGCGGCGTCAGGCGGCTCGGGTGGCGGCGGGCGACTCAAGTGGCGGCGGATGAGGTGAGGGCGGCGGGCGGGTTTTAAGGAGGAGGGGGTCTGCCTTGGGGAGGGGTCACGGCGAAGGGCGCTGCCCCGAGCGGGACTCGAAGGCGGCGGCTGTGTCTCCCGGGAGGACACGGCTCGGGTGGAGCCGTCGGTGAGCCTTGGCCCGGTACAATGATTTTTTTAAATAAGATCACGCGTAGAAAAATAAATAAAATAAAATCTAAACGAACTCCAAAATTAATAAAGTAAATTTTCCCCGACTCCTAAAAATGAGTCGAACAAAATGAACTTTAACACGGGGCCAAAATGCAAATTTTTAAAATACGCATTTTTCCCTAAGGCAAATAAAAGTGACAAACTTCCAAAAAATAAAAATCTAAAATTTGATTTATTTAATAAATCTTCATTTTTCCTAAATTTTGGGAAAGTCATATTATTCCCTCTCTTATTTTTGATATGGGAGAAATAATTGAAGATGAAATAAATAAAAATCAAAATCATCCTATTTTCAAAATTTGAGAAAACCCAAATATGAAAATAATGAAATCTCCAACTCTCTCCGAGGGTCCTTGAGTTGCGTGAAATTTCTAGGATCGGCAAAATGCAAGAAAATATGAAATGCATGATGACTTAATGTATAACATTCCAAATTGAAAATTTGGGATGTTACAGCAGTTCCATACATGAGAGTTATCTATGGGAAGCAAGTGGCACTTGACAATATCTATGGTAAGTGGACTGACAATTTCTAGTTGTTGTACACTTTCAACGCAGAGGTGGAGAAAGCATCTCCTGGTACTGTAGTACACATTTATAAACACACTGCAGAGTACAAAATAAATGGGAAAACTAGATAGAAAGAGTGCTTTAGGAGAGTGTTTGTTTCTTTCAAAGCATCTTGGCAGGGTTTTTTGAATGGATGTAGGCCTTATCTTGCAGTAGATGCCACTGCATTAAATGGCAGATTTAGAGGGCAACTAGTTACTGCATGTGTTTTGGATGCTTGCAACTGGATCTTCCTAGTTGCATATGGAGTTCTAGAGATTGAAAACATAGAGAGCTGGACTTAGTTTTTCAAGAATTTAAGAAAGCTTATAGGACACCCACCAGGTCTTGTTATCCACACAGAAGCACACAAAGGACTAGACACTGTAGTACAAGCTATGTTCCCAGGAGTGGACCATAGAGAATGCATGAGGCATTTGGCATCAAATTTCTCAAAGAAGTTTAGAGGGAAATTCTTTGATGAAAATTTATGGTCATGTTCATTGACATATAGCATAAAGAAACACAACTACCATCTTAGGCAATTGTACACCAAGGCTGGTGTGAAGGAATACTGATACGTCTCTAGCATATCTATAATTTTTTTATTGTTCCATGCTGTTATATTACCACTCTTGGATGTTTCATAACCATTTTATAGTCATTTTATATCATTTTTTGGTACTAACCTATTGACATAGTGCCAAGTGCCAGTTGCTATATTCTGCATATTTTTTACATCGCAGGAAATCAATACCAAACGGAGTCCAAATGCAACTAAACTTTAATGAGATTTTTTTGGACCAGAAGACACCCAATGGACCAAGGCTGCGCCTGGGCGGTGCTCCGAGGGGAGCACAGCCCACCATGGGGCACCAGGAGACCCAGGCGCGCCCTGGTGGGTTGTGCCCACATCTGGTGCCCCAGGACCGCCTCTTTGCTCTATAAATACCCCAATATTCCGTAAACCCTAGAGTCGGCGAAAATCTATTCCAGCAGAGAGTCCGAACCAAGAGATCCAATCTAGACACCATCAAGGAGGGGTTCACCACTTCCGTTGGTGCCTCTCCGATGATGCGTGAGTATTTCTTGGTAGACCTTCTGGTTCGTAGTTAGTAGCTAGATGGCTTCCTCTCTCTCGCTGAATTCTCAATACAATGGTCTCTTGGAGATCCATATGATGTAACTCTTTTTGCGTTATGTTTGTTGGGATCGGATGAACTTTGAGTTTATGATCAGATCTATCTTTTTATATCCATGAAAGTTATGTGAGTTTCTTTGATCTCTTTTATGCGTGATTTCTTATAGCCTCGTATTTCTTCTCCGATATTTGGGTTTTGTTTGGCCAACTTGATCTATTTATCTTGTAATGGGAAGAGGTGCTTTGTAGTGGGTTCGATCTTATGGTGCTTGATCCTAGTGACAGAAGGGGAACCGACACGTATGTATAATTGCTACTAAGGATAAAACGATGGGGTCTATCTCTACATAGATAGATCTTGTCTACATCATGTCATCATTCTTATTGCATTACTCTGTTTCTCCGTGAACTCAATTGATACGTCTCCAACGTATCTATAATTTTTTATTGCTCCATGCTATATTATCTACTGTTTTGGACAATATTGGGCTTTATTATCCATGTTTATATTATTTTTGGGACTAACCTATTAACCGGAGGCCCAGCCCAGAATTGTTGATTTTTGCCTATTTCAGAGTTTCACAGAAAAAGAATATCAAACAGAGTCCAAACGGAATGAAACCTTCGGGAGCGTGATTTTTGGAACGAACATGATCCAAGAGACTTGGACCCTATGTAAGAGAAGCTTCCAGGAGGCCACGAGGTAGGGGGGCGCGCCCACCCCCCAGGGCGCGCCCTCCACCCTTGTGGGCCCCATGTTGCTCCACCGATGTACTTCTTCCTCCTATATATGCCTACGTACCCCCAAACGATCAGATACGAAGCCAAAAACCTAATTCCACCGCCGCAACCTTTTGTACCCACGAGATCCCATCTTGGGGCCTGTTTTGAGCTCTGCGGAGGGGCATCCATCACGGAGGGCTTCTACATCAACACCATAGCCTCTCCGATGAAGTGTGAGTAGTTTACCTCGGACCTTCGGGTCCATAGTTAGTAGCTAGATGGCTTCTTCTCTCTTTTTGGATCTCAATACAATGTTCTCCCCTCTCATGGAGATCTATTCGATGTAATCTTCTTTTTGCGGTGTGTTTGTTGAGATCGATGAATTGTGGGTTTATGATCAAGATTATCTATGAACAATATTTGAATCTTCTCTGAATTCTTTTATGTATGATTGGTTATCTTTGCAAGTCTGTTCGAATTATCAGTTTGGTTTGGCCTACTAGAAAGATCTTTCTTGCAATGGGAGAAGTGCTTAGCTTTGGGTTAAATCTTGCGGTGTCCTTTCCCAAAGTGATGAGGGGCAGCAAGGCACGTATTGTATTGTTGCCATCGAGGATAACAAGATGGGGTTTTTATCATATTGCATGAATTTATCCCTCTGCATCATGTCATCTTGCTTAAGGCGTTACTCTGTTTTCATGAACTTAATACTCTAGATGCATGCTGGATAGCGGTCGATGAGTGGAGTAATAGTAGTAGATGCGAGCAGGTGTCGGTCTACTTGTCTCGGACGTGATGCCTATATACATGATCATACCTAGATATTCTCATAACTATGCTCAATTACATCAATTGCTCAACAATGAATTGCTCACCCTCCGTAAAATACTTATGCTCTTGAGAGAAGCCACTAGTGAAACCTATGGCCCCTGGGTCTATCTTCATCATATTAATCTTCCAACACTTAGTTATTTCCTTTGCTTTTTTACTTTGCTTTTATTTTACTTTGCATCTTTATCACAAAAATAGCAAAAATATTATCCTATCATATCTATCGGATCTCACTCTCGTAAGTGACGTGAAGTGATTGACAACCCCTTATCGCGTTGGTTGCGAGGAGTTATTTGTTTTGTGTAGGTACGAGGTGTGAGTGTATGCACGTATATATGAGAGCTTATGTCTGTATTGTGTTAAAAAATATATATTTTTGTGATTATACGGTCAGTGGCTCACCGTAGAGCTCCATAATTAGTTGATGACACGATCAATTGACCAGTCAAACGGTCCACATGGCGCAACTAGTGTTGCATCATCAGCGCACATTACCATAGGGCCCACCTGTCAGCGCATATATGAAAGGAAGAAATGGTAATAAATTAGTGGTCGGTGGGGATTTGGAGTCGTGACCTCAGGTTGGTAGCCCGTGCGTCCTAACCACAACGAACATGATCACCTTGTGATCATATGCTGAGTTGGCCCTTTTAATTGCATGCGCGCACAAGCTATTGTGGTGAATACAAACACATCACACATGCGCACAAACACACACGCAACGCCCGCATGCATGCATAAAATACTCACACGTACACATTCATGGACGCAACACTCGCACAAACATACGCACGCATGCAGGCTGCAACACTGACAAGTACACATGCACGCACGAACACACGCACACATGCATGCATGCAACACTGAAGCCTACATATGCACGCATGCATGCAACACTTACTCGTACACATGCACACACGCATCACTCGCATGAACACACGCACGCATGCATGCACACAACACACAACAAATGGCACACGCTGAACCTATACGTGCATGCACCCTTTGTTAAAGACATGGATTGTTACAAGTATTAATCAATCTTATCTGTGGTAAGCAGAACATTAATTTTTGCTGCGCTCTTTTTGAATCATAACGTATTGAACGGGCTATCAACGTATATATGAAAAATTTAAAACTCTCTTACATTATATAATAGTGTCTTTTACATATGTGACCCTAAGTGGAACCCACCACTCATATTTGCCCCAAATTTTGAAGGCTGCTCAAATTTTCCCTCTGCCGTCATCTGCACTTATATAAATGCCCTTCCATGGCGTTTCTGTCCAGTCAAGGCTATTTGACCGCTAACCGGCCGTTCCTTTGACATTTTTGCCCCTTCGTCCTTACGGCTGGGCCCCATTTGCCAACTCACTTTCTCTCCCTCTCACTCTCTCGCCCGAGCCGCATGCTCTCACTCCCTCCCCCAAATCGCTTCGCCTCACGCTGTAACCCTAACCCTAGCTCGCTCGATCCCCATTGAGCAAGGCTCGTTTGACTGATGGCGGTCGTGGTGGAGCTTCAAATCTGATTCATGGTGCACTCTGCTATGGCTGGAAGGACGGATCAGGGCCAGGTGATGGAGGGTAACAGTGGTCTTGGTGGTGGCAGCCAACCATGGAGCACACTACTACCAGAGAAGAATTCTTTTGGGGCATTCTTCGGCAGGGTAACTTTTTTATTTCAAATATGTCGCATCCTCATGGCGTTCGTAGTTGGATTAGTCCTTGTAGTTTAATCTGTTGACCTACTTCATACTGCTCATGGCATTTGTTCCTATTTGTGTTTTTCATGGTTATCATAGGATTGATCCCGATAGAGCAATTGGGATGGAATGTAGAATGGAAACCACACTTTGCTAGGTCTGTTGGACCAAAAGCAGCCAATATCTGAGCTTCTCATTTCCTTTGGTTGCGCAGTGAATGGAAGTTTAACTAGTTTAGATCTTCCATATGCGCTAAATATCCATGGGGAACATGATGCAGTGGAATTCAGGTATTATGACATTGATAAATCAGCTTGGGTCCCTGTCCAGTGTGATGATGAGATGAGGATCATTTTTGCAATACATGATTCTTTCCTTGCCAAACTTGAATCGGTGTCATACAAAGTAAAAGAGGACAGCTAGAGAGCAGAGCAACATGATCATAGTGTAGTTCTAGAGGTAGAGGTGGGAGCAGCCAATCCAGGGGCAAAAAAAGTAGCTCAGAGTATAGTTAGAGAAGCAGGAGCCAACTCAATGAAGGTACAAGGAACACCTACTGAAGAAGTTCCTAGGCTTGCAGGTCCCACTAATAGCAGAGATTCTGATGATCCCTACATTGAAGAGGGACTACCTGATGATTGTCCTATTGATGATGCGGATGAAAGGCTATTTCCACAGTTTGTTACAAGGAAGAAGGGCAAGGAGAAAGATGAGGGGGATGACGATTATGTTCCACCACTAGAAGGCATGTTTGCTGAGGCAGGTGAAGATGAGGAGGAGGACATGGACATGGGATATTCTAAGACATCTGATGAGAAAAGACCATATGTGCAATGAAATAGAGATGATCCTTCTTTAAAAGAGGGAACTCTTTTTTTGGTGCTTTAGATTGTAGGAATGCCCTTGCAACTTTCTCAATAAAAACTCAAAGTGAATTTGTGATAGACAAGAGTGACAGTACTAGGTTGATAGTACATTGTGCTTATAAGAGGTGTCAATGGAGGAAGCATGCCTCCTTAATGAGACATATCACACTTTTTAGGTATTAACTTTAGCTACTAACAGTGCATGTGTAGTAAGTCACATTTTGTTTATTGAAACACATCATGTTCTGACATATGTTTGGATTTTCATGTATGCAGGTTAAGGTGAACAAAACTGCTCATACATGTCCAAGTGTCAGAAGGAGGCAAAGATTGAGGTCAGCTAGCAGATGGGTGGCTGGTGAAGTGAAGAACTGGGTTTTAGAGGATTCAGAAGTGGGTCCAACACAACTACAACAAAACTGAAGAAGTATGGCCTGGCAGTTCCATACATGAGAGTTATCTATGGGAAGCAAATGGCACTTGACAATATCTATGGTAAGTGGACTAACAATTTCCAGTTGTTGTACACTTTCAACGCAGAGGTGGAGAAAGCATCTCCTGGTACTGCAGTACACATTTATAAACACACTGTAGAGTACAAAATAAATGGGAAAACTAGATAGAAAGAGTGCTTCAGGAGAGTGTTTGTTTCTTTCAAAGCATCTTGGCAGGGTTTTTTGAATGGATGTAGGCCTTATCTTGCGATGAGATGCCACGCATTAAATGGCAGATTTAGAGGGCAACTAGTTCTTGCATGTGTTTTGGATGCTTGCAACTGGATCTTCCCAGTTGCATATGGAGTTCTAGAGATTGAAAACATAGAGAGCTGGACTTAGTTTTTCAAGAATTTAAGAAAGCTTATAGGACACCCACCAGGTCTTGTTATCCACACAGAAGCACATAAAGGACTAGACACTGCAGTACAAGCTATGTTCCCAGGAGTGGAGCATAGAGAATGCATGAGGCATTTGGCATCAAATTTCTCAAAGAAGTTTAGAGGGAAATTCTTTGATGAAAATTTATGGTCATGTTCATTGACATATAGCATAAAGAAACACAACTACCATCTTAGGTGTCGGTGTACTAGAGTAGGGGTACCCTAGTATCCCGAACCTGTGCACGGGCAGTTGCAGCCCTCCGCGGCAAGGCTTACCGGGTGACCGCCAAGATCCTCCGTGGTTCCTTTGGAGCCATTCAAGAACAAAGTATTCAAGCCAAGGAGACGAGGCCCGGCAAGAGGAGCTTGCCGGGAAGGCCACCCAAGGCACATACAAGACAAGGCCCTGCAAGAGGAGCTTGCCGGAAGGCCAGCGGCGACAAGCTTCCGGCGCGACAAGACAACAACCGCGGCAAAGGCGCCGCGCAGACCACCTCTCTGTACATACGCTCCAAAGCACATCCACTAACGTGTCGCCACAGGACCTTTCCAGCGCAGCGTGGCGAGAGGCTGTGCAGCCAATGGCCGTGCGAGGTGGCAAGCGCCGACAAGTTTGCCAACGTGGCGAACGGTGGCGCTTCGACGGTCCTCGTTTGCCTTTGTTAGGGCGACTAGATGTGCATTTAATGCCTTTGTCCCCTGCCGTCAGGGTTAGGTATAGTACACTGTACAATGTACAAGTAGGTGTACCAACCACTATTTTTCCATTTGTACCCCCGTCTACGTTGCCACCTGTCGGAGCCCCTTGAGCATATAAAAGGAGGCCCATGCGCAACGTAGAAAGGGTTGGTCGGTCGATTCTCCCCACGCTTTCGGTCCTCGTTAGCAGCTTCGTGTGTCTTTGTAGCACTTTCGAGTGCTCCCGAGCAAGAACGCAATACACCTAGACATGCAGCAGTAGGAGTATTATCTCTCGGGAGCTCAAGCTGGGTAAACCTCTCGCGTGCTTCGCCTCGACCGCTCTTCAGGCGACCTCCGCTCCCGCCGAACCGAAGGGGCTCGGTCCGCCGTCCCATAGGTGTTCGTGGGCGATCATCCTGCCCGACATCTTTGGCGCGCCCGGGTAAAGGCGTCGAGGTTGTGTGAACCTGATCCGGCGTCCCACGCGAGCTAGATATTCATCATCTTCATCAACATGCCACGAAGAAGAAGGCTTCGCGGCAGAAGCCCCGTCTGCGTCGAACCCACCGCCACCGGAGCAAACAGGTGGTGGGGTAGATGCCGGCGGAAGAATGGACGGCGACGGGAGCTCACGGTGCTGCCAAGTCAGGACAAGGCTGCATGCAGACCTCAGCGTCCGTACATGCACCGCGCCCGTCTCAGGAGGCGCGGGACCGACAGCGTCATGGCATTCACAATGCCATACGCTCGTTGGACCAAGATCGAGCTGGTGGATCTCGGGATGCTCCAGACCGGCGTGCACGCCAACATGCTGGCGCGAGCGAGGCACGGTCGCCCGGACGAGATACTGCTCCTTATAACATAGTTAGAAGTCCGAGCATATCCCGCTCCTCTCGCCGTTCGCCACTGCCACCCACCACTCCAGCAGAAGCTTTGGTGAGAGCGCAACTGCTCCTGGATTACCCTCCAACGGCCGACAAGGTCGATGAGTGGAAGGCCACCATTCGAGTCTCATCGGCCGCTTAACGGCGACGCTCCGCTGCAACCGAGTGCATCGCCGCCGCAGACTGCTAAACACGAGCGGTGGCGGCATTTAGACTGCTGGGGTGCAACCACCATGCACTCTCCGCCCGAAGGCCAAGATCGCCGACTTCGCCGGATCCACCTCGACAGCGACTCCACCGCGTCGCCGGATCCACGAGCTCGTCGCGATCAGCGCCAAGTTCTACACGATCGACAAGACGAAGACGCCGAACTGCGCGCCAGCGCCCGAAGAAGCGGCGGCGTCAATCCGACAAGCGCGCTGGGCCCTCTGTCGACATGCAGCGCCCGGAGAACCAGCGACTTGCCAGACGCGGTAGGTTGCCCTGCGTTCACTCGTGAGCTGCGGCAAGTCGATGGCCCAAAGAAGAAAACTTCAAGCCGCACGCGTACAAAGAAGTACGACGGCGAGACGCATCCGTTGGAGTTCCTTAGCATCTACACCATCGCGGTGCAGGCTGCCGGGGGGCGAGACGACAAGATCCTTGCCAACTACTTCCCGCTTGTGCTCAAGCCCAATGTCAGATCCTGGCTCATGCACTTGCCGGACAACTCCATATGTTGTTGGGCAGATCTATGCCATCAGTTTGCCGGCGACTTTACGGTGACCACAAGCCCCATGGCCAAGAAAGCGACCTTCATCTGCTGCATACGAAGGAAGGAGAGCCCCTGCAAGTATATTCAAAGATTCAGCCGTGTACAACACAACATCCCAGATGTCCACCCTTGCCAGCGGTGATCAGTAGCGTTCCATCGAAACGTCGCGAAACCGCAGGATGCGGGAGAAGATGGTGATGTGCAAGATCGAAGACGTCGATGAGCTATATGCCCCGGCCGACAAGTGTGCCGCGTCTTTGAGGAGGAGGAGACTCCGGAGAGAATCTTGAAGCGGGAGGATCGATAGTGAGGAGACCACCCGGCAAAGAAGAGCGGCGGTGGGAAATGAAAAGAAGAAAGGTAGAGATGTACTCATTGTTGAGCAGTCCGGCTGACGGAGGTGGCGCCAAGAAAGCCAAGGCTGGTAGCTCCGGCAAGGAGGTTGCAGCCGGCACCAATCGCCGATCTGCGTGACCGGCGACAAGCGAGACGGCTCCGGCAAGCGATCTTGCAAGATCCACCGCACCAAGGGTCATGACCTCCAGGCTGCAAGAAGGTCGAGCAGCTTGTCGAGCAGAAGGCTGAATCTGACGACGCGACAAGGAGAAGGCCCAGGGAGGGTGCTGGAGGAGCTAGCAAGAAACGCCCCGGCCGGGAGGAGGCGCCGCAAGGCCAAGCGGGCAAGGAGACAGCCTCCCGCGGCCGCGACAAGGACGACGACGGCAGCGGCGACAAGGACATGGATGATGACGAGGCCGATGAGCGGGAGTTCCAGAAGCCACGGAGGTCCCGTGCATTGTGGCGGCGCTTCTGCGCATACTTCACACCGCCAACTCAAGCGGTGGATGCGGGAAGTCAATGCAAAGAACCATCCATCGAGTCACGCAGGCCTACGAAATGGTCCAAAGACGCCTATCATCTTTGATATTGAGGACCACCACGATCGTGTAGCTGCGGTCGGTGCTTGCCGATGTTGGTTTCACCAACTATCCACAACCTCCAGGTCACCAAGATGTTAGTTGGCGGTGGGGCGGCTTGAATCGATCTCCTCTGCGGTGCTCGAAACTCCGGATCCACGATGGCGAGCTCGAAGAGACCGGCACTTTTCAAGGAATCAATCCGGGAAGGAGCAAGCCGAAGGGAAAGATCACGTTGCCGGTGACATTTGGCAGTGAGTTGAACTTCAGGGCTGAGAGGGTCACCTTTGATGTTGCTGACTTTCCATTGCCTTATAATGGAATACTTGGCTGTCCAGCACTCGCCAAATTCATGGCGGCCTCTCACTATGCCTACAACATCTTTGAAGATGCCAGCCCGATAAGTGTCATCTCTCCTGGCGACAAGAAGGATGCTCTTATCCGTGCCGACAAGATCTACCGGGAAGCGGCGGTACGCAACAGATTGCAAGCCACTTGCCGCTGAAGCTCCGGGGAAGAAGAAGACCAAGTCCGGCAAGAGCTCGATGCCCACTCCGGCAAGCGCACCTCTTGAGTGCTGCGCTACCGTCGAGGACGCACCATCGAGCTCCACCGGCAAGTGTAAAAGGCGATGGCAGCTCCACGAGAGACCAAGAAGGTGTCCGCCAAGGAGGGCGGCATTGGTGGTACCTTCACCATCGGTGCCTCTCTCGATCCTAAATAGGAAGCGGCGCTCGTTGCTTTCCTGCGAGGCGAACGTTGGCGTGTTTGCGTGGCAACCATCGACATCCCGGTGTTCCCGGAAAGTAATTGAGCACCATCTTGCCGTTTGTCCTCATGCGCGCCGTCAAGCGAAAGTCGAAGCAAGCGGTGGAGCGTCAAGAGTTCATCGCCGAAGAAATCAAGAAACCGGAAGCAGCAGGCCTTGTCGAGGAGTGCTCCATCCTACGTGGTTGGCCAATCCTGTAGTTATGCATAAGGCTAACGGGAAATGGAGGCTTTGTATCGACTTTTACGGATGTCAATAAAGCTTGTCCCAAAGACCCATTTCCCTTGCCGCATCGACCAGATTGTTGACTCCACAGGCGGATGTGATTTGCTTTCATTTCTGGATGCATACTCAGGATATCATCAGATCTTCATGGCAGAAGAGGATGAGGAGAAGACCGCATTCATCACCCCATGTGGCACATACTGTTTTGTACGGATGCCCTTCGGGTTAAAGAATGCTGGTTCAACGTTTGCAAGAGTAGTCCATGACGCTTTTGAGCCGCAAATGCACAGAAATGTGGAAGCATACATGGATGACATAGTGGTCAAAAGCAAGGACAAAGAGACTTTGATTCAAGATTTAGACGAAACCTTTGCAAATCTGCGCAAGATCAACCTCAAGCTCAACCCCGAGAAGTGCGTGCTCGGAGTCCCTTCCGGCAAGCTTCTCAGGTTCTTCGTGTCTCAGCGGGGAATTGAGGCCAATCCCGACAAGATCAAGGCCATTGAGCAGATTGAAGCACCAAAGCGCATCAAGGATGTATGAAGGCTTGTCGGTTGCGTAGCTGCTCTCAGCAGGTTTATCTCTAGATCTGCTGAGCGCCACGCCATTCTTCAAAATGCGAAGAAGGCAGGTGCGATGCAATGGACTCGGAAGCGGAGGCTGCGCTGCAGGACTTGAAGAGATACATCCTCCACTCCAACGCTTGTCGCACCTAAGCCACAAGAAAAGTTGCTTGCTATATATAGCGGCAACCAATCAAGTGGTTAGTGCTGCGTTAGTAGCGGAGAGGGAGGCGGATGATGAGTAGCAACCATGGCGGTGCATCCGGCAACAAGCGAGGGCTTCACCCGGCAAGCTCTGGTCCCGACAAGGGCGGATCTACGCAAATGCATGAGAAGATGCGAAAAAGAATGGTGCAGCGCCCAGTTTACTTTGTCGGTTCCCTTCTGCGGGGGCTAGGTCAAGGTACTACGGTGTGCAGAAATTGCTTCGGCCTCCTCATGGCCTCGAGAAAGCTGCGCCATTAATTTCAGGCACATGAGATCACAGTTGTCACTCGTTTTCGGCTGAAGAGGATCTTGCAAAATCCAGAGGCAACAGGCAGGATTGTCGAGTGGGCCTTTGGGCTGTCAAGCTTTGGCTTCAAGTTTGAAAGCACTTCAACTATCCAAAGCAGAGCATTGGCGGAGTTCATAGCAGAATGGGCGCCAACACAAGATGAAGAAATTCCAGAAACGAGCATTCCCGTCAAGGAGGCAAGCAAAGAGTGGCTGATGTACTTTGATGGTGCCTTCTCGTTGCAAGGCACGGTCTTGGCGATGCTACTTGTCGCACTCCACCGGAGAGCACCTCAAGTCACGTGAGTCCGGATGCACTTTCCCAAGGAGCAAGCAACAATAATCTTGCAGTATGAATGTTTGCTTGCAGGTCTCGAGATCATGATGAGACCTTGGGATCAAGAAGCTCATTGTCAGGGGTGACTCGCAGCTTGTTATCCTCCAAGTGAACAAGAATTATCAGAGTCCGTTGATGGAAGCTTATGTTGATGAAGTGAGAAAGCTAGAAGAGCACTTTGACGGCCTGCAGATGGAATATATTCCAAGAGCTCAGAACGACATTGTTGATGGCCTGTCAAAGTGCGCCGCACTTAAGTTACCTATGGAACCAGGGATTTTTGTGCTCAAGCTGACTCAACCGTCTGTAACACCATCAACTGGACAGAGCAAGAAGAGGAAGTTGATCTCTGGTGACTATTTTCTGGCAGAGCTTCCCGAAGCCGCCGCCAAGAAGGTCCCCAAGATCGACACCAACAGTGCTGAGGAGCAGTCTGCTCCGACAAGCTCTACGGTTTGTTTCGTTGAAGCGAGCGCTCCCGACAAGCTTTGCCCGGCAAGCTTGCGGGAAACGTCAAGCTCCGGCTGAGCCGCAGGTTCTTGCCGTGGAAGGCGATGTTCCGCCAGCAGAAGTGCCTTTAGTCCTTGTTGTCGAGCCGTAAGCTCCAAAGCATGGGCACAACAGATTGTCCATTTCCTTGAGACGGAGAACTTCCGAAGAGCAAGAAGAAGCGGAAAGAGTAGCGGCGGTCGAGTATGTATCGGTTTGTCGACGACACTGCATGTAAGAAGACTCAACGGTGTGAAATTGAAGTGTATTCACCGGGAAGACGGACAAAAGCTGTTGGCGAGAGATACATGGAGGCATATGTGGTCACCACATTGGCGCGAGCACTTGCCGACAAAGCGTTCCGGCAAGGTTTCTTTTGGCCGACAGCCCTCCAGGATGCAAGCGCACAAGTAACCAAGTGTGAAGCATGCGGTTCCATTCCAAGCGGATACACCCAGCTCAAGCTCTCCAGACGATCCCTTTATCACGGCCATTTTCGATGCAGGGGCTCGACATCCTCGGCCCCTTCCCCGAGCTGTCGGGGCTTTGAGTACTTATGCGTTGCAATCGACAAGTTCACAAAGTGGCGGAAGTGGAAGCGATGAGGAAGGTGACAGCCACGATCGTGATCAAGTTCTTGGTCGATTGTTTGCCGTTTGGAATCCCTAACGGGATCATCACCGACAACAAAGACGCAATTCACGAGCCGCACCTTCATGCAAAGACGTCCAAGATCTTGGCGCCAAGGTGCCGCTTCGCTGTTGCTCATCCGAGAAGCAACGGTCAAGCGGAGAGGGCAAATCTTGAAGTGCTGCGCGGGCTCAAGACCAGAACTTTCGACAAGCTGCACAAGTGCGGAAGAAAGCTGGATTGAGGAGCTGCCGGTGGTTCTTTGGTCGATCGTAACGACGCCAAATCGAGCCAGCGGCGGACACCTTTCGCTCTAGTCTATGGAGCAGAGGCAGTTCTCCCCACGGAACTTCGTGATCACGGATCGCCTCGAGTGCTCACTTATGATGAGCTTGAGCAAGAGCGGTTGCGACAAGATGACGCTGCTCCTTGAGGAGGATCGTCTTGTCAGCTTTGCACGAGCTGCTCGGTACCGACAAGCTTTGCGCCGCTACCATAGCCGCAAAGTCAATGCCGAGAAGTCTCGAGGAAGGCGGCCTTGTTCTTCGCTGCGTTCAGTCCGCCAAGAATTCCAACAAGTTGGCGCCAAAGTGGGAAGGCCCTTATCGGGTGAAACGAGTCACTAGGCACAGCGCTGTCCGCTTGAGACCGAAGATGGCATTCCTGTGAGCAACTCCTGGAATATTGAACATCTTCGTAAGTTTTACCCGTGAAGGCGTGATTGCGGAACCTGTTCAAGCAACCACCTTTTGTACAAGTCTTGCCGCTGTTGCATGTAATCCTTTGTACAAAGCGAGCGCAGAACCCGATGCATCGATAAAGCTAAGCGTGCTTCGCACACCTTGTCAATTTCATGCTCTTTACTTCTATTTGCATGTATTATCGACACTTTGTGCAGCACCTACCCAGTAGTAATAACGAGCCATAAGGCTCCATATCTTTATTTTCTCTTCTTTCTCTTTCTCAAAGAAAGGAAGGTTCCCTCGCACACAAGTTTGCCGGGGGGAAAGGAGAAGATAATGGTGTGGACCAAGTGTCGCTCAAGGAAGCCTATCCTTACCGGGAAGCAAGCAACAGAAAAGCTAAGTTGCCAAAGTTTGAGCAATCAGTTTTAAAAATTTTAAGTTATCTTCCTTGAACGACTGAACTTCGTATGGAAAACCTGTGCGCAGAGGAACCAACTCGTAGCTAGTTGCGCCCTTACTTTGTTTCGAGTCCGCTCGACAACTTAAGTGAGCTGCGACTAGTTGCGACAAGGTTGCTTGTCGGAAGCGGCACCGCCAGCATAGCCGACGCGTCCGCACTTTTCGGCGCTCGTGGCTCAGGTGCCCGCACCGACAAGTTCCCTAAAAGCCCACGGCAAAAACATACAAAGGAAGGAATCAAGTAAAGGAAATAACATAGCAATTGATACCCAAAATAAAGTTATATTACAAGATAGCTTGCCGCAGCTCTAATGGATTGTTCCTATGACATGACCAGCAGCGGCAAGAGAAAGAGAAAACGGGCGGCCTAATCTACGTGATCGCCCTCAACCCTCTTGATTCCGCTCACCCTGTCCACAATGGGTGCGACAAGGGTCTTGAGCGCCCACATCGACATCCGTGGCGGGGGACTTGAGGACGTTGGTGAAGTTGAGGCCTGGGTTGCGGAAGGCCACCTTCATCGGCACCTTAGGAGAGCTCCGCGCAGATCTGGCGCAACTCCTCGGCCAGCTGCTTTGGGACTTCTTCCCGAGTCGCTGGAGGCCCTTCACCACGCCCTTGAAGAACAGGCTAAGCTTGGCGCCGGGTTGGAGGTGCTCGTCGGGAGGAATATCCAAGATCCACCATCCCCAGCTCCATCAGCTCCCTGTGGATGGCTGCAGCAGTATCCACGAGACCCTCGGTCCAGTGCTCCACGTTCTCCCTCAAGGCACTCTGGGCGGCAACAGCACTCGCCAGCAGCCCCTCGTCGGCCTTGATCTTCTCCTTCAAGGCCACCTCCTGCTCCCTGGCGCCGTCCAGCGCCTGAGTCAAAGTAGTTAGCTTCAACTCAAGATTTGCATTGGAGTCCCAGGCGGCGCTGAGCTCCTTGCTCCTCTTGGCGAGACGGCCCTGCAGCTCGCCAAGAGTGTAGGCGTCCTTCTCGCGCTCGTGCTTGAGTGCAGCAAGCTCCTCGCCGCTCTTCTTGAGGCTGGCCTCCAACTGCGCCACCTTTGTCTCCAGCTCCTTCTTGGCGGCCTCGGCAGCTGCGGCAGCATCCTTTGCTTCCTTGAGAGCCCCGCCAAATGTTTACTCGCGCATGGCAAGATCCTCCTCGTGGCTGTCAAGGTTAATCTTCCACTGCGCCAACTCACCTTCCTGCGCAGATAGCTTCTCAGCGGCAAGCCGATGTTCCTCCTCAGCTTCAGCCTTCTCGAGGATGAAGGCCTTGCGCTCCTCGGCGAGTTGCTCCCGCTCCTCCGCCAAGGACCGGAGAGCTTCCTGGTTGCGGCCCCGGAGCTCCTCCGCGCTTCTCAATATCTGCTCCTGCCTTGCGACAAGCGCTTCCGGGATTCCAGCTTGGCTTGTCGGGCGCGGTAGAGCGACGGCAGCTTCGCATTGCTCCTCCTCGAGCTTCGCTTGCTGCTGCTGCTTGGCGCGTCAACCAGCGTCAGCCCAGCGGAGGCGAGCAGCTCTTCATCGAAGGTTTCTCCTTCGGCCGGCGCCCTGGAGCTCGACTCCCATGGGAGCTTGATGAAGATGCCATCGTCGGCCTTCAAATAGGCGCCGGGCTGGGGCTCTTGAACCCGGACAGCTGCGGCAAGCCGGAGAGGATCGGCGGTCGATTATGGCGCTGGCGCTCCTGCTGACCTCGGTCGTCGGTCGCGATCGCCGGACCCCTCGCCCGGCTCTGCGGCGGCAGCTTTGGCACCTCTTCGCCGGCGGGCTCGTCAGCGCCGGCTTCTTCTTCCACGGCGGCGGCTTCATCAGTGTTGCCGCGCACGTCCTCCTCGCCGGCGACCTCGGTCTCCATTGGCTCTGTGGCGAACGGGTGAAGAAAGTTAGGCAAATATTCAGAGACAAAATCAGAAGAAGAAGAACACAAGGGAAGTTCTCAGGCAAGAAGGTTACCTGCGTCGGGGGCTGCGGTCATGGTCTCCGCCGCCAAGGGATCGCTGGTGCCGTCCCATGCCGGAGAGCTGCCCCTTGCCGGAGAAGTCCCCCTTGCCGGAGAATGCTCCCTTGCCGGGGAATCCACCCTTGGCGGCGTAGTCGAGCGAAGGAGGCTGCTGCTCCTACACAAATCAACGGTCGAGATATCGCAAGGAAAAAGCACCCATGCACGCGAACAGCAAGAAGTAGACCATATACTTACGCTGGGGCTGCTTTGGAGAAGAGTTGCCTCATCCGGCGAGGTGGTCTCGACGCGCCTCCTGGCCGTCGCATGATGGGTTCGTCCTCGATGACAACCATCGGGTCTTGGCTCTCTTCGACATTCTACGGGCCAGCGTCACGAAAAGGAATGGATTGAGTAAAGCAAATCAGATACAAGACAAAGCAACAAATCGAAGAATTGCAAGTGCTGACAAGGAATCTTACTCTTCTTCTTCTTCGCCGGAGCTGGCGCGGAGAGGTCGACTAGCCCGCCTCAAGACGACGAGGCGGAGGAGTGGGTTCCCTTGGGCGCTTGGCGGGAGCGGAACCGGTGGTCTGCGAGGGCCCGCTCCGGTGCCTTGCGGGCGTGAGGTGCTCAGCGGCAAGGTGCTTGCCGCGGATGGAGCGCGTCATGGCGCTGCGGCTGTTAGCCCGTCTGCCGCCCGCTGCGTCTCCGGCCTTGCGAAGACGCCTTCTTGGTGGAGCTGGTGGCTCCGCTCGCGGCAAGCTGCTTGGAGGCGGGAGGATGCGCCCTCGGCAGGATTCGCTCGACTTCGGCTTCGAGCTCGGCAAGTTCCTCCTCGCCGGCAAACTCCTTTCGCTCGACAAGGCTTGCCGCCTCGGCTGCCTCTGCCTCCTCCACAGTGAAGCCAAACTCGCCCGCGGCAGCGGCTGCTGCCGCCTCTTCTAGCCTGGTGGCGATGCGCTGCATCTCATCGTCAGTAGTGTCGCGGGTGAGGCCCCTCTGCTCGTCGGGGCGGACCGGCATTTCCACCAGATTGTCAAAGAACTGCCGCACGACGTCATCTGCCGGCTCTTGCCAAGTTGGGACAATTCCATGTGAGTCGCACGACGGCATCATAGCACGGATGCGGTCAAGCGCGGAATTGTTGCACAGCGGAACGACGCCCCTCGGCAACCTAAACATCTCTGGATGATCAGCATCGGGCTTGAACAGCTCTAAGAGCATCGCGTCAAGCTCCAAGACGGTGAAGTTGAAGTTGAGGCCCGGGCGCAACCTCATGATATCTGCTGCATTCTGAAATTCCCAGGCCGGTCTCCTTCTCTCCTGCAAGGGGGCGATGCGGCGGCGAAGAAAGTCCGCGCCAACAGTGCCTAGGTGAGTCCGGCAAATCTGAGGCGAAGGATTCGGGTGACTGCAATCTTCAGCCTAGCGTCTTCCGGGGCCAGATTGCTCCAATCGTTGCCGCACAAGACCATCGGGTTTGGCTGGCGGTAAATGGCTGCGGGTTCTCCTCAACAATCCAGCACCACTCGCCCTCCACTCCTCCCATTTGCTCTGAGCTCTACCTCCAGATAAGCTTCCTTCTTGCCGACCCTGGAGATCCAAGCGATTCCTCCGGCAAGGGGCTCTCCTCTCTCAACTCGAGGTAAAAAGAAGTGGCGGAAAAGGGCTACATTTGGGTGGACTCCGACAAAGTTTTCGCAGAGATGTGCGAAAACTGCCATGGTCAGAACGGCGTTGGGGGTGAAATCAAGGAGGCGGAACCCGTAGGGTGTTCATAATGTCGCTGAAGAACTTCGAGAAAAGGCGGGCAGAGCCCGCAGAGAAGAAGAGCGCCAAGAAGGGATACCCGGTCCGGGGCCAGTTCAGCGGCGGGAGTACCTTCGCGCGGATGCGCCCACGTCTCCGTCGACGAAGAGGTAGTAGTTCTCCCTCGGCTCCCTCGCGGCGAAATGAGGGAAGATGGCCCGCTCCTTCCGCAGCGCCGCAAGCCGCTGCGCCTCGGCCGACTTCATGGCCTTCCCCTTGTCGGCTTTCGGTCCCATGGTGGAGGTGGTGGAGGAGATCGACGGCGTTGGTGGTGCTGGTGGCGGTGGGGGGGCGGAGCGCTGCTCTCTTCAACCTTGAGAAGAAAGGGGGGAGCAGCGGTGGTTTTTTGATGGGACAGCAACTGGCAAGGTGAGCGGACTGCCCCTGTTTCCCCTGCTTATAAAGAGGGAGGGGGCGGACGTTCCGTTATTCCGAATAAAGAAACCCCCCACGATCTCGCCCACGATCTCTCACACGACGCCACAGTCGATGCATGCCGTTCGTGGGGGCGTGGTGGGTCCGGGGTGAGTTATGGTGTGACCCGGGCCGCGTGTGTCCGTGCCCTGTTTTGGGCCTGGCCCAACAGCGCTCGGCAGGTGTGTGTGCCCAGGCCGGGGGCTCTGTCGGTGTACTAGAGTAGGGGTACCCTAGTATCCCGAACACATGCACGGCAGTTGCAGCCCTCATGGCAAGGCTTACGGGTGACCGCCAAGATCCTCCGTGGTTCCATTGGAGCCATTCTAGAACCAAGTATTCAAGCCAAGGAGACGAGGCCCCGGCAAGAGGAGCTTGACGGGAAGGCCACCCAAGGCACATACAAGACAAGGCTCCGGCAAGAGGAGCTTGCCGGGAAGGCCCGGCGAGCGACAAGCTTCCGGGCGCGACAAGACAACAACCGCGGCAAGGCGCTTGCCGCGGCAGACCACCTCTCTGTACCTACGCTCCAGCACATCCACTAACGTGTCACCCTGGGACCTTTCCAGGCGCGCGTGGCGAGAGGCTGTGCAGCCAGCGGTGCGAGGTGGCAAGCAGCGCTGACAAGTTTGCCATCGTGGCGAACGGTGGCGCCCCCTGACGGTCCCTGTTTGCACTGTTAGGGCGACAAGATGGGCATTTAATGCCTTTGTCCCCTGCCGTCGTGGTTAGGTATAGTACATCGCATAATCGTACAAGTAGGTGTACCAACAACTATTTTTCCATTTGTACCCCGTCTACGTTGCCACTGGCCGGAGCCCATTGAGCATATAAAAGGAGGCCCATGCGCAACGTAGAAAGGGTTGGTCGGTCAGTTCTCCCCACGCTCAGTCTCGTTAGCAGCTCGTGTGTACTGTAGCACTCGAGTGCTCCCGAGCAAGAACGCAATACACCTAGACATGCAGCAGTAGGAGTATTATCTCTCCGGAGAGCTCCGAAGCTGGGTAAACCTCTCGCGTGCTTCGCCTCGATCTGCTCTTCGTGCGACTTCCGCTCCCCGCCGAACCGAAAGGGGCTCGGTCCGCCGGTCCCATAGGTGTTCGTGGGCCAGATCAGCCTGCCCCGACATTAGGCAGTTGTACACCAAGGCTGGTGTGAAGGAATATTGATACGTCTCTAACATATCTATAAATTTTTTATTGTTCCATGCTGTTATATTATCACTCTTGGATGTTTCATAATCATTTTATAGTCATTTTATATCATTTTTTGGTACTAACCTATTGACATAGTGCCAAGTGCCAGTTGCTATATTCTGCATGTTTTTTACATCGCAGGAAATCAATACCAAACGGAGTCCAAATGCAACTAAAATTTAATGAGATTTTTTTTGGACCAGAAGACACCCAATGGACCAAGGCTGCGCCTGGGGGTGCTTCGAGGGGAGCACAGCCCACCATGGGGCACCAGGAGACCCAGGCGCGCCCTGGTGGGTTGTGCCCACATCTGGTGCCCCCCAGACCGCCTCTTTGCTCTATAAATACCCCAATATTCCAGAAACCCTAGGGGAGTCGACGAAAATCTATTCCAGCCGCCGCAGAGTCCAGAACCACTAGATCCAATCTAGACACCATCAAGGAGGGGTTCACCACTTCCATTGGTGCCTCTCCGATGATGCGTGAGTATTTCTTGGTAGACCTTCTGGTTCGTAGTTAGTAGCTAGATGATTTCCTCTCTCTCGCTGAATTCTCAATACAATGGTCTCTTGGAGATCCATATGATGTAACTCTTTTTGCGTTATGTTTGTTGGGATCGGATGAACTTTGAGTTTATGATCAGATCTATCTTTTTATATCCATGAAAGTTATGTGAGTTTCTTTGATCTCTTTTATGTGTGATTTCTTATAGCCTCGTATTTCTTCTCCAATATTTGGGTTTTGTTCGGCCAACTCGATCTATTTATCTTGCAATGGGAAGAGGTGCTTTGTAGTGGGTTCGATCTTATGGTGCTAGATCCTAGTGACAGAAGGGGAACCGACACGTATGTATCATTGCTAATAAGGATAAAACGATGGGGTCTATCTCTACATAGATAGATCTTGTCTACATCATGTCATCATTCTTATTGCATTACTCTGTTTCTCCGTGAACTCAATTGATACGTCTCCAACGTATCTATAATTTTTTATTGCTTCATGCTATATTATCTACTGTTTTGGACAACACTGGGCTTTATTATCCACTTTTATATTATTTTTGGGACTAACCTATTAACCGGAGGCCCAGCCCAGAATTGCTGTTTTTTTTCTATTTCAGAGTTTCACAGAAAAAGAATATCAAACGGAGTCCAAACGGAATGAAACCTTTGGGAGCGTGATTTTTGGAACGAACATTATCCAGGAGACTTGGACCCTACGTAAGAGAAGCTTCCAGGAGGCCACGAGGTAGGGGGCGCGCCCACCCCCCAAGGCGCGCCCTCCACCATTGTGGGCCCCATGTTGCTCCACCGACGTACTTCTTCCTCCTATATATACCTATGTACCCCCAAACGATCAGATACGAAGCCAAAAACCTAATTCCACCGCCGCAACCTATACATGCCACGAGATCCCATCTTGGGGCATGTTCCGGAGCTCTGCCGGAGGGGGCATCCATCACGGAGGGCTTCTACATCAACACCATAGCCTCTCCGACGAAGTGTGAGTAGTTTAACTCAGACCTTCGGGTCCATAGTTAGTAGCTAGATGTCTTCTTCTCTCTTTTTGGATCTCAATACAATGTTCTCCCCCTCTCTCATGGAGATCTATTCGATGTAATCTTCTTTTTGCGGTGTGTTTGTTGAGATCAATGAATTGTGGGTTTATAATCAAGATTATCTATGAACAATATTTGAATCTTCTCTGAATTCTTTTATGTATGATTGGTTATCTTTGCAAGTCTCTTCGAATTATCAGTTTGGTTTGGCCTACTAGATTGATCTTTCTTGCAATGGGAGAAGTGCTTAGCTTTGGGTTAAATCTTGCGGTGTCCTTTCCCGATGTGATGAGGGGCAGCAAGGCACGTATTGTATTGTTGCCATCGAGGATAACAAGATGGGGTTTTTATCATATTGCATGAATTTATCCCTCTGCATCATGTCATCTTGCTTAAGGCATTACTGCTTTTCATGAACTTAATACTCTAGATGCATCTTTGGATAGCGGTCGATGAGTGGAGTAATAGTAGTAGATGCACGGTGAGTCGGTCTACTTGTCTCGGACGTGATGCCTATATACATGATCATACCTAGATATTCTCATGACTATGCTCAATTACATCAACTGCTCAACAAGAATTCGTTCACCCACCGTAAAATACTTATGCTCTTGAGAGAAGCCACTAGTGAAACCTATGGCCCCCGGGTCTATCTTCATCATATTAATCTTCCAACACTTAGTTATTTCCTTTTCTTTTTTACTTTGCTTTTATTTTACTTTGCATCTTTATCACAAAATACCAAAAATATTATCCTATCATATCTATCGGATCTCACTCTCGTAAGTGACCGTGAAGGGATTGACAACCCCTTATCGCGTTGGTTGCGAGGAGTTATTTGTTTTGTGTAGGTACGAGGGACTCGCGTGTAGCCTCCTACTGGATTGATACCTTGGTTCTCAAAAAATGAGGGAAATACTTACGCTACTTTGCTGCATCACCCTTTCCTCTTCAAGGAAAAACCAACGCAGTGCTCAAGAGGTAGCAAGAAGGATTTACGCACTGCTGTTGGGGAGGTCTACGCAAAAGTCAACATACCAAGTACCCATCACAATCCCTTATCTCCCGCATTACATTATTTTCCATTTGCCTCTCGTTTTCCTCTCCCCCACTTCACCCTTGCCGTTTTATTCGCCCTCTCTTTTTTGTTCGCCTTCTTCCCGTATGTATCTTTGTTTGTGTTTCCTTGTTCCTTCTATATACTTGCATCTTCGCTTGCTGAAAATCTATTGATATGGATCCACTTAAAGTGTTCTACTTGGATCATCTTCGATCCTTATGCGCTCGTCTTTGAAACCCCAGCTAGCCTAGTTGATGGGAATCTTTAGATGAGCATGCTCATTTTGTGCGTCATCGTTTGTCTGAAAAAGGGAAGCTCTTATGGTATCATATAAATAGTTTGCTATGCTATGCTTGGAATCTTTGTGAAATGTGTGATTTTACTTGTTGCTCTAAGAACCTTAAAAAACACCTTCCCTACCTATGTGAGTTCAATGATAATGAAATCTTATCTTCTTATGCAAAGGGTGTTTACAACTACTATGATATCGAACAAATTGAAGAATTTGTCGTTTTTAAGGGTGCTCATGAAGTTGCTTCTTTGATTGAAAAGTATGATTTTACTCTCAAGAAATCTGAAAATTCCGTCATACTTAAATATTGCAATGAAAACTTGGCTCATAATGTCTATTTCCAAGATTTATTGAAAGAATGACCGTTGCTTTGGAAGAAAATAATGATATGCATGAATATTTAGATAATGATGATTCCAATGATTTGGTTGAAATATCCCTTGATGAACATGATGCTTGCTATTCTTGTGGCCATGATGCCAATATTTATGAAGACGAATTGCTATAGTTCCTTATGTTAAAAATGAGATCGTTGCTATTGCACCCATGCTTGATAGTTCCCTCGATGAAAAGCATGATTTCAATGATTTTACTATAAATTCTCTTGATGTCAATTGTGCTAATAATATGTAAAACCCTAAGCTTGGGGATGCTAGTTTTCCAATGTCTACTACTTGTTGCAATGATCATGATTGGGGTGATTCTTCTTATGATCTTGAAAATTTATTTAATCCCCATGATGAATATGAGATTGATAATATTGTTTGCAATAATATTGAAAGTGGGTTTGGAAGAGTGTCAACTTTAGATCCCACATATTTGTAGAATATTCAATCTTATGAATTTTTTTATAAAAGTGGGTTTGGAGAGGTCATGACTTTAGTTAATGTTAATCCCACTATTTCAGAAGAGTGTCAACTTCGCATGCATGTGGATCGTGTTGAGAATATGTTATGTGATAGCTATTTTGTTGAATTTTCTTATTATCCTACATGTAATTATTATGAGAGAGGAAAATATGGTTATAGAAATTTTCACGTTACTAAATTACCTCTTGTTATGTTGAGATTGTTATTGTTCCTTTCCGCTTCCTTGCATATGCTAGTTTTTTCCTTACTATGATAATTTGTTTTTCTATAAGATGCCTTTGAATAGGAAGTATGTTAGACTTAGATGTGTTTTTCACGTGTATTATGATACTCTCTTTGTGCTTCCATTCTTGTCTTTCATGTGAGCATCATCAAAATTATCGATGCCTAGCTAGGGTCGTTAAACGATAGCGCTTGTTGGGAGGCAACCCAATTTTATTTTTAGTTTTTTTTTTGCTTTTGCTTCTGTTTAGGAATAAATATTTTATCTAGCCTCTGTTTAGATGTGTTTTTATGTTTTAATTAGTGTTTGTGCCAAGTTAAACCTATAGGATCTTCTTGGATGATAGTTATTTGATCTTGCAAAATTTCCAAAAACTTTCTGTTCACGAAAATAATTGTTCAAAATCACCAGAACGTGATAAAATACTGATTTCAATTGATTCTGATCAATAAACAAATTTCCTAGGTCTTCCTATTTTGGATGATTTTTTGGAGTTCCAGAAGTTTGCCTTAGTTACAGATTACTACAGACTGTTCTGTTTTTGACAGATTCTGTTTTTCGTGTGTTGTTTGCTTATTTTGATGAATCTATGGATAGTAAAATAGTTTATAAACCATAGAGAAGTTGTAATACAGTAGGTTTAACACCAATATAAATAAAGAATGAGTTCATTACAGTACCTTTAAGTGGTCTTTTGTTTTCTTTCGCTAACGGAGCTCACGAGATTTCTGTTGAGTTTTGTGTTGTGAAGTTTTCAAGTTTTGGGTCAAAGATTTTGATGGATTATGGAACAAGGAGTGGCAAGAGCCTAAGCTTGGGGATGCCCATGGCACCCCCAATATAATCTAAGGACACCATAAAGCCAAAGCTTGGGGATGCCGGAAGGCATCCCTCTTTAAATCTACTTCCATCGGTAACTTTACTTGGAGCTATATTTTTATTCACCACATGATATGTGTTTTGCTTGGAGAGTCTTGTATGATTTTAGTCATTGATTTTATTTTACCACAATCATCCTTTATGTACACACCTTTTGAGAGAGCCATACATGAATTGGAATTTGTTAGAATACTCTATGTGCTTCACTTATATCTTTTGAGTTATATAGTTTTGCTCTAGTACTTCACTTATATCTTTTAGAGCACGGTGGTGGATTTGTTTTATAGGAACTATTGATCTCTCATGCTTCACTTAGATTATTTTGAGAGTATTAAGTAGCATGGTAATTTGCTTAAATAATCCTAATATGCTTGGTATTCAAGATTAGTAAAAACTTTCTTATGAGTGTGTTGAATACTAAGAGAAGTTTGATGCTTGATGATTTTTTTGAGATATGGAGGTAATAATATCAAAGTCGTGCTAGTTGAGTAGTTGTGAATTTGAGAAATGCTTGTGTTGAAGTTTGCAAGTCTCGTAGCATGCACGTATGGTAAACGTTATGTAACAAATTTGAAACATGAGGTGTTCTTTGATTGCCCTCCTTATGAGTGGCGGTCGGGGACGAGTGATGGTCTTTTCCTACCAATCTATCCCCCTAGGAGCATGCACGTAGTTCTTGGTTTTGATAACTTGTAGATTTTTGCAATAAGTATGTGAGTTCTTTATGACTAATGTTGAGTCCATGGATTATACGCACTCTCACCCTTCCATCATTGCTAGCCTCTTCGGTACCGTGCATTGCCCTTTCTCACATTGAGAGTTGGTGCAAACTTTGCCGGTGCTTCCAAACCCCGTGATATGATACGCTCTTTCACACATAAACCTCCTTATATCTTCCTCAGAACAGCCACCATACCTACCTATTATGGCATTTACATAGCCATTCCGAGATATATTGACATGCAACTTTCCACCATTCCGTTTATCATGACACATTCATCATTGTCATATTGCTTAGCATGATCATATAGTTGACATAGTATTTGTGGCAAAGCCACCGTTCATAATTCTTTCATACATGTCACTCTTGATTCATTGCATATCCATGTACACCACCGGGGGCATTCATATAGAGTCATACCTTGTTCTAGTATTGAGTTGTAATCATTGAGTTATAAACAAATAGAAGTGTGATGATCATCATTTAATAGAGCATTGTCCCAATAAAAAAAGAGAAAGGCCAAATAAAAAAAGAAGGCCCAAAAAAAGAAATAAAAAGGGGCACTGCCACTATCCTTTTTTTCCACACTTGTGCTTCAAAGTAGCACCATAATCTTCATGATAGAGAGTCTCTTGTTTTGTCACTTTCATATACTAGTGGGAATTTTTCATTATAGAACTTGGCTTGTATATTCCAACAATGGGCCTCCTCAAGTGCCCTAGGTCTTCGTGAGCAAGCAAGTTGGATGAACACCCACTTAGTTTCTTTTGTTGAGCTTTCATACATTTATAGCTCTAGTGCATCCGTTGCATGGCAATCCCTACTCATTGCATTAACATCAACCGATGGGCATCTCCATAGCTCATTGATTAGCCTCGTTGATGTGAGAATTTCTCCTTTTTTTGTCTTCTCCACATAACCCCCATCATCATATTCTATTCCACCCATAGTGCTATATCCATGGCTCACGCTCATGTATTGCGTGAAGGTTTATAAAGTTTGAGATTACTAAAGTATGAAACAATTGCTTGGCTTGTCATCGGGGTTGTGCATGATGAGAGCATTCTTGTGAGATGAAAATGGAGCATGGCTAAACTATATGATTTTGTAGGTATGAACTTTCTTTGGCCATGTTATTTTGAGAAGACATAATTGCTTAGTTAGTATGCTTGAAGTATTATTATTTTTATGTCAATATGAACTTTTATCTTGAATCTTTCGGATCTGAATATTCATACCACAATTAAGAAGAATTACATTGAAATTATGCCAAGTAGCACTCCGCATCAAAAATTCTGTTTTTATCATTTACCTACTCGAGGACGAGCAGGAATTAAGCTTGGGGATGCTTGATACGTCTCCAACGTATCTATAATTTTTTATTGCTCCATGCTATATTATCTACTGTTTTGGACAATATCGGGCTATATTATCCACTTTTATACTCCCTCCGTTCCTTGATATAAGGTGTATAGATTTTTGAGAAAAAGTCCGAAATATAAGGTGTATTGCGTTGCACCACTCGTTTGGATAATTTTTTTAGGGATTTGATTACATTTCCTTATATCATGTAAGCTCCTCTATTTTCTCATGTCTATTAGTCATGTGTAATTTCACTCAAAACTTGTGAAATTATCCCTCCACGTACGTTCTTTAATTTTCGTGCCAAAAACTATACACCCTATATCTAGGAACGGAGGGAGTATTATTTTTGGGACTAACCTATTAACCGGAGGCCCAGCCCAGAATTGTTGTTTTTTGCCTATTTCAGAGTTTCGCAGAAAAAGAATATCAAACGGAGTCCAAACGGAATGAAACCTTCGGGAGCGTGATTTTTGGAACTAACATGATCTAGGAGACTTGGACCCTACGTAAGAGAAGCTTCCAGGAGGCCACGAGGTAGAGGCGCGCCCACCCCTAGGCGCACCCTCCACCCTCGTGGGCCCCATGTTGCTCCACCGACGTACTTCTTCCTCCTATATATACCTACGCATTACCCCCAAACGATCGACACGGAGCTAAAAACCTAATTCCACCGCCGCAACCTTACATGCCGATGAGATCCCATCTTGGGGCACATTAGGAGGTCCACCGGAGGGAGCATCCATCACGGAGGGCTTCTACATCAACACCATAGCCTCTCCGATGAAGTGTGAGTAGTTTACCTCAGACCTTCGGGTCCATAGTTAGTAGCTAGATGGCTTCTTCTCTCTTTTTGGATCTCAATACAATGTTCTCCCCCTCTCTCGTGGAGATATATTCGATGTAATCTACTTTTTGTGGTGTGTTTGTTGAGATCGATGAATTGTGGGTTTATGATCAAGATTATTTATGAACAATATTTGAATCTTCTCTGAATTCTTTTATGTATGATTGGTTATCTTTGCAATTCTCTACTAATTATCAGTTTGTTTTGGCATACTAGATTGATCTTTCGTGCAATGGGAGAAGTGCTTATCTTTGGGTTAAATCTTGCGGTGTCCTTTCCCGGTGTGATGGGGGCAGCAAGGCACGTATTGTATTGTTGCCATCGAGGATAACAAGATGGGGTTTTTATCATATTGCATGAATTTATCCCTCTACATCATGTCATCTTGCTTAAGGCGTTACTCTGTTTTCATGAACTTAATACTCTAGATGCATGCTTTGGATAGCGGTCGATGAGTGGAGTAATAGTAGTAGATGCAGGCAGAAGTCGGTCTACTTGTCTCGGACGTGATGCCTATATACATGATCATACCTAGATATTCTCATAACTATGCTCAATTCTGTCAATTGCTCAACAGTAATTCGTTCACCCACCATAAAATACTGATGCTCTTAAGAGAAGCCACTAGTGAAACCTATGGCCCCCGGGTCTATCTTCATCATATTAATCTTCCAACACTTAGTTATTTCCTTTGCTTTTTACTTTGCTTTTATTTTACTTTGCATCTTTATCACAAAATACAAAAAATATTATCCTATCAGATCTCACTCTCGTAAGTGACCGTGAAGGGATTGACAACCCCTTACCGCGTTGGTTGCGAGGAGTTATTTGTTTTGTGTAGGTACGAGGGACTCGCGCGTAGCCTCCTACTGGATTGATACCTTGGTTCTCAAAAACTGAGGGAAATACTTACTCTACTTTGCTACATCACCCTTTCCTCTTCAAGAAAAAACCAACGCGGTGCTCAAGAGGTAGCAAGAAGGATTTCTGGCGCCGTTCTTGGGAGGTCTCATAAAGTCAACATACCAAGTACCCGTCACAATCCCGTATCTCCCAAAAAACATTATAAGCCATTTGCCTCTCATTTTCCTCTCCCCCACTTCACCCTTGCCGTTTTATTCGCCCTCTCTTTTTCGTTCGCCTTCTTCCCGTATGTATCTTTGTTTGTGTTTCCTTGTGCCTTCTATATGCTTACATCTTCGCTTGCTAAAACCTATTGATATGGATCCACTAAAAGTGTTCTACTTGGATCATCTTCGATCCTTATGCGCTCGTGTTGAAACCCCAACTAGCCTAGTTGATGGGAAATCTTTAGATGAGCATGCTCATTTTGTGCGTCATCGTTTGTCTGAAAAAGGGAAGCTCTTATGGTATCATATAAATAGTTTGCTATGCTATGCTTAGAATCTTTGTGAAATGTGTGATTTTACTTGTTGCTCTAAGAACCCTAAGAAACACCTTCCCTAGCTATGTGAGTTCAATGATAATGAAATCTTATCTTCTTATGCAAAGGGTGTTTATAGCTACTATGATATTGAACAAATTGAAGAATTTGTCGTTTTTAAGGGTGCTAATGAAGTTGCTTCTTTGATTGAAAAGTATGATTTTACTCTCAAAAAATCTTAAAATTCCGTCATACTTAAATATTGCAATGAAAACTTGGCTCATAATGTCTATGTCCACGAATTTATTGAAATAATGACTGTTGCTTTGGAAGAAAATAATGATATGCATGAATCTATAGATAATGATGATTCCAATGTTTTGGTTGAAATATCCCTTGATGAACATGATGCTTGCTATTCTTGTGGCCATGATGCCAATATTTATGAAGACGAATTTGATATAGTTCCTTATGTTAAAAATGAGATCGTTGCTATTGCACCCATGCTTGATAGTTCCCTCGATGAAAAGCATGATTTCAATGATTTTACTATAAATTCTCTTGATGTCAATTATGCTAATAATATGCAAAACCCTAAGCTTGGGGATGCTAGTTTTGCAATGTCTACTACTTGTTGCAATGATCATGATAGGGGTGATTCTTCTTATGATCTTGAAAATTTATTTAATCCCCATGATGAATATGAGATTGATAATATTGTTTGCAATAATATTGAAAGTGGGTTTGCAAGAGTGTCAACTTTAGATCCCACATATTTGGAGAATATTCAATCTTATGAAATTTTTGATAAAAGTGGGTTTGGAGAGGTCATGCCTTTAGTTAATCTTAATCCCACTATTTCGGAAGAGTGTCAACTTCGCATGCATGTGGATCATGTTGAGTTATTAAATGATGATCATCACACTTCTATTATTATTTGCCTTTGACATAGTATTTGCCTTCTATTATTATTTGCCTTCGCATGCATGGTTTTCTACTTCTCTCGAGAGAAGCCACTAGTGAAACCTACGGCCCCCAGGTCTCTTTCTAATATTATTTGCCTTCGCGATCTATTTTATTTGCCTTTCATTTTCAGATCTATTAAACCAAAAATACAAAAATACCTTGCTGCGTTTTATTCTCATATATTTTCTTTGGTGTTCAATCTATCAATCCACTACAATTTATTCATGTCCGTCGTGCCAATTTCTGGCGCCGTTACCTGAAAGGGATTGACAACCCCTTTAACACGTCGGGTTGTGAGTGGTTGTTGTTTCTGTGCAGGTGCTGTTTACGTTGTGTTTCTTGGTTCTCCTACTGGTTCGATAACCTTGGTTTCATCATTGAGGGAAATACCTACCGCTGCTGTGCTGCATCACCCCTTCCTCTTTGGGGAAATACCGACGTAGCTTCGAGCCGCATCAAAAGGAATTTCTGGCGCCGTTGCCGGGGACGATCTTCAACATATACCAGGTTCCTGATCACAAATCTCATCTCCTAGCCATTTACATTATTTTCCATTTTCCTCTCGTTTTCCTCTCCCCCACTTCACAAAAATTTTCCGTTTTATTCGCCCCTCCTTTTCGATCGCCGTTTTCTTGCCGGATCAGTTTTTGAATGCGTTCTTGTTTGGGTAATCATGATGCCTCAAAGAAAATATTATGATGTTCCTTACCCCAATATTTTTCTTGAAATTGAGAAAAGTACTAAGGAATATATGACTACACAATTTGAGCATAATAAATATTTTACTGAAGAACTCAAGGAGCACTCCGTTGTGCTAGATGCTATAACAAAACAACTTGATGATGTTAGTAGGGAAGTTTGCAATCTCCAATCTAAGTATGCCTTTGCCGAAAGTTTGCTAGGAAAAATATCCAATGCACAAGCTACCCTAGTAAATCAAATGGCCGCTAAACCAAATATTGCTAAAGATAAAAGTGATGAAGATCTTAAAATGATTGGTGTTTCTCCTACTGATTCCTTGTTTAGTAAAATTAAAATTGATGAAACAGGGACTGGAGAAGAGTCAACTTTAGCTAGAAGGCGTCCCGATATTTTGGAGGGTGAAAATCTTGTTGAGAAAATTGATAAAAGTGGGTTTGAAGAGGTCAAAACTTTAACTAGTGATGTACCCACTCTTTTGGATTACAAGACTTTAATTATGATAGTTGCTCTTTAATTGATTGTATTTCTTTGTGCAATCCATGATAAATTTACCCCATGCTTATGAACAAAATAAAGCTTTTAATAAACATATTGTTGATGCTACGATGAAAGCTTTAGAAGAAAAATTGGAATTAGAAGTTTCAATTCCTAGAAAATTGCATGATGAACGGGAACCTACTATCAAATTCAAGATTAAAAATTATGAGTGTTTTGCTTTGTGTGACTTGGGAGCTAGTGTTTCTACAATTCCGAAATCTTTATGTGATGTGCTTGGTCTTACCGATATTTAATCATGTTCTTTGAATTTGCACTTGGTGGATTCTACTATTAAAAAGTCTATGGGAAGAATTAATGATGTTCTTATTCTTGCAAATAGGAATTATGTGCCCATAGATTTTATTGTTCTTGATATTGATTGCAATCCATCTTGTCCAATGTCAGGGAAACGACACCTATGGGATCACTGGAATCCCTTCTACGGTTGGCGGGCGCCGGGTTGTGAGTAGAGCAGGTTTAGGAGCTAGCACAAAGATCGTTTACCCAGGTTCGGGCCGCGAGGATGCGTAAAGTCATGCTTTGGTGTATTTCAGAGTGTTTTTGAGCTCTCGAACTAGCTACGGTGGCTGCGTAGTTCCAAAGAGCCGAATCCCCCTCCAGTATGCCTCGGGCCTCCTTTTCTAGTCGAAAAGGGGTTGCCACCGTGGCACACAGGAGGTGGAAAGGTGTACAGTGCGCGAGCTTATCGCCCAACATTACGGGATAAAGCACATTAAATGTGCTACTTAGGTGTCCATTAGCTTTATTGGGGACGGGAACGAGGCTCATCCCGTCCGTCACCGCTCCGCCTCGCTTCGACACGCGCCTAGGCCAGCGATGTGTGCAGTGCCATGTAGGCAGGCAGGCCGAGGTGGCGCGGCAGGTGGCCTTCACGAAGATCTGCATGCCACCACGCAGGTGCTTGCTGAGTTATTCGAAGCCGCATGTTGCCACGCAGTGCCTCGCCCGGTGGTTGGGCTGGCAACTGCATGCGAACGGCGGCGGAGTCTTGCTTGATGCGGGCCTGGCTGTGGACCCGCACGCACCCTCGGCAAGGGTCTTGCCGCGGTAGCATGGTTGTCCCCGGCAAGGATCTCGCCTGGGGTCTTGTGGAACTCCTCGGCAAGAATCTTGCCGAGGATCGTCGTCTTCTAGTCCTCATCTGAACTTATGTATCTATGATCTTGACAAAGATCTGCATGCCACCATGGAGGCGCTTCCCGAGCCTTCGTCCCGTTGTGGTTGGTTATGTTGGAAGCTGTGGGTGCAAGGGTGGCGCGCCCCACTGGTGTTGGGCGAACTGCCGCGGCAAGGCTCTTGCCGGGGCTACTGAGGCTGCCCCGGCAAGGGTCTTGCCGGGGGAACCTACTTCGTCCCTCTGCTCTTTGTGTTCTTGGTCTTGGCGTTGTTTTTGTTGGCCTTGTACTTCGGCCTCCCTCCCTTGCCATGTTAGGTGTGGCAGCAGGTGCGGCTCTGACTGCCCGTGCATAAGTAAGGGGTACAAAGGAGAGGCCCTATCTTTGTACACCGACAGGAGCCCCGGGCCCGGGCCACACATAAGCGCGACCCGTTGTTGGGCTGGGCCCAGAACAGTGCGCGGGTAGGTCGGGCCGAATCCTTCTTACTACAATAGCTTTTTTGCTCGATGTTCTCCCCCACGACCCATGTTGAATGCGTGACGTGGGGGTCGTGCGTAGGGCGATCGTGGCCTGCTCGCGTCATCCCACGGGCCAAACAATAAAGAGTCGGTCCGCGTCTTCCTCCTAAATTAGAGGAAGCCGCAGAGGCACGGCTCATTTAATAAGTGGACCTAGGGCATGGTCATTATGATTCCCACGCCCTCCTGATCATGGGGCGCAAAACGGCCGCTCCACTTGCCATTCGAGCCCTGACTCGTTCGCCACGTGTCCCCCATGCGTCAGAAGGGCAGGCGGCGGATGCAGGACGCGTGGGTTTCTACGCCGGGGCGGGGGGCCGGGCATCGATGATTGGGGCCGCGGGTCGGTCTGGATTCCTTGCGCCCCCAGATGGCTGGACTGGTTGAGCGGGGCGGCTGAGTCCCGACCCCGTCCCTTTATAAGAAGGGGAGGGGGCGGCATCCCTCAATCCTTCATCATCCATCTCTTCCCATCTTGGCTCCTTTCTTTCCTCTGCTATGGCGGGAGGGTGCGGTGGTGCTTCCACGGTAGCGTTGAGGGTTTTCGCTCGACAGCGCGCCCCTCCTCCGCAAGAGCTTGTGGTGGCGGAGCCGGCCACGAGAGGAAGGGGGAGGGGGCGAGGGCGAGGTCGTTGTGGTGCTTGGGGAAGAGGAGGACGGGGCGGCGCATCGGCCTCGCCTCCACCAGCAGCCCCTCCTTCGATGGAGGGCCACGTTGGGGATCAGGCTCGCGAGTTCTTCATCAGGCTGCACCAGCCGGTGCGCCGCTGTCTTCGTCTTCCCACTCCATTTGCTCGAGAGATGGAGCTTGACCCGCCGCAGACCCTGAGGTTGCACATGAGGGACCGCGGAAACGGCGGCACGCGGGTTGACGTCGACTTTCCCGCCCCTCACGTCATGTATCTTCGTCACGGATGGAAGACCTTCGCTCGCGTCCATAGCCTGACGGAGGGGCTCGTTCTCTACTTCAAATTAATGGAGAACGGCCTGCTCTCCGTCAAGGTTTTTGGGGACATGGGAACTTGCCTAAAGTGCTGCGTGGAGAGCTCCTCCGATGATGAAGATTCTTCCTCGAGCGAGAGTGACAAGGAGGACAGCGACAGCGATGACGAGGATAGCAGGCGGGAGGATGACGGGTCCGACTAGGTGTTGGACGCGCCATCCAAGGCGACGCCGGCAGCACCTCCATCTGCATCGCCAGCTCCTTGAACTTCTTGGGGTCGCCTCCTTGGGCGGCTGGTTTGGGAGGCCGGAGAAGAGGAAGAAGGCGGGTGGCGGGCCGTCAAGTCGGAGTACGTGGGCACCGATGCCTTCATCGCGTATTGCCGGCCCACTGCCTCATCTTCCAGCTCTTCTCCTGTCATCATCATCACCAGCCTCTCTTTGGGGCGGCCGCCGGGATGCTCTCCTAGCGTCTTCTGCTGCTCGTGCCTCGCCTAGGCGTTCTTTTTTCCCTCCCATTATCTTGTTCCGTTTCCTGAGGAGAGGAACAAGAAAGGGATTACGGGCACCTTATCTCCTTTTAGTCTTTAAGCCTATGGGCCTTTGTAAAATTTAAATCTTGGAATCCCCTGGCTCACGCCTACGTTCTGTACGAACTATACCTGTTAGGAACGTATTAATGCAAAAGGGGGCTTGCCAGGTTCTTTGTGCGTGAGTGAGGCCCGCGCCAAGGAGCGAATCGTTGTTATTTTAAGATAAACATTGATGCCCAGCAACAGACCTTGCCGTTTCCCTACTTCAATCATGACCACACTCACGCTTTCGGTGGAGGTAGGAGTGAAATAGATCTAGGCCTCTCGTTTACTTCCTCGCTACTGCAATACAACCAAGTTCTGGCCCAGGGAATAATTCTTGGGTATAGGAAAAAGGGAGCACGGTGGTCTAGGAATAAACAAGGTTGCATACGTCCCAATTACGTACTAGAATGCATACTAGGGGATAAAGACTTATCTGGTTCAAGAGCCCCGGCGACCTTGCTTGTTGTGGTCGGACCTTTGGGTCTGCAGCCCCCGGCAACCTTGGCTTGCCGGGGTCGGGACGTCGGCTTGTCCTCTTTCCTCCAAACAGCCCAGCAGAGATGTTCATGCATCCTGTGAACCTAAAAAGGACGGGAAAGAATAGAAAGATGCATACTCGACCTCATATGCTAGGGGTTAGTCGCCGCTAAGCACTATCAACCCTAACCGAGGGAGGGACTCAACCTAGCATGCATGCTAAAACTTAGGGCGCCAGTGCTTCATTTATTTATGCTCAGGGTCTACACCTGGTTTTGTACAAAGGGTTAGATGCCTTATCGGCAAGGCTTGTACAAAAGGGTGGCTTGCCGGGAGGCCTGGCAACTGCGCCCTATGGGTAAAACTTGCGAAGAAGTTCGATGTTCCAGGAGTTGCTCACTGGAATACCATCTTCGGTCTCTAGGCGGACTGCGCCAGGCCTGGTGAATCGTATTACCCGATAAGGCCCTTCCCACTTCGGCGTCAACTTGTTGGAATTCTTGCCGACTGAAATGCTCCGAAGAACAAGGTCGCCTTCCTCAAAGCTTAGGGCATGAACCTTGCGGCTATGATAGCGGCGCAAGGCTTTCGGGTAGTGCGCTGCTCGCAGAGCCGCCCGAAGACGATCTTCCTCGAGGAGCGTTGCGTCATCTTGCCGCAATTGCTCTTGCTCAAGCTCATCATAGGCGAGCACTCGTGGTGACCCGTATGTGAGTTCTGTGGGGAGAACTACTTCTGCCTCGTAAACGAGGGAGAAGGGTGTCTGGCCGGTGGCTCGATTTGGTGTCATTCCGATTGACCAAAGAACCGCCGGCAATTCATCGATCCAGCGCCTTCCGCACTTGTGCAGCCTGTCAAAAGTCTTGGTCCTCAGGCCTCGCAGTACTTCAGCATTTGCCCTCTCCGCCTGGCCGTTGCTCTGTGGGTGTGCCACGGAAGCGAAACAGACCTTGCTGCCGAGGTCTTGGATGTATTGCATGAAGGTGTGGCTTGTGAACTGCGTGTCGTTATCGGTTATGACTCTGTTTGGCACACCAAAACGGCAGAGTAGCCCCTTTAAAAACTTGATGGCTTACTGTGCGGTCACCTTCCTCACTGCTTCCACCTCCGCCCACTTTGTGAACTTGTCGATTGCAACGTACAAGTACTCAAAGCCCCCGACAGCGCGGGGGAAAGGGCCCAGTATGTCAAACCCCCAGACCGAAAATGGCCAGGAGAGAGGAATTGTTTGAAGGGCTTGGGCTGGTTGATGAAGCTTCTTTGAATGGAACTGGCACGCTTCATGCCTAGTTACTAGCGCCGTTGCATCCTGGAGGGCAGTGGGCCAGAAGAAACCTTGCCGGAACGCCTTGCCGGCAAGGGCCCTCGACCCTATGTGGGAGCCACATATGCCTCCGTGTATCTCTGCCAACAGCTCCAGTCCTTCCTCCCGGGGAATGAACTTCAATTTCACACCATTTGGCCTTTTTCTATATAGAACGTCATCGACGAACTGATACATGGCAGACCGACGGGCTACTCTCTATGCTTCTTCCTGCTCCTCAGGAAGCTACCCTGTTTGGAGAAATCGGACGGTATGCTGCGCCCATGCTGGAGCCTGAGGCTCGACGGCAAGGACTAAAGGCATCTCTTCTGCTATGGGAGCAGTTGCCTCTACGACAAGGGCTTGACGCTCTGCCGGAGTCTTGTTGGGTTCTACGGTAGGGTGCGTCGACTTCAAATTAAAAATTCCTACGCGCAGAACATCCAGGAACATGCTACGGGAGATGGATCACAGTTCGTTACCACTAGACGCGCAGTGCCGTGCAGCGAAAGAAGAGTTGGGGCAGCGCGTCCGCGTGGATCGTCTCCTCCTCGTTCGGTCTCCCTCGAACAGCCGGTCGTCCGATCCCACGTACGAGTTCGCCGGAGCGGCGCAAGTGCACCACCTCTAATGTTATCCGCGCGTGTAGGAGGAACACCGTGCGGCGGACTGCTAGGTCCGATCACACAGTCGGCGGCGAGTGGAGGTGGCTACTCGCAACACATGCAAACCCTAGTCGCAGCGCCGAAGCGATCAACCGCATGAGTGTGCCGCACCTCCACTTTATATAGGCGTCCGTCATGGCTCAACACTTGGGCCTCGCCACGGACCCTAAAGCCCAAAGTCTACTCGGTCACGTTCCTAGTCGATTCGGATCACATCCGACCAAAGGTCCTATGAACCGACCTCATAGGTTCCTTCCCTTAAGCGTGCGACCCCTTAGGTTCAAGTCGGCTTGGTCACAGCTCGATCACCTCCGACCTGCACGGTTGGTAGCGGACCTCTAGCAAGGCGTGCCGACCACCAAGCGAACTATGAAGCTGGTTAGGCGGACACAGCATAACGTGTCACACTTCGCTCCCTTTGCCACACGATATATGTTGTCGGGCTCAAGGCGAGACTGTCATCCTTGTGCTAGCCCGACCTCTTTCTCGTTCCAGTGATGTCGACCACAATCTGGATTATCTCATAATCCTTGTCGCATGGCCATGCCTATCCTGGTTGGATCACACGAGGGGCCCAGAGTATATCTTTCCTGATCGGAGGGGCAAATCCCATCTTGCTCGACCATGTCTTGCAGCATGGGACTGGACAAACCCGAAACCTACCTTTGTAACTACATAGTCACGGAGTAGCGTTTGGTCGGCCCAAAGCAAGTCTGTCACCATCACGAGTACATGCGTCAGCTCAGGTCTTAGGGCATAGAACGTATGTTGTACTAGAGACTCACAGATGACATATCGATGTGTCTCTTAGTTGGGTCTGTCCGACTCGAACCTTATCTCGACTCGGATCCGACTACGTCGAATCCGACCAGACCTTTCCAAGTCCATATTATCCAGTTAGCATCCAATGCTCCATGGCTAGTGAGACCAAGCCATCGACCGTGTCATATGCCAGTCTAGTCGGCTGCACGTCCACACAGCCCTTTCGACTAGGGACCTTTTAGGACAGTCATCATACAATGCATAGTCCCGCAAACAAGTCACGTACTTGCTGATACACATCATTGATAATGTCCAAGGACTATCTTTATTCATAAACACATAGGAAATATCATCATACATGATTGCCTCTAGGGCATATCTCCAACAAGTCTATCGTCCCATGGCAGGCTCAGTGTCATCTGCAACATCTTTGCCGGCGGCTCCTGGGAACTCGGCGGGAAAGTACTTGTCGGGTCCTGATTTTCTCCACTTGTTCTGCTCTGTTGATGGTTCAACGGATGCCTGAGTTAATCAAAGCACAAAAGTACCTGGTTCCACAGGTAGTTCGAGGGCAGCGTGTTTCGACAAGTAATCGGCGATGCCGTTCTCCACTCGGGGTACATGCTCCGCTTGTATACTATCAAAATGCTCCTCCAGCTTCCTCACTTCATCTACGTAGGCCTCCATCAATGGACTTTGATAATCCTTATTAACTTGCTTGATGACAAGCTGTGAATCACCCCTGACGATGAGTTTCTTGATTCCGAGGCCTGCTGCGATCCTGAGACCAGCAAGCAGTCCCTCGTACTCGGCAGTGTTGTTCGTCGACATCTCCTTGGGGAAGTGCATCTGGGCCACATACTTGAGGTGCTCTCCGGTGGGTGCGATGAGCAGCACACCAGCATCGGCGCCTTGCAGCGAGAAAGCCCCGTCAAAGTACATAATCCAGTCGCGAGCTGTTTCCTTGCCGGGGAGAGTGGTCTCCTGGATCTCTTCATCAGGCGTTGAGGTCCATTCTGCAATGAACTCCACCAGGACTCTACTCTGGATTGTTGAGGTGCTCTCAAACTTCAAACCATAACTTGATAGCTCCAAGGCTCACTCCACAATCCTCCCAGTCGCATTTGGGTTATGCAATATCCGTTGCAATGGGAGGCGAGTGACGATGATGATTTCGTGTGCTTGGAATTAATGACGCAGCTTACTCGAGGCCATAAGGAGGCCGAAGAGCAATTTCTGCACGCCGGAGTACCTTGGTCTAGCCCCCTGCAGGAGGGAGCTAACAAAGTAGACCGGGTGCTGCATCATCTTCTTCTTCTACACCACTCCGCTTGGTTGCATCGCTTTTGCCCTAGTGGCGTCAGGCTCTTTTGTTGCTATCACTTCTGTGTCGACCTCTCTTTGTGCCACTAGCGCAACACTGACCACTTGATTTATTGCCGCTAAGTAAGCAACAACGGCTCTTGTGGTTTAGGCGCAACTAGTATTGGCATAGAGGAGAGGTATTTCTTCAGATTTTGCAGCGCTGCTTCGGCCTCTGGGGTCCATTCCATTGGGCCTGCCTTTTTTGAAATCTTGAAAAAGGGAAGGGCGCGCTCGGCGGACTTGGAGATGAATCTGCTCATGGCGGCAACGCAGCCAGCAAGCCGACGCACATATTTGATCCGCCTGGGCGCCTCAATCTGCTCAATGGCCCTGATCTTGTCCAGATTCGCCTCGATCCCACGCTAGGATACAAAGAACCCGAGAAGCTTGCCGGACGGGACACCGAAGACACACTTCTCCGGGTTCAGCTTGAGGTTGATCTTGCGCAAGTTCGCAAACGTATCTTATAAATCTGGTATGAGTGTTGCCCTGTCCTTGGTTTTGACCACTATGTCATCCATATAAGCTTCCATATTTCTATGTAGCTGGGGCTCAAATCCAATTTGGACTGCCCTTGCAAACGTTGAGCCAGCACTCTTCAACCCGAAAGGCATCCGTAAAAAGCAATACGTACCACATGGGGTGATGAATGTTATCTTCTCTTCATCTTCTCTTGTCATGAAGATCTGGTGGTAGCCCGAGTAGGCATCAAGGAATGACAACAGGTCACACCCGGCCATGGAGTCAACAATCTGGTCGATACGCGGCAACGAGAAGGGGTCCTTAGGACAAGCCTTATTGATATCTGTGTAGTCAATACACAGCCTCCACTTCCCGTTTGCCTTGTGCACCACCACCGGATTGGCGAACCACGTCGGATGGAGCACTCCTCTCACCAAGCCTGCCACTTCCAATTTCCTGATCTCCTCTGTGATGAACTCCTGTCATTCCAAAGCTTGCTTCCTGACCTTCTGCTTGACGGGTCGCGCATGGGGACAGACAGCAAGATGGTGCTCAATCACTTCCCTGGGAACGCCGGGGATGTCGGATGCTTGCCACGCAAACACATCGACATTCGCCCGCAGGAAAGTGACGAGTGCGCTTTCATATTTGCTGTCGAGGGTGGAGCTTATGGTGAAAGCCCCTCCCGTGCCATCCCCCTTGACGGACACCTTCTTGGTCTCTGGCAGTGCAGCTCTGGATTTCTTGCTCTTGCCAGTGGAGCTCTTCGGCACGTCCTCGACGCGAGCACTACACTCCAAAGACGTGCGCTTGCCGGAGTGGGTGTGAGAGGTCTTGCCGGTCTTCTCCCCCCCCCGGGGGCTTCAGTGGCAGGAGCAAGTGCCTTGGCGGCAGTTGCTGCAACCGCCTCCCGGTAGAGTTGGTCAGCGCAGATCAGCACATCCTTCTTGTCGGAGGGGACGGTGATGAAGGTCATCGGCCCTGGCATTTTTAGCGTGTTGTAGGCGTAGTGCGACGCCGCCATGAACTTGGCCAGCGCTGGGCGGCCAAGGATCCCGTTGTAAGGCAAGGGGATCTTGGCAACATCAAAGACAATCCTCTCCGTCCTGTGGTTCAGTTCACCTCCAAATGTAACGGGTAGTTTAACCTTTCCCTTCGGCTGACTCCTTCCTGGATTGACCCCTTGGAAAGTGCATGTTTCTTCGAGGTCCTCGTCAGGGATCTGCAGCCTTTTGATCACGGCGGGCGAAATCAAATTCAGGCCGGCCCCACCGTCAACTAGCATTTTTGTCACCTTGAGGTTGCGTATTGTTGGCGAAACCAACAACGGCAAACACCCGACCGCAGTTGTGCGATCAGGGTGGTCCTCGGTATAAAAAATGATAGGCGTGCTGGACCACTTCAGCGGCTTCTGGGCGTCGAACGATGGTTCTGCTGCTGTAATCTCACGCGCCCACTGCTTGAGCTGGCGGTGAGAGCTATGCAGGGAGGCACCACCGTCGATGCACATGGCCTCCGTAGCCTTCTGGAACTCTTGCTCGCCAAACTCGTCGTCCTCATCGCGATCATCATCTTCTTGCTTCTTGTTGCGGCCCCGAGCGAGCCTCTCTTGTTGGTTATCCTTGCCGCGGCAACCTCCTTGACCGCCACGCTTCTCGCCGGATCCCTCGGCACCATCCTGACCCTTCTCCTTGTCCTGCCTCTCATACTCAGCCTTCTGCTTTTCAGCGAGTAGCTCAACTTGTCGGCAGTTCTGGAGGTCGTGGCCCTTGGTGCGGTGGATCTTGCAGTATTGCTTGCCGGAGCCCCCTGGCTTGTCGGCAGCTGCTAAGGCCCGGCAAGAGGCGCACCCGGCAGTATTGCTTGCGGACCCCTGGACGGCAAGCACAGTCTTGCGCTTGCGCTTCCTGTTGCGGCGCCGTCCCTTCTTTGCCGGGGCGGCAACATCTTCGTCTGAGGAGTCGGTTTCCACACCGGCATCTTCGCCGGGTACTTCCTTCCCTCTTCAGCCCGAGCACACCTATCGGCCAGAACATAGAGCTCTGCCATCCTTCACATTGTTCATCGCCAGCTCTTCACGCACCTTGCGGTTTCGCACATTCTGATGGAATACGCTGATGATGACGGCAGGGTGAACGCCACGGGATGTTGTATCGCACTGGCTGAACCTCTCAGATGTACTTGCGCAGGCTTTCGCCTTCTTTCTGGGGGATGACATGCAAGTCGCTCGCCTGGCCATGAGCTTGGTGGCCTCCCGTAAAGGCGCCAACAAACTCATGGCACAAATCCGACCAGGAAGAAATAGAATCTACTGGCAAGTGCATCAACCATGACATAACGTTGGGCTTAAGTGCCAACGGGAAGTAATTGGCAAGCACCTTGTCGTCGCGGGCTCCGGCAGCTTGCATCGCGATGGTGTATATGCTGAGGAACTCTGACGGGTGAGTCTTGCCGTTGTACTTTTCACCAACGTCAGGTTTGAACATGTGGTGAGTGGGCCACTGGAACTGTCGCAGCTCACGGGTAAAGACCGGACAGCCTACCTCATAAGGTAAGCCCCCAGGGCCTCCCGGTGCTGGGTGGTCCGTAGTGGGTCATGCTCGCCTATCTAACTGGTGGCGCGCTTCACGCCGACGCTCGATGGTGGTTCGAGCGTCTTCATGGGCTTGCTCCCGAAGAACTGGGCGCTGGTCGCGGTGGGTCCGTGGGTCGGACGATGCTATGGAAATGTTATCACACGCGACGTCACGACGGATCGGCGCCCACGGTAACTGGCGAGGAGGAGGAGAATGCACTGTAGCCATAGCGCCTCTGGTCCTCTCACCACTAGCGTGTGGTGCTTCCATGGAGCACCGGCTCGAGGGCCCCGCTGGTCGTGTCTCGTCCTTGTTGGCGATGCCGACGAGGCTCCGGATGGTAGCTCTCCACTCATCGAGCTTCTCCGCAGCAGGGGGGAAGTCAAGGAGCAACTGTGCGCGCGCTAAGGCCTCTGTCGGCGTCGGCGGCGGCGAAACCTGCGTGGACCATGACGCGCTCCAACTTCTAACCACGTTAGGAGGAGATCTATCACAGCCCTGCGGCTGCACACCGTCTTCGCCAGCGCCTCGGCGAGTGTGTTGGTCTTCTGCGTCCTGTGAATGATGCACGGGACTCTTCTCGCGGCGGCGCCAGGGTCATCAGCGTGGCGACGCTGTTCGTCACACGCAATCTGGGAGGAGCGGGTGTCTTAGAGGTCGCCGCGCCGGCCGTATGTGGGACGACGCCGCCCTTGGAGGGCCCCGCGCCGCCTGCGGGGGCCCCGGCTCCGTCTATGGACTTGGCGGCGTGCGGCTCGTTGTCTTGCGCACGAACGACGGCACTCGCCAGGCTTCGACTGCTAGAGCGACGTGGGGGTTCGTGGGCCGCGCCTCGGCTTCCATCCGCGACCACCCCGTCGCCCGCCCGCACTGGCACGGGCCGTTCGGCTCCAGATGAACCGATCGCGGTGATCGTCTTCTTCTTGGGAGCCATGGCGATGAAGAACCGCTAGCTAACTACTAAACCAGATTATCACAACTGCGCCCCCTACCTGGTGCGCCAAAGATGTCGGGGAAACGACACCTATGGGATCACTGGAATCCCTTCTACGGTCGGTGGGCGCGGGGTTGTGAGAAGAGCAGGTGTAGGAGCTAGCACACAGATCGTTTACCCAGGTTCGGGCCGCGAGGATGCGTAGTACCCTAGTCCTGCTTTGGTGTATTTCAGAGTGTTCTTGAGCTCTCGAACTAGCTATGGTGGCTGCATAGTTCCAAAGAGCTGAATCCCCCTCCAGTATGCATCGGGCCTCCTTTTATAATCGAAAAGGGGTTGCCACAGTGGCACACAGGAGGTGGAAATGTGTGAAGTGCGCGAGCTTATCGCCCGGAATTGCGGGACAAAGCGCATTAAATGCGCTACTTAGGTGTCCATTATCTTTATCGGGGACGGGAACGAGCTCGTCTCGTCCGTCGCCACTCCGCCTCGCTTTGACACGCGCCCAGGCCAGCGATGTGTGCAGCGCCATGTAGGCAGGCAAGCTGCTAAGGTGGCGCGGTGGTAGGGCCTTCACAAAGATCTGCATGCCACCACGCAGGTGCTTGCTGAGTTGGCCTGGAAGCCGCATGTTGCCACGTAGGTGCGTGCCCAGCTGGTTGGGCTGGCAACTGCATGCGAACGGCGGCGGAGTCTTGCTTGATGCGGGCCTGGATGTGGACCCGCAGGCGTCCTCGGGAAGGGTCTTGCTGGGGCCCCGGCAAGGGTCTTGCCGCGGTAGCATGGTTGTCCCTTGGCAAGGATCTCGCCGGGGGTCTTGTGGATCTCCTCGGAAAGGATCTTGCCGATGATCGTCGTCTTCTAGTCCTCATCTGAACTTGTGTATCTATGATTTTGACAAAGATCTGCATGCCACCATGGAGGCGCCTCCCGAGCCTTCGTCCTGTTGTGGTTGGTTATGTTGGAAGCCGTGGGCTCAAGGGTGGCGCGCCCCGCTAGTGTTGGGCGAGCTGCCCCGGCAATGCTCTTGCCAGGGCTGCTGAGGCTGCCCCGGCAAGGTTCTTGTCGGGGTAACCTGCTTCGTCCCTCTGCTCTTTGTGTTCTTTGTCTTGGCGTTGTTTTTGGTGGCCTTGTGCTTCGGCCTCCCTCCCTTGCCATGTTAGGTGTGGCCGCAGGCGCGGCTCTGACTGCCCGTGCACAAGTAAGGGGTACAAAGGAGAGCCCCTATCTTTGTACACCGACATCCAATTATTCTTGGTAGACTATTTTTACGCACATCGATGTCGTGATTGATATGAAAGAAGGCAATATTAAGTTCCAATTTCCTTTGAGGAAGGGTATGGAACACTTTCCTAGAACAAGAATTAGGCCTCTATATGAATCAATCATGAGGGCATCTTATGGATCTCAAAACGAAGATGACAAAATTTAGATCCTTGCTTTATGCCCAGCTAAGGGCGTAAAACTATAGCGCTTGTTGGGAGGCAACCCAATGAACAAAATTTATTTTCGCTTTTTGCTTTCTGTTCTTGAGTGTTTGCACAATTATGCTACTGTTATGTTTGTGTTTTAATTAGTTTTTGTGCGAAGTAAAGCCTTTAGGATCTTCTTGGGTGATAGTTGTTTGATCCTGCTGAAAAACAGAAACTAATGTGCTCACGAAAACAATTCTCATTTTTTACCAGAACATGATAAAATTCCAATTCTTATTGCATAAGATTAATATACAAATTGCTCATGTCTTCCTAATTGTTTTGATTTTTTTGAGTTTCAGAAGTATCCGAAATATCCAGATTGCTACAGACTGTTCTATTTTGACATATTCTGTTTTCTTTGCGTTGTGTGCTTGTTTTGATGGATCTATGGTTTTCTTTGATGAGTTTTTGCCATAGAAAAGTTGGAATACAGTAGATATAATTCAAGAACAAAATATGAATTGGTTTGCTATAGTACTTATAGTAGTGATTTATTTTCTTATACTAACGGATCTCACGAAGGTTTTGTTGAGTTTTGTGTGATTGAAGTAACATGTTACTCGTATGTAGCCGTATGGATCTCGCTGGTTCTTTGGTTTATGCTGAGGAGTCCGCTGGCTAATGAATGATCGTATGTTTGCATGGAGTTCCGAGGACCATTGTATCAGATAGAGGAACCCAATTTACTTCCAAATTTTGGCATCAGCTACACCAGACCTTGGGTACCAGATTGGAGTTCAGTACCGCATTCCACCCACAGACGGCTGGACAGACAGAGAGTCAATCAGATTCTGGAGGACATGTTGAGAGCCTGTGCGCTAGATTATGGATCTAGTTGGGATGACAATTTGCCTTACGCAGAGTTCTCGTACAACAATAGCTACCAAGCCAGTTTGAAGATGGCACCGTTTGAAGCTCTGTATGGACGCAGATGTAGAACACCTCTGATGTGGGATGAGGTAGGAGACCGTCAGTTGTTTGGACCAGATTTGATATAAGAGTCCGAAGAGAAGGTTAAACTAATCCGAGAAAGATTAAAGATTGCTCAGTCCAGACAGAAGAGTTATGCAGATTCAAAATGCAAGGAAGTAACCTATGAAATTGGAGATAAAGCCTATCTGCAGTATCACCCTTGCGAGGAGTGAAATGTTTTGGAGTTAAAGGAAAACTAGGCCCAAGATTTGTAGGACCATACCGTGTTTTGGAACGGATGGGAGAAGTGGCATACAAGCTGGAGTTACCTGAAGGATTGTCAGGAGTTCACGATGTATTCCACGTATCACAGTTGAAGAAGTGTCATGCTGAGATGGCTGATATACCGTTGAGAGACATAGTGCCCCTGGAGGCGATTTAGTTAGACAGTAATTTGACCTATGAGGAGAAGCCAGTGAAGATTCTTGACTTTGACAGCCGAGTCACTCGCAGCAAGGTTATCAAGTTTTGCAAAGTTCAGTGGAGCATTGTATTTCCATAGCATAAATCAACACAACGATCCGGCTACATACGAGTAATTTGGCGTACAATGGTCCGCTGGCTAGTAACAGAGCCATGGAACTAGCGAGAAGCTGAAGCACCATGTATTGCAACACAGATTTTCGCCTAATCTTAAATACTATGGAAATACCATTCCGTATAAACAATGCCGAAAGCAAGGACTGTCGCGTCTATTGTTTAAGCACCATGGGGTTTAACTACTCCATAACTTGTTCTTTTAAAACAATTCTAACAAGTGTCAAACTTTTTATTCAACGGTCATCATTTTTTGTTGTTGTAAAAGTAGATATCATGGCAATGTCTTTCAGAGGATCACAAGATTGTTCTCAAGCTAAGGAAAAAAATGAAGAAAGTGCATAAAACATTGACTTGGCAGTATTGGGCTTAACTTGAGCAAGTGATTCCCTTATACGAATATTGAACAATCATACTTAAGCAAGAATGTAAAACCGTGGGACACATGATTGCATGTAACTATCAAATGATGATCATTGCACAAGAAACCAAACATGAAAAAATAACTTTGCCAAGCTTAGAACTTTGCAAGAAGTAATCTTAAGAAAATTATGAAACCAAAAGAGAAAGTGGAGTTTATTAAAGGAGAGTGTGGAAAGTGGTTACCTCCCCAAGCTTAGATGTAAGCAAGGGTAATAAAACTTTTACTTGTGAGGTGCAAATGACCTCTCCTTTAATGGACATAGACCTACGCTTTTTAACATCCTTTGATATGATCTCGTGGAACTGTGCACTTGTTGTTGAAGATTTTGTCGAATCAAAGTGACCAAACGGATTGTGTGGGTTTTCATACGGTTGGCACCATACTGTACATGTCAACACACTAGGTCCAAACCTCTACAAAAATAACACACAAATAAAAAGAGCAGAATTCGGTATACAACATGATTTGTATACCCAACCGGGTAAAAGAAATAAAAGAAACATGAAGAACTACAACAAATTATTGGTTGGAAAGCTTCAAAGGTGAGTAAGAGTTATTAGAGTGCAAAGGGATAGTTAATATATATATATATATATATATATATATATAACCCACTAACCTAGGCTTTTGAATACAAGCAAAATGGTGGGTTTTTGGCCTCGGTACAAGCACGGGTATGATAGGCCACGGTCATACCAACCGTCGTCTTTCGTTCAGATGTGGCACATGGTGTCAGCACCCAATGGTACAAGCGCGGGTACAATCGCGGGTACGAGCGCTCGCGCTTGTACCACACGTCATCATCTGTTCTGGAACTTCATTACTTTACCGAAAAGTCTTGATTTAATGATGGTACGAGCTCTCTCACTCATCTCAATGTCATCAAACGCTCTGGACATGTTGGTGCAACCTCTCCTCCTTTGGTATGGCCACAGGTATGAGCAGAGAGCTACTCGTAATTAACAAACACCATCAAAGCCTGTGGATCTATATTTAGACATATTTCCTTAGGATTTTCCCTTCCTTTACCCAAGAGGCTAGTTCCAACACATGTACTAGGCAAATAGTGAGAGGACCTAACCAAGCAATGGTACCACATATAAATATTTGAGCATTTAAAAAATTTCACCTAATGAAGACTTAAACCAAACTAACTTTAATAGCAATTGATGCAAAGTGTCAATTTAAAAATATGAGTGCAACCTAAACTCAAAGACACAAAACTAAGAAATGAATGTACTTGCTTCCGGGTTACCTCCCAACAGCACTTTCCGATAGCACTTTCTTTAGAGCCATATAGCTAGGCTTGATGCTCCATTTATTTCCTCCAATGATGTCTCAGAGCACCACATGGAAATGTTTTGTCAAACTTGTACCCTCTTACGGTGTATCAGTATAATGTAGATGAACAAATCCTCACTCTCAAGCGAGAGTTGATGCACTGGATGGGATAAGCATGCCTCCTCATTCTTGTACAGCAAGAGGGTGAGGAATTATATATATACAAATTTTATCTACCACCGGTGGTAGTTACCACCACTTGAGTTTTCTATGTAGTATGTAGTATCTATCAAATCGGAGAGTATGTACGCGTAGTATGTAGTATATAAGAATGTTTAGGTAGTATATATATACTACTTTCAAGGTAGTATGATCATATTTTGAGTGTGCTCTTTTTTAGTACAAAGATATATGTATTTCGTAAATATAATAAAAACCATGGGCCAATTTGCAGTTTTTTCATGTAACTCACTTTGGAACATATTATATATAATATATGAACGTCTCTATAATGATAAAGTAGTATATATAATATCATATGGTAGTATATGAGACATGTGGGGTAACTATGCCTGGGTGGTAGGATGGATTTTTCCATATATATATATATATATATATACAGACGGTCTATTCTGCTAATATTAGCAGAATAACTATTCTGCACACCACTTCGGCACTGCATGCTCAACAGAAGCGCATTGCATCATTTTGACGACGAGCACTGCAATAGAGACTAGTGAACTTCTCGTCGGAAAAAACTGCACGCGTTATTTTTTCGGTACTGTTTTTGCTCTAATTTTTTAACCGTTTATCGGAATGAGGCGTGTAATATACCATTGAAAAGCTATGGATTAGGCGCAACTTCGACATGTTGAACACTTTTCGAGATTCCACACGGTTTAAGAGCAGTTTTGAAAATAGTGCGGCGGATGACGAGTGGCAGCGAGCGTTTTTTCGCGTTTTTTTCTAAATCGCTTGTCAGAACAAAGCAAATAATACGCCGTTGGATAGATATCATCGAGGCGCATATTTTTCATATATAAATCTTTCTCTAATTCATTACGGTTTAAGAGCAGTTTCAAATTTACTAAATCGCGGTACTCTGTTTTTCAATTTTTTTGAAATTTTCGGTACTGTTTTTGCTCCAGTTTTCTAACCGCTTGTCGAAACGAGACATATGATACGCCGTTGGAAAGCTACGGACAAGGCGCAACTTTCATATGTTGGAATGGTTTTGAGATTCCTTACAATTTTTAGTTAATTTGGAAAATCGTGCGGCTGACTTCGAGAGGCAGCGGCTGTTTTTTCGTGAAATTTTTACGAACGGCTGGTCGGAATAATTCAAATCATACGCCGTTGGAAAGATATCGACAAGACGCAACTTTTTCATGTAGAACACTCTGTCTAATTCATTACGGTTTAAGAGCAGTTTTCAAATTACCAAAATGCGGGCACTCTGTTTTTCGCGACACCCAAATCGACGTGCGTACTTCATCCGACTGAAAACCGTGACCGCATCGGATTTAAAAACCGCACGGCATCAGCCGGGCTACCGTACTTCATTGTTTTTTTTGTTAGACGTAAATTTTTCCAAGAAGAGAAATGGACCGCGCTTCACGTCGGACGCAAGTGAACCGCGACACTACCAAAACCAAAAATGAGCCGCGACAGTAGCGAAAGTGAACCACATTATTTTTTTGCTAATGAACTTCGAACACTTTTTTTTTCAATCACGCCACAAAATGAAACAAAGTGTGTTAGAAAAATAAGATAACAGCTCGTGGGATTTTTTTCTCTTTTCTACATAGTGAACCACAAACCACCAAAAAATGGACCACATCATTTTTTAAAACTTCAAGAAATAATTCATGATAGGGCCAAGTTAACTGCATTGTTTTTTTTGGGAAATTTTTCTTCAAAACCAATTGCAGTAGGAGAGGAAGTGAACTTCTCATGAGTGTTTTTATGTGTTTTCCTTTGCAAAGTAAACCACATGAGGGTTTACAGCAAACTGCATCTGTTTTTCCCAATGTGACACATAGGTTCCTTTATTTGACTGAACATGACTCAAAACAAAAAATACAAATGCAATTGGGTCGCTATTCTTTTTGCATAACAACTCATAGTACCAAAGCGTACTGCTTGTGGAGTCAGCGATGGCTGCATGCCCCCACCGTATGGACTGCTCCAGCGATGACCTGGTCCTATGCGTGGGCATTGGTAGCGCCGCGAGCATACTGATGCGATGCCACCGTCGCCCGGTCACACCAAGGTGCTCACTTGGGACTGCAAACCATGGGCGTGCGAGCTGCATTGCCGCTGTCACCATCTTCGCCGTCGACGGGGAGTTGACTGCAACCACGCGAGCCGATGGCCTTCACCCAGTGTGGGCGACATGCTGCAGAGGCCCACGGTGCAGACTACAGGGACGCAGGCAGTGGACTGCACGCAAGCCATCAACGGGAGGAAGTACCGGGGAGGAGCAGAGTCACCGGCGAAGCCGCACGGTTCGACATCGCAGATCGCATTTAACGCAGTGCACCGTGATCGCACCACACTAGGGCTTCAGGCGAACCACAACGGCGGCAACCCATGCGTGTGAGCACTACACGTGCTACCCCGCTGGACTGCACCGACGCGCCCGCCGTACTACACGTGCAGACGCCGCAAACTGGGAGGCGGCTTCACTAGCGAGTGGCACATGCGCCGGTGGTGGAGTCCCTCCTTTTCTCTGCAGTGGACTGCGTGGGAGTGGAGGGAGGGCACGACGATGAGGAGAGGAAACACCATCTTGAGGCCGCTGACCTTGCCTGAAGAGAAGGAACGAGCTCGTTGCAGGCTGGGGGCTGCAGTTCACGCGAGCAGGAGCATCAGCTCATCACTGGGGAAGATAGCGAGAGGAGCATAGGAAGATTCCATAGTCTCGCGGATCCGGCCGGGGGTGGTGATGCCTGGTCCTCCCATCCAGGAGAGGAAATAGGGGGGAGGAGGGGGTCACGGATCCGGCCGCTCCTTCCCGTCTCGGACACGCAGGACCTCGCCGGCCCTCCCATCCTGCCACCACGCGTGGGAGGGAGCGGATCTGTGGGGGGAGGGGCCGCGCTGCCTCCGTGCTGTTGGTGGTGGAACGCGGCGGGCGTGACCCGGATCGGCGGCAAGGAAGGGGCCATGGGGGTCTGCACATCAGGAGTCACCGAGAGGTCCTCGGTGGGGGAGCGTCGAGTTGGACGGTCGCTGGGGGGCGGCACCGGCAGTGAAAGGTGGAGGGTAGGTGGGAGGAGGAAGAAGGTGGGAGGGAGGGGGTCGGGCAGGTCCAGGGCACCAGCGCGGCGCCGGAGGGAGGTGGTGGGGCGGGGACGAAGCGGAGGCATCGAAGGAAGGAGGTGGTGCGGTGGGCGTGTGGCAGTGGGGGATTTGGCTGCACACGCGGTTAGACAAGGGGCGTGATGCAGTCCGTTTTTGTTAGCAGAATAAGCCCCGGGTGTGCAGAATAAGACTCTTAAGAGGTGTTATTAGAATAGACCCACCCTATATATATATATATATACACACTATTCTAATCATGGTGCTAGCCTATTACTCGTATGTAGCCGTATACGGATCATGGTGCTTCAGCTTCTCGCTGGTTTATGTAGCCAGCAGACCATTGTATTTCCATAGCATAAATCAACACAATGATCCGTATGTAGCCGTATTTACTTTCTTATAGCACGATTGTACGTACATGTACACGATATAGATGGGAATGTGTGACATGCTACTTCGGCGGCTCTACTACGACATGTGTCGCTCGTTACTCGATCACGGTTCATCACTACAGAGAGACCGATCGACTTCTATGTACGTACACATTCGCGACCATACAGATAATGCTACATACGCTTCGACCTGGTGGGTCCCAGCTGCCAAGGTGTAAGGAGGCACTTCCTTCTGTGCGAAGATGTAGCTAGTGGGTCCCAGCTATTAGGGGTAACGTTTTTTCGCGGAATACAGAGGCCCTTTTGTGGGTCCCCACTGTCAGGTGGAGGAATCATTATTTTGAGCGTAATAAGGAGGCACTTCCTTGCGTGCGGTCGTGGACCCAGTTGTCAGCCTCTCGACGTACAGCCCTCTTCCAATGGATGTCTGCCCATGTTGACCATGTTGCGCTAAGAGCACCAAGGCGGTGTACGACGATGAGGCCTAGGAAGGGAACGACCCAGGGCAGGAGAAGACTCAGGTAACTGTTTTCCACACAAAGGGGGGTACGATGGTTTACTGGTTCGGCTGTCGTCTCCGGAGAATAACAGGACGTGTGGGTGAGTAGAGGGATGGCCAGGTCATCAATGGGAGTAGGGTGGGTGGTGAGGCCTGCGTGATAGCACAGCTGGCCTCGGGAGGCAGGAGTAGGCGGTATGGCCGGCGTTGGTTTGGGCGGCTGGAGTAAGTAGACCAGAGGTTGAAGAAGCAACACGACCATTGGATTAACATCCTATGGTCACTGCAGCTAAAATCGTTTATTGACTAAGTTGACAAAGCCCTGTGTAGACATCAACCTAGTAGGCCCACAAGTCAGCCTCCAAGTCGAGTGGGTCCTAGCTAGTAGGGGGACGAATCATTTTTTTGCGCGTAATAAGGAGGCTCTTTCTTACGTGCGAAGATGTAGCTAGTGGGTGCCAGCTATTAGGGAGATGAGAAAAAATCACGTAATAAGGAGGCACTTCCTTGCATGCAAAGATGTTACTTGTGGGTCAAACCTATCAGGGCAGGGGTCATTTGTTTTCGATTAATAAGGAGGCACTTGCTTTGCGTGCGGCCATGGACCATGTGGGTCCGTACTGTCAGCCTCTACACGTACATCCCTCTACCGATGGTTGTCGTTTGTCGACAAAGTAGACCACGCTGCGCCAAGAGAACCAACGGTGGACGATGGCGAGGGCTAGGAAGAGAATGACTCGAAGCCGACGAAGACACAATAGTGGATGCCCACACGAAGGGGAGTATGGGGGTTCACTGGTTCGGCTGAAGTGTGAGGCTGCCGTCTCCAGAGAATAACATGAGGTGTGGGTGAGTAAAGGAATGGCCTGGACATCGATGGTAGTAGGGTGCGCTCGTGAGTCCTACGCGGTAGCCTAGCCGGCCATGGGAGCACTACAAAAAAAAGACACATCCATGACATTTTGGGCCGAACGAACTTTTTTCTGTCATACATATGACACTTCTATGACGATAATTGTGAGAAAACCCGGTATCATCATAGATGTGGTGGGCTCCTACTTCTATGACAAAAATCATGATGAGAAAATGGGCTTCTCGTCTGGGCGGGCCGGAGACGCAGCTGCATGACATTCTTTGGGTCGTCCATGTGGAAAAAACCATGGTAGAAGCGAGGGAGAGAAAATTTCGGGAGTTGCGGTTACGGTGGGAGGTCGAGGCGGAGCGATGCGCGTTTCTCACGTCGTCTGCAGCGTGTGTGCGGCGTTGGCTCTAGCGAAGCCGAAGCGAGGCATTGGGCTCTAATCGAACCCGAGCGATTTACCGCAGTTACGCATTCTTGAACCCGAGCGATCGATCGATGGTCATTATCTGAACCCGATGGAGCGATTCTTCGCCATCTGCGCTAAGCGAAGCCGATCGATGCTGCCTGCAGGATGAACAATGAGTGTTGCGGGGGTGGATGACCAGGGAGCGGTGGCGTTGCCTCTGGATGAACAGGAACCCGTGGTGTGGAGGGCTGGTTGAGCGATGAAGCGGTGGAGGGGTGCCCGTGGAGGGTGGTTGAACAGGACCCGTGGTGTGGAGGGCTGGATGAGCGATGAGACGGTGGAGGGGTGCCACTTGGAGGGTGGTTGAACAGTGGCCCGTGGAGTAAGCGCGGTGGAGGCTGGATGAACAGGAGCCCGTGGAGGCCGGAGGAGGTCGACGGTGGAGATGAACGGTATCCCGTGGAGTCCGTTTTGCGGCACGCCACACCCTCCCCGTTTCGACCGTAGCGCTCCAACACAAGTCCGTTTCGTCCGTTTTTCGGTACACCACACCCCTCCCGATCAACATGACCCCCGTTTCGACCGTAGGAGGTCCGTTTCGTCCGTTTTGCGGTACGCCACACCCCTCCTGATCAACAGGACCCCCGTTTCGACCATAGGAGGTCTGTTTCCTCCATTTTGCAGCATGCCAGGCCCCTCCCAATCAACAGGACCCCGTTTCGAACATGGCCGGTCGAACACAAGGTTGTTTCCTCCGTTGTGCGGTACGCCAGGCCTCGTTTCCATCGCCTGTTCCATCCAAGCCCTCCCGATGAACACGACCACGCATTCCGTTCCGACCCAGCCGGTTGGCTCCCCATGAAGACGATGACGATGTTGTTTCTCCGTTCCGACCCAGCCATGTACGTATGCGCGATAGGCATTAGAGACCCTGCCCGTATGTACGTACATGGCCGTATTTTCTTTCTTGCACCCTCGCCGTTGTACGTACGTGTACGTGCTACGTGTGTGCCTCTACTACGACACATGCATGCCTCTACATCCACCAGTATATATGTACGTACATGTTCGTGACCAGAATGACAACGCTACGTACGCTTCGACCAGGTGGGTCCCGACTGTCAGGCACTTCCTTGCGTGCGAAGATGTAGCTGGTGGGTCCCAGCAGTCAGGGGGGCGAATCGTTTTGGTCTTTTTTTCCCGGACGCACTTCCTTGCGTGCGAAGATGTAGCTGGTAGGTCCCAGCAGTTAGGGGGAAACGTTTTTTCGCGAAATACAGTGGACCGTCCGGTGGGTCCCAGCTGTCAGGTGGAGGAATCATTATTTTCCGCGTAATAAGGAGGCACTTCCTTGCTGCGGCCGTGGACCGGTATCGACCTCTCCACGTCTGATCCACGTCCGATGGAAGTTGTTCCTTGACCATGTTGACCACGCTGCACCGAGAGCACCAGAGGCGGTGGACGACGGCGAGGCCTAGGAAGGGACGACGGGAGCCGGGGAAGACGCAGCGATGGAAGCCCGCGCGGAGAGGAGTACGAGGGTTCACTGGTTCGGCTGCGGTGTGAGGCTGCCGCCGCCGCAGAATAACAGGGAGTGTGGGTGAGTAGAGGGCCAGCGGTGGGAATAGTAGGGGCGGTGAGGCCTCCGCGGCAGCACAGCCGGCCACGGGAGGCAGGAGCATGCGGCACGACCGGTCTTTGCTGGTAATGGAGCAAGAAGACCAGAGGTTGAAGAAGCACTACGGCCGTTGGATGGACATCGTACGGTCACTGGAGCTAGAATCATTCATATTTACTAAAGTTGACAAAGGCCCCCGTCCCAGTCAACTTAGTAGGCCCACAAGTCAGCCTCAAACCATGGTGGGTCCCAGCTAGCAAGGGGAGTATTCATTTTTTTGTGCGTAATAAGGAGGCACTTCCGGTGGGTCCGAGCTAACAGCGCGGGGAACGTTTTTTCGCGAAATATGCTAGCCTGTCCGGTGGGTCCCAGCAGTCAGGGGGGAAACGTTTTTTTCGCGAAATAAGGTGGCCCGTCCGGTGGGTCCCTGCTGTCAGATGGAGGAATAATTATTTTGCGCGTAATAAGGAGGCACTTCCTTGCGGCCGCTGGACCCGGTATCGGCCTCTCCACGTCTGATACTCTTCCGATGGAAGTCGGTCGTTGACCACATTGACCACGCCGCGCCGAGAGCACCAGGGCGGTGGTCTGGATGACGGCGAGGCCTAGGAAGGGGACGACATGGAGCCGGAGAAGACGCAGCAGTGGTAGCCTGCGCGGAGAGGAGTACGAGGGTTCGCTGGTTCGGCTGCGGCGTGAGGCTTTCGTCGCCGCAGAATAACAGGGGGTGTGGGTGAGTAGAGGGATACCCTGGGCCAGCGGTGGGAGTAGTAGGGGCGGTGAGGCCTCCGCGGCATCACAGCCGGCCACAAGAGGCAGGAGCACGCGGCACGACCGGCGCTGCTTTGGGCGGCTGGAGCAAGAAGACCAGAGGTTGAAGAAGCACTATGGCCGTTGGATGGACATCGACGTCCACCGGAGCTAGAATCGTTCATATTGACTAAGTTGACAAAGCCCTCCGTCCCCGTCAACTTAGTTGGCCCATTAAGTCATCCTCCCACTATGGTGGGTCCCATCTAGCAGGTGGGTATTCATTTTTTGTGCGTAATAAGGAGGCACTTCCTTGCGTGCGAAGATATAGCTGGTGGGTCCGACATGTCGGGGGCGTTTTTTCAAGAAATCTGAGGCCCTTCGGTGGGTCCCAGGCTGTCAAGTGGAGGAATCATTATTTCTTGGCAGTCTGATCAGCGGCCGATGGATGTCGTTCGTTGACCACATCGACCAGGCAGCCGAGAGCACCATGGCGGTGGACGACTGGTGAGGCCTAGGAAGGAACGACACGGAGCCGGGAAGACTCGGCAATGGTTGCTCACGCTGGGGAGTACGAGAGCCATCGGTCCGGCCGCTGCCGCCGGAAAATAACAGGAGGTGTGGGTGAGTAGAGGAATGGCCTAGCCAAGAATGAAGTAGGGTGCGGTGCGGTGCGGCTGGCAAAGACAACCGCCACGGGAGGCGGGATCAGGCAGTCCCACCGGAGCTGGTTTGGGCGGCTGGAGCAAGAAGATCAGATATTGAAGAAGCAGCACGGCCGTTGAATTAACATCCAACGGTCACTGCTGCTAGAATCGTTGGTGGACTAAGTTGACAAAGCCAAAGTACATGTCAACCTAGTAGACCCACAAGTCGACCTCCAAATCTGTCCCCAAACAAAGATACAGCCCGAAATTTCTAGCTGGATTCAAATTAATTTTAAATCTAAATATACCTTAATTTAAATTCAATGAAATTTGACCCGCACAAAAACAATGAAATTTAAAATATCAAAATCAGAAAGAAAACAGTATTTGGGAACTAATTGCCTGTTTGCTGTAATTTTTTTCATTTTATAGCCCATTTGTTATTACTTATAGCCCATTTATTATTACTTATATCCCATTTCTTATTACTTATAGCCCATTTCTTATTACTTATAGCCCATTTTCTGGGCAAAATGCATCCCTCCTCGTCTTGAAAGATTTCCGGCCCAAAGAGGCGTAGAAAAGCAAGTAGGCCTATGTTGGTTATTACGCAAAAAACAAAATAGTTGGCTAGCCATTTTCGTAAAGGAAAAAAACTGGGCTGGTCATGTGCTAAACATATGAAATAAAAGTTCGGGCTAGACGGGCCACGGTCCCGCACACAACCAGATTGATACCCTTCTCCGTCCGAAAAAACAAAATTATCACAGCTGGTCCCTCTTGTCATCCTCACCATGTGCAGCCATCTCCTTATTCCTCTCAGTTGTTGACCATGTTGACAACACCGGAGGGCGGCGGCGCGGCGAGCGGAGAGGACGATGGTGAGGCCTCGGACGGGAACGAATAGGAGCCGGGAAGATCACAGCCAGCCATGGGAGGCGGAGAAGCGGTCCGGCCGGCCGTTTGGCTTTGGCGGCTCGAGGAAGAAGAGACTGAAGAAACGTGACAGACGTTGAATGTTAATCGAACGGTCAAGGTTGGCACAATCGTTTTTTACTAAGTGGACACCAAGTAGCATACTTTTTATATATAGGAAGAAAACTGCGAGGAAAATGCGTTCGTCTGCCGTCCTCCTCACAGGGAACGTTCGCCACATAAGTGACTAGCACCCTTGGTTTTCAACCGAGAGGTCTTGGGTTCGAGTCCGAGGAACTCTCAAATTTGTCCTCCTTCCTTCCTTGCAAAAAAAAAGAGAAAGAAAATCAAAGACTTGGGAAGGCGTACAGAACAAGCTAGTGTACCAGTAAAGACACGTTGCCGAGTTTTAGAAAAAAGAAAGACGCGTGCTCACAGCATTTGGTTCGAATACAAACCTAGACTATGACTATATATGGTGCTATGCTACTCTACAAGTAATGAACCGACATATCCAACGTTCGCTTCTCCTCTTCTCTACTTACTCGCCTCGCATCGGAAGCTCCGGCGCGACAACCATGTCCGCTGGTTGCTCGTCCACACCGCTTCTTCAAAGCAGTAACAACCAGATATCGCCAAGTCACCACCGTACCATCGCTGTGGGTCTCATCACACCCCGGCGGCATGCACCGCAGACCGATTGCTCATCGCAACCCGCTGCCGTTGGTGTGGTGCCACCGCCGCAAATCACGAGAGTCATCCGTCGGCGTCTCAACCACAATCCGCAACCCCGGCGAGTCTTCTACAAATGCCCGAATCATGGGGTAATAATATGTTTAAGTGTTGTTCTGCTACTTTCAGTTGCTGATTTTTTAATAGTTTGGTTGATGATCTTCCAATTTGATTCGTGCAGAAAAGGGAAGATTCGTGTGATTTGTATTTCTGGGAAGTTGCTGATGTGGGGGAATGCAACTACGCTGATTATTTGGTTAGCCGAGGAATCCCAATACCAGCAGGTTGGGGTGTTGGACAAATGGCGAAGGAACGGCAGAAGAGGAAGATGCAGAGCAGAAGGTTAAAGACGCAGTTCCTCTGATCATGGCCAAGCAACAGCTGTTGAACGGCCTTGACAACAATGAGGATATGAAAGAGCTTGTGAAGATAATGGGAAAAATCGATGTGCTCTGTAGGATGATTGTCTCTTTATTTGCGGTGTATGTAGCCCTCGTGATGTATTCAGTGGCTACGACATGAGCACTTTGCTGAAACTAGTAATGAATGAAACACATGTAGCAATTTGGGCGTAGTGTTGTGAACATCTAATGATTTCTATTAATGGAAATCAGGGGTATCCCCTTTTGCTCATATAAATAAATAGATAGCAGAGGCCCTGTCGGGTCAGCTTTGTTCTCATTCGAAGACGTCGAGCAAATTGCAGTCCAACGGCAAACTATGTCATCAAATTCAAGTTTCACAGCCAAATATGAGTACAACTAAACAACAATTCCATCATGTTTTAGTTGTCATACAATCACCAAACACAAATCAGCATACATAACAAGTGATGTTCTCATAGCAAAATACTAAACAACATGTTCATCAGGTTTCAGTTGTCATAGCAAACACAATTTCACATAGTAGATAAAACGTCTTCCGACTGTGCAACACGACAAAAGCAATGTAATCATCATCCGCAGCAGCAGCGTAAACATCTTCGCCATGTGTATCGATTACGAATCGTAATTCCCCACGGTGTCATCTTCTTCTTCGTCCTCAACGTCCTCGAACGTTGGCTTCTTCTTGATCAACTCTTGTATGTCCACAAAGACGACAGCAATCTTTTCCTCAAGCGTCATTGACGTGATGGTTCTCAAAGATATTAGGAACATCTGTGTTATCTTGTACATCAGGAGCAGTGTAAGCATCATCTTGTTGTGCAACTTCATTAAACGAATTCCTCTGCTCAAATCTTTGCAATACTCTCCAGTCATCGCTACGTGCAAATGTGTCTTCCAAGAAAAATATATGTGTTGCTTAATTTGCCAAAATAAAAGGCACGTTGGTCTAGTACGCCGCCTTGACATTGATGGATTTGAAATAATCATCAGCTCTGGGTTTTGCGATCCTGGAAAACAGGTTATACCAACGACAAAGACAATGTAACCACACACCGATGATCCTCGAAGCGGAGATATATCGCAATGAACAATGTACATTATGTTAGCATACATTTCGATTGTCTCTTTGTCATACGTATCCGTGCTCATGATGGCACTGTTTTGTGTCTTCCTGCCTTCATCTCGTGCAAAGGGTGTTGTAGCGCACATCTCCAACAACGCAAGATTCATAATGTCTTACCCGAGTATCAGGACCCATTGCTAGTGAGTAAAGGGCATCATCAACTGCCTGCCCATCCTCCCGCATCTTCTTAACCTATGGTTAGAAAATAGACAAGCTGATCATCTTATGTACTCAATATATTAAAAAAACTGATAGTGCACTTCAAAAGCTTACATGGTTCTTGAACCATTTTGCAAATCCTGCCATAACCAGTTTGTCAATGTTTCTTGGATTTTGCGGCAGTAACTCCTCTTTGTACATGCTGCACAACATAGTGATCGCGTCAAACATCTAAATATATAAGAATTTGTTGCAAGTTTAGTAGATTACGATGTATAAGCTGCAGTATTGCACTTACTTGATATAAGGTAGTATCTCAGGACAGTTATTCAACACATACCAAACCATTTTTTTCAAATCTTTAGGTTTGTCCTCTTGTCGAATCTTCCCTGTAACTCGAACAGAATAATCGAAAACATTGAGCCCGGGATTGTCTTCACCCACCTCTTTGCTAAGCTGATCAGTTGTTTCAATGTATTTTGAGCAGAATGTCAACGCTTCAGTAGCAATGTAGGCATCTGCAATGGAACCCTAGGGACTAGCTCTATTCCTAACAAAGCCCTTGAAAGTGCCTAGCCGCCTTTCAATAGGGTACATCCAGCCATCTTGTCTTTGGACCTCTAAGTAGTGCCTCATCGGGTAGATGAACAGCCAAATGCACCATCACATCAAAGAAGGTGGAGGATATATCTTCTCAAGGTCGCATAGGATAGTTGGTATCTTGTCTCTAAGACGGCTCCAAAGCATCTATCCCGATATTTCTACTATAGAGTTCCTCAAGAATTGTCCCAACTCGCAATCGCTCAGTATAAGTCGTAGGCGGCCCAATCCTCTAAGGATATGGTAAAACCCTTTGAAGTAGGACGTGGCAGTCATGAGTTTTCAATCCTTGTACCTTGTTTCCATCTCAGACCGACTCTCCTTTCAGGGTTGGAAGCAAATCCATGTGGGAATCTCACACGTGATGAGGACCTCATGAAATTCTTTTCTTTTTACCTTGTCCAAGACGTACACAACTAGTGCCATATCCCGTGGTTTACCTTCATCTTGCACCTGCAAATCCTTTCTGATACCCAGGTGTGTCAAACCAATCCTAGATTTTTAAGGTATCTTTCGTCTTGCCTTCAATGTTAACAAGTGTGCCGATAATGTTGTCACATATATTTTTCTCGGTGTGCATCACATCAAGATTATGCCGCAGATCCAAATCTTTCCAATACTCCAAGTCCCACAAAGTGGACCTGTGGGTAAACAATAATCTCTCTTCTACCATGCCATGCTTCCTTTTCCCGCTACCATTACCGTGGATGGTTTCACGGTGTAATATACTGACCTTCTCTAATTCCACTTGCAACTCATCGGCGATGAGCCTCTTTGGCGCATCACGGTTTTCATGCTTTGCATTGAACACATGTCTTCGGTATTTTCTAGGATGCGGCTTGTCCTTGGCAAGGAAACAGTGGTGTCCAATGTAACAGATCTTGCTAAGTAATGCGTATGACAATGATTCTGTCTACAACGAACACATGCATTGTAACCATGTGTCGCTCGCCTACGACATAGTGCCCAAAGCCGGATAATCATGGATGCACCAAATTACAACAAAGACGCAGAAAGAAATCAGCTGGTGGGCTGCTAAATAGGTCTTGAGTGAGAACACCCTTCCATAGCTGTTGAAGTTCCTCCACAAGAGGCTCCATGAACAAATCAAAATCCTTTCCAGGACTTTTTGGACCTAGGATGAGAAAGGCCATCATGTAGTTTAATTCTTTGGTGCAGACATTTGGAGGCATGTTGTAAGGGATAACAAGCACTGGCCACATGCTATATGTGGCGCCTGTGGCCAAATGGGTTAAATCCATCCGAAGCTAAGCCAAGTCTAATGTTTCTCGGTCGTGACAAACTCTTTGTGTTTATCATTGAAGCTTTTCCACTCACTACCATGAGATGGATGGCTCATTACATTACGATCTCAGACTCCTGGTTCCTAGAATGCCACAAGACATCCTCTCTTGTTTCAAAGATCATGAAACAACCTCTGCAATCTTTGTGTAATTGGAAAATGTCTCGTAACATTATGAGGAACCCTCTTCACAAAGATCGCCATCTTTCCATCTTGATGATTTGCATTTCGGGCATTCACTTAAGTTGGCATAATCCTTCCGGAACAGAACACAATTATTCTTACAAACATGGATCATATCATATCCAATTCCAAATGCACGAAGGAAATTCATCATTTTACTGTAGGTGTGTGGCAGCTCAGACGCATCTGGGGAAGATTTGCGGGAAGCAGCCAACATCGCATTGAATGATTTGTTGGTCATCCGCTCAGATGTCTTCACACGAAGAAAGGTGACCATAGCTGAGAATCTTGATGACTTATTTCACAGGGGTGACAACAGCGTTGCATTGTTCCAACATGCGGGCCCACCGTTTTTCTTCTCGCGGTGAAAGTTCACGGAATGCACGAGCATTTCGTAAGTAGCATTGTTTCAATGTTGGTCAAACTCATCGGCTCCGCCACCACCACCTCCTCCTCCTCTTCCACCGAGCATCGAGGCAGATCAAGATGGTGATCTGCTTTGCTTCCACGTAGTCAATAACATTGACGTTCACAGCTTCACCATGATGAACCCACCTAGTATATGTGACCGACATCCCATACAAGTGTAGATGATTTTGCACATTGATCGGGTCTTGTAACTGAATTCATACAATCGCTACACGGGCGTAACACATCCGATTTGGGACCATCGTACTCAGCTCTGATAAAGTTCATGAAGTTTTCAACCCCCTCGACATATGCAGTGGAGAATCTTCAAGCAGAAGTTATCCAAGTCATGTCCATCTGTTAGACATACAAATTAGTTCTTCTACTAGATTTACAGGAAAAACATATATGCTTTTTTATGAAGTCTAGAAAAAAAATACCTAGGTCGATGTCTAAAGCTATGGCAAGATATTTGGATGAGCAGATCTAAGTAACGAAATATATGTAAAGCTAATTCAGCAAACAGATTTGAGTGCTAAATTATGGCAGGCTGTTTCAAAGATCAATGAGCCCGAGCACACAACCATCGAACTATCAAAGGCCATCACAAAGAACAAAGATCGAGTATAAAACGGTGTAGAGCTATTTCACCTAACAGATTGGCTACTAGACCATGGCAATCTACATCACAATAAATATATGGCAGGATATTTTAGCAACTAATTGGCCTTGGCATGCCATCTCAGCTAAGCAGATTGAGTGCAAAACAGGGCAAGGAAGCTTCTTAAGCAGAGCTTATTAACAGTAAACTACTTCGGCAAACAGTGAGATTAACAGCGTCTATCAGCTAACATTCAGCGCTACACCAACATGAACGGGGCCTCAGTCTAGAATGCGCGTACCATGGGAGAAGCTGACCGCCGTGCGTCTCCACACGAACGTCGCCAGCGGTGGCGGCACTGACCGCCGTGCGCCTCCACAAGAACGTAGCCAGAGGTGGCGGCGCGGCTAGAGGACGGCAGTCTACGAGAGCGTACTGTGGGAGCGAGAGGATCGCCGTGCGTCCCCTCGACGAATCAGCGGCGCCGACGTATCGGGCGCGGGCGGGAGGGCGGCTTGGCGGAGCGAATGGAGTGGAGGGGATGAGGGGGAGGGTTTGGGGAATATTTGGCGAAGGCGGTTGAATCGAATCTGGGGAATTTTTGTGTGGGGGAGGATTTTTCGACGGTGGGCGGGGAGTTTGGCGATGGTCGGTTTCTCCAAGTGCAGTCCACGTGTCGGTGAAGAGGCAGTCAAGCGCGTTCTATTTGCGTGAGCCGTGTGCAGGACCGAACGTGTGTGGGGTGCAATGCGACCGCGACAGGAGTGCTGTGAGTGTACCGCCTTTTTTCCTTTTAAACTAGGTGCTTCGCCCCCTCAAAAAAATGTTGCTTCACGCGATCCATCGATACTACTACTAGTAATCCGGTAATCCCGACTAAAACGGTGCGGCCGGGTCTTTTCCCGCGCGATATGCTGGGAGGTTGGCTTAGTTGGGTTTTTTAGATTTGTCTCAGTTCAATAAAAACCAGAGTTGGTGATGATGGTGTGCCTATCATCCTGCAATATAGGTCGTCCGATCTATATCTAACGGATAGGAAGGAAACTATGACAATTTACCCGCACTCCTCTCCACATTTGCAGATAAGGCTTTCCCTCGTTCATCCTTTTCTCCCACAAGATCTTGATCTTCCGTGCATTAGTACTCCTACAATATGTATATTATTGTGAAAGTTCATATACACCGGCTGAGATTAATGCAAACATGGCAGATTTTCATTACATTTCGAACTTTTATAAGATAGAAAAATAAAAGAAACCCGACCCTAAACCTATTCTACGGCGGTGATCGACGTCCTCCATCTGCGATCTCTATGTACGGGGCCGGGGTTCAAGACCCGTGAAGTGAAGGTGCGGTCTCCGGCGAGGAAGAGTAGAACACGGGATACGGACTGGCCAGTTGGCACACCATGCCCTGCCGCCTCCCATGCCCTACTCATCCTCGGAGGAGTCCCCGACCTTGGCGGTGTCGGACGTTGGACGGCGGCAAGTAGGATGCGTGGCTGACGGTGCTCCGTCGTCGGCCGCCAGCGTGGCCACCGCCAGCGGTCGCGTCCGCGTCCGGCTACGCCGCTATTGCGTCGCGAGAGGTGACTTGAGCGAGGGCGGCGACCTCGAGCTTCATCCCCGAAGACAAGCTCTCCCGTAGAGCGTTCGCACTTGCGGTCATGGAGGATGTGGTGTTAGGTAGGAGGACGATGCGCTATGGTTTGGAGGTTAGCTGGGCGTTGCCTCTTTAAGTAGCGCATTCCGGTGAGGCCAAGCGTCCGGTGCGTCATTAAGTTGCCGGAGTTGGTTCCTCGGGCACCGAGCCTCTTAACGACGACATACGAACGGACGACATGAATGCGGGCAGCTGGCGCCGGCTGGGAACGCATCAGCGACGGGCGCGAGGGACGAGGGCTTTTGTGTGCTGTGGTAGTCACCGCGGTTGTGGCAACGTTGGAGATGCCCTTTGCTCAAATGCGATCCTCGCATGTCATTGAAAAAGCAAGACGACCCGGCATGGTCTCAGGTCCAGAGGATGCAGTTGGCCGTGCTACACCACTCCGCGGACGCGTCGCGGCGCCCCGTGCATCCGCGACGAGCCGGGTGTTGGGGTGTGTTTGGATTGTGGCCAAAGTGCACCTTACCAAAATTTTGGTCATGACCCAAAGATTGGTCTTTGTTTGGATGGTTGCCATTTCTTTGGCATGCCAATGAATTCTAGCCAACTCTAGTTCATTTTTCTTGCCAATGTCGGCCAAATCATGGGCAACCAATACCTCAACCAAAATTTTGGCTACCCAATGCTTTGATGGGGCAACCTTGGGCACAAACCAAACATACCGTTGGTCGTGCCACAGACAAACGCCACCCTCGGCACTGCTGAAACCGACCGTGTCTATCGGTGATATGAGCGTGTGTCGCTCACCGCATGATCGCCGTGTCTGTGAGGCGGTGGCCGAGCTGCGCCCGTTGTTGGCCCCAAAGACCCACATGAACGGTTGTCGGTGGCGAGGAGGTCGTGGGCCAGCTCTTCCTTTGGACTAGTCTGCGCTTACGTCGTCCCGGCCAGGTGTGCCCCACATGTCGGTTTCCCTATTTTCCGGCCATATTCGAGCGTCAGTGCTCCGCGTTGCGCATTAGGCCTTTCACTATGTAGGCCAAGCGAGACAATTTATTGTTTATTTGAGCCATTCAAGTGTAATCATGTGGCGTTTGCTTATTTCTCATTCCTCTCCAACCCTCTTCTCCATCAATCATGTCGCCCTCGATGAGTCCATCCGCCCAAGCATGCCTCATTTGAACATTCCGCCGAGTATCATTCACATGCCACCCTAGTCCTCTTTCAATAGATCTCCGGACCCCGAGATGAAATCGAGAGGGAACGAGTGGGGGGCACGTGATACCTAAGGCGGATTCAAAATTTTGAACCGGTGATCATAGCATCCGCAAATCATATATAAAGGGTGTTCAATGTTCGTTTCGTTTTTGAACGTACAATATACTCCCTCCTACACTTTCTACCTTACATATAAGTTTTATGTGTAGTCAAAGTATCTCTACTATGATAAAAAAGGTATCAACATTCAACAACGCCCAATCAATATTGTTAGATTTGTACTCGAGATGGTTTCCAATTTGACTATTGACAATATTAATAGTACTCCTTTCACATAGGTGAGTAAGTCATCTTAGGCTGTGCACGTGACCAAGGAGGAGGGGAAAACGAGAGACATTAATGTTTATTTGCTAATTAATAGTATTGCATGCAATGAACTAACCACTTCATGTCATGTTTGATAGTCTCAGGTCATTAAAAGCATGCACACCCTCATCTCTTATTGGTTCATATGTCAAGAAACAAGAAACGAGGTAGAAGTTAATGCACCGCGCCTACATGTTTTGGGATTATTTGGTTTTCGTAAGATGACTTACACACCTAGACGGAGGGAATACATGAGCTGTATAATGTGAAAATTATATCATTGGAAACTCCTTTCACATACGAAATTGACCATATGCTTTGTGTAAGTTGCATGTCATATATTATTACTCTAACATTTGGTCAAAGTTAGCCTTGAAAAACGCATTAGACCCTGTATGCTTTGTCTAAGTTGCATGTCATATATTATTACTCTAACATTTGTGTAAGTTGCATGTCATATATTATTACTCTAACATTTGGTCAGAGTATAGTGGAAGTGGATCCTCCGACGTAGGTATCCCTGCCTTACCCTCCCTTTCGGTCACTTACTGGCGGACCCCATGCTTGCTAGGCCCCGCATGTCAGTTACTCAATGGGTTCGGCCATGTCAGGGGATCCTCATCCGTAGTATACTCCCTCTGTTTTTATTTACTCCGCATAAAACGGAGGGAGTAGTGGTATAATAAATGACGCGGTCGAGGGAGGGGGAGGGACGTCGGTTTGCTCTCAACTGCGGTCCCACAAGCGAGCGAAAACGCAAGACGAAGCGCGTTCCATTGGGTGAGCGATGTGGAGGGTCCAGCGTGCCGGGCTGCAACGCGAACGTGACAAGAGCGATGTACAGTCAAAACCGATTGACCGATCGTCACCGGAACCACTATTCACACCAGAACCTTCGCTGCTCGGCCTACGCCAGCCACTGCCCTAAAACCACACCAAATCTCCAGCCCATTCCCCACCTTTCGATCCCCTAGCCCGCATCAAGCGTCCCCTAGTTCGCGGAAAGCCATGGTGCGCCGCAAGATCACTTACTACAAGATGTCGACGCCGAGCGCCAGAAATCGCGGGCGGCGGTAGGCGCCACAGACCTCCGTTCCCGAGCTCGCTTTGCGGCGGGCCAATCCCCGAGTTCTCTGGAGCCAAGCTACGAGGAGGAGGAAGCCGATCCAATGTTCACTGCGGAGGTCGCGGCGCAGAAGGCCCCCGATGGGTATGAGACGATGGACGTCGACTTCGTGCCGGCGCCCGAGTCCCCCATGGTACAGGTGGACCAGCGGTTCAACATGGCGATACTAAAGGAGGACCGGGAGGCAGAGGCTCAACTCGACGCGGAGCGCGCGCATGCCGCTGCCATCGACGCTCTCCTGCAGGCGGAATCGGATGTCGTGGATGTGAACCGGGCGGCGGAGGCTCAACTTGAGGCGGTGCGCGCGGATGCCGCTGCCATCAAGGCCCTCTTGCAGGCGGAACCGGACGTCCTGGACATGAATCGGGCGGCAGAGGCTCGACTCGACGCAGAGGGCGCGGATGCCACTCTCATCGACGCCCTCCTGCGGGAGGAACCGAAAGTCCTGGACTTGAACCGGGCGGCAGAGGCTCGACTCGACGCGGAGCGCGCGGATGCCGCTCTCATCGACGCCCTCCTGCAAGCGGAACCGGAAGTCCTGGACTTGAACCGGGCGGCGGAGGCTCGACTCGACGCGGAGCGCGCGGATGCCGCTGCCATCGAGGCCCTCCTGCAGGCGGAACCGGACGTCCTCGACTTGAACCGGGCTGTGCTCTCGTCCGTGCAGAGCGCCAGCACGCTCCGCTTGAACGAGTAGCTGGAGGCCGAGGCCAACCACAGTGCGGAGACACGCGGCCGGCAGCGACGCCGGTTGAGCGCCGGCAGCCAAAGACGACGAGGCCGTCTCTTTCCGCGAAAGCGATGATAGTTTTTCTTTATGTTGTTGTTTTTATTATTATGGATCTTTTGCTGTGTAAAAACATACTATTTGTTATGCAAGTCGCCTGAGTATACCATTTCAGGCGGTTGGATGAATATCCTACGTCTCCTAACCCTTCTTTCCTTCTTCCTCACCTCTTCTTCTTCCCCAACAGACCACCACACGGGCCGTACGGATACTCCGGTTGGATAAACATACTCTATGAACGAAAATTATGTGTCAGCGATAGGATGGCTGAGTTTGGTTTGTTCACATGCGACAACACGTGTCAGTGAGGGTGCGTTCCCTTGGTTGGGTTTGCGGCGTGCAGGCGAAGTGTGAGGGTGCGGTGCGATCATGCGGCGTGCAGGAAGCGACCGTGTGAGGGTGTGGTGCAACCGCTGACGGCGCAAGTGTACCTCCTTCTCATTTTGAAAACTTTAGGCAAGCTTGGCAAAAATGTGTGGCGAAGTTTGGCAATGCAAGGCCTAGACCCAAACAGGCTAAGTACGTACTACCTCTATCCGGGTTTATTGGTCCCCATTGTATTTCGTGCCAAATTTTGACCATAGATTAAACTAAGAAAATGTTCACGCATGTCACCAAACATTATATTTTTCAAAACTATGTTCAAATACGAATTCAATGAGATAATTTTTCTTGACATGCATTAACATTTTGTTAGTTAAATCTTTAGTCAAAATTTGGCACAAACTATAAAAGGGACCTATAAACCAGATGAGGTAGTACGTACTAGGAGTACTAGTGTTAAAAAGAAAGGCGGGTTTTCCTTCGATACAAATCCTCGCTTTCACGTGTCAATTAATGCGTATTTTTTCTCGAAAGACCAAAGAGCTAACCATCTCACTCCTCATCGCTTGATTAATGCAGCGCCATGCAAACGAACCTTCTCACTTCCGCATGCATGTAGGGGATATTAATGTCCTTGGTTGCTAACCCCATCAATTTTGCCTCAATTAGTGTTAGTGGCCCTTTGCAAATTGTAATTTTGATATACTGGCCTTGTGTACAAAAAAATGGAGGTAGTAACTATATTTGAATTCCTTGCCCATTGCGGTGATGTCGACAACTTTCTTTTTGTGGTTTGGCGAAGTGCGTTCGACGGAGAACACCATTGAGGGAGACCACGGTAAGTCGTTCGCAAGTGCCGCCTGCAAGCCGAGACAACCGCCTTATTTGCATCGAGGAAGTCCTTTACTAGTACTACTACTAGGAGTACTAGTGCAGTGAGATGGTTTCTCGAAGAAGACAATGGAGAAGCGGAGTCAGCGAAGAGTGAAATGATAGTTGCTTCGTCCGTGCTTTGTGATTTGACGCCTCAACGCTTTGTGATTTGTGATAGAAGGGACAGGGAGTAGACTCTATGCTCTATCTTGTACTACTCCTACATGCGTCCAAGCATGGGAGAAAGAGGAGAGATGTTGCATTTTTCTATTCCTTCAATCAATCAATCAGGGAGCTTCGGTTCCATCTTTTTGGCTTTGGCAATGCCGTCCACAATGGTTCCCACGATGCCAAAAGCTATTTTCACATTTGGCTACACATTGTGGATGCCCTAAACCGTACCACTTGGTTTTGCTCCTGTGTGCTATCTATACAAATCTCAATTATATTGATCTAAAAAATTATAGAATCAAAGATTAGTAAAAAGGAGGTGATTTTGCCGCGCGGATGGCGGGGGAGGTTTCTTATATTTGGAGGAGGTAGTCCTGGCGGTTTGCTAACAAGCGGTCCCACGTGTCAGTGCTTTACCAAGCTGATCCGCGTCCCACATGAGGCAGAACAATGGCAGAAGCAACACGTGGTTAAGTTGAAGAAGATGAGGGAGAAGCGACCAAGCTGATCCGCGTCCCACATGAGGCAGAACAACGGCAGAAGCAACACGTGGTTAATTTGAAGAAGATGAGGGAGAAGCGGATTCAACAACGAGTGAAATGATGGTTGCTTCATCCCTCCAACTTCTTTTTTTAGCATTATTACTTTGTCCCTCCAACTTAACTGCGGGAAAGGTGCAGCTTTGTGATTTGACGCCTCATTACTCATTACTACACCGGGCGCCATGGTAGGGTGCTTCACCCGGCTGCTCTGCATCAGTATTCGGTATGGCACGTGGACCCGGTAGCTTGATGTCCCACATGTCGGTGAAAGGGACTAGAAGATTTATGAAAGCGAGCGCTCCACTCTTATGACGGAGGAGTAGACGACACGGCGGCCCAGTGAACTTTCACTTGTACTGTATAGTAATATAGTTTTGCTGTTTCGCACGATCCATCGATACAAACCCGATTAAACAGGAAAGGGCGGGATTTTTCCCGCGCGGTAGATGATACTGGCCATACATTTCAAAGGCAATTTTAATGTATGCAAACTAAATAATTATAAGTAATAATATGATATCTAGTAAAACTAAAAACACATATGATTTATTGTGTTAGAGTGTAGTAGTCTTTGTATTGCATAGTTGTTAGATGTAACATGCGAACGTGTAGAGATGTAGTTTTGGAGGGCCTACAGAGAGAAAAGCGCAAGACGGTCACCGAACTTCAAAATAAGCTGATTACGGTCATCAGATACGTTTTGCGGTGATTATCCGGTCACTTGCTCACGATTCAAAGATCGGATTGCACTCTGTTGACCGCCAAATAGTCTGCGTGGCGCCATGTTGACTAGTTAAATTGACCACGTTCCTTGTGGGTCCCACCTATCAGTTCGCATAGGGAAAAGGTCGATAAACACAAATTTACGCAGCGCCGACAAGGCTCCAACCCGTGCTGGAATCACCTGGTTGTGTATGTGTGCCGGGGCCTGATGTGTGCGCATGCACGTGTAGGTTGAGCACTTGAGCGTGAGAGTGTGTGTTGGTCGTGTGGTGTCTTGGTGTGTGCATGCATGCGTGCGTGTGTGCGTGTGAGTGTTGCATGCGTGCGTGGCTGCGTGTGTACGTGTGAGTATTGCGTGCGTGCGTGGGTGCATGTGTTTGTGTGAGTGTTGCATGGATGCAGTTCCTGTGCATGCGTGCGTGTGTGTATAATCACCACACCAGCTCCTGTGTGTTAAAACAGACGGCTCAGCATACCAATACAAGGCCACCTTGTCCGCTATGCCCGCGGTCATGACTTCGAACCACCGTCAAAATATTTTTTTGTCGTTTGTTTTCATTCTTACTAGCAAGATGCCCATGTGTTGCACGTAACATCAAGATGCATTTGTATGACTTGTTTATCTTGTGAGAGAAAAGGATGAACGAGGGAAGGCCTTATTTGCAAATGTGGAGAGGTGTGTGGGTACCTTTTTGCAAAACTGCCATAGTTTCTTTCCTATCGTCAGATATAAATCGGACGACCTATATTGCAGGATGGCAGGCACACCATCATCACCAACTCTGTTTTTTATAAAAGTGTATTTTATGTATTTTATAATAGTGTAGATGTAGAGTAGATACAAGTCGACAGGTGGGCACGATGTTAGTGAGATAATGTGATTCAACACTAGATTAGGTGCCACGTGGAGGCGTTCAACTGGTCAACTAGTCATGTCATGAGCAAATACAAAGTTGTACGGTGAGCCCGTGATCGTATAATAACCACTAAACGTAACGGTGACCGTAATGAGTGGATTATGAAGTCCAATGTATGTATCGTGCTTTCACTTTAAATACAATGATCGTCATTGCATATATCGCAAGAGAAAGATGAAACACGTGAATTTTACGGGGCTTACTTTTAGAGGACCTGGAGATAGTTTTGTGTGCATACGTGAAAGGGGCGTACAGGGGGGGTATGCGATGCAGAGAGATGCTCTTTGTTTCTCTTTATTATGACTAACTTTGTATATAGTATAAAATATACAAATTCACAGTGCGGAATAAATATCATTGTGGGCACAATGCAATGCAAATTAGCGTTCATACTCCTCCATATAACTTTGTAATGTTGTATATATGTAGAAACTCTAAAATAATTTTTGGCCACACTTTATTCAAAAGGAATGTTGTATGCGAAATAAACGTGAAGAGAGGGCTTTTTAGATCAATGGGGTACGTGATGTAACATGTGTGAATGTGTAGTTGATGCATTTGGCGGGGCCTAGAAAGGTATGTGTGTGTATTACGTATTCGAGAGAGGCATGGATAGAGGGGCCGGCGGGGGGGGGGGGAGATAGCATGAGAAATGAGGGTGGTCTAGAGAGAGAGACGAATATGACGTCACGACAAGAGATTCCATTCCCTTGAGTGTGTATATGCAAGGGGGGAGGGAATAGAGGCACCAGGAGAATTTTTCTATGTGTGTGGTGTTTGTGTTGGTATGTGTGGGTGTGAGAAGATAATGAGACATGGGGGCAGAGGGTGTGTCACCGCGTGAGGTCCGGTGGGTCGAGGTGAGGCCCTTTGTTCGGTTCCGTCCTACGCCACATTGGTAGGCCCATGACACATTTAGGAAGACCCATGGATGACTAGTCATACAAGACAAAGATAGAAGAATTGTGAAGGACTCTGTGTCCACTGACAAAGTCGGCTAGGATTTGTAACCCTAGGTTCTCGGACTAAGGTAACCCTCTATCTCCGATATTACTATTCATCCAACCTAACTTTAAGGGGCATCCTCTGAGAATGCTCGCTAGAATCATACTCGTCGATTAGGAAGAGAGGTGTGAGATAATGCGTGAGAGACAAAGGCGTAAAGATAATGTGCGTACATGAGACACGTAGGCAGGTCCATGTATATAGAAAGGGTCGATGAGGATTGTGTGTGTGTATGTTTGCGAGAGGAAGAGTGCTTGTGATAAAGGTTAGTGAAAATAGTTGTAAATGGTTACGAGAGGGAGGGAGGGTTATATCTAGAGAATGTATGCGAGAAAGACACCTCGGGAGAGAGTGTGTGAGCATGTGTGAGAGACCACCGATGGAGAATGAAACTACACGTAAAAGACTGCTCTACACATTGATTAAAGATATAAATTGTATCCAAATATTAGGATGGGATCATGATATTTGCAATTCGCGTAAGGAGCGGTCATTGATCCATCAGACATCTAGATTCTATCGAATTTGAGCATGTCTATGTTATTATTCGACACAATTGATCCATATAGTTAGTATTTTGAACTCCGGACAATGCATCGCTTTAGCAATCGAATATAAACGTGAGTATAGTTCATGTTGTGTGTGTAAAGCACATTATACATACGAAAGTTACACAATGGACATTTATAAATAGCTACCTATGAACTAGTATACATTTGAATTCAACCTAAGGTGGTTTAAAAAATCGAATTCAACATGAGGTCCATTCAATTATTTGAATTTGATATCATGGCATTTGTAAACCATACCTAAACTATGGGGGTACCAATCTTTGCTCGATTTTGTACATAATAGCATATGTAGTCGTGTACAAAATAGATTCAAATTTAGCTCCTCCATTCCAAAATAATCGTAGTTATAGGATTTTCAAGTGTCAAAATTCAAAAGGAAGCGGATAATTTAATGAGGTTTTCAAACATACAAGGTCAAATATAACGTTGTCTATTTAGGTCAATCCTCATAGTTCAAGAGTACTCTAAACGTGAATGCTTGTGTTTCAAAATTTCGAACGGTTACCAAAAGAGCCTCTACTACTTGAAAACCGCGTGGAGACCAATGTTTGGTAGTACAAGGAAATTACTTTTCTAATAACTCCGACTTGTGAAACCTACCGCCCGACGTCCAAAGGTCTAAACCGGTAGGTTTCTAGCTTCATCTAGACGCCACGCAACCGCCTCGAAAAAACATTCATACACAATGGCCACCTAAGCACACATGCGCCAAATTAAATCGCTCCAGCACTATTTGGGACACTGGGATTACCATCCTACCCCGACCCATGAGGTCCGAAATTTAAGAGGTGGGCAAAGTTTGTACTTTCCCCAAATTTCAAACAAGCACGTCCCATCTTATGTTCAAAAAAGCCAAAAACAAGCGCGTCCCAGACCGAAACATGGTCCCCCCCCCATTCGTCCGATTCCCCATTCATACTCTGTGGGCGCCAAAACTACCTCTCCACCGGCCGCGAAACCCCGGTGTCCTCTGTCCGCCCCCCCAGCCCACCCAGCAACCGCCGCCCTCCTCCATCACGCCGAGCCGATACTCGACGCCGTCGCCCACCGCAACCTCAACCGCAACGCCCTCCACGGATAGTAGTTGAAGCCGAGGCCGAGCCATCCGCATTCGAGGCAGTTCAACCACGCCGCCTGCGCCTCACCGCTGCCGCTCCAATCCGCCACCCTCCACCGCACCGGAGCTGTTCCTCGCCACGCCGCCCTTCGCCGCCGGATCCGCTTCCCTCCGCCGACATACAGCCACGGCAACACGATCAACAATTTGGCCATGGGTTCGTCCAAGCTCGCACCCTCCGAACATCGGTTTCCCCAGTAAAAACAAGAAGATCGGCGCGACATGTGGAGGTGACCACACCGGCAACCGAAGAAGGTACTCCTCTTCCCTTATTCGTGCAAATCTTACGTCTCTGCTTGCATGGTATTCATCCCATAGAAGACACTAGTTGACCGCTTCTTCTTGATACTAGATGTTCCTAGTAACTCGTGATGCACAAGGTTTCTCCTCATATACTATTTCACCTTAGCTAGAGGTCTGTCGCCTCGAATTTCAATTTTGGCCGCTTGATTCCCAATTATGGAAGCATTCCCAGCGTAATGTGCTCTAGTACGACTATTACGCCGGGAAGCGGTGCCTTGGTGTTTATCTTAGGCGTCTGCGGCCTAGAGCTCTTGGCGCCCGATCCGGAGGTCGGCCGGGATTAAAGGGATGGCTTGGGGGCACCGCCAAGCACGGGCGGTGGTGTGAGGTCGATGGGAGGCGGGAGGCACGGTGCAGGCCGGTGGTCGCTGGCGGTTCGTGAAAGATCATCAACAGTGACTGGCGGGAGGTAGACGAAGGCCATCTGCCCGTTCCTTATAGATCGGACGGTTCATTAAAAAAATCGACTGACCTATTTATTTTCAGTCGACTGTTATCTTAGATATGACCACATGTGGTGGTGTGCTGGAGGACTGGCATTTCCTGTGCTCATATATTACAAAGTCATACGGAGTAGAATCTAATTTTGTTTGCCATGCAATGTTGTAGAGCTATCATATGTCTCCTGTCATTTATTTTTCAGCCACCAGCTATTTGCTACTTTTACAAAGGCACTAGTTCTCGCACACACTTCACCCATACTCTCACTATTGTGTTTTTATGCAAGGGTATTTCAGACTCTCGCCGAAGAGAAGCAGCAAAGAAAAGAGAGAAGTTGCTCCACTTGGTATACGGGTAGGCAAGACACGTTACAACACTATAAAGGGTGCGATGTCGTGAGACGGAGGCAGTGGCAATAGCTCAGAGTTGATGACCTCGCCGTAATGAACCACCATCCCAGGTGCTTGCTTTAACTTCGCGGTGTCATATGTGGTTGCATGTTGGTGTCTAGCTTGTATTCGAAAGGCCGAAGTCGGTCTTTATTAAGATAAGGAAAGATATTTTTTACATGAACCACCATCCCGTGAGCACCAGAAGACAAATAGTTGGTCGTGGCCTTTGGCCGAGCGATGACAAGCCCAAAGAAAGACAGGCATCACTGAAGCCAACTAAAAAGCCGCGATGGTGGCGGCAGCCCGCCTCCCACCAGGCTCTTAGGTCCTAGATGATCATGTTCACCACTCCGGTACGGATGTCTAGCTTGTATTGCTTCCAATTTGGTTAAATTGCATCCGCTTAGCTTACACATTATACCTTTGAATATGACATGCCTTTCTGCTTTTTGGTACATACTAGTACATCCGTGTATTAACCATGTTCTTACATCAAACTAATGTTCTTGTGGATCCCTCTTTAATCACTTATGACGAGGCAGGGTGCAAGGGGACTACTCCTCGCTTTAAGGAATGCAGCGTCGACCTCCGACATGATTCTCAAGATACAGAAATGCTAGATGAAGATAGTGAACGTAGCTCTGTAGTTGATTACATCATTTCCCCTACACTAGCATTGCAGGTGCTTGCTCTAACTTGGCAGCGTGATATGTGGTTGCATGTTGCATATGGTGTCTAGATCGTAATTCTTCCAATCTGGTTAAATTGCATGTGCTAGTCTGCTTAGCTTATACTCCTGTAAATGTGACACTATACCTGTTAATGTGACATGCCTTCCTGTATTTAGTAAATACTACATCTGTCTATTAAGCATGTCCTTACATAAAACTATTGTTTTTTTGTATCCCGCATCAATCAATATGACGAGACACCTTTAGTATATGCAGTGCGATATTAGTTGCATCTTTCATATGATTTACAGCATGCGCTGCTTCTAATTTGTTGAAATTCCATTTAAGATGGGACGCTTTTAACTTGGCAGTCATATTGTTTGCATCTTTCATGTGGTGTCTAGCTTGCATTGCTTCTTATTTGCTGGAATGGTTTCTGCTTAGTTTACACAAACAGTTGTGAACATGCCATGCCGTCCTGTTTTTCGTACATATTACATCCTGGTATCATGTGTTTGCCTTACATCAAAGTAGTGATTGTCAGTATCATGCATGAATGAGTTTCGAAGAGATAATTTTATTGCTTTTTCTTGTCGGTTTTACTTGACAATTCAAAATCAATAAAGCGGAAGGAAGTTAGCAAGGCAGCGGATAAAGGTGCTCCTTCCAAACGAAGGGCCTCTATAGTTTCTACTCCTCCACATCCCCAAGATGATTTCCAGGACAACACATGCATAGACACTCAACAAAGCTGTGTTTATGATGAGCACGTCTCCCCTAGTGCAGCATCACTGGTGCTCCCTCTAACTTGGCACTGTTATATGTGGTTGCATGTTATGTGTGATGTCTAGCTTGTATTGCTTCTAATTTTGTTGAATTCCATCTGCTTACTTTACACATTATATTTGAATAAGACACGTGTTCCTGTTTCTAGAACATACAATATATGTCTATCACACCATGTTCTTACATCAAATTACTATTGTTGTGTAACCTGCAACAATCACTTAGCATAAGACACGTTTGACTTCGGAGTGTGATATAGGTTACATCTCACATTCTTTTCTAGCTTGTACTACTAATTTGTTGAAATGGCACTTATGACGAGACAGTTTTAACTTGGTAGAGTGATATTATTTGCATCTTTCATATGGTGTCTAGCTTTCATTGCTTCTAATTTGTTGAAATGCCTTCTCCTTAGTTTACACATCATAAGTCGTGGAATATGCAATGCTGTGAATATGCAATGGCACTAATGACGAGAGACCTCTAACATGGTAGTGTGATGTTGTTTGCATCTTGCATATGATTTATTTCTTGTACCGCTTCACATTTGTTTAAACGCCATTTATGCCTTTGAGATACCGTTAACTTGGCGTAGCGATATTTGTAGCATCTTTCATATGGTGTCTACCTTCCATTGCATTGCTTCTAATTTGGTGAAATGTCTTCTTCTTAGTTTACACATCATAGTTCGGTTATCTCTTCCGTCCTGCTTTTCATACATATCACATCCTCCTATCATGTGGTTGTCTAACATCAAAGTTTTATTAAATGCATCACACATCAGTTTGTTCTCAAGAACTAAATTTTATTCGCTTTTCTTGTAAACTTGACTTAACATGGCACAGAGAAAGAGGAAGAAACAGAGAATGGCAGGGAATGAGAAGCGGATGAATCTTGCACATTCTCATGCTTGATGGTGCAATAGAAGGTGAAAGTCCAGCGGAAAATTCTACAAACACGGCATCCCATGCTACACGAACTACAAAAAAAGCCAAACAGAAACAAATAGCTGCCACCAAACAAGCAGAGACATCCCTAGTTCTTGCAACACCTACCACAGTACTACTAGCTGCACGACATACTCGTGCGTCAACTGAGCTAACAACACGTTCCCAAGCTCCCTTGCCACCTGACACTACTTCCCAAGCACTCTTGACACAAGACGAGTTAGCAATATCAGATGAACCTTGTGAGCTTCAACAAAGAAGAAGGTAGTTCTTTGGAGCCAAGTTACTGATTGCATGCTTCTTTATATGTAGTCTCACAGTTTGATGTACACTAACACTTCCTATGTTTGTTGTTGGACTAGCACCTAGGCGCAAGAGGAAACAAACATCAAGGATAATGCTCGATAGGTTAACTAAATCTAGAGGAGGAAGAATGGAGCTCTGTTTTGAGGTAGGTTTAAAAAGGCCACGTGATGCTACAGAGTCAGCCAAGTTAGTATCAGAGGCAGCGGTTCCCGTTAGGTGTCATGTACGTATCCTCCCAACATGGATTCAGTACAGGAATGACAAAGACGAAACCCAGTTCAACACCTTCCTCGACCATTTATCTGTAAGTATGGTTATGTATTGAAACTAGTAATATCGTCTTGCTCCGTCCGATACTTTCTAGGTTCTTGATAATGAGACTCCCATAATTTTCAACAGATGAGGTTCAAGTTGGATAGCCAAGATGATGCAACCAGACAAGCTTGCACCCATGTTTTCAAGTCTGCTCTGCGACAGTATTGGTATAACTTGAGGAAAACTCACTTTGAAGGCAAGTCACCCATGAATATATAAGTTTTCTCTCCTTTCTTGTAAATTTGTATAGTTGTAACTAATACTCTTTTATTTATCTAATAAAGTACTATGAGGCTGTTGCCTTGCAGTAAATAGTCCAAAAAACTTTCCCAAACATCTCGAGTGGAAAATATATCGGATGAAGACTGGAGGGGCCTTGTTAAACACTGGTCTGATCCGAAGTATCAGGTACATTATATATATGTGATCAGATCACATGTTGAAGTCCTATTGACGCATGTGCCACACAAATCTATCTTCTTGTAGGTGAACTGCTCAAAGAACAAGGCCAATCGTGCGAAAGTGAAATTCCAATGCATTTACGTGATCTCGTAGCTATATTGCACACTACAAGGCTCTTGTAATTAGTGTTGTTTCACTCTTTTCGCTGTACCATATTATCGATCTATATTGACTTGTTCAAATGCAGAGGAAAGCCCGCATGACCAAAAATACTGAACCAAATCTTGTGGAAATCTTCAAGGACTGCCGCATCAAAGAAGAAGAAGGGCATGACTACACCAAGTCAAAGCCATGTTGTAAGTCCTTAATCCTCATGCCTTTTAACTACTACTTACTCTGACTTGTGCCTTGAACTGCATGGTTTGCAGCCAATGTCTATTACTCTTTTCAATTTTATACACAATTGTCTTAGCGTATCATTGCACCTTACAAGGTTTAAAAGGGAGGAGTGATGTTCCTTTGATCTTGACCCGTAATCTAGTTCCGTCTTTGGACTTGCCCACACAACATTACAATTGCCTGTTTGTCTGTTCTCGGTTGTTTTGTGATATGAATGATGTCATACTATGCTTACCGTATTATAAACTTCGTCTCTTTATCCTTAGCCCTCAATACAATGTGAAGAAATAGACAATACATTAGTGATGGTACATGGTCATATGTTTGGAACCTGGTTTTATTATGTACTTTGCAATAAAATACAACTAATATTTTACATGGCTTCACCGTAATAAGTTACGTATATAGACCAAAGCTATTTTGTTTGGTTTTGCTGCCTCCTTAATATCTTCTGCTCGGTACTACTAATGTAAAACCTCAACTTTTCAACAAGCTATGGAAAAATGGTGAAGCGCCACCTTACGAAGGTGGCGAGGCAACTATAACCGCAATGTTAGCTCTTGCTGCAGTGGGTCAAGACTGCACATCCACTAACGGTGCCAAAAGCACGTTCTCGGTAATCTTGGGTTGGTTGTTAAGGCAATATCGTCCAAACCGCCTCATGATCAAGATATGCAAGCTCAAAGCAATGTCAGATCTGCACTCCAGACACAAGTCCATTCCCTAACAGAGGCCCTTTGTGAAACAAGGAGAAACATTGCTCAATGTCGTCCAAGATATGCATGGTTTTGAAACCGGACTATCGGACATTTGCTATGTTGTTCAGAGCCTAGGGAAATGAAGGCGAGGGTTATGGTGTTCCATCGGACAATACAACATGAAAACGTAACGGTCGGTCAAATGAATCGAGCTTCCGAACTTCACGGTGGTGCATTTATCTCGCTAGACTGTTAAGTTTTATGCCAACCTTCCTTTTGTTATATAGTTGTAATTTGTTTTGGTGTGATACAAAATTTATTCTTAACGCAGCCACCGGCTGAAGAAAACAGCAAGCCATTTTTGTATAGTGTAGGGTGTTCCCTATATTTGCACTGGTGGCGATCTTTGATGCCGAGTGGATGTAATCTGTGCAATCTCCTTAATAGCCTAGCGTTAGTTTGGGCCTTATTTATTTCCTAGTCTTCTTTTTCCCTGGTTTGCTAGTGGCTGCAACTACCCATGGGCCATATACGGGCCGTAGGATCCATGGGTCTCCTACGGGCCATCGATAAATGGGCTCAGAATCGGTGGGCCTCGCCGTCGATAAATGGGCCTAGGGCCGTCGGATAAATGGGTCTACATGGGCCGTGTCCAGGCGTAATTGGTATCGACCAAAGATGGTAACGGGCCGTTAACAGCCGTAGGACTGCAAAAGCATAATTACATCACGGGCATAACGGGTCGTTAATGGGCGAGAATATAGGATTTGGCGAGAAATGGGCCGACTCTTGCCATGGGCGAATTTGGCCCATTAGGGTAACAGCCAAGAACGGGTCGACTCTTGCCATGGGCCGAATTTGGCCCATTTGGGGAACATGCCAAGAACGGGCCGACTCTTGCCATGGGCGAATTTGGCCCATTAGGGAACAGGCCAAGATGTGGCCTAAGTAATCGAGGGCGAAAAGGAACCCAAGAACGTATGGGCCGTCAATAGGCCGAAAGCTAACACGGGCTGGAAACGGCCCATGTAAATCACGGGCCGTTAACGGGTACAAAGAAAATTACTGTTCATTATGGGCTAGAGTCACCGTGGGCCTGTAAAGGGTCGAAAGATACGAAGGCCTCATATGGGCCGAAAGACGTCGTGGGCCATACATGGGCCGAAAGTGAAATGGGCTGGTGTTATATTTGACGGGCCACATGACGTTGTTGGGCCGATTTCCTTTAGTGCCTAACGGGCCGTAAAATGGGCTATTCTTGAAGAGACCGTTAACGAGCTTTCATGGGCCAGCCCGTTAACTTTTGACCAAGGCAAACGGGCGGCTTTGTAAGCTAAATGGGCGATGGTGGACCGTGGCACGTGTCGACATATCATAGGCGCCATCTCGACCCACTGACGAGCTGACAAGTGTTTCGTCCGGCCAATAAGAATTTTACACGTGGAAATTTCCCATTGGTCGGGGCTGTTAACGGGTTATCGGATCCAAAACCCGACCCGATAGCTTAACGGCGTCCTGTTACGGTGGATGCCACGTGTCGGTCACCCTTGACGAAAGCACTTCTATGACGCGCGATTTATCGTCATGGAAGTGGACACTTCCGTGATGATAATTTTGGTAATGTCATGGAACACTTCTATGACAAAGACGGTATGACTATCTCTATTCTGTCATAAATTTGTCATGGATGTACATGCATGACAAAAAACGCGTCCTACTGTGACAAACATGTATCATCACAGAAGTGTATTTTTTTGTAGTGGAGGAGGGAGAAGGTGGTACTGCCGGCGGTGGTTTGGTGGCTGAAGCAAGAATATCCGAGATTGAAGAAGCACGACAACCGTTGGATGGACATCCAACGGCCACTCCTGCTAGAATTACGTGTTGACTATAAGCTGACAAGGCCTTGCAAACGTGTCAACTGAGTAGGCCCACAAGTGAGCATCACATCTGTGGTGGACAACATATAGCTCATTTGCTAGTTTTAATAATTTACAAGCCATTTTTTCATTCTAATTGAATTTACTGCAGCCCATTTAATGTTTGTTAACATTGCTACCCATTTTCTAGCCATGACCAAGGTTAATAATTTCAACCAAATTTCCATTTTGATGGGATCTGAATATTTTTTATCCCCAAATTTCGAGTCAGATTCAATCTAATTTTAAAATACATTTATATTAGGTAAAAATCCAATGAAATTTTCCGCGCAACAAGTAATGAAATAAAAAAAATAAAAAACTAGTTTTAAACTAATTATCGATTCAGCGCGTTTTTATATTTACAGTCCACTTATTATTTCTTATAGCCCATTTCTTAGCAAGCCGAATGCATCCCTTCCTAGGAAAGATTTGCAGCCCAGCAGGGCGGAGAATAACAAGCTAGCCTGCATTGGGTATTCCTTAAAAAGTGTAAAGCTGGGCTAGCCATTTTCACATAGAAAAATTAATATATGGGCTTGGTCGACACAAAATAGTAGCCTGGGCTAGCAGGCCACAGCCCGCTCAGTTGATACCGTGCTCCTCTCAACAACAACAAAAACACCGCTAAAAAGATGTTGCTCACCCCTAAAAAAATGTCGTTCCTTGTGCAATTCTCTCTTCTATTGACTATACGTTGACAATTGTGTGGGACCCAGATGTCAAAACCCTAGAAGGAAGCAATTTTTTTCTTGTAGTTCTAATAAGGAGGCACTTGCCTACGTACGGCCATGGTCCTGGTAGGTCCCTATTGTCATCCTCTCCAAGTACAGTCATCTCCTCATTCCCCTCGTTTGTTGACCATATTGACAACACGAGATGGTGGCGCCAACGCGAGCGCATCAAGGCGTAGGATGACGGACAGACCCTCGCGGGCCCTACGGATGGTCTGGTATAGCGCCCGCTGCTCATCTAGGAAGCCAGGATCATCGGCCAGCATGTCCGTGATGGCATTATCATTTGCCTGTTAGCCGGTGATTTGTCCCTCTGCGTGCCGGCACTCGTTAACGAGACAGAGGTTGTAGCACTGGTCCTCCTATGCTTGCCGGAACGCCGAGACTGGTGCCGCTGGTAGCTCTTCCGCCATTACAACGTCAAAGTGCGGCCACACCTACTTGAAAGTGCTAGTAATCGACTAGAGGGGGGTGAATAGGCGATTTTTATGAAAGTCTTCAAAACATGGGAGTTATGAAGACAAATAATAGAAATGAACCTATTGATATGCAGCGGAAGGTAGACTACACTAGACAAGCCATAGTCAAGTATAAAATGAAGTGAAAGCACGAAGACTAATAGCAGCTAGGCAGTATGGATCAAGATGGAATATGGTATGAAGCCAAACAACAATAGTCGTCACACAGTGAAGTCAAACAGATAACGCAAGCAAGCAAATGACTTCACGAAGACAAACTATAGATAAGTGAGGGAAGAGATAGAACCAGTTGCTTGGAGAGGACAAGTATTTGTTGGACCAGTTCCAGTTGCTGTGACAACTGTACGTCTGGTTAGGGAGGCTGTGATTCAACTCAGAAGACCGCGTCCTCACCTTATTCCCCTTGAGCTAAGGACACTTAGTCCTCGCCCAATCACTCTGGTAAGTCTTCAAGGTAGAATTCCAAACCTTCACAGACTTTGTTCACTAGCAATCCACAATGACTCTTGGATGCTTAGAACGCGATGCCTAACCGGCTGGAGGATTCACAGTCCTCAAGTGTAACAAGTCTTCAGGTCACGCGATGTAAAAGACTTCAGTGATGCCTAACACTCTTTGGCTCTGGGTGTTTTGGGCTTTGTCCTCGCAAGGATTTCTCTCTCAAATGCTTCGGAGGTGGGTTGCTCTCAAACGACAAAACCCGTGCACTAACTCTGAGCAGCCACCAATTTATGGTGTAGGGGGTGGGCTATTTATAGCCACTAGGCAATCCGGCCTGATTTGTCCAAAATGGCCCTGGGTCACTAAGGAACTGACATGTGTCCCAACGGTCAGATTTCAAACACACGCGGCAGCTTGACTTGGGCTACAAGTAAAGCTGACTCATCCAGCTCTGGATAAGATTTGCTCTCATTGTCTTCGTCAAGACTTAGGATTTGGTTGAGCATCACTTCACCACTCGACTTTGTTCACTTGGACCCCACTTAACAGTGCGGTGGTTCCTATGACTCAACAAAGAAGAAAAGGAAACTACGAAACAACTATGTCTTCGCACTCCATAGTCTTCACGTGAATGTCTTCTCGAGTCATAATCTTCGTTGTGAATATCTTCACATACCACCATTGTCTTCAATGTCTTCACACATTTTAGGGTTCATCTCCGGTAGGTAAACTGAATCAATGAGGGACTACTACCTGTGTTATCCTGCAATTCTCACAAACACATTAGTCCCTCAACCAGGTTTGTCGTCAATACTCCAAAACCAACTAGGGGTGGCACTAGATGCACTTACAATATCCCCCTTTTTGGTGATTGATGACAAACTGGTTGAAGTTTTCAACGGGGATAAAAGTATGTGAAATTGTAAAGGATTGAGGTATTGTCTTCGTAAGTAGCAAAAGGCTCCCCCTGAAGATGTGCATATAAGTGTTTTGATTTGGAATGCAAATGCACATGGCAGGTTGTACTTGTGGAGATCCTCTTCAACTTATGAAGACAGTTCATCATGCATGAAAAGATATAACGAAGATAATTGCATGCATAATGAAAAATGTATGTCTGCAAAATGACTTTGTGCGGAGTTTATCGTCGCACGTGCGAAATTTATCATCGCATCACATAGTTGACAGAAAAGGTAGCAGACGACCATCAAGTTTAAGTGTTACAACTCAAAGAACCAAATGTATCAAAAGCGAGAGTTGTAAGCACTTAGCAAAAAGTATAGCAACCACCCATATGGACCCGCTTGAAGACTATCAACTCATATGCTTCTCCCCCTTTTGTCAGGAAGGACCAAAAAGATTTGAAGAAATAGAGTGTCTACTCGTCCCTATGGGGAGTACGAGAAGCTGTAGGGTCGTCGTTGAGGTCCGGTGGTGCAGAAGAACTTGGTGCAGTGTCGATTCGAGGCAAAGTCATAGTCGAGGAAGTAGCATCGTCTTCGTCATCAATGACTTTGGCATTGACAGTTGCTGCTGAGGAGGAGTACTCAGAGTCTTCGAGTGAGGGAGTCCGACGCAAGACAACATTCCTGGGAGGAGTGGAATCAAATTTGAATCTCTCTGTGAAGCCATCTTGTTGAAGATCATCTTCAGAGCTCATTAATGTCAGACTCTTCCACGACCGCCGGAAGGTTTCATGAGTGACAAATGTATTCTTGGTGGGAAGGTTGCGAATGCGATTAACATCCACCAAGAGGCTTTGCATCTGACGCTTCAGCCAGTCATGATGCTTATCATGTTTCTGATGCAGGGCAACGAGAAGCTCTCGGTCATTGAGAATACGAGATCGCTTCCGAGGCCTTTGTGCAATGGTACTCTCAGTGGCTTCGGTATGGGCACGATGAGGTGCGCGTGTATTGCCAGCCAAGGGATAAACACGAGTTGCAGCAAGAACTCCTTCAATGGGTTGCGTGAAGCTTTGACGATCGATGTTGTGAAGATAAATTGGCTCCTTGGCAGGCTCTGGGTATATGGCTTCGACAGACATATCAACCTCTGGCAAGAATATGAGGTGATTACGCGCAGAAGGCTGATAGTTGATAGCAGAGTGAAGCTTGATGAGGCGCATTACCCATGGAGCATAAAACTTTAGACCAAATAGATCAGATCCGGATGCTGCAAGTTGCCTGATGAAGAAATCCTGAGCATTGAAGTTGATGCCATTGAGGATATAGAAAACCAATGTCTTCATTGCTCCTTCAAGCTTCGCTGCCGGAGAATGTCCTTTGACAGGCCATAGAGTTCGCCTGATGATGTGATAGATGGTGCAGGGCAGATACTCTAGGTCTTCAACAAAGAATTCCTTTGGATATTCAGCATCACTAGGCATTGGTTTCATCATACTCAGCATTTGGCTCATATTCGGCTCAGGCTTCTAGAAGATGCTCTCCAAAGCATTGCGGTGAAGCTGACAACCAGGTTCATAGAGTTCACCTGGAGTGGGCAAGGCAGTAAGCTCAAGAATATCAAGAGCTTTGGCTTCATGGTGTACATTGCCTGTCATCCACTCAAGGACCAAAGTCTTCGGATCCCTTTTGTAGCCGTGAATGTGAAGAGTTGCATAAAATTGTAACAGAAGCTCTTCATTCCAATTTTCTTTGTCGGTCACAAATCAGAGAAGGCCAAAGATCTCCGGCAAATAAGGGCTTCTTCAAGGTGGCCAAAGAATGGCTTCGCAGTCTAGTCGCATGTGGGGAAAGATGCGCCCTTGATTGTATAGGACACACGAATAGTAACTGCGCTGCTGATAGCTCCAGAACCGATCACATGAAATTCTTGGCTTGGTGTATGGGTTCTTGGCACTATCAAAGAAGGTGTTGTGTGCCTTGAAGCCATTAACATTGAACGATCCAGGCGAAGAAGCAGTACCTGGAAACCTTGGCAACCTTGGTTTAGGCTTCTGGACCTGAGGCATGTGCTCCACATGATAGACAAATTTTGATCCGGGAGCAGGAGGAGGAACCAGAATAGGCCATCAAACCATGACAGGTTGACCGCGATCAAATGCCATCTCAATAGTGTGAGGTCTTGGAGGTGGTACATGAGCATTGGCATTGAGATGGGCTTCAAGTTGCACAATGGCTTCAGGTGCAACATTGGCTTTAGGCACCATATTAACTTCAGGCACCACATTAGCTTCAGCCATGACAATGTCATTGGCTTCAGTATTGGTGTTGGTGGTGGCCGCCTCAGTATTTTCAACCTCGACTTGAGTAGCTGGAGGGTCGGGCACATCTTCTCCTTGGGAACATCTTCTTGGATGGTAGGGGGTGTGGCAACACGCTCTTCTTCTTGATGGCGTTCTTCTTGATCATCGGCTGATGCAGCCGGAGTGTCTTCAGCAGCATTGGCTTCAGACTCAGAGACATTCACAGTTGGAGTGGCGTCAGGAAACACTTGTCATGCCACTGAGTTGTGGTGCTCTTATCCTTCTGGAACTCTCGATAAAGCGACTTGTGGTCTTGGTCCTTTGCGAAGCCTGCAGAATGCGGGCGACACTTTTCGAGAGGGAGTTGGCTGGACCACATAGTCGTCATCGTCAAGTACCTGGGTGGTGAGTTGAGGTGGTGGAGTACTTGGTGATTCTTCTCGTCGGGGGGAGTCTTGAGGGCGATCAGCCCATGAATCATCTTGAGCAATTGGCGTCAGAGGACGACCAATGCTGATGAGATCGTTGTTCGTGAGAACATGCGATGATACCATTTGGTGCTCTATCTATGGAAGAACTTCATCATCATTTACATTGTCTTGGGCACCAATGTCTTCAGCTGCGGTGGGGTCAACAGCTGGAACTTCAGCTTCAGGAGCCTCTGTGAAAGCAGGCTCGTGGATCACAATCTGACGCTCTTGGTGTTCAGATGCAGGGCGAGCAACGGAGATGGGCTCGACAACAAGGGGCTCTGTGGGAGCAGCCCGATCTTTCTTCGAAGACTTTGTTTTCCGTTTCTTGGTCTGTGGTGCATCATCAAAGGCATTCTTGTTCTTGCACTTCCTGGCTTCAGCCTCTGTTGCCCTCGGCTTCTTCAGTTCTGAAGCAGTTGTGGGGACCTTAGGCTTCGAGCCTGTCATGCTAGCAGGGAAGATAATGTGAGGCGCTTCCCGCCCTGACGCTTCAGCTTGGGCCACGACAGGCTTCTTCTTTTTGGCAGCCATCTTGGGATCGATGCCTGGACGCCCAAGAGCCTTGCGCTTTTCAGCTTCATTATGAACTTGAACACATTTCTGGGCGGAGAGTTTCATCCGTTCTCTTGAACCTTTTGCTTCTTCACGTTTCTTGTGAAACTCTTCCTTGAGGTTATGCAGCATCTGCTTGAAGTTCTGAACATCAGTTACGCTGAGCTTGGCCATGTGCTTCTTGAAATGAGCCTTCTCATAGTCGATCTTGTTCTTCAGCTCGACTATCTTCTGAGCAAGAGCCAGCTCATTAGCTATGGCTCCATGGAAAGAGACACTGATGCCTATTGGAAGCTGAAGATCATCAATGTTAAGGTTCGGGTTGTCAAACCATTCATCAATGAAGTTATACAAGATATCCACATCAAAGAGGGGCAGATCGTTGAAGATATCCGCCTCTTGCTTGCTCTTTATCAGCAGCTCAAGAGCATCATCACCAAGATCATCATCACTGGATAGATCAATGGCTCCAGTCTCGTTCCTCGGAACGGCAGCTGGGGTCAGTGCTTGACCAGAACTTTGGATGGGCTTCTTCTTCTTTGAAGACTTTTCGGTCTTCTTGGAGATGCGAGAGATATCTTCAGATTGCACACTTGCTTCAAGAGGAGCAGTAGCCAGTGGCTTCGCACGCGAAGCTTTAGGAGCAGGGGAGGGCTTTGAAGCCTTTGGTTTCTTCTCCTTCTTTGGCTTAGGAGGAGCAGGCGCTTCATCAGAATCAACATTGTCTGCAGAGTGCTCCATGGCTGTCCCCTGAACAGCAATGTGTGTGATGAGACCTTCGTGGTTGTAGAAGGGCCCGATGATATTTGGTTCAGCATCACGGGTGACGTCATCCCGAGGAGCAGATGGACCAGGGTTGAAGTCGAGTCCAAATGCTTTCTTGTTTTTCACGGCTGAATCTTTCGCAAACTTGTAGTTGCGCTTGAACAGATTGTCGTCATGACACCATAACAGAGAAGATGGGTCGGCATTAGCAGGCCGAGGTCAACGGACCATGCAAGGGTAGAAGCCTTGAGCAATGGCTTCGGACTTGGACTTGGGTTGAAGATTTTTGTATAAGATATCTCCCCAAGGTCGCTTGATGGCATTCTTCTCAGCATACTCAGTAGTGACGAATCTGTACTTGAACCATTCCTCAGCCCAATATCTTCGAATCCATTGGATTCGAGTCTTGCGTTCACCATAGGTTTCTTCAGGGTCTGTCTTGTACATTTCATATAGATCAGGTGGCAAATCTTTGGACGTGTTGCCACGGTGCTGTCTGCCGCCCTTTCTTGCTGACTTTTCAGTGGGCATGTAGTTCAAACTGAATGGCTTCAGAGCTTGCAAAGGCTTCCGTCTGCTGGTCAAACAGGAACTGGCTTCAGGAGAATTGATGTGACGCTGTAAGAACTCTGCAAATGAATGCAGACTATGAGAACCAAGGGATTCTCCCACGGACATGTACCTGCTGACAAAGATTAGAGATGCGAGGGAAGGGGAAGAGGTCATATGCATTCTCAGAAGATTTTGAAGATAAATCAGTTTGAAGACATTGACCTCATAGCGCGAAGACATTCACTTATATGTTGAGAGTTGGTTCCAGAGTTGTACGAATCCTAGAATAGGTACAAGTGAGGAATCTAACTACTTGTGAAGCATAAGTGAATATACTAGGCATGATATGAGATGCGTAATGGATAGATCCAATTTTGTAGGTTTAGAAACCATTTTTGGTAGAGAAGGATGAATCTATCGGATCAAAAAGGCAGTAAAAGTAAGCTTTAATTACCACACGAAGAACTGATAGACGGAGTGGAGTGGGAGGCCGAGCAGTACGATCTCCCGTGCCCTAACTTGGCGATGGAAGACACCTACGGCGGCGGCGGAGGAGACAAGGTCCATGGCCGGTGTGAGGACGGCGTCGGTGAGGTCGCGACAGCTAAGCGCTTCGTCACCGGCGTCGTCGAGAGCTAGCGGTGGCGCTAGGGTAACTACGAGGTGGAGAGGTGGGAGAAGGATTTTGACCGCGATGAGATGTGTATTTATAAGGAAAGGGACAACACATCGCAATTACACGGGTGCCCCTGGCGGTTCACATCTGAGGGGACACGTGGCGAACATGCAACACATTGGAAGTTATTCCATGTTCCCACGCACGCCTGGACTGTCGGGTGGTCGTTCCGGCTTCTTCGGGTTTCAGGCAATAAGGATATAGCATTTAAAACATATTCAATTTTTTGTCTCTGTTTCTTCTGCTGACAAGGACGCAGAGAAGACATTCGACGGTTTCAAAAGAATGCATATATATAGGAATTACATCCGTGACAAGTAGACCAACTCCTTACTGCATCTACTACTATTACTCCACCAGTCGATCACTATCTAGCATGCATTTATGGTATTAAGTTAATGACAAACAGAGTAACGCTTTAAGCAAGATGACATAGTGTAGACAGATTAAAACCAAGCAATATGATTACACCCCATCGCTTTACCCTTAGTGACAACAATACAAATACGTGCCTTGCTACCCCTTCTGTTACGAGGTGAGGACATAGCAAGATTGAACCCACTACAAAGCACCTCTCCGACTGAAGATAAATCAATCTAGTTGGCCAGACCAAACGAATAGATCAGAGAGAAATACAAAGCTATAATAATCATGCATAAGAAAGTTTTGAAAAGTCTCAATTACTTTCAGTAGATAATCTGATCATAAACTCACAGTTCATCGGATCCCAACAAACACAGCGCAAAAGAAGATTACATCGGATCGATCTCTGAAGAGAACATTGTATTGAAGATCAAAGAGAGAGAAGAAGCCACCTAGCTAATCACCATGCACCCGCAGGTCTGTGGTAAACTACTCACACATCATCATTGGAGGAGAAAGGTTGATGTAGAAGCCCTCCGTGATCGATTCCCCCTCTAGTAGAATATAGGAAAAGGCCTCCAGATGGGATCGTGGAAGAACAAAAGCTTGCAGCAGCAGAATAATTGTTTAGGGTGGCTCTCTATTGGTCTTGGGATTTATGGGAATTTATAGAAGTGTAATTAGGCCAAACGAAGTTACGTGGGGCCCACAAGCTTAGGTGGCGCCCCCTAGGGGTGCGCTGTGTGAGCTTGTGGTCCTCTCGTATGCCTTGTGGCCTCCTCCAAAAGCTTCTAGGGCCCCTTCTGGTCCAGAGCAAATCACCGTAAAGTTTTATCGTGTTGACTTCCTTTGGTATTAATTTTTTGCGAAACAAAAAACATTCAAAAATAGGAACTGGCACTGGACACTGAGTTAAATAGGTTAGTCCCCAAAAATGACTTAAAATTGCATATAAAGCATCTAAGATTGATAATATAATATGTTGAAACAATAAAAAAATTATAGATATGTTGGAGACGTATCAGCCTCCGCCTTCGATTCCGACCAGAGGGAATTGAGAATCACCTGCTGCTCCGCCTGCAGATCTGCGTCCCTAGCGTCCCCCACATCCTCCTCCTCCTCCTCAACCTCGAAGTCCTCCTCTGGATCCACCGCGTTCGGAGATAGCCCCGCGGCGATCCGGGCTTCGCGTCTTGCCCGGATCTGCTCAAGGAGCCGCAATCGGTGCTCCGGTGTTAGATATGGGTGTCTCCTTACCCGGCGACGTGGGGCCGTGGCTACTAGTGGTGGCAGTCGATTATTAGAAACTGGCGGCGGCAGCGGACAAGAGGGGGAATGTGGACGGGTAGGATTTCAGTGCCGGCGGTCGACTTAAATAGCCGGCTTAGGCAACTACGCGGCCCGCCGGAGTGGCGCCATGTGGTGCCGTCGATCTGAGATAGGAGATGAGCTTCAGACTGCTGGGTTTTGGTATAAGGAAATTTGGCCAGTGCTCCAACCCTCTCGATGTCACGAGATGGTGTCGCAGGCGGCGTGGGGGGGGGGGGGGGAGGATATGTCTGTCCGAGAGCTTGATGCAGTGGAGTTGGCCAGCAGCAGCAGAGTGGATGTGTGGCTGGACGATGGTGGTTCTAGATCGGGGGCCGTCGTTGGCGATGCTTCCTGGGTCGACGACATCTTGAGATTCCCGAAGAAGGGGTCCTAGATGGAGGCGGGCTCGACCTCTGGCCAGATTTGGTGTACAATGTCGTGGGCAGCTTGGTTTAGGCTGACATTACGGAGTCTTTGTGTCTTTGTCGGAACGTCGAGGAGGCGGCATTGCCCCAGTTTATGAATAATTTCCTTCCCATCCTACCCAGACCCATTCAGTATGTTTAGCGCATGTGGAGAGCGTGTGAAGGTGTGTCTTCAATGGATTTTCCTTGATCTGGTCGAATTTGGTCCCCATGGATCCGTATGGATTCGATCAACGTTCATGGTCTTTGGAGTATCTACAAGCTCTTTTTTGGGTCTTCTTCTATAGGGTGGCAATTTACTAAGCACATCCTGGGCATTGGCGTCTTATGATCTACATCGACAACTTATTAGCCACTGCTTCTACAAGCTCCTGTGTTCACACAAGTTTGCTTCTTTGAGGCGGAGGACCAAAACGTCATCGAGTTTTGCTCACGGTGCATCGCTGATGGATGCAGGAGGACGAAGGTTTTGATATACATGAGGTTTAGATGCAAGGACTTATGATACTTAAAATATGGACTTACGACATTCCACAAAAGAAGGAATTCAAACTAAAAATAAATTGAGCCTTTAACCAGATTCAAAATGGTTGAAAACTGTCAAATAAGATTTCAATATATTCCCAGAGGCTCTAAACTACAAATGGGGCGCGAAAAAATTTCTGGAATTCTGAATATATTTTGGAAAAAAAGAATATTTTTTGAAATTTGAATAATTTTGAAAATTTATAATTTATGTGAAAAAAGAAAGTAGTAAAGAAAAACAGGAACATGAAAAGCGAAGAAATAAAAAGAAAAAGGAAAAACAACTTAAATCCGAAAACTAGTAAGAAACAAAAATGGAAACCTTTTAGAAGTTCCCAAAATCGGTAATATTCCCAAAATTGAAATGTTAAATCTATGTAATGGGCCAACCGAAGTCGATTGCCTGTGCAATAGGTGGACATAGTCCTAAAATACGGGAGCTCCTATGTGCCGCTTATTGCGGCACACAGTCGGGGCTTTGCACAGGGGACCGCCCGACTGGGCCAGCCCATCAGGGTGTGCCATACTGTAGCGTGTGTGCGGATATTGTAGCGGGTAGCGGGTAGCGGGCGAATAATCTGCAAACAATTGTACGCAATGGAGTGGGATCGAACCGTAGAACTCCTGCTACACTAGATAGTTCATAACCACTAGACCTAACAACAGTTACTGACTAAAACAGCAATGCAAAACTTTAAGAAGGAATGCCAACCACAGATCCGATTTTTAAAAAAAAGTTAAAACACAACCTTTTCTTTGCAAGCATGCATATTATTTTGAAACGTGATTTTCTAAAATATAGTAAATAATATTTTAGAAAAGAATTTTTTTTAAATGCTAACCTTTTCAAACAATTAATAATTCTTTAAAACTCAAACAGTTTTCTAAAATGTCAAATATTTTTTGGAAAATCTTGATTATTCTTAAAAACATCAACATTTTTTTAATCATTGATCAATTTTAAGAAACGGGAACATTTTTTCAAAACTTTGAACGAAGTTTGCAAACAGGAATATTTTTATAAACTTTGAACAAATTCAAAAGTACGAATATTTTTAGGATCTATGAACAAAAATTGAAATCGGGTACTCTTTGGAATTCCAAGAAAAATTGGAGAAAGAGAACATTTTTTGAAAGCAGGAACATTTTAAACTCCTGAACACAATATAAAAATGTGAACAATTTTTGAACGAACAAACATTTTTTAAACTCCCGAACAAATTTTGAAAATGGCAACATTTTCTGAAACTCTTGAATTTTTTCTTGAAATCACGAATAATTTTGGAAACACAAACATTTTTTGAAAACTGGAAAATTTTAAACACCCGAAAAAATATAAAAGAGCAAACAATTTTTGTAAACATGAATATTTTTTAAACTCTGGAACATATTTTGAAAATGGGAACATTTTCTAAAACTCTTGAAATTAAAAAAAACTTGAATAATTCAGAATCACAAACATTTTTTGAAAACAGGAATATTTTAAAGTCCTGTAGAAATTTTTGAAAACACAAACATTTTTTAAAACTCCAGAACAAGTTTTGAAAATGGGAACTTTTTTTGAAACTCTTGATTTAAAAAAAACATGAACAATGTTGAAAACATAAACATTTATTGAAAACAGGAACAATATCTGAAACTGGAACTTTTATAAACTCCTGAAAAAATGAACAATTTTTAGAATTTGTGAATAGTTTCTAATTCATGAACAAAATTAGGGATTGGAAACATTTTCTGAAGTTTCCAAACATTTTTGAATTTGTGAACAAATGTTCATAACATGAACAGTTTCAAATTCATGAACAAAATTAGAAATTGGGAGCATTTTCTGAAGTTCCTGAACATTTTTTGAATTTGCGAAGAAATTTTCAAAACATGAGCACTTTTAAAAATTTTAAACAACATTTTGAAAATAGGAACTTCTTTTGGAATTCCCCAAAATTGTCGAATTGTGAACAAAAAATTAAAACAAGAACATTTTTAAAATTTCTGAAAATTTGTTGGACACAAAAAAATAAACTTGAAATAGGAAACAAAAAAGAAAGAAAGGAAAAAGAGAAAAAGAAAAATGAAAAACGATAGAAAAGAAACATAAAAAACCAGTTCAGGAACTTGCTAGAAGGTTCCTAAAACCGGAAAAACCGGCTGAAGGTTCCGAAAACCATCCTCGAACACGCGCGAGCTTCTAAACGGGACGACTGGTCTTGATGCAAGGTGTGTGGTACCCCCGACATTTTGACGCGGCGGGCGGCAAAAAGGATTTTCCCTAAAATATGACAAATAGGAATCAGGGAGCTCCTATACGGCGCTTTAGGCGCCCGTTGCGAAGGGCGCTCACGCGGCCACACTTGGGCCGCACAAACGCACGCTGGCTCGCTCGTTTGCCAAAGACAAAAAACTTCCTTCTTCGATGTGGAAAAATCCAAAAAGATCGCAGAAAAACAAAATTTTCATAAATACAAAAATGTTCAAGGATTTTGAAAAAAATTCACGAACTTTAGAAAGTTAACGAATTTGAAAAAGTTCATTGATTTGAATTTTTATCATCAATTTTTTAAAAACTTCACCAAATTTGTTAATAAATTTTAAAAACTTGAAATGTTCACGATTTTAAATTTGTTCTCATTGATTTCGAAAAATTTCCATCTATTTGGAAAAAGTTTATCTATTTTTAAAAAGTTCATCGATTTTGAATAAAGTTCATCAATTTTGAAAAAAAATCATCGATATTGAAAAAAGTTCATGAATTTGTAAAAATATGTTTTTATTTTAAAAAAGTTCGTCAATTTTGGAAAAATTCATCAATTGTGAAAAATGTTCAATGATAAAATGTTCATCTATATTGGAAAAAGGTCAGAGAATTTTAAAAAATCGAGTTTGTAAAAATATTGACGGATTTCAAGAAAAGTTCTTCTAGTTACCAAAAATTGCAAAATAGAAAAGTTCATGCATTTTTCAAAAGAAAAAATGATACAAAATGAAGATAATAAGAATAAGAATAAGGAAGAAAAATAAAAAAACCATTCGAAAAGACGAGAAAAAGTAATAAGAAAATTGAAAAAGAAAGAAAAAGAAAAATTGAAACGGGAAAATAAAAAAGGAAATAAGAAAGAAGAAAACGTTGAAAAATATATTTTTTCCTTAGACACCGTTGAAAAAGAGGTAAGTTTTTTTTGAGAGAGAATGAAAAAGAGGTAAGTAGTCACATGAAAAGAATGTGGCTGCTCACAGTTTTTTACGTTTTAACATCCAAAAAAAATTAGATGGGCCAGTCCAGCTCGCAGGAGAGTGTGCGCCCATTTGTAAAATGACCTATAATGGGCGCTGAAGCGCCAAATAGGTAATTATCAAAAAATAAAAAATAAAGCGCCAAATAGGTGCTGTGTAAGAATTAAGGTCACGGGCCACGAGGCCCGGTCAGGAAGGAGGCGACGGATGAGGCTGAGAATGGTGGCAGGCCCCACAATGGGACTCCCACACGCCCAGACCGAGAGGGTCAGATGTCCTCGACTCGCAGTCCCAGTGTCTCCTTCCTCCTCTCCTACCTCGGCTCGCACGCACAGGCACTCGAGCTGGGGTCCATCCTATCCTAGTAGTATTATCCTAGCACCCCACCCCATGGGCTTGGGCCCGAGGTGGTCGCCGTGGGAGGCGTTGCCGTTCTCTCCTCGATCTCGCAAGGGAGGCGGAGGGGGGTGGGGATTGGGAGGGCTCAAGGCCATCGGGTGGATCCTCTTCGCCGGCGTCTCCTTCCGTCTGCTCTGCTCCTTCTCTTCCTCTTCGTCTCTGTCGCCGGATATCAAGGAAGGTACGGGATTTCTCTGCCAGTTCTAGTTTCAGTTGAGTAAGAAAGTTCAGAGATTCGTAGGGTTTAGGTTTATCTTGTCGGGGGTTTTAGTGAGGGCGAATTGTTTCGCATTTTGTCTCGCCTGTAGTTTTTGGTGATTTTTTGTTTGTTGGAAATTGTGCCGTATTTTCTTGAGTTCAAGGTTGGAACTTGGAACTTATGTTTTGGTTCCGTGAAATAGGAATTTTACTCTATTGTTCCTGAACGCCTGTTGTGGTCTTAATAAGACTTAGTAAAGTTCAGAAAGATATTGGGTGATTGCAGAGGAATAGGGATTGCACGTTTACAGCCTAATTGTTTTGTTGCATCTTGAATGCTGGGGAAATCGGTCCCTATCATTTTTTAGGTATAAGTGTTATTTTCCCCCGGTTCGATGGGTAGCTCGAAACGGGACTGAGAACAAAATGGAGCAGTTTCGAGCATTTTCATTTGATGTATGTACTTTCTAGTATAAAAGTTGATCTTTTATTTATCCTCCATGTTTGGAAACATTGAACCTTTATTTATGAGCATAGGAGTCGTTATAACGACAGTTGTATTTGTTTTGTTTTCCATGGGCAATTGCCAACTTGAATTCTACATTTTGGTTTTAAGGTGTGCTTTTGCATGGAATAGAAAGTAAGACACGAAACCGGTGGTTTAATCCCGTCTAGCGGGTAAATATTTATGTAAAATACCGAGAATTCAGATACTGCCATGGGATGTACTTGAGTTAAAAAGTACGGGAATGAAATTCTATACAATTATACTAAAAGCTTTGCTTCGCTACACCCATAAAAAGAAGATTACAAGCTTCGACACAGATCAATTGTTAAGACAAAATTGCTACTAGTTGACTTCTTTGATTAAATGTTAGCAGCTCCTTTGCTATTCATTTTTTAGAAAATATTTATAAGGAAATGGGTATATGTTTGTGGGCACCAAAAAAATTACTCCCTCTGTCTCAAAATGTAAGACATTTGACATTATCATAGTGTAAAAAACCGTCTTACATTTTGTGGCAGAGGTAGTAGTAAATAATGTTTATTGACACTTTTGGCGGCATAATCATGAGTGTAACAGTTGAGTTCAATTTGTTAACCTTTGTAGATCTTCCCAAATTTGTGGCTTAGGAAGAAAAGGGATAAAATTTATATGTTTGATAAGTGCTAAAAAGTACCCCCTCTGTAAAGAAATATAAGAGCGCTAAACGCTCTTATTTTTTTATGGAGGGAGTAATAATTTTTAGTCCTCAGTTGATAACTTGTCATAACATTTTCACTCATAGGTTCCACATCTTCCATGTTAGCTTGCCATATTTGTGGCTTAGGAAAAAATGGTGAATGCGTTTATATAAGTGCTAACAAAACGAATTCTTAGTTGTCATAACATCTTTATTCATAGGTTCCACCCCTGCCAATGTCACAACTCGTGGAATTCATATTAATATGAAAGATATCTCTTAAATCCTGAGCTGTAAAGGAATTTAGCTTTACTTTTCAAGGGTAATTAGGATACCAATTATGTAGATCATTTTGATTTTCAGATAGAAAATATCACCATTCAATCTGCCCACTATACCTTTTGTCTGTTTATAAACACGGCAATGTATCAGGTGAAAACTCTATTTCAGTGCAAACATGGAATCTTTCAATCCGAGCTCTCGGATTCAGAATCGACGGGTCAGATGAAAGGTGGGATATCCCTCTAATCACTTGAATATATATCACGAAAAACCCCTCATGACTTCCCTCTGCTTCGTGAACTCTCTCCTGCTTGGCGAGCAAGAGGTGGCTGAGGAAGCACCCTCTTCCTCCTCTCACTGTTTCCATCGCTGAGGTCGAAGCGGCGGCAAGGACGACAATGGCAAGGAATAATTCTCTCCGACCCCTCCTCCTCTGTCACTACGGCGCACTCTTTGGTGTTGTAGGCGAGTCAAGGGTCAGGCTCTCCGGATCCGGATCTCCAGATTTAGGGGACTCTTGTACATGAGTGAATCCCCGTTCGGTACTTTTCTTGGTTTGTGGTTGGTCGGCATGGCGAGTTCCTCCAAATGGTCATGTGAGCGTTGGAGGAGAAGAACATGCTACATGGCTGCTGTGAATTTTCATTTTTTTTGGGGGGGGGGGGGGGATTTATTACCTCACGGTAGATTTCCTTGCTCCATCGTCTTCCTGGAAAGGAAAAAAAAACTATCAGTCCAGCTCCGAGTCTCCATTGCTGCCAACAAATGTGAAGTTGTACAAGGCTTAGAGGGAGAGGGCGACGCTTCCGTGCGCATCCGCCGCCCAGCTTGACGGGCAACGGAGTTCCAAGCTCCGCCTCGTAACCCGTGGTTGAGATGCTCGCCTTTAATTTGTTAAAATGAGACGGCAACAAGGAGTGGCGCACTATTGTGAGGAGGGGAAAGACAAGCAGCGAGGGCGCCGAGCAGGATGTGCGGTGGTGTAGCGTGGGGGTGAAATATAATTTTGGACTACCTGCGTGTAATGATAGAAAGGACCACCTCTGAGTGGAATTGGCAAAAAAGACCACCTGCCCCGTGGCGGCAAGTACGGCGACACGCGGCGTGGCTGTGGCGGCAGCACTGTTCATTCACTGGGATGAGCACAATACACGCACTGGGAGTTGATGAACAGTGCATGAACAGGTTGCCGCCACAGGCTGTGGCGGCAAGCATTCTATGTCGTTTGCCGCACTTGCTGCCATGGGGCAGGTGGCCTTTTTTTTTGCCAATTCCACTCAGAGGTGGTACTTTCTGTCATTACACTCATACAGGCGGTCTACAACAACAACAACAAAGCCTTTAGTCCCAAACAAGTTGGGGTAGGCTAGAGCTGACACCCATAAGATCTTGCTGTTATGAAAGCAACTTGTATTATTAGGAGGCCAATGCCAACATATATACACATACATGAGGATGCCAAAAGGCTACAAGAGGATGCCAAGAGACTAGAATGCAAAAGGCCAAAAGACATCACTTAATATAACTCTAACACCCCCTCAAACTCATGGTGGATCCACAACACCGAAGTTTGGAGAGATGAAAATCCATGTTGCGCTCTAGTCCGAGCCTTCGTGAAGAAGTCCGCTAAATTTGTAACTTCGAGAAGGCACGCATCAAGAGCAACAACATGATCTCGCACAAAGAAGACGCACATAAGAAGCATCAACACCAATGTGTTTGGTAAGCTCATGCTTCATGGGGTCCCGCAATCTTGATAGCACTTTTGTCTTTGTCGACAAGAGGGTGGTAGGTGTAGTAACAGAAACACCAAAATCTCGCAAGAACCACCGTAACCAAGTCACCTCGGCCACAAAGAGCCATAGCTCGCAACTCGGCCTCTGACTAACGAGAAATCGCAGCTGCTTTCTTCGCTCTTCCAGAAATGAGGGAACCACCAAGAAAGACACAAGAGGCGAGAAAGTGAACGGCGATCCGTAGGATCACTAGCCCACGAAAGCATCCGAATAGGCCCGAGTCGTAACGAGCCGGAACGCGGGAAAAAGAGACGATGAGAGATCGTGCTACGAAGATATCAGAGAACGCGAAGAAGGTGACTATAGTGAATCAAGTGGGAGCAAAACAAACCGACTCGTAATATGGACAGGATAGGAAATATCCGGACGAGTGACAAAGAAGATACACAAGACTCCCAACAAGATGGCGATAACGTGTCCGGATCGTATAAGGGCTCACCATCGGAAGCATCGAAGGTGAACATTGAGCTCCATAGGAGTCTCGATGATGCGCTCATCACTAAGAGCCGCACGAGTAAGAAGACTCGGATATACTTTTCTTGGGAAATAAATAAGCTGCAGAGGTGGAGGAAACCTCAATCCCAAGAAAGTAACGAAGAGGACCAAGATCGGACATAAGGAATCGCTCATTAAGACGGGCCTCGACAAAGGCAATGTACTCAGAATCGTCCGCCGGTGATGATCATGTCATCAACATATAGAAGAAGAAGAGTGCGACCACGAGCGTAAAGGTGGACAAACAACGCCGGATCGTGATCACCGGGTGAAAAACCAAAGGCGGTGACCACAGAGGCAAAACGCTCAAACCAAGCGCGAGGGGCTTGCTTAAGGTCAGAGAGAGAGCGGCGAAGACGACAAACCATGCCATCGGAACTGAATACCCGGTGGTGGCTGCATATAAACCTCCTCATGCAACTCACCATTAAGAAAGGCATTTTTAACATCAAGGCTGTGACACGGACGATGGCGAATAGAGGCCACGGCGAGAAGTGTGCGGGACCGGTGGTCATATGAGCCACGTGAGCAAATGTCTCATCATAATCACGACCATGCTCCCCGCCGAAAGCCGCGAGCCACAAGACGAGCTTTATAACGCTCAAGAGAACCATCGAGCGAGTCTTAATCTTATAGACCCACTTACAAGTAATGGGACGAACATGGGGAGGAAGAGAAACCAGATCCCATGTGCCGCTGCGCTCAAGTCGCGGCAATCTCCTCTCGCCATCGCAAACCGCCATTCGGGATGAACAAGAGCATCACGATAAGAGGTAGGCTCAAGTACAACCGAAAGGCCATATCGGCTAGGAGAATAGCGGTCAGGAGGAGGGCAAGGTCGAACCCGAAGACCATAAGTCGGCTGGGACGAGGAAGACGGTGCACCAGAAGTAGATGGCACGCTAGTAGATTCATCCATAACACGTCGACGACGGGTATAATGAAAAGGAAAAGTGGGATGAGAAGGAACCACCGGAGGTGATGGAGATGGAGAAGACATTGGTGATGAAGGTGGAGTGTCATGCAATAAGGAAGGAGAAGAAACGATAGGAGAAGATGGTGTCGGATCTGCAATAGTGGGACGAGAAGGAGGAGTAGGAATATGAGGCATAGAGGGAGGTGTATCAGGAAACGTGAGAAAAGATATATCCTCTACTGAAAAGGTCGAAGAGGATGGTCGTGGGTAGAATGGACGAGACTCATCAAAAGTCACATCCCTAGAGATACGCATCCGTCAATCGGCTGTGATCCCAACACCGATAACCCTTATGTTCATCATCGTAGCCCGTAAAAACACACTCAACAGATCGAGCGGTTAGTTTGGTGCGTTCTCGGGGCAAGGAGAACATAACAAACACAACCAAACAAACGAAGAGCGTAATAATCGGGAGAATGATCGGAAAGACGCTCTAGAGGAATACCTCCTCAGAGAGCGAGATGAGGGTTGAATGTTTATGAGATATGTGGCGGTGGAGACAGCCTCGGCCGAAATGAGGCGGAAGAGAGGCGGCAATCATCATCGCACGAGCTGTCTCAAGAAGGTGACGATGTTAAGGCCACCACGCCATTCGAAAGCGTGAGCGCCGACAAGAGAATTGAGCAAGAGTACCGCTCGGCAAGAAAACCACGCAACATTTTGGAGATATACTCGCCACAGAATCAAAGACGAAACACGCGAATAGGTGTAGAGAATCGAGTGTGGACCATGGCGGCAAAACGCTTATAAATAGAGAGAACCTCGCTACGAGAAGACATGAAGTAAAGCCAAGTGTAGCGAGAGAAATCATCTATAAAAATAATATAGTAGCGATGGCCCCTTTGGAAGAGAAGGGAGCGGACCCACACATCTGAATGTACTAAATCAAAAGGGCGTCATGACATCGACTCGCTAGTAGGATAAGGTAATCGAACTTGTTTACCAAGCCTACAACCCCGGCATTGTAAGGAGACATCTCCCGAGACAGCCCCAAGACCACGATTTAACTAAAGACGATAGTCGAGAACCACAAAGGTGACCAAGTCGATGATGCCATTCTTTGGAAGGAGCCGGTAGTTGAAGTAGCAAAGGCGTATGGACTCATGAGTGTGGTGGTAGCGGAAGGAACATTAAGCCACCCAACTCCCAAAGCCCACGAGAATCACGACGGCGCTGGCCAGCCCCAACCAGAGCCTTCGTGTGACGATCTGGATAGTGCAAGAATCAACGTCAAGAATAACACGACAACCAGAATCGAAGTCGACCCTGAAAAATAGGTTCATGGTAAGGCGAGGCACATGAGAAACATCTGGAACATAAAAGGAAGAAGTGGCAAGAGTGCCTCGACTCAACAGAAGAGGAGTACCATCAAGAAGAAGAACATTAATTGGAAAATCGAGAGATCTACGAGAGGACAAGATAGAAGAATCGGAGGACATATGAAATGAAGCTCCGTAATCCGTAACCCATGGGGATGTACCGACTGTAGACAAGGTGGTCGCCAAAGACTAGAAGCACCAAATACAGAGCTGCAGTACTGCCGAAGAACACAAGCGACAAGTAGACGCTGAGCTTCACAATATCTTGCCTTTCGATCGAGGAGAAAGTAGACGGCGCCGAGGAAGAAGCACGAGTCCCGGAAGAAGAATTGCGCCCCTATTACGCATATCACGCTTCTTCTTGAAGCGATCGGACTTCGGGGTGACCATCCTCAAGCGATAGTCACAATGAGTACGAGGACGAGAGCGGCCTTCACGAGAGCGGGCCTCACTACCCGGAGGAGTGGGCGATGGCGGCGAGCACTTTGGAGCGAGAAGACACCGGTGGAGTAGCACCTCGAGTAGAGAGCACAGAGGGAACTCAAGCAAACCAAAGACCACGGAGGCGAGTCTCCTCAAAGACGAAGCTCGAAAGCACCTCGTAAATAGGAACCCGCCACGAGCAAACAAGCGAGCACGCCGAGGCTCAAACTCCCCACGGAGCCGCGGATAAGAACTCATAGACACGCTGAAACTCCAAGTCCGACCTCACAGCCCGGCAACATGGGCAAGTGCCACAAACGGTAGTCTTGAAGGGAGTCAAGGGCGCGGATAGCGAGAACTACGAGTGTAGAACTCATCAATAGTGGAGTCTCCCTGTTGAAGAGCATGCTCTGACGGACCACAGACAAGTAGAGAGCATCACCAGAGGGCCGATGGCGCCGACGAAGATGAGTCCACATCTCAAAGACGATCGAGGCCTATAAACTCGGAAGCAAATCCGAGGCAAAACATCTGGAAGTGAGAACAGCCGCAAGACGAGCATCATCATCACACCACCGAGTGTAAGCGGCCGGATCGTCACGATAAAATGTAAAGAGCATTTGAATAATCCAAGACCTCTTGGTCATAAGCGGCATCCGCATCATCAACAAAGAACCCCGGCCGCAGCCCTATCGATGTCGAAGCATCTGCGTCCAATAGCCGGTGGTGTCGGCGGTGGGGTAGGAGCCACGGGAGGCCTTTGGCGCGGAGGGCGGGGGACCTCACCGGAAAGAACACCCGAGAGATTTAATGCCACGCATGTGAATGCGCATAAAAGCAACGAACTCAGCATAGTTAGCCCCATCAAATATCATCGGCAACGCGGATGGCAACATAGCCGATGACGCCATAGACACGCCGAACAAAGGCAACCACTCACGTGACCACACGAAGCGCCTGCGGCAACAAGCGGAAGACAAACCTCGCGGACGGGGCGGCGGCCGTAGCAGCGGCGGCAGATGAAGGCGGCGACGGTGGAGCCGAAGAAGACAACAATGATGCGTATTTAGGCCGACGGCGGCAAGGCGGGACGGGTTGACCTCCGATAGCACGCCTCGCCGCCGATCGAGATGAACCGACAGCGGCTCGAAAGCAGTCGCAGCCGACGGGCCGGCCTGCGGCGACAGAGCCGCGATCCGGAGTTGAAGATGCTCGGACACGAAACAACAAGAAAGAACGCGACGCACGCTGCGTGATCACTCGCAAAGCACTGCAGACGGCGCAAGAAGGCCGGCGGCGGCGGCCGTGGAAAATATGGAAGGTAATGCGGCCACGACGAGGCCGGTGGTCGGCAGCGGAGGAAGACAAACGGCGGCGGCGACCTTGGAGGAAGACAAGCGCCGGCAATTTCAATCGATCGGGACCAAATCCGATATAGAATCCAACACAGCAGAATGGATGAGCTAGCTAGCATGGACGTGAAGCGCTGTAGCTAGAGATGGACATAGGCAAAAGCAAAATCACAGTGCCGCCAGAGCAGAGAGCAACGGCGGCCGTGGAGAAGATTGGACCGAGGCAAAGACGAGTTGCGCGTGCGGAAAAAAAAAACCTAGAGCTCTAATACCATGTTATGAAAGCAACTTATATTATTAGGAGGCCAATGCCAACATATATACACATACATGAGGATGCCAAAAGGCTACAAGAGGATGCCAAGAGACTAGAATGCAAAAGGCCAAAAGACATCACTTAATATAACTCTAACACTTGCAACCAACTCATGGTTTTTGCACATGGATAGCAAGCTTCCACGCACCCCTGTCCATGGCTAGTTCTTTGGTGGTACTCCAGTCCTTCAGATCTCTCTTTACGAACTCCTCCCATGTCAAGTTCGGTCTACCCTGACCTCTCTTGACATTATCAGTACGCATTAGCTGTCCACTATGCATTGGAGCTTCTGGAGGTCCTTGTGTGGCCACACATCCATCTCAACATGCGCATCTCCACCACACCTAACTGTTGAACATGTCGCCTTTTAGTCGGTCAACACTCAGCACCATACAACATTGCGGGTCGAATCGCCGTCCTATTGAACCTGCCTTTTAGCTTTTGTGGCACTCTCTTGTCATAGAGAATGCGAGAAACTTGTCGCCACTTCATCCATCCGGCTTTGATTCAATTGTTCCACATCTTCATCGATATCCCCATCCTTTTGCAACATTGACCCCAAATATCGGAAGGTGTCCTTATGTGGCATCTGCCCATCAAGGCTGACCTCCTCCTCGTGCCTAGTAGTACTGAAACCGCACCTACTTGGTTTTAGTTCTACTAGCACATATGCCCGTGCGTTGCAACGGGAGATAAAATAGTATGCATTTAAAGTCAGTGAGAGTTATATGTGCAAGCAAAACTCTGTATGCAAACGAAAAAGGAACATTGAGCTTCTCGGTTTCGCCGCGTGTGAAGGAATCAATCCGCTATTTTTCCATTCATCGATCAAGGGCATTTAAAATTTATGTTCCGTTATTGTACGCCAGATAAGGCCCATGAGTTATTCAATCTACTCTTCCTTTCAATCATTTCAATCGAGGGGATTTTAAGGTATGAAGTTTCTGAATATTCTAAGAAACATGAACAATTTTTTAAATCCTGAACACTTTTTTGAAAATTATGTACACTTCCGAAAAAACACAAACAAAATATGAAAGGGAACATCTTTTAAAATTCATAAACATTTTCTGAAAACACCAACTTTTTTTATAAAAACATGAACATTATTTGAATTTGTGAACATTTTTTTAAAACGGGAATATTTGTTGAAAAATTCATAAGATTTTTAGAAAATGTGTATCTTTTATACACGAACATTATTTTAATTTCGAAATTTCACTAAAACATGAATATTTTTTAATTTGGAGCATTTTTTGGAATGCCATTTAAAAAAATCCCGAACAATTTTGTAAAACCATAATTTTTTATAAGAAAATGCGCAACTTTTTGCAAGTTCCGAATATTTTTAAAAATAACAACAAAATTTTGGAATTCTGAACATTTTCCAAAATTTGTTTTTTAATTCTGAACGTTTTTTGAGAATTTTTAATTTACGAAATAAATTATAAAATAAAATTAAACTTCGAAAGGAAAAAAAAAGATAGGGAAAGGAGAATAAAAATAGAAGTAAAACACAGAAAAAAAGGAAAATGGGCCAGCCCATTATTGGTTGTCCTGTGCGACCTCCGACTATTTGTCGCCCTGTGTGAAAAATAGAGTTTTCCCAGCTGCGTGGGCAGAAAAATAAGTGGGCTGGCTTCGCTGGGCCACGGCGCGTGGCCCACGTACGGAAATTATATTTCTAGCACACAAATGCATAAGAATTTAGTACCACCTTGGGTAGAAAAAATAAATCTTTTTGGTGGTGAACGGATGAAAAAATTGGCGAAACGCACCTTGCTTTATTAGTAGGGTAGGTATAGATATAGACTAAGTCTAAAACCTTCCGACTCCAAGGTTTGTCTCCACAGCTCTAACTTCCTATTAACCCTGTCTGACTATCATCGACTAGCACCACATCATCCACAAAGAGCATACACCATGGTATATCTCCTTGTATATCCCTTGTGACCTCATCCATCACCAAAGCAAAAAGATAAGGGCTCAAAGCTGACCCCTGGTGCAGTCTTATTTTAATCGGAAAGTCATCAGGTGGTCTAAAATGCCAAAAATTCTCATGGCTGACCATAGGTGGGGCCAGCATTAGGTGCGCAGGGCTAGTCCAGAGCCTGCAGCCTGAGACTTGTCTAGTTATTAGAATTATTATAAGACGGGAAAGAATCATAGTTTGTTAGGGAACATTCAGAGTTTTGCCAGGAAAGGGTCTGATCCAACTTGGGGATCAAGTAGATGTCGTCCATATAATGGACAGCGTGTAAGCCTTAGGGGCATCAATCAATCTATAAGGAAAACCAGAAAACGGAGGTTCACCTCCACCAACCCTCTCGCCCACCTCTCCACGCCATGGCACAGCAGCCTCCTCACGACTACGCTCTCTGGAGCTTGGGTTGTGACATCCACCTGATATCCAAGCAGTCCATCTAGAATCCGATATCCTAAAGATACTTTTCAGGGTTGCACTGAAATGAAGTTTTCATCGGATACATTGCCTTTAACACTGTCATTTGCCTTAACTGATCTGCCTAATCATATTTTTGTGTATGAACTGCCAAATTTAGTAGCGCATAGGCAGTTGTTTCGTCAATTAATTAGTGCTTACCTGTCGTGGTGCCTCACAAATAAGAACATCTTGGGAGCAACGACAGGTTTCCTATGTTTTGGAATACTAAATTGCACCTCGGGTACAAACAACTTGTGAGTCGTATGCATACAGGTCACATGACTTGAGAATTGCTCATTTGTGTCACTAATCTTTGTTGGAGTGGATAATCCAATAAGTGATTCCCAACGCTATGTACACCAAGCTGTGCCCTGATTACCCTTGTTTCTCTCATGCAGTTGGCTAGATATAAAAGTGTTTTCTGTTATACATGTTGTGCGTCTAACAGTGTATTTAAGCCACTCTTTAAGGGTTCATTACATTGTGTGTTCCATCCTATTCTAGTTTCCCACAATCTTGTTGGTGCACTTTGCTTTAAAGTCCCACCATGTGGCAAAGGAAGACACATTTGGCACTGACTGGGATGCCCTGCCAGCTTTTTATCCAGATAGGGTATGGCCCTGGCCTCTCCATTGGTTGATGCGCGCAACCAATTTTTAGCAAAGTTTAATCCTTACAAAAAGAAAAAACCCCGAAAAACAAGCAACTCCGAAGGGCGTTTGCCAACCAAAGAGCAACAAGATTAACAGCTACAACTTGTGCGACATCAATCCTATTACTTTTTTTTCCGATAAAACATCAATGCTATTTCTAGGCAACATATTTGTTGAACAAAGCGCGTGCTACCATTTCCAAATGGCTGCACCCAGAGTCCAGTGAAACCCGTGCCTCCACACAGTGCAGTAAGCACCACCTATGGGTCCAATGTTTATCCTGCAAAAAAAAGAAAAAAAATGAAATTGGAAACATTTTTCTTGTTAAAAATAAAACCATTGCAGCAGTTCTACATAGCCCAACATAAAGCACTCACTTCCACCCGCATCAGAGCCTTAATTTTTCTATTTACCCAATTTAACAAGTTCTCTTGAGATAGAGGTTGGAGCGGGTAGATTAAAAGCCGCAAAAAGAATACGCCAGATTAGGCGCGTCAGGGGGGGGGGGGGGGGTTAAACCACAAAAACAATACGCCGGCTTGACTGCCTAACTTTAGCTTGACAAAGGAAAATTATTTCCTATCCTCTCTCTGTGTTTCATCCTTGTCCACACTTTCACATGATAAATAACCTAGTACAGCAGCTTACGATATCCAAGAGAAGAGTTAATGGACGTTGCTGGTAACATTTCCTTGTGGCTAGACCGTTTGAGACAATAAGTGCAGCAAGCAAATGACCTTGATGTTGGTGACAAAAAGCGGAGCAAGTGAAGAATGCTGTAGCAAGGATGAAGGTGTTTGTGACCTTCATGAGCGCATGGACGATAACCTTTCATGAGCATTCATAGACTCTCACCTGCATGGTGATGACCTTCACCAGCACATCAAGACAACCTTGCCACTACGAAGATGCTGTGCCACGATGAGCATGTGGCCTTGCGTCCTGATGTATGGGCAAGTTCCACGGGTGGTCTTCAGGAAGAGCAGTTTTGGTAAATTTCAGATCAAAGCTTTTAGTTTCTAACTTTCTATAAGGAATTTGGAAGCGATCATTTTCAGATCCAATAATTTTCTTGCCGAAACAGAGAGAGAATCAGGGGTACCGATTTATTTTTTATTCTTTTGGAAAATAAAAGCAAGCATAGCCTAGAGAATCAGGGGCAGTTAGTACTAGGTGCCTTCTATTGCCATGTTTTCAGGTTTTCGCAAAATGGACAAGATTAATGGCTCAGTGGAGCAGTTCTCAGTTTCTGTTACCTGAATGCACCCGCCTCACTACTCTTTTACCTAAGGATTTACTCTCTTGGAAATCTGAAAGAAGAAAAAAACGTTTTAAGCTGAATTGCTTATTTCTGCACTTTTCTGATTTCCAGAATCTGACGTGGATACTACTTGCATAGGAAAATGTGACCTTTTCAATGGAGAATGGCTACCAAATCCCTCTGGCCCAGCCTATACAAATTCAAGTTGTCGATTTATTGATGATCACCAAAATTGTATGAGGAATGGTAGACCAGACACTGGATATCTTCACTGGAGGTGGAAACCTTATGAATGTGATTTGCCACCGTTTGATGAAATTAGATTTCTAGGTGCTATGAGGAACAAAGCATGGGCCCTTATCGGTGACTCCATTCTTCGTAACCAAGTTCAGTCCTTGATATGCCTTCTGTCTAAGGTAAATTATACCACATTACATGACTCCTCCTTTTAATTATCAATTTGTCACACTGAAGTGCTGCTGTTAATGCTTACTTGAAGCATCATGCTCGTATCTGTATTTTCTTATTTTTTATGTTTAAATGCCCTAAAAGGAAATTTTGTTTCTCCTCATTAGGAGATACTCCCTCTGTTCCTAAATATAAGGTGTATTATTTTTTAAGAAAGTCAACTTGCCTAACTTTGACCAAGTTTATATACAAAAATATCAATGTCTAGAATACCAAATCATTGCCACTAGATTCACCATGAAATATATTTTCATATTTTATATTGTTAGTATTGCAAATATTTATATATTTTGCTATAAAGTTGGTCAAACATAGACAATGTTTGACTTTTTGAAAAACTAATACACCTTATATTTAGGAACGGAGGGAGTACTACAATTGGAGGAGCATACACTGAATTATGCTATGATATGTAACCCCCTACACTATTGTATTCCGTAGTATCCAGAGCAGTTCACCCCTGGCCAGTTTCTATAATGCAAAAATCGCTTCTGAAATTTTGAAAATATCTGAAGAGAATCTTGTATGTAGGTTGTGACGTGAGGTTTATGCATGTAAATCTTTGTTTGAAAGTATATGGTCATTTATCTGTGCAAAAAAATGTAGCATATTTACTTTATTTTTGCACAGATTGCAGTTATATTTTGTAACCAATTTTACACACATAGGCTGACATATTGATAGTTTATGGATTCAAATGAGCCCAAAAAATGTTTGAAGACGAATGTGAATGAAGCCAGTAGTTTAGCATCAAAAGTGGTGTTTTTTTCTTCTCATATTTATAAATTGTGTGCACTATTTGAATGTACTTCTAGTTGGGTTAGAACAACAATGCATTACTTATGTAACATGCCTCTCCCCTCTATACCTTGCATTTGTAGTGGTATAGTATCCTTATTATTGGACCTGCTTGCTGTTTATTTAGGCTGATGAACCTGTTGAGGTCTACCATGATAAAGAATTCAAAAATAGGAGATGGCACTCCCCAAACGCAATTTGCCATGGAGTACAAATTAACTATACAACCCCATGACTGAACTAGTTTACCATGACCAAAACGCAATTCTTTCCCCTAGAGCATGGCAATTCTTTTTTTTATGAAGCATGACAAATTTTAGTTAAATGGAATAGATTTGCCATACTACATGGCAATTTTTTCCCTTGGACAATGGAAATTTTGTTTTCAAAAACCATGGCAAATTTTAGTTAAACGGAATAGATTTTTTGGAGAGCAATGCTACACCTACGTAGGGAAATTTACGTATCCTACATAATTGCTGAGTTGGCAGTTACTGATTCGGCATTAGTTGGGGGCACTTGCCCACCCCTGGAAATCGGGGGGGGGGGGGGGTCAGTTTGATTAGCGCTTTAGCAAATTACGTAGGTTACGTAACATCTGTTCGTAGGTCTAGCATTTTTGTTTTTTGGATGCTACATGGCAATTCTTCCCCCTAGAGCATGGCAATTCGTTTTTTATGAAGCATGGCAAATTTCAGTTAAATGGAATACGTAACATCTGTTCGTAGGTCTAGCATTTTTGTTTTTTGGATGCTACATGGCAATTCTTCCCCCTAGAGCATGGCAATTCGTTTTTTATGAAGCATGGCAAATTTCAGTTAAATGGAATAGATTTGCCATACTACACGGCAATTTTTTTTCCTTCGGCAATGGATTTTTTTTTTCAAAACCAAGATTTCAGTTAAATGGAATAGATTTGCCATGCTACATGGCAATTCTTTCCCCTAGAGCATGGCGATTCTTTTTTTATGAAGCATGGCAAATTTCAGTTAAATGGAATAGATTTGCCATACTACATGGCAATTTTTTCCCTTGGACAATGGAAATTTTGTTTTCAAAAACCATGGCAAATTTCAGTTAAACGGAATAGATTTTTTGGATGCTACATGGCAATTCTTCCCCCTAGAGCATGGCAATTCGTTTTTTACGAAGCGTGGCAAATTTCAGTTAAATGGAATAGATTTGCCATACTACATGGCAATTTTTTTTCCTTCGGCAATGGAAATTTTGTTTTAAAAAACCAAGATTTCAGTTAAATGGAATAGATTTGCCATGCTACATGGCAATTCTTTCCCTAGAGCATAGCGATTCTTTTTTTATGAAGCATGGCAAATTTCAGTTAAATGGAATAGATTTGCCATACTACATGGCAATTTTTTCCCCTGGAGCATGGCAACTCTTTCTTTTTTACGAAGCATGGCAATTTAATTACACGCAAAATATGACAAGTTTGGTAAAATACCATGGCAAATTTGATCATGCTTTTGCCATGGCAATTATTACTCAGTTTTGTATTATTTCACATTCTTGGCAATTTTTTATATTAGTATGGAAAATTTGATAAAAAAGACCACATCAAATTATGATATGCATATTGCCATGGCAATTTTGATTTTCTTTTTCGTGTTGTTTCACATACATGGCGATTTAATAACAGAAAAAGGTCAAGTTTTGATAAAATACCATGGAAAATTTGAAAATACTTTTGTCATGGCAATTTTCGATCACTTTTTTTATGTTATTTCACAATCATGGCAAAAAATTATATATATAAGCATGGCAATTTTGACAAAAATTCCACGGCAAATTTTTATATGCATTTGCCATGACATCTTAAATTTCTTTTGTGTTGTTTGACATTCATGGCAATTTAATTACTCAAAAAGTTAGAATCTTTTATAAAAATAATACGGCAAATTTGAATATGCATTTTGCCATGGCAATTTTTTGATCATTTTCTTTGTATTATTTTTGTCAATGTTAAACCTTTTCAAATTCTCCCATGATCTTCTTTTATATTATTTCACAATGATGGCAAACTTTTTCCAATTCTCCCATGGCAAATTGTTCAAACTCTTATGTCATGGCAAATATGTTATTTGTTTTCATGACCAACACTTAAGTTAGCTCATGGCAAGTATGTTATTTTTTTGCCATGGCAAATTGTTCAAATTTTTGCCATGACAAAATCTTTAACTCTTTTTCTCATTGCTTCTACGCATTATTACATCGTAATTATAGATATTGAGAGACGTGTATGATCGTTTCCATGTTCTTATAGCAAATGCATTCTGTTTTGGATTGGGCCATGGCAAAAGAATTGTATCCACCATTAAAACATGGCATTTTCTATTGAAATGCCATGGCAAATACCTGATATGAATCTGCCATGGCAATTTGTCTACACTTTTTTGTGATCCAATTGTTCATTAAACATATGAACATGGCAACTAAAATCATATGTACTTATGTTAAGTTTTATAGATGTTTTGTCGTGGCCAACTAAAGCATGTGTTGCCATGATGGCAACTTTTGTTTTTGGTGCCTTTTGTCATATTTATTACAAGGGTTTTATTGCCATGGTTAATCTAGATGTTCTTTCGCCATGACATCTTTTGAACGTAGTTTTTATCGATCATGACAAATCATACTCTAGATGTTTTTTTACCTACAACGCCCTGACAACATCTTTTACCTATATTTTTTGCTACAAATTTTTTTCTTTTCAATTTTTCATGGCAATTTTTAATTTACTTTTCATTGACAAAATTACCATATTTGCCATGGCAATTTCTAACCTTTATATTCATGCCAATATAATCACTAATGACAATTTTAATAAACATTTTTTTTGTCATGAAATTGCCATGACTTTTTTTTCCTGTTTGGTTATCGCAAAAAAAGTGTTTACACATGGCAATTTCTCGCTTTATAAGGTTGATTGCATTTTTTTCGTAGCATAGCAAAAAACTGGGCTTTTTTGTCAACGCCAAAAAATCTGGGCCTTTTCTTTTGTTTTCTTACTGGGCTTTTTCATTTTACAGGGAAACGGGACCTGGAGGCCGCTCGGTCGTAGGGGCTTCTCGTACGAGAACATTTGTTCTGGCGATCCCTCCTACCGCACGAATCGTTCGGTGCATGGGGTTCTCCTGCCACACGTGTGGGTAGTTTTGATGTGCGCCCACACAGGGTTGTGTGGGCTGCCTGCTGGATATGCCACACATGCCTGTGTGGGCGAGTGTCCATTGTGCCACACGTGTGGCATTTATCGGTGTCCTAATTCTATTGTCAGTGCACGACCTGCCTTGACAGCCACGACCAACCACGACCAAGGGGGCTACCACCGGCAGAGAGCCACACTGCCAACGATGGCCTGGTGGCAAGGTGGGTCGACAGCAAGCCCAGGAGGATTGTGCAGCCCAACAGGAGATTCGTCGGGCCAGAGTGGGGCCGCTGAGCCCACGTTGCCACTAACCGATTACTTATCCTCTCGAGCGACCAGGGAGACGGTATCTAGAAGGATCAGAACGAACGGCGGCTCTCTCCTCTCCTTTCCCCACCTACTTTCCTTCTTCTTCTTCCACAAGAACAGCGAGAGGCTAATTGTAATTCGAATTCGAGACTTGTATCTGGAGCATAGTGATTAGATCGATCCGGTACCTAACATCCTTGTATTAGAGACCTCACACCACCTAATCCGCCGCATTCCATCCTGAAAACCCGCCACCGTGTCCACGCGCGGCAAGTTCTGCTCGCCACCATGGATCCTGATCTCAAGGAATATCTCGACAAGCTGCACCAAGACAAGCAACTGCAAGCGCAGACGTCCCAGATCGACGATTTGCTTTGCTGGAAGCCGGATCTGAAAGCCCGCTTCACCAAGCTAGAGTGTGACGCCCGGATAAGTAAGCTACAGTGATCTCCCGCCAATGATGCCACGTCACCTTGCTTACTGTTGATAAACTCTCGACAGTTCAAAAACGAAACAAATTCAAAATTTAATTAAAGGCAAATAATAAAAGTTTTCAAATATTAAAACCAAATTGTTCGGGTTGTGCCAAATAATGCATAAGTAATTATGGTGGAGAAACCAAACTTTTATAAACTGTTAACTACTCTAAAATAAACAAGATAATAGCAAAAAACAATTAATTAAATGCCTTTTACAGTTAATAAAATACTAAATTGTTTTATTTTGCCACCGAACTTTTTGTGGCATTGGGGTATTTCGAAACACTAATTTAGGTACTAACAATATATTAAGAGAACTAAAATAAATTAAAAACTAAAACAAAACAGAAGAAAAGAAACAAAACGGAAATAAAAGGTAAACAGAACACCCCCCTCCCCACTTGGTCGTGGCCTCGACTGGTTATTTCCAAATACCGCCCACCTGCTACCCACTCGCCTATATGGCCTAGCACCCACACCCCAAACCCTAACTACCCGACCCACCCCACATCCTTCCCCGACATTCCCACTTTCCTTGGCGCCTCTTCTCCCGATCCGACGCTTCGATCCGTCGTCATCGCTGACGCCGGCCATTGAGCTCGACACCGCCAGCCGTCTTCAAGATGCCCAACACCGTGCTCCTCCGTCCGTCGCCATTGCCGCTACCTCACCGCCTCTCGAGCCACGCCGCCAAGACCTCTACAATGGGGTGAGGAACACCTCCCGCTTTTCCTCCTTCGTTACAAGACGCTTCCGGCTACCATCGCATCCACCATCGCCAAGACGCGCGGCCACGCCAGACGCATCTCGCCGCCGGCCACGCGCTACCGCGTTCGACCACCACATCCCGCGCGCTTCTACTCGCCTAGCACTCGCCGCCATGAATTGCCGCTTCCATCGCGCTGCCGCCGTCATGGCCGCGACTGCGGTTTCGACTCGCTTCCGCTTATCGCTGCTTCGCGTCGCCCAGACGACGCCGCATTTAACCTCGCTTCCACCCGGCCACTTGCTTTTCCCCAAGGCCATTTATCCATGGTGCCTGCTCACCGAGCCCCTCCTCATGGTGACTTTGCACGCATTGCTCAGTGTGCAAGATCATACCCGTTGCGCCGCTATGGCCTCTTGGCAAATGACAAATGGGCCCCAGCCCTCAGAAACGAAAATAAAAAAAGAATTCTAAACTAATATTAATTAATTAATTAATTAGGACAATAAATTAACTTAATTAACCTGTGTTAATTAATATAATCAGCTACCTAAACTAAGTAAAATTGTTAATTAGGATAACCGTCAATGACTAACGGACCCACCCGTCCATTGACTGGGCAACGGTCAACTTTGACTGATGTCACGATGACGCATTAATTCTTTTTCGAATTAATTAAATAATAATAATCCCAGAAAATGATTAAATCTTTAGGAATTAATATAAAATAATCTGTAGCTCGGAAGAAAAAACGTTGTACATGAAAGTTGCTCAGAACGACGTGATGAATCCGGATACGCAGTCCGTTCGTCCGCCACATACCCCTAGCATATCGAATACACAACTTTCCCCCTCCTGTTCATCTGCCCGAAAACGCAAAACACCGAGGATACTTTCCCGGATGTTTCCCCCCTTCGCTGGTATCACATATCCCTGCGTTACGTCACCCCTAGCACAACGTATTGCCGCGTCTTGCTTTGTGTTACATTTGATTGATCTGTTATTTATTGTGTTCCCCCTCCGTTACTTCTTTCCGGTCGGCTCCGATACCGTTGCCTATACCCCTTGGTTCGGCTACATGGATGACGGCCCCTTCTTCTTGCCAGAGAAACCAGGAAAGCCCCCCCCCCCCATGATCACCAGATATCTCCTATTCTTCTCTACACGGCTTGCATTAGAGTAGTGTAGCATGTTACTGCTTTCGGTTAATCCTATTCTGATGCATAGCCTGTCATTGTTGCTACAGTTGTTTCCCTTACCTGCAATCCTAAATGCTTAGTATAGGATGCTAGTATTCCATCAGTGGCCCTACACTCTTGTCCGTCTGCCATGCTATACTACTGGGCCGTGATCACTTCGGGAGGTGATCATGGGCATATGCTATATACTTTATACTGTTACATTACTTATGATACTGTTCGGAGATGGGGTGAGGGGGGTGGCTCCATCGCGATAGAGGTGGGCACGGGTTCCCCGGCCCCATTTGTTACTTTTGGTGGAGGCGACAGGCGTGTTGAGACCACCTAGGAGAGAGGTGGGCACAGCCTGGTCGGCGTTCGCGGATACTTCAATTAACATGCTTAACGAGATCTTGGTATTTGATCCGAGTCTGGCCACTGGCATATACGCACTAACCAACTACGTGGGAACAGTTATGGGCACTCGACGTCGTGGTATCGGTAGAAACCTTCTTGGCGTTAGCCCGGCGGCGCGGCCGGATTGGGCTGGAGCGCACGCTGGGCTAGATGCGCTTCGATTAAGCCACGCATAGCGTGCAGGTGTGCAATGGGCGATGGGCCCAGACCCCTACGCCATAGGATTTAGACCGGCGTCCTGACCTCTCTGTTGTGCCTAGGTAGGGCTGCGACGTGTTGATCTTCCGAGGCCGGGCATGACCCAAGAAAGTGTGTCCGGCCAAATGGAATCGAGCGTGTTGGGTTATGTGGTGCACCACTGCTGGGAAGTTTATCTATTCGAATAGTCGTGTCCCTCGGTAACAGGATGACTTGGAGTTGTACCTTGGCCTTATGACAACTATAACCAGATACTTAATAAAACACATCCTTCCAAGTGCAGATATAACCCGGTGATCGCCCTCACACAGGGCGACGATGAGAGGATCGCCGGGTAGGATTATGCTACGCGATGATACTTGGTGAACTTACCATCTACTCTCTTCTACATGCTGCAAGATGGAGGCTGCCAGAAGCGTAGTCTTCGACAGGACTAGCTATCCCCCTCTTATTCTTGCATTCTGCAGTTTAGTCCACCGATATTGCCCCTTTACACAAATACCCACGCATATGTAGTGTAGATCCTTGCTTGCGAGTACTTTGGATGAGTACTCACGATTGCTTTTCTCCCTCTTTCCCCCCTTCCCATTCTACCTGGTTGTCATAACCAGATGCTGGAGCCCAGGAGCCAGACGCCACCGTCAATGATGACTCCTACTACACCGGAGGTGCCTACTACTACGTGCAGGCCGTTGACGACGACCAAGAGTAGTTTAGGAGGATCCCAGGCAGGAGGCCTGCGCCTCTTTCGATCTGTATCCCAGTTTGTGCTAGCCTTCTTAAGGCAAAGTTGTTTAACTTATGTCTGTACTCAGATATCAGTTACAACTCTACAGGCTGCCCGTCTATGATCGAGCACTTGTATTAAAGCCCTCGAGGCCTTGGCTTGTATGCTGATGCTTGTATGACTTATTTTATTTTTAGAGTTGTGTTGTGATATCTTTCCGTGAGTCCCTGATCTTGATCGTACACGTTTGCGTGTATGATTAGTGTATGATTGAAGCGGGGGCGTCACAAGTTGGTATCAGAGCCGACTGCCTGTAGGAATCCCCCTTCCACACTCCTTGGCCGAAGTCGAGTCTAGACATTGCAAAACTTTTACTAACATGGCTGTTTGTCTTACAGACCCACATCGCCATTGGGTGGTATTAGGATCTTTTATTCCTCGACCTATACTCTGGGACTCTAATCTCTCCCCTATTCGGGTTAAAGATTTTGCTAAAAGGACTAACTTTAGGTTCTCGTAAATACTTTCTCCCGAAGAGCCCCTCACTCCAGATGATCGCTTGCTGCACCAGAAGATTCTGAAGATACTCTCCGAGGTTTTCCCGAGACCCTTGTGCCCACCGACTTTACAATCCCCTACCACCGATATACCCTTATGGATAACTACCTACAATTGCCGTTCATACCTTCATTCTCAGTTGCTCTTGTTATTACAAGATGCCCTAAATTGCTCTCCGTTGTTTCGAAAATCCTTTAAGCTTACTGCTTTGCAGTTCTTTACCACATGAATACCCCTATTGAACATTCCTCGCACTTATTGAGTATCCATTCATCCCTAGTTGTTCGTATGCTTATAAGATACTCTGAAATACTATCCGATCTTCTGAGCATCCTCTTCGAACTATTGCTCTGCAAATACTTGTATGCTTACATTATGGATGATCCCATATCACTAGCAATATTCACTAGTATCTTTTGACACTGTCATTTTGATCCTATTGATTCAACATGTGTGTGAATGCACACAATCATCAATCGACCCTGCTAAATTATCTTTCCGGCTCAGACGTCATTTTGAACATGAGCTGGTTCTCGACCAAACTATTTGTCGTCGATTGTGCCTCTGGTCAATTTAGTTTATCCATCCTTGATCAGTGCGTCTGCTTCTGATCCTTCGTTTTGCAAATCATAATTCCTTTGTTATCTAAGCATCGAATTATTCAGATGTTCTATAATCTGACGCCCTTGCATTCTTTCTTCCTCTGATTGAGTACCGATACTCACATCAGCTCCTTTGTGGATCGCCCGATCCATTGTTGGATTCCATCCGACATCGTCCTTCATATTCAATAACCTTGTGAGCCTTTCCTCAGATACATGATGCCTTTGGTAAATTGTATCCTCTGCTTTCTCAACCATGCTCAGCTTTCGAGCTGGTGATATTTAATTTTGAATCTTGTGGTATATGTTTCTAAGATACCCCGATGGGTTGTACATATGCCTTCCTTAATCTGTGAGAACCTGAAAAGTTTTCACGGTTCATACTCCTCTGGTAGTTCACCAGGTAGCTCTTCACACTCAAATCATTTTTACTAGAGCAGTGAATGAAAAGGTTATGCATTGAAGAAGTGGGGTTCGACCCTGAACTTTGTGTTCATGCCCATGTACACGATGTAGATCTTATCATTAAAGCTTCTCTTAAATTAATTATTCCCTTGGTATAAGTTCATCTTATATCTGGGATCTGGCCTTTTTCAATCGTGGTTCCGACCATGTTCTCCTTTAAATACCAATTCTCGTGCAAGTTTAAGCACTTGTCTTCTATAGAGCAATACCCTAGTCCAACCTCTATTTTGATCTGTCGTCGAGTATTACCCCCTGGTATCTCGAGATTATCTTGGAACTGCATAACTTCTTATGAGTTCTTCATCAAGTACTACATTCTCATCGATTACAATTTTTGATGGGCTCTGAGTTATTAAACACTCAAAGACACCGATAACTGAACCGAGTCCGCACTACGGTTCAACAACTCTTAGTAATCTTCTTTAAGTACGAGTTTGTACCCGATCACGCCATTCCTAGCCTGTTTGGCTATATCTTTATCGTGCAAAATATTAACTGTGCCACATGGTCCTTCTTCCCGGAGCACAATTTTGGACGCTGAGCTAAGCTTACGTCGGTCTTCCTCATCATATCATTTCTCTTTGGACAACGAGCTTTGTTTGGAGTTTGTGTCATACCCTTGGTTCCAATAACCTTTCGCTTCGTCATTCCTTTGACTTGATGTCATCGCCGATCGATTACATCTTCATGCAATCTCTCGACAAAGGTGTCGTGATCATCATCAACATTCTAGGATCTTCCGAGATATCTATCGAATTCATGATGAGAAATACCATCCTTGCCCCTCGATGATTTGTGTTATCATCGACCACTTTATTGCCTTCCCTCCAACACAAACTTGTTCGTGTTTTGTGTTATACCTTGAGTTCCTTGCTATCCAACTTATGTTATGTTTTACCTTGGAGTATTGCTAACTTTTATGTCAAGAATGTCATGGGAAATTCACCACCCTTAAGAATTCTTGATACAAGTGATACTTATTAACATCACCATTCTTTTCTTGGTCCCCGTGTTGTTTCTAACCGGAATACCAAAAAATGGCCCGTGATGTGTAAATTCTAAACTTATAGCAACCCTATTGCTTTGAAGTTATTGGTCTATAGTTTCATTCTACGTCTATGGCTTATTGAATCATCATTCGGACATTGATCGTGCTACCTAGCCCATATTTCGGGTGCACATTTCAACAAATGTTTAACTGTGTATGTTTTCCTCGAGCATACATCATTAAGTAATTGATCTAGCTAATGTTATCTCCTTGTTCACATAAATGTGGAAATCCATCTTTTGTTAATCTCGATGAATTGTCGCTGATTCCATCAGCCACCTCCTCATCCTCTCGTTGGTTTACTGATGAACTCTTGTTTCGGGACTCACTTCCATAGTTCATTTCACGAAAATCTTGCACTGTCATCTCATCAAATTGAGTTGCACCTTTTTCTTCTCAGGCATCCTGAGTCTGAGGTATCCTGACACCAATCAGATCTGAATCTCGGTCAGATATGATGGTTGTAAATATTTCGAGAGTTATAACATTGGTCTTTATATGACCGGTAAGGTGATGTCATGCCTAGCACACTGGCGGAGGACCTATTGCTATAGTATCCTTTAGCAAGGTTACCCATTCTTCCATGAGGAAATTGTAAGACTTATTCTATAAGTTGTTCCTATCCAAAGTCCGACCTTTGCTTGAAGAACATGTCAATGCTATCTCGAAGCATGTCTTTGGTACTCCGATTTTTCAATAAGAACATTTGAAGCACAATGCTAAACTTCTTTATCAAATTATCCAAACATCGTTGTATGGGTAATGTCATGAAATTTCTCCCCCTTTCTTAAAGGGTTTTCTACATTATATCTTGTCACGAATATCATGCTTTGCTTGTCCTTGGGAAGGATATACCCCTGAAATATGTGTTTAAACACATTTTTTCCTTTCCATTGTTCTGTTTAATCTGATAATCATATCTTCCTTCCCATTGGTTGGTGCAACGTTGCTTGTGATCTATAAGATCTAAGTAGTAATATTCTCCTGCTTATGTAAACATCTCGGTGTACAATTCTGTCAACAAGAAACTGTTACTATTATTGATGACATTCCGGTAGCCACCGATGGACGAGAACTTTGCCTATTGGTCCGCCTCGTTCAACGAGCAGAAAAATGGTTCTCTTCGTCCCTCGCCCTTGGTACCGACGTTGTTGCCGACATAATCGACGAGCTACCTGACATGCCTTGCTTGCATGATCACGCAAGACGTCTCGCCCTTCCTACTTTTTAACCCACATGGTGGGCCCATAACCCACAAGTTCCACAGGATCGAAACTGACTCTCCTGTACACCCTGTTGTCAAAGTTATTCCTCGCGCTTGACTTCTTATGTAATTCACGGGCCACCTGCCAAGTGATCTATTCTGGTATCAGACACAAAACTAATTCTCGTTGCTCTGAACCCCTTTCACGCGCTGTTTCCGGCAATGACGATTGTCTATCCGCTTGAAACTTCTTATGGTACCTTCTTACTTTGCTCTCGATGTGTTTCATTTGATCAACTCAAGAGATACTCTTGTGTTCTTTCTTGGGATACCCCCCAGGTGAATTATCCTTATAACATTCTATCGTTGTAAAGTCGCCCCTTACCTATTCGTAAGTACGATGGAGTTCCCGAAGAAAGGACGACAACTTCATCATGATGCATTGGAATAAAGAATTGAAGACATCAGCGAAAGGGATTGACTTCTTCGAGAAGATCCATTAGAATATCGTAACCAGAACTTTCCCCCTTACTCTACCTCTTAAATCTCGGGACGAGATTTATTGTAGTGGAGGAGAATTGTGACGCCCGGATAATTAAGCTACAGTGATCTCCCGCCAAAGATGCCACGTCACCTTGGTTACTGTTGATAAACTTTCGACAGTTCAAAAACGAAACAAATTCAAAATTTAATGAAAGGTAAACAATAAAACTTTTCAAATATTAAAACCAAATTGTTCGGGTTGTGCCAAATAATCCATAAGTAATTATGGTGGAGAAACCAAACTTTTATAAACTGTTAACTACTCTAAAATAAATAAGAATAGCAAAAAACAATTAATTAAATGCCTTCTACAGTTAATAAAATACTAAACTGTTTTATTTTGTCACCAAACTTTTTGTGGCATTGGGGTATTTTGAAACACTAATTTAGGTACTAACAATATATTAACAAAACTAAAATAAAGTAAAAACTAAAACAAAACAGAAAAAAAGAAACAAAACGGAAATAAAAGGTAAACAGAACCCCTCCCTACTTGGTGGTGGCCCAGCTGGCTACTCCAGCCGGCCGGCCCAGCCGGCCCACCCGTTACCCACTCGCCTATATGGCCTAGCGCCCACACCCCAAACCCTAACTACCCCCACGACCCACCCCACATCCTTCCCTGAGTCCCCCACTGTCCTTGGGGCCCCCTCTCCCGATTTGGGCCTTGCCCCGATCCCGTCGTCATCGCTGACGCTCGCCTCGCTCGAACTGACACCGCACGGTGCTGCCCCGCATACCCAACACCGTGCTCCTCCGTCCCGTCGCCTCGCCGTCGCCTCTACCCCGCCGGCCTCCTCGAGCCATGCCGCCCGCACCTCTACAACGGGGGTGAGGAACACCTCCCACCTTCCCTTCTCTTCGCGCCGCAGCCGCGCCCACTCGCAGCCACCACCGCCAAGACGCGCTCGCCGCGCGCAGACGCATCTCGCCACGGCCAGCATCTGCGTTCGACCACCATCCTGCCCGCTCGACTAACGCCGCTGCGACCCGTCGCCGCCCACTCACGCCGCTTCATGTGCGCTGCGGCGCGGCCGTGCCCGCCTCTGCTCCGCCATCGCTTACGCCGCTCGCACCGTCGCCGCCGCGCCAGCACGAACCCTGCTCCGCCCAGCACTGCTTCCTCCCGCCCGCCCCCATCCGTGGCTGCTCCCGCAGCTCACCGGAGCCCCCTCCCCTGGTGACCTCGGGCACGCGCCTGTTCGGGTGCCCGCACCGCTACCCATTTGCCCGCACCCGCTATGGCCTCTTGGCAAATGACAAATGGGCCCCAACCCTCAGAAACAAAAATAAAAAAAAATTCTAAAATAAAACAATTAATTAAATAATTAGGACAATAAATTAACTTCATTAACCTGTGTTAATTAATATAATTAGCTAACTAAACTAAGTAAGACTGTTAATTAGGATAACCGTCAATGACTAACGGACCCCACCCGTCCATTGACTGGTCAACGGTCAACTTTGACCGCTGGTGTCACGATGACGCATTAATTCTTTTTCAAATTAATTAAATAATAATAATCCCAGAAAATGATTAAATCTTTAGGAATTAATATAAAATAATCTGTAGCTCGGAAGAAAAAACGTTGTACATGAAAGTTGCTCAGAACGACGTGACGAATCCGGATACGCAGTCCGTTCATCCGCCACACACCACTAGCATATCGAACACGCAACTTTCCCCCTCCAGTTCATCTGCCCGAAAACGCGAAACACCGAGGATACTTTCCCGGATGTTTCCCCCCTTCACTGGTATCACATATCCCTGCGTTACGTCACCCCTAGCACAACGTATTGCCGCGTCTTGCTTTTGTGTTACATTTGATTGCTCATTTATTTATTGTGTTCCCCCTCCGTTACTTCTTTCCGGTAGGCTCCGAGGCCATTGCCGATACCCCTGTGATCGGCTACATCGACGACGACCCCTTCTTCTTGCCAGAGCAACCAGGCAAGCCCCCCCCCCCTTGATCACCAGATATCGCCTATTCCTTCTCTCTACTGCTTGCATTAGAGTAGTGTAGCATGTTACTGCTTTCGGTTAATCGTATTACGATGCATAGCCTATCATTGTTCCTCTGATTGTTTCCATTACGTGCAATCCTAAATGCTTAGTATAGGACGCTAGTATTCCATCGGTGGCCCTACACTCTTGTCAAAATACGCCATGCTATACTACTGGGCCGTGATCACTTCGGGAGGTGATCACGGGCATATGCTATATACTTTATACTGTTAAATTATTTATGATACTGTTCGGAGATGGGGCTGAAGGGGCAGGTGGCTCCATCCCGATAGAGGTGGGCCTGGGTTCCCTACGGCCCCCGACTGTTACTTTTTGGTGGAGCGACAGGGCAGGTTGAGACCACCTAGGAGAGAGGTGGGCCTGGCCCTGGTCGGCGTTCGCGCATACTTCAATTAACACGCTTAACGAGATCTTGGTATTTGATTTGAGTCCGGCCACTGGCCTATACACACTAACCAACTACGCGGGAACAATTATGGGCACTCGACGTCGTGGTATCAGCCGAAGCCATCTTGGCGTCCAAGAATCGAGCGCGCGCAGCCGGATTATCTTTGGAACGCACGCTAGGCTAGGTCTGCCTTCCGGCCGCCCGCATAGCGTCTTGGTGTGCAATGGGCGATGGGCCCAGACCCCTACGCCATAGGATTTAGACCGGCGTGCTGACCTCTCTATTGTGCCTAGGTGGGGCTGCGTCGTGTTGATCTTCCGAGGCCGGGCATGACCCAGGAAAGTGTGTCCGGCCAAATGGGATCGAGCGTGTTGGGTTATGTGGTGCACCCCTACTGGGAAGTTTATCTATTCGAATAGTCGTGTCCCTCGGTAACAGGACGACTTGGAGTTGTACCTTGGCCTTATGACAACTAGAACCGGATACTTAATAAAACACATCCTTCCAAGTGCAGATATAACCCGGTGATTGCCCTCACACAGGGCAACGAGGAGAGGATCGCCGGGTAGGATTATGCAACGCGATGATACTTGGTGAACTTACCATCTACTCTCTTCTACATGCTGCAAGATGGAGGCTGCCAGAAGCGTAGTCTTCGACATGACTAGCTATCCCCCTCTTATTCTGGCATTCTGCAGTTCAGTCCACCGATATTGCCCCTTTACACAAATACCCATGCATATGTAGTGTAGATCCTTGCTTGCGAGTACTTTGGATGAGTACTCATGGTTGCTTTTCTCCCTCTTTTCCCCCTTCCCATTCTACCTGGTTGTCGCAACCAGATGCTGGAGCCCAGGAGCCAGACGCCACCGTCAATGATGACTCCTACTACACCGGAGGTGCCTACTACTACGTGCAGGCCGTTGACGACGACCAGGAGTAGTTTAGGAGGATCCCAGGCAGGAGGCCTGCGCCTCTTTCGATCTGTATCCGGTTTGTGCTAGCCTTCTTAAGGCAAAGTTGTTTAACTTATATGCGTACTCAGATATTGTTGCTTCCGGCTGACTGTCTATGATTGAGCACTTGTATTCGAGCCCTCGAGGCCCACGGCTTGTATTATGATGCTTGTATGACTTATTTTATTTTTAGAGTTGTGTTGTGATATCTTCCGTGAGTCCACGATCTTGATCGTACTGCGTTTGCGTGTATGATTAGTGTATGATTGAATCGGGCGTCACAAGTTGGTATCGAGCCATTTGTAGAATCCCCCTTCCACACTCCTTGGCCGAAGTCAAGTCTAGACATTTCAAAACTTTTATTAACATGGCTGTGTGTCTTACAGACCCATGTCGCCATTGGGTGGTATTAGGATCTTTTATTCCTCGACCTATACTCTGGGACTCTAATGTCTCCCCTATTCGGGTTAAATGATTTTTTTAAAAGGACTAACTTTAGGTTCTCGTAAATACTTTCTCCTGGAGAGCCCCTCACTCCAGATGATCGCTTGCTGCACCAGAAGATTCTGAAGATACTCTCCGAGGTTTTCCCGAGACCCTTGTGCCCACCGACTTTACAATCCCCTATCACCGATATACCCTTATGGATAACTACCTACAATTGCCGTTCATACCTTCATTCTCAGTTGCTCTTGTTATTACAAGATGCCCTAAATTGCTCTCCGTTGTTTGAAAATCCTTTAAGCTTCTTTGCTGCAGTTCTTTACCACATGAATACCCCTATTGAACATTCCTCGCACTTATTGAGTATCCGTTCATCCCTAGTTGTTCGTATGCTTCATAAGATACTCTGAAATACTATCCGATCTTCTGAGCATCCTCTTCGAACTATTGCTCTGCAAATACTTGTATGCTTACATTATGGAGTCTCCCATATCACTAGCAATATTCACTAGTATCTTTTGACACTGTCATTTTGATCCTATTGATTCAATATGTGTGTGAATGCACACAATCATCAATCAACCCTTCTAAATTATATTTCCGGCTCAGACGTCATTTCGAACATGAGCTGGTTCTCGGCCAAACTATTTGTCGTCGATTGTGCCTCTGGTCAATTTAGTTTATCCATCCTTGATCAGTGCGTCTGCTTCTGATCCTTCGTTTTGGAAATCATAATTCCTTTGTTATCTAAGCATCGAATTATTCAGATGTTCTATAATCTGATGCCCTTGCATTCTTTCTTCCTCTGATTGAGTACCGATACTCACATCAACTCCGTTGTGGATCGCCCGATCCATTGTTGGATTTCATCCGACATCGTCCTTCATATTCAATAACCCTGTGAGCCTTTCCTCAAATACATGATGCCTTTGGTAAATTGTATCCTCTGCTTTCTCAACCATGCTCAGCTTTCGAGCTGGTGATATTTAATTTTGAATCTTGTGGTATATGTTTCTAAGATACCCCGATGGGTTGTACATATGCCTTCCTTAATCTGTGAGAACCTGAAAAGTTTTCACGGTTCATACTCCTCTGGTAGTTCACCAGGTAGCTCTTCACACTCAAATCATTTTTACTAGAGCAGTGAATGGAAAGGTTATGCATTGAAGGAATGGGGGTCGACCCTGAACTTTGTGTTCATGCCCATGTACACGATGTAGATCTTATCATTAAAGCTTCTCTTAAATTAATTATTCCCTTGGTATAAGTTCATCTTATATTTGGGATGCGGCCTTTTCAATCGTGGTTCCGACCATGTTCTCCTTTAAATACCATTTCTCGTGCAAGTTTAAGCACTTGTCTTACGCAGAGCAATACCCTAGTCTAACCGCTTATTTTGATGCGTCATGAGTATTACCCTCGGTATCTCGAGATTATCTTGGGCTGCATAACTTCTTATGAGTTCTTCATCAAGTACTACATTCTCACCGATTACAATTTTGATGGGCTCTGAGTTATTAAACACTCAAAGACACCGATAAGCTGAACCGAGTCGCACTCACGGTTCAACAACTCTTAGTAATCTTCTTTAGAAATGCGAGTTTGTACCCGATCACGCCATTCCTAGCCTGTTTGGCTATATCTTTATCGTGCAAAATTTTAACTGTGCCACATGGTCCTTCTTCCCGGAGCACAATTTTTGACGCTGAGCTAAGCTTACGTCGATCTTCCTCATCATATCATTTCTCTTTGGACAACGAGCTTTGTTTGGAGTTTGTGTCGTACCCTTGGTTCCAATAACCTTTCGCTTCGTCATTCCTTTGACTTGATGTCATCGCCGATCGATTACATCTTCATGAAATCTCTCGACAAAGGTGTTGTGATCATCATCAACATTCTAGGATCTTCCGAGATATCTATCGAATTTATGATGAGAAATACCATCCTTGCCCCTCGATGATTTGTGTTATCATCGACCACTTTATTGCCTTCCCTCCAACACAAACTTGTTCGTGTTTTGTGTTATACCTTGAGTTCCTTGCTATCCAACTTATGTTATGTTTTACCTTGGAGTATTGCTATCTTTTATGTCAAGACTATCATGGGAAATTCACCACCCCTAAGAATTCTTGATACAAGTGATACTTTTTAACATCACCATTCTTTTCTTGGTCCCCGTGTTGTTTCTAACCGGAATACCGAAAAATGGCTTGTGATGTGTAAATTCTAAACTTATAGCAACCCTATTGCTTTGAAGTTATTGGTCTATAGTTTCATTCTACGTCTATGGCTTATTGAATCATCATTCGGACATTGATCCTGCTACCTAGCCCATATTTCGGGTGCACATTTCAACAAATGTTTAACTGTGTATGTTTTCCTCGAGCATACATCATTAATTCATTGATCTAGCTAATGTTATCGCCTTGTTCACATAAATGTGGAAATCCATCTTTTGTTAATCTCGATGAATTGTCGCTGATTCCATCAGCCACCTCCTCATCCTCTCGTTGGTTTACTGATGAACTCTTGTTTCGGGACTCGCTTCCATAGTTCATTTCGTGAAAATCTTGCACTGTCATCTCATCAAAGTGAGTTGCACCTTTTTCTTCTCAGGCATCCCGAGTCTGAGGTATCCTGACACCAATCAGATCTGAATCTCGGTCAGATATGATGGTTGGCAAATATTTCCGAGAGTTATAACATTGGTCTTTATATGACCCAGTAAGGTGATGTCATGCCTAGCACACGGCAGGAGGACCTATTGCTATAGTATCCTTTAGCAAGGTTACCCATTCTTCCATGAGGAAATTGTAAGACTTATTCTATAAGTTGTTCCTATCCAAAGTCCGACCTTTGCTTGAAGAACATGTCAATGCTATCTCGAAGCATGTCTTTGGTATTCCGATTTTTAGATAAGAACATTTGAAGGACAATGCTAAACTTCTTTATCAAATTATCCAAACATCGTTGTATGGGTAATGTCATGAAATTTCTCCCCCTTTCTTAAAGGGTTTTCTACATTATATCTTGTCACAGATATCATGCTTTGCTTGTCCTTGGGAAGGATATACCCCTGAAATATGTGTTTAAACACATATTTTTTCCTTTCCATTGTTCTGTTTAATCTGATAATCATATCTTCCTTCCCATTGGTTGGTGTAACGTTGCTTGTGATCTATACGATCTAAGTAGTTATATTCTCCTGCTTATGTAAACATCTTGGTGTACAATTCTGTCAGCAATACACTGTTACTATTGTTAATGACATTCCGGTAGCCACCGATGGACGAGAACTTTTCCTATTGGTCCACCTCGTTCAACGAGCAAAAAAATGGTTCTCTTCGTCCCTCGCCCTTGGTACCGACGTTGTTGCCGACATAATCGACAGGCTACCCCCTGACATGCCTTGCTTGCATGATCACGCAAGACGTCTCCGCCCTTCCTACTTTTAACCCACATGGTGGGCCCATAACCCACAAGTTCCACAGGATCGAAACCTGACTCTCCTGTACACCCTGTTGTCAAAGTTATTCCTCGCGCTTGACTTCTTATGTAATTCACGGGCCACCTGCCAAGTGATCTATTGCAGTATCGAGACACAAAATAATTCTCGTTGCTCTGAACCCCTTTCACGTCTTTGTTTAAGCAATGACGATTGTCTATCCGCTTGAAACTTCTTATGGTACCTTCTTACTTTGCTCTCGATGTGTTTCATTTGATCAACTCAAGAGATACTCTTGTGTTCTTTCTTGGGATACCCCCCAGTTGAATTATCCTTATAACATTCTATCGTTGTAGAGCCGCCCCTTACCTATTCGTAAGTACGATGGAGTTCCCGAAGAAAGGACGACAACTTCATCATGATGCATTGGAATAAAGAATTGAAGACATCAGCGAAAGGGATTGACTTCTTCGAGAAGATCCGTTAGAATATCATAACCAGAACTTTCCCCCTTACTCTACCTCTTAAATCTCGGGGCGAGATTTCTTGTAATGGAGGAGAATTGTGGCCTTGGGATATTTAAGCTACAGTGATCTCCCGCCAATGATGCCACGTCACCTTGGTTACTGTTGATAAACTCTCGACAGTTCAAAAACGAAACAAATTCAAAATTTAATTAAAGGTAAAAAATAAAAGTTTTCAAATATTAAAACCAAATTGTTCGGGTTGTGCCAAATAAGCCATAAGTAATTATGGTGGAGAAACGAAACTTTTATAAACTGTTGACCACTCTAAAATAAATAAGACAATAGCAAAAAACAATTAATTAAATGCCTTTTACAGTTAATAAAATACTAATTGTTTTATTTTGTCACCGAACTTTTTGTGGCATTGGGGTATTTTGAAACACTAATTTAGGTACTAACAATATATTAACAGAACTGAAATAAATTAAAAACTAAAACAAAACAGAAAAAAAGAAACAAAACGGAAATAAAAGGTAAACAGAACACCCCCCTCCCCACTTGGTCGTGGCCCAGCTGGCTACTCCAGCCAGCCGGCCCACCCGTTACCCACTCGCCTATATGGCCTAGCGCCCACACCCCAAACCCTAACTACCCCCACGACCCACCCCACATCCTTCCCTGATTCCCCCACTTTCCTTGGTGCCCCCCTCTCCCCGATCTGGACGCGCCGCCCCCGATCCCGTCGTCATCGCCGACGCCCGGCGCCGCCTCGCCGAGCCTGACGCCGCCCGGTGCTGCCCCGCATACCCAACACCGTGCTCCTCCGTCCCGTCGCTCCTACCCCGTCGGCCTCCTCGAGCCACGCCGCCCACACCTCTACAACGGGGGTGAGGAACACCTCCCCGCCTTCCCCTCCTCTCTATCGCTCACGCGCTCCGGCGCCCACTCACAGCCACCACCGCCCCGCACGCGCTCCGGCCGCGCGCACGCATCTCGCCGCCGGCCCACGCGCGCCTGCGTTCGGCCACCACATCCCGCGCCCCCACTTGCACCAGCACCTCGCATGTGACCCCGTCGCCGCCCACTGTGCCGCTTCACGTCGCCTGCGGCCGCGACCGTGCCCCGCCTCTGCTCCGCCATCGCTGGCTTCTGCCACTCGCACCCGTCGCCGCACGCGCGCTGCACGAACCCCGCTCCGCCCCCGGTCCGCGCCAGCCCCCATCCGCGGCTGCTCCTGTAGCTTACCGGAGCCCCCTCCCCTGGTGACCTCGGGCACGCGCCTGTTTGGGTGCCCGCACCGCTGCCCGTTTGCCCGCGCTTGCTATGGCCTCTTGGCAAATGGCAAATGGGCCCCAGCCCTCAGAAACAAAAATAAAAAAAGAATTCTAAAATAATAATAATTAATTAATTAATTAGGATAATAAGTTAACTTAATTAACCTGTGTTAATTAATATGATTAGCTAACTAAACTAAGTAAAACTGTTAATTAGGATAACAATTAATGACTAACGGACCCCACCCATCCGTTGACTGGTCAACGGTCAACTTTGACCGCTGATGTCACGATGACGCATTAATTCTTTTTTGAATTAATTAAATAATAATAATCCCAGAAAATGATTAAATCTTTAGGAATTAATATAAAATAATCTGTAGCTCGGATGAAAAAACGTTGTACATGAAAGTTGCTCAGAACGACGTGACGAATCCGGATACGCGGTCCGTTCGTCCGCCACACACCCCTAGCATATCGAACACGCAACTTTCCCCCTCCGGTTCATCTGTCCGAAAACGCGAAACATCGGGGATACTTTCGCGGATGTTTCCCCCCTTCGCTGGTATCACATATCCCTGCGTTATGTCACCCCTAGCACAACGTATTGCCATGTCTTGCTTTGTGTTACATTTGATTGCTCTGTTATTTATTGTGTTCCCCCTCCGTTACTTCTTTCTGGTAGGCTCCGAGACCGTTGCCGATACCCCTGTGATCGGCTACATCGACGACCCCTTCTTCTTACCCGAGCAACCAGGCAAGCCCCCTTGATCACCAGATATCGCCTATTCCTTCTCTCTCTGCTTGCATTAGAGTAGTGTAGCATGTTCTTGCTTTCGGTTAATCCAATTACGATGCATAGCCTTTGTCATTGTTGCTCTGATTGTTTCCCTTACCGCAATCCTAAATGCTTAGTATAGGATGCTAGTATTCCATCGATGGCCCTACACTCTTGTCCGTCGGCATTCTATACTCTCGGGCCGTGATCACTTCGGGAGGTGATCACGGGCATATGATATATACTTTATCTTGTTACATTACTTATGATCTTGTTCGGAGATGGGGAAATTTGAAGGCAGGTGGCTCCATCCCGGTAGAGGTGGGCCTGGGTTCCCGACGACCCCCGACTATTACTTTTGGGCGGAGCGACAGGGCAGGTTGAGACCACCTAGGAGAGAGGTGGGCCTGGCCCTGGTCAGTGTTCGCGGATACTTCAATTAACACGCTTAACGAGATCTTGGTATTTGATCTGAGTCTGGCCACTAGCCTATACGCACTAACCAACTACGCGGGAACAGTTATGGGCACTCGACATCGTGGTATCAGCCGAAGCCTTCTTGACGTCAGCAACTGAGCGGCGCGCGCTGGATTAGACTGGAACGCCTGCTAGGCTAGGTCTGCTTCCGGCCGCCCACACAACATGCAGGTGTGCAATGGGCGATGGGCCCAGACCCCTGCGCCATAGGATTTAGACCGGCGTCCTGACCTCTCTGTTGTGCCTAGGTGGGGCTGCGACGTGTTGATCTTCCGAGGCCGGGCATGACCCAGGAAAGTGTGTCCGGCCAAATGGGATCAAGCGTGTTGGGTTATGTGGTGCACCCCTGCAGGGAAGTTTATCTATTCGAATAGCTGTGTCCCTCGATAACAGGACGACTTTGAGTTGTACCTTGGCCTTATGACAACTAGAACTAGATACTTAATAAAAGACATCCTTCCAAGTGCCATATATAACCCGGTGTTCGCTCTCACACAGGGCGACGAGGAGAGGATCGCCGGGTAGGATTATGCTACGCGATGATACTTGGTGAACTTACCATCTACTCTCTTCTACATGCTGCAAGATGGAGGCTGCCAGAAGCATAGTCTTCGATAGGACTAGCTATCCCCCTCTTATTCGCAACCAGATGCTGGAGCCCAGGAGCCAGACGCCACCATCAACGACGACTCCTACTACACCGGAGGTGCCTACTACTACGTGCAGGCCGTTGACGACGACCAGGAGTAGTTTAGGAGGATCCCAAGCAGGAGGCCTGCGCCTTTTTCGATCTGTATCCCAGTTTGTGCTAGCCTTCTTAAGGCAAAGTTGTTTAACTTATGTCTGTACTCAGATATTGTTGCTTCCGCTGACTCGTCTATGATCGAGCACTTGTATTCGAGCCCTCGAGGCCACTGGCTTGTATTATGATGCTTGTATGACTTATTTTAGTTTTAGAGTTGTGTTGTGATATCTTCCCGTGAGTCCCTGATCTTGATCGTACATGTTTGCGTGTATGATTAGTGTACGATTGAATCGGGGGCGTCACATGGAGTCCACGGTTGCCTCGCTACAAGCGGCCACGCCGCACTCGTCGAGTGGAGTGGCGCCCCTACTTCTGTCTCTGCCGCCGCTTCTCGCCGCGCGAGGAAGCCTCCACGGGCCAAGTGGCCACTACGATGTCGATCTTATCGGGGGCCACCACCGGTGACCAAAGAGTCACCGGGGGTACTCCCGGGCACGGGTACGCTTGCCCTTCCGCTCGTTCCCTCCCATCCACCTCCCTTGTCATCCTCCGTGCTTGCTACCATGGGGCAGCCACCACCGCCCATGAATTTTGCCTT